>CM057001.1:80019626-81305876 GCA_029891345.1 Dryococelus australis | reverse complement strand
AATCTTTAAACTTTGCTTGACGACCATTTTACACACTGTTTAACTAATCCTTCGGCCAAAAATAAATAAACCACTGAGTAAACAGTGAAAAAATGACTCGTGATCAGTATAAAATACCACTGAATCAATAAGTGAAGGAAATCTTGCAATCTTTCACTGATATCAATTAAATTCACTGAAGCGACTGTTGAATCAGTCAAATACGTCCGACTGATTGAAACAGTCAAATTTCTCACTGATTCAGATTTAGGGTGTAAATTTGAATCGGTGAGAATTTCACTGTTTCAATCAGTCAACAGTATCTGACTGATTCAACAGTCACTTCAGTGAATTTAACGAACCAGTGAAGAGAAAAAAAAAAGCCAGTGAAGAGAAAAAAAAAAGCCATTTCCTTCACTCATTGATTCGGTGGCATTTTACACTGATTCATAAGTCATTTTTTCACTGTTTACTCAGCGGTTTGGTTTTGACCGATGGATTAGTTAAACATCATAAAATGGCCGTTAAACATCGTGTATCAAATTAAATAACGAATAAATTAATAAAACCAATACAAAATACTTTCTAAAATGGGCCTCGTCTTTCAAAACACCATTTTACGAGGTAATATGAACATTCAGCCTTTCATTCCGTTTTTTCCGTCTTTAATTTCGTTTTCATGTAGTCATCACAGTGCTCTGTTTGAAGGTTTAAACTGCATATAAAGTGGTGAAGAGAGTTCACTCATATATGCTATTCGTTTTAACAATCCTAACGATGCCAATTAAACCGAAAACAAAAAGTAAGGGCGTAGAATTTAAATCTTCAAGATTTCGTCAAGAACTATGAAACTTATATTTCCCTCTCGTTTTTCAAATTGACTTCGTAGCTCAGACGGTGACCTGCCCCGGCCCTCCGCGGCAGATTTTCAGCTCGCTTGTGCACTGGGAGTTTGTCAGCAAGCCGGTCTAACATGAGCTCGACAATGTCACTTCTATACAACTACAACAACGACAAAAAAAAAATGTTACGGTAACGGCCTCAATGCGAAGTGGAAATGGTGTGCGAATTCAATCCCGGCCACCTCCGAAAAATTGTTTACTTTTTAAAATTACGGTAAATTGCGCAACATAAATAGTAATATGTCGTAAATATTTTTATTTCGCGTTATTATTAAATAAAATTCAAAAAATTCAATATTTAATTCAATCAGTGAAACTTTTTCACTTAAATAATCAGAGGGTTTTTCACCGATTCGAAGTGGGACAATTTTCACCGATTCGATTTGTTGAATTTCACTGCGAATCAGCGGTTTTTCCACTGATTCAAATTTAGAGTGCAGATACTTTGAAAACAATCATGTGCATGAGCTCATCAATCTGTTTTATTCCAGGAACGACACAGAGAAATGCAGCAAAGTCATCAATTCAACACAAAGACTAAATATACCGAGCAAAAAAGCGCACATGACTATCCCAGCTGACCTCCGTAAATTAGTCGTTGAAAGATACTATTAGATTTATGCCAATGGCATTTGTTAATGCTTTTGACATGCCTTATTTATATTCATTCAGGGTTGCCACCTTTTTCCATTGAAAAATTCCCTGACATTTCCCTGATTTCCAGACAAAAAGAATCTTTTATCCCTGACCCTTCTCCGACATTTTTTTTTTCTGTAAGGATTGGCGCCTTTGCATTATAACACTTTTTTTACACCAAAATACTTCTGTGTTCTTACAAAATTGCTCACCACATAGACTGCAAAGAAAAATACCTAAGAATTTAACCCACAATCATTAAAACAATTTTATATGATTCCGGCAGCGGTGCATGATTAATGACAACGGCCAAATATAGCATTTATATCACAGAATTCCCTGAAATTTAGTTAACTTATTTGAAATTCCCTGACATTTCCTTGTTTTTCAGACCTGTGGTAACCCTGTTATTGAAGTCGCGGGTTCGACCTAGATTGGGTGCACCATCCTTTCTACTTCCCCCGTCGTTTTCCAGCCACACTATACACAAATGCTGGTGCAATTACCTACCCCCCCCCCCCCTTCAAAGCACAGCTAGCCGAGTATGCATGAAGGAAAAAATCGAGGTTTTCTATCACGTGGCGATTTCTGGTTCGATAGGTACGGTGCGACTGTTTGCTGGGTTTAGATTATCGTAATACGATCTCCTACTACACAAATTAGAATTCAATTACTTTTATCTTACCCCGACAACAATTCTTGCAAGCAATATTTTCATTTTCAAAGTCATCTGTAACCGGCATCACCAACCATGACTTAGGTGGGAAGGAGAAACGGCAATTATTCAAGACCGACTACCTGCATGACTTGCAATTTAAATCCAATTCTACAGTCCAGCTGGGTCGGAGTTCATTATCATGGGCTGGTTGACTGCATCAACCACTATGCAGCGTAACATCCTATACAATGCATTTTATTTACAGTTACATTTACAGTAATTACAGTTAAGTCATATCTTCCAAAGAAGCAAATGGAATTTAGAGACGACTGATGGAACACACAATTAGAACTTCAGCATGAAAAGTAACAGCGGAGAATTGCAATAATTACGTAATGATGCGTGGGGCTGGAATGATTAATGACTTGTAAACGCACCTATTCGTCTCAACAGTGGCAACACAAATCATCCTCCAACGACCACACTGAGGATCATACGAACATTGCCCAGTTCGCTCATTATATTAATATCCATATTAGCCTACGCGTAAATAAAATAAGGCCCATACTTCATTCGACGAGCCGTATACTGCAATACTACATGCACACAACACCCACTTAACTGAGGAAAGAACTCACCTTCACCATCTTAAACTATAATCACAAAAAATGTATCGAAGTTTTCGATGCACACAATTAACAACGGCGAATGAACATATCAGAAATGAACGTACAACATTTAAGCACAGTAGATTATAATAATAACCTTACCGAACGCAAGGCTAGCTAGCCTGCATACCCACAAAAACTAGAGGTTTCAGCCTTTCAGGTATTCGCCTTCAAACTACAATAACGCCATTATAAAAACAGTTTTATCGTCTATAGTACGTGCTATTGTCACCACCCCACTCCACCCCCCTTTATGGCTAGTATTTTTTATTTTTCTTCACGAATAGCAGCCCGTAAGTTTATTCCACAGTTGGCAAATCTAGAGAAGCAGACATTAAAGCCGCTAATAACAAGTGTGAAAATAAAGGCAAATAGGGAATTATGTAACTTATCTTACGCAAATCGGCCATAACACACTTAAACGCCACTTTAAATCGTTATGGCATCAAACGTGAAAATTAGCGCAATATAAGTTTTTTTTTACCATGTATGACTTAACCTAGTTCCAGCAGGTGGAAACTGAATAATGATCTGATAATTTATTATACATAATCCACACTAATATAATAACGAGGTAAAGTTTGTGAGTTTGTTAGAGGTAATCTTTGTAACTACTTATCCGATTTAAAAAATTCTTTCACTGGTAAGTAGCCTGGACCTTCTGGATGGACATATGCTATATATCATGATGTTATGACACAAGCGGAAATTTTTAATACAAAAAATTGAAATAAACAAACTATTATATGACTATTTTTGTTTGTACATCCATACTTGAAACTATATATTTACGAAAAAAAATGTTCAAATCAACTCATTAAAAATAACAATTAAATTAATTTTCTTACTTTAACTTACAATTACTGCGAAATAATTATATGTACGTATAATTTTTTGTAGGGAATTTAATAAGCTACTAAATTATAGTTCTGCCATACCTGTAGTTTACTTGAGCAATTATTGTTAAGTTTTTACACTTAATTTTAAAAGTAAATTTGAAAGTTTGTTATGATTTTTTTTTCTTTTTCAAAATAATACATCGATGCCCAGCGAATGGCTTTGTTAATGCAGGAGTGTATTTATAGAGTTTATTTTGTAAACAAGATATATTCTATTGTTTGTTTGAACATTAGCTTAACGATTAATTTTTATTAAGACGTATAGGCTATTCACGGTAAAATGAGCACTTTTGAAAGCCCTCTCATTTTAAATAATAGTCAATAAATTTATTTTATTTTAGCCTTACACGTATACTTCTGAGTGCGGTTGAATACATACAATGTGTTTATTAGTTACATGGCAATAATTATTTTTAAATGTGTTTAGAGGATAAGAAATTGTTGAAAGGAAAAAGTAACTCGGGCATCAAAAGTGCTCACTTTACCGTGAACAGGATATACTATGTAATATCGGATATCGTTTTTTGAAAATGCTAACTGAAAAAGGTAATTGAATTTACGATTTTTTTTTAATTTGTCTAGATTACAAATACAAATTAATTACTTTACTTTTTATTTGATTATTTACCCTGGATAATACCAATGTTGATTTAGTTAAATAGACAATTAAAAAAGACAGTTATCTTACTGCATGTGTGTGGTTTCTATTAAGGATGAAACAGTAGACTATCTAAAGAAGACATAATGCCTAAAAGAAAATAGCAACTTTTTAGAAATACGTCCGTGGCGAGGTCGGCTAAAATACGTCGAATAAGGAAGTCTATCGCGGAACGCTCGCAGCTTATGATGCTATAATTGATAGTGTAGCAAATAATAGGGGTAAAATATTTTTTTTTTTGGACTCTCCAGGAGGCACAGGGAAAACTTTCATTACAAATCTAATATTAGCAAAATGAGATAATCGGGAAAAATAGCACTGGCAGTCGCATCTTCTGGGATTGCCGCGACCCTATTTAAATGATGGGAGAATCGCAAATTCTACCTTTAAGCTACCACTAACCAGTGGAGTGTAGCGAGTTTTTTTTTTTCAAGTGTAAGCGATATAATAACCCCACATATTGAGTGTTTTGATGCATTACACACTTCACAGTACAATAAATGGTTTAAACAAGCTCAATAATTCAACCCAAAAATATTAATTCAAAGATATTTCTCTAGCAATAATAATAATACAGAAGGTCGTATATTTTACACTCAGTCTTGCTAATGCCGGGCTGTGGTTCCATTTTTAATTTCTACTAACAAACCCAACTTCCAACTTTGCTTACCCTCCACATGTATTTACCGTTTTATAATACCTAACATTAGTTACAAAAACGGAAACGAAATGAATGTAATAACAATTTAACTAAATATTATTTAGAGAGCATATTACAAATTATAAGAAAACTCCCGTTTCCCGAACTCTTCCACCCACTTTCCAAGGAAATATGTAAGACTGGAGGACGCAAACAGAACGACTGCTTACCCTCGAGCGTGTGGCGTGTTGTTCCTTGCGAGTTCGATTCATCGCTAGTCGCCCCCGTTTTGTGGAAATGAATACCAAGATAGCAGCACTATGCGCGTACAGTACGGGAGTTACAAAAACTCTGTTTTTTCTGGAATCGGAAACGGGAAACCCAGAATTAAATGTGTTTAAAGTTAAGGCGAAAACTATAAAGGATCTAATATTTCGAATTTGTATAGAGCAGGCATTGCTTACCTTGCGTCTATGGAATAAACGCCATTGGAGCAAAATTCAGTATGTTCCACACGTAAAAATGGACCTCTTGGAAGATTGTTACAAGATGCATAATTAATTATGTGTAATAAATGTACCGAGACATAGAGCTCATGTTGAAGCAGTAAACCGAACGCTCCAAGATATCAGAAACTCAAATGTACTCATGGGTGATATCACTTTTCTTTTTGCTCGTGATTTTTGCCAAACATTTCCTGTCATAGCAACAGGAACACGTGCAGACATTGTAAAGGCATGTCTAAAATAATCTCCGTTAAGGGAATCAATTCAAACAGTTAAATATGCGCACTAACATGAGAGCCCATTTAAGCGAAAACAATGATAACGATTTTCCACAATTGCTCAAGCTTGGAGAAGGAAAATTCCCTTTTCCAAGCGCAAATGGTGGTAGTGCTGAAATCATATTTGATGCTGAATTGGGTAGCATAGTCAAATTAGAACATCTTATAGAGGCTATACATCCCGATCTCGGAAATTAATTGCAAAGAGACTATCATTGGCTCTGTTCGAGGGCAATAGCAGCTCCCAGAAACGATACAGTTAATGAAACACATACAATGATCTTATAAGAAGTTCTCAGCCAAGTTAAACATTACAAATCCAGCAACACCCTCAAGAATGTTTATATTCATTAAATCCTTCTTGCCTGCCGCCACGCGACCTCAAATTAAAGATGCTACAACGCAACTTAAACCCACCTAATATGTGTAATGGCATGAGACTATAGATAAAGGGTTTGCGGAAGAATATCATCGAAGCAATAATATTAACTGAGCCTGACGCCGGACAGCAGCGCATATTCTACGTATTCCTATGATCCATTCAATAGATCTGCCTATTCCTTTCAAGCGGTTGCAGTTTCCGGTGAAGGTATCTTTGCTCTCACAATAAACAAGTCCCAGGGACAAACAAACATTCAAATTTGTGAGAATTGATTTGAACAAGCGATGTTTTTTCATGGCCAATTATATGTCGGGTTACCTAGAGTCGGAACTCCAGAAAACCAATATATTTTGCTACCAGAAAATAATAAAACAATAAACATAGTATACAGAGAAGCTCTAACAAGGTAATGTAAATGTAATAAAACCTACGAAAAAAACCAACTAAAAAGCGGGCGGTTGCTATTTAAAATAAAGTATAAAAATTAATTTTAACAAATTAAGATGTAATTGCAGAGACAATTTTTTTAATTACTTTTAAAATATAAATTTGAAACTTTGTAATAAAAATATTATAATAATAAATGCTATTATTCATTATGTATATAGAATAATAAATAGATGCCCAAAGAAGCGGGCGAGAGTACTGCTAATTGTTTATAATGCAACAATAAGAGTACGGCATTCTTAAGCCTGTTCCTTGGCACCTCTATCACGCTGAAATATAAATGGCTAAAATTTTATTTAACAAAGCTACACAGAGGATGATCACAAAGTAATGAAACCCGTAATAGAGGATATATCTAAATTCGACCGACAAACCTCGCATGTAGCTTAATCGCAAGAACATAAGTTGAAAACGTATATACAACCTATGGTCTAAAGTGAATACTGAGAGTGGTACACATCTTTGAAGTTGAACCTGGAATATTATTTATTACAAATATTGGAGATAATATTCAAGAAGAAACACCGACTGTCTGGATAATGGCTAACTGAACAAAGATGTTCAAACACCACAACACTTGTCGCTGTCACCAAATTATTTCATGTAAATAATTACTGTTACTAACCCTTTTTCGAACAAAAATCCACGTCGTGGTAGCATATTCGGGATTTAAAGGCTTGATTATTGATCCTCACGTTAAAATTAACAAGAATGTCACCTTGTGTAAATACCTTAAACCTCACAGTTTTCGAGTAATTCGTGTTTTATTTTCAAAATAATATTTACCAATACCTGGCAGGTGGGGCACGCACCATACACAATAACACACTTTTGCAGCTATTAAATGGAGGGGAAGGTTCCAGAGATAGGTACATTACAGCGGTGCTGTAATAAACATTTTCTTACACCACAACTCCAAAAATGTGTACCTCTCTTAGAATTAATTTTAGGCCATGTGTCGTATATGTGTTTTCAACTTCTTTTTTCGTGATTAACCTGCACCCGAAGTTTGTCGGTCGAATTTAGATGCACGCTGTATTTGCTCTTCCCGTCGTCGTAAGATTCCGTCTTGCTTTATAATGCCAGTGGTCGGTGTTACAGCGAGACTCGCAGAAGAGTGAGTGAGGATATTTGGGCGCTAACATCGAGGTCTGAAGAGCCAATGAGGGTGAAGTGCGGGGAGTATGGAGCAGCGCCGGAACGAAGGGGTTGGGGAAACGGGAAATCACCAAGAAAAATCATCCGATCAGCGGAATCGTCCAGCACGAAAATCCGGAGTGATCTGGCCGGGGATTCAACCCGGTTCAGTTCGCCTCGGCGGGAGACGAGCAGTCTAACCGCTCAGACCTCGTGGCCCCTACTCGCAGAAGAGATTAGCAGCAATCAAGAGGAGGGTCATTGTGAGGGGGGGGGGGGAGGTGGTTAACCGAGAGACCTCAAGCCTTAGCCAACGAGCTGTGATACCAGCTCGTTAGGGCGAACAATTACAAGCAGCTGTGTGCGAGCAATTATTAGCAGTTAACATGCAATACGTTGGTACATCCCTAGTGCATGGGTGGCGTCTCAACTGCTAAGACAGTAAGCCTCCCTCTTCAGACTAGAACGGCCTCTACGACTTGGATGGGTGGCCCATCTATTTCCAGAAACACGGCTTGTCTGACGACTAGCTGCCATGGCAGCAAGCCAATCAGGTAACAGCGTAGCCCCTTCCCTGTCTCGAGGAAAAAAAAACATGGCTGAGATTTCCAACGACACTTACTTCTTAGACCCTTATGCACCCTACGCTACCATGAGAAGCAAACATCAAACAGTTGTTTGTTGATAGCAAAATAACTCAAGATTGTTGTGTGTAAAAGAATCGCCATTTTTTTGCTTTCAAGATATAGCAATTTTAAGCCATTCGTCATTGTTGCGAAAGAACTAAACAAGAACAAGCGAAAATAATTCAAGTTAATATTCAAAACAAATTTGTACGAATTACTGGCTGTGGAATTATGCACCTATGTTTCCTGCTAGAAGTCCCGCAGATGCAACAGCATAAGGAAAGAATTGCGTGCAAGTCAGTCCACAAAGGCATGCCAATTTCATCCCTGGTAACTTTTTTATAGGCCTAGAATCCGCTAAAATAGCTTTCTAGTCTATGCAATCTATCTTTGCCCTTTTTCAAACGAATATTTGAAAATCACCTACATATAACATGTTAAAACACTTTTCTCTTTTTTCAGAAATCATGGTACGGCAACCATTTAATACTGACAACGTAACTGCATTTAAATGAAACTTGCACTTATACTATTATGTACGTTGCAAATATTTTCTTCGTAGCCAATAAGAATTAAAAACGGCGAGGGAAATGTTGGCAACGTTAAGTAATACGTGCTTGTGATACACGACATATTTAGGAAACAACCAAACATATCATAGGACATGGGGTGGTTTTTCAAAGGTTTGATTCAAAAAGTGTAAACAATCTGCGAACAGGTTGTAGCAATGAATGTGTTTTTCGACGATAGGGAGACTAATCTGTGAAAACACGTCAGTATGAACATTCGTAAGCGCCGACTTGTTTCCAGAAGGGGGACAAGTCTCAAACTTTCTGTGACGTAAATTTAAATGTTAAGCCCCTAAAACACCGTAAAATTTTCCCGTCAAACTGCGTCCAATAAGTTTGGTCGAATAAAGTTGGACAGTTATGACGTCATCGAAACGTCATAAACGCCTTCATATTCGTCTGAGAAAGTTGGATGGCTTCAGTTTCCATCAAATATCTGAAAATTGGACCGGTTGTAAAAATTTATTTGATATTTGATGGTCTGAGCCAATCAGAATCGTGCACGACAAATATGGACGTCAAGAAACTTTAAAATAACGAACAATTGCTAGAAACGAAGTATGTTATCAAGATAATTATGTAAAAGCTGTCCGGGAATGAACGCTATTTTAAGTGAATAATTGCACATAATATTACGAACTCAAAGGTATTAAATTTCGCTGTGCAGGAAAAATCTATGATAAAATTTTAATTTAGTAAAGAGCGAAAATATTTTACAACATTTCTTACAATTCTTCCTGTAATGGACTGCATGGAAAAACAAAATCCATATCTCACCATGAAAATAGTTTTTAAATAATAATTCATATTAGATTCTCACACTTAAAAAAATTGACACTGTGATATATTTTCTAACAGATTCAAGATTATTTGATAAAATTTGTTGGAAGAAACATTTGATGGTCGTATTTTGTCTTCAAAATTTATTGCCAAATATATTTGAAGGCGAAAATTTGACAGTGTGACAGGGTCTTTCCAGAAAGGAAATATGATATATTCTCGCTCGCTCGCTCGCTCTCTCTCTCTCTCTCTCTCTCTATCTCCGGGATCTCCCGTTTCCCCCCATCATTTCATTCCGGCGCTGCTACATACTTCAATCACCCTCCTCGGATCTTGAAGACCTCGCTGTTAGGAGCCGCCCAAATCTCTTTCTCCCCCTCCTCGCCCTCTTTCTTGCTGTGCGTTGTATGTTGGTGAACGCTGTTACGCAACAGTTATTTCAAGTAGGCCACGGTTTTAAATATTGAAATAAAATTATTTACACTGAAACATTTTTGTTTTTCGTTACGTAACCCCCCCAAAAAAAAAGTACCTGTCGCATCCTCGACACGTAACAGCAGTGTTAAAGATTTTTTTGTTGGAATTTATCGTTTACCACCGCCATTATTGTTCATCTGCAACTGTTGAGACTGCTGATACTGTTGACGAAACACCTCCTGTAAACGACTCATCAGTAAAGACCTGAAGAATTAGCGGATTCATTTTGGGACAAGCTATAATACAAAACACACGTGTTTATATAACTTAAGCCATTTATCCACACAGTGTGTGGCAAATCCTGGAGAACGGTGGCCCAAGCGTCACCTTCCAATTCGACAGCAGGAAACCAATGCACAGTTTTGACATTTGTATATTTGTGCCTAAGACCGCAGACTCATCAGCAGCCTCAGTAAATAAATCAACTCTCATCAGCAGCCTCAGCTGCTTACAAAAAGAAAGTATAAGAATTTACGAACAATACCAACGTTTGAAAATTTCAAAAATACATAATTTTTGGGATATTAAAAAACCAAATAAAATATTTTAAATTATTTTTAAAAATACGGAAAATATTTTGACTCAAAGCTACATGGCATGTTTTATAGTTAAGCCACGACTACACATAGTTCCCTTTGAGAGGCTGGTGTAAGTTTCCCAACATTGGTTATCCCTAGCTTTGACCAGAGCTGGCGACAGTCCTTGTACACAGAGCACCAGTCAAGTGTACCAGCAACACGCTATTTTTCTTCACAAACGCCACACGCTGAAATGGTATGAATAAAGCTGAGTAGGTCCTCTTGAGGAGGCGCTAGTTGAGCATGCTGAGCACGTACTCACAGCGACTGTGGTGAGGTGCTCAGTTAAGTCAGTGAAAATGTCCTGTACCTGCTCACTTTTCTTAATATTTGAGCACCTGCTCAACTTAGTTCATATGACCCTAAATAAAATTTTCTGGCAAACTTCATGAACTGTAATGGGAGTTTTTAACTTATACACTGTATGGAAATCAAACCACACGTCAAGCTGCAGATATAAGAATGTTTAGCATCGCTACTATACAAATTCGGAAACTTTCGTACACAACTGACTTGTTTCCTGAGCAAATGTAGGACCGCTACAGTGAACGTATAAAGGGGGGGAGGGGGGAATTACCATTACCGCTTTCTCACTAAGCGTATACACTGGCATGGTACATTTCCGAATAATTTCTTAGAGCGTAGCTTGCAGTGCCGCACGCAAGGCCTGTCGACGAGCAGCTGCTCCGGTTGTAGGGAACTCGCCCACACCCTACACGCGAGCTTTAACAAGCCACTTGCCGGACAACACGACAACATGTTCTACTGACGTGCACGACACTGCAACATGCCAGTCGGGAGACTGATGAGGAGCTTCACTCCCCCGCCGAAACACCTACGCGCCAAGGTATTAAGATATAATCCTTTCACGGTTACTTCAGACTTTCGTAAAATACCCCCGCAGAAGTTCTACTTCCAGGATATCCCTCCGCCTCGTGCAAACTAAGCTTGACTAAGTCTGGAAAACTACACCAAAGGACAACGCACCGCATTCGTGCGCACTCAACTGTAATAATATTCTACATGAAAACTATTTCTTACTAGGCGTTACCAACACACTTATTTTCTCACTGTTTCTGTTCATACTATTTGTAAATGAAACATTATAATTTATAGATAAAATACAAATAGCATTTCAATCTAGCCGACCTCCCGTGGCGCAGTCTTTTGGTGCGCCCCCGATCTGCGCTGCGGGAGGCTCTGGGTTCGAATCCCGGGTAAGGCACGGGTGTTAATTTAAGTTAGTTTATAAGTTAGTCTGCAAGTCGTCCCCTGCTAAGCTTTGAAGCATAAAACCGGGGAACGTTAAAAAGCCCTTTACAATACAGTACATTTCAATTTATCGACTAAATAAACCTATTATAGGCCGTTCGCGGTAAAGTGAGCACATTTTAAGGCCTTTTCAAAATGTATTAACCCCTAATGAATTTTTTTTTTTTTTTTGCAGCCTCAGGCTAACTTTTGAGAGTAGTGAAATATATAGACTGTGTTTATTGGTTATATTTCAATGTTTGTATTAAAAAGTGGCGGAAAGTTAGAAATAAGTTGGACGGAAAATTTTAGCAGGGCCTTAAAAGTGCTCACATTATCGTGAACAGCCTAATACCTGAATATTTAGGAAAAAACCGAACACGTCACACATGGGGTGATTTTTCAAAGGTTTGATTCAAAAAGTGTGAAGAGACCACGAACAGACTATAGCAACAGTCGTCGACAGTGTACGGAGCCAAGCTCGAACAGAAAAACAGCGGCCCGCCACGGTCTCAATGATTTTGACCCGAGTCTGTCCTGCTGGAAATTTGATTTGTGAACCCACACAAACGATTTATGGATGCCTAGGTTCGTGGTTTCTTGGCAGCACTGTCTCCAGGAACATATGAGAGATCGCCAACGGCAGTCTCAACTGCTGACATTACAAAAAGAGATACGGGTGAGTGAAGAGAGAAGATCAGCTAGTAACATCGCGGTCTTGAAAGCCGACAAGGGCGAAGCGAGGCGGGTATGGAACGGCGCCGGAACGAAAGGGCGGGGGAAACGGGAGATCCCTGAGAAACACCCGTCGATCAGCGGCATCTTCCGTCACGATTCCCACGTGCGAGAATCCGGGAGCGGCCCCGTTGGGAATCGAACCCGGTTCAGCCCAGATGGGAGGAGAGTAATCTAACCACTAAACCACCGCGGCCCCACGAAAGGAATAAGGTCGTAGTCGGGGACTTCCAGGTCAGACTGCTACTTCCCGGTTCGATGGCAAGGTCCCAGCAGGACAGGAACCTGCTTGGCGGAGATTTAAGAGTATAGCTGGCAGTACCGCGGCGTAGGAGGCTGTCTCTCTCTCTCCTCTTCCTCTCTCTCTCTCTCTCTCTCTCTCTCCCCTCTCTCTCTCTCTCTCTCTCTCTCCTCTCTCCCTCCCTCTCCATTACCCCTCCACCCTCCGACGCCATTGCGTCACTACGCTTGGCCCACTTCATTTCGCCTCATTCATATTTCAGCCGCGAGGGGGCGCAACTGTCCCTCGAGTCGAGCAGCCTGCTGCTTTTAAGAGGCCACGTCAAAACTCCAAAGTTGGATTTTTTTCTTTAGTGTTTTACTTTTTTAAATTTTCCGAGAAAAGCCATTTTGAAAAGGAGCCTATACTCTATTAACTATTTGCGGAACTAGAAGGAAAAAAAGTGTGCACACGCTAAGAAATTTCTAGCAAACTTACCGCATCGTTACGTCAGTTTACTGCCGTCCGAATTCCCACGTCACGAAGTGATTCCATATCCATAATATACCGAAAACGAGATGCAAATAGAGGCTGTCGGGTCAGCCCATGAGTTACAGCACAAGTGTGTTGCAGAAAGATCCAAAGTGAAAGGTGACATACGTCACTGAATAGTGGAAAGCGCTTACTGGAAATTTTGGATTTGTTGTCGATAGCTCCTGTTTTATCCGGGCATATCAGTTTCTCCCGAAATCATCGTCAGACTATCACACCTTCACTGATGTGGCGTGGCCACTTCATGTAGCCCCGCCGTGTGGCTTTTTTTTCGTAACTCGCCGAGCTTGCCTTTCTAGACTTCATATGAATAGAGCAGAAGTGAGTTTTAAAACTTCAGACCCCCCCCCCCCCCGCCCCTCTTTTTAGGCTGTTTTACATCGGCAAAGATGGACTCTACTGGCAGTTCAAGGAGTTTCTATGTACACCTGCTACAAGAACGTTAACATAATGGGCAGGATTGCTGATTTTTCGTGCATCCAAGGGATCCATCCTGACGACACATGAGTAGGTGTAACTATAGAAATAAATATACAGGATGATTCTCAATTAGTCCGACAAACTTCGGGAAGTCGTATTCGTGCAAAATATCGGTTCTTACGATGAAGGTCCCGATAACATACAATAATGTTCCGAGAGTTGTCAATGTATTTTACTCCGTTACCGATATTTTGCACAAATAAGGTTTAAAACCTCGTTTTTTAAGGCCTCATACCTCCTGAAGTTTCTCAGTATAATTGCGAATCATCCTGTAGATAAATTTACTACATTGAACGACGAAAAGGGTGGATAATTTTTATTTTGCTAGCTGCGGTAGCCTTTGGCAGCGAGCATTACCAGATTAGACGCACTTCACCTGTGTCCCTATTGTAATTTTTTTTTACGACTTCTGGTTTGATATTTTTTGAACTTATTCCATTACGGACACTGTTACAATCTTAATAAAAATCTTTCTCAATTTATCCCACACGGTTATCGATCAAATCTTCGAGAAAAGAAACTATAATTACAAAAGCATTGTATGCGTTACAGGAGAGCAATGAAATGTGTATATAATGCACAAGTAACACGATGCAAGCCGAAGAAGTAGTGGGGAAGAGACAAACGTATAGCTGTTGTTGTGTTGCTGTCCTTGATGATGAAATCCGCAGGAGAGGGCCAAACCATTCGCAATCCGGTCCCGAGCAAAAGTAGAAATCTTCTATGTGTGATCACTCCTCTTTATTATTTAGAAACACGACCACAACCATGCCTCATCTTGTATTTACCTCAGACTTTCTGGCCAATGGCAATGCCTTAGCGAACGTTACCATGCAGCCCACCATCGTACAGGTGGTGCATTAAGTTTAGAGAAAAACTTCGATTTTGAACTTTTCGCTCATTGTGAAATTTTGTACAAGTTCGAAAATTTTATTATTATAACTACATTATAACTGCACTGTAGATGTATTTTTCCCAGGCAACTTCCTAAAAGGTGCTAAAAGTTTTTATCCCATTAGTTACACAGATAGGAAAATTTGCCATGCATCAGACTACAAATACAGAAATGCTACTATACACTGTTGGGAAGTACACTACCCATTTAACTCTTTCCTCGAAAAGTAATGATACGTCGACAAGCTACCATGCCTATATAAGATACCAATTTGACATTTGCGCTTTCTCGGTACTTGTATAGAGTGGTCTTGTGGAGAAATTATCGCTTTAGCATCGGAGCTGATGACCACTGTATTCGCAAACTGATAAATGCAAATCTGAGACAGTAAAACGGCAGTCAAGTCCCGCCGTAGAAGTGTTATAGTGTGATGTGTCGTCGTGCATAAGCGTCGTTCTCCTTTGCGTCAGACTAAAGGTAACTGACAGCCAGTTAGCACGTCGTTAACATCCTGCAGCCATAGACCGAACGTGTGACGATCAACAAAGCGAGATTTTAAAATCTAACTAGTCACGACTGCTGTACTCCTGCTTCCTAAAATGCTTCCCTGTCTTGATTTTAAAATCAGTTCTCTGTTCTACGGCCACTGAGGTAATCGGTAAACTGTACGCTGATGGGCAAGCATTCTTGTAGATTGAGGGGCCATGGTGGCTGAGCGGTTAGCCAGCTCGCCTCTCGTCGAGGCGATCCGGATTCAATCCCCGGCCGGTTCACTCCGGATTTTCGCATGTGGGAATCGTGCCGGACGATGCCGTTGGTCGGCGGGTTTTCTCGGGGATATCCCGTTTCCCCCGCCTTTTCATTCCGGCGCTGCTCCATACTCATCTCAATCACTCTCATCGGCTTTCAAGAAATTGATGTTAGGAGCCGTCCAAATCTCTTCGCTAGGTTCTTGGAGATGGAAGTATTGCCTGTGCACTATGAAAGTCAAAGTATAAGGCAGGGCATTTTTTTTTTTGTTGTAGTGCTGTATTAGGCCGGTGTCAAACTGGAGTGTTCTAGCCGCTGCGGCTAAAACGCTCCAGTTTGACGGGATAGACAACACATTGATGTAAATGCGAGGTGTCGCACTAATGACAGCCGTGTGACACTTCGAATTTACAACAATGTGTTGTGCAATCACGTCAAACCGCACCCTGTTTAGCCGCAGAGGCACAAACGCATACTATGACACCAGCTTGGATGCGATACGCCGCAGAGATGAAAAGCTACTTTGGACTGGTGATTGCAGCGCTGGAGCGTCATCGGTGAAACGTTTCAAGTTTATGGCTCCACTAGTAGATTGCTCCATAACATTTCTATTACTTCCCAATTTCTTTCCCCCAGCATCATACGCCAACACATGCATGCGCCATGGTTCAGCTGTCGGAGTAAATTAACTGTGACCTTGGGGAAGGTCACGTGTTACGTAGGCCCTTCTGTGCCGGTCGGAACACACACCATCGTCCACTATGGCGCACTTAATGCAATCAACGTGGAACCATTTAACTGGAATATTTGAACCAAACTAACGAAAAGTCAGTAACGGATTTTACATCTACTAAAATAAGTTTATTTTACATTTGACAAGTTGTTCCTCTTACTTACTGACGTATAACATCACTCGTTCCTTGAACTAAGTAACGTAAGTGAATTTGGAGAAATTTACCATATGCCATAGAAAATAAAACTAAAAACTCGCTGTAAGTGTATAATTATGCATTTTTGGCAGCAGAGTCCACCAAATATTTATGTGGCGTGCTCTTAAGGAAAAGTGCTGGTGAAAAATTCTCCGGTAGTTTCCGTAAACTCCCCGTAAAATTACGGGCACATCTCTTTTTTAAAAAATCGCAGAACTTTACGCGAATTCACGGAACTGTTCCGTAAAAATTATAATTTTCTGTACGTCCCATTCAATTTTCTTTCGTTATATGTATGTTACACTACTTTAAATATATATTTAAAACGCTTAAAATATATCATACCTGAGCGATTTTGAACTCGAGTAAAAAAATTAATCCGTGACGTTAAACACCAACCAACGATGACGACAAAGTATTTGGGTATCAATTTTGTAGTTTCTATTAAAGTTAGGGTATTTTAAGTGTTGCTGAATGTTACAGACACCTGGTGCTACTTCTTGATGTCTGAAATCATACGTCTTAGTGTCGTGGATAACTTAACTATCGCAGAAATAATAATTTTCTGGATAAAGTGGAGAAGAAAGATTCTTGTAGACTCGACATTTTTCGTTCCCCAAACGCGACGCTATAAGCAATATGGAGAATTTTCTTATTGTGTATTTATAGAGCTCGGCTCCGTTTTTCAACATTACAGATAGCGTTTCGTATATTTCATGTTCATTTCCGTAAATATTTAAAAGCGTATTTAATTTGAAGTAAATCGAGAGGCAAGATACACGAGCCACTGGGAGCCACTAATAGATATAACTTATTGCAGCCTCAGGCATTACATTTTGAGGGTGGTGAAATATATACACTGTGTTTATTGGCCACATGGCAATGTTCATATTAAAAAGAAGCAGGAAGACGGAAATTAGATGAAAAGGGCCTTAAAAAAGTGCTCACTTTACCGTGAACAGCCTATATTTATTTTTTAATGTTAACTGCATCAGAAGTCGAAACGAACACACAAGATGTTGAGAGTTGGCATACATGGGACAAAAATAAATAAATTTCACAGTAATTATAATTTTTGAAACAACGCAAACACGCTTAATTCCCGTCAATACCAGTTGTATCTACCATACATCAAACTTTGAGCAACAAAAACTTTGTAGTATACTCACGACATCTCTTTCCCAAGGGCCGGATTATTCAAGCATACAGCGTTTAGTAAAGTAGTATTCGTTTATATTTTTATTTTTCTAATGACTAGGAAAAATAGACTGTACTACTTTGCTCAATATCCGTAACTTTAACACATTCGCATTTCCTCCTTCCTCCTGAATGTATTTACGCTGAATACACTTGTTCAGCCGTGCAACAGAAGGCGTGTTCGCAATGTTACAAAGCATCTTCCAAGCGAAAATATATATATATTTAAAAACATCACACCCAGTGGCATAACAACAGCGAGTGCTTTAGCTTGTTGTGAAAAATTACCGAGGTCATTTCTGCCAGAAAACAGGCAACCGGGTTGTTTCCGTGCAAAGCTCCATGCTTTCGCTAATGAGCTGTTAATTACGTTACGTGCGAAACTAATTACTTCCTGCTAATATACGCCCGCCTCGATAATGCATTGCGCCAGAGACTCCGAAAAAAGCTACATTAACGACCAACAGGAAGGGATGAGTTGCGGAACGGGTTAAGAGACGCTTCGTGGAACAGATAAGCAGGGAACACGCTTAAGTGGGTCACTTCACGCGTTAAATAGATTATCGCCTTTTGTATGTAGGCACCTTGTTGCAATGCCCTGACAGGTGTTTTGATATCTACGTTAGAAGGCAAAACTCGTCTCCGAAGAGATTGGAATACTCTCTACGTACCGGACGTGCAATTATTTATGAATCGTTTTAGGGATACCCTGAGAAGTTGTTTTAAACATTCCCTCTATTTAATTTGCGTACACATACATTTTTTTATTTTCATGAATATCGATATGCCGTAAGTAGTCTACGGGCAAAGTAACGAGTTGCATTCTACCTATGCAAGACAACTGATCTCAACAGAATGTTATTTACTGAAAGCTAGAAAAGCAATTCCGTACTTCGAATGCCAAGAACAGTCATGATGATGCGCATTACATTTTTACAGACTTATTAGGACGGCATGTTTCTAACTAAAGTAGTATTTGATATGGAAGGGGAAAGTTAACCGCCAAGGCATTAAAAAAAAAAAAAAACTAAGATTGGTATCGCAAATGTACGTCCGATTTTCTCGTGATCCAAATGCCTACATTGGTGAGCTGGGTGTGTATGTTGATAGGCGGCACGTATGGTATTGCCTACAGATTGGTATCCTCTAAGCCCTGCTGCAGTAATTAACAGCCTTCCCAGCTGGCAGTGTGAAGCATGTGAAAGAACATTTAAAAAATGGTCATCGCTTAATCATTGTGGCACTTTCAAGAGCAAACATGTAAACAACAGCGCCTTTAATCATTGGCGGTAGATTAACGTAAGCTATATCGTATTTATACAGAATGCTTCAGTAAAAGCGTACAAAACTGAAACTGGCAATAGGGACGGCACCACGGAACGTTTTGAGGTTAGGGACGTGTGGTATGTAAGACAATCTAAAGGAGATATTTGGAGAAACGTATGGGCAACTCATGATGTGTGTTGTTCACCTATCGTCCACAAGGTGGCTCTGAAGTCTACGTGCGTGTATAGGCTGTTCGCGGTAGAATGAGCACGTTTGAAATCCCTGCTTAAAATCTATTTGTATACACGTCGTGTGTTCTTCCGCCTTATGTAACATTAACATTGCCATGTGCCTCGTCACTCTATTCATGCGTCGGTTAAGTGAAACTGTGAAATTATAAGGAAAGAAAACATTGTAGAAATCTGCCCAGTTTTACACTTCGATGCATTAGAAAATACATGAAGCGAGAGAAATAATTTAAGTTATCACAAATAGTTACCTAACACTTTTTGTTCGATGTTAATACATGGAACTACTTTCCCCTCCATCGTTACCAACTTTACTGGACACACGTCACGCATTGCGTCAGTTAAAATACATGCAGGTAGGGGCAGTGACTTTTTTTCTACGGATGATTTCAAAAGTGCTCACTTTATCGTGAACAGCCGTTATCAACGACGAACACCACGCATGGGATATTACAACGGGTGCGGCAGAATATCTTAACGCCGTTGTCATGGTTGCGCTGATGATACGTTAACACCGGTCCTTCAATAGAGTTGTCCTGTACAATACTACCAGTCAGTAGTATAGTCCATTCACGGTTTCTTCGGCCTTTTTGAATCAAATCTTTGGAAAATCTCCCCACGTATGACGTGTTTAGTTATTTCCTAAATACGCCCTATATCGCAAGCGTTTTATACTTGTGTTCCTAAAAGTTATTATTTTTTCTGTTAAATTGAAATGATGTTCATATTTTATCTATAAATTATAATGCTCCATTTATAAATAATTGGAATAAAAACAGTGAGAAAACATGTGTGTTGGTAAAACCTAATAAGAAATAGTTCTTATACACAATACCGTTACAACAGAGTGCGCACGAATCCGGTGCGTTGTCCCTCTGGTGTAATCTTCCAGACATAGTTGAGCTCAGTTTGCACGAGGCGGAGGAATATATTGGAAGTAGAACTTCCAGGGCTTCAGAAAAGGCCGAAGATACCTTGAATCAACTATAAGCAAAACGCTGTCAATAATACATGTACCAAATCTGGACACCTGTATTCGTGTTGGACATGTCCACGTCTATACCTCTTTTCACTGGCTTCGCGAACCGCGCGTTCCCAATCTCAAAACGTTCCGCGGTGCCGCCCAATTTCATTTTTGCATGCTTTTACTAAAAAAATTCCATACGTTCACTTCACTTGCACGTCGAAACTGTCATCGCATTGTTGGCAATATAAATAGTTTGCATACAACTGCACTGAGACGTCTATTCTAGTAAATACATATTTCTGCGGAGAAGCCCGCCACATCACGAGACCAACGGGATCGATGATTGAGGTCAAGTGGTGTGCGGCCACAGAACTTGCCTCCCTCAATCTTGGCGCAACACACAAGAGCTTCGCCCATTTCTTGCTCCTCTGGACTAAAGGAGACATTCGTCAGCTCTATTGGACTTTGTGGACTGTCAACGACGCCAGAAGCAGAGAGTTTACAATAAATTTAGACTTCTGAACCCATGAAATATGAACACTTACAGTTAAATACACGTAGAAAAATACTAAATAAAAAAAAAATGGAACCGCGTAATGCTAAAGCTAGAATATTTGGAATTTTTCTTTGTTTTCTAGTGGCATTTCGCTCTAATTACTTCTTTGTGATTTATAAAGCAATGACTTAATCATGGATACAGTATTAATTTCCAGTCATCAGTGAATCACCGGTACGATTGCACTAGTCTCTCGAGTCTGTTTCTACTTTCACGGCTGAAGAAGGGGGCGAGGAAAAGAGCAAAGACAGAGAATGGTCAGAAGACTTGATCTTTGGAAAGACCCGAAAATATCAGCACTTAAAAATATCATTTTTTTTATCAGGTTTTAATGTACTGAATTCATAATATATTATTACGTCACACCTCATACCAAAGTTTCTTCCTAGGTTCATTATTTCCCAATAGTCAAGGGCCCTCGGAATACACAAAAAACATAAAGAGTTCAATTTCTGGTCGAAAACTCGCAGCAAACAAGTAGGTCAGGGCTAAATGGCGAACGTGTGACACGTTCTGAAACACTACACGCCAGAGCCATTAGGCGCGTATATATGTATGAAGTATTCGGAAGTTCGTGATAGATGAAGAGGGGAGGGGGCAGATGCACAGGATTAATTACGAAAGTACATCACTCTAGTTGGTTCACAATTTGGAGACCATAACCGATATTTGTGTTCCAATGTCTGGAATGCTATCTTTTGCGGTTTTTACAATTCTGGAAGGAACCGATATTATTTCACAGGTGGCCAGCAAACGACATTATAAGCTGTTCACGGTAAAGTGAGCACTTTTAAGGCCCTCCAAACAGGCTTTATCCACTAATAAATATAAATTATTGCAGCCTCAGGCATTAAATTTTGAGGGTGGTGAAACATATACACTGTATTTATTGGTCACATTGCTATGTTTGTATTAAATAGCAGCAGGAAGATGGAGATGGATGAAAGGAAAAATTTTGGAGGGCCTTAAAAAGTGCTCACTTTACCGTGAACAGCCTATACCAATGAAGTAGCGTGATCTGCTTGGAAAATTTTATCGTAACTTTATTGTTAGCTCGAAGAAACCCTAATTTACAGACCACTCAGCTTTTCAGGAGTAATTTAAATTTAGGCTAACATAAAGAGGGCAAGCAATGAAAATAAAAGCACCTCAAGAAGGAGGCAAACACCTAAAAGCAAACTACATCCAGTTTTCATTAATAATTCTGAATACTACGAGTTAAAAATATTTAACAAATTTCTTAATTTCTTTTTATCACTAATAACTTTTCATATGAAGTTATGTACTTGTAAATTATATTTCAGATCCACACCTTTCAGGAAACTATCTTCAGAATAAGGAGTGTATTTTGAATTTTGTTTCGGGCAGGAAAAATATGGACACGACATTACCAATAAAATGCTAAAGGAGCTGCAAGAGCATAAAACTTTGAGCGATTACATGAGTCGAGGCTATGGCAATGGTAGGTAAAGGCTGTTCACGTTAATGTGAGCACTTATGAAATCAATCTTAGAAAAAAGTCATTGCTCCTGAATGCGTATATTTTAGCGGGTGAACAGAGTGGCTTTGCGCCCAGCAAAGTTGGTAACGAAGGATGGAAAGTAGTTCCATATCTTAACGTCGGGAAAAAGGGATTAGGTAACCATTTGTGATAACTTAAATTTTTTTTTTCACTTTGTTTATTTTAAATGCATCGAAGTGTAAAAATGAGCCGAGTGGTAAGATATTTACTTTTATAATAATGCCACAGTTTCACTTGACCGACGTATGAATGAAGTGAAGGGGCCCGTAGCAATGTTAATTTTACATTCAGGGGAAGAATACACAACATGCATAAAATTTCGTCTTATGCAAGGTTTTCAAAAGTGCTCATTTTACCGTGAACAGCCTATAGGTATGTAGTAAGTACTGCAGCGACAGCGAGGTTAATAAAAGCTGTCCACGATAAAGTGAGCACTTTTGAAATCAACTTTTAAAAAATTCACTGCTCCTGCCTGTACATATTACACTATCTACCAAAAAGTAATTGGGCATCCGTGACGATAGGTAATTCAGTACATCAGTTAACTTGTGTTTCACGGCCTTCGGCGTAGGACCGCTGGTGTTTGTCCGTGGTAGCATGAACACAGAGTCCTATTGTAACGTTCTGGATAGTTAAATGCTTACCAACATTGCGTCGTTTAGACGGAATGGACCCGTGTTACTTCCAGGATGACATTGCCAGGTGCCATGTTTCAAGGGCTACTATGCAGTGGTACGCCGACAACAACATTCACCGATTGGACTGGCCAGCCCGAGCCCCGACCATATAGAACATCTTTGGGACGAATTGGATCGCCGGGTAAAGGCTCGTCAGGCGCGGCCAAAATCCATTGCTCAACTCATGGAATGGTTGCAAGATGAATGGCGACGAATCCCCGTGGATGTCCTGCAAACACTCGTAGAAAGCATGCTAGACATGGTGGCTGCTGTTATAGCCGCAACAGGTGGCCCTACGAGATTCTAACGGTGTGACAACCACCGAGCAAACATTGTGGACAGGTGCCCAATTACTTTTTGGTAGATAGTGTATAACGGGCGCACTGAGACACAAGCGTCCAGTAAAATTGGTAACGATGGATGAGAAGTAGTTCCGTATCTTAACGTCGAATAGAATGTATTATGTAACAATTTGTGATTACTTAAAAAATTATTTATTTCGCTTTCTGTTTCTTTTAATGCATCGAACTGTAAAGATGACCATATTTGTAGAATGTTAACTTTTGAAATAGTTTAGCACTTTCACCTGACCGAAGCATCAATAAAGGCATGAGGCATATGGCAATGATAATTATACATAAGGCGGAAGAATACACAACGTGCAAACAAGTAGATCTTAAGCAGGGCTTTAAAAGGTGGTCATTTTACCGTAAACAGCCTATAGAGACAGAGCAAGTTGCTCAGAGAAGCAAGGAAGGGGAAGGAATCTGGCATCGCCTGTAGTCAGGAACCATCCAACATTCGCCTGGAGTGATTTCGAGAAGCCAAAGAAAGCCGAAATCAGGATGGTCGGTCCGGGAATCGAACGCAGGTACTCTCGAATGCGAGTCCAATGATTTACCACAGCAACACCTCACTCCGTATACGACATTGATACTGTTACATGTTGCTGGTCCGCGTCGTTGACGGTGGCCGCTCCGCGCGAGCGAGCCAAAAAGAGGACAGAGAGTAGTTATATGATAGCGGCGACAGCGCGAGCGATAGGCCGGTGGCCACTTATCAGTTACAGAAAGCGAGCCGACACGATAATCTCTTATTCGACGCATAATGTTGACCATGGTTGTATTTTCAACGTTTATCTGAAGAATGATCTGGATTACTGACCTCGTTCTCTCAGCGTGACTCGGGGTGCGTTGAAACTTCCAGATGGTCAGGGCAATGCTATAAATATTGCGGTAGGCCTCCGGGCTGGAAGTTGAGTTGGAATCGATGAGTGAGTGGCTGAGTTCCGAGCGATAGAAGAAAAGCAGCGAGAGACGAGACCAGCGTAAGGGAATTCTGCGAATGCGCGTACCAAGCAGTGAAGGGTGCGGCTGGCAGGCTGGACTATCGTACTAGATGCGTGAGCGAAAGACACTTAAATGGTGGCAACATATAGACTGAACACGCGTTAATAATGAGTATTAGTTAACTGACTGTAACCAAAGACAATTAAGGACGTTAATTTGAGTTTTAATATACATTAAATATTGTGCTCACTGTTTGAAAAAAAAATTAATAGTGGAGACAGATAAATAAACTAATGCCGTAAATAATAGCTGTGAATGAAATAGAAATAAAATTACAGATCTTTTATTTTTATTAAGACCTCCATCACTCACGAACTCAGGTACGCGCCTCAGGCATCTTGTAACAATATTATCGCCAGCTTGGTAAACAGAAATTTCTCTTATTTTCCGCAGGAAGCAGTTTCTTGCAAATTTACCTGCTTCAGGAGCGGTGTCGTGGGACGCGCTACTTCTGGCAATGCATATGTGCCCATTTTTCAGAACGAAAATAATGAAGAAAAAATATATCAATATACCATAAGTATTGTTACGAGGCTGGAGAGGAGAGGAGAGATTTGGGCGCTCTTGACATCGAGGTCTTGAGAACCGATGAGGGTGAAACAAGGTGAAACGAGGCGAATATGGAACAGCGCCAGAATGGAAGCGGAGGAAACGGGAAAAACCCGAGAAAACCCTCCGACCAGCGACATTTTCCGGCAAGATTTTCACATGCGGAAACCCAGGAGCGACACCACTGGGAATCGAACCCGGTTCTCTTAGGTGGGAGACGAGTAGTCTGACCACTAAACCACCGCGGCCCCGTAACAAGACTGGAAATTACATATCAGGTCCGAAAAACGGATAGTAAGTTACGATTTTAACGTTAGACTTTAACAAATCCCAAAATTTATCCACCATTATTTTTGCCTGGAAAATAAACTGTCATCCACGATGAGAAGTAAATGTAATAATGATCTAAGACTTGGCACTGAAATTTTTTAAGTAAGATGGTTTTTTTCTGATTTCAATGTAACGATATTTGTTGACGCTTATATCCCGGAGCATTTATGGGATCGCAAGGCGGATACTTTAAATAAATGAACAATTATAAATCGAACAGTAGTAAGCATATCTGAAATGTCACATCAATCTAACTAAAGTTATAGATATACCGCAAGCGGGGGTCACTGTGTGAAATTGGAGTAACTTTGTGACACAAAATAGTGTTTAAAAACCCCTCTATTTAAGTAGAGTGTTTCAGATATTTAGTGGTGCCAATTTAACCACTGCACGTTTGAAACAGCCTATATGAAATTAAAGCTAATTTGAATGACAGTGAAAGACATTAGTGCCACAATGTTACCCACCCAGTCACAAAGTGAGCACGGTACGTAAAGAATCCAAAATCTGTTTCTTAAAAAAAAATACTTACTTCCAATATATTTTATCAAAACGAAGCATTAACAAGCAGAAAGTCACAAGTTTACTTTATTATATTTGTGTGTGTGTGTATACACACACACACATTTCCTTCCGTTAATCGCTGCTAGTTTTCGTGTCTACTCCAGACATGGTGATAGAGCATCTTTTGAATACTCGTATAACTTGATTAAAGTCAAGCGGTGTACATGGAAAAGCTAAAATGAGAAATATGTTTTTCACTTTTACACTCGTGCGGTTACGGTTTCACTTCATTTTCCGTACACTGTTGTATTCCAGCATCCTTAAAGCTTCCAAGGGTGTTCAGACTATTACACCAGACGAACACAATAGTGTAATTCTGACAACTATGAATGAAATTTTAAAAGTGAAAGGAGTTCTACGATATAATAAAATTTCGCAATTGATTAACGATGTTTTATCACCGCTATTCACCGTACTGAATAACCAGTTTGCCTTGAAGCGGATTACCTTTATTACGATCGGTCCACCGAACTCATGATCTGTAACTGCCGAGTACCGAAAGATTCCTGTGTAAATCTTATGTGGAACATCTGTCCAACAGTTTACGTTTTAACGTGGTAACCAGCGAAGCGAAACGGGAAATTCTACGTATAAAATAATTCGTCTTGAGCCTGTAGATTCGCCGGGGTATGAATGATAAAAGTGTCTCCATAATTAGGCACTTAATGTTGACAACTAAGAGCAATACAGAAATTAACTAAAGCATAACTATGTCTCTGGAAATAGCCCAG
This sequence comes from Dryococelus australis, assembly GCA_029891345.1. NCBI lineage: Eukaryota > Metazoa > Arthropoda > Insecta > Phasmatodea > Phasmatidae > Dryococelus > Dryococelus australis. The sequence continues at coordinate 81,279,288 of CM057001.1, read as the reverse complement.
TAAAGTGTTTATTTGCAGCCCGTAATAAAACAGAGAAGAGCGTTGCAATATCCCGAGACTACAATGCGTTACTCGAGAATGGAATACAAAACGTGTTTGATCTCAAAGGTTAATTGCGCAACCAGATACCACGTTTTTCAAAAGAGTGTGTTTGAGCCGTAGTCGTTTGTAAAACTTAATTCATATTTATGCATCGCTTTGTGCTTCCGTGAAAGTATTTTTTTTTTTTTCACGTTTCACGACAGCAGGCGGTGTCCACGAAGTGCCGTACGCATTGCATGTTTTACGAGAGTTTGCGCGATGGGAACAGAACTGATCTCGTTCGTATTTACCCCACCCATCAATTACAGTAATGTAAATCGGTGAATCAACGAACTCCTTAAACCCTGTATAAATGGAAATCTAAGTCGAAATTACTAAATATTACGTACCACTAACCAGTTGGGATAAACGAGACATTCCTTGGTTAATTAAAAATTCACTTTCATTCAAACGCAAGTAATAGATAACAAGCGCAATAACACACACCAGGCATAAGTTAATAACGAAACCTTAAACACCTATCTCGTATGAGAGAGAGAGAGAGAGAGAGAGAGAGAGAGAGAGAGAGAGAGAGAGAGAGAGAGAGAGAGAGAGAGAGAGAGAGGAAGAGAGAGAGAAGGAGAGAGAGAGGAGAGTATCCGTTAAAAACTAGGCTCGTCCGGTAATATGCGTTTGTTAGCAATAGAGAAGAGAGCTCTATTACTAAAGGCTGCTCACGATAAAGTGAGCACTTATCAAATCAACCTTAGAAAAAGTCACACTGCCTCTGCCTGCATTCATTTTTACGGGCGCACTGAGAAACACGCGGTCAGTAAAAGTTGGTAAAGATGAGTGGAAAATAGTTACATATCGTCGAATAAAAAAGTGTTAGGTAGCCATTTGTATTAACATACATTATTTCATTCGCAATCTGTTTTTTTTTTTTTCATGCATCGAACTGTAAAAATTAACAGATTTGTAAAATATCTACTTTTCTAATAATTATACAGTTTTACTTGACCGACGCATGAATAAGTGCTGAGGCCCAGGGCAATGTTAATTTTACATAAGGAGGGAGAAGAGACAGCGTGCATACAAGTAGATCTTAAGCAGGGCTTTCAAAAGTGCTCATTTTACCGTGAACAGCCTATACTCCTGATTCATTGGAGTTAGCACACCAACATGTTCGTTACGCGTATAACATCACAAAGTTGTATGCGAAAATTTTAACAAGGAATTGTGTTGGAGGGGGAAGGGGGGATAAACGACCGGTAAAAGGAAGTTGGGTTAATGTGATTGTTCTCTCGTTACGGTTGTGTTCATGTAATGCGGATCAAGGTCGAAATGACACGAATGAATTAAAATGCAGAGGCGTAAATATCATGGATTTTCCGCTGGGCACTTGTGCATGGCAGTGCAGCTCTTATAGTTCCCGCCTTTCTCGGCATCAAACGTGAAAAACAGACCCGACTGGATCCTTTAAAGTATAGGTCAACTCTTCTACCCACGCCAGTTTTAGTGTAATCGTAAATCACGCGACTGTAGCATTACGTAACGCTTAAGTGAGCGAACAGGCCGTACACGAACTGTACCGTCTGCCAACAGAGACAATGCAACGCTGCTGGAGTGATAATACAGGAAAGAAGACATTTTCTGAATTCTGTCAGAGTATGGTGCCTTCATAACGCCATCAGATAACTTGAATGTAGGCGAGACAAAATGGTAGTTCTGCGCTTATTTATGAAAGTGGTAGATTTACTTTCCTCCAGATTTAATGTCAAAGTTATGAGCTGTATCCTAAACGGTGACTATCACTATCAAAAAGCAGTGCAAACAATACTGACGAAATGTACAATGGCATCTTTCTTCTTTCACTGGGAAAATAATGCTATAGAGTTTCCCGAGAAGAGTAGTTATTGAGGATTGCTGTCAATTTTAGGCCTAGATATGCATGTATATCATTCTACTGGGTGCATCTCACATCAGGGGGTTCTGTTCATCATCTACAAGACAGTCAATCAACAGCAACAGTGGCCCCAGCTTTTTTATCCGCGCCATATGAGGCAATTTGTTTAGAGCCATGTTAAACTCAGTTCGTATCTCATTTCAACAACGATACACAGAGTAACCTTCCATGTGACATCTGGGCGATGCTTGTCGATGCCGTAAAAAAACATTGCGAACTAAACACGTTGGCATGTGTTACAAAATAAGCTTATATCATTAAAATAATAGACTATGAATTGCGTGCACACAAACACTTGCTATATTTGTTTTCACGTCTTTGAACTCCGCTGGAAATCTGCTCAGCGGGAAATCACACGTTCTGTTTCCTAAATATGCAGTTATATTGTGCAACGTATGAGGAGTTGGCGGTGGGGGGTGGGGGGGGGTGGATAGGGAGGGTTTCTCTTAAAATTAAGTGAAGTTTAACAAAGCCCTTTAAATATGAGAACCAAACTAATGGGGCGATGTTCATACCCACAAAAAAGCTTTTCAGATGAAATTACAATGAATTAGTCTGTTTGTGCATGTAGTTCGATTATTTAAAAATATTGATACGGTTTTCAAGCGTATGTGAGGTGCTATGGAGCATAGCTAAAAGTTTGCAAACAATTGGTAATACGTACCTTCCTATCTGCTGCAGCATTTCCCGTGAGTATCAATCAGCTACTCAAACATCAAATAACTGCAGCCTCACACAATAGTGCAACTCTCCCTGTTGACAATTCTGAATGGGTGCAGAAAAAAGAATACTCCTAGGAGTTTGTTACTGACCACACGAATGGACGCACTTATCTTTCGTAGAAGTAGACAGTAAATACTGTAAGCTCCTATATCTCATATATGAACGAAGAACAGTTTCAAAAACACAGCACTTGAAAGTTAATGTCAAAGGCTAAAATAAAATACATTTATTGACTATCATTTCAAATGGGAGGGCTTTCAAAAGGGCTGACTTTACCATAACCAGCCTGTATATAGCAACTTGAGCGTTTGTAAAATTGGACAGAAATTCTTCTACATGGACAAAGTAATTCTGGAGCTTTAAATTAATTGTACAAAACCTTCACTTCGCTTTCTCTCATTTATATATGTACAAATAATGTTAATTCAAGAAGTTCAAACCAGTGGTATTAAACTTGATTTAGTATAATTTTTGACCAATAAATGCCCAGAGAAGTCATCTGGTTACCAGTGGAACAACAAAAGTGATTAGGAAGAAACTGGCCCCATCACCACAGATTTTGTTAGATTTTCATGACAAACTTCAAATATTTGCGGCCCGAAGGAAAAAACAAAAATACAATTACGACATAATTTGAAATTCTACGCCGATGACTATTTCAAGATACGCATAGACTTTCTCAGCAATTTTTTTATTTTTAACTTTTCTAACGTAGTCTACATACATTAATGGAAAACTGAAACAAATTACACGTACGAAACTACTCGATATAAAATTCGCCAATGGTGTCCTTAAATTTTCCAAGACAGTATTACTTTACCCCACCACTACTGTTTCTGTCATTGCTCTAACTTTTATTATTCCTGCATTAAAAAACATGCAAACTGTAATTTTTACAGTTAAAGGTGCAAAACTCTACGCTACCGAAATAAAATCACTGTTTCACAAGATTAAAATAAGATTAATGTTACTTCTGTTTACACGTCTTTCTTCCAAGAACGACAGACGAGATTTAGTTGCATAGAATTAGAGTTCATATGAAGCTTTTCTTCACAGGAGATATAGGTTAAGGGAACCTCGCGTGAAAAAAAAAATGTAGTGACATAATGCCTCGTGGTTCGAAACTCGATCCAAGCTCGGATCTATGATCGACACAGTAAACTGTTGCACCATTCGAGTTCAGAACTGGATTGGAGATCGAGATTAAGTTAGTTTCGAACCGCCGAAATTTGCGGTTCGAAATCTCGATCCGAGATCAGCAGCCATCGTCGACAAATGTAGTTTGGAAATACGACAACAGATAGAACTACATTCGATTGTTTTCTTGGGAAATTAAAACTACATTATATATATTATTCAGTAAAATTCGTTCAACAATATTTCACTTAAAACGGATAAAATATCGCACATCTAGTTATATCTATAGTAAAAAATACCCCTACTTCCATGGCGTCATATATTACGAACCAATAGCAAAATTTGCCTCATAATTAATCTCGCTCTCTCACTTTGGAACCAAGATCGACGAATCGGAGATCGAGAATCATGAAATTTCGTTGGTGCAACACTTTTACATTGGAATCAAGATCACATTGGATCCTGGTTCGGAACTAGGTTCATTCGATCTCAGATAGGGGAAGATGTTTGTGCAACCGAGCATAAGTGCGCCTCGCATGACTTCGGTAGTGAAGCACCAAAATACACACAATATGCTCAGCTCAAATTGACTATCATTATTAATGCCTGCTCGACAGATAGTAGTAAAATGGGATATTGACCAAATGGAAGAAAATCCTACACCCCTACTCCTAAAATGGGTCGGGCCTGGATCGACCAGAATTAAACAAGTGGAACGAACAAGCCAGCCCCGTGTCGTCACACACGCTCGTTCCGCCCAGGGAAGAAGAACTGAACACGACACCCGTGAGAAGTAGCGTGAACACGGGGAGGGGGGGGGGGGACGAGGACGACAGAACATGGTTCGCTGACGTCACGGCCCGAAAGGGGGCTCCTCCGCGGGCGGCAGATGGCGTGCTAGATAGCGCAATGTGCCTCAATTGAGCCTCCTCTAGGAGATGTCCTCGTGCGACAGCCCCCTGACGGCAGACATTCGACGTCGCGAGCAGCTGACGGTGTGCTCCGACCAACAGCAACGCGAAACCATAGATTAAAAGACCGATCTCGCTGGCTGCGCACAACCTATCTCCGTGTCCCCACATTGAACTGGTTTTCTGCTTACACGTCTAGCAAAAAAAATAGCGTGGTTTGGGTTTTGGGTTAGAAAACTGATTTGTAAGCAAAAATGCTTTGAGATGACTGTATACTTCCTCTAACAAATTTGTAATGCAGTTTGATTAAATTAAAACTGGTGAAAGTATTTTAGTAACATAATAGTGCTTGTTATTTAGAAATTAGGATATAAACAAACACGTTCATCACTGTTGAGCATGTGACTGACAGTTGTGTAGGATTGGGGTAGGTCATTGTTGGGTACATGCGCAGAATACGAATAACTGATCTACCTCATCTTAGTCTATGGTGTACTCCAACCAACAGTAACTCGGAAGAATTCGTATATTTACGTTACGGAAGTAAAAGTATTAATACGGACATTTCCGTAAAATATACGAAGATATCGTATATATACATTACGGAGTGCCCGTATTTTTTACGAAGATCTCTGGATTCTTTTTTACCGATACGTTCCGTAAATTTACGGTAAAGATTTTTAAATTTGTGAACATAAGTAACCTTAGCGAGGATTATCGCTGAAATGCGCGTTACATTCCTTATTGGCCTCTATACTTCATAGTTACAGATTGAGACAATGCAAAAGTAACTTACTGTTGTGGTCCAGTCACGGTTACTTCCGACTTTTCTGAAGCCCTGCTGAAGTTCTACTTCCGGGATATTTCTCCGCCACATACAACTTAACCGAGTGTAGAAAATTACACCAAGGGACTACACACCTCATTGGTGCGCACTCAGTGTAATAACATTTCCCGTAAGGACTATTTCTTACCAGGCATTACCAACACACGTATGTTCTCTCAATTTTTAATTATATTAATTAGAAATGGAACATTATAATTTGTAGGTAAAATATAAGTAGAAGTTTAAGTCAACAAAAGAAATGTACCTTTATTTTAAGACGAATATAAAACGCTCGTGATAAGACATATTATTATTAAATAACCAAAATACGTCATACATGGGATGATTTTTCACAGGTTAGATAAAAAAAAGTATGAAGAAACCCATTTAGAGTACAAACGCTATAGGCGTAGCAACATTAACATAGCTCAAGCATTGTGAACAAACCTCCATTCTGCAACAGTAAAACCAACCATTCGTTATTTTAGGCTATTCACAGTAAAATGAGCACTTTTGAAAACCGTGCTTAAGATCTACTTGTATGCATGTTGTGTACTATTCCGCCTTATGTAAAATTAACATTGCGTCGGGAAAGTGAAACTGTGAAACTATCAGAAAAGTATATATTTAACAAATATGCCCATTTGTACACTTCGATGAATAAAAAAAAATAAAAAATAAACCAGAAAAACAAAGAAAGTTATCACAAATGGTTACCTAACATTTTTTATTCGACGCTAAGCTATGGAACTACTTCCCATCCATAGTTACCAACTTTATTGGGCGCATGTCACTCAATTCACCCGTTAAAATGTTAAAATATATGCAGATAGGAGCGGTGACTTTTTTCTAAGGTTCATTTCTAAGTGCTCACTTTATCGGGGAACAGCCTTTAACAAAAAACGTCGTCCCTTTTCCCCCCGTAGTCTCCGCGAAAAATTTCGAACCATCGTTCGAAAACGAACGCATAGCATACATTTTTAGCAAATCGTAGGCACGCAGAAGAACCGAGTTAGACCTGCTATGACGCACGTTCTTAAGCTAAATTGTCGGAGTCATTATTCGCAAGGAAAAACGCTGAAAATAACTTTCTTTTGCCGAATATGTTTAATTTCGTTTGAAACATCATCTTCATAACACATTATGTTCTCAGATGTTGCAAACGATCACGAGTATAAAGCCGTCATCAAATTTCTACGTCGAAAAACTTGGTTTCAAATGTACTGCATCATTCCAGTTGTGGCAACAATTAAAACTGACTGGCCTACGTACACAACAGGATATTAGGCGGAGACTAAAGGCAAGGTATCTACCATTGAAAGCATGACCGAATACTATGGTTTATAGAATGTGATACGCAACAATACATCCGATGTACCAAACAATGAAATTGAATAAATAATTCACAATCGTATTTTGAAAATTATTTGAACAAGGAAAGCCACGGCTGGGTTCACATAGCTATCAGCAAACATTATTGTTTTTAATACACGCATTAATATTTTAAGTGGTTATTTAAATTCCAAACCTTGTGGCTACTGTTTAAAAAGCATACTGCGTTTATTTAGAGGTTTCGTATTTATACAATGGCATCAACACCGAGCTCCCATTATAAATGAAAGGTAAACTTCCTTCCTGGCCTCAATTTAGCAGGATCGTAGTTACCGGTTTATGTATATTTTCTCATTCTGTTCAGAGAACAATTTAGGAGCCCCACCTCCCCGTCCTTCATTTTCCAATTTCAAACGAAAACATGTTTATGTACGATAGCTCTGAAACACTGCTTCCCGCGATGATTCATTGCGAATGAAATTCTGTTGAAGCACAAATGCTTAGCGGGTTGCGTCGTTTCATCGCCGGTTTAGAACAAACTTTTGAAAACAAAGTGTACACGACACAACTTGGTCAGAACCATAAATCAGACACAGGGATTACAACCACCCTGTTCCAGACAATACAATTCTCCGCCGATAAAAGCTTTCTGTATTTGAGACCGGATTTGCAAACGTTCGCACTGTATAATCAAGCCGTTAGTTTAAAGCAGTGCATCACGCGAGTTCTGGGCAGGTGGTTCCACTGGCGAAATTTTATTTGGTCATCCTTCCAAAAAAAAAAAAAAATGTGAAACCGTTTTTGAATGATAAATGCATTAATTAATTTTTGTGTTTCTTTTTTTAAATCTGAGTGTTAATCAAACTACGCTTTTATTTTACGAATTTAGTCTTCCCATGACAAAATAAACTGAAATGATTAACTGAATGACTAAAATGGAAAGTACAACAATGAACAGACAACAACTGTGCATAAAATACTATACTTAATAATTTTAACTAATATACCACAAATACAATTCGAATTATTTCATGAAAGTTGCTATGTTAAACCCCTCAGTGTCCTCTTTCAAAGCGGACGTGTTAAATATAGCCTGTTAATGGTTAAGAGAATAAGTTTGCAACCTCTGCTAAGTATCTGCTTTTCCTTTTCATTTTGCACCCTTCCGCCATATTTAAAATTGGTATTGCCTTGGGCCTGGTCACTTTGTTCGTGCACCATGCGAACAGTAAAATAATGTAAATGTGTTGTTAATACGCAAATTCATACTTCAGTGTGTATGAAACAAGGAATGCTATCTTCAGTTGTCGCAAATTTCAACATTACACTCACAGGAAACGCCAAGTGTTAAGAACTAAATAACCTCACAAAAAGTTTGGAATATACATACAGAATGCAAACGTATAGAGTATACGTACAGTAAGCATATCAATCAGACGTTAAAGGCTGTCCACGATAGCGTGAGCACTTTAGAATCAACCTTAGAAAAAGTCACTGACCCTGCATCCATGTGTTTGAATGGGCGCACTGAGTGACATTCGCCCAGTCAAGTTGGTAACGGTGGATAGGAAGTAGTTCCATATTTTATCGTCGAATAAAACGTGTTAGGTGACCATTTGTTATAACTTAAAATTAATTCTTTCGCTTTCTGTGCTTTTATGCATCGAAGTGTAAGATTGAGCACGTTTGCAAACTATTTACTTTGTTAATAATTTCTCAGTTTCATTTGACCGAAGCATGAATAAAGTGATGAGGCCCGTGGCAATGTTAATTTTACATAGGGCGGAGGAATACAGAACGTGTATAAAAGTAGATCGTAAGCAGGGCTTTCAAAAGTGCTCATTTTACCGTGGACAGCCTATACTAACGGTACCGATACTAATCGTGAAATTCAAAGTGATTTTAACAAAAAAAAAACCGTTTTTCCAATATGACCGACAAATAAACAAGAAAGGACAACTAACTCAATTTAAAGTGTATCTGATTAGGGAGGGTTTCTTTCTGCCCACTGCAGCTTAGTACAGTGTACGGCCTCCATGTTCATCGTACAGGTCGCTAACATGCCGTGGCATGCTTGCTTGTAACCAAAGTGTTGGTATCTCTGTGCAGCTCTTATGAGTTCTGGAAGTGTTTATGGAGGTTGTGGACGATTATAAACTGCTGTTTTCAGCTTGTTCCAGGCATGCGCAATGCGTTAGTGCGCTCTCTGTTGATCACAAAAGAACTACTTCACTCCTACCACCCAAAATGCCATACATCACACTTTAAAAAAATGGTAAAATTACCCGACTAGTGTGAGGTAATATTTGCAAACTTGTGTGGGAACCATAGTTTTACTTACGTGTAAGGTAAAATTGCCGCACTCTGGAGGAAAATTCACGTATATAGACATGAAAAATCCCATAAATTGATGGGAAAATTACATTACGACGCATGCATCTCTTCAGCATTGTCTCGACAGCTAAGTGGGAGGACGGGCGGAAGAAACAATCCTGCAACACATTAATATTAAATTATGCTGTCATGTTGTCGTGGATAGTGCATCAGCCTTTCGTGATAGAGGTCCATGGTTCGCGCTCACCCAACAGCCAGTGTCGAGGATTTTATAGTTGAGGTTTCAGTTACTATTCGTCAGAGGATGTAAGTAAGAAAAAAAGACATTAACAGTGCTAATACCCCTTATTAATGTTACCTTACTTGTATGGGATTTTCCCCCACTTTTGTCAGACACTTTTCCCGTGCAATTAGGGAATAGTACCTTACCTGTTATGTAACTTTTTACTCCACACTTAACAGCTAATTTTACCTTACACGTGCAGGTAATTAGCTTCCCTTATATGTAAGGGAATTTTACCACAATTTTTTTTTTTTGCAGTGCACAATATTCCAAACTTTTGTGAGATGTATGTTTTTATCAATTCGCTACTAACTTAACTAGGAGCTATGCATGCCAGTGTGAAATGTACAGTAGTGTTTAATCCATTTACGTTACTTCTTCCAGGATACTTCACTTCTTCGTACAAACAAAGCTTAAACAAATCTAGAAATTAAGCTAAAGGGACAACGTACCGCATTCGTGCGCACAAAGTTTAATTATAATTATATTTGACATGAAAACTATTTCTTACTAGACATTACCAACACACCTGTTTTCACGCCGTTTTTATCCATATCAATTATAAATGAAATATAATTTATAGGTAAAATATAAGCTGGAGTTTAAATTAAATAAGTATTTTTACGTTATCAGGAGTATTAAACACTTGTGATACATGATATATTTAGGAAAACACCAAACAAGTTATACGCGGCATGATTTTTCAAAGGTTTGTTCCAAAAAAGCTTACCTTACCGCCAACAGTGTGCTATATTTAAGTTCGTCAGCCATTTATTTCCAATGCCAGTATCTATTCTATACATAGTAATAAACAAAGTCGCCCGATCACGTATGTGTGTGTATTCATATAAGGCTTCTAAAATACTTGATGGATTTTGATGCAGTTTTCACCGTCATTTAGAGTATTTCTTGAGGAAGGTTTAGGTATATAACGCATTAATATTTAATGTCAGGATAGCAGAGAATTGTCGACGTTTTCTAACCAAATCGGAAAAAGCCGCATTTAGGGCGCTTACATGGCTTGCGCTGAGTAAACCAAAAGAGATACGCCAAATTAATGTACTACATAACTGTACATCTCAAAATGGTCTACATAAAAGTCTGCGACAGCATATGTTTTAAGGATGAAGTAAAGCAACTGCCTATGGAGCACTGCACCCGACTATACAGTGTGAAGAACTCGTAAACAAAGTAGTACACACACCAAGAAAATTGTCATATAATTGCGATTTATACTGTTTATGAAAGAAGAATGTAAATATTTTTGCGACATTATGAAATATTTGACTAGAATATACTTTTTCAGTGTAAAAAATGGATCGATAGAGTCCGCATTTTTAACCAAATTTAAGCGCATTTCCGTTTTGGATACTTCGGAAGGCATAATTTACATGAAAATCTTCGTCATGAAATATCGTCATAATGTTTACTGCACGCCTTGCGCGTAGAAGCAATGAGGCGCTAGGCGTGCGTGTTAGCGTCGTCCTTATCGCTCCCTCGCTTCTTGACCTTGGAAGCGGGGCTCCATCTCACTCTAAAAGAGCCGCCCAATTCTCTTCACTTGCTCATGCAAGCCACCTTTCATCGACCACAGCATTCCGACTTCCAAAGCAGGAGTTGTGTCACGTAGTTGGGGAACCACCAAGTCTTATCGCCTTCAGGTATTTTTTTTAGGGTGGCCATACGACGTTGAAGCTAAGCTACAAATAATTATATTATCATAATTAATAATCAGGATCGCAGAGCAGGGAGTTGAATCTATGTCCTCCCGAATGTGGATTCAGGGGTTTACCACCGCGCCATCTCCCGGCGGCGTAAATAGGGGTGGGGGGGGGGCATAATTGTACCGCCTAAATTCAGGAAAGGGCACCAGAGTGAGTGTAAATGTGTACCCAAGCTGTTTTTATTCACCGAGATTCATTTTAATATTGTATATAATCCCTGATTCTTTTCTTCACAGCAGATGTGCGACTCAATGCGGGGCTTAAATCCTTACTTCAAATATTTTTTTGCAATAACCACTATCGAAAAATTTCTATAATAATTGTAATGTGGTGGTTACATATCTTTAGTTCCGGGATATTAAGGTTTTTCTATATTTTATGCATCATTTATGTAGGTTTCGATCATACCAAATGAAATTTTCTAGACAGTGTAAATGTCCCGAGAGGAGCATTAAAGGGACTTGCCACTCTTTTTAGGGAGAGCCCGAAAAGGCTTTTGCCTCCTCCAATGTTAAAGACGTGGTTTCGCTGCTGTCACCTCGCTCAATTTCGAGGTGTGCACAGAAGTAGGCAAGTGGCCCAGATGTTGGCGAATATTTTACTTGAACGCGGACGCCTCCGTGCCTGTAAGCGCTCCCCCTTCACTCTCAGAGGAGGCGGGGAGGACGTTCTCTTTTGTTCCCCGGTCGTTCTGCTCGACTTAGAGTGGCCGCGGATGCTCCGCAACCCGCCCACCATTGTCGAGGACCCCCCGTGGGTCCATCGGAGCGGAACCCGCGGTGCAAGCAATCTGAGACGAAGCGCGGCGCGCCAGACGACTCGCGTCGTTCTTGCACAACCCGCCGACCGCGACGTGCGCTTTTTGAGGTCGGCCCCGCCAATCCGGATGCACCGCCCTGCACAAGGTGCAAAGCCAAGGTCACAGCAGCTGCCCCACGCCTTCACAACAATCACCCTCGGGGGAATGAAGTAGTGGTGTAGTGGTGCCAGAGCATCGCTCCGGTACTACCCCAAGTAGCCGAAGCTCAGCTCCGTCAACAAACCACTACCTGCTTTCGCGGTTATTCCTTGAAGACCAGAACGGTACAGAAACAACAAAATTTAACTCTCTTCTTTATCAACAATCTTAACAGTCCAAGACATATCGTCCTTATTGACATCCTTAGTAAAAGACAAAAAATTTCGGTAGACCTTCTTAGGATAATACCTAGACATGCGAGTATGCCGAGGAACCATTATTGATGTGCCTTCTCTAATGACACGGAGCAAAATGAAATACACGAACAAATTACAACCTTTATAAACTTCACGAACAAGTTACAACCAGTACACGCCCATAGATAACACAAAAAGAAAACGACACAAAGCCCGAAAAAACACGCAATATCTTATTGCACCGACCCCTTATCTGCGGAAGGCTTGTCAGAAAGCGTCTCTCCCATGCTAAATTTCCCAGGTTAAATCTTTGAACGCAACAGCTCATAGAAATACTAGTGAGCTGTACGTGCGCACAAATATTTTAAGTCCATTACCTTGAAAACAAAATCGCCCATAAAATCCGAACCACTGTACCGAATTCAGTCAAACAAACAGCAATGTCATCACAGTTATTCCAGTACTGCCATTATGACAAAGAAATGCAAATATGAAGTAAGAATAATAATGTTACAGTAATCACAAACAACAACCAAATACAGATTTGATATCCTGTATATTGGATCAGAAATCAACTATCAAACTACAACCGTAATACACCACAAGGGTGTATTCCTCCTAATGAGTTCCCTTCATGAACTGTAATTTCACTGTCAACTGTTAGTCACATGTGTTTATTTATAGGTGCTGTTGTCAATTCATTTCTCTGGGTCATTTGGTGCAAGGGTATTGGCAGGTAAGCTACTCAGGCTTCCTTTATGACATATACTTTATAATACCACCAACATCCTACTACGAATAAATGTTACCTTTGGGCTAGTTAAAAAAAAAAGGAAGAGATGAAATAACAAAACATTAACCGATTATTACGGCAAAAAAGATTTATTATGGGTTATACAATTCATGAAGGGAAGGCCGATAATACTGATGCTATTAGCGTATTGGTAACGCTTCCATGTTTTCGCGTAAGAAACTTAAGTTTGAACTTGGTGAGCAGATCTGGTTGTATCGCAAGCTGGTTGGTACGACTGGTGACATGCATATTCATGGTCATGCTGAATTGTATTTTAATCCATAATAAATATTTTTTGCCGTAATAATCGGTTTATGTTTTGTTATTGCATCTCTTCCTTTTTTTTAAATTAGCCCAAAGGTAGCATTTATTCGTTGTAGGATGTTGGTGGTATTATAAAGTATATGTCATAAAGGAAGCCTGACTAGCTTACCTGCCAATACCCTTGCACCAAACGACCCAGAGAAATGAATTGACAACAGCACCTATAAATACACACATGTGACTAACAGTTGACAGTGAAATTACAGTTCATGAAGGGAACTCATTAGGAGGAATACACCCTTGTGGTGTATTACGGTTGTAGTTTGATAGTTGATTTCTGATCCAATATACAGGATATCAAATCTGTATTTGGTTGTTGTTTGTGATTACTGTAAAATTATTATTCTTGCTTCATATTTGCATTTCTTTGTCATAATGGCAGTACTGGAATAACTGTGATGACATTGCTGTTTGTTTGACTGAATTTGGTACAGTGGTTCGGATTTTATGGGCGATTTTGTTTTCAAGGTAACGAACTTAAAATATTTGTACGCGCGTACAGCTCATAGTATATTACTATGAGGTGTCGAGTTTAAAGATTTAACCTGGGAGAGCAGCTTTCTGCCAAGCCTTCCGCTGATAAGGGGTCGGTGCGATAAGACATGTAGCACTACATCACTGGAATGAAGTTATTTGGGCGGTTATTGACGTCGAGGTCCTCAGAGCCGAAGTGATGAAGCGAGACGGCGCCGGATCGCAAGAGGCGGGGGAAACGGGAGATCCCCGAGAATACCGGCCGACCAGCGACATTGTCAGACACGATTCCCACATGCGAAAATCCGGGGGCAAGCACGTCGGGAATCGAACCCGGTTCTTCGCGTTGGTGGGAGGCGAGTAGTCTAACCACTACATCACCGCGGCCCCAATAGTAAATCGTACTTTTCTGACTATTTTCGTAGTGTGTGTGTGTGTATTACTTTACAGTGAATTACGCATAATGTACAGTCGTGTTCAGCGTTAGAGAAAACAACATATAAACGGAGAGGTAGGTAGGTCGGTGGGTAAATTAGGATTAACGTCTCGTCAACAGCGAGGTTATTAGATACGATGCAAGTTGCACAGGGAAGAGGGATTGTGGAAGGAATCGGCCATGGACTTTGTATGGAACCCATCCCAGCATTCGCCTAGAGTGATTTCGGGAAACCACGGAAAACCGAAATCGGGATGGCCGGACCGGGAATTGAACACGGGTCCTCCCGAATGCGAGTCCTGTGAGTCACCACTGCGTCACCTCGCTCGGTGTAAACGGAGGACTCAAGTGGCGGACCTCGTGGCGGACGGTCGTGTTCGTCGGGAGCCTGGGTGGCTCAGTTGTTGACGGCTTCGCGCACCTGCTGGGGGCGGCCCGACGATCAAGGCGGAGGATGTTGGGGGTAACCCGAGGTGCTGAAACATGCGATGTGTGGCGAACCACTCCACTGCTGGATTCTGCGGACTGTCAACTGTGGATGCGTGCGGAATGTAACAGCATCGGAACTTGGAAGCAATGGCGTCAGCCTTCACTCGTGGGCCAGCGGATTCGCCTCCGCAACTGGTAGCTCCTGGATGTCCCGCCGAGCGCTGCTCACCAACGAACGAGGGAGATTAGGGTGGAGGGGGGGTGGCTACCCGACGCATTTCTCCCCACCTTCACCCGCGATGTGGAGCTCCTGATGTCGGCGCAAAAGAGCGACGATGGAGTAGGTGCCATGATTAAACTGCCCGGATTTCTTGCGCCCTCAGCTGGAAGCTGAAGGACCCTGCCTGAAGTCACTGCTGTCGATGTTTCTGTGCGGGTAGTCAGGCTGCCCGCACAGGAACATGGATGGCAGTTCCACCTCAAGGGCGCATGTGCCTTTAACATGCTGGCCCAAAGCCCCGCCACCTCTCTACTAGATTCTTCACTTCAATATTAAACAGCATTGACTCCATACCTGCTATCTCCTTTAGTATTTTCAGTAGTGCTCCCAAGAGTTTAACTCATTTTCTGTCAGTATGGGTTTTACCATACCCCTCCTTAAAGTAACTTTAACTACACTACACTTAGGGAGGTAGGCATGGCCCCAAAGTGATGGCCATGCCTACACATTCCCTCTCGGCCGCGATGCCCACCTCCTTTGTATTCAATTCCTTCTCCTTTAGGCGTAAGGGGCTCAGCCCTGAGATGCAATTAGTACCCGACCCTACCTTCGGACTTGCACTTAACACTTAGAATAAGGTAGTTAAGAAAAAAAGTGTAAACGGAGAGAAATGACATATAAACAGAGACAAGGTAACACAAATACAGACGAAGTAACACTGAAACATTTAAACAGACACACAATAACGTTTATAAAGAGACCAAGAAACATTCCAAAAGTTACGCGTTCCATTATTTCGCCAACACGGATTTCGTACCAACAATAATGTCATATGCATCAAAGTAAGCAGAACAAAAGTTTTGCATAGACCACCCACGATAGACGGAGAGTCAAAACAAGCATGACAGCGCAAAATTTACCATTCGCGAATGTGGAAATAGTGACAGCGAGCGCACCATCTCCCCCAACGCCAGGGTAAATCAGGCGACGTGATGATGTGGCACTCAAGCCGAAATGTATTGATCGAGTGGGCCGTTGTGCGAGGGCAACCCTTCCTCCCCTACCACGGCATGTACTACGTTCCCCCTTACACCTTCATCCGTTTGAAGTACTAGACGTCTGTAGAGGCCAATCTGTCATCTCGCGCGCTTGAGTGTGCACGCTCACGAGCATTCAGCGCCCTTCACCCACCACTAGATACTGCCAACGTGACGATTTCCCGTTCCACATTACGTAGCCACAGAAGATAATGGGGGGGGGGGGAGGGAGATGATCCAGTGGTTTATCCTCCTGTGCCTTAAGGCCTCCCTCGCACACCATATGAATTACTGATTCCTATAGTTTATTTCTATTTTTTTTAGGAACACAAATTCAAAGTACAACTATGCCTCTCTGACAATATACTGTTACATGTGAGGACGCCTGAGGGCGTATCTGAGTTCGTGAGGGAAGGAGGTCTTAGTAAAATAAATAAATAAGAGAAACTAAATTTGAGTTCTAATTTATTCACTCTTCTATTATCTACAGCATTATATTAGATATCTCCACTGTCGCTCTTTTTTAACAGCGAACGCAGTTTTTAATGTCTATATCAACTCCAATTAACGTCCTTAATTGTGTCTGTTGGTTACAGCCAACTAACTTATACTCATTATTAACAGTGTTCAGTCTATCTGTTGCCATCATTTATAATGTTGCACTCACGCATTAGTCCCATTGTCCAGCCTGCCAGCCGCGTCCTTCAAAACATCGACACTCGCAGTCACCGAGTTTCCTTTTCCACTGCTGGTCACATCGCTCGTTCTATCGCTCGGAACTTAGCCACTCATTCATTCTTCAGCTACAACTCCACTCTACTCCCGGCCCGGCGGCCTGACGCAAATTTATAGGGCTGCCCTGACCATCTCGAAGGTTCAACACATCCTAAGCTACGCTGAGAGAACGAGGTTAGTAATCCAGGGTATTCTTCAGATATCGGGCGAAAGCAATACAATCGGAGTCAGTAAGAACACGCCCGCTACAGAGATTATCTTGTCGGTCCGCTCTGTGTAACTGATACGCCGCTCGCTCGCCTGCCCTTATCACATAAAGTCTGCCTTTCTCTTCGCTCACCCTCAAGGCGCCGACCAGCAACACGTTATAACACAGTACGCAGTACAACGAACATAAATTCAGAATTTATGTCCGTTAATTATGACGTGATAAGTGCAGCATCATTTTTTAACTGTCAATAGATTCTGCCGTTTCACAATTGCATATTATGTGTAGGTTAAATTTGGCGACTATATATGAAGGCTTTTTATATTTAATTCGAAACGTGATATAATAAGAAATGTTCGGTCATTCCAGTGAAAATAAACATGTGGTAGATAAATTGATAATTCAACATGGTGGGTGGGACCTAGCCTCAAGGCGGAGGTTGGAAGCCATCTGTGATTTGCATTTTTTTTTTTTTTCATTACTTATGTTTGAGTTTAATTTGTGGGAATTTGACTTCGTTAGAGCACAGAACATTTTTTAGTTATATTTTAGAAACGATTATCATTTGACATCTTGTCTACTATCGTTCTGCAGTCATTCTCAGAAGGTAATTCCGATTTATTACACATGGTACACAAAAGTACTTCACTGATAACAACTTAATTTTCAATCGTCCAAGTTATATACTGCCCAAGAAAAATCTTAAATAATAAGAGGTGAACACATCTTAATGCGTTAATTCAGATATAGATCGCGTTGCTGTGTATCCACCCGAATTGAATTAAATAGGGGTGAAAAGTTTCCATACAAGGAGTTGGGCCAATATTAACATAACGTAAAGGTAACCAAAGGTAACCTACTGTCCGCCAATCAACTTAACGAGACAATTTTCTGTTTTTGTTTCCACTACCAATTTCCATTTGAATTGATATATTTTGTAAACCTCATACGACTGCAATTGAAGTTCATGTTTTAATTTAGTTTATGCGTATTTGAATAATATATCAGAGGTATAAAAAAACTCTAAAGAAGATTTATTATCGCTAATGGGCGCTAGTTAAGCGAGAGATAAGGCAGTTGCTGGGTCGTAAATGGAAATGTTTGTAATATCATTGAATAAATTTTTCATATGTTAGTTCATTATTTGTTCATATGTGCAAACCTACCTATGCGAGCGTTTCCCAGATCACATACACAACTACAGTATATTTTGTAGCGCTGCATTACGACTTTACAGAGACGAGCCATTCTCAACTTCAACGCGAACACAACCGCAAGGTTCACATATGTAGCCTCTATAGGGTCGTCCTTAAAGCTCAGTGCCACCCACTATATCAGATTGTTTAATTTCATTTAAGTTTTTGTGAAATAAAATTACTTTAAAGAATGCAGTGTAGCAGTTTAGCTATTTTCCTTACTCTGCAAATCAGAAATTAAATCCTGGCTATCAACGTAAATTTCTGTCACAAATAGCATAATACAAACGTTAGAAATTTAAATACGTTCCTCTGCCATTTTACAACTACCGACATATACGTTTCCGCCTTTTTACAACTGTTTACTAATACGTAGTGTCGCGTCCACCAAGTTCATTATCGGCTTGTAAGCCTCTTCCCTTTCAAAAAAAATATAGAAACACCCGGGAAATGTATACAGTTTACAATAAAAAAATCTATCATTAATTACTCCAAACCCACAATTATTATTTTTTAATTGCGTAAGAGGTGAAATCGATCGCGGCCCCGGTTAGACCACAGCAGGTGAGGATGTTTGACACAATCTTATTGTGGTTGGGGGGGGGGGGGGGGGTTCTCTGGATATCGGCTGTTCACGGTAAAGTGAGCACTTTTGAGGACCTAGATACTTTTCCCTTTCAGTCATTTTTTATCCTTTAACCACCTGTTCAAATAAATTGTCATGTATGTAATAACCACAGTGCGTATATTCCACCGCACTTGAAAGTTAACGTCTAAGGCTGAAAAAAAAAAAATTGACTTATTCCAAATGAGGGGAATTTCAAAGGTGATCACCTTACCGTGAATATACTATAATGTCGTACCATACCTCGTATTTATTCCGCCGCCAATGGCGAGAAAATTCCAACAAATTTTAATTAACAGGAGTTTTTCGCATCACCAGCAGGTGTTTGCCATCTCAAAATAAATTGTACTGCTGTAGGCTGTTTGCGAAAAAAAAACAAGTAAAATTGTAATTAACCTTTAAAAAAAATCACTGCCCGTTTAGTGCATAACATATGCTACCGTACACATTTGCATGCAGATTAACATTTAAATTGCCTGCGAATTAAGTAAAACAGTTAAGTCTTGATGTATTGCGAATGTAGTGTGTAAATTTATAACAAATAATTTTTTTCCTAGGTACACATTACAGTACCATGTCTTATATAGTCGCTATTTTCACATTAGCAATCCGATTAGGTCGCTTCTTTACTTCTTCAGGAGACTGTCGCAAGAATGTCATTAGGCCTATGGCAAATGAAAATATTACATATGGCGGAAGGAAACAGAATGAGAAAAGTATATCCTAAAAATGCGTGGGACATAGGTCGACGCTATATAGGTTAATCACAATCCACAAGTTTTTTGGAAGTATATATACAAAATCAAAGAAAGAGCATTCCCACGTAACTGATTTTATTAACTTTTTGAACAAATATTTTACCAGAGTGAAATATTTCTGCCGATATATTTCACACGTCGTTCATCTGTACACATAATAGCTGCACAAGGTATTGTTACACGCGGGCGCTCGGCATCCTTTCTCTTGCCGGGGTCACGGTGGCTGAGCAATTAGCCCGCTCGCCTCCAACCAAGGCGATCCGGGTTCAATTCCCGGCCGGACGATGCCATTGGTTGGCGGGTTTTCTCGAGCTTCTCCCGTTTCCCCGCCCTTTCATTCCGGCGCTGCTCCATACCCACTTCCATCACCCTCATCGGCTCTCAAGACCTCGATGTTAAGAGACGTCCAAATCTCTTCACTCACTGTCTCTTGCCTGGTTCTCCACGGACGTTACCCTGAGAAGCGCGCGATTACAAAGACGCCGCCACGTAGCACGAGCGCGTGCCGCAATAAACCTATCGGGACTATCTGTCCTCAGAGACCGAATGTCTGTGGTTTATCGTTGCAAGGAAGTTCTGGTCATCGCCCCCACCCCCCGCGGCGTGATTCGGGGTGCGAGGAACCTTCTGAACCGGGCCTCAGAGTCTGAAGTTGTTAGCCGTGTACGGCCTTGAGCGCTAGGTGTGCGACGAGCCGCGGCGACGACAGCGACCAGCGAAAGTGAAGTCGGCGAGAATCTGTGGAGAGAGAAGCTGACCGGCGGGAATGTGGACCAGATGCCCAAGTTTGATTCAACACGTATAAGTAAAGGCTGTTCACGTTAAAATGAGCACTTTTGAAATCAATCATAGGAAAAAGTCACTGCCCCTACCTGCATATATTTTAACGGGCGCAATGGGTGACATGCGCGCACTGTAAAGTTGGTAACGATGCATGGAAAGTAGTTACATTATCTTAACGTTGAATAAAAAGTGTTGTGACTATTTGTTATAACTTTTATTATTTATTTCGCTTTATCTTTTTTTAATGCGTCGAAGTGTAAAAACTGAGCAAATTTGTAAAATATTTACTTCTCTAATAATTTCACAGTTACAATTGACCAACGCATGAATAAAGCGATAAGGGCCATGACAATGTTAATTTTACATAAGGCGGAAGAATACACAACGTGGTTACAAGTAGAACTTGAGCAGGGCTTTCAAAAGTGCTCATTTTACCGTGAAGAGTCTCTACACTAATTAGTGTATAGACTGTTAACGGGAAAATGAGCACTTTTGGAAGCCCTGCTGAAGATCTACTTGTATGCATTATTTATTATTCCGCCTTATGTTAAAATTAACATTGACACGGGCCTCATCACTTCATTCATGCGTAAGTCAGATGAAACTGTGAAATTATTATAAAAGTAAATATTTTACAAATCTGATAATATTTACACTCAGGTGCAATAAAAAAAACAGAAAGCGGAAAAAAAATAATTTAAGTTATCACAAATGGACACCTAACACTTTTTATTCGACGTTAAGATATGGAACTATTTCCCGTCCATCGTTGCCAACTTTACTGGGCGCATATCACTCTGTGCGCCCGTAGACAGTGACTTTTTTTCTAAGGACGATTTCAAAAGTGCTTACTTTATCGTGAACAGCCTTCAGATTAGCTTACATGAGTGTAGCAGGTATAAAGACATTGAAAAGGACTATATTTAGTTTTGAGTTTGGCATTAAATATTGCCCTCAATGAGAATAATAGATGTTAAGAGTAAAGCTAGATAGTTTCATGTCGTAGATATAATAGTGTGTATTTTTATAGCACTACAAATACATTTTTAAAAATACGTTAAGTCGTTTCATTGTAATCGAGACCTCCGTCTCTCACGAGCTCTGATACGCCCCTGAGCGTCTTGTAACAATACCGTACAAAATAAATTCATTCATCTGGCAAAATACTTGCTCACAAAGTTGGCAAAATCAGTTTCCCATTATTGTCCTTGGTTTAATTCCTCCGCTTGCTTACAGAAACCTTCATATGTCAATTAACGTTTTTAAGTAAGGCTTCAAAAGTGCTCATTTACCGTGCACAGCCTGTACCAGTTTATTCACCGAGAGCTAAGTATTTTACACTGCAGCAAGGAAAAAGAAAACAGCGTATCCAGCTATGATCCATTCACGGTTTCTTCACAGTTTTTGAACCAAACCTATGAAAAATCACCCCCATGTATGAAGTGTTTAGTTATTTCCTAGGTATGTTGTTTTTCACAGGCGTTTTAGACCTCTGTTAATATAAGAGTATATAATTCTCCATTAAAGTGAACTTTTACGTATATTTATTTAAAAATTATATTTCATTCATAATAAATACGAATTAAAACCGTGACCAAACATGTGTGTTGGTAGCGCCTGTAGGCTATTCACGGTAAAGTGTGCACTTTTGATAGCCCTGTAAGTTGAAATGGTAGTCAATAAATACATTTTATTTTAGCCTTAGACGTTAACTTTCGAGTGCGGTGGCATACACACATTGTGTTCATTACTTACATTACAATATTTATTTTAAAAAGTGGTGGAAGGATAAAAAAAAAAAAAAAGACTGAAAGGAAAAAGTAACTAGGGCTTCAAAAGTGCCCACTTTATCTTGAACGGCCTACAGTAAGAAACAGCTCTAATGCGAAATATTATTACAGCCGATTGCGAAAGAATTCGGTGCGTTGTCCTTTGGTGAAATTTTCTAGACGGGCGGAGGAATATCCTGGACGTAGTACTTCAGCAGGGCTTCAGAAAAGTGAGAAGTAGCCGTGAATGGACATACCTGGAAGGGGCTCCACACAAATCATTTTATAATAGGCTGTTCACGGTAAAGCGAACAGTTTTTTAAGGCCCTTTCAAAACGGATTAACCACTAACAAATATATTTTCTGCAGCTCCAGACGTTAACTTTTGTTAGTGGTGAAATGTACACACTGTTTATGTTAAAAAGTGACAGGAAGATATACATGTAACGAGAATAAAAATTCAACAAGGCCTTAAAAAGTGCTCAGTTTACCGTGAATAGCATATAACACTGCCAGCAGCAAGACTAGAATGGCAATTAGCGACGACGCGCGGCGCAGCCACTGCTTCTCATTTCCGGGTTCTTTTGGCGCGCCGCTGCAGGGTCTGGTCGCTGTTTTTGCTACTATAGGCTGTTCACGGTAAACTGAGCACTTTTGAAAGCCCTGCTTAAGATCCATTTGTATGCACGTTGAGTGTTCTTCCGCCTAATGTAAAATCATCATTGCCATGGGTCTCATCGCTTTCTTCATGCGTCGGTCAAGTGAACCTGTAAAATTAGTTGAAAAAGTATTTTATAGATCTGCTAATTTTTACATTTAGAAGCATTTAAAAAAAAAACAGAAAGTGATATAAATAATTTCAGTTATCAGAAATGGGTACCTAACACTTTTTATTCGACGTTTAGAAATGGAACTACTATCCCCTCCATCGTTACCAACTTTACTGGACGCATGTCAATCAGTGCACTCGTTAAAATATACGCAGGTAGAGCAGGGATTTTTTTCTAAGGTTTATGTCTAAAATGCTCACTTTATCGCGAACAGCCTTTAGCCGCCGGGCACCCGCGCTAAAACTGCTGTCAAACGACAAGCAACGGAGGCAGCCAGATTGAACAGCCAATGACCTAGAGCCACTTTACAAGAAAATTCATCTACTTAAGCTGGCCGCCAGGTCGAAGCAGTTTTGCACGCGTGAGGGGCCTAGAACCGTGGGAACGCTAGGGGCGACCGAGACACGTGCATCAACACTCTCATCGCCTCTACGCGCTAAGCACTGAACTGGGAGTGCCGTCTTGCCGTCGATAACGCGCCTCTGCGAGACTTTCAGCGGAGAACCCTACCATTTTATGACGCAATAATAAATATTAATGTTTTATGCACGTACGTCCCTGTTCGTCTTTCAATGTTTTGTACCGGAATGTTCAAGTCTAAAAATGACCGTGAAAACAATCGTTCGAGAAATTTTCACTATCACAAAAACATGCTTTACAGAGAAAATGAGGAATTGGAAAACGTATTCAGACGCGTGACGCGTCTTAAATGCTAATAGTAGACACGTTGGGTGGTTTTTTTTTAATGAAAAAGTATTCTGCTGAAGCTCAACAAATCGTTCGGCGGTCTAGTCAGGCGGCCACCTTAGAGTTGATTGCTATCTTATGAATTCTGATGGGTTGAGATGTTTTGGTCGTCACTCATACGCGGGTAAGGTTTGTGTTTCCTTTGAGGCTCAGCGATACGGGTGACAAGAGCACGTGCGCCCAGCGCACCATCGCCTCTACGCGCAAAACGCTGAACCGGCGTGCACCGCTTCCGTCGTCACGCTTTCCTGTGCAGATTACATTTGTGACAGTGGACAAACCCACAGACGTAACTACGTCTTCGCCAGTTCACTTGTCTCCGGATTCGTAAGGAAACTGAAGCCGCGGTGGCTGAGCGGTTAGCCTGCTCGCCACCCACCAAGGCGAACCGGGTTCGATCCCCGGCCAGGTCACTCCCGGGTTTTCGCGTGTGGGAATCGTGCCGGACGATGCTGTTGGTAGACGGGTTTTCTCGGGGATCTTCCGTTTCCCTTGCCCTTTCAATCAGGCGCTGCTCCATACCTCAATCACCTTCATGGGCTCTCAAGACGTCGCTGTTAAGAGCCGCCCACGTCTTCAATCATTCATAAAGAAACTGCACATGCAAGCTCTAAGAATGCGATTTTTCGCCGTTTTCACGATTTTTTCCTATAAACATAGTACGATAAAAACAATATCGTACGGGCTTAGATAGTTGATTTTAATTTTTTTTCTGGCATAAAGTCTTATTCCCAGGATACACGCGTAAACGCACAGACGACGAATATACAGAAACTATGTCCGGACTGCTAACGAGCGCAGGTGAGGGTGAAATGGAGCAACGGCGGAATGCAAACGCAGGAGGAAACGAGAGTGCTTCGAGAAAGCCCACGGGGAAACTGTAACGTCCGCCATGTTTATCACTCGTGGGAATTCTGATAACCCCGCCGGAAATCGAACCCGGTTCGCTTTGGTGGAAGGCGACTAGTCTTGACTACTACAGTACAGCGTCCCCGCTTCCGTATGAGGGAGGAAACGCGTGGTAGCACCTTACGCCCACTGAGAATTATTGGAGAGATTTTCTAAAGTCTTATTAAAGGCTGTTGGCGATGAAGTGAGCACATTTGAAATCAACCTTAGAAAAAAGTCACCGCTCCTACCTGCATGTATTTAACCGGTGCACTGAGTGACATGCGCCCAGTAAAGTTGGTAACGATGGATGGAAAGTAGTTCCACATCTCAACGTCTTAACATAAACTGTTAGAAAACAATCTATGATAATTTAAATAACTTCTTTCGCTTTCCGTTTATTTCTATCTTTCTCTCTTGCATCGAAGTGTAAAAGTTAGCAGATTTGTAAAATATTTACGCATCTAATATTTTCACAGTTTCACTTGACCGACTGACGAATAAAGTGATGAGGCCCATTTACATAAGGCTGAAGATTACACGACATTCATACAACAAGATCTTAAGCAGGGCTTTCCAAAGTGCTCAATTGACCGTGAATAGCCTATTGCACATTTACCGAGCTATAGCACTTTTTAAATCATGGATTCGATTTCATTGTTTTAATCAATAGCCGACTTAATTTTCAAGGAACAACTAATTCAATTGATTGCGTCCAAAAGGTTTGTCACTCTTAATCTTTTCTCGCTGAAGTATACTCCTTCAAACGTTCATCCGGTATAATTCTCTTTTGCTTCAGTATTTCAAAATTGCCATTCTTCTCTAGATTCTGAATATATGTTATGGTTTGGTGATACAATATCAATGGTGACTTGGTAAAAAAATCCTAAATCATTAGAAAAAATATGTTTTAAAGCATAAATGTGCGAATTTCATCTTAGAAATCACCTTGATTCGTACAAACGTCAAAAATTTATTTCAACATAAAGTTAGGTTTTAGCGAAGTTTTTCTTGGAGTCAACAAGAAAGGCATGCTGCAATTACTTTGAAATCCGGCACTTGGTCCACTTGCGGTAAACATATCGTTTTCTATATCGATTTTGAAATTTATCTCGAAAGTTAAAACTGAAGTACGGGTGAATCACCTGACAAATTTACAAGAAAAATTATTTGTGGCGTTCGTAATGACATGGACGATTCGATTTGAGCTGTGATCTGGAATACAATTTTGTTTAGTTTTGAGATTTGTGAGAAAACCAATATAAATTTACTATCCCCGCACACTTTTGAAAATGTAAGTATATTTTCAGTAGCTTCGGGTTTCGGCAACGAACAATGGCGCGGATAAAAGTACTTTAGGTTCTTCGCAGATGTAACTAAGACCCGTTGAAACCCTGCAATAGATCTGCTTGCATGCACATTGAGTATTTTTACGCCATACGTAAAATCAACTTTGCCAGGGACCTCATTACTTTATTCGTGCGTCGGTTACGTGAAATTATCATATTATTGGTAAAGTGAATATTTTAACAATTCGATCGTTCTTACACACTTAAACATGCATTAAAAAATTAAAGCAAAAAAATTAATTACAGTACAGACTATTGTTTAAGTGAAATTTTAAATTCAACGTTAAAACATGGAAATACTCTACAACCATCGTTGTCAACTTTTATAGGAAGAACAACAGTCAGTTAAAATATATGCAGGTTGGCGCAGTGGCATTTTTCAAAGGTTGATTTAAAAAGTGCTCACTTTACTTTGAACAATATTTAGGAAATATGTCTAGCGACGGCAAGGATATTCACTTCAATTGTACTTTTTAATTATAAACTTCAAAAACCAACACGAGTCATTTACAAAAGTTAAAAATACTACAAACACTCTAACATTAACATTTCTAGGAATTGAAAAATTCTCATACGTTACTTTCATTATAGGTTGTTCATGATAAAACGAGCACTTTAAAGTTCTGCTTAAAATCTACTTGTATACACGTTGTGTATTCCTCCGCCTTACGTAAAAATAACAGTAATACGGGCCTCACCACTTTATTCAACCGTCGGTAAAATTAAACTGTGATATTAAGAAAATAAACTTTACATATCGGCTCATTTTTACACTTCGATCCATTAAAAAAAAACACAGAAAGCGAAATAAATAATTTTCAGTTATCAAAAATGGTTAGCCTACTAGCACCTTTTATTCGACGTAAGATATGGAACTACGTTACCAACTTTACTGGGCGAATATCACTTAGTGCGCTCATTTAAATATATGCATGCAGGGGAGTGACTTTTTCTAAGGTTCATTTCTGAAGTGCTCATTTTATCGTGAACAGCCTTTAATAACACGTTAACGCTCGATTATGTTGTGATGCAGTAAGGTATGAGTCGTGCCCTTTACACTTCCACGTTCAAGTTCAAGTTCAAATTCTGTTCCAAGGGGGAAGAATACACTTTTTGAATTTCTTTTTTGTACATAGGTACACGCCCACATAACGAAAATTAAACTTTTCTTCACTCCATAATTAATTTTTTATAAAATCTTGACACATGCCAAAACACAGTAATAAATTTACTAAGTGTTTCCGTGAATTCACGGTGAGGCGAGTGAAATTAACTGAACGTCCGTTATAGGAAAAAAAAAACTAAGTGCCTAATTTTACGAAGATTTCTGGATACTTTTTACCACTACTTTCTTGTAATTTTCCCAGAAAAATTTTTTCTTTAGTGTTGTTCTTGTAATTTGTATTTGGAAAGCAATTTTCCGGCATTGTCATAAGTTTTTTCAGACAATTATTTCATATCGCAACGAAAAAAAAAAAAAAAACAAAGTAACATGCTAAAAACGTAGAAAATAATTTTAGACTCTTAAAACGCCCTTAAATCACTCTACCACCGAGAGCGATGAGGCAAAGCGCGTAGTGCTTCATAAAGTTTTAAATTACCCTGAAAGCGCACACACTGATCCAGTCCGAGTATCACGTCTGCTCGAGGAGGGCACTGCTATAGGCTGTTCACGGTAAAGTGAGCACTTACGAAGCCCTAGTTACTTTTTCCTTTCAGTTATTTTTTTTTATGCTTTACTCACATTTTAAAATAAATATTTCCACGTGAGTAATAAACACAGTGTGTATATTCCACAACACTGGAAAGATAACGTCTATTGATGGATTTACACTGGCGCGACAGATGCGACGCGATAGGTGTGGTACGACTGTAAATATTGGGGTTGTAATGAAAACACTGTGACGCGACGCGACACAAATACCAGTATTTTGACTACTCATGGCTAAAAATACAAAAATATTCCAGAAGACCATCTGTGTGTTTACGTGAATGAATGAAGAAGAATAACTTACAACACAAACAACCACATGAATGTTTATGTTTTGTAGTTTTGGAAAAAATTGCACGAGCCCAAGTATGTTTTTATATAATATGACGAAAGACGTCTATCTTCCCAAAATAAACAGTGTATTAACTGTATTTACTACCTTCGTACGTTATCACAAATGTTACCAACTGAACATTGCCGCCACCCTTCTAGCAAGAAAATACACTCGTTTAATGACGACTGTCGCGCCCGCGACCGACGAAATTATTTTTATTGAGAAAGTCCGTCGCGCCCGAAATTTCTGTCGCGTTGGAGATAGAAAATACTCATTTGTGATTGGGTGAAGCATTACTTCCGTCGCGTCGTGCCTGTCGCGCCAATGTAAATCCAGCACAAGTTTAGAATAAAATATATTTATTGACTATCATTCCGAATGAGATGGCATTCAAAAGTGCTCACTTTACATTGAATGGCCTATAAGCGACAAAAGCCCGGGCGGGATTGGCTGTGTGGGGGCCAACATGAAAGCGAGCGCTTCATTAGGAGAGAACTGCAGATCATTCCAGTTCCAGTGAAGACTGTGCATCCGTGGAGAGCGGAGGCTAAAGCCAGTGTGACCAACTTCGCCGTGGAGGCCACTGCCAATGCCACCAACTTTCGCATCATTCAAATTGAAGCACATTAACTATATCGCTCTAAAGTAAAAAAATATATATAATGTAGAATGCATTTAATAAAGTAGCTTACGCCAAGAGTTTATTTTAATTGACTTAAGTTTATGAGAGAATTGCACGTCTACATATTTCCAAGAGCAACACACGGTTTTTTTTAAACAAAACCTGTGTGTAGATGAAAAGTTACAGCGCATAAAGTTTACAAAGATATAAACTGCGAGAAAAAGGTATGGTCAATACAAAATCTCGTTCAAATAAAACTAGTGTTAGGCATTTCTACTAATCGGTTTCAACAAACGCGATTATATACAAAAGTTATTATGAACTCCAGGTCAAAACGCTGTGTTGCTTATCGAGGAAGAAGACACAATACATTTGATCTACAGTGATTAGTACACTATTTTAAATCAATGATTTTATTTCACAATAATATACAGTACATTCATTTGAAGTAACTTTATACAAGTTTTCATTTAAAGTGAAACCCTTACAGTTCCCAAATTGATGTCGGATTTCCTAGTTAACAGTTTTATTCATAAATAATACAGTGAAGTGCACAGAATATTTGCGCCTTCATTTAAAATCATATTAAGCAGGTGGTTCAAAGTTGCTCACGCCAGTGCAAAATTACCCTAAATGACTTTACTTACAAGAGATTATACAACTAACTCTCGACATTCATTTTCTTAACTATGAATCTGTCATTTGTGGAATTTTACTGCGAAACCCCCACTCCATTAAGAAAATAGGGGGGACGCAATGTTAACGAACATAATTTAGAAACCTTGGTTCAGCTCGAAGTCTTTATCAAGGACACGAATTATCACGTTTAAATATGAAAAAAAAGCCTTGATGTAATAACACTCTACAGAAAGATCCTCGAGAAGAACATCTACTAAATACTGGATAGTACCATTAAAACCGTCAGACATTTCATTTTCTTAAAGCAAGGGACGAATATTATCCAGAAATTGACATAAATGTCAGTTCTCAGTCTAAGAAATCACAATTTACACACAAAAATGTGTTGATTCCTCACAAATAATACTATTAAAAGATGCCAGAGGAGCGTATCCGAGCTCGTTAGGGATGGTGTTGATAAAAATAAAAGAACCGAGTTTATTATTCAATTTATTCTAGCAGCTATTATTTACAACATTTAACTATATATATCCACTATTACTCTTTTTTGTTCTCAATGGGCGCAATATTTAATGTATACCTCAATTTTATGGAGGCCGCGGTGACTGGGCGGTTAGACTGCTCGCCTCCCACCAAGGCGAACCGGGTTCAATCCCCGGCCGGGTCACTCCGGATCTTTGCAAGTGGGAATCGTGCCAGACGATGCCGCTTGTCGGCGGATTTTCTCGGGGAACTCCCATTTCCCCCGCCCCTTCACTCCGGCGCTGCTCCATACTCACAACGCTTCACCCTCATCGGCTCTCGAGACCTCGTTGTTAAGAGCCGCCCAAATCTCTTTTCACTCGATCGATTTTATTTTAAGTCCTTCCTTATCAATGTACCTATATTGGCTGCAGTCAATTCCCATTCATTATTTACATGTATTCAATACAGAAAATTCTTTCAAAGATAAGCCTAAAAATTCAATCCGCTGAAGGTCAGAGGTGCACTAGTCCCAAAAGGCTTGTCCGGCAAACTCAGCGGCTCGTTTTTGTAAATCGCCGCGCACTTCTCGCGCCGTCACACTGCACTCAGCACACTATGTCGCTCGCTCTAGCGTCCAACAATTGAAGCGATGCTGAGCAGCAGTGAACACGCAAAAGTACAAATTATTTTTTTTAATAAAGGAATTTGCTAACTAGACTTTCAAGAACGCGTACCTCCCTCCCTTCCTCGTATTGTTTTCTTTCTCATTTTGTAAACGGAATCACCTCGCAGCGATTTGACCAGCAGCTCATAACTTTTAACTCGTGCTTTCAATGGATTACACTATGGACACGACCTTGTTATATTTCCCCTTTCCTTCATGAAACTGCGTAGGAAAGCCGTTTGTAACCATATCCACAATTTCTAATCTATTTTATATATTTAATAAAATGAGTGATATAGGCTGTTCACGGTAAAGTGAACACTTTTGAAAGCCCTGCTTAAGATTTACTTGTATGCACGTTGGTATTCTTCCGATTTTTGTAAAATTAACATTGCCATGGGCCGACTCACTTTATTCATGTGTCTGTCAAGTGACTCTGTAAAATTATCACGAAAGTAAATAGTTTACAAATCTGCTCTTTTTACACACTTCAATGTATTAAAAAAAAAAAAACACGAAGCAAAAGACGTAATATAAGTTATCACAAATGGTTATCTACCATTTTTATTCGACTTTTAAGATATGGAACTACTTTCCATTAATAGTTACCAACTTTAACTGGGTGCACGTCACTAAGTGCGCCGTTAAAATATATGCATGCAGGGGCAGTGACTTTTTTCAAGGTCGATTTCAAAAGAGCGCACTTATCGTGAATAGTCTTTAGCTGTGGAATTATTTTACCTTTCCTGGGAATACATCGTATTCCCTGAACACTTATTTGCTGAGATACTCGTATACGCACAAACACTAAGTTTACACCCGGTATTTTACTAAGGCGTCGTGGGTATAGTCCTGTTCACGGTAAAGTGGGTAATTTTGAGGCCCTAGTTAGTTTTTCCTGTCAGTCATTTTTTATCCTTCCATCGCTTTTTAAAATAAATACTGACACGTAAGTAATAAACACGGTGTACACATTTCACCGCACTCGAAAATTAGCGCCTAAGGTTACAATAGATGATATTTATTAACCAATTAGAGGGTTTCAAAAAGTGCTCACTTAACCGTGAACGACTTATACATGAAACGAAACACTAGTCCCACACTGATTTCTGCAGTACAGTAACCAAGACAACGTAGCACGGATCACATGGACATAGAGATGAACTCCTCGCATACCTTACACGTGCTCTTTACGTCTGCCCCTGCTGACGCGACATACGTCAATACCGACACACACGTTACGTCATCGTGGTCGATAGAAGTAACTATTTCCGTGATTATCCGTCGGAGAGGGAGTTAATTCTGTCTCGCGCGGCTCGCTTACAATCCTTGACGTAATACCACAAAAAAAAAATAATCACAGGTTCTCGATTAGTTGGCCTTGGGGATCAGGGGCCCCTGCCCACACTAATTTCGTCGCAGTTGCATCGCATAACGCGACGGACAGCGCCATATTACGAAACTCTGAACAAACTTCGTAAGGCACTGTGTGTTTAGTATAATTCGTCCCTACTGCCTATCTGTTGTGATTACTATACTGAAAGAATGAGTGAATCCGGGCACGGATTTTATTGATTTAAGTATTTATTCCTATGGAATTTTATTTAACATGTGGGCAGGCCCATGAAGCGGTACTTACCTAACCGTATTAATTATTTCTGTCAATATACAGTTCGCCTCTTATTTTGGAGGGGCTTGTAAATAATCCTCTGAATTAAAATTATTAGCACTGCATTTTAGAAGAATGCTTCTTGAAGGGAAAAAATGGCGATCGTGAACTGCAGTTCTTGGACACGGTCCAAATACAGCAATATAACACGTCTCAGTTTTTGTGGAATTTTTTTTCCCGCTAGTACCTAGTGGCAGGAGGTTCAGAATGCGTCCAAGAAAAGCCTGTAAATCGCACAATAGTAGTGCTTGTTCATATATATTACTACTATAAACTTAAAACTATTATTATCACATGAAAAAATTACAAACACAATTTTTAGTTACGCATTTGTGCTATAAGTACACTCCTGGAAACTTGTTTTAAGTTAGTCGGCCAAATAATATGCACTTCCAAATTAGGATGCACTACGCTGTAAAGCCCGTTCACGATAAAGTGAGCACTTTTGAAATCAACCTTAGAAAAAGTCGCTGGCCCTGCCTGCATATATATTAACGGGCGCACTGGGTGACATGCGTCCAGTAAAGATGGTAACGAAGTACGGAAAGTATTTCCAAATCTTAACGTCGAATAAAAAGTATTAGGAAACAATATTCGATAACTTAAATTATTTCTTCCCCTTTCTGCATTTTTAATGCATAGAAGTGTAAAAATGAGCAGGTTTTTAAAATATTTACTTTCCTAATAATTTTACAGTTTCACTTGACCGACGCAGGAATAAAGTGCGGAAGTAGACACAACGCGCATACAAGTA
Source organism: Dryococelus australis (assembly GCA_029891345.1). Taxonomy (NCBI): domain Eukaryota; kingdom Metazoa; phylum Arthropoda; class Insecta; order Phasmatodea; family Phasmatidae; genus Dryococelus; species Dryococelus australis. The sequence continues at coordinate 81,246,417 of CM057001.1, read as the reverse complement.
GGTAGATCTTAAGCACGGCTTTCAAAAGTGCTCATTTGACCGTGAACAGTCTATAACAGACTGAACGCGAAATGTTTCACCTCTTAAACGCGAGGCTCTGTCTTGTTGCCGTACAGCATGCAACCGTGGGGCTAAAAAGCGGCGAGCCAGTTATTTAATTTAGTGGAAATCTAAATATATACAGTAAGTGCAGTTGCCTATAGAAGCTTCGCGTGTATTCTGTCAATACAGTTTCGAATATAACTGTCTGGGATGGTCGTTTCTGGCTACGTTTAAGGGCTCTGAATAATGCCTATATAATAGGCTGTTCTCCGGGAGAGTATGGGAGGCAGTTACAATATTGCAATATTCTAAATGTATATCTAAGCTGTATCGGGGACACGAACGAGAGTCTACGCGAGTCAGCGTGAGAAGGCAGTATTTTCTTCCGGATACGGGACTAAAGTGAAAGTAACGAATTTGAGACTTCCTTGACTTGTATTAAGGGGAAAGTATCCTTGCAATCTTGAATTTACGTATTTTTCTGCATAGCTCAATTTTCGGAGTCTATATTTAAAAACCAAGCTAGTCAAGGCATAGTGAACAACTTCAGTTATTTCAAAATCCCACTTATTATTACTAAATAATTAATTTCGCATCTGTAACCGTAATCAAATATTAACTAATTATTTAATAATGCCAATCCCACATGGGAAAATACAGGTATTATTGAAACCGTACAAATTAATAAAAAAAATTGTTGCAATGAATAGCTTTGACATTTTATGTTGAGTTGAGATTTGGGCGGCTCTTAACAACGAGGTCTTGAGAGGCGATGAGGGTGAGATGAGGTGGGACTAGAGCAGCGCCGGAATGTAAGGGCGGGGGAAACAGGAGATCCCCGAGAAAACCCGACGGACATCTGCATCGTCCGGCACGATTCCCACTTGCGAAAATCCCGGAGTGTGACCCGGCCGGGTATTGAATCGGGGTTCATCTTGGCGGGAGGCGAGCAGGCTAGCCGCTCAGCCAACCGCGGCGGCTCCTGATTTTTGTATGTCTGGTCATAAATTTTCATTACGAAGATTTGTAAGAAACATCGAATATCAAATGGGTACTACTCCCCCCACCCCCCTTCCCCTTAATCGACGAATCTAGACCACCTGTCACCAAAATATACTCGCTAGCACATGGAGTCGCGAGGTATACTGCCCGGAAGTTTTCACCCACGCCCAAAATTACGGCTATAGTCGTCGCGGACCCCCACCCACGCATGCGCCGCTCCAACTCAAGGTCGTTCTCGCATCGTATAGGCTGTTCACGGTTAAGTGAGCACTTTTGAGGCCCTAGTTACTTTTTCCTTTCAGACATTTTTTATCCTTTAATCACCTTTTTAATTATTATAATATATATATTTGTTTATATATATTGTCATGTACGTAATAAACACAGAGTGTACATTCCACCGCTCTTGGCAGTTAACTTCTAACGCTTAAATAAGATTTACTTATTAACTATTTTTTCCAATGGGAAGATTTAAAAGTGCTCACTTTACCGTGAATAGCCTATAGTCGTATACCCGAACGAACGAAACATTTAATTCAATCGGTTATTATAGTCACAAAGTTACAGCGTCGGAATCAGTGGTATGTGGTGAACTGTTGCAATGTAAGCTGGCTTCAACTCTGTGCTGTACCCTGTTGCTTGTTATAGGCTGTTCACGGTAAAGTGAGCACTTTTTAAGGCCCTTCGACAATTTTCATTACACCCAAATTTCTGTTTTCCTGCTCCTTTTTAATATTATCATTGCAATGTGACCAATAAATAGAGTGTATACGTTCCACCACCTTCAAAATTTAATGCCTGAGGCTGCAATAAGATATATTTATTAGTGGATAAAGCCTGTTTGAAGTGCCTTAAAAAGTGTTCACTTTACCGTGAACAGCCTATTATACCTTGCCGTGCCCGGCCAGTGCCCGTGTGTGCCGCCCAATGCCTCTCCATGTATCATCAAAACTGGACGGGCTGGACCCAGCCCGTTGGGCTTGCCGTGTGTTCCCGGCCTAAGGCAACTCGTTTTCAAGACCTCTTGAGGCCGACCTCTGTGATCAAGGTCGTCACAAGCCTTTGGAAAATGATTCTAATTTCGAATCCGAAGTAAATAGTACATTGTGTGTGCAGTGTGCAGTTTTTTGGCTTGAATACATCTTTAGAAGTTAAAATATAGTCTTTTTAGAATTAATTTTATAATTTTGGCACACGAAATAATAATCTGTACTACCTGTCAAATAATTTGACTTTAGACCAGAAAATTAACATGTTACCAATATAAATTAAACAAAAATATGGAAGAAATGCTATTAAATGGTTAACTAGTGCAAATAATACAACTTTTGAAAAAAACTGACAACAGCATTTTGAAAATAAATTTCTAACCTGTAACTCAATACCTAGATATAATTAGAGTTCTTTTAAGGGTTTTGTACAAATCCAACAATTTGACAATAAAATTCGACAGCTATCAAAATTCTAGTAAGCAAGTTTTTGGAAGAGATTTCTGGCACAATTCTTTTTCCCAAATATTTATTCAAAACATTTTGAAGCCGAAAGGCTCAGAAGGAAGAAAGAAAGAAAGAAAGAAAAAACATAGCTTTCAGGCCTATCTCTGAAATCATAAGATTGTATGTCCGTAAAAGTTAGGCGACGACATTTACGGGTCGCTTTTCGCGAACATTACCACCCTTGCACGCCAAATAAAAATAAAAACAGGTACGTTAGTGTGTTGCCCTGGTTGTACATACGAGGCGGCAAATATCGCTTGGAGCTAGGAAAATTCGGTATTTCACTAAAGAGCCGACGTCTGCCGCGGTAGACGAAAGAGGTTCAAAGGCTGACGCGCGCTGATGGGCAAGGTGAATAAAGTGTCTGACGAACGACCCCCGCTCTCTAAAGAAGGCCCATTACTTTGCCGTGATGACGGCATCCTATTCGGGGCAGAAAGGAATGGAGCTTTTGCGCAATAAATTCGTTTAAACTGTACAAAATATGCACACACAGTCGCTTGTAATATGTTCGAAATAACATACGAAAAAAACTGCGCTCTTTGTCAGCATGTATGTGTGGATGTCAAAAAGGTGCAGGGGGGGGGGGGGGAAAGGGACTGAAAAATAAATGAAAAGAGAGGGACACAAAGAGAGTGGGGAAAGCGAAAAAAATGAGCAAGTGAAAGAAAACTAGCATTAAAGTAAGGGAAAACAAAAGCGCAGAGGTGGAATGACGAGTGTGTTTTAAAGGTAGGGAATTTTAGTAACTAAACTTTCCTAAGAAATGGAAGTAGCCTAGTATGTTGCCAACACCAATCCATTACCATAATTTTCGGATAATAAAAGAACTTTTCAGTAACACAATTATACAATTCTAACATCCCTTTTTCCAAATAATAATTTCTGCCATTTTCTTGCTGGTCAGTTTACATAAAACTTACACTGATAAAAAAAACACTTAAAGAATTCACAATAAGTTCTTGGAGATGATAATTTTATCTGCATTCCTATATCTAGAAATGTCTGCATAAATTTTATTTTATCTACGGTCATCCATTGTTATTAAAATGTGCGTATGTTTTCCTATCCATGAACCTGCAATGGTCTTAAAATGGGTCGATTGCATAATAATTTAAAAAAATATAGTAATACGATACCTCCAAACTTCAATTCATTTTTGTCAAGTGGCTGGGTTCACTCGTAAGCAAAAAAAAAAAAAAACTGATTTTGCAGGCGAAAGTACAGGGACCTGCTGCAGAGCATTTCTGCGCCTATAGCACCCTGCACGAGACTTGTACCTTAAAACAACGGACAAGTCCACCGCTCCCGAATATAATAATGACCGAGTGGTTGGATGAACAATTAACGGACTTGACGTTGTTTACCTGGTCCCCTACATCAGCCGACTCAGTGGCATGCGGTTAACTTTTGTAAGGTAATCCAACGTTGGCTCTGTTCTGTACCCTGTTAGTTTCCACTTCCACCACTAAAACGTAGCTCGGCAGCTGACGCCACAGGACGCGTGTAATGGGTCCCTTGCCTGCTCGCTTGCGAGTGGTCGGAATGCATTCAGTTTCCCCAGGCTGCACGGTGATTACTGGCTCCTGCTGCGTGCACTGATAATGTACAGCAGTAAGCAAGCACCAGCTGATCCCAACTTTAATCCCATCGAACGCGTCTATGAAGCGCCATGGATCAATATGGCTGCCGGTAGCTTCCGATACCTTGTGGAGTTCATGCCACGCCACAGCACAACCTTCATCGAGACGGAAGAGAGCGCCACATGCTACCAGGCACGAATCTCTAATTGATCTGATCGTGAGTGTATAAACGAACAGTATGGCACACGGCGAGTGAGAACGGCTGGATCAACTATAAACGCTTGAGAATAAAAAACAGCCGATCATTAAAAAAAATACTAAACCCATTGATACAGGCTGTTCGCGGTAAAATGAACACTTCTGAAAGCACTGCTTAAGATTCACTTGTATACATGTTGTTATTCCTCCGCCTTATAAAAATTGCTATTGGCCTCATCACTTTATTCATCCGTCGGTCAAATGAAACACTGAAATTATTAAGAAAGTAAATACTTATATCTGTTCATTTTTACACTTCGATGCATTAAAAAAAAAAAACAGAAAGCGAAATAAATAATTTTCAGTTATCACAAATGGTTAATTAACACCTTTTTTACGACGTTAAGATACGGAGCTACTTTCCCTCCAGGGTTACCATCTTTACTGGGCGAATATCAGTCAGTGTGTGCCCATTAAAATGAATGCATGCAGGGGCAGTGACTTTTATCTAAGGTTCATTTCTAAAGTGCTCACTTTATCGTGAACAGCCTTTAATCTACAAGTTTTTTGAAAGCGAAGATAGAAAAACTAAGAAACTGCAGTGCTAGATATTTTCCGCTAACCTTGTGAGCAAATATTTTGCCAACGTGATGCATTACTGTCGAACTATTTCTCACGACGAAAATTTGTACGTCTTATTGTGGCGTAAGATATCGCGCTGATGGACTGTATCACTCCGTCAAAAACATTTCACCACGAAGTAGGCAGACATTTTTTATTTACGACTGCCCTCTCTTGATTTCCCTGCATTGACTTCCAGAAACCTGTTAACTTGAACTGACGTGTTCAGCGTTGATTCACAACATGCACTACATCCTCTTAAGATGGCAGAAAGTAATGCGTTTCAGTGAAATCATTTGTGTGATTACAGCATTAGTACTAACTTAATGAACAATCTAAGTACGTGCTTGCCAAAAATTAAACTGCGTAGACTTATTTTGCGTATTTCACCGACTGTTTTAACAGCTCGTGGCTGATACCGCATCGATCTACTGCGGACATATAGTCCATTCACGGTTTCTTCAGCCTTTTTAATCAAACCTATGAACAATCTCCCCATGTATGACGTGTTTAGTTATTTCCTAAATACGCCCTGTATCACAAGCGTTTTATACTGTGTTCATAAAAGTAACTTTTTTTTCCTGTTAAATTGGAATGTTAATAATATCTTATCTATAAATTATAATGCTTCATTGAAAAATAATTTGAATAAAAAATAGGGAGAAAAAAGGTATGTTGGTAACGTCTAGTGAGAAACAGTTCTTATACAAAATATCATTATAACTATGAGTGCGCACGAATGTGGTGCGTTGTCCCTCTGGTGTAATTCCCCAGGCTTGTTAAGCTTAGTTTGCACGAGGCGGAGGAATATTCTGGAAGTAGAACATTAGCATTGCTTCATAAAAGGCTGAAGTAACCGTTGATGGATTATAATCGAGTTGGCTTGTATCGCCACAGCTCTCATTGCACGTAGCAACTTCGGAGAGCCAAGAAAATGCTACGGGCCAATATTAAGAATCCATTGCTTAATAACTGCCCAATAGCGAGGAAGAATACTAATTCGTGCCGCCCACTCTGGAAATCTGCCGGTATTGAACCATCTAAACATGATTCGAGGAACTGCAATATTGGTTCGTGAGACGATCATAGATTACGACGTATCGAAAGACAGGATTCGCAACATAAATTATTGTTCTAGTCCGCCTACAACATAAAATCTGCGACACCAAGGTGCAGGTAAAAATCCGACTTATGTTCGTACCGGGAAACAAACCCTTGTTTTTTTTTGTTATTGTTATCGCTTATTTAATAATAAATATACAGATTTAAACATTTCTGTAGGAATAAAAATAACACTTTTGGTACAACTTCGGTTTATACGGTACAAAATCCCTTCGTAAAATCCTAAAAACAAAAGCGGTAACAAATTTTTTAAGAATGATGGCAGTTTTTTTTTTTTTTTTTTTTTTTTGAAAACTCAGTCCAAAATAGGTATGGTCAAAGCACTGAATTCTAATAAATTTACATACTTAATATTACACATAAGTTTAATGTTTATCGTATTTCGCAGTCATCTTGTACAGCTATTGGCTCAGCGTTCAAAGCTTCCTAAGAAGGTACCAGGTACCACCCGTCGACACAGAACGTACTGTTACACGATCGCTGCTTCGTCTCCCACGCGAGCGACCGAAGATGACAGAAAATCGTTATATGATAGCGACGGCGGAGGCAAGTCAATGATGAGTTTCGAATTACAGACGCGCGCTGCTGACCCGGGTTGTATTATTTTCTGAGTTTATCTGGAGAACGCCCTGTAATACTGACCTCGTTCTCTCGGCGCGACTCGGGGTGCGTTGAATCTTCCAGATGGTCGCGGCGGACGGTATAAATATTATGACAGGCCTCCGAGACGAGAGTTGGGCCGGAGCTGATGAATGAATGAGTGGCCGAGTTCCGAGCGATAGAAGAACGAACGTTGAGAGAAGCGACCAGTGGAAGGAAGACTGCGAGTATCAAGCAGTGAAGGACGCCGCTGGCAGGCTGGACTATTGGACTAGATGCGTGAGTGAAAGACATTATAAATGATGGCAACAGATGGACTGAACACGTGTTAATATTGAGTATAAGACAATTAAGAAGGACGTTGAAATAAACCTTAAATATTTCGCTCACTGTTAAATAAAAACAGTAAAAGGGAAACAGATAATTTGATGCTGTAAATAATAGTGGAGTGAATAAATTAGAAATCAAACTTAGTTTCTTTTATTTTTTTAAATTAAGAACTCCATCCCTCACGAACTCAGATACGCCCCTCAGACGCCCGCATGTTAACAGTACTACAGACAGTAAAGTAAACGATGGCATCGTTACAGGTTGCAATCAGCAAGCATACGAATCAGTAAAGGAAGCGAGATAATCACAAACATAAAGCCACCAGACAATAACACACGCAAGAAACGCATATCTGAATAATAAACTAACCACTTCTCAAAGGACTGTTCAGTTTTTTCTTTCTGGCGAGTGTGATTTCTCCCTAGAAATGTGGAAAGTAAAAAAAACGCCACAGACATAACTACTGATACGACCAAGGGATATTGTGAATTCGTGAAATACATAAATACATTAGTAATAAATCAATTCTTTCCCTAATGGGAATAAAACATAAACCAATTTCAGTGGCCTCTAGTTATTCGGATCACACTTAAATACGATGTTTAATATTAGAGCTACTTTTAAATAATGCGTTACCAACACAGCTAAATAAACCAATCAGTGTTTATGTCAAAATATAACTAGGCACAAACGGGTAGGATTTTTTATACCCTGAACTCATTTGTTTCATTAATAGCGAACCAGATATAAAAAAGACGTTACCTCAACTTACCACCTACTATTTTAGCTTCCGAGAGGTATATTTATTTTCAATAATCCTAGTACATAAAGCATTCGGTTACCAGTCAGCGAATAAATTGCAAGTTACGGCTTACTAGCGTATGGCCGTCTGATAAAACTCCTACCTAATTGGGACTTCAAAGCAGCAAACAGGAGTTCAACTGCCAAATAACTTATTTGCCATTTTATTTAGCACAACTAAGCAAGTCCAGTGAAATGCTGTAATCGCGAAATATCTGTTTCACAGATAACCACTTCAAATATCAAGCGCATACAGTAATTAAATTTTACATTTTTTTTTATATTTAAGTTATTAAGTATCATTGCCATGGGCCTCATCGCTTTGTTCATGCGTCGGTCAAGTGAAACTGTAGAGTTACTAGAAAAGTAAATATTTTACTAATCTGATAAATTTTACACTTCGGTGCATTTCAAAAACAGGAAGTCAAACATTTGAGAAGAATTTTAATGGTTTCTTTAACCAACACTTTTTATTTGACGTCAGGATATGAACTACTTTCCATCCATCGTTACCAACTTTACCGGGCGCATGTCGCTAAGTGCGCACGTTAAAGTATATGCAGGCAGGGTCAGTGACTTTTTTCTGAGGTTGATTTCAAAAGTGCTCACTTTATCGTGAACAGTCTTTAATGTCATTAAGTACGTTAATCAAGTTAGTTAAAAAATTAAGTAAGTCATTGAAGTAATCGATATCCTACCCATTGTCGAAAGAATTAAAATCCGCGCCTTACTTACTTCCACGCGTTTTTTCAACTTGCGCTACTGAGTTCCTACAACACTGGCACGTGCATCAAATGTCACCTCGCAAGCCACCGACTGGATAATCCTGTTATCGTCTTGCAGTCGTGCAGTGTGCAGCCACGAACTTTCACTTTACTGGTGGAAAGTTTGAAGCACAGTTCACTGTAGTCACAGTTTCGCATATATTATAGGCTATGAGTACTTTTGAAAGCCCTCCCATTTGGAATAATAGTCAATTATTATTATTATTATTATTATTTTACTTTAGCCTTAGACGTTAACTTCGGAGTGCGGTCGAATATCCACACTGTGTTTATTACTTCCATGACGATATTATTTTTAAAACGGTGGTTAAAGAATAAACAATTGCTGAAAGGGAAAAGTAACTAGGGCCTCAAAAGTGCGCACTTTACCGTGAACAGCCTATAAATTTAGTACGCTTTTAGGTACAGCGGCCTTTGAATGCCGAATTACAAGACACCAAATTAATATTCCCAGTGGGAAAGAAGTATCTGTAATAGTATGTATGAGCATTTTATCAGTCTTTCCATACGTAATTAAGTTTCAAACACGCTGCAGCGCAGAAAAACAAGCGCCATTTTCAGCATTTTAACACTGCAGTAGAGGATTGTTACAGCCATAGCTATCGGGCGAACTTGCCACTCATCGTTTTGAACATGCATCAACCATGTTACCATCGCAAGGTGTACAGGGAATACATTTATAAATATTCAATATCCGCCCTTTCCCAGGTCACTGCGCATAATGTTACACATCCAAATCATAAAAATTGAATCCAAAAATACACGTGCAATCTTTTGTGGTGGTGGAACAGAAGGAAACAGTTTCTTTGTACTAGTTTTACACCAAAGTATATATATATATATATATATATATATATATATATATATATATATATATATATATATATATATATATACCCGTACTTCCCTTGCAGAAGAGGGCACAAACATTGCAAGCGCCATTATTGTCGGGGACGTACGTTCCGTCTTGACGACCAGAAACAACTGAAGGCCGCAGACGGGAGAATGCCAAAAGGAACTGACGGAGTCTGTAGTGGGTAAAGCTGAATCGATGCCAACAGGGTATTTACATAACCGACTCGGCGCCATGATTCTTCAGCTGCGAGGAAATGGAAGAATCAGAAGCGAAAAGGTGATGGGGGTGGGGGGTGGGGGGTGGGACTAGGGAAGCAGCAAACGCCCATGATACCCTCGATAATACGTGGCTTGGCCCACTGTCGGGAGAACAAGAATACGAGAATAATCTTCCAGGAAGGCAGAAAGAAGCATTTAAAAAAAAGCTCCGGTCCCTCTCAGTTTACATTAGCATACTAAAACACTTCTCGGGATTCATTCCTCACCTTATGGAAAACAGCATTCCAAACATATTTAGTAGTCCATTATTCAAATCGTGTGCAGGAAATATTTTCTTAATAAGTTGGGTAAAGCTTCGCGAAGAAATGTCCTAGGAAGTTATTAGCGCTTTGTCATGTTCCAAGAAAGAGCAGAGTAAGTGGCCAGAAAAACAAACCTTGGGGTGCTAGTAGTTCTCCAGTCGAATTCCGTGAAAGTCACTGATCTGCGTGTATCGTTTTCAGGTTTATGTTTGGGTGTAATTTAATTTGTATGTCAGCCTACTTGCATAAAGGCACGCATTAATACCGAATAAATAAATAAATAAATGTTAAGCCCTCGGGTTAAACGCCTTGAAAGGGGAAGCTCTCGGTGTAACACAACGTAAAATGTCAAATTATACACTGTTCACGACAAAATGAGCACTTTTGAAAGCCCTGCTTAAGATCTACTTGTATAAATGACATGTATTCTTCCACCTTGTGTAAAATTAACATTTCCATGGGCCTCATCACTTTATTCATGCGTAGGTCAAGTGAAACTGTAAAATTATTAGAAAAGTAAAAATGTATAAATCTGCTAATTTTTAGTCACTGGGGCGTTAAAAGAAACCGAAAGCGTAAGAAATATTTTTAATTATCACAAATGGTAACCTAACACGTTTTATTTGACGCTAACATATGGAACTACTTTCCATCCGTCGTTACCAACTTTACTGGGCGCATGTCACTCAGTGCACCCGTTACAATATATGCAGGCAGAGGCAGTGACATTTTTTCTAAGGTTAATTTCAAAAGTGCTCACTTTATCGTGAACAGCCTTTTTACAAATGTGTTACCGGGCTGAGACAGGCTCTTGTGAAAGAAAAAAAAAAAGGCAAAGAGAAATCAAAGATTCCAAGATCTATAGGGGGCCGCGGTGGTGTAGTCATCGGGCGACTCGATTCCCGGGGCAGATTCGCCAAGAATCTCGGCGTGTGGGAAACGTGGCGGACGTTGACGGTGGCCGGCGGGTTTTCTCGAAGAACTCTCGCTTTCGCCGCCCTCGCATTCCGCCGCTGCTCCATTCCCACCTCACTTCGCCCTCGCCTGCGCTCGAGACACTCCACTGTTAAGGCTCTTACACAATTGAAAACTTTAACATTTGACTTTACGTTTGCTTTCCGACGTGTCGTTTCTTATGGAACTTTACGCAATGGAACTGCCAATGGTAAAGTCAAGCACTCTTGACTTTACGATTTCGAAAAGTTGAAATTTAAAGTCAAAGTCAAGCAGCCATTTTGCTGAAAATCTAACAGAGGTTATGTGGAAAGTGCGTTATTTTAATGTGGAACGATTTTAATCTCGGTATATTAATCAAAGCTCGTCTTAAATTAAATAAATGGCAAACGAATATAATGTGAAGAGGAAATATATGAATTAGCATATTTTAATAAAGTAAACAAATGAGTTTCTTGTTTTGTAATAAACTTAATATAAATGTTAAGCCTATTAAAAAAAGGTACGTAAAATGCATTCCTGGATAATATCATAATTATTTACACAACAAGATACACATTTTTGTGAATCTCGCAGAATCGTTGTTCTATTGTCTGAACTGACTACAATTGTATTGTGAATTGGTGGTTTCATCAGCGTAAAGGAAATGTAAAGTCAAATGCTAAAGTTTTCTATTGTGTAAGAAGCTTTAAACTTCAGCCGAAACCTCTCACTCACTTCCAGGCTCCGCATTTTTTTTTTTGCACGTTCTCACTTGATTAAGTTTCATTAGGACTCGGGACTGGTCGTGTGCGCTCCGCCAGTCATGACTCAGTTTATAACGGAGTCGCAGTGCACTGCAATTACGGAGGTTTTTACATTCGTTGTAAACACAAATTATACCTTAACAAAAGTAATATGACTAAAATCATAATCACTCTAGGTATTGCCAGCGGTATAACTATTCTTACATGCGGACGCCTGAAGGGCGTATCTGAGTTCGTGAGAGATGGACATCTTAACAAAAATTTAAATAAATTTGATTTATAATTTATTCACTCCGCTATTATTTACAGCAGCAAATAATCCATCTCCACTTTTGCTCTTTTTATTTAACAGTGAGCGCAATATTTCATGTCCATTTAAACTCTAATTAACGTATTTCTTAATATTTTCTGTTGGTTGCAGTCAATCAACTCATACTCATTATTACCACGTGTTCAGTTTAACTGTTGCCATTATTTATAATGTATTTTACTCACGCATCTAGTCCAATAGTCCAGCCTACCAGCCGCGTCCTTCACTGCTTGTTACTCGCAGTCGCAGACTTCCTTTCTTCTGGCCACTTCTCTCTCCGCTCGTTCTTCTATCGCTCGGAACTCAGCCACTCATTCACTATCAACTACTCGGATCGGATGCCTGTGACAAGTCCTGATCATCTAGAAGGTTCAACACACCCCGAGTCACGCTGAGAGAACGAGGTCAGTAATCCAGAGCATTATTCAAATAAACGAATAAAACAATGCAATCAGGTCCGCGGCGCGCCTGTAATTCTAAACGCTTCATTGTTCCGCCACCGCCGTCGCTATCATATAACAACTCTCTCTCTCCTTCTCTTCCACTCGCTCGCGCAGGAGGCGAAGAGGCGGGCGCGTAACATTATTTTAGACTGTCCACGAGAAAGTACTTCTGAAAGCTCTGAGTAAGATATATTCTCCTCACTGTATATCCTTCGGGCATGTGTAAAACGTACATCTCCACGCGCCTAACCATTTCGTTCACACGCCAAGTGAAGATGTGGAATTGTAAGGATCCTCAATGTGTTACTAATGTAATGATTCGTACTTTAATGTGTAAAATGCAAAGAAAAACCCTGCCTTTATTTACCATAAAGTCGAACATTACACTCATACGTCACGACTATGGAGTACCTTTCGCTGCCAACTTACCTGGTAGTCTACACGCCAGCGTGTGCGGCAGCATATATGCAGTTAACCAGGCAGTAATTTTTTTTCAAAGGCTGATACCAAAAGGGCTTATTTTGCCGTGAACAGCCTGTAACTTGTTTTCCAATATTTTTTTAAAACACTTTCGCTGGTCGTTTTACTGCAGTAACGTCTAGAATGTTTTATGTCCGCATCTGTCAACAAATAATTAGAGACTGTTCACGATAAAGTGAGCACTTTTGAAATTAACATTAGAAAAAAGTCACTACCCCCACCTGCATATATTTTAAGGAGCAAGTTGAGTGACATGTGCCCTGTAAAGTTGGTAAGATAGATGTAAAGTAGTTCCATATCTTAACGTCGAATAAAAAGTGTCAGGTAACCATTCGTAGTAACTTAAATTATTTCTTTCACTTTCTGTTTATTTTACTGCATCGAAGTGTAAAAATGAGCAGATTTGCAAAACATTTTCTTTTGTAATAATTTCAAAGTTGCACTTGACCGACGCATGAATAAAGTGACGAGGCCCATGACAATGTTAATTTTGCACAAGGCGCAATAATACACAATGTGCATAAAAGTAGATCTCAAGCAGGGCTTTCAAAAGTGCTCATTTTAGCGTGAACAGGCTATAAAGACAGTAATAACTAGAGTAAAGGTGAATTTTTACAAATGTTGAATTTTAAAGTAACGCAAATTTTAGTTACTTTATATTCAATAATATATATTATTTTAATATGAAATTAATATATCATTTAACTGACTGGATGAAACATCCTGCGACCTGTTTTTGAAACGCAAAAAAAAAAAAAAAATATTTTCAACTGTGGGGAGTATTATTACTTTCCGCGATTTGAGAAAGTGTTAATCTTGAAACGTATAAGGGGTTTTTTTTTTTTTTTTTTTTTTTTTTTTCCTTCAATGTAGTACCATTTGTCTGTTTAAAGCAACATAGAAAACCTTGCAACCACGGGCTGCCAGCATTGAGTTTCTTCAAACTGTCGGTTACAAATGTGTCAGCTAAAACAGTGAAACATGGACAGTATGGCTTCCCTAAACAGCTAAGAAGTTAAGGATGTGCAAGACAAACAACAATAAAGCTACTTTCTTCTATACCATAGCTGGCAAAATGGCCATTACAGCTTGGAAAGAATTTACAAAGTATTGTTCGCACGACCAACGCGAATGCGAGCCTTACTGCGCGAGCCTCCCGAGAATCTCGATCGAAGATGCGAAAATCCGCGTTACGTAGGAGCCGAATTCCCGTTCGCAGTTCCAGAACCTTTGGAATTCAGCCTAGTGGTTCATAAAATCTTAAATTAATAACTGATCAGGTAAATGCTTCAATAGGTACCGAACCAATGTGAAATATATTAATTAATAAGGGACACTAAATATGAACAAGTAAAACATTCATAAAAATCGTAGGCATCAACGTATTAATAATCCCACCACTTCAGTGTTACTGCCTCCCAAATGACCACGAGTAAAAACATTTCAAGAGTAAAAATGATTTCTCTATGAACAATATAGAAACTCGCTAAGGACACGGGTAGAAATAAATTGAATTCCTAGTGTACATACCAGGGCAAAACTACGTGCTTCAATGGTTTATAATCGATAATACTCTATAAACACTTCACAAGAACATTCTCAGTGTCCGTGCACAACTAATACGATGTGCTGAAACTCACATTTGAGGGAACGTTTTCCGCTTGAGAACTAGATTCCGTAAACATCACGTGGATGTAACGGCAAGCAATTATTTTGATACGCATTCACGAAATAAGCTACAGGTATCCCATTAATATGGTCACGACATGCCTTCGTTAGCACTGCGACCTACGCGATTCTCGGACATCGCTCCACAGCTTTGGAGTAGTCCGTGCATAACGATCGTAGAGGCAGGAATTTACAGTTGCGCCAACTTTTCAAATTAAGTTAGACTTTCTAAAATTGACATTTTAACCTCCGTAAGGATAAGCGAGTAAGCGCACGGTACAGAAATACTTTTGCCCAAAAAACTTTTTTAAGGGTAAATATCTTAATGTTGACTATTGCATACACTAAAAAAGCGAGTGCTACTAAATGAAAGGATTCCAATGCGGTTACTGCTTTACAACATGCATCTTAAACTGAAGCGGACAAAATTCAATTTATTGTACGGAGGCACACAATGCAACAAAGAAGACAGTTAAAAGTACTTCGATGTATAGCCCACCAAAACATCATAATCTAAATTCCCGAAACGTGTTTAGCATGAATCAAAATAGATTAACGACAATAACAAAACATACCGAATTCGTCAGACACTGAGAAACATTACAATGTAGTAATAAAACACGCGATTTCCCAAAGGAGCAGCGACTGTTAAGTCTTGTCCTTTCATTACCATGGTTTATTTGAAATCATTTTAGGCTCTACAAAAATTCTAATACAGAAATTGACATAAAACTGTTTAAAAACTGCCAATTTCATGGAGTTTGGCCTAGATTGCTGGCTACAAGGACAAAGGGGTTATACTTTACACAGAGGAAAATGTTTTCTTAAATCAAACAAAGTTTGTTTCACGCAACCTAATTAATTTTCTGCACAGGAGCAATGAAATATTTAGTCGTCGAAATCAAATTGTTTTGTTATTTGGTCGCCCCAAACAAATATTTGTTTGGTGAAAGTAAATAATTGTTTGGCTCTACGTACATTCAACAGTTTAAGTTAATATTAAAAAAAAACACAGGCAACCTGACAGTAAATTTATTTGTAAGTTTACCATGTCTGTGTATACGTACAGTGACAAAGCGCGAATAATAAAATATTTTCCTATACATCCATGGTAATGTTCCTACAGTTTATCGGGAATGGGTCAAAAGCGTAGGAAAGTTCCAAACTTTATATAGTATCGATGCTAAACATTCCCATATTTTCAGCCTGGTACTTCCATACACTGTATAAATACATTTCGTATACTGGACAACATGCACAAATAATTTTACAGCTTTACTTTTTGGTTTCCTGTCGAACTTATTTTATTACGATGTTATACATTATTAAGCGACAATGAATGTACTAACAAACACTATTATTATCCTAATTGTCACAAAAAATGCAACCGAACTATATAACTAAATTTTCGAACGAAGGAAATAAAATGAGCTGCCAAACAAATATATACATATTGATTCAACGAAATATTTTGTTGGCGGTCTAATTTCTTTTGGCCCAACACCGAGGTAGGTTTTGTTTATTGAAGCGTGTAATTTTTTTAGTAAAACAAAATTAATTTTGTTGCCTTCCAAGTTTTGTTTACTGGACAAAGTATTTTGTTGGGGCAACTAAATATATTTTTGGCCCTGTATAAACAACCTTTCTCTCAGAGTACATGCATAAGCAGGTGATAGCGATGCCGTGTTTCAATTATAGACTCACAGTTTTAACATGTCACTAGATTCTTAATCAAAACTTACACCATCGTTCTCAACAACAACTTCAACACACGATGCCACTAAAAACCGAAGCTATTTGTAACTATTAAACGACGTGGGTAGTTGTGGACCTATATTCTCTAAGACTGGCAGTGATAATCGATGCTTTGCTAATTGCTTAAAATTTACAAAAATGAATGTTTCCAAACATTCCGAAAAATAATTAATAAACAAGTTTCTACAGCAGAGGATGACGCGATAAAGAGCGCACAGCCCTTACTAACACGCGGACAGCTTTAAAGATGAAAAAAAAATAGGCGTTTTCCTTTATATTTTATTTCATACGTATTTAATATAAAGAATCGTCACTACAGATATTGCATTAACGCGAACGTGATTTATATTTAGATGTAGCGAAGAGCACAAAATTAACAAAACATCTCAAACAGAGCTGTGCAGTTTCATTGACGTCCAATCAAATATCGAAACAACACATCATATGCAGTTTTAGACAGTAATAACATCAATCATATGCAGATGACGCCAACGACGCGGCAGCTTAACGGCCTCTCAGAGATTACCAATAGTCATAAATTTAATAAAGAGCTCTATCCAATTAAACTACGAGCTTAGAACACTGGTATTAGGAACTGTTACTCCAAGATATTGGTTTCTGAAATTTGGCCTTGTTGAAACGATAGTTTGTTCAAGTTCCCGTCATCAGAATTAACTGAAGTAGTAAAAACGTCGGATAAAACGAACTACCTACAAATTTTAACTAAACAATTTGTCATTTGTTCATACCCGTCCCTATGACCGATAGTGTCCGGGTATTGAACACCACGAGCGACTATAATTCGCGAAGACGCGAGTTCGATCCCGAATAGCTTCAGTAGCAGCAATTTTACCTCGTGGTTTTCACGCCCCATTCTGAACGCACGCTGGAGCAGTTATTACGAACGCTACTCTGCTACGCTGACCAAACCACATGATAACTGACCAAGTGTTCACATTATAAATCCTCAACGTCCCCCCCCCCCTCGCCAATTCTCAAACATCGTAGGACATAAAAATAAAACAGTAACATATACCAATAGATATAGATAAAATAATCCTGCCATACTCACTGCTAGTAATTTCACAACTCCATTAGTAAAAATGACGGCCACTCCTCGTTAACAAGTAACAATTTATTTCTAATACAATTAAATGCCGAATGGCTACGTTACTTTCTGTCGAGAGAGATTTTATGGTTTAATTGCCATCCCCCCCCCCTTTTTTTTTCTGACACACTTATTTCTCTCTTTCTCTGTCTCTCTCTCTCTCTCTCTCTCTCTCTGTGTCTGTATTGCTCTCTCTGTGTCGGTATTACTCTCTCCGTCTGCATTGCTCTCTCTCTCTCTCTCTCTCTCTCTCTGTATTTCTCTATCTCTCTGTATTTCTCTGTCTGTCCTTCACTCTCCCTCTCTCCCTGCCTCGCTCTATCTCTCTCTTCCAACGAAGTAGTCATAGCACCACTGACGGTCGTTGGCTGCCCAATCCCCCATGTATATACATTTAAATCCAAATAAATGCATACATATCCAAGTTCCGGTGTTCCTTAACTCTCCAGCAATGCATTAAGACAATGTTCTTTCCGTGTGTATTTCCGGGTTCGCCTTTAATATCACGTAACTTGCACAGCCAATTACAGGATTTCCTCAACCGATTCTCAAGGGCCGCGGTGACAATACAATGCATACACTCGCCTCCCGTCATGGCGAACCGCGTGCGATTCCTGGCTGGGTCACCCAGATTCTCGCATGTGGGAAACGTGGTGGGACATTGCCACTGGCAGGCGGATTTTTTCGGTACACTCCCGTTCACCACGCCCTTGCATTCTGCTTCTGCTTCACCTTCACTTCATCTCACTTTTCACAGGCGCTCAAGATATCTCTGCTAAAGACCCTGCCTACCAAGCCGCCAGCCGCGAACTTCAAATGGGGAATCAGTGTTAAACGAAATGACTTCTCATTGCGTCAATATTAAAAGATAACTACTTCAAATAAAAACAGCTGACAAGAATTTCTCAGAAAATATTACTACATAAATTTATTTTAAAAAAATCAATATTTTTTCCCTTATCTTGTGACGATACGAATATGAAACATAAAAACTATCACCACCCTTCAATGCAGTAAAGTAAAACTGTTCATTCAAAATTTATTATTTTAATCGTAATTTTATAAATGGGTGTAAAAATTTGATTCGTCTATGCTACTATCTTATAAATTTATACGGGACGCCTCTTAAATTTAAAATAGGCCCGACTCTATCTCAGTAATGCAATGGGTTCTTAAAACCAAATATCTTGAAACGATTGGATAAAAATATCAAAAATACTTTTTGCCAAACTTACTGCTCTTCATGATGAATGAGAAAACAAACATGAATAAATAATTTCTTCCATTAACTAGAAATTTCAACTGAGCTTTTTTTACTTTTAATAGTTGAACACGCGTACATAACACATGAAAAACAATCATTCTCCATAGTATGTAACTTTCAATATTACATTTTAGAAAAAAGAAACATATAGAGCAAAACAATAGGCAAGATGTCTTTACATAGAAACATTCCTTAAAGAAATTTCACTGCTGGCTTGGTAAGCAGGGCAGGGCAGGGCAGGGCAGGGCAGGGTAGGGTAGGTAGCGTGCCAATTCAATGGCGGATCTAGAGGTTCCTTAAGGAGGGGCTACTTGAAGGTCGGGAGCACAGTGAATAACATTTAACCACCTGCTCACCAGTAAGCATTAGGCTTTAATTCTGCATATAAATATCAGTACTCAGTGGATTGCCTATCTTTGTAAATTATTTTTATAATTTTATGTAACTATAGTAACTATGCACTATTTTTCAAGAATAATGTAATTTTATCCAGTGTAAAATCAATATCAAAGGGAGAGGCTCAAGCCCTCTTGCACCGTCCCCCTGGATCAGCCACTGCGTGCCATCTTGGATTTATCTTTTTTTTTTTCCATACGTTTTATTTAATAACGTTCGAACATAATCATTCGCATGTAACAGCATAAATAATACCTTCTCAATCTTTATTAAATTATTACAACTTCCCTGCGCTTCTACTGATTTTTTAACTAATGCACTGAGAAAAAGGTTTTGTTGAATCGAACAAGATTTGTTTGGTGAAACCAAATTATTTTGTATAGGGACAATGCAATATTTTGTTGCTGAAACCAAATTATTTTGTTGTTCTCATTTGGTTGCCCCAAACTGTAAGATTTGGCTGGTGCAAGTAAAGATTTGTTTGGCTACACGTACATTAAAGAGTTTTGTCCGATATAAATGAATTTTACAAGTTCGGCCCAGTTTCGAACCTACCTTACGCCTTAGTAATCTCAGCTAATGTGACAACTGATAAAGTGCGAAAGCTTTAATAAATATACTGCAAATATTGGGCAACGTGTGCAAACAAATATTTCAAGTTTTACAGCTTTACTTGTCAGTTTCTTGTTGCATTGTTTTATTAATGTAGTCATACTATTGTTAAGCATCAATAGATGAACTAACAAACACGATTACTATCCTAATTGTCACAAAAAATACAAACAAACTCTCGAGCTGTATTTTCGAACGAAGGCAGTCAAATGAGTGACCAAACAAATATATACAGATGATTCAACAAAATACTTAGTTGACAGTCTAATTTTTTTTTGGCCCAACACAAAATATTATATTTATTCAAACATATATTTTGTTAAACAAACAAAACAAATTTTGTTGCTTTTCAAATTTTGTTTGCTTAACAACATATTTTGTTAGGGAAACTAAATATATATTTGGCCCTATACAAACAAATATTTTGTTCGATTTTCTCTCAGTGTGGCTGCTGGCAAGAAATAAGTAATTTTTTCTTGCCGGCATTCACAGAAATTATACTAGCAACAGTCGTCAAGCAATGCGTGTTTTCGAACATGTGTAAAACAACGCCCTAGTGCTTTGACGATGCCTAAAATGAAATACGAAATCTATTATGCAGGTCACGATGTGGCGTAAATTCAAGATGGAGCCGACAAAAAACCTCCAAACTCTCAACAGGCTCTCCCTATCTTACTGGAATAGCGCAGTTCGCTCTTATGCTCACAGATATACATGACGAAAAGCAACATTTGCGATTCCGGTGCTACTTTCTTCAGTCCTGACAGACGACACGGACACGCGCGAGCACCTCTGAATGAACTTCTCGGGTTGCAGAAACCTCCCAAGGCTGACGTGACGATTGTTCCATCAACAGAATGTCACTGTCTCGCGTTTCCACGACCGTTCCGTGACCAAAGCACCGCGAAAGTCAACGCAATCTAAGTGACGTGCGTTCAAAGAAGTTTCCTTCACCCCAAAGGATGCATCCTTTTACTTCTTTCATAGTAGGCTATGCCTTCCCAAGTTATGTATTGACGTTGCTGTAAGTAGATGGAAAATGTTCCTTCTGCGCCACCTGCCGTCCTGGCGGGGAGCCATGGCGGCCATCTTAATTTCCCTTTTTCCTTCAAAATAGTTTTTCCCTCGAAAACGCCTATAGTTTTCCATTTTCCACTCAACATTTCCCTTTTTTCCCCCCAAATTTCCAGCAAAAAATGTCTTTTTTTGCACAATACGACTGGCACTTGCACAATCAACTCATACTCTGTCATTCCTTTCCAGCACCATCCATCCTGTCTGAAGATTCTTCGAGTTCACTGCCCTGTCATGCAACTTCATGCTCCACCTTGTTAAAGCATATATTCTAAGACCTAAGTCAAGTATGCATACTTGGTTTCTAAGGGATCGGGTTGGACCCTGGTTGCAGTAAATCATCTAGAGCTGAGACAAATGAACACTAATCCGTTAGCAAATAGGGAAATACTGTTTTCCCTCTACACCACTACATAGAATTACTACAACATAGCTTCGCCTTCGACCGACAGAATGGTGGTATAAAATATTTCAACCACAGAAAATCCACTCAGTTGTTAAACTGGCATGTGCGGCAGCAGTACTGCGTAAAGGTAGCAGTGAGGAGTCAGCATTGCACATTAGTACAAGTGTTTGAGTACTTGAAGATGATGAATATGTCCTGTACGACTACATGCAAACCATCACTGAGTGTAAACAATTACATGGAAAACAATATGTTACTGTGGCAAAACCTTCAGTAAAAGTTACAATGCACGTCGTCATGTACAAAGCGAGATAATAAAAGAAACCTACCTTCAGAATAGTAATATGTGCTATGTGTGGTGCAGCATTTGGTAGAAGCAATAATCTAAAGGGACATACTGGTATTTGTAAAGGTAACTCTCCCTTGTTTGGCTCGAGACAGCATGCATTGACTTATTGGCGCAAGACAAGGCTACGGCTAGCCTTACTGCTGACTCGTCGTGTAAAGTAACACTAGTTCGAGCGCCCATAACATTACTTGGGCCTGCATCGTGTTCCAAAACAGTGTGTGATGAAGTAAATACGAGCGTTGCAGACATGCACTATGGAAAGTGCGAGCCATATGAACCTTCAGAAGTTGTAAACAACAAATATTCACTGCTAGCATGTAAGGTGAAAAATAAAGATGTTACAACTAGCAAGGAGATCAAGAACGAAAATGTGACCTCCAAGACTGCTGGTGATGATGTGAAATACGCATATTCTACTGATGATGAAGTGACGACATCTGTCAAGCAAAAACGTAAATGTTTTGCTGAAGATAAGGTCTACTTGAAGTTGGCGCAGAAGAACGTGGATACAAACCTAGTACTCTGGTCCAGAGGTATCTCAAAGCCTACTCATCGCAGAATAACATACATACATGCATGCATGCATCAAGAACCTTCTGCATAGAGTGACATGAAGTCTAGCTACATATTTTCTGAAGACTCCAATGGCATGGTTGATAAGACTACAGGTGTTAGTTCCATTGCAAAGAAGAGGACATATTTCTGTCAGCAAAGAGAGAAATTCGATTACTAACTCCGAGCTAGGGGCTTTTTTGAATGACATGTTATGTACGTGTGAGATTTGGTTAAAATGGGAATAAATACAAAAATTAGAAAATTACATTATTTTTATTCCTATTGCCTAAGAATGTACTTACTGCTATGTGTTTATAAATGTAAGGTAGGCTGGAAGTATTTGCGATTAACATATTTGATGTATGGCTATGTACAAACATCTGTTGAAGATAAATTTCGTTGTAAAACGCGAGGTTATAAGGATTTTAACAATATGTACATACATGCTCAGTATATCGAATTTCCACAATACTCGCACTCACTTCCTGATGAACAAAAAAAATTGTCGTTGCACTTCTTGCTTTATATCTTGAAACTATCGCTTCAGATAACCACCACGTCGCAGTTACCGCAATAATAAGTTTTATTTTAAGTATATGGTGAATGGACAGTTACTATCTTCATGATGTCCGGCACTAGAGTTGCTAGTAAATATCTTGCCACAATGCTTCCCCTCACTTGCCGATGAACACGAAACATTGTATTTGCACTTCTTGCTATGCCTATTAAGACTGTCACTGCGGGCGAACACCATGTCGCAGTTATCGTAGTGGCGAGTCTTGCATGTAATACTGAACATGCAATGACTACTTTCATGTCGTCGTGATGTAAGGAGCTAATCTCCACCGTCCTTGCTTTTGACGATGTGGCCAATGTTACAGATGGTACATCTTCAACCACTGACTCCAGCTTCGTATTATAACAGTGTACATGATCGCGGTAGATGAATGTAGACGTAATGATCGGCTTTCCACCACGCTCGACGACGAAGTGAGAACCGTTTTTACACGATGTACATTTGTATACCATTACAAATACATGGCAGTCCATGTTGCACGTCTCGGGTTAACACAGTGACCTGCTTGTTATGTATTTATAAACGTCCGATAGGCTGCAAAAATTTGTGATGAACATACAGGGAGTGCGGTTATGCACAAAATATTTGTTGGAGATATAGTTCATTGCGAGTGTTGCATGATGCATTCGATACTTAAATACATGGATATAATACAGAAGTTTTAATCATGTATCGTGTATTTTTACCTGTGAATGGTTTGGACTATAGGGGATAGAAATTGCGATACCTTATTTTCAAGGGTGGTGCACTGTCTCCATCACCATCATGATATGCAAGTTTTTTCTATCAAAATTCAATAGCATAAGGTAAAAATTAAGTATGCTTATCATTCGGAACTTTACATTAATGTTTTGACATGGGTGGTGTACCTACAATAATTGTGACGATATGCTTTCTTGGTCGCTGACATATACCATGCACGGAAAGGCAGGGTAGTCATTGTGATCTGTGCTGCTGACTTCACATCGATAGCTACGAGATGCACTAGAGGTAACCAGGTCTTCTGTTATGAAACAGCTACACCAATTTTTCAGTTAAGATAAATCTCGTTTATGTTTTGGGTCTTCTAAAAGCAGCGTACATACTTAGTTTAAATGTATGTGTGTTGCGATGCCTCCTTAGTCGACATTACAAAGTTCATGCATTTAATGTCATTTCTGTATTAGTAAAATGTTGAGGCGAGTGGTTCGTGGATAATTCGTTTCATAATGTGCTTACAATTCTAGCACTATAAATTGCATGTATGCTTATATTGTATATATTATTTAAAACAAAATAAATTGTTACCTTGTACTGCACAACTGAATTCCTATTATAAAGGGAAGTGCATGTGTGACACGGCTGGTTTACTACCCTGGAGCCTGACGCGTTATGTGTCATACCTTCGACCTGCCGAGACTTCCATGGTGCCCGCGCCGCCATTCGACCACCCGGGTTGCCTTACAAATTCTCAAGATTTTAGTTGATCGCCAACTGGTCTTGTCTAGCATCGTCTAACACAACGCACAGAACCAGAAATTTGTGTAATATGCTATTGTGATGGCTGAATTGTTATCCTTAGCGCTCCAGCACTTCACAATGGAACATTTTTCGTCTAACATAACGTAAAGCACACTATGCTTGCGCAGTATGCGACAGTTTGTAGGTGTTATAACTATTTTCCTTTACATTTATTTTTTGTAACTGTTCATCAATGCATAACAATGTTGTCTCTTGCATGACCATAGTTTAAATGGTTGTCGTTTAGTTGCAAGCAAAGGAACGCGACCATTACAAGTCGTGTAATGTGTCTTCAATTATGACCGCTAGTAGATAGTGTACTACACTACATTGTAGAATTTTTTTGAGGTTGCATCTTGCGAACATCCTATGCTCTTTTCATGTCCAGCTTTTTACCAAAATTCTTGACGCATTGGTAACATTGTTATCGCTATTACGGTCTGCAGAGCCGATGCGTATTTTATTCTAATAACGGTTCGACACAACATCGTACTTGCAGCGCACTTCTGCATATGTTGGTTTTTTATTAATTGTTATGCTACTGATTTTTAATGTACAGGATGGTTTCACATATTTTACATGCCCCGACCATCCTGTTAGACCGAGTTTGTTTATTTTTATTAACTCTTACATGTTTTAACGTAACCTCCGACTACTTAAACCTTGCTGTGGTGCAATTGTATACACCTTTATTTTTTTCCAATGTATGGGTGTTTGATAAGGGCTACCTATGCTAACGAGGCTTCTGGATGCTGCCCTCGTGTCAGGCTGAAGATGTTTGTTGATACGTATTAATTATAATTTAGGGTAAGGTGGGGCATTTGAGTCTAAATAAGATTTTCGACTACTAGGAATACACTCTGCGCACCATCGCTACGGACTGGGCGAAGATGGACTGGAAAAAGTTTCAGTTCGCCAGGAGAACATGTTGTATGAGGTAGTTGGTACATCTGATTAGAAGAAACAAGTGTCGAAGTAAGAAAGGTAGAGATATACCTTTTTGTTGTAATGCGAAACTGCAATATTTACACTTAATGTAATAGTGATTTCCAGGGGAAATTTCACGCTTGCCTACGAGTATCATATGTCAAACAAAAAATAAAAGACTTTGCGAGTATTATGTTACTTACAGAGATAGTTTCATTTTACTCACTTGGAAGATACATGATTTTCTAGACTTTAATGTAATAGGAGGCTATTACAATAATTCTTGTGGGGCTATTTGGGTCCGTTGACCCAAATATTGGGGTCATCTGTAGTCGCATTGTTAAAATGAATGGCTATATTTAACATCAATTTATCACATTTACTCAACGTTTTGATCAGTTTGGGATATATTTTCTACCGGGAACTCATTGCACCCAATTATTAATGTTTTCACGTATCTTAAAAATGTCAATAATTTGAATATTAAAATTTTATTACTTTGTAAGAAAATAAATAATTCACGCGTAGCCTATAATAAAACAATTTTTAATTTTTAAATCATGTGTTTTATTAAATATTTATTCTCAAAAGTTGCCTTTTTTTCTCTCAGATGGTTCGCACGTACGAACGCACTGGCGATTACTTCAAGTGGACAAATGAGCAGCTGAATTTAGCCCAGGCTGTCGTAGAGTGCAGTTTGAGTGTCAGAGCTGAAGCAGCTCATTTCGGCATACCGCATGAAACTTTGAGGAGGAATGTGTCTACAGAGAGGCTACGACGTCCATATGCTGAGCATCACATGCAAGATTCTCTTCCAACGAAGAAACAATCGGTAATTCAACATTGTTACGTGATGAACAAGAGAATGATCTTGTTTCAAGACTGATCAGCTTATCCAACCGAGGTCTAGGTTGTGATTCTGAAGGAGTGTGCCGGGCTGTTTACAGGTATGTTGTTGTAAATAATGGAGAGTATGGGATCGCAGGGAATAATTGGTCTCATTCCTTCATGAAAATACATCCTAATCTAGCATTGAGAAAACCCGAAGGACTCTCGAAGGCACGTGCTGCAGGGGTGAATAAAGATGTGGTTAATGAATTTTATTCTTTGCTGCAAAACGTAAGTCTCAATATTGAAGTTAACATTAATCCACAGTGTATTTATAACAAGGACGAAAGTGGTTTACCTATGAACAACCGACCCGTGAAAGTCATTGCACCCAAAGGGAAAAGAGAAGTGTCATCTATAACAAGCTTATAATGGGGTGAAAATGTTACAATTATTGCAGCATGCAATGCAGGTGGTCATTTTATTCCTCCGATGGTGATATTCAAGGGCATTCGTTACCGACAAGAGTAATGCCAAAATATGCTATCAAGGACAATTGTTAAAATGTCCGAGTCTGGATACACAAACGAAGAAATATTCTTCTCTTGGTTACAACATTTCAATGCTTTTAGGGTTCCGGGAAAATATCTTCTTGTACTAGACGGATATTCTTCTCACTGCTCTCTTGAATATTTATAGCATTCTGTGAACAACATGACATAGAACTTCTTTACCTACGGCCTCACACAACTCACGTGCTTCAGTCACTGGACAGAACTGTTTTTAACACTCTCAAAACCTACTTCCACTCTGAAGCTACAAAGTACATACACAACCAACCAAGTGGAAGAATTTCTAAGTTCAATTTTGGGGAACTGTTCACAAAGGCTTGGCACAGAACAGCAATACCTGCTCATGCAGAAAAGGGATTTGAATGCACAGGGATATTCCCCTACAACCCTGACGTCATTCCCGAAGAGAAATTTTTGCCATCGACAGTATTCTCTCCACAAGAAAAACCATCAGTGCCAGTTTCTGGAGGATTTGCTTCAACGCCCACAAAACTGGATTTCTGCCAGACTACTTCTGTAGGCCTAAACTTAAATAAAGAAGCATCTTCTTCAGGGTGGCGAATTTCTCAGAAATACTCTCAACGCCAGTTAAACTTTGTAGTAGTAGGCCTAATACTGGAGGAAACAGGAAACAAAAATCTCGGCTCTTGACATCAAAAGATAACATAACTGCATGTAGAGCAAAGAGACAGATTAAAATATTAAAAGGGCAACAATGCAAGAAACCACAAAAGAACATCAGAGCAGGAAATGTACACTCTCTTCCATCTGAAGTACAATATGAAAGTTCGTCTGCTGAAGATGGCCCATGTGAAGTGTCAGTGAATTGTGAAGATGAGACACCATGCAATTCTTGTGGTCTGCGGTACAATTCTGTGGAATCGATCAAGAGAGGTGACTGGATAGCTTGTCAACAATGCTCTCACTTGTATCACGATGTTTGTGTGGGAGTAGTTGGGAAGAAAATGTTTGTTGGTGGGAAATGTATTTAGGGTAAACGAATCTACAGTTTTAAGTAGGATGAAAGTAGGATATAGACTAAGTGATTATTGAATGATAGTGACTTTAATGTAACAACAATGTATGTTTTATTAACAAATTACTGTAAAGCTGACTGAAATAGTGATAACATAAATTGAAAACAGGTTAAGTACTAGTTATATATTTTAAAGTCTCAAAATCTCAAAATTTTGTAAATTATTCAGCTGACTCAAATAGCCCCAACATACAGCTATTCGCATATTTCACATTGATAATGTATTTTGCCCATACTTGATTGTTTTTAATATTATAGCATTCGAAATTCAGTATTGCGTAAATAAATAAGTAGAAATGTGATTTTTATGTAAAGAATTTTTTTTTTTTATAAATTTAAGAATTTATTATTTTTTCTATTAGGGCACTCAATAGCCCCACCTTACCCTAACACCCACGACTGCATACATTTTGCTCGCGGCGGAATTGTATGTACCTTAACTTTTTCGTGTATGGCTGGTGGGTGCATGTTACCCATGCTAACATTTATGTATATACCACCTGCGGTAGCAGACTACTAGGGTGGTGGTGGTGGGTGATCGACCAGTGCGTGCAGACCAGCATGTATGTGCGCTGTTTTAGGCCCTACACTCCTACATGCACCAGTAACTACTAACTACTACGACATGCTTGCGATACAATTTTATGTATGCATTCCTTTACATGTATGGCTGACTGCTACATGGTAGTTGAACTTAAAAGGGTTCAGAAATTACGTCCTACTATGCTTATAACAGGGTCTTAGGGTCCAATTGTCCTTATCACATTGATTGCAGCCAGGAATTATACATGTGATATTAATTTTACTGGTCGTAGCAATCGCGGATGGGAAATGTCAGGCATCTATGTTTATAAATGGGTTTAATGCATAATTTAATTTCCCACCCTGTTATATATTGGGAGCACTGCTATTGGTATGCATTTGACGACTATAGCTTCAGCAGATGGGAAATGACAGTCAACTATGCTTGTAACAGAGAGTATCTCCTAATTAACCCTGGCACCAGTTCGATGTCGGGAGTGAGGACTGTAATATGAATTTGGCGACGACTGTAGCTTCGGTAAATGGAAAATGTCGGTAAACTATGCTTATAACATGGATCAGGTGTAATTGATCTTGCCGTGCTACTCACCGTCGGAACGCGACTATGGTAAGAATTCGACAGCTATAGCTTCGGTGGATGGGAAATGGTTGGCAACTGTGCCTACAAGAGGGCTTAAAGTATACTTGACCCAACCAACCTGTTCGTCATCTAGGTAATGTCTATGATATGAATTTGGTGGGTGGGCAATGTCGGCCAACTATGGCTATACAAGGGCTCAAGGTGTACTTGACACTGCAACCCTGCTCGTCGGAAGTGATGCCTATAATATGTATTTGGTGGTATATGTGTGTGATATACGCATTATTAGCATATGCTTACTTGATATAGGTCATTGATTATATGCTTTTAACAAGGTGGAACATGAAGTTGCATGATAGGGCAATATACTCGAACCTTCCTCAGACAAGATGGATGGTGCTGGCATGGAATGACAGAGTGTGAGATGCTTGTAAATGGTTGCACAATCAGGCTGCCATTTGCACAATTTCGGCCGGAATACGCCACATTGTACTAAACATATTTACTGCGGAAATTCAAGGGTAAAAAGGAAATTTTGAGGGAAAGAAAGGACATTTTAAGCGTTTTTGAGGGGGAAAAAAGGGAAATAAAGAATGGCTGCGTTAGCTTCCCGGCTTCCTGTTAAGATGTCAAGTGGCACAAATGGAACATTTCGCATGTACTGATGTATCCAACAAGTTTTATTTTATTTTTTTATTGCAGTATTACAAAGTTGCATTCATTGTTTCAAACGAAAGACAAAATAATTTGTAATTCAAGATAATGGGGCAACAGCGGGAATAATTCCGACAAGCAAAAAATAAATTACCATGGTCTCCTACGGTTTTGTATAACTTTCGTAAAAATCCCATTTTCAGTTTGCAAAGAAATAATCGCATGCATGTTTTATCACTTATTTAATTCATTTCCGTTACACGCATGTTAAACGCCTTCAACTTGGACGTTACTGCAATTTTCGAATTAGGTGTTTATCACTACTGTTTCAGATAAAAGACTGCCGTATGATCTTCTGGCACAACAGCAGAATTAAGTAGTTTAAACATGGTTCAACAGTAGCCAACTAATCAACTCTAACCTAATCTGAACAATGATTTCTGGCAGAATCGGCACGATCGGTGAGCGGTGGCGTTCCTGCTGCTTTGCACATACTCGTATCTGTTGCATAGTTTTTCAAAGTGGGGGACGCGCCCCCCAAGGGAGGCATGACGACATGCTAAAGGGGGGGGGGGGCGCCAAAGTATAGAAGCAAACTCGATATTGCCAGTGATTTACGTTGTGGGACTACTTCTATTCAAAAATATGCAAGCTCATCCGTCTCATTGATTGATTTGTTCACCACCATGTGTGTTCAATGAGCATTAAAAATTAATGATTAAATAACACTTTTGAGACTTTTATTAGTTTTTTTTTTTTTTTGCAGAAGGGAGGCGTGATAAAACTAAAGTTTGGGGACTCTTGGCAGCTGTACACGGTAAAAAGAGCACTTTTGAAAGCCCTACTTAGTATCTATTTGTATGCACGTTGTGTATTATTCCGCCTTATGTAGAACTATCATTTCCATGGGCCTCATCACTTTATTCATGCGTTAGTCAAGTGAAAACGTGGAATCAAAGAACCTAGCTGCGTTAATAATATTGCCATTTCGTACTTTAATGTGTATTTAGCATATATATACAACTTTTATTTGCCATAAATTTAAACCGCCTACTCTACTGTAAAGAACCCGATGATTCACTAGTTGTTCACATGTTAATTTCAAAATGGAGAGTTGGAGACAGAGTGAAGATATTTGGTCGACTCGTAATACCGAGGTCTTGAGAGCCGATGAGGGTATGCGAGGCGAGTATAGAGCAGCGCCGGAATGCCAGGGCGGAGGAAACGGGAGATCTCAGAGAAAACCTGCCGAACAGCGGCATCGTCCAGCGCGATTCTCACATGCGAAAATCCGGGAGCGACCCCGCTGGGAATCGAACCTGGTTTACCTAGGTGGGAGGCGAGTAGTCTAACCACTACACCACAGCGGCCCCTTTTAAATTTCGAAATGAACATCACATTCGCTTGCAGATTGTTTGCAACTAAAGGACTTTGGTATCTAGACGATTTATTTAAATTATTTTGTGGAGCGGTCACATACGGGTTCTGATATTGTCTCTTGTAATATATAACCGCAGAGTCATAAATATCAGTACACAGTGATTACACATGCATGCACATGTTTAATGCTCTATAACGTATGAAGACCTTACTTACCAGTAGTCAGAAAGACACAAAGGTAATGAAGCCTTGTTTAAGGCGAGGAGAGATAAATAATTGCAGTGTTACCAGTTTTGAGTCATAGAATG
Source organism: Dryococelus australis (assembly GCA_029891345.1). Taxonomy (NCBI): domain Eukaryota; kingdom Metazoa; phylum Arthropoda; class Insecta; order Phasmatodea; family Phasmatidae; genus Dryococelus; species Dryococelus australis. The sequence goes on along the minus strand of CM057001.1, from coordinate 81,215,436 downwards.
TATTCAGCACTCATAATCGTTCAAATTTCTTCTTTAGCAATGCTTAGCAACTCACTCAGATCACTGAATTACTGTAATATCAATGGCGTGTCTTTACTTGTTTACCACGTGTAATGAATGGGAATTAAGTCACGATTACTTTCTCAGAATGCCTACAGAAACGATAGTTGTACAATAATTCATTGCCTCTACAATATAAATAAATAATGTCCTATGCCATAACAAAGTCAAATATTAACAAATTATCTCAAACGTAAATAATGGCAGATAACGTATTAATTCAAGATGACACTTAACTTTCCCCGTTAATTTTATAAAATATAACCACAGAAAAAAATGGCACCTGTTGCATTGTCGGTGTCATAATTAATTAAATTACAAAACTCGTAAACACAAAATTTTTGTTTCTTGGAAACCAAATAACTTAAATTCCATAACAAATTTACTTGATTTTTCTGTAAACTTTGCATAGAAGTTTGTCAACTGAGCTTCCTGCCATAGTAAGATCGCCAAGTGTTTCTTACAAAAACAAGTAATCCGCAACAAAAAAAAAAAAAACTTAAGACTGTAAGTGTGAACAAAACTTAATTCCGTGTATTTTGTGTCCTTCGGCTTTGTTAGTAGGTTTTAAGCGAAATGTGGCTTCGTTACATTTCACTTAAATCTGATATCTGGCCCTATCAATTATGCTACCGTCCGTTATTTCCGTTTAATAATTCTTACTATTAGACTGTGCTGATTTTTACGATTTTGATTTTTAATCACTGCCACATTTGGGGGTTTGGGTTGGTCCCTCAGTGCATTTTTAATTGTATTGTTTTGTTTTGTTTCCAATTACCTACTTTTCTTGGATGAAGTTATCACTGTCAGTAGTAACTGAAGAGTCATGATTGGTACACATGTTGAAAATCTTAGCTATACTGTACTTTGTTTTTGATTCCGTTGCACAATTTTTTTTTCTCCAAATTAAATAAAACTACGCGTCATATGTTTGTTATTCTGCGGGGGAAAAAAAATAGTTCCCGACCATTTTGTTATTTTATTGTTGTTTCTGTAACGAAAAAGCTATTTATTAAGGAAAATTCTTAAAACGTATTCTTAATGAGGCCAGCGTACTACGACTCCTGTAGCATATAAAATAAGAAGCAAAGTTTCCGAGGAAAGCCTGGAAATTTATTTAACCCCAACTTAGCTCATGACTGTAGCTGTTGTACCGTGCACATAGCTCTCCCACACGAAGATAACGCCGCTCATGCTCTACGTGACTTTACAGAGTCTGGTGTCGATTAGTTTTTAAGTCAGTGGTACTTCTCTGTGACGCAAACTGCAGCTACACGTCCCATCAACGAGCAACTGCAACAGACAATGTACTAACAACACGTACAACAAGTGTACAAATGAGCATATTTGTACAATATCTACTTTTCTAATAATCTCACAGTTTCACTTGACCGGCGCATGAATAAAGTGGCGAAGCCCATGACAATGCTAATTTTACATAAGGCAGAAGAACACACAACATGCATACAAGTAGATCCTAAGCAGGGCTTTCAAAAATCTTCATTTTACCGTGACAGCCTATATAGCATTACTATAGTAGATCAAGTCTGTAAGAGGGGGCTATATTTACCTATATAAAATACGTTTTTATGTCGTGCAAAAGTTAGTATTGTATTATAAAAATCTAACCAGTGCATCTTACAACAGTATCACTTTATCCCGGTTCATCGATCTTCATGATTTTAAACCAGAATGTTTTTATGCTCACATGAGAAGTCAACATAATCCTTTTTACTTTGCCTATAAAAAACTTGTAACATGTAGATTTGAATGTTAGTTTAGCCACAATACTGTCCTTTTTTTTTTTTTTTTTTTTTTGCTCTTCAGAAGTCTACAAAAGGTGCTCTTTGTACATTTATAAGAGAGATACTGTTAAGGACAAGCTGAAGAGACTGTGCATATTTGAAGCTATTAGGACAATGTTAGGGGTATGCGAGCACGTGTAGCCATTCTGCTGTTGTCAGTTCAATTTGCAGCCAGGAGCAGCAGCATTGCAATTGTAAACGAAATGGGTCAAGGTTGTCTTTGGAGCAACATAAGTTGATTGTCAAATTTTATTGGAATCGTGAGAATACGACTGAGGTGCAAAGACGACGAAGGGAAGAATTTTACGATACTTCGCCACCATCGCGTGTAACAATGGCACGATCACGTGACAAGGTTGAGAGGGACGGAACTGTGTGTGATGTGAAGAAAGGACGGTGCGGCAGGAATAGGATGGCAACGGACGAAGTACGTGTGAGGGCTGCGTTGTACACAATCACACTTTCCCCCGGGAAGTCTATATCCGTACGGCAACCTGCGCATGAGTCAAGTGTCAGTAAATCAAGTAGCCATCGTAATTTAAAGCAAGTAAATTGAACGTCCTACACTGCAACCCAAAGAGATGCGTCGAAGTTTCTGAGAGGCTTGAGAACATACGCAACTACAAGGAACATTTTATTGACATGATTGGTTGGTCCTAAGAAGTAAATTGAAATTGCCACAATTGTGTGTATTGGGCCGATGAAAATCCCCACATTATGGGCTGTTCACGGTAAAGTGGGCACTTTTGAGACCCTAATTACTTTTTGATTTCAGAAAATGTTTTATTGTTTACCAGCTTTTTAAATAAATAATACCATAGAAGTAATCAACATAGTGTGTACATTCCTCTGCAATCGGAATTTAACATCTAAGGCTACAATAAAATATATTTATCGACTATTATTCCAGACGAGAGGGCTTCCAAAAGTGCTCACTTTACCGTTAATAGCCTATATCATCGAGACGTAAGTTGCTTCTGGAGGAAACATTTTTGCTGGGAGATGAATAAGTCAACTCCCCGTATCTCCAGGCCACTTAGATCTCCAGATTTATCGCCGTTGGATTTTTATCTGTAAGAATTTCTGAAGGAGACTGCGTACGCCACAAAGCCGACACTGGTAGCCACGAGACACGATTGTGAACGCCTGTGAATCCACTCCTCTGGAAATCTTGGCTACTGTTTGTCGTGTTCTGCAGCGCTGCAAACAACGTCTTGCTGCTTAATGACGGACACACTGAACATTTGTAACTGTTATTAACATTCGCACATACCCAGCGTTGTCCATACAGCATTTAGTTATTCACGTTATAGACTGTTCACGGTAAAATGAGCACTTTTGAAAACCCTGCTTAAGACTACTTGTACGCACGTTGTGTATTCTTCCGTCTTATGTAAGATTAACATTGGCAAGGGCCTCATCGCTTTGTTCATGCGTCGGTCAAGTGAAACTGTAAAATTATTAGAAAAGGAAATATTTTATGAATATGTTAATTTTGACACACTGATGCATCAAGATAAAAAGAGATAACGAAAGAAAGAATTTAAGTTATCAGAAATGATTACCTAACACTTTTTATTTGACGTTAGTTATGGAACTACTTTCCATCCATCATTACCAACTTTACTGGGCGCATGTCATTCAGTGCGCCCGTTAAAAATATATGCAGGCAGGAGCAGTGACTTGTTGATTTAAAAAATGCTCACTTTATCGTGAACAGCTTTTTAAAAGAGTGTAAAAATTGACTTGAGACATTTTGAATCAATGAAGTTAAGTCTCAAGTGAAATTTCTCAAAACATATAATTTAATTTTAAAAGATTATTTATCGTTGGATTAAAAAAAAAAAAACATGTTAACACTGCTATTTAGACTGTTTTATAATACCGCGTGCGGATTAAAATTCACATACTTGTGATAGCACAGACGAATAAACAGTATTTTTGTTTTCCCCGTCAATGGACAAGAGAAGGAAAATATTCAGACAACCTGCACAATTGTTAATTAAAATTAAGAATTAGCTAAACGAAAACAAATTTAAATTTTAACGATACGTAATAATTCTAACAAATAGCCTATAAGGGAAGAAAGGATGATGGAACGTACCACCAGCAGAGCACGCTCGTAACGTCATAAGTCACGTAAAGTAATGGAATGTGAAAATATCACGGCGCGGGCAAAAAAAAAAAAAAAAGCTCACGTTCAAAGCCCCGTGTGATGAAACAGAGAGCAGTGTTGGCGTAATCCCAGTACGCGCTCGTCAACACGCAGAACTCTTAAGTAATGCTAATGCGCTAATCATATTTGCATTACTTTAGAGTGATAATGTTCCGATAAATGTTGCAGGGAGTGGAACGCATTCGACGGGGTCGGTGGGAGAGTGATTTGGCACATAACATGTTGCCAGTTTTCAATTCTATCTTTCCTTCCTCTCGGAATAACTGACACCTATCGTCGGGATACGAGAAAGACTTTTCCCCGAGGTTTAATTTTAACACGAGCCCGTCGAAGTTTTTAATGGTTCTAAGCATTCTTGAAATTTATTAATTGGAGCACGCTACAGCCAGATCGTCCATAATACCCATTTTATTTCAGTGAATCCATTTCACTGATTTGCCACTGACACCAACAAATATTTAGTAAATGTCCCTGTCGATGCAATGACGGCCCAATTCAACTCCCACAATAATGACTGTGAGGAGAGGAAAAAAGGGAGCAGGAGGGGATGCAGATGACGGAGATGATGACCCGTCTTATCGATTACGACAGGCATATAAACTTTCTACTATATGTAGACGACACCGACTGCAATGCTCTTAACGTAATCTGCGCACGGTAACACTGTCACACAAAGCGATACTCATTCTGATATCAGCAAGAATCATGTATCCAGGAGGCAGCTGAGATGGCGTTACAACATTACAGCTGATTGTGACAAAGCAACGAAAAAAGATATCAGATTAACACGGTTTTAATACTGTTACATGGGGCGCCTGAGGGGCGTATCTGAGTTCGTGAGGGATGGAGGCCTTAATAAAAATAAATGAACTAAATTTGATTTCTAATTTATTCGCACAGTTATTATTTACAGCATTAAATTATCTGTCTCCGCAATTACTATTTTTATTTAACAGTAAGCGCAATATTTAATGTATATTTAAACGCTAATTAAAGTCATTCCTAATGTCTCTCTCTCTCTCTGTGTGTGTTTGGTTACAGTCAGTTAACTCGTACTCATCATTAACACATATTCAGTCTATCTGTTGCCATCGTTTATAACGCCTTTCACTCACGCATCTAGTCCAATAGCCCAGCCTGCCAGCCGCATCCTTCACTGCTTGATACTCGCAGTCGCAGACTTCCCTTCTTCTGGTCATTTCTCTCACCGCTCGTTCTTCTATCGCTCGGAACTCAGCCACTTGTTCACTCATCAACTACTCGGCTCGGAGGCCTGTGACAGGCCCTGATGATCTGGAAGGTACAACGCACCGAGTCACACTGAGAGAACGAGGTCAGTAATCCAAAGCATTCTTCAGATAAAAGCAGAATTAAATACAACCAGGGTCAGCAGCGTTCGCCGAAAAAGGAATTAACCAGTCGGCTCACTATTTGAAACGGATACGCGGCCCCTGGCCTATCGCTCGCCTGTTAGTTCAAAACAATCCTTTGCCTCGTTGCTGCCACTATCATATAACGACTATCTGTCTTCCTCTTCGCTTGCTCGCGCGGGGAGGGCAACGCCAGCGCTTCGCACCAGCGACACATAACAATAATTCAAATTCCTGACTGAAATAGTACCGTAAGAACTTTTTGATGAAGGCATAATTCTTTTAATCTTATTAATCGTATATGAGACATTTCAAATGTCCACCGTCACACAAAACGACACAGAGATGGAACACCTTCACGGCAAATTTTTGCATTCGAAATCTTTCAACAAAGTACACATGGGCTACAGGTCATTCACGGTCAATTGAACACTTTTGTAAGCCCAGCTAAGGGATCTACTTTTCTTGTGCTGTATCCTTCCGCCATATGTGAGAGAACATATTTGGGCGGCCCTTAACATCGAGGTCCCGAGAGCCGATGAAGGCGAAGTGAGGCAAGTACTGAGCAGCGCCGGAATGCAAAGGCGGGGGAAACTGAAGATCCCTGAGAAAACCCCGCCGACCAGCGGAATCGTCCGGCACGATTCCTACATGCGCAAATCCGGGAACGACCCCGCCAGGTATCGAACTCGGTTCGCCTAGGGGGAGGGGGAAATAGTCTAACCACTAAACCACCGCGGCCCCTTCTGCTATATGTAAAAACATCATCATTTACTGTATCAATTCTCGCGTCATTCCAGAGATACCATGAAATTTTTAGGAAAGAAAAAGTGTGAACACGGAAACGTTTAATACTTATGCGTTAACAAACATATAAGTGCATTTTTTTGGTTAAATTTACCTTTATTTTTATTTCATCTATAAATGATAATTTTAACTTATATCTAATGTGAATAAAGACAAAGAGAAAATGGGTACGATGGTAATGCCTAGTAAGAAATAGTTCTTACACAAAATATTATCACACTAGCGCGCACGAATACTCTCTGGTGTAATTCTCTAAGCGGTGTTTGTATGTTGCTGAGGAATATCCTGGAAGCAGAACTTTAGCAGGGCTTCAGAAAAGTTGGAAGTGACCTTGAATTGAGTATAGTGATTTCTTTTTAATCTTAAGTGGATTCACTACATGGATAACAGGCTTTAGTGAAAAACAGGAGCGTGGTGGGAGAGGCCGCCAGGGAGTGTGACGTCAACAGAAGGCACGCCTGGGTGCAGATGCGCCGCGACAACCAGCAGGACTTCTCTCTCTCGGCGACGCGACGCTCCGCCAAGCGGAATGAGTAGAAAGCGCGCGAGGCCGCATATCGCGGAACAGAACCCGTGCCACACTGTCGCAAGTCGGGGGCGGAGCAGGAGGTTCCTTCATTTTCTCTCCCTCAACAAGGAGGGCCGGAGTTGCGAAACCACTTCCCCCCCAAGGTCGCGGGCGGCTTTTACCGCCGACACCCCGAGGCGGTCCGTGGATGGAACGTCCAGCTACCGCTGTTGTTACATGCATGAGTCAGGGTAATAATGATCAAAGGGGTGGGGGGGGGGGGCTGACACGAGCGTAACAACTTGTTTCCATAACGAGAAAAAGTCAATTCTCGATAAATTTGAGACTTGCCTATCTATCTATCTACACAGACACACACACACAAAGGTGTAAACGATAAGTGTTTACAACTGTACACAGCAGTGTACAGAGCTCCGAGACGAGCAATTTGATGTCGGACAGTTGTGGTCCATAGGGTCGGGAAATTACCGTACATCGCTTGACAAATATGTACTAAGACACGTGCAGCGCGCCGCTGTGGGCCCGGCCTTAATCGGCCTGCTGGTCAGCTGAAGCTAGTTTGTACAGAGGCCAAATCAGGCAGGAAACTTTTAGTAATTGCTTTTGTTTGAAACACATGTTGCAATTTAATACGTTCTTTCCTGATTTCTGTAACTTGTCTGTAGTATTATGAAAATGCAACATGTGTTTCAAACAAAAGCTATTACTAAACGTTTCCCGCCCGATTTGACCTCTGTACAAACAAGCTTCAGCTGACCAGCAGGTCGATTAAAGCCGAGCCCACAGCAGCGCGCTGCACGTGTTTTAGTACACATTTGTCAAGCGATTTACGGCTATTTCCCCACCCTCTGGAACACGCGCGCGCACGCGCACACGCATACATGCATACATACATATATACACGCACACACACCCGTGCGCGTGTGTGTGCGCGCGCACACACGCACGCGTGCGCGTGCGTGCGTGCGTGCGTGCTGATTCTCAAATAGACTGAAACTTCGGGAGGTGATTCTTAATGAAAAAGAAAAATGAAAACATATGTGACACATTATATCTAAACCCGAATATTAAGAAAAAAAACGAGATATTAAGCCGTATTTGTGCAACATATCGGCTCTTACGTTCAAGGCCCCGATAACATACAATAATGTTCCGAGAGTTGTCGTCGTATTTTCCTTCGTTACCGATATTTTGCACAAATATGGTTTAAAACCTCGCCTTTTTAAGGGCTCATACCTTCCTTAATATTCGGTCTAGATATAAAGTGTAATATGTTTTCCTTTTAATTTTCACGAAGAATCACCTCCCGAAGTTTGTCGGTCTAATTACGAATCACCCTGCGTGTGTGTGTGTGTGTGTATGTATATATATATATATATATATATATATATATAAACTATTATTCTTACCATTCTCAGCGACAGGAATATTTACTATCTACCTCAATTCTGTAGTCCTTCTCGATGCCTCTATTAATTCACACCTTTTATTGAACACCACGTGTTCAGTCAGTCTGTTGCCATCGTTTGAAATGTCTTTCACTCACGCATCCAGTTCAATAGTCCCGCCTACCAGCGGCACTCTTCGCTGCACCGAAACTCGCAGTCCGCAGACTTTCCTCCCTCTGGTCACTTCAGTCGCCACTTGTTGCTCTGCTGACTCGTCGTCTATCGCTTTGATGACTCGATCGAGCACAATATTGGTACATTTACCACACAGGAAAATCTATTCGATGGGAACTTACTGAGAGGGTTTTGCAATCTCCTGCGTGGTATGGCGTGCACACGGTTTGTAACTGTAAAGTGCGACGCCTAGATTTCACTTCTGGATTCGTTACGTAAAATTTTAATTCAAACACATGGCTAAAAACACTAACACGAGAAAAATCACAGACAATAATAAAATATCTTGAGTGTATTCCACCGACGCCTAAAACAGAAAAAAAATATCGGCAGGCCTTCATTATACAAGAATTTATCGCAGGGTTATTAATTATTTTACAAAACCATTATATTTTTAATAGAAAATTATTTACGAACTAATATTGCTGTACACTAGATTTTACGTCAGTACTGGGCACTGCGGGTGGAAAAAATATTTATTACAATCTAAAATAGTGGCCGAACATTCTCGAAGTTGTTAACACTTCAATGGAACTGGCAAAAAAAAAAAAAAAAAAAAAGGGAGGGGGGATGGTTGTGACTCCCTGCTGGTTGATATGTCGATGGAGGGGGGAGAAGATTAGGAGACTCTCAATAACCAGGTCTTGAGAGCCATAAGAGGGTGAAGCGAGTTGACCATGAAGCAGCGCCAGAATGCGACGATTCGACACGATTCACACGTGGGGGAAAAAAAAAACGGGAACGACTCCGCCGGGAATCGAATCCGTTTCGCCTTGGTGGGAGGCACGCACTCTGACCACTACACCACCGCGGCCCCGGTTCAAATGCAAGGTGGGATCATTTCATCCCTGTCCCCCCTCCCCCCCTTCCGGGGAATCAGAGCAGGTAATGGTTATATAATTTAAAAAAGGATTATAAATTGCAATTTTGCAATTTATATCGATGCTACGTATTAGAACAAAATATCACACGACTGAATTCTACGTACCAGAACTCATCTGGGAAGTGTCGCGGGCACTGAATTGGTGAGACAGTTTTCTTAGAGCGTTACTCTTGTCTCCCTTTCTCACCACCGCCTTTTTTTAAATCACTTCATCGGTGTTATACACACATACATACACCAGGTGTTTTTTTAACGACGCCGAAACACTCCAGCAGTTTATTCCTGACGAAAAATTAAGAAGAAAATAAATTTACCACTTTTCCACTAAAGTAATACTGTAGGGAGTAACACGCCCACAAAAATCAAATATTAAAACGCCGTTCGCTCAAAATATTATAAACTACTTGCGATTAAGCACAAAATCGGTGAATGGTATTTCTATAACGGACATGCTACACCTCTGAAAACTCAGTTGGCAATATCATATCGCAACAGGTAGGCAACACACGGAAGAAAAAGGCATTTCAAATTATGACTCGGTAAGGGGCACAGTTGACTTAAAAACCAGACATAGGGAAAAGTGTACATACATTATTGTCTTATATTTTCGCGAGAAATAACCTGCCGGTGTTTCTATGTGTCATTAGAAAAACCCCGGTACACACGCACATGCACACATTGCAGTCTAATATATAAATATTCTCTACTCTCTCCCCTCACAAATCGTCGGTACAGACATTTCATGAACAAGTTTCTCCGCGTTATGTAAATCACAATACAGAATAGAGCTGCGTTCAAAATTATTACCGAACACACGAGTCAGAATTCTTTTTCATAAACCTCCAAAGAATAATTAGTAAAGTAAACTGCGGGAAAGGTCTGTCATGCAAAAGTTATACTTCCAGGATATTTCATCACCTCAAATAAATAAAACTTAGCCATATCTATAAAGTCAAGCCAAAGGAACAACTTACCACATTCGTATGCACTCAGTGTAATAACATCTTTGGTAACAATGATTTCTTACTAGGCATTACCACCACACCTATTTCCTTCATGTTTTTACTCATAATTATTTTTTGAAGAAATATAATCTATATATAGAATCTATAAGAAATTTCAATATAAACAAAAACAGCATACTTTTATGCCAACACAAGTGTAACGAAACCGCGAATAGAGTATAGCTGCAGATTCACGAGGGGGCCTATCTACTCCTGAGAAGTGAGCTGGATCCTGAGTTACCACATAAAACGGAGAAAAAACGCACAGCTCCATCTCTTTTTTTTTTTTTTTTTTTTTTTTTTTCCCTTCCCGATAGACGGCCGCAAGGACGACCTGGGAATCGAAAAGGAAAGCGCAAACCTGATGAATTTTTTTTCTAATCGAGACCTCCACACTAAAACCAGCCTACTGTGAAAAGTGGCACTTCTTGTCGATTGTTTAAGTAACAGTTAATAAAATCACGATTACTTAATGAATCGTCACACAATAAACTTTTTAGATGCACAGGACACACACACACACCACCTTCCACGTCAGTTAATCCGCCACGTGGGGCATACATAGCACGTGTATACCCACATTGCTGACAGAAAAAAAGTCTTTAAAAACGGTATAGCCATAGAGATATAATAACGTTCGTAAAAGGTTGTCCGATTTGGTTATTTAGTTTTCTGTAGTTTATCTTTTAGCATTATTATTTAAATAGAAACTGATTTAAGTTCACTACACAGTAACTTACACTTTAGTACGAACAACTCAATAAATTTAACAGCGTGTGTGCAGGAAATGGCCCAAAAAAAAATTGAAATTTTTACACAACATATACACGGAAATATATTATTTAAATCGTATGGAAGTAATTTGCTGGGAAATAGAGTGAGAAGAAGAGAGGGGGAGAGAGAAAGAGGGGGAAAGAGGGGGGGAAAGAGGAAGGGAGAGAGGGGGAGAGAGGGATAAAGAGAGAGAGAAGCGATGTCGTATCCTTTCTGTGTTTACCAGATAAACCTTTTTGCAATCATTGCAAGTTACACTGTAAAAATTTTAAATTCTATAATGCCTTCTGTATTAGGCTATCGAAATACAAAGAGAAATCTCCACCACTTGGCACAAGAGAAAAGGCGATTCAAAATAACTTCGTCGTTTGCGAGTATCAGAGGTCCCTGGTCAATTCCAGGCTCCGGTGGACCAGGAATCTTGTGAAAAGGGATTATGTCGGCAACCTGGCTGACAACTGTGAGACGGAAGTTTTCTCAGGGTACTTCCGCTACCTCCCTCAGTTTTATTCCACCACTACTGCCAGATCATCTCGCATATATCCTTTAAGCTGGAAAGAAACCACACACACTTAAAGCCAGGCTTCACCATGCACCGGCGTATAGGGAATTAAATGCTAAATTCGGACAAGAATCTCACAGTAGTTTTTTGTGGTAGTATTTTCAACTAAAGATTTTTTTGTTAGGGACTAAACGCATCTAGATTAGTAAACCGTTATAATTTTAATTTTTAAATTTACTTTTTTTATTGTTTATAAAATGTAACAATTTTTTAAGAAACGAAAAAGTACATTTAAAATTAAAAAATTAAAATTTGGAAGGTTTCCAAATCTAGATGCGTTCAATCTCTAACACAAGATATAAGGCAGTCGGTGTAAACTTGGATTTTTACTCTTATGGATTTTTAATCCCGTGGATTATTGTTGGGGAGTGGGAGGGTATAAATTTACGGGAGTAAAAATCCATTGTTATGCCTGCTTCGCTCTGCGCCAGCCAGTGCTGACCTTGCCTCAGCACGGAACAACGTGCGGATATCAAGTTATCGCTAAGAGATTCTGGATTCGGATACCGTGTAAGTCATATACGATGTTTTGACGCGAATACGTCTCTAAATTTCCAACCATAGTAGGAGGCAATCCTGAAAATCCGATGATAACATCTGGGGATACAGTTTGGCATTGCAGCTCCGAATCTATCGTCTACATTCAAAATTCAATTACACCACTCGATTGCCGAAGGATCAAATAATGTGTTATGTTGAGTGAGGACTGCGAAGCATAGCTTGCGTACGGAGGAAGGGGGGCCGCAATTATGACATAGTTTCGCCGCGTCTCATAACTTCCGCGTAGTACAACTTTTGACTAGGAGAAGCTACGACGCTCGTTTGAGTTTCAATCGACCGCTATCGTCAAGATCAATCGATTGCGTATGTAAAAACATTTGTGTGGCGTGGTTATGGGGAAATTGTATGAGTTTAATGTAAAAAATTAAGAAAACTTAACATAATGTGGCCTATAATCGCCAAAAAGCCAAGTCGAAATATAGAAATCGTATACGGTTGGAAAGAGCATATTAAAAGCAATACATCGATACGCCATATTATCGAGTGAAGCGGTGCCGGGAACGTATAATACACATCAAGGCGTCCGAGCGCGTCAACGTAGAAGTATTCACGCAAAACAAACGGCCGCGTCCCCAACACAGCCAAACCCAATTTTTTTTAGTTGCCAGTTTAGCAAACTTGAGATAATAATACACACCCCCCACCCCCCACTCAGATGCCTGATATAAAATACGGCGTCATTACGCCCGGCGAAAATAAATTCCAGGGTCTGGCACAGAGGTTGTACCAGTTCCATTCCTTCCAGCACCACGCTTTACGAGAGTCGTTGGTGCAGTTTGTTGGACAGGGACGCGATACGGAACAGCAGTCATGTGGAGCTGGGTGTGTGCCAAGCAGCTTCGTTCGCCTTGTCCGGGAAATGAGAATTCTTCGTCGCTCGCTGCGCTTTCCTGGCGGGTGCTACTCCAGTACACCACGTTCTTTCCCCGCGGAAGTTGGCTCGCGGTGAAATAAACACTTTTGAAATATGCCGTTCATAAAAGAGAGGGGTGAAGAGTGGAAAGATTTTGGAGGGCTCTTAACACCGGGGTCTTGAGAGCCGATGAGGGTGAAGTGAGGCCATTATGGAGTAGCACCGAAATGCAAGGACAGAGGAAACGAGAGATGCCTTAGAAAACCCGCCGACCAGCATCATCGTTCCGACACGATTTTCCCTCGTGCGAAAGTCCGGCCCGCCGCGAGCTGGATCATGTTACTGTGGAATGCCATCGCAGCTGTAATTGGCAACCCCATACCAGCCCCCAAGGAGTACTGATTTAAATCCACTACCTTTATTTGCGGGGATATTTAAAGGCACTTGTGTATGCAACCCCAGTGGACGTTGTAGGGCACCCTCCGTAAACCTATTGTGGCGGGTTGTGAAACAATCAGGGTTTCCCACAGATTCATCAACGCATCCGGGTGTTCATGCAACAGCGAGCTGATGCATGTGTTCGTGCTGATAGAGGACATTTCGAACATTTCCTTTAGTACTGACGATTCCTGTGCAGTTCCTACTGTTCTAGGTGTGGTGCCGCAGCGTGAAGTGTCGTGCATCATGCTAACAAACACTGCGATGGCATTCCACAGTAACATGATCTAGCCCACGGTCCATACACTGTACGTTATGTATTACGAGCTGTAGTAAAGAAATGAAGCGTTTGCGAACCTATGTTAATGTAATATTTTTTCATCCTCCAGATGTGAGGAATTTTTCCCCGAAGTATTGTCATGCAATTGTGCAACATTCTGTTTATGTATGTACATATGTAGTTCTGAACTTCTATTATTTTTTTTTAAGTGCTCTCTTTACCGTAAACAGTCTTCAACGTAGTTTCAAAAACACATGGTTATTCATGTACTGCCTCTCACTCGCCTGCAATAAAATAAATTCATACCGCCTTATTCTGAATCAATGTTTTATTAAATATCGATAAAAAAAACTAGAATCATTGTGCAGATAAAAACTATTCTATTGCAAAAGACGTGCATATAACACGCACCGCGTCTCTTGCACTACGTCTAAATAGATTAAATATATTCTCTTAGACAGCCAATAACACCAGTAGTATTACATCCCATCATGTCATATTTTTAAATCAAATTAAATACTTATTTAATGTGGTAATATGTTTTCCGGGTTCCTTAAATACATAAATACGAACTTAGTCGCTGGTAAGTGGTAGTAATAAATATAATAATAATTAAAAATACCTTGACAAGGTTGCTATTAAACCAAAACATCCACCAGCATAAGCAAAACACTATACCCCATTTCCGTACTAGTAATTAAATAAAACTTTAGCTATACTGTTTGACAGAAGACAGGTTCACTTGAACGCGATTCTAAGGCCCGATGTTTTCTAGGTTGGAGTCTCCGATAAGGCATAATTCTGGGTACTTTTTTTGGCTTAGGATTAGATTTTATAAGTCGCCCTGGTTAGAATTGGGGCCCAGAGCAGGGTCAAAATAAATTAAATAGAATTATTACTGAATGCTTTTCAAAGACGCTACAACCGGTGCCAGCTACGTTCTGCTACCACCCGCCTGGCAGACGATCATTATCGTGGGGGTGCAGGGAGGGTGTCATAACAGCACAGCCGGTAGACTTCACACATCAGTTGTGACCTGCTGCCCTTCTCAGTCCCTTGTTATCAGCTGGATGATTTCTTCATGCTTTACACTGGAAACCACTGGCCAAAGCCGTTTATAGACCATTCACGGTAAAGTGAGCACTTTTGGAATCCCTCTCATTTGGAATAATGGTCAATAAGAATTGTTACGGGTTGCAACCGGCACCGGCCGCCGACTCCCGTTATACGTGGCCCGGGGTGACCCACCTCTTCCCTACCCTATCCACGGGCTGACACTCGCTGCCTTATGTTTCCCTTTTTCTGGAATCCCTTGGATGATTGACAGCGGCGGTCAAACTGTCGTGCCGCTAGGCTCCTGACTGACGTCACAGCCCCCCTGCTGAAGATGCCGACAAATGTAGCGGAGGCGCAAGGGCATTCTGGGAATTAGGACAAATCTGGAATTAGCGAAATTTCTGGATGACGGCCTAGCGCCCTACAAATACAGGCCACAGCGGGACTGCCAGTAGTCTTTGGCAGAGGCAATCTAAATGAGTGCGGGCGCGAAGTGAAATGTGGTACGACTGCGGACGAGGTGTTCTTGGTGGGAATGGACGAAAGGGTGTGAAACCCGACGAGTGAAGTCTACTGTGCGTGAGGGTGCTCGGAGAAATCTAGAACATTGTGGATTGGCGGGACATGGACTAAACTGAGGTGGGACTGAGTGGACATGCAATACAAATTTTATTGTAAATATTGGGACTGATATTATATTATTTAATTTCCTTGATTTCTTTGGGGTAATTATAAACTGTACTAACTTAAGTCATTAATTGTAAACAGTAAGTGATATCAATTTATTGTGAGATGTTCAGTTGAGAGAATTTTGATTGCTATTATTGTAAATAAAATTTGGAAATTATAATTAACGATTTTATTTAATTAAGACCTACATCCCTAAACGAACTTGGTTTAGTCCACTGAATTTCGAGAGAGAAATTGTAACAGTATATTTTATTTAAGCCTTGGACGTTAACTTCCGAGTGCGATGGAAATACTCGCACTGTGTTTATTACTTACATGGCAGTATTTATTTTAATAGGGTGGTTAAAGGTTACAAATTGGCTGAACGGAAAATGTAACTCTGGGCTCATATGTGCTCACTTTATAGTAAACATGTTATAGAAATTAGTGTTGAGCAGAAATTTTTCGCTGTTCACGGCTAAGTCAGGCCTGTCATTTTTTTTTTTTCATTGAAAAATTCCCTGACATGATTTCCAGACATAAATAATCTTTTTCCTTACCTTTTGCAAGGAGTATTTATAAGGATTAATGAATTTGCGTAATATCCCACTTTTACATCAAAATATTTCTCTGATCTTACAAAATTGCTTCCTACATAAATTGCAAAGAAAAATACCTAAGCATTTTATCAACAATCATCAAAACTATTTTATACTCTTCTGGTATAGGTGCACTATTGAAGAGAGAACATCCAAATATAGCACGCATATCACGAAATTCTCCGACATTTGACTAACTTTTTCGAAATTCCCTGACATTTCCCCGACACTTTTCAAATTCACTGGCATTCCCTGTTTTCCAGGTTTTCCAGATGAGTGGAAACTATGTAACCGAGCTATTTGGAAATCCCTTCTGCAGGGTTCCATCTGGCTAACTCATGAAATGCGTTGTAGAGGTCAAGTAGAAAACCGGCGAAGAAAAGCTGTTGGATATTTCGTAGTCGGGTCAAAACACGAAACACAATCATTAAGAAACGTTTCGTGCCCGAGAGAGAAGTCCGCGGCTGCCCGTCCAAGGTCAAGAAGCGAGGGAGCGATACGGGCGACACTAACGCACGCACGCACGCACGCCTAGTGCCTCATCGCTCCTACGCGCAAGGCGTGCAGTGTTTCCGTCGTGACGCTGTACTGTGTGAATTACATCTGTCACAGTGGGCTTTTATTACATGCGATGAAAGCCCGCAGATTAAACTACGGCCGTGGGTTTGTAGTTTTCTCTTGCCCCTTATGGAAACTGCAGGGACACGCTTTAAAAGTACGATATTTGACAATTTTCACGATTTTTTTTTCTCCATGAATATACTTCATATGGTACAAGTAAAAACATAGGGGCATAAATAATTGTTTTTCATCCTTTCTGGCAAAAAGTTCTTATTTCCTAGAAAATGTACTTACCGAGATACGCACATACAAGCAAACAACGAAAAGTAGACATGGAAATTGGCTCAAAAGGACATTTTCCGAATTAGTTTTAGCTGCTTAGTTTGACACACAAAAACTAAACAGTTGTTTTTGAAAAACCATCATACTTCTATCTTCATTAACGTAGCATGAAGATATAGGGTTACAGCTTTGTGTAACTTTCAGGCGAGTCGTCGAAGTGAAGACTGCACTACACGTCAGTTGGGCGCCTTGAGCGCAGAGCTGATTCAGGGAAATGCTGAGCGAGGAAGAGTAGGTAGGGAATTCTTCGTTACTGCGTCATCATTTCCGATTCGGATTAATTACTGATGAATGTACAATTATACAACATTTAGATTTTACGAGTTATTTAATATTTTTGTGCGTAATTTTAATCGTGCTATCTGCTTGTAAAAAAATCGAGAAGATATTTATATTTTGCCAATAAGTTGCTACCTTTTTGCAAGAAGGAAATAACACACAGTGGAAAATATATACAAAAGTACGTATAGGCTATTCACGGCAAAGTGATCACTTTTGAAAGCCCTGCTTAAGATCTACTTGTATGCACGTTGTGTATTCTTCCGCCTTATGCAAGATTATCATTGCCATGGGCCTCATAACTTTCTTCATGCGTTGGTCAGGCGAAGCTGTGAAATTATTAGAAAATCAAATATTTAACAATTCTGCTCATTTTTACACTACGATGCGTTTAGGAAACACAGAAAGCAAAAGAAATAATTTAAGTTTTCAGAAATGGTCACCGAACACTTTTTATTCGACGTTAATATACGGAACTACTTTCAATCCATCATTACCAACTTTACTGGGCGCATGTCACTCAGTGCGTCTGTTAAAATATATGCAGGTATGAGCAGTAGCATTTTTCTAAGATTGGTTTCAAAAGTGCTCACTTTATCGTGAACAGCTAGTAAATTGTAAATTTTCTGTAACCAAGCATTTCCAATAATACCTCTGTAACCAAGCATTTCCAATAATACCTCTGTAACCAAGCATTTCCAATAATACCTCTGTAACCAACCATTTCCAATAATACCTCTGTAACCAAGCATTTCCAATAATACCGCTGAAACCGAAGTTATGGCACTAAAACAACGAATTTCCGCAAAACGGGCGAAATAACTGCAGGCAAGCGGGATCCTTAGGATCTCATTTTATTATCATTGTGTATCCTTCCTCCTTTTATAGAATTTACATTGCTGTGGGCCTACTGGCTTTTTTCATGCGGCATTGAAGTGTAAACGTGAAATGGTCGGGAAACGAAACGTGTTAAATAATATGCCATTTCAGGGACCATTTTTTTTTTTACTATTCGCTGCCTACTTAACTGGAAGTCTGCATGCGAGTACGCTACGTGCACGCTCAGTGTATAAGCATTTAACGGGTACTGATTTTTTTCAAAGGTTGATTTAAAAAGTGATCACTTAAGAGTGACCAGCCTATGCCATCATAAAACTTGTACACACTTGTTGGTCGCTTTCGGAACAGTAGCTACGCTGTCGCGAATTTTGTTTAAATCAACTGTCGTCCTCTCCGTGAAGTTGTGAAATACATCGCACAATACGGACGATGGCGTGAGCAAAAAAAAATAAAAAATATGACGACGTGACTATTCACTCCATACACTGCATTAAGGCAGGAGGATGTTACTTTTGAAGTAATATCTCACACAGTGAGCTCAGCGAATCAGAAACCTCAACGGAACATTACGCATGTTCGGTCTTAAATAAATTTACAAACGTGGCATGGTTGCGTTATTTATTTAAATATACCAATGACTGAATTGTATGCCATCCCCAATAGTATAATCCGCTTGAGTCAAGCTTGAATAAAACTTGCCAGGACGATCCTGTATGCTTGAAACAAGCTTGCTATGCAAGCCAACAAATTTGAATCAAGCTAACGAGTCTCCACAGGTCAAGCTTGTAGCAAGATTGATTAACTTGCCGCAAGCTTGCCTTGGCAACCGCCAAGAACTATTCAAGCCATCTACAAGCTTGCCATCAGCATATATGTGTCAGCCATGATAAATTTGGCTTAAACCAAGGCTGAATCACACATAATATGGCACGCTTGCTCAACGTGCGTCCCCCCCCCCCCATTTTTTTTCATATAGAAAATCTTACGTAAAATTACAAATTACAATTTTTTCAGTGCTTTTTTATTAATTTTTTTTTTTTTTTCTATTCTGCGACTCTAGTGTTGTTTTCGCAATCCGCAGGAAACCCATTCACAGCGTCAGGCTAATTTTAAAACCAACGTCAACCATCGTATTTCTGCCCTTTGATGTGAGCGCCAACAGTTATATCTGAATCTTAGAAAGCACCGCCACTGCGAACTTTTGACTTTTAATCCGTTTCTAGAGGCAGGGACAGGGGGCCACGGTGGCTGAGCGGTTAGCCTGCTCGCCTCTTACCGAGACGATCCGGGTTCAATCCCCGGCCGGGTCACACCGGATTTTCGCACGTGGGAATTTGTGCCCGGACGATGCCGGCGAGTTTTCTCGGGGATATCCCGTTTACCCCGCCCTTTCATTCCGGCGCTCCTCCATACTCACCTCAATCACCCTCATCGGCTCTCAGGACCTCGACGTTAAGAGCCGTCCAAATCTCTTCACTTCACTTCGAGGCAGGAAACCCGATCTGAAAGGACATGATAGGCTACACGTCCGTCCGTGGTAGGTTCTACCGAAGATAAGTGGTCGGTAGTAGCTGGAGTTCGTGCAGAGGAAGAAAAGTGGTCGGTAGTAGCTGGAGTTCGTGCAGAGGAAGCGGTAGTAGCTGGAGTTCGTGCAGAGGAAGAGGAGTGGTCGGTAGTAGCTGGAGTTCGTGCAGAGGAAGAGAACCGCGGAGTAGTATCAGAAATAAACGCTAACACAAACTCTGGGTGCGTGAATTATTCGAGGAGAGTAACTGGCGTCGCTTTGCATCATAGCAGATAAATAACTAATCTCTCGCATTCCATACGAAATACGTACGTGCTCACACACACGCATCTGTTGACAGCACGAAAAAAAAAATAGTTCCGAGAGCGCGCAGGTAACTACTTCTTCACATCCTCCTGGTCACGGGCGTACTGGTGAACGTATTCATACGCTGTTCACTGTTAATTTAGCACTTTTGGCAGGCTTACTTAGGATATACTTTTCTCTTCATTATTTACCCTTCCATTATAGCGGATGTATATAAAATCGACCGACAAACTTCGAGCGGGGAAAATCACAAGAAAAAAAAAGACGTTCAAAACATGTATACGACATACGGTCTAAAATTAATTCTAAGGGAGATACAGATTCTTGAATAACTTGTTGACAACTGTCAGCAATGGGCATCGAAGGGTTAATTCGATATCAACCAAGATTTAAGCTTGCACACTAGTGTGAACGATAACATAAATGTTGTTATTAAAGGCTGTTCACGATAAAGTGAGCACATTTGAAACCAACCTTAGAAAAATGTTACTGCTCATACCTGCATATATTTTAACGGGCTGAGTGACATTCGCCCAGTAAAGTTGGTAAAGATGGAGGGAAAGTAGTTCCATATCTTAACGTCGAATAAAAAGTCTCACGTAGCTATTTATGATGACTTAAATTATTTCTTTCACTTTATATTTTATTTTAATGTATCGAACTGTAAAAATGAGAACATTCGCTAAATATTTACTTTTATAATAATTTCGAATTTTAGTTGACCAACGCATGATCAAACGGATGAAGTCCATGGTAGCGTTAATTTTTCGTAAGGAGGAAGAAGACACAACGTGCATACAAGTAGATCTTAAGCAGGGTTTTCAAAAGTGCTCATTTTACCGTGAACAGCCTATAACGAGCAGTAATTATATTCAAAGGTTACGTTAAACTTTACCGTAAACAGCATATATAATTGTCCGGAAGCATACCGGTCGTTGATCAATTCACGTGCTGAGCTGAGCTGACCACTCTCAGGCCCGGTTGCACCAACATCTTCCCCGATCCGAGATCGATTGATCCTAGTTCCGAAACAGGATCCCGTTTGATCTTGGTTCCAATGTAAAAGTGTTGCACCAACGAAATTTCATGATTTTGGATATCTCCGATTCGTCGATCTTGTTTCCGAAGTGAGAGATCGATATTAAGTATGGGACAAATTGTGCTATTGGTTCGTAATATATGACGTCATGGAAGTAGGCGTATTTTTCATTATAGACAGACTAGATGTGCGATGTTTTATCCGTTTTAAGCGAATTATCGATGTACGAATTTTAATGAATAATATTAAAGTGCGTATAATGTTTTAATTTCTCAAGAAAACAATCGAATGTAGTTCTATCTGTTGACGTATTTTCAAACTACGTTTGTCGACGATGGCTGCTGATCTCGGATCGAGATTTGGAACCGCCAATTTCGGCGGTTCGAAATGAACCTCATCTCGATCTCCAGGTCAGCTGTGAACTCGAATGGTGCAACAGTTTTCTGTGTCGATCCCCTAGATCCGATCTCGAATCGAGTTTGGAACCATAACGGTGCAACCGGGCATCAGTGGGTTGCATCGCACTGTAATCTCTGTAAATGAATACGGCCGGTGCCGCGTATGAACCGGGCCGGCCGTTACTAATGAGTTCGCTAATTAAAAAGATGGTTCGCGAGCCGTGCGGCGCGCACATTGCGTGGAATGATGACAGCTCGCATCATCCCCGGCATTGTGTTTTACGGACACTCGCGCGGCTTACTTTCTTACACTGTAAAAAAATTTTTTGTAATTTGTTGAGAAAAATTCTTTGTAATTTTACCAATGCTTGTCCCGTGGCGCAGTCGATTGGTGCGGCGCCACCGATCTGGGGTGCGGGAGGCTACGGGTTCGAATCCCGGCTAAGGCATGGGTGTTAATTTAAGTTATGTTACAGTCTGTAAGCCGTCCCCTGCCAAGCTTTCAAGTATAGAACCCGGTGGCCGTTAAGAAAACCCTATACACTACAATACATATGCTTGTAACATTTCAAATGTTTATCTTGTAAAACTACTCGTTTGTAAAACTACAAGGGCCGTGTTTGTAATATACTGACCCGTATCCTTGAGCTTCAGCGAAATGGCAGACGCTCGACAACGTAAAACCGTATACAGCTGTTTGCGCCAAAAACTATGGTTGACGTAAACTGTAGATGCGTGCAAAAATGAATGTATTGCAAGTTTGAATAACGTAAAAAACACTAAACAACAGAACTCCCGAAATAAAATAAATGTATTCTTCTTAAGCAAATGCCTTCCTTAATATTTTGTATTTACTTGAAGCTATATTTGCTAAAAATATAAACTTTACGTTTGTAAGTCTAGCTGGTTTCGTGGTTAAGGGTGCGGGCTTGTAACACACAGGGTGTAGAATCTAGTCCCCGTGCTGGTTTTTCGTAAAATTTATATTTTGAATTATTTTTTCCTCTGTTATTACCTGTTATTAATTCATCGCATTTGTTTTCTAGAAGAAAAAATAATTGCTATGTGCACTTCTCAATAATGTAAGATGTAATACAAGGCTATCATTTGTAATATTACAAACATACTTTTGCAGATTTTATAAGAAAACTCTTTGTAGTTTTACAAAGAAAATTTGGAGATTTTTCTCTCTGAGATTTTTCTTGTAAAAGTACATAGAAACTTTTTAAAATGTACATCTGTGCACAAATTAAATATACGTAACGATTGGAAAGCAATGCAATAAAATGCCTCCTCCCTCCCTTTTCCGAGGAAAAAATCCGCCAAATCAGCAACCAGCAAGACTAGCAATATGGCTACACATGCTGTGAGAAAGCAATGTAAAATATTATCTGGACCGTACTAAAGTTTTTTATGCAAAGACCTTGACTCATAACTTCATGATAAAAAATAAATAGTAGAGGAAAGTAATAAACTTAAACAATAGTCAACTATTGTGTGTTTAACAAGGGTGGTAAACAAATGCCAATATTGTATTTCCTTGCACTGCAAAACTGGCCATTACGCAAGCTATAATTACCATAGGATTTTCAGCCAAATACAAAGTAATTTTGAAATTAATTTTCTTGACTTTCTTGAAAACACGAGTTGTAAGAACCTTTTTTATTAACAAATTATATTACATACCGACTTACATGAAATGTCAGCCATATTTCAAATCAGACACCTAGAATGTTTCAAACGTACCTAATTATCGTTTAGAGATTTGCCAATTAGAAAAAGTGCTGAAAGGTTCGACACCAGTGTTTAGCATAATATGTTACACCGCAAAGAAAATTACAAATTGCTGGCATAATAAACCGCTCGAGAGAAATAATGCACCATTGTTGACAAAATATTTGCTTACAGAGTTGCCAAAAACAGTTATCATTGTCGTTTTTGTTTTTTCTCAACCTACTTACAAAAACTGGCCCATTACCAATTAACGTTATTAGTATTAATTTACGCTCCACGTTCTTTTGATATTGTTACAGGCAGCCGCTCTGAGCGTGGGAGGCACGGATGTTTGAGGCCTATTGACGCGCGCACACTATCAGTTGCAAGGGATATTTACAAAGCGTGCCTGTTATGCCTATCAGGGCGCGTATCGCTCCCGACCTTGGGTATCGGGTGTCTTTGAGACATATGAAGCATGTTCTAGATTACTGACCTCGTGTCTCAGCTAGACTCGGGGTGCGACAAACATTCCAGGTCAAGGCCAGCGGCTATAAAAAGTATGTTGGGCCTCCGAGTCGGGAGTTGTTGAATGAATGAGTTTCGGCGATAGACGACTAGCGAGAAGAGAAGCGCGCGGGAGAGGAGTGACCAGCGGGAGGAAAATCTGCGACTGCGAATATCAGAGCAGTGAAGAGCACGACTGCAGGCTGGACTATTGGACTAGATGCATAAGTGAAATACATTACAAATGATGGCAAGTCAGGCTGTACGGAGATCTAAAGAAGGGCGTTAATTATAGTTGAAGTATGTATTAAATATTGCGGTCACAGTGAAATAAGAAGAGTAATAGTGGAGACATAAATTAATGCTGTAAATAATAGCTGTGTGAATAAATTATAACTTAACTTTAGCTCTTTTATTTTTATCAAGACCTCCATTTCTCAAGAATTCAGATACGCCCCTCGGGCATTCATGTAGCGACATGAACTGCAGGTGTCGTCACCCATTACAATAACATCGTAATTAAAAACATCGTAATTAGCATAGTTACAACAACGGCAAAAAAAGTAATATAAATGTAACTGCTGGCATATAAACGCCACGAAAGCTATGTTCTGAAGAGAGCAAAATTACAACAATTCTACAACATGGATAAATTAATGCATTTTTATACTCCCTACTCACATGCCCCCTAAAGAGTAAAAAGGTCATAATCAACACGGAAGTACTAAGATTACATGATTTGCAAACTGGTTTACCTCCCGAGAAAATGCAGCTAGTGATATTTGCGTTAAAGATGCACGGATCCCTGCCACCAAACTTTGAGAAAGAAGGAAAGGAAAGAAAATATCAGCAAATTCTGTCAATGGAGTCTGGATATACATTTACTGAATATGCTATCAGTAGCAATCGCCAAATTAGAAGACCATGAGTAATTCCCCTATGAAACTTCTGATTTTTAAGTTCGTTATGCTGCGTTTAAAAGTGATTAGTCCGTACATGTTCTCAGTACATTCGTTGTTTCCACGTTTGCGCGCATCTCAGCAAATAAATGTCTTGGCAATACGACTTTTGCCAAAACAGATAAAAATGAATGATCTAAGCACGTACGGTTTGGTTTTTGTAGTACTAAGCGTAATTAAAAAATCGTAAAAAATGTAAAAAAAAAAAAAAAAAAAATCACAATCCAAAGCTTGGATGCGCAGTTTGCTAACGCGGTAGGAGAGAAGTAAAACGGCACAGTCTTAGTTACATCTGTAGGCTTTTATAGCGTGTAATAAAGTCTCACTGTTACAGATGTAATTTGCACACGAAAGCGTGACGATGTTAAGTGCTGTACGCCGGTTGAGCGTTCCCTGAAAACGGGCGGTTAAAGGCCGTTCACGTTAAAGTGAGCACTCTAGAAATCAACCTTTGAAAAAAAAAAACAACCGCCCGCAACTGCGTATGTATAACCATGTGTGTCACCACACAGACTGGGGATGAACACACCCAGTTATGTTGGCAGTGAAATGTGAAAAGTAGTTCTACGAAATAACGCGGTATTGCAAGTGTAATGTTTAAATTTATGGCTACTTAAGCTGTTTGAAGTTAATTTTATACACTTTAAAGAAATTATAGGCGTATATATAATGCATTTACTGTAGCTCATAATTATATTGTGTCACGTGATCGGCGCAACGGTCCGTTGTTGTGGTTCCTTCATACTTGTTGCTTGGCTTTGCTTGTGTGGAGTCGTGAGGCAAACTACAAATTTGGAAACTGGAAGTAGATGTGTTTTAATATTTCTCATTTATTTTTCAGCTTATCTGCAATCAGCATTGTTTTATTATAGGCCGTATAGTCTTTAATTGCGTTGTAGTGATCTTGTGTAAAGTCATGAGTTCCAGCAAACTACGTACGTTCAGCGTCAGGAGGACATTATAAATCTCGCCGAAAGTATTTACTCTTTAATTCGTCGAGGAGAGATGAAGCCGTGCAAGGTGATCGAACGAGTTGCAGAAATGATAACATTTCAACTGCAACTGTCTGGAAGTAAATGTAAATGTGATTTTACGACGTGTTTTCGCCGCTTATCCCCAGTAAAAACGGTGAAAAATAACAAGTATAATTCGACAGTTAGAAACGCAACATTAATATATTCATGTGAGTTTGTGAAGTACATGTTATATCCTACGTTCGACAAATAATATTAAAAGTTATCTGTGCCTATCTACCTACGCCCATCTGTTTAACCTTTATTTCAAATCTGTCTTATAACAAGTGCAAATTTGGCAGTCAATAATTATACGTTAATTTTACACGATTTTTTTTATCACTGTGTAGTTATGCAATGTAGGCCTAACCTCACATACATTTGTACGTATCTATTTACCCCCAGCCATGTAACATTTCTTAAATCTGCCTTGGTAACAAGTGCAAATGTGCCTGTCAATAATTATACATTCATTTGACACGTTTTGAAATCACTGTTATTTTGTAATGTAGGCCTAACCTCAAACTTGTGTTCATGTAGTTATTCATCCCAAGTTACAGTGTTAAGTTTTACTATTGTTAACATAACATAAACGTCGCAGTTTGATGCTACACCAAATGTGTTCCAACATATAAACTATAAAATCTTGAAGCTAGTTTTGTTAACTATAGACCTATAGCTGTGCTTGTTGTCGACATTCTTTCGTGATGCAAGTGTAGGCCTAATTGTTTAATTTGGTAATGCTTGCCGTAATAAGAATTAGAAAGTATTTACAATTAATTGTCAAACTTAGGCCTATAGAACAATTCCATGTTTAAATTTCGAAATGGATGTTCGACAAGACAACTTGCTACCTTTTGAGAAATATCAACGAAGATAGTATGCATTATTGAGTAGGTATAATTGTTTGTAATATCTGCTACGTTGGCCGCAAAATATTGTAGTTATGAAATTTTATGTAACTGTAAATTACACGCCATAGTCAACACCCCAGACTCCCAGAGCGCCTGTTTACTTGCGAGTGTATGTTTTGTAAAGGTTAGATTACATTACGCAGTGTATGTGTTAAATTAAGTATTTATAAAGGAGCTGCATGAGCTAGCTTTCAATAAGGGCCGGGCTACAATTGTCACACCAAACACATTCACAGTTATAGCGATAAGCACATACAAAACACAAAAGCACAGTGGCCTGGCTACAATTGATATAACTATGATAATATTAGTTTGTTTATGTTGCTACATTTGTAGCGGAGAAATTAAATTCTGTACACAGAGTTGGTAGTGGGCTTTTTCAAAAATAATATTTTCAATTGATCTGAGACATTTTTAAAATGGTAAATTATTTAAATTTCAAATTTTACTTTAAACATTACCTAAAAGCGTTACAAAACTTCCGTGGTTGTAATTATCCATAAATAAACAAAAGAAAATATTTTGCCAAGGAATGAAGTCAAAATACATACTTTCTTGATTTGTAAATAAGTTTAACAATTGATAACATAGTATAAGTGTTGGGGCTTATAATTGGCTGTTTATTGACACACAGCTATAGTAACAAGGAAAGTTAAACCAAGTACAGTAACTTGCCTGTAAGTATTACTTTTATAATTTGTCCTTTACATTATCATCTTGCTGTCATTTGTGGATATGTATTGGTTTTACATTTATAATACGACATTTATTTCAGCTTTGTGGGTGCAGGCATGAACCATTTTTGTAAATATAGTACTTTTCTTTAAATACTTTTCTCATTTAAGTTTTCAGTTTTGCTGCAGCCATTGCAATGAAGGAACCACAACAACGATGAGAGTCTATGCACTTTACCTGTAAAATTGGTTCCTTGAGGTCTGTGTGGGTTTGAAAAAAAGGAAATGTCGTACCCATTTGGGCCACAAGAGACACCGGGAATGTGGCCATCACCGGATCGACATTTCACTTAACTTTAAATAATATACATTATTTTTAGAATTATATTGTACAAATGAAGGTGGTGCCAGTTACAAGCCTGGTATGTACTTATTTTACCACTTCAATTCACAGTATAAATGTTCACTTCTTTTTTGGAGGGTCTCAAAAGGGTACGAACACAGAGTAACGGTTTCAAAAAAAACAATTTTTTGTACATATACACAATTGCATTTGTTGATAAGTTGATATTTATAATGTAAATTATTTTTATTTTATATATGCGTAATAGGTCTATGTTGAAATATATTTATCTCCATTTATAAAGATGCATATAAAACTATCCTAAAATGTACATATACATGCACATATTTTGTATATTTTTCTTTTTTATATATTACATATTTTTATATACTGCCACGTTTGCGCCGTCACGTTAAGTTTATTAGCACCATCTACTTCTGTGCAGTGGTGTACTCTTTGCTCGACTCAGATTCCCTCGTCTTTCCTTGCTGTTCTGCCTCCCTGCCTTCCCCTTTCCCCTTCGTGTGTCATTATTTTTTGATTTGTCATTTTTTATTTAAAGCCTTGCATGGCCTCGCTCTGTATACTATACGCTTCAGACATCTGCTACGTTACGCCGCTACCTTATGACTACAGGATGTATGTTTTTTCCTGATGGCTTAGTTGCACCTAACTTCAGTCAGCTGAAGCCAAACACAGCTACAGTGTTTTAGAGCTGACGTTTTACTTGTCACGTTACAGAGTGATGGGACACTTAGAAAACGGTTAGTCATGGGAAACGTTAAGTTTGCTGTACAGTTTTTAAATGTTTGGTAATGTGTGTGACAAGTGGTGTACCTTTGGTGTGCAGTAGTGCTAGTCTATTTCAAAATCTGTGTTTGGCTGCCCTTCCAAATTATTTTTCGGCTTAACTAATGCGTGTCCTTTTTTAACGTGTCGTGTTGGTCCTTGTTCGCCCCAAAGTTTAATGTTTGCTTTTTCACAATTTCCATGACTTCATTGCTAGGGCGTTCATTTTTCAATTGTTTGTTGTGTAAAGTAGTTGTCTATCGGAGCTGTGAGATGACCCAAACAATTATATATGTTACGTATTTCATATATATCATGAGTTATATACATCATATATGTTACGTGTTTTATATATAATATACGTGTTAAATCTAGCAGTCCTAAAATGTAAACATTGAGTTTATTAACATGTGGCAATCACATGGCAGTCATATGGCAATGTTTGTTTACATGTGGTGGAAGGATACATAATGGGCAAGAAAGTAGAATTTTAGCAGGGCTTTCAAAAGTGCTCACTTTATCGTGAACGGCCTATAGCCTGATCGCCTCCCACCAAGACGAACCGGGTTCAACCCCCGGTCGGGTCGCTCGCGAATTTTCGCATGTGGGAATCGTGCCGGACGATGCCGCTGGTCGGCAGGTTTTCTCGGGGATCTCTCGTTTCCTCCGCCCTTTCATTTCGGCGCTGCTCCATACTCACCTCGATCACCCTCATCAGCTCAAGACCTCACTATTAAGAGCCGTCCAAATCTCTTCACTCGCCCTGAAAACGGAATATTACACGGTGTGATGGTAAGGAATGGCCGCGAAATTTCCGACAGGCAAATACAGAGCGCCAATTCATTACACGAAAACATTTCGTGGGATATCGCAATCCCTGGAAGACTAAAATTATGCTGAAACCAGACGATTTCCGTTGCAGCTCATTTAATATTAAGTACGTATATAAACAGCCTGCGAGGTTTCGGCTCAAAAGGGGTTGGGGCTGGTAGAGTGGAACCAGAAAGAAAACGTGGCAACGATTGTGGACATCTGAACATAAATATTGGTGATGACAACTGGGCTTGGGTGAAGACCGCTACACACGGAACAGTATTTCATGCGTGTTTCCGTATCGTACTGCTTGAGAGCTACGCACAGGATCCGTCACTGGTTTTTCTGCACACCAGAACTGGTTTCTTTGCAAGCGCAGGCAGACATTACAGCGTACCGTGGAAAATCACTGTTATCATCGTAGCCTTAAATCACTGTAATAGAGTTGTGCAGCACAGTAGCGATGCAACTTTCATTTTAATTGTATTGGTAGCACTTCGCTTGTTAATTTAACGTACAGTAAAATAATAAACGTTTTCTATGTATTTGAAAATTATGCGTCACCACAGGTTTCAGTATTTCTTCAATGATGAAAGTACATTCCTCCTGAATATGACTAGTGCTGGTAAAAAATAATGTGCCATTGAATGTCACATGTTTCAGATTTTTTTTTCTAAATGAAGTTTGTATGCGCATTTCTTAATTTTTCTGGGGAAAAAAAAAAAAAAAAAAACTTTTTATTTGCATTTAATTTCAGTGTTTATTATTTCTTGCAATTTTTTTCCCCAAGGATTATTTTCAGTGACATTTTGGTAAGACTATCATGATAACTATTTTTCCAAATTATCTGACTAAAAGTACCACCTTGTACTTAATCGCTCACTACCACCTCAAATTCAAAATCGTAAAAATCTTATAAACTGAAACTGCAATTTTGAGAAAAATGCTAATATTCTTTTTAATGCCTTACACATAGAGATGAAACAGAATTGTTTTACGGTGTTCATAAGTAAATAATAAAATTAAATGCGATAACCTCATAAACTGACATTTTCAATATGAAATTACATCTTCTTAATATTATAAATGCGAAAGTTTGTGTGTGTTTGTTACTCAATCACGTCATAAAGTCTCGACGGATTTGGATGAAATTTGGTACAGGAGTAGATTATATTCTGGATTAGCACATAGGGTACTTTCCATCCAAGAAAAACGAAGTTTCTTAGGGAATATATAAAATATGCCACCAACCATTTGAGTAGACGCTGGTTGGTAGTCTGTTTTTTATATTTTGCTTGCAGGTGGAGCCATGGGTAACAGCTAGTACGTAATATGTCAGGAATTCGGAGAATGATTGCAAAAAAAAAAAAAAAAAAAAAAAGCTTTAACTTTGCTAGCTCTAAATTTAACATTCTTCGCTTTTGTAACTTACGGATCATCAGAATAACTGCATTCAAATTATTTCTACGCTAAAAATAATGTACTTCCTACGATGTTATTGGACTCGAACCAACGAACTCGTAAACCTTTACGCAACCGTGTTAGCCACGAGAAACTAGGACGCTTCGCCATTTTGCTTTGGTGCACTTATTGTTCAGAGTTAACTAAATAATACCTAATGTAAATGTATTCAGTCAAACAAATTTGCTTTTATCTGGCTGGTAGTAAACAATCGCGTAACAAGTCATTTCAATACACACTTAAGATACGAAGTTTACCGAGAAATTACAGTTCGCCATATTGGTATACAAGCAGGCTAACTGTATGCCTAATAAAGGTAAAATCATATGGCACATTTTCTCTTCATACGCATTCGACCGTGCAACAGGCATTAAATGGATTTATTTCCATACCTTTAGATTTCCAAACGGAGGAAACCGACAAAATATTTACTGATTATGTACATGTGAGAAACGTAATCACGGAGCGCAGAATTATAGACTATTCATGTTAAAGTGAGCACTTTTGAAAGTCCTCTCATTTGGAATAACAATCAATAAATATGTTTTATTTTATCCTTAGACGTTAACTTCCGAGTGCGGTGGAATATACACATTGTGTTTATTACCTACATTGCAATATTTATTTTAAAAGGTGGTTAAAGGATAAAAATATGACCGAAAGGAAAAAGTAATTAGGGTCTCAAAAAGTACTCACTTCACCGTGAACAGCCTAAACGTGTGGTTAAAACGAGTGAGGAAGCGTAGCTGTGAACAAGTGCTCGACTCGAATTTCGGGGGGAACCGAGTTCGACTCCCGATCCGGCCATCCCGATTTCGATTTTCCATGGTTTTCCGAAATTACTCCACGCGGATGCTGGGATTGTTCCTTACTACAGGTCCTGGCCATTTTTTTTTTTAACCAATTCCTAAACAAATAGTGTTTCTTTACTAAGGTCTTGAACCTTTCAGAGCACTTAAAACCACGAACTAACAAACCGTCTGCGTTGATTGTCTGAAGTTATAAAAAAAAGCACCGGAACTTTCAAGGCGAATAAAGCCAACTTCAGTTAGCCAAAAATGGCGAACCACCATGCAAGTATTTTTGCGCATTCAGCAGCAAGACTACGTGCATGCAATCTGGCAATAAAAATCATTCCGCGTGCGGCGGGCCTTCAGGCTGCGACGTCGGCCAACTCCTTCGGATTTCTTGCAGTCGGACAAAATAGCGTGGATGGTGACTGAGCCAAGTAAATGCAGAACCTGCAATTACGACTGTCCAAGCAGCTTGTAAGCCAGTTAAAGGCTGTCCACGATAAAGTGGGCACTTTTGAAATCAACCTTAGAAAAAAGTCGCGGCCCCTACCGGCATATATTTTAACACGCGCAATGAGTGACGTGCCCAGTAAAAATTTGCTAACGATGAAGGGGAAAGTAGTTCCATATATTAACGTCGAATAAAAAGTGTCAGGTGACCACTTGTGATAACTAATTTCTCTCGCTTTCTGTTTATTTTAATACATCCAAGTGGGAAAAAATAACAGATATGTACAATGTTTACTTTTGTAATAATTTCACAGTTTCACTTGACCAACGCATGAATAAAGTTGCGAGGCCCATGGCAATGTTAATTTTACATAAGGCGGAAGAAAACACAACGTGTATACATGTACATCTTCAGCAGGACTTTCAAAAGTGCTCATTTTACCGTGAACAGCCTATGGTTGGTTTTATACTAACACCACCCTTCTCCTCTGAGAGTTTAATGGCTATTCGTGGAATTTCCGAAATAATCGAGAGCTGAATTTTAACTTCTTAGCATGTTTCTATGAATTGATATTATTATTTCACAGGCCTACAACAATAGTTATTTTATTTTATACAATTCACAATATTTAAATAATAAAATACGGAAACCACAAAATCAACACATACGCGAACATAATTGTTTCAAATTTTTTATCATTTTATTATGCAGAACTTAATAATATCAAAATTAAAAATAAAAGACGTTCATGTTAATGAAATTTAATTTTTTTGATAGTTCCTGTTAGAAAATATCTTTAAAAGTATTTTTTCCAGTATCATAAAGTTGTACATAATATTATTTTAACGATTTTAAGACATTGTCATATTTACAGATTTAGTTTTTCACATCCCTAATTTTTCGCAAAAATTCGGAAATTATTAGATAAAAAACTGTAATCTGTATAACATACTGCTGTATACGACAGTCACTAGCACACTATTATCTCGACAATAAATTTGACACCATCAAAAAATAATCATTTCAAAATCCTGTTCTTGATTTTGTGTTTCGGTATTTTGCGCACTTAAGGATATTCCCAAAGTCCTTAAGGGACCCGTATACCTGTAGCTGTTTTCCACGTCTGAGGCCGACAAACGCAGGAGCAATGAGGGTGACAGTACTACGCGAGTAAAATGCTCCATCGCCGCTACGCGCATATGTTCTGAACTGGCGCGCACTGTTCTCGTCGTGCTGCGGCTACCTGTGGGATTATACGGCGACCCTACAATTTCATTGGGTAACAATGTTCAACTCGTGGCCCTGTACTAGTTTCGCAGGAATCCGCCCAGCGTGTTTTAAGCTATTCATCGTCTGAAAATGCCGTTTTTGGATATGTTGAAGAGCTTCAAAATAGTGCATGAAAAGACTTATCAATATCAGTCTTTAGACAGCGCTGTCATAACGAATCATTAAAGGTTGTTCATTACGGTAAAGTGAGCACTTTCGAAAGCCTCATCTGGAATAATAGTAAATAAATATATTTAATTTTATCTATAAACAATTTCCGAGTAAGGTGGAATATACACAATGTTTTTATAATTTACATGGCAATATTGATTTAAATATGTGGTTACAGGTTAAGAAACGGCTGAAAGGAAAAAGTAACTAGATCTTCAAAAGTGCTCACTTTACCGTGAACAGGCCATACATAGTAGGCGGCCCTATAAAACAAAGTTGTCCGGCCGTGTGTGTCTGTGTATTCGGCTAAGGCTTCTAACCTACTTCATAGATTTTGATGCGGTTTTCACCATTATTTAGAGAATTTCTTGAGGAAGGTTTAGGTATATAATACATTAACATTAAACGTAAGGATAGGAAAGAAATGTTTACATTTTCTATTCAAGTCGGAAAAAGCCGCTTTTCCGACGCTTATGCGTACGCTGACTAAACCATAAGAGATACACCAAATTAATGTACTGCAGAATTGCGGATCTCAAAAAGGTCTACAAAAAATACCGCGGCACCATATGTTTATCTTTTCAGGATAATAATTTAGTGTATATACTTGCTGTAAACCTAAACAACGCCGTATTTGTAATTCGCACCCGAGCGAGGCCGGGACGGGTCGCTAGTAACTAATATTGTACAATTTTGTGCACGAATGTTATGATCTGTTGAAAGTTGTATCCTGCTCTAGTGTGAAGTGTTGTTTTTTTTCGCGTGCAAACAGATTGTGCACACGTGAAACAGTGTGCTTTAAGATGTGTACTACAAACATACCGCAACCCAGTATGCGCGCCAGGCAGACGGACATATCAAGGGCACTGGTCATCGACAATTTCATTATTTTATTTTTGTGCGGAATGCTATTTAACTTGCAGACATTTCTAACCGGTACTACATCATCGCACAAAAAAAATTCAGATGGCATAATGTTTAGGCCTACACAGAAGCCTGTCAAAATCCCAAGTTTAGTGTTTCTGGAGAGTACAAAAAATTACTCACTTACCGAAACGAGATAGTTCACATTGAAATCAGATAAAGGCTGTTCACGATAAAGTGAGCACTTTTTAAGGCCCTTCTAAATTTTTCCTTTCATCAAATTTCCATCTTCCTACTGCTTTTTAATATAAACATTGCAATGCGACCAATAAACACAGTGTATACATTTCACCACTCTCAAAATTTAATGCTTGAGGCGGCAATAAGATATATTTATTAGTAATTAATGCCTGTTGGGAGGGCCTTAAAAAGTGCTCACTCTACCGTGAACAGCCTATACCATGGGGTACAACAAGGAATCCTTAAAATCACGCTATTGATGTTTTTTTGCAATAATAATTTTTTTCGAACTGACCATTTAGTATAGGTACGTCTTAGTAATTTGTAATGTTCAATTCGGAAACCGCCGATAATCACTTCTTCGAAGATAGTTGCAATTTAGTAAGTTTCGTTACAAACAGAAAGTAAATACTAAAATACCACATACGTTACCATTTTAGTGCACAAATTCAAGTTACGTGGTCTTTTGATACACTAAAAGTGCCAATTCGAACATGGCCTGTAACGCACCCTTGTAAAATTTTCTGTATTATATTTAGTTTACTTTATTTCTACGACTCGAAACGCTAAAATTATTATAGCCATGCCACGATGCAAAACCTACTGTACACAATCAAAATTTTTTTTCGTGCCAGGAAAGAGTATTTACAAGTATAGGCTATTCACGGTAAACTAAGCACTTTTGAAAGCCCTGTGTTATTGAAAATTAACATTGCTACGGCCTCAACACTTGATTCATGCATCGGTCAAGTGAAACTGTGAAAATATTAGAAAAGTAAACATTTTTCTAATTCTCATTTTTACACTGATGCATTTTAAAAAAAAACTTAAAGAGAAAGAAATAATATAAGTTATCACAAATGGTTACCCAACACTTTTTATTCGATGTTAAGGCATGATACTACTTTCCCTCCATTGATACACTTTACTGGGTGCATGTCACTCAGTGCGCCCGTTAAAATATATGCAGGCAGGGGCAGCGACATCTAAGGTTGATTTCAAAAGTGCTCACTTTATCATGAACAGCCTTTCATATCAAGGAGTTGGACGGTGTTTCCAGTGGCATGTGGTGAAGTGTTGCAAGGTAAACTGGTGCTTACTCACTACTGTACATTCTCGGTGCACGCAGCAGGAATCAATGACTGTGGAGCCTAGGAAAGCTGAATGTAATTCAACCACTCTCAAAGAGCAGGCAAGGGACCCGTTACACGCGCCCTGTGACGTCACCAGCCAAACTACAATTATTGGTGAAACTGTAAACTAGCAAGCAACAGGGTACAGCACACAGCTAACGCCAGCTTACCTTGTAACAGTTCACCATACACCACTGGGTGTTTCGTACAAGTATAAAACAATGCATTTTATGAGAGAAGACCTACATTACTTAGACATTTCAGTAAACACGCGGCAAGGTAGTTTACTAAACCTCACGTATATATAAGGGGGCCGGCAGGGCGCCGCCCCTCGCTCTCACGTACCGACGACGAGCCACCGCACTGCATCCGGGGCTGCTGCCGCCCGACGGAGGTGTCGTGGCGCAGAAAGCAGAGGGCTGCGATCCAGGGGCGAGATCAAGGAATAACTCCACGAATACCGCCTTCCCGACTTGGACTAGAGGAGCTCTGCCCGTTCGTCTCATAAACCAGTGGTAGGACGACTTACACACTTCGGTGCAGGTCTAGGCCGGGAGAATCCAACTCGATAATTAACGTCACTAGAGCGATCATTGCACTTAAGGCTAGGGACGCAGCTGAGGATTAGTAATTGATATTAGTAATTAAAGTAACAAAATAGAGATTGTTGTATACCTTGAGCTAAATAAATTCCGTAGTGTTTTACAACAAACTGTGTCGCCTACCTTACTTAACTACTGAGCTATAATAACTCCCACGTAACCAACCTCGAGTGATTGGTGTATGGTATTCAAGTAGACTAGCTTGATTCAGGATTACGTATTGCACCCAATGGACGAGTGTTACAGCGTGCGTCTAGATCTCGTCGGCTGGCGCTGGGCTGCTCCTGGAATGGCCGAGCGTCTCACCCGGCTGCATGGAGGACCTTCGAAGCCGACACGGGGGTCTGTGTCTCAATCCTTGCACCTGGAGGGGGAAAACACGCCCGGGTCGCGGGCAGCTACGCGACGCATGCTGGCCTGACTGCGCGCGGGAAAACTTCGGGCGCCATTCTCACCATCCGCGCGGTTCACGGCTACAAATCACACACGCGTCGCCCGCTGTGGTAACAGGTATTCAAACAAGACTGAGAACTGGCCCTCACACAGGCACTTTGTTTGGCAATTCTACTGGTGGTATTTCCCGCCATTTACTTTCCGTCTCTGCAAGTCTTCAGGCAGCACTGCCTTAATGAATATTGTACACAATTAAAAAATATATACAGTAGCTCCAAAAAGTACTTGCACACATGTTTCGGAAGAATGTCCGGAAATAAGTACGCAAGTCGTAACCAAAATAGTTTATTCCATAACAAAACAAAATAATGGACATAGCACAAAAGGCAATTCATCAGCGTGAAACATTCTTCACGTAAAAGAAAAGAAATGCACATTTTCCTCGCAAAAAAAAGTACTTGCACAGTACTAGTATTAAAGAGGAATACACTTTAATGTGCAAAAACCAAGGTAATTTTTGGTATTCATTCCATTGGCATTCAATAACGGCTTGCAACCGCCTTGGCATTGTCTGTACCAATTGTTACGTTAATTCTGAAGTTATTTTAACCAATTGTTCATAGATAATATTTTTTAACTGTTCCTTGCTTGATATGGCCCTTTTTCGCACGTTTAAATTCACCCCATGCCACAAATTCTCTACAGGGTTGAGATCTGGTGACTGCGGGCGTGTTGTACAACAACCACTCCCTCGTTTTCAAAGCGTCGTGCTAGGGGTCGTGGTCTTACTGGAAATAAAAGGTGCCCTTGAGACCTACCTTAAGAACATTGTCCGGTAAATTAAGGCACAATAGCATCAATGTACATCAGAGCGTTCATAGTGCCATCGGTGAACGTCATATCTCCGACGCGTATGGAGACCATGCATCCCCAAACCATCGCATGACCCCTATCGTGTTTCACAGTGGGTTTCACATTGTCTCTTTGCAATTCTGCGTTTCGCTTGCGTCACACGTACGTCTTCCCATCAGAGCCAAATATATTAAATTTACATTCACCTGAAAAGATTATGGTGTTCCGAAATTCCGGAAGATTTCCAAGATAGGTTTTGGCAAACTCTAAGCGCTTTTGCCGATTTCTCCCAATAAAAGGTTTCTTTCTGGCGCGTCTGCCGTGGACGCCAGTGGAATACAATGTATTCCTTATTGTTTGGGCACTGACCTTTTTGCCCGACCTTGATGCCTAAGGAGGTGGCACTTACAGATGGTGTTTTCGTGGCTTTCCGAATGCTGTACCGCCGTTCTCTGCACGTTAGTGCTCTTGGCTTCCCAGTTCTTAGTTTGTTGTCTGTAGTTCTAGTCTCTTTGAATATATTTATACTTAATTAGGAATCGAAACCAAATGGTTAGCCAAAAGGAAAAAATTCCTTCGAAAATTATTCTTTACACTAGGTTCGTCGCCTCGGTAATTAGTTTCACGGCTAATGATTACAGAAACGGAAATCTGAAATTAAAAAGTCACAACAACATGAATGAATTTCACATATTATGTATTCATAGCATAATGTGCTAATCGAGCTCAAACTACACATATTAATGAACTTACACATTTTAAGTTGACTGAACTCATAAAACATTTTCGATTAGGCGTAGCGAATATTATTGTCGAATTATTACATCACACGTACTAAAAAATTATTACCTGCGCCTTAATAAACGTTTACTAAAGGTAATCACAGCATCTATATTGTATGTTCACTTTATTCTTGGCACAAACTGTCAGAACTCCTAATTTTCTTAAATTGATGATTTCAACATACGTAAGGCTTGAGTCTGATTTTGTGCGTTTCGTTCAATCACTCTACTGAAGTTACTAACGGAAAAAGTGTGCAATTCCAAGTCTTCCACTCAAATATAATGGAAGTTTCCTTCGATCGTCTAGAGATCCCAACATGCCTTCTCTGGAAGATTCGGGCGGTGCCATATATTCGAGCTCCTTTTGTTGGAATTCCCCTGGTTTGATCCGTAACCCAGCAGACATGCTGAGTGTTGTTCCGAGACTATTCTTGGAAGCTTACACAACCCACATCCACCCCGGGTCACTGTCCTTGTCCCCTGCCTCTAGAAGGAAGGATCCCTCGCTTCCGGCTATTGATACGCTCTCTAGGTGCATGGGTATATTACGGTCGAAGTTTAAGCAAGCCTCGATTCACAATGAAAGTACGAATTCTTTAAGAAAAGGTCCATGGTCATCGAGTAATTGTCGTGTGGGAAGCATCGTCCACTTGCGAGACATGTACGAAATGCGATGATTTATTTCATGCCACGAGCAAAGGCTTTCAGCCAAATATGACTCGAGGAGAAGAGACCAAATAATTCATTGTATTTCTCCAAATATTTTAGTAGGGGTCTATAAAATTACACGAAATGGACAAAGCACCACATTCGTGCGCACGTAGTGTAATAACATTTTGCATAAGAACTATTTCTTACCCTGCATTACCAAAATGCCTACTTTCTCACCGATTTTATTTATACTAACTATTTAAAAATATAATTTATATACGAAGTATGAATAAAAGTTCAGCCTACCAAAAAGTAAGGTGCTTATGTTAGCAGAATACAACGCTTGTAATGCACGACATATTTAGGACACAATCAAAAACTTTATACACTGGGTGATTTTCTTATGATTCAAAAAGTGTGAAGAAACCGCGAACAGACTATAAGCTGCTTGAGCGTCAAGGCACTATTTTCATTGTTTTATAACGACTTCTATTAGCTCTGGAAGGAGGAAATTTTAAATTATAAATCAATAAACATCTTTATATATAAATCAATAAACATCTTTATATATATATTTATTAATAAGGGTGATTCTCAAGTAGACCGACAAACTTCGGGAGGTGATTCTTCATGAAAAAGTAAAAGGAAAACATATGTGATACTTTATACCTAAACCGAATATTAGGGGATATATGGGCACTAAAAAAAAAAAGAGCTTTTACGCCGTATTCGTGCAAAATATCGGCTCCTACGTTGAAGGTCCCGGTAACATACAATAATGTTCCGAGAGTCGTCATCGTATTTTACTTCGGTACCGATATTCTGCACAAATACGGTTTAAAACCTCGTTTTTTTTAAGGCCTCATTCCTCCCTTAATATTCGGTTTAGGTATAAAGTGTCACATATGAAAATTATACCAAAGTGACAGCACGGTGTATTTGTGAGCACTCATTTTAATAATATTTTGCATGATATATTTTTTTACTAGCAACACACCTACTTTTTTTCTATGTTTTTATTCATATTAGTTATAAATGAAATATAATTTATGGATAATATTTAAGTAAAACTTTTATTTAATCAAAAATAAGATAACTTGGTGTTACAGTGCCGGAAGTATAGCACGCTTGTGATGCATGGCATATTTATTACAACCATACACATCATACGCAGGGTTATTTTCCAAAGGTGTGATTTAAAACGCGTGTAGATACGGCGAATACACGGTACAGTGGGAGAACAGGCCGAGTAGAGAAATTCTTCGTGCGTCCCAGCCACACGGCGGACGACAACCTTGGCCAAACGCGTGACGTGTCTACGAGCATTCTCATTACTGTGTGTCGTATTTCTGCCCGGGGAATCTAAACACACACACGCTTTGATTCTCACTCGTGGAAGAAGGCGGTAAAGGCCTGCCCTGCAATGAAACAGACACGGGCAGCGGGAAAACGCTCCGTTTTTTATCTCCTACGTGACGCAAGCGTGCAGGGATACAGAAAGAAGAGCATCTGGTAAACTGCCAACTCTTCCGTTTCAGTGAATCCGTGCAGTTAATACAAATCGAGTACTTGGTTCGATGATACCCGTTTTCATGAACATCGTGTTTTACAAGAAAATATGGGCATGAATTTGAGGTGGCTATTAATATTTTTTTTGTTTTTAATCCGTACATTAGCATGGCTTGGCAGTACGATTTATAAAGTATTAAAATTGTATAACTATTAAAAATGAAACGCGTGCGTTATAAAGCTAGTGTCGGTAATCTGCAAGGTGTTTTTCCCTCGTAAAGGCTGTTCACGATAAAGTGAGCACTTTAGAAATGAACCTTAAAAAAAGTCACTGCCACTGCATACGAATATTTTAATGGACGTACTGAGTGACATTCGCCCAGTAAA
This sequence comes from Dryococelus australis, assembly GCA_029891345.1. Lineage (NCBI taxonomy): Eukaryota > Metazoa > Arthropoda > Insecta > Phasmatodea > Phasmatidae > Dryococelus > Dryococelus australis. The sequence goes on along the minus strand of CM057001.1, from coordinate 81,174,814 downwards.
GTTGGTAACGATAGATGGGAAGTAGTTCCATATCTTAACGTCGAATAAAAAGTGCCAGGTAACCATTTGAAACAACTTAAAATTATTTATTTCGCTTTATGTTTTTTTTTATGGATCGAAGTGTAAAAATGAGCAGATTTGTAAAGTATCTATTTTCCTAATAATTCCACAGTTTTATTTGGCCGACGCATGAATCAAGTTATGAGGCCCATGGCAATGTTAATTTTACATAAGACGGAAGAATATACATCGTGCATACAAGAAGATCTTAAGCAGGGCTTTCAAAAGTGCTCATTTTGCAGTGAACAGCCTATACGTTACAGATCGATAGAATTTCTCAGTATTGTACAACAGCATACATCTATCCTGATACGTTCGTTTCGTGTCACTTTTCTTACGCGTCGGTGCATTGTAGAACGGGCCTAAAACATGCCAAGCGTTACTGAAGAATGTGGCTCTATAGTCAGCCGGTGCGTAGGACACACGGCCGAGATGTGTGTGAAGGGGGGGGGGGGTGAGGGGGGCTGGTAGCGCTGATAAAACCGGGTCACATCACTTTCTAAGAGCAAGAGCGACCACGCATGGACGCACGTTATACTTTCCCAATCGTACCCATATTCAAAATACCCAACGTGCGTTGCTACAGCTTCCAATACGCAATTTACTGTGTCTACAAGAATACTCAGCATATCGAAACGCAACACTATTTATTTACTTCATGGTGCCGTGTAACGATTTTCTTCGTGAGGTATTACAATACAACGATGGTGGTTTAACGGCGAAGCATCGTTTCTTTCAATACAGTCACAATATCGATAATTAAAAACGCAGCAACACACTTCCAAGACCTACAATGATAATTACCAATTAAGAACTGTGCATTAAAAAAAAAGGGGGGGGGGGCAGCCTTAACGGGTCTTTGAACCAATTTCTTACAGGAATGAAAATAGACAAATACCAGGATTGACTACCCTCACCGCATGAAAACTAAGCCGGAAGTCTTCATTACACGGTAACATAATGAAAATGTGTTAACACAAATACGGAGCAAATTTATTGGTTGAGAAATTTGCTTGTTATACTGATGACCCGAAATTTTAGTGGAAGCGGTGAACACCAGCAATGTTTTTGCTCTGTGTTGCTATTCCTTCGGGACTACGCACATTTCAAAATGTGCTTATTTCAAAGAAAATCTGTTTCCTCGTCACCAACACCAATTGTTCAATGAGGAAGCCGTCGACTTTGTTACGTAACGTCAAACTCTCGTTAATGATCTAACGATCTCTGTTCGCAGCCACCTAAATATCGTCTTCTACATCTTGATTGACGCGGTGGTCGAGTATGTATTGAGCAACAAACAAATCCATATACTTTTCGTTTACACGAAGCATGTACTGTTATTTACTTCTTGCCTTGTCGAGGTCTACCATACCAGCTGATATAACCGCCGATATGCTTGCTACAAGCAACAGTGCCGGACATGGCCAGATAGCATAACCGAGTTCTTAACTGGTCTCTCCCTGAACATCTTACGTGGCGCCAGTTTAAAACATGAAACGTTCAATGTCACTCATGCAAATCAGTGACAGACAGGATAGAAAAATTGACGGAGTGAATTGACTGCACTGACCAACATTTGCTTGCGAGTAATACCTGAGCACCAACTTACTGCAGAAAACAAGGTTGCATTGTATCGCGCCAAAATGAACTTGAAAGAAACAAAAACATTTAACTTGTATATGGAGATTTACGTTTTACGGACACGAAAATAAAGAACAAAGGTGGCAAAAAAAGACTACCTCGTACAATGGGACTCAACTACATCGTAACCGACCCGGTAATTACATATGGATCACTAGACTTAAGATTTGGCCTACTTTCGGATTTGCCGTCACGGCTTTCGGGCGAGGCCGAAGGTTGTCGACATCGACCGACTGGCACTCTACGAAGGACCAGGCGGCTTATTCTAAGTTTCGTCGGTAACTGCCCACGCCGTCATTAACCTACTGTCTTGCAGCCGACAAAATATTCGTCGGATCCAAAACGGTATTCAGAGTTATCAGTCGTTTAGCACGAGGGCGCAATCCGGCATCTTCGGCTTACCGACTTCTCCCAATCCAAGCTAGACGAACGTTCGTCTCTCTGCGCACGGTCGACAAAGTACCAACAAAATATTACTAGAATTGCTTGTTTTAAAATTTCACAAATCTGGTGAAAAAAACATTACTTAAAAGACACAAATAGTAACATTGATATTTTTTTGCTCGTAAACAATAGTATATAATTACAAATATGTGTTTTATAAGAAAATAATCGTATACAGTTTTCATTGATTTGGTGAGGAGTTTGAGAAACTGTGGTTGGTGGCCACGTTGAACAGTATTATTTTCCCCCTTCGTGAGATATAGATGTTAGATGTTTACGTGTTACGGACGAGGCCCGTGTGTTCAGAAAACTATTTGTGTACTTGGAAAATAGAATATTTGGCCAAGATTACTGTACATAGCTTATAAGCTTGATTATTTTATGTTGTTACCGCATATCATCAGATAACTGTATTTTACATATTTAGACAAAGTAAAAATTATGCGGGAGGAGAGTTCCGATCATCAGCCGTGGAGACACTTATGTTATGAAGCGCGTTATCTCATCCACTAGACCACCGCTCACATGTTTCTCAAGAGATGAATAAAGGCGTATTTAAGCTATGGTTATAATAGTTTATTGAATAAATATTTACAATTGAGTATTTGTACATTTACGCGTTTGTAATAACATCCCACCCGTAAAATAGCCTGTATCATATTGCGCACAATGTTTGACAGACGTGCGGTATGCACGTTTGTAATAGTTATAACCAATCTTTTAATGCTTATTCTTATCGTAAATGTACGTGTAGGAAAATTTTAACGCCATACATCACAAACACATTATTTATTTCCGTGTCATTGAAATACACGGCCACATTTAATACTGATGTCCACCATATTGGTTTACCTACGAAATTCTAGCCTGCCAACTGGTCGTGAGCAGTTGAGACATTCAGACTCCACTCGTGACGTCACTCGGCCTTCGTTTCGAGCTTAGAATACCAAATAGTGGGCTGGGACTGATAACTGTGTGGATGCTACTTTTTTTCGTCGGAACGAAAACTTAGAATAAGCCCCCTGATGTAGCAGAGTCTGTTCTGGGCGGACAGACGTGAGGAGGAAGCAGTGTTACAGGCGGCCGCTCTTTGAGCGTGAAAGGCACGGATGATTTATTGACGCGCGCGCTATCGGTTGCAACCGGGGACGCAGCGGATTTTCATAACGGAATGTTTGCAAAGTGTGCATGTTATGCCTATCAGGGCGCGTGCCGCTCCTAACCTTGGGTAAAGGGGGGTCTTAGAGACATATGCTCTGGATTACTGACCTTGTTTCTCGCAGCTAGACTCGGGGTGCCACGAACCTTCCAGGTCAATGCCAGCGACTATATAAAGCGCGTCGGGCCTCCGAGCCGGCAGTTGATGAATGGATGAGTGGCTGAAATTTTAACGAGAGGATGGATGAGAAACGAGCGGCGAGAGTAGTGACCAACGGAAGGAAAAGCTGGGACTGCGAGCATCACAGCAGTGAAGATTTCAAATGGCTGGACTATTGGACTGGATGCATGAATGAAAGACATTACAAATGAAGGCAGCAGACATACTGAACGTGTGTTAGTGATGAGTATGAGTTAATTTACTATAACCAAGCAGAGACATTGAGAACGTCGTTGATTAGAGTTGAAATAGACATTAAATATTGCGCTTACTGAGAAATAAAAAGAGTAAGATGCAGTAGATAGATAATTTAATGCTGTAAATAATGCTGTGTTAATAAATTAAATAACAAATGTAGAGTTTTTAATTAAATTATGGCCATCCCTCACGAACTTTGATAGGCCCACCAGGCGTCTTGTAACAATATAGTTCTCAGTACAAACGACAGTAATATACCAGTAATTCTCCTGCAACGTTCATAGTAACAGAATATTCACATACCACATTAGCAGCTTCGACAAACGCACGTAAAAAAAAAACCCGTAGAAATAAAATCAATCGTAGCTATGCATTGTCTTTTTTTTTTTAGTCCACGGCAGGTACGTAATAATTTATTCTTTAAAATAATTTTCGTTAATTAATCCCGACCACGGAATTAATAATTTTTTTTTTTTTACATCTACTACGTCCATCAGACACTGTTAAAACAAGACGCTGATATCTTCATTATTAAGAACTGGACAACGCTCGCTTGTCTTCAGCTGAAAATTTCTTCTATAGTAGCCGTAATACACGATTAGGATTTTTGGGACTTGTGTTGGTAAATGCGACACCGTCGTTATGTTCGTCCGTATCTGGAATGTTCTCGAGTTTGGTGGTGTTCGAGCTTTTTTCCGAAGTTTGAGGCCGAAGTGCATGGAAGCGGTAGGGTCGACACTACCTCGCTCATCAAATACACCATCGCCTCTAAGTGCAAAGCTTGAAACTGAAGTGCAGTGTTCTTGTAGCACTGCGTGTACAGGCTGTTCACGATAAAGTGGGCACTTTTGAAATCAACCTTAGAAAAAAGTCATTATCCCTACCTGCTATATTTTAACGGGCGAACTGAGTGACATGCGCCCATTAAAGTTGGTAAAGATGAATAGAAAGTAGTTTCGAATCTTAACGTCGAATAAAAAGTGTCGGGTAATAATTTGTGATCATCTAAATTATTTATTTCACGTTTTGTTTTTTTAATGCATCGAAGTGTAAAAATAGACAGATTTGCAAAACATTTTCTTTTGTAAAACTTTCGCAGTTGCACTAGACCGACGCATGAATGAAGTGACGAGGCCCATGACAATGTTGATTTTGCATAAGGCGGAAGAATACACAAGTAGATGTAAAGCAGGGCTCTCAAAGTGCTCATTCTGAACAGTATATATATATATATATATATATATATATATATATATATATATATATATATGGAACTGTAAGCGGTGACCCTGTCATTTTATTGGTGGGATGTCTGTAGGAAGGTTCAATGAAGCACCCTGGATTAGTTTCGTATGCACAGTATCTAGCGCGTATTTTGAGATACGCTTTGAAAAAGCAGTTTTTAGGCATTTATTTCCGAGTACTCGCACATGGTGTTTCTAATGTGCGTGGCGTCTTGACAGCACTCAACCAACAGCCCTCACGTGGAAGTGTGTGTGCTTTTCGTATATCAGCACATTGGACACACGCTTTATTAGTTTCACAGCAGACATGTATTTCCAACACACGGTAACGCACTTCAAGTGCCAGGTAGGCGAGAGCCTTAAAACTATTTTGATTATAGGCTGTTCACGGTAAAATAAACCCTTTTGAGACCCTAGTTACTTTTTCTTTCAGCCATTTTTTATTCGTTAACCACCATTCTAAGTAAATATTGCCATGTAAGTAATAAACACAGTGTGTATATTCCACCGCACACGAAGACGACGTTTTCAGCTACAGTAAAATATATTTATTGACTATTATTCCAAACGAGAGTGCTTTAAAAAGTGCTCACTTTACCGTGAATAGCCTATACAACAATTTTCCTTGGACATTCCATTGAGTTCAGCTGTGTGTCGAGTTGTCGGATGTGCCTCTTAGAGCAAAACTGAATAAAATTTGTACCGTCTATTCGCAGGTTCTCCACATTTTTAACATTAAACCTTAGAAAAATCAGCCTAAGCATTACGTGTATGGGTGTTTTCTAAATACGCCATACATCACAAGCGTGGTATATTTGTGTTATATTTAGTTAAATTACAATTTATTAAATTTTGTTTCTATTAAATACAATATTTCAATTATAATTAATAAGAACATAACAGTGAGGAAATTTGTGTTGGTAATGTCTAGAAAGAAATATTTCTTATGTTATTACACTGGGGTAGCACGAATGCGGTGCGTTGTCTCTCTGGTGTAATTTTCTAGTCTCGGTTAAGCTTTGTTTGCATGAGGCGGAGGAATATCCCGGAAGAACCTCAGAGGGACTTCAGGAAAGTACGAAGTAACCGTGAATGGAGCAGTGGCGTGTGGCGAACTGTTGCAAGGTAAGCTGACGTTAGCTCTATACTGTACCCTGTTGATTGATCGTTTACACTTCCACCAATGAAACGTATCTCGGCAGGTGACGCCACAGGACGTGTATAACGGGTCCCTTGTCTGCTCGTTGTTGAGTGGTCGAAGTGCATTCAGTCTCCCTAGGCTCCGCAATAGTTATTGGCTCCTGCTGCGTGCACCGAAAAATGTACAGAAGTGAGCAGGCAGCAGCTCAGGGTAGCCAGATTGTTTTTGTAGAAGTCGCCTAAATGGCCAATCTTTTGTCGCCAAATGTCGTCCAATTTGATTACACTTGATATTAAATGATATTTAAAAAATATATTGCAAATTTTTCATGTAATATTTTATACGTATGTAACACAAATTGTTTTTAATTTAGAAATAATATAGGCTTACACAAAATTTAAAAAATATATATGTCAAACGTATAAACAATCGCGTGATATTCAATTCGTCTTTCATTGTCCGCAGCGAGTAACAAGAGTCTGATCAAGAGAGACCCTTCAATTATTGTATCCGCGGTGGTTGCCGTTCAAAAAACTGGCCTTACTCATGAGAATTAATTATCTTGTTCACGATCAAAAAATTCACCAATACTAAGTAAATATTTTCCTAATACTCCAAATGTCGCAAATTCATTTTTAAAAATCGCCCAAATTGCGATAGTCGCATTTTCGTAATTTTTGGTATCAAATTTTGCCTTGAAGTAGCCCACGCGGTGACAAATCGCCCAATCTGGCAACCCTGCACCAGCTTTCCCTACAACCGTTCAACAAACGCCACTGGGATGTACCGCCCCTGGGGGGGGCCCCTCAGGTATCTGACGCAGGTCTCCGCGTACTGCGTCCAGCGTCTAGCCGGCGCCGCCGCTATCAGCAGCTAGCCGAAGAACGGTTCTTGCCGGCGCAGCGGCAGCTCACTTTCCCCAGGCGACCCCGCGGGACGCTCGTGCTGGTCCACATCTGCGAGGCTTCCGTCGCGGTCCCCTTTCTCCGCCGTCTCTTGACGCCGTCTGAGCTTGTGTCAGTCCGTGGACCCCAGGGGCGGATCCGGAGGAAGAGTCACCGGGGACATGGCCCCATCACCATAATAACCTCAGAATGACATGAAACTGCCCTGTGAAGGTTTTAAAACTTAAATTAAATAAAATCAAAGTCGTTTAAAATACTAAATTTAATACAATACTGCTTCCTAAAATTATGAGACAGTGCCCTACCGCCCACACCACGAATCAAAGGCCGATCAGTGAGATACGAGGTGTGTGTGGAGCAGCGTCGGAATGCAAGGGCGAGGTGAATGGGATATCCCCGAGAAAACCCACCGACCAGACATAGTCCGGCTCGATTCACATATGCGGTAAACAGGAGAATCGAGCCATATTCGCCTTGGTGGGAGGTGAGTGGGAGGTGGGAGATGAGTATACCACCACGGCCCCCCAACTGTAATATGAGAAAATGACACCCTCCCCAACCACCCTCCCAGAAATTATAGATCCGCTCGTCGTGGGCCCTGAGGGCCGTGCTCGGTTCTTGTTTTCATGCGCGTAAAGGTGTTATAACACGGCAATCTCTGTGCGTCAAGGTCACGGCATGATACAGGCTGTTCACAGTGAGGTGAGCGTTTTTCAAGACTTTGTTAAATTTTTCATTCCGGCCAATTTCAAATTCGCCACTGAGTTTAAAATTTGCTTGAAAGGCTATCAGTTTTTTTAAGTATTAGTGTTTTCAGCCTCTGTAATTTGTTTTGCAATTAATATGAGCCTTCAAGATGCATAATATGCAGAATATAAATATTCTAGTAAGAAATATTTTAGCTGTGTTTAGGGAAAAAATGGGTTAAAACAGGTTATAATTGACAACCCTAGACTAGAGTACATTTGCATACCATGGAAGACGTTTACGGAAGGATGTCAGTAGTAGAGCCCTAGTTTTAAAGGAGTTTTGTAAAAGTTTTGTTTAAAGGGCTTGTTTTTATTCTCATCTTGTTTCAAGCAAATTAACCATTTTGAAATAAGAATACCAACAAATGGTGTGGCAGCTTATAATATCGTTCACTTCGCCGACGCATGAATAAAGTGATGAGGCCCATGGCAATGTTAATCTTATATAAGGCGGAAGAATACACAACGTGCATGCAAGTAGATCTTAAGCAGGGTTTCCGAAAGTGCTCATTTGACCGTGAACAGCCTATAGAAAAGTTATTTAGGCCTAGGCCATGCTAGAGAAAACAACGAAGCAGTGGACACTCGTTGACTTCAAAGGGATTTTTCCATAGTCAAATGAAACTACAAAGAAAGGAATAATGATGGTGTAGATAAAAGGATTATTTATTGTGGTGTTTAATGATTAGCCTCCTTTACAACACCGTTTCAAATATACTATGTTCAAATAAAGGTTTTTCTTAGTCTTACGCTATCGACTCTCTAAACATGGCCGTTTCTACCTGAACTGTCTTTCATACGTAATTTGTATTGCTGTTTTAGGACAGTAAAAACATAGGGTAAGAATCTGCATTAATTTTTACGATCGGTCTACGTATTAAATCTTCGAAATATATATTCTGAAATATTCTTAGTTTTTATCGAACTGTCTGAGTCTACTTTTAGTGACAACGCTTTACAAGCAGTTATATATAAATTCATTTAATAATTCTTACAACAAAAAGAAATTGCAAAAAAATATTAGTAGGCTAGTTGTAAATCAGCTCCACTGTGTTAAATGACGTACATGACTATAGTTGAAAAACAGAGTTCATTCACGAAGTTATTGTCAATCATAGAAGTTCTGCAACAGTATAAGAACTTAATTTGCTAATGTTCGAAAAATAATAGTGGTGTTAAATGTATAAATTAAATAAAAACGTGAACTTAATAACATCAGAAGTTGCAGTACGCTACTAACAAGAGAGAAAATATGCTGGCATTCCGTAAATTTAGTTTAGTATTGTTTCAATTTTCTTAAATTTATTCCACCGACTTAGTGTACGGCGGGGCGAAGATTGGATACTGATTCGGAGCGATTAAAAATGGACTCGATAAAAAAAAGTATACTTCGAACGGTAAAATTTAAATTTGAAAAAATAAAAATAAACTGACTCATTCTATATTTGTTGTACTATAAATGGCACGCAACATTATTTCGCTATTTAATAACCACTACTACTAATGATAATATTATAATAATGTTTGTAGACTTAAATGTACGTAGTTTAAATTTATTTAAAAATAAATGACAAATTTTTTTGTGTATAAATTAAGTATATTGTATAGGAATATGTCTGCTCGCTTCAATATTTCACCTCCCAAGGTTTACGTACCATTCATAGTTTGAGTTATAAGCTAACCTCAAGTGGCCAGGTGTTGCTCATTTGGAGGGTGAAATGTGGACATGAGAATTTTTTTCTGGTTTCAATCAAATACACTACGTAAAATATAAATATAAATACAATTAACGTTATTTCTAAGGAAATGTTTTTTTTTTTTTTAAGTTAAATATAACATTGGTTTAATTGAAATATATTAGAAGTTTAGTCTTTACTTCGCCGCACCCTATAAATGAGTTTCGAGGAAGAAACGAGCTCGCCAATCTAGTCATCGGTAAAGGCCAAAAACACCGCCCGATAACATTATACGGAGACACGCAATCGAATTAATTATTCACCTCGTGTAGTCACATTGCATCACGCCATGACAAGATATACAGCTTCCCTGCGGCCGACTCCCGCAGCCTATCATGCGTCTCGCGATTGCGTCCTTGCAAATTATTATAATTATGTGCCGTTATCACAGCGCAGTCAACACCCAAAATAATATTTAGGACATGGCGTTTTTTTTTTTTTTTTTTAACGCAAAGGTGTAAACAAAGTACGTCCTGCAAGCGATTCTACCATAGCTGTAAATGCCCCATCCCTTTCCAAAATCCTTAAAAATATGCGTGTGATCATTCAGAATGTAGGCAGTCCCGCAACTATACACACGACTTACGGTTTCATTCCCAACGGGCTGCTTGGCAGATGACATTCAACCAACTAAATTCATTGATGCAGTACACCCCGAGGTGTGACGTCACCCCCTTGTGTCCATCCCTTCCAGGACTCATTTCTCAATCACTCGGACGGTAAAGACTTGACGAATTTGGACCCTTTTTTTTTTAGAGTTTTCAGTATCAAAAACTATGGCAACACCAAAAAAAATTTAATTCCGCCTACGTCGGCAACATAGCCGATTACAACACTGCTTACGGTGACAGCAGTGCTGGATTTGAATCACGCAGACAGAGTGCCTCGGTTTGCCTAAAAGGCTAGTGAGGTGCGTTTAAAAAAATACAAATTAAGTAATGTAACATTTCTGGAAACCATACGAACTACAGACAATTTCCGTTAAGCCAGCGAGCACTTTGTACGCATATTTCAGTTAATAAAACTTTAAGACTAGAACTCACGATCTTGGTAATATAACAAATCAGCTGTAAGAGGAAGCAGCAGGTCCGACAAACATGAGCCGGCAAGAACAAATCCACCAGTGAAGTGAAGTGGAATCCTAGCATTGTTTCATCGTTCGTAAAAAACAAGGACGCCTGACAGCAACAAGACGTAAAGGCTTTGCCATTGAACACACAAGCGCTAGTGAACTTAAACGGCTGACAAATAATGGATTTTTTTTTTTCACATTTACACTGAAGACTGCATTAGAATGTCGCCATAACTAAAAAGAAAATAAACCCACAGTACATCGCTGCACGAGATGTTACGCACTGGTGGAAGCGTTTACTAAAAACACTTTTCCGTGTTACGTAACACCATCTCTTATAATGGTTAATTATTATGAATAATTACGATAACTTCTATGTCCCACATACATATATTACACAAATTTACTGTTAGGCTACCTACTCCGAAGCCCAAGTCGTAAGGCGCCTTGTAAACGCACGACTCCGGGTTAGAACACCAAATATTGCCTGTCGCTTTTAGATAAGCTTAGGTTGTATAGCTCGTAAGCCGTCCCCCGAGTAGACTTCCGGCATAAAGCAGGTAGGTATGTAAAACGTTAATTAAAAAAATATTAATTAGTTGAATTTGTACACTACTTTATACTTTTAACGACGTGTTGTAATTATGTCCAAATTAATGGTACATTTAATCACCTATCCCATCTGCAAGAATCGATGAAAAAGCAAATATTGCCGAGCGACGAGGAATGAAAATTTTTCAGTGGATACTCACCGGGTTGTATTTGTAAATATTGCACAATTAAAAAATTGGACTCGATATGTGATAAGGCTGTCAAGTACTTCAGGGTTGGTTGTGACACGGCAGGTTTATTTTGCTCAGAAGTAACTTAAACAGTAACTTTAAACCACATTTATTACCTTTGTATACTGCCTACTGTATTGTATTATTAATAAATGTAACAGTATGCGTACGTTGTAGCTATATTTCGCATATGGCAGGCGGAGTTCTCTCATTTAGGTTGGATTTTCACGAGCAGTAATCACGGCGAAAACGCTTCACTAACGATCTTCTGCTTCATTTAGTCTTCTCTGACTGATTACATCAACAACGATAGGTCGACTTCGACACGGTCGCAGCATACCATCGATATCACTGCGATACTCTGGAGCGCTGTTGTGCTCTGTAGTGGCACAGTTCAACGCATCGTCAACCCTCGACTGTACGAAGGTGCAAGCTAAAAAAAAAAAATACCTCAATGAACACAGTGTACCTTTATCTAATGGTAGCGTGTATGAATCTCATTCGAAAAGTCGCGAGTTCGATCACAGACAGCTGTACATAGGAAAGGAGAAGTTCCCAAGAGAGTTTTCCTATAGCCGTTCCAGGCGAACACTAGTTCATTCCCATAATTAGAACCTTCCAAATCTCTCGTCATTCCTTTTAAGATCACGATTAGACAATTAACATTAAATAGATATATCCTTCCACAACACGCGATTCAAAGTTGTGGGATGTGCCCAAAATAGTTTCTTTTACTGCTGGCAAAACTTTTGCTTGTTCGATTTTAATGCTTCGGCCTTATCAATGACAGCAGTTGTTAGGCTTTATAAAAAAAAATGTATCGTGCATAAGAAATAAGATAATGATAAAAAGGGGGGGGGGGGGGTTCGCTAGAGACAATCTCAATACCGGTTTAGTGTTACGACGAACAAAGCACAACGCTAACTGAAACCATCCAGAAAAAGTATAAAATTCCTTCTCTATTGAGAATGCACCGTTAACGTAAGTTATTGCTGGTATGACCAACATAATTACGGCAATATCTTGACAGTAAAACTGGTTTCAAAAGCCCAAAGGAGCAAACAGATCGTAGCAATATTCTGCACATCCACTGCGTGTCCACAATGGAGGATTAAATAATGGCATAAATAAGTCAAACGTACCACCCCATTTCTCCTTACCCTTGTATAGGCTATTCATGGTGAAACGAGCACTTTTTGAAGGCATCAAGTTTAGAATAACAGTCAATAGATGTATTTTATTGTAGCCTTGGACGTTAACTTTCGAGTCCGGTGAAATATATACACTATGTTTATTACCTACATGGTAATATTTATTATAAAAAAGGGGCGGAAGGATACACAAATAGCTGATAGGAAAAAGTATCTAGGGCCTCAAAAGTGCTCAGTTTACCGCAAACAGCCTATACCAAATCATCAAACATGACTTGATGGAACAGAACTATTTTCGGGGTGCCCGGATTACGCATTACGAATGCGCGAATAAAGTTACAAAAATTTTTTTTTTCTCGGTTTCCTAAAAAAAGAGGGTGGGCGTTTGTTTTCCCCCTCAGCTTCTTGCAGCGAGACAATTAACATTTTTTTAAATCTCGACGTCTAACTTGATTTAACGAATGCTTACCCGGCCATTGTTTCGTGACAGAACGGTAGAAAGCAGCAGACATTTCGCCGCAGGTCTACGAGCAATGCGTACCCGTTGCCTACAGCAAATGGAGAGCGCCATTTGCATTGTGCACTGTAAAAGTGTGTCAATTTTACTGAGAATTTTTGTACATTTACAAAATTATGTAAAAATAAAATATCCTTATCAAAAGTCCTCTTTCTAACCGCAGGTCTGCCGTTTTAACGGGTTTTATCCGTTTTTACGGATTATTAACACTGTAGAAAAATCCAAACTTTTTTTTTAAAGCATTTTGCTCAAAATGGCGACACTAGCGCCCACAGCGATGTGTGTCAGTTTCACTGATGCATTTCTTTGAAAGATCCTTATAATGGAGGGGGATAATTAAGCGAAATATTTTGGACACACGCCATTGCTTCAATGGCGTACGTCCAAAATATTTGCTTAATTATTCACTGGCACGGTTATACAGTTGTTATTTACGTATCTCTGTTCCTGGATGTATGATCACATGCAAAGGCCAAGGCCATTATTGAAAAGAACCTTTGCCGCGAATTGTCGTTTTCACGTATGCAATCCGAATTGTGACTGTTTTTTTTGCATTTGGCATTGATATCACAATGGTGAGGAAACGCAAATGATCGCCGATACAGTCGTATAAACGAAAGTATAAGTGGGAGTGGAAAAAAGAAAAACCATGGTTTGTACATTCCAGACCAAAACAACTACATTACATATGTAAACGTCTTTCATATGCACGTTTTTTCTGTAATTCGCAATTTTTTTATTCCAAGGATTTGACCCAATGATTCCACGATTTTACAGGATTTTGAACCAGGATTTCAGCTTCAGGGCTGGTGGCAGCCCCGTTGTAGCGTCACAGGAATCGTCATTTGGAATACAAATATAATCCTTTCCTAACGACCAGGAATCACTAAGTCGCGAAATCAAAGTTAGCAACTAGTACATTCTGTGATAGTTATTTCACTTCACACGAAATAATGTGTTTATACGAAAGACATGTTATTTTAATAATGGAGAAAAGTTTGATTTCAAACATATTTTCTTTTAACTTTCTTTGCTGTGTAAAATATAAAACACATAACAGTGAGATTGTAAGGGCTCTGAAAGTAAAAGTTAATTAAGTTAATTGTAGCCTGCAGAGAAAATTTTTTTTTGTCAAAAAATGTCTTCCTAATACTGACATATTTACGTGGAAAACAAACTGATGTGTAAAACTGTGTTCACAGCAGATGCACGTTCTCTTAATTAAAGAAGTCTGCAATTATTTCACTCTGAAGCAAAGGTAATAAAGTAGGCAGATGTTTTGACGTCTCGTCGACAGCGACGTCATTAGAGAAGGGGCAAATTGCTTAGAGATAACGTAACGGCGAAGGAATCTGCCATGGCCTATCGTAAGGAATCATCCCAACATTCGTCTGGGGTGATCACGGAAACCATAGAAATCCGACATCAGAATGGCAGATCAGGAATCGAAGCCGGGTCTTCCCGAACGCGGATCCAGCGATTTACCGCTGCACTGCGCCACCTCACTCGGTCAAAGCTGATAAAGGAAACTCATTACACGTCACTTCGATAAAAACAAACCTATCGCTCCGCAAATAATCACCTGTGTGTACAAAACACAAGTAAAGACGCAGTAGGCAAGTTTTGGGTGAGTGAAGAGATTTGGGCGGCTCTTAACAGCGAGGTCTTGAGAGCCGATGAGGGTGATTGAGGTGAGCCTGGATCGGCAGCGGAATGAAAGGGCGGGTGAAACGGGAGATCCCCGAGAATACCCGCCGACCAACGGCATCGTCCGACACGATTCCCACATGCGAGAATCAGGCGACCCGGCCGGGGATTGAACCCGAATCGCCTTGGTGGGCCAGTTTTGAGTCGCCAAAACACCTCGCTCTGCATATAAGCTAGTCACGGTAAAGTGGGCACATTTTAAGGTCCTCTCGACAGGCATTAACCACCAATAAATATACTTTAATGCAAGCTCAGACGTTAACTTTAGTGTGGTGAAATGTATGCAACGTAATGCAGATGGCAACGTTTATATCAAAATGTGGCGGAGATAAAAATTAGCTAAAAGGTAAATTTCAGCCAGGACCTTAAAAATTATCACTTTACCGTGAATAGACTATACCATCAGTTACTGACCCGGTATTTATATATGAAATTGGCAATAGCATTACAAATTTTCAGAGACTACTTTATACACCCGCCCGAAGGACGCAAGCGTTCCACGTACAGAGTTAGCAGCTGCATGAAACCCGATAATGCGCTTTAATTTCAATTACAACGGAGTTCACAAAACCCGGATGTTTAAAAATCCCCACAATATAAATTCGATTGGCTTGGAGTCGGGTGAACGAGCAGACCACATAATGGGTCTACTGCGACTAGTTCATTACTCAAAGAGAGTGCGATTCAAATGCCGTCGAACTGCAGTAGAGAAATGAGATGTGTCATCGTATTCAGCACATGTTACAACGTAGATCAAGGGCACGTCTATCAAAGCAGATAATATGTGCTGCAGAAACTGTAGCACATAAGTGTAAGCAAAAAGCAACTTAGTTTCAGAGCCATGTCTGGGGAAAACCGTTCTGGTCTTCTCTACCTCGCCCAAAACTATTTCTCAGTGGGCACTACCAACCCACGTGTTTTCTCACTGTTTTAAATTCGCATTAATTATAAATGAAATATTAAAATTTATAAAGAGAATATCCATAGGATTTCAATTTAACCAAAATAAAAATATTGTAGGCTGTTCACTGTAAAGTGAGCACTTTTGAAAGCATTCTCATTTAGAATAACAGTCAATAAATGTACTTTATTTTAGCCGTAGACGAGAACTTCCGAGTGATGTGAAATATACTAATTGTGTTTATTACTTGCATGGCAATATTTAATTGAAAAGGTGGTTAATGGATAAAAAAGACTGAAAAGAAAAAGTAACTCGGGCATCAAAAGTGCTCAATTTACCGTGAACAACCTATACTTTTATGAACACAAGTATAAAACACATAATTAGGTAATAACCAAACACGTAATACATGGGGTGATTTTTCATTCAAAGGTTTGCTTCAAAAAGTGTGAAGAAACAGCGAATAGACTATAGTATGTTTATTCAACGTTAAGAAAGGACTATGTCGTTACCAACTTCACTGGGCGCGTGCCAGACACTGTGCCCGTTCAAATACGCATGCAGGTAGGGAGCAGGGACATTTCTTCGAACGTTGGTTGCAAAAGTACTCACTTTACCGTGAAAAGCCTATAGAATAAACAGCTATAGATTATTCACGGTAAAGTGAGCACTTTTGAAAGCCCTCTCACTTGGAATAATAGTCAATAAAGAGTTTTTATTGTTGCCTTTGACGTTAACTTCTGAGCGTGGTGGATTATACACACTGTGTTTATTACTTACATGGCAATATGTATATTTTTTTAATGGTGGCTAAAAGACAAACAAATGGCTGACAGGAAAAAAAACTAGGGGTCTCAAAAGAGCTCACTTTACCGTGAACAGTCTATAGTTGGGTGTAGGAGTACTTTCGGAATTTTTTTTTTTTTTTTTAATGGGGTAAGGTAGAGCCGCGGCGAAATACAAAGGCGGGGGAAGCGCAACATCCCGGAGAAAGCTGCCGGTGATAGTCCGTCATGTCTCTTCACGTATGAAATCCGGGGACCCCGACATGAATCGAACCCGGTTAGCCTTGACGAGAGGCGAGTAGTCTGATCCCCCCCCCTCCCCCCTGAAATCCCCAACTTTTTCCCGGGTGTGCTATTTGAGAAAATCAAATAACTGCTTAAGATTGCCACTTGAAAAAATAAAACACTGAACCTCTTGAGACTTCACGCCGTGGCATTCGTGGAAAGAAACCGAGATACGCAAGCCATCCATTTCGGCAACACTGAATATAGTACACCAGGATCCTGGGCCGCGGGCTGAGCCACAACAGGTGAACCTGGTTATCATAGAAATTGAAACGTCGTCTGGGAACTTCGGCACGTGCTCGCTCGCACATCCCGACATGCGCTAATAAGGTGAAAGTAAAATACGAAATAAAAAAACGTTAGACTTAATATATAACACTTAAGAATTAAGACTTAACAATTCAGAGTTAAGACTTAAGAGTTAGGCGTAAGACTTTAAACTATATATCCGAATGCTGGGCAGAGACATACATCACCAAACAAAACTTCAAGAAAATCGGTCGAAAAATGTGCCTTCCTGAGCCTACGGGGTTCTAGCCCAAAAATGGGGGAGGCGGGGGAGGTTGAAAAGCATATCACGGTACGTGGGGCAGTGAAATACACCACTAAACTTAATTTCAACTGAGTGCGCACGAATGTGGTGCGTTGTCCTCTGGTGTAATTCTCCAGGGTTAGTTAAGCTTTGCACGAGGCGGAGGGATATCCTGGAAGTAGAAATTTAGCAGGGCTTCAGAAAATGATGAAGTAACCGTGAATGGACTATATACACGGATTATGTACATATAAGAAATAATAGTGATATTATGTGTCTGATAATGCAGCTATACTGCATTTCTACTCAAAATTCCTGGCCTACTAAAACTTTCCTTCTTGTTTTAAAAATGTATCAGTTTTATGCACCTATAGGAAGTGCAACATTATCACATGTTCTTATGAGAAAAATGTTTAATTCTAGTCGTAAAATGATATAAAATTCGTAGAAATAAAATTATTTCCGAAAAGTAACCGATAAAGTAAAAACTTAATTGCTTTTTACTAGCTGCGTCCGAGAGACAGAGAGAGAGTGATAGAGAGAGAAAGGTAAAGAGAAAGAGAGATATATATGCATTGTGTACAGGATGCGCAGACTTCCGTTGTTTTGGCCTAGAAGAGGCCAGTAACAATGGTTCCAAAGTTTATTTTTTTGCGCCTATTTAGAAAAAGAAAATTATGAATCCAGGAAATACCATCATCGCGGGAATAAATAAGCTTCGTACACTTTATAAAAGAACAAAGGCTATTGAAAACACAAATGGGTCTTGCCACACATTAAAGTTAAGTGCACGGTCTACCTGCTGGCAGCTGCGACATTTAAATAGGAAATCTCATGTTAAGGAAATTTCACCTCAGTGTGTTAATTTAAAAGGCAGGCGTTTCAAACAAAATGTATTCTCAATGAATTTTTTATGTGATGATACCTACGAGCGTTTATTTTCGATATAGATAGGCAGTATGTACTTGATTATAAACATAAATTTTATAAAATCCTTTCAAACAGGTTATACATGCTGTGGAAACATCCGTTGTAGGCAACATCTAGAAAATTCGTGAAGAATACATTTTTACCCGAATACGACGAAGCAAAGAAAGGGTTATGATTTTAACAAGATGTATGTAGGTATGCATGTATGTGTTACATTTCCGATGTTACACTGTAGCACCGATTTTGATAAATGAGGTGTCTATCGATTCCTTTTGATAACCCGAGTGTCAGACTATGACACGATTTAGAAAATTCAATATGGCGGCCGTGACAAACCAGATGGCGCCACAGGTAAAGATAGCTCGCGAAAGTATTTCACTCGCGCCTTATGGAACAAGACAGGTGGATCATTACAATAACGCAATAACAGAAAATGACAGTAAATGGAGCCACAAGGACGTGATATGCTACTCGCGATAAAATGAGCACTTTTGAAAGCCCTGATGAAGATCTACTTGTATGCACGTTGTGTATTCTTCCGCCTTATGTAAGATTAATATTGACATGGACCTCATCACTTTAGTCATGCGTCGGTCAAGTGAAATTGTGAAATGATTAGAAAAGTAAATATTTAACAGATCTGCTCATTTTTACACTTAGATGTATAAAAAAAAGAAAGCAAAAATAAATAATTTAATTTATCATAAATGGTATCCTAACACTTTTTATTCGAAGTTATCATACGGAACTACTTACTGTCCATCGTTACCAACTTTACTGGGTGAATGCCACTCAGTGCGCCCGTTATAACACAAAAGGTAGGTGCAGTAACTATTTTTTTTGGATTTATTTCAAAAGTACTCACCTTATCGTGAACAGCCTTAAAAAGAAATTGATTGGCCAGCGCTACGTCGAAACTAACTCGAACCTGAGGAGCTGCCGAATGTTATGCATATTAAATTTGATGACCCGACTATTAGATCTGACAATTTAGAAGATAGCACAATAAAAATTGAACCAGCGTCTACAGACGTTGATGGATTGAGATGAAGCGGAAAATTCTAAGAAAAAATGCTACTCCTCATTCTGTGTTGGGCGGTTACCGTGCATAAATTACAAGGTTTTTGGAACGCGCAGTAGTAGACTTAGGAAAACATATATTTGCCAGAGATCATGAATACGTTGCCCTCAGCAGATTAAAGAACTTAATGGATTATTCATAAGTGACCTTGACCCGAGAAAACTACTGAATAATCCATGTGGCCACGATTCTCTAGCAGAATTGGAAAGGCTACGTAGCCTTTGAAATGTCGCTACTACTTATTTTGACAAAAAAAATTGTAAATAAATAATAAAGTTATAAAAAAAAAACTAACACTCGACTACTCAAAAGTAAAAAAAAAAAAAAAAAGTCTTCAATTAAGTGTAGGAGTAAAATCACAAAGCCGTAGTCACACGTCATGCCATTTAAGACACTTATGGCTTTATGATTATGCTCGTACGCTGAACTGAAGACATGATTTTTGAGTCGTCGGGTTTCGGTTTTTTATAACTTTTTTTATTTAAAAAAAATTGGTTATATAAATACCTGCAAACGGATTTCAGTAATTTTGTAAATTAAAATTCCTAGCAAAAAAATTGAAGAAGGTTTCGTTTCGGGTGTGTTTTCATACCTGTAACCTTCCCTTCGAAGCAACATGTTTTGTAGACATTTATCAAAAAATATAAGTATTCATAGGAATTAAACCTGTCCCTTACTAAGGAAAACTGTTTAATTTCCCCTTACACTCGCAAAAAAAAAGTTATGAGAACTGAAGTGAAGTATATCGCGCTATATTCTTTTCCTTGTGTAATTCTGTATAGGCCAAGTCAAAACAGAACTGTCAGAACTAATAACTTGCGAATCATTTAGAGAACTGCCAAATTCACATGTTATAACAATGGCAAGACAGTTTCTTCAAAAGTTTTCCAGGAAACCTGAGGTTCTGTTTACTATAATAACATTTAACGTTAACTTAAATACATTCTAGAAGCATGACAATTAGAAATGCTCAGAAGATAAAAAATAGGTTATACAACTTTTTTTTTTTGTAACTTTGTGAAGTGAATCAATAAATAGTTTTTAAAAATGCTGTAGAAATATATGTTACGAGGATTAAGCGACGTTAATAATACGGTATAATTATATAATAAACCGTTAAATTGTTCGAAGGGGAAAAATGGAGCACAAATTAGTGGACACAGATGTAGAAACGGATGATGCTATCCATTATCCTGTGGCGTTAGTTCATCAACAGCATCTATAGGCTGTTCACGGTAAAGTGAGCCCTTTTGAAAGCCCTCTCACTTGGAATAATAGTCAATAAATATATTTTATTTTAGCCTTAGACATTATATTACAAGTGCAGTGGAATATACACAATGTGTTGTTTACTTACGTGGCAATATTTAGTTTAAATGTTGGTTACAGGATAAAACATGGCTGAAAGTTAAAAGTAATTAGGGTCGCAAAAGTGCTCACTTTAGCGTGAACAGCATATACCCTCCTGACCTACCATCACACAAGCTTCTCCTCATGATTGGAGTTCCATTAATTTTACTGCGAAACCTTAACTTACCAAAAACGCTGCAACACCACCAGGCTCCAAGCGAAGGCTTTGCAACAATATGTGTAATCGACGGCAGTCTTCACTGAATATGCACGGGGGGGGGGGGGGGGGTCGTTCATACCGCGTATACCGCTCATTTCATCCGAGGACCCTTTCGAATTTGAAACAGCAAGACTTGTTTTGATATAACTATAAGCGAAGTCCAGTGACGGTCACTGAAGTTGAGAAGGGAGATTTGAGGGGGGGGACTGCTTCCCACATGGACAGCTTACGTTGCCTGCGAAAGAGTAAGCTCACCTGCAGGCTATTCACGGTAAAGTGAGCACTTTTTAAAGCAGTCTAGTTTGGAATAATAGTCAGATATATTTTACTGCCGTCTTAGACGTTAATTTTCCAGTCCGACGAGATATACACACTATGTTTATTACTTGCATAGCAATGTTTATTTTAAAACGTGATGGAAGGATAAAAAAAATGGCTGACGTCAAAAGTGCTCACTTTGCCGAGAACAGCCGATAGCAACTGGTAATACTAGCACCTGAGGGCAAAACCGCTAATGTGGTGTACAGAGAACTATTATATTGACACATGTTTTGTATTTATATCGGTTGAGTCATATTTACAAGTTTATGTGATATGACTATGCTGTTCACTTTTCATGTTTCGCTTTCCATATCCCGGAGCATTTGCTCAACATGGGGTCGCAAGTTGGACATTTAAAGGAAATACACAAACAAATCAGACCATAATCCTATTTGGAAAAAAATTTCTGTCTTAAACTTTTCCCTCGACATATCCGGACAGGACAAAGAGAACTGTAGTGAGATAATCCAGTCCAGGGAATGATTTTTTTTTTTTTTTTTTAACTACCGTAATAAATGCGGCAGCGGACAGGCTGTCAGCCCAGTGGCGCCTGTGAAGGATGTTCAAGGTGAAGTGAGCACTTTTGAAATCAACCTTAGAAAAAAGTCACTGCCCTTGCTTGCATATATTATGAGCGCACTGAGTGGCGTACGGCCAGTAAAATTGGTAACGATGGATGGAAAATAGTTCCATTCCTTAACGTCTACTTAAAGGTGTCAGGTAACCATTTGTGATTACGTCTACTTACATTATTTATTTCGCTTTGTGTTTTTTTAATGTATTGAAGCGTAAAAAAGAACAGATTTGTGAAATATTTACTTTTCTAATAGTGTCACAGTTTCACTTGGCCGATACACGAATACTGTGATGAGGCCCATTATAATATTAATTTTACATAAGGCGGAAGAATACACAACGTGCATACAAGTAGATCTTAAATATCGTTACAAATCGAACGAGCTTCAAGACTACATCCACACAACACATACTATACTGCTTCCTGACAGTTTGGATGCTGCCTGATTTTGTAAACAACAGTGTTAATTAAAAACTTATTTCCGCCAATTACTTGTTTAGTGTTTACGCTGTTCGTAGCACTCCTATCAGTTTTCTAGTAACATTACAATAGGCCTACGTAACATTTATACCGCTTGGTGTTGAAAATTGAATAGACAAAACTTAAAAATAATGTTCCACAAAGTAGCACAAGCTTGCGAATTTTTTTACCAGTTGTGATCATTTACCTGCCAAACCTCTAAGTAGAATGAATATTCTGTGCAGCTGCCTCGTTGGCGGAGTTTATTTTGACACTCGATGTGAATCAGGAATGTCAACACTTCATATTCATTTAGAAATGAGGATTTCCGAAGTAGGCCCTAGTCTATTATATGGTTCGAGTTGTCGCCAAAATATAGCTTCATTTTACTCACTACTCTTTCCTAGGCTTTCGCCCCCTGTTTACATCTCAGTCGAGTAAGTCATGCTTGAAATTACCGTATATTCTAAACATAGTAGATTAGTCGTACAAGATAAAATCATTTGAACAAATCAATGTCTAATAATATATGTATAATTTTTGAAGGGTCGTACTTAATTTAATACGAACAGAAACAATCAAACCGAACATGCTTGCGTTGTATATCATAGTACAAATTTGTTTTCCCAGTTTTAATTGTTGATCACGCTCATACGCCCAGTTACTCATAATCGATGGGGGGGAAAAAAAAAGGGGGGGGGGCGGATTGGCCCGCTGGAGTTCCCTTCTTGTGTGTGTAAATGTGCATAAAGGCTGTTCGCGGTAAAGTGAGCACTTTTCGCACTGTTAAAGATCTACTTGTATGCACATTCCGTATACTTCCGCTATATGTAAAATGAACACTGCGTCGGCCAAGTAAAACTGTGGAACTCTAATATTATACCAATTTTGATAGTTCATACAGTTATACGCATTAAAAATACAGAGAGCAAAACAAATTATTTCAGTCTCGTCACATAATCTCATAATACTTTTAATTGTCCGTTAACACATGGAACCACTTTCTCTTCGTCGTTCCCAGTTTTAAATGCGCATTCCAGTCCAGTGTGCCCGTTAAGATACCTGCAGGCAGAGGGCAGTGTAATTTTTCAAAGGTTGATTCCAGAAGTGCTCACTTTATCGTGAACATTCTTTATGTATGTGTACATGTATGCACATTACGTAACGTGTGTTTGTATGTTTGCGCGCGCGCGCACGGACCTAGTGCCAGTAAACAGGTAAAGCAAAGTGCTTATACTGTGTCCTGCTTGGGCATTGACGTATTTTAAAAAATCAAGCTGGATTTTCTGGGCTATAAATAACCAAGCTGGATTTTCTGGGCTATAAATAACCGTAAACAATATTTTAACGCGGCAGTTCAAAACTGTAAATTAAAACGGGGAATTTCGTATAGGCGCAATAAAACGTCGCGTGTCATCTGCATTCGACACTCCAGTCCACAACAGTTGATGACAAAAAGTAGTCTCCATTATGTGATTTGTAAATGTGCGAGCGCTTACGCCAGATCACGTGGTTTAAGTTACAGTCGGCGAGTGTGATGGAGGGTCGATTTGCGCCAAGACAACGCTTTATTAGTGGTTTTGGCGACTGACTTGACTTACAGCGTTTGTGTGAAGTTTTGTTACAGCAGAGTGCAACATCCTCGCGGAAAACAAATGTTACGTATGATATCAAGTAAAACAAACACGCTTTTATTCGTAATACGTTACTGGTTATGATAAACCCACATCAGCAACACTGTCTCAACGGCAGAAGAATAAACTGAAATACAGCGAAAAACTGAGAAACTCGCCGACAGTTCAACATATGTTGTAAACACACTCCGTGTGTTCCTTGAAGTAGTTAGCACAAAGACTTCGTCGAAGTAAGAAAATAATTCCAGTAAAAATTGCAGACTACGGAAATAAAATACCTGCCCAGCCCTTTGCTTGCTCTCTCTACACTCTTGCCTTCTCAAGAATCGAACCCGTGGACACGAAAACTACACTAACCTGACTGAAATAATTATGTCGATTTCTATTGATACTTGTCGAATTGGGAGATCGTTACCAAAGTAAATATATTTAAAAATACCTATAAATAAAACCTTTTTAGGGATACGGCAATTCCTAACAAAGCAATTATTTTCCTCAAAGAAAAATACATTTATAGGCTGTTCACAGTAAAGTGAGCACTTTTGAGGCCCTAGTAACGTTTTCTGTTAAGCCATTATATTTATCATTTCACCACCTTTTTGAAATAAATATTGCAAAGTATAAACATATTGTGTGTATTGCACCGCAATCTTAAGTTAACTACGGCTAAAATAAAAAATATTTATTGACCATTATTACACATGAGAAGGCTTTCAAAAGTGCTCCCTTTACAGTGAATGGCTTATAAATACAAAGTTAAAAAATATATTTTATTACTAACAACAATGTTTTAATTATTCCTAAATGAAGTAGGTTAAATATAAACCAGAACAGAACGTAACCAATTTGGAGTTTTTCACTAAACTGGAGGTAGGGGAATGACTGCGTTTGCTTTATATTGTACTCGGCGTGAACTCCGGCCAGTTTTATACAAATTCATACCCTAACATAAGCAGTTCATTTTTAAACCTGAATTACATCCCTACTAAGTACTTCAAACACCAATAAATATTCCAAATAGTTTTGAAGTGGTTAAATTATAAACTATCCTTTAAAAGCTAACAAGTTGTCTGCTTATTTAGAAGCTACTTAAAAAAAAATATTTGTTTGAAAATGCTTATTACAGTGAAGATTATTTTTAATGATTATAATTTGCTATAATTTTGCAAATAGACATTTAGAGTGCATTGCGAGTATTTGTACTGTAATTAAGTTATTGTATATTTATATTGTAATGAAAATATTCTGCTCTGGTGTTTAATTTCGTATATATTTTCCAACTTTTTTTATATATTATCTGTTTTGTCATTATTTTTTTCTAATTATTGGCTAAAGTTTTATGTATGTACTGCAATGTAGCTATGTAACAACTGACAATTACCATAAATAATTCTGTAACTGTCAGTATGGATTTTAATTACATGCTGTCATGGTCATGCGACGTTTTGACAACAAAAGATGCCATGGCGTAACACACATTATGTTATCATACGAATAAAATTCAAGTAAAAACACAACCATTACGTTCTCGCGCACTCGATTAAAATGCTAAATATTTACTACAGGGCAGGGTATTGATATTCCTGGCCAGTGCGCTTTAGCAACGTTCATGCAGAACACGCACACACGAGAAATAAGAAATGGAAGCGAAGGGAATCTGAGCTGCTGCCAAGTAGGCTAGCCGAGAAGGAGGCATTGTATACACTGACCCGAAATCCGTAAGTTTGACCTGCTGGGAGCTACTTTCGTCACATATTTCAGTTAGAACATCTCGTTTCTTGGCGGACGCTGTTCCTTACCTTATTTGGAGCAGACCCTGCAGCTGGGTCCAGACTCGGGCCAACCCATGGACTGCCGAAAGGTGCAAATTTTCGCTCGCAGAGGTGCGGGGAGCCCAGTTTCGTCCCAGCTGAATCCCGGACGCCGACAATAAACAAGGCACGGGCGACGGGATGGTCTTTTTCTCAGTCTTCCCCACGCATTCACGTGCCCGCACGCACGCCGAATACCACACGGCGACTGTTTAACCCTCCGTCGACAACGGCTTCCGCTGTTATACGCGCGAAATCTCTCCAGGCAGCTGGAGTTCAGGCCTGCTCCGTCGGCTTGCAATCGACCTTTACCTGTGCGTTCGCTTTCATGCGCCAGCCAGCTTCACTGTGCACCGCCGCTTTCCCCCTAGTGTACTCGTCCCACAACGTTCGGTCCGTTCCGCCAACGCTCGGGAGTTTCCGGCGCTGCCAACTGCTCGGCGGCGAACTACCCTAGGCCGGTCGATAGTCCCAGTGTAGCGCCCTCGATGCAGTAGCACCAACCGTAGTACAGTACCCCACGGACGGGGGGAAGCCGGGCAGATTCGCAGCACTCGCGTATCCTCCGAAGGGAAATTAACTCTGCCGTGCCTTTCTACGCGCGTGAAAAAATTATTTCAAAGAAAAATCTCATTTCCGCAATCATTCCGTCAGTAAATCTATTATCCGTTGACTCACATGCGTATATTTTATGTCCCCCTCCCTTTTTTTTCCCTGCTCTCTTTATGTGTACAGAATTTCATTCGAAATGTAATCTACTACCTTTAATACAGGAATGAAATTTCAAAAATGAAGTATATTAAAAAGCTACCGTTATATACAACGAGAACCCGCATAACAATACATGAAATGATATCGCATGTTGCATATTGAAATTCTGTAGTGTACAGGTGTAGCAGGCGAATTTTACCCAGGCTATTCTTACCCCCTGGATGCCTGAGTGGCGGCACATGTCAAAGCAGCTTGGCGGTCCGGTGACAACTGCAACAACAGTATGGCACTGTTTACAACCCTCGGCTGACCACAATACATATGGTTGACGCTAATCCCCGAGAGCATTACCTTCGTAACTTTCTCACCAGTGTCCCTTGATAGATAACAATTGAAGTAACAAGCATTGCCCCCTCGCAAGTAAAATTACTATTCAAGCGTAGCCAAAAGTTATGCACCGAGCCAGAGTCCTTTGCGCCAGCAGGTGAGTTAATCCCCAAAACAGTTATTCAAGGCGCGCAGGCTGTTTTTTGTAAGTGGTGACCGCGAAGCAGTCACGCATCAGCGAAGCTTCGAGTGTCCCCAGAAATGATTTTCAAGTGTAGTAATTTCGTGTTCTGTATTATTAGTAAGGTGGCATTATACCACTATCCGAGAAAAAAAATTATTTTTCCGAAGAGTCCCTATTCTGAACATTTACCTTTTTCTTTCCGTACGGCCCTCCACTGTGCCGACATTTCACCGATGGTATAATTATGTAATTATTAAGTTCTTTTCCTGTCTCGATTGCGAGGGTGCCCGTCCTTTCCTGGGGGTAAAATCCGCCTAGAAGTAAGATTCGCCGAGGCTGGCCCAAGTGACTATCACCCCCTGGGAGTTTCTAAAAGTGCCTTCTCTTCTCATTTGTTGCGATCCTCTATACATCATTTAAGTCAAAAGATGGAACATCTTGCCATCGCTGGGTTTTATTCATTTTATAAATTTGTGTAGTTGAAAAAATTTTAACCACATATTAGTTAAAAATAACCCAAAACAATATGGGTTTATGTCACTATGATTCAGCATAAGTTTTAACGAAATCATATTGTGTATATTAAAATGTAAGTAGTTTTACTTTTTTCATAGTCGTTTTGGTGATTTTTGCTCAAGTATAAACAAACATTCTGCTTTGAAATAATTAAAATTGTGTGAACTGAATACGCGTAATTTTTTTTTTTTTTTTTTTTTCGTTCAAAATGGCCACTGTTCGGCGCCCCTTTTTCCTCGACGCCTCTGGTGGTGGCTCGCCCTTTTGAATGGTCTTGCAGGTATAGTCAATTAACGGTAAAGTGTGCACTTTTTGAAGCCCTCTCACTCGGAATGATAGTTAATAAATATATTTTACTGTAGCCTTAGACGTTAACTTTCGAGTCCGATGAAATGTGTAGACCGTGGAGAAGAGTAACTAGGGATTTAAAAAGTGCTCACTTCACCGTGAACTGCCTATAACCAATGCTTACATTAAAAGGTACCTCGCCAAATGGATGATTTGGATGGGCGATGGATGAGCGGTTAGCCTGCTCGCCTCCCACCACGGCGAACCGGGTTCAATCCCGGCCGGGTCACCGGTCTTTCGCATGTGGGAATCGTGCCGGACGATGCCGTTGGATGGTGGGTCTTATCGGGGATCTCCCGCTTCCCCCGCCCCATCACTCCGGCGCTGCTCCGTGCTCACCTCAACCACCCACATTGATTCTTAAGACCACGCAGTTAAGAGCCACCCAAATCTCTTCACTCACTCTTAAAGGTCTTGAGATTCACTGCCTTAATTTTTTTGTGCCTAGATAGCCTGATAATATTTGCGTTGATACATCAAACTTTTACCCTCTGTAACTGAAGAGGGACAGTGATGAGGATTCTCAGAGGACATGAACTATTTCTTGACTGCCACCTATGAGCAAACTATATTTCGTTCTTAATTTAAAAAAATACAGTATACGAAAGCTATGCGTACTATGTTTGTGCCGCGGTCAAGGGATGACTTTCCATCTCATATCAGATTGTGAAGTTAGGAGACCCATGTAAGTTAAAGCAAAACAAGTTTGTCACCGTACTTCTTTTGTATTTAACATTATATTTCTTGCGCTTTAATTCATTTCAACATTCCGTGTCCTGTTAAATGCTTTTATCAAAATAAAACTTCTTGTATGGCAATTATTACTGTAACCAGCGTTTTATATAAACAATTGAAAAACAAGTGTATAGAAGAAAAATTTTTTTACTTATGACTTCTGCATATTATCAGATAACCTGTAAGCTAATTGATACATCTTGAAGCTTCATTAAATGAGTAAATGCTGTTCACGATAAAGTGAGCACTTTTGAAATCAACCTTAGAAAAGTGTCACTGCTGCTGCCTGGCATATATTTTAACGGGCTAAGTGACATGCGCCCAATAAAGTTGGCAACGATGGATGGAGAGTAGTTCCATATCTTAACGTCGAATAAAAAGTGTTTCCGTTTTATTTAAATGATCAAAGCGTAAAAGTGAACAGATTGGTAAAATATTTACTATTCTAATAATTTCACAGTTTCACTTGGCCGACGCATGTATAAAGTGATGAGGCCCATGACAATGTTAATTTTACATATATTCGAGGAATACACAGCGTGCATACAAACAGATCTTAAGCAGGGCTTTCAAAAGTGCTCACTTTACTGTGAAAAGCCTATAATTGACGTTATTCCCGCAACGGATCTAGAACCTGACGATTACTGGATAGTAAAATAGTGTACAGGCTGTTCACGGTAAAGTGAGCACTTTTGAGGCCCTCGTGAATTTTTTATTTCAGCCCTTATTTATATTTTAATCACCTTTTTAAATAAATATTGCCATGCAAGTAATAAACATAGTATGTAGGTTCCACTGCACTCAAAAGTAAACTTCTAAAGCTGAAATAGAATACATTTATTGAATATTATTCCAAATGAGAGGGCTTTCAGAAGTGCTCACTTCACCGTGAAAAACCTATACTATTACGTACGTCATATAGTCGAGTACCGCAAAACATAGCATAAAACACTTTGCCCAGAGGTCGTGGTCTCGGCACAGACAACCCTTTTCAAGACATGAGCGCCTCGTTAGTGTAGTAAAAGAGGAAGGGTAGTCTAACACGCTAGACAGATGCCCTCTCTGGTTTTAGTCTCGTACTAAGCAAAGATGGACCTAGCAATACTACGAAACCTGTCAATTTGGAGGAACATCAGAGCACTGCATTGAAAAGATGTGTCCACTTGAGAAGACAACGCATTATAGTATTACTATTATAATATATAATATATATAATATGTAGTATATATATTAGTCGCTTGCTCTCCGAGTAATCTGTTTCTGAATGCAGTACAATTTAGGTGAACGAACAGTTTCCCCTGGTTCTACTGAAACCATTCAGAGATGATTAAAATTAGTTGCCACTGTAAAAAAAATATTTCTTTGAAAACTTCTTCAACTGTATTGGTTTGACTCATGTATACATATAGTATTGAAATAATAGCACATCCGTTGATAAAATTGGGAACATTGAGCCTTGCTACTATACATAGTTGATAATAACTTACCTACGATCTAACCCTTCTTCAGAAAATGTATAGGGGGGGGGGGGAGATCGCCATTTCGTGCTTTCTCATACGTATACACTGTTGAAAATTTGGGGGGTTATTTCTACGTGCGCGTACTTCGGAATAAATATATGAGGAACGTAAAATATAAACTGTTAAAATGTACGCTTACAGATGAAAATTTTTGCGTAAATGCACAGTTGATATGCGAAAACCAAAATTTGAACGTATCTCCGTAAAACTTGTGAAGTCTCAGTGGCCGATTTCCTGTAGCTTTGGGTGTCGGGGGTGGACAATGCCGATGCTATACACGAAGCATGCTTCGCCGTTGTAGAACTTGAAAATTACCTTACCCTGCAGCAGAAAAGATGTCTACGTCATTTACAACTATAGGCAACCTTAGTTAGCCAAACAACCTCTAACACAAGGTAACACTTCAAACGCACCATGATACAGGAGAGAAACTACGTGTGTATCATTTTACCGTAGGACGCCCTTAGGGGGTAACTTTGGCCCTAAAATATGGAAAATTTCATTTACTTCTGTAATGATTAAAAATGAACATTTTATTCTCCTTCTGGTTTCTGATAACAAAACCACAGAGCAGAATAAAGCACATTTGTTTCTAACATTTACAACAGTAAATAGGCTACCTAAAATTTAGGGCTAAAGTTACGCCCAAGGACCAAAGTCACCCCGTCGTACAGAATTGTAAATTGCAGTTTTTCATTCTCTGTCCTATCCGTATATGACAGTTCAACGTATGTGATCTTTAAGTAAGTACTGTTTTTGGTTCATGTTCAAATTTCGCTCTAGAATACAGAATTATTGTGTATAAAGAAATACCAAATCTACGTATATTTTTCCAAATTATCCTAAAGTTCCGCGAAATACACTGCAATTTCATTACTCAGGAAACTAAGTCCCCGCAATTTAACGGTAATTTATAAACGATAATTTTTCCAACCCTTTAACATAATGTTATGTAATTGTTTCTAACGTTGTGCCGAAGTGTATTTACTTGTGTAAAAGCTTATTGCGGCTGAAGTAATATATTTTGCTTCGACGAATCTATTTTCAGCCCAGAAAATAAGCCAATAATACTGTATGCACATTAAAGACTGCAACACGACTCGTGTTTCATTTCCCAATGTCGCGACACTGATGAGTTAGTGTGGAATTCTGGGTTTGGGTGTCTTCACATGTAGTTAACGTATGTACTCCAACTAATGGCAGGACGGCTCAGTCCTGCCATTATTTAGGTATTTCTGCATTTTTTTTTTTTCCACGTTTGGAGTTATTTCATCCTTGTCCAACTTTATATGGTTTCAAGTGGATTCCTTTACCTTTTGATTTAACTGCTCTACTAATTGCCGAAACCCCTCCGAGGATTGATTCAAGAGCTGTTAATGCTGGAAATAGGAACAGAATAGTTCCTCCTTTCTTTGTTTTGGTTTTGCATTTTAAGCCCATGCTTCTCTTCACCTTCACGAACATAACTTTATCAACAACCCAAGTTCCAAAGCTTTGCCCTTTAGATGTGGATGGATTCTTCCTTATATTTGCTGCTCTATCGGCTAAAATTGTATCCACTATATGTTTTTTTTTCAAGTAGCTGGTTCGATTGTATACTATATCGTGTTCTTTACACGCGTTAGCCAAAGAGTTCATTCCTTTATTGTTCTGTGCCAACCTTTTTGCAAGTTTAGTATCTGGTCCGCAATAATTGTATTTCTGTAAATGTAATTCAATTAGTAATTTATTAATCAATGTATTCAATACACTGCGTCCTTTTTTGATATGTTTAGTACAAGCCATTGTTTTCAACTTAATGCAAACCTATATATAGACCTACATTTATAGTTTTACGTTAGTACGTTAGGTAGAACTGTGTAATAGTGTAGAAATGAAGGTTTTATAGCAAAATGTACATCCGCTGGTAATTGTAAATACAAAAGAAAAAAATAATTGAATAGAAACATGGTATTCCTTTACCATCAAATATATGTTGTATAATAAGCAGTCCTTGTTAAAGTGGAAAAACTTGTGTGATATTGTCGCTGTTGGAGCTTCCGAATTGACTTAAATTTGAAAACGTACATGTGTTTTCTAAAACAATACAACACGAGAAATATCAACGATTAGTGATCATTTTGTAGTTAATTGAAGGAATGCAATATTTCTCTTTTACAAATAGATAAGATATAGTGCCTCCGAATGAAGCATTGCCCAATTCCGTATTTATCTTTGACGATGTTTGATGTGAACCACAGGGTGGAATACAGCAATATATCAGTTTTGGTCGACATTCAAACATTGAATTTTTTATCTATGGTAAAATTACGCATGCATACCGATACATATTTACACGATAATGCAAATATGGTAATTGTGTTTAAAATGGATAATATGAATCTGCAACATATTTACAATGATCATGTTCGAGGCGATATGACATTTACAAAGTTTAAATATACGTGTTTTTACTGTTGGAAAGAAAAATATGGTTTTTTTTGGTGATTATACCAACACTTCCCCTATATAAAGGCAGATTTAGGTCTGATTTTGACAGTTCTTTACTTCTAGGCAAAGAATAATGAGTATTTCAAAGTTTGGACATAGCGGTATTAAACACAATCATTACAATAGCTGTTTAACCGAAAATCGCAATGGGAATTGTCATTTGAACAGACATATATTACGTAATATGGTTATGGTTGTGAAATATATCAATGCGGTAAATAAACGCTATGTGGAAGACTTAAACACTGTTATGCTAAAGATATTTAAATCGCTATCAAACAATATTCAAGAGAAATTAATTAAGTTAGTGGATTTCAATGATAATGTTTATAGAAACACGAGTGTAATTGCAAAAGTTTTAACCAATATTAGTAATGATATGCAGAGTAATGAATTTAGAATAGAAGAATTTTCAAACGGATTTAGTAAAGTCTTTAACGTTATGACAAACATATTTTTTACAACACAACTTACAGAAATGCAAGAAAATTTAAGAGTTTTAAGTAATGAAGTGGTAAGTGCTACTATTACAAAACAACTTGAAACACAAATAGAAGAAATAATGCGATGTATAAGACATTAATTGATTAATGAAATATTTGTGTTAGTTACGCAAACAGATATGAGAAAATAAAGTAATAATTTGGAAACACGAATCAATTATTTTATAAATGACTTGAAAACTAAAACTTTAAACAAATTAGATGTTCTTTTAGGTAAAGTCGATTATATTGAAAAAAAAAAAAAAAAAGCCCAAAGTTATTGACCTACTACAACAGTTAGAAATGCAACATCTTAATTCATATATAAATATATTGAATTTAATGTAATATAATCAAACATGTCGGTCTCTGCTTCGGAATTACATAAAGTTATATCTGCTGTGAAGGAAAAATATTTACAAGCCAAACGAGCTCGTATGAAATGGGATGTTTTAAATGAAGAAATATTTAAACCTGTTACGAGTAGAATGGATACATTGCATTCTGTGTTGAATAAACTCAATGTAACAGCTTTGGAAATTAAAATGGAAGAAGAACCTTTAACAAAGAAGAGTGAAAAGGAACCCCTTTCTCATTTAGCATGGCGTTATTTATCTTTAAAACAATCTTTGTCTACATGTAATACGACATTTGGTGTTTATCGCAGTGATAACGTCTTGTTCCTGGGAGATTCGGCAATTACATCTTTACCTGACAATAAAATTAGAATACGTGATTACATTCGCAGCATATTCTGCTCCAACTCCGCGTGTAGGTCACCCTCATTGGCTCTCGCTCCCCAATATCACTCAATTCGTGGCTATCCGCTACCTGGCTTTAGAATGACTCATCCCCTTATATTTTATTTTTAAAAAACACGTCACTGTAGTCGACTGCCTTTCTCAAACAAATTTGGAACTAATTATTACAAAACGTATAATATTAAACATTAGCGAGATTATATTATATTTTCCTATATTATAGTACTGTCCAAAAATTCTGGGCTAGGAAAAAACTACACTTGAAATACGTATTTTTGTCTGCTAGAAGAATAAATATATGTCTTGATTCAATCCCTGTAAAAAAACATTTTTTTATGAGTCAATCAAATAAGTCTTCTATTTCTGTGTGATTTTTTTTAAAATCATAGTTTGCTTTATTCAAATATACACTTGTTGGAATGTTAAATCTGGGGATTATCTAGGGGCGTAAAGTAACTTTATTTCAGGGATTTAAATTTCGTTGGAGGGAGTTGTGAAATATTTTTTTTTAATTCGCTGGGAATATGCCAGGCTCTTGCGTGACCTTGGATCGGCAGCGCGGGCGGGCTGTGTTGACAGGCCAGCTCTCGAGATATTCAAGGAAAAAAAGTTCCGGGCTGGGGATGCGTGGCCTTGGAGAAGAAACTGGCATTTTGGGTGAAGACAGCTTCTGGAGTAGGGGTGGGATGGATGCTCTGGGTTCTTGACCTTGTGGTCAAGGTCAAGGGCTGGTGGGTAAGGGATGCCTACAGGCGAGCGGGGATGATGTGAAGCTCTCTTGCCAGTCGTCGCCATCTTTACCTCTCTTTAGTAACCTAAATTGCTAAAAAAACATAAGCATCATTTGGGAAAGAAAATCCATCCCCTATAGGAATATCAAATTCAATTCTATTATTGTAAACATTTAAATTCCCCTAGTTTGATCAGTTGGAGGAAAAGTTTATCTTTCAAATCTCTCGATACTTTTATAACTAATTTTAAAGTAAAAAAAAAATATATATAAATGAAAGATTTATCAAAGGCAGTTTCTCTAGTTAAATTATTCATTGAGAAATTCGAAAATTATAAAAAGTATCATGAAGCAGATTATGAAAAAAAATAAGAAGAGAGATCTACTATTAATTCACGAATTACAAAATATTGGTTAAAAAAAAAGTAGAACAAGTAAGTGAAGAAAATAAAAATTTAATAACAACACTAGTTCCAGTTGCAGCAAAAAATTTAGATTATCCACCAACTCCAGAGGAAACATTTGAAAGAGAATAATTTTCAGAACATAAATCTCCTAATTTAGAAGAGCAAATGGAAACCGTACCCATAAAAACGAGGCGTTGTGCATCTGATTTTACTATAAATCTCGGAAAAGAGATTGAAAAAAGAATAAATGTTATTGCTACTCAATATGGATTACGTGCAGAAGAATATAATTTTTATATAGGTAATACATAAGTAAAGATAAATGATAATAAAATAACCATTAAAATTAAGAATATGAAATAACGGAAGGACTCTCTAATTTGTTAAGCAAAAGAAAAAGGAGATCTTGAGGATAATTTGTGATAATGACTATGAAAACTACACGGAAAATTATTTTAGATACCAATGCTACATTCCAAGAATATAATCCAAAAAAGAAAATAAAATCTAATAGAAGTTGGAAATACAAAAATATAATTAAACCAATTTATGATAACTGTATAAAAGAATCACATTCAAGAACAGCACCAAACACACCAGAAAAAAGCTATCCAAGAACTCGTAGATCTGGAGAAGGTATAAAAAAAATACAATAATTTACCAAAAGAATATGTTTGGATGGATGATGTTAGAAAATTGGTTGATAGATTATTAGTTATTAATGGTGAAGAAAATGTTGGAAATAAAAATTATTACAATGAAAAAGTAAGCATAATGAATATCTTAAACAATACGTTTTCTGATTTTGTTATTAATAATCCAAAAGGAATTCTTTATCTTGTAAGAGTTTTAAACGTAATTCCACATTCATTTTGGAATTCTGAACATCATGGTAAAGGTATTATAAATTGGGCATTAAACAATTTAAATTTACCCGAAATGCATTAGCCTGGTTATAATTATTTTAGTACATTTACAAAAGTAAACGAAAGACTAGAAAGAGGTGACAATGGCATAAATAAACTAGATGAAGCCTGTAAATTTCTCGATAATGCTTATAGAGATCATAAAGATATGTAATCTAGAAATGCTGCTGACAAAATGTTACAATAAGAAGCCAAGGAGATTATGTCAGATGAAGATACTCCAATGCATTAAAAAATTTCTTCTGCGGCTCTTGCTTCAACTATGTTTATGAAAAGAAAATTAGAATGGGGCATTAAAATTTATTGATTATTATATATATTCTTATAAATGAAGATAAATATAACTTTTGATATACCCATTGATCAACTTAGAGATTTGGGCATAGATAAATTTCTAACAAAAGATCAACTTGAGAGAAAAAATAAAAAAATTAAAAGAAGGAAATGGTTTTAAATTAACATTACCACTTCTAATAATCAAAATAATATTAAAAGAAAAATCTGGAAGTGGTTTACATAATGGGGGTTTCTTACCATTTTTAATTCCAGTTTCAGCTGCACTCAGTGCTTTAGCTGGCGGAGGTAGCTCAATTTACAATTCTGTTGAACAAAGTAGAAAAAATACAAAAATATTAGAAAAACAACAGAGACATAACTTAGTAATAGAAAATAAATCAGGAAGTGATTCAGTTTCAATATGGGGCAGATAAAAAAATGAATATATTACTGTTATCTAATTTCGATATTCAAAAATATGCAATAATACTAAGTATTAAGAATTTCAGAAATGATTATATGATTGATGAATTACCAAATAGAATGCACGAAAATGAATGTGCTGTGGTAAATTTTGACATTTCAACAAATCCAGGTACTCATTGGGTTTGCTATTTTAAAGGAAATAATGATGTTTACTAATTATTTTGATTCATTTGGAGGCAATATTCCTACTAATTTAAGTAATTACTTCTAAAAGATAAATGTTTACTACAATGATAATAGAATTCAAAATTTTAATTCAGTTATCTGTTGACAGTTATGTTTAATTGTATTACACCTTTTTTTAAGAGAGGTTTTAAGTTTCATGATATAATTTCTTTGTTATTGACAGGTATATTTGGGAAACCATTAATCATATTTTCAAATAAAAACTCTGATAGTAATGCTAATGAATTAAAAACATATGTAGATTCAAAATAAAATATTATTGTTTCTGCTTTACAAGACCAAATTAGTAAAATTTTTGTTTATACAAACAATTGTGTTTCTCTTCAAAATTGCAGAATTATTAATATGGCTGATCCTATAGATTGTACAGATGAAGTCAATAAAATGTTTTTTTTTTTTTATAAATAAACAGCTGATAAATTACAACATTTAAACCAATACTTTTTGAATTATTGCGATTCACTTGTTAACTAAAAGGTTGAAAAATTTAAGGAAGAAAAGTCTCACATATTTTACTTACTCGCAAAGTGGGATAAAAAGTAATATTTTTCACCTAGATATTAATAATTAAATTTTCTTTACTTTTTTGATGCACTGTACTGTTTATAAAATAATTACTGTTAATCTCAATTTACCTTATGATACTGTGACTGTTATTTATGATTCTAAATACATGGATTATATTAAGCTTTTTGGTGTTAGCATATGTGATATTTTATCTTTTAAAATTAGAAAAAATAAAATAGTCAGTTATGATGATGGATTGATGGCCATATTAAGAATATTTGTGAAATGTAAAGATTAAATACATTCTTTTACTATTAATGGAAAGTGCTTGGTGCTTGAAGTGTAAGAAAGTTACCAAAAATAATAACATAAAAAATGAAAGTACTAAAAATGGATGATAAGTTTAGAAAAGTAAATGTTCAATATGTAATTCTAATATATCAACATTTTTTTTTAGATTTTACCCAATATATGATAAGGCATAATACATGAGTTATATAAACCAGCAAGAAGAAATTTTCCAAGAAGAAAAGTAATTTCGATTGGTATTGATGATTTATGGCAAATTGATATTCTTGAGATTGATACTTGTAATTTAAAAGGCATATCACATATAAACAATGGATACAAATATATTATGACAATTATTGATGTTTTTTAAAATATGCATTTGATATAACTTTAAAAGATAAAACTGCTAGAAATGTAGTAAATGCTTTAGAATGTATACTGGTTAAAAGAAAACCACATAATTTGCAAAGTGAAAATGGGTCCAAATTTTATAATAAAATATTAAATGAACTCATGCATAAATATAACATTAATCACTATTCTACATTCAGTGAACTTAAAGCCAGTGTCGTAGAAAGATATAATCATACAATAAAGAATAAAATGTGAAAAAAATTTGATTTGAATGGCAATTATAAAAGGGTAAATATATTAAATGATTTAGTTAAAGAATACAACAATGCCAAACATAGTACTATAGGCATGAAATCAATTGAAGTCAATAAAAAAATTGAAAAAAATTTAAGACGAGATTTTGCGAATGTGTTTATTGAACCAAAATATAGAGTTGGCGATATTGTCCACGTGAACAAAAATAAACAAATATTTGAAAAGGGTTATTCACCTAATTGGACAACAGTATTATTTACCATTTTTGAGGTTTTAAATTATTATGTATCCACTTACTAACTTAAAGATACCAACACAGAAGAAATAAAAGGTAGTTTTTATGAATACGAAATTATAAAAACTAACTATCCTGATGAATATTTGGTTGAAAGTGTCTTAAAACCATAGGTGGTAAAATTTATGTAAAATGGTTAGGATTTGAGAATTCATACAACTCTTGGATTAATAACACAGGTGTAGTGTAAACTTGAATATTAATTATAGAAAATATAATAATATTAAAATAGAAATTAGTTTCTTACTCAATTCGATGAAGATTATTAATATCATTAATGAATTTTTGTTGAGTATAGTTATTTCTGGCAATTTTAAAATAGTAACGAGAACACACAATGTGACCATTCAATGTTTCTATCATTATTTTATATAAATTGATAGAATTTGGAATATAGTCAAATCTCAACAATTGTTCACAATTTGGATGCCTATCTTAAATTCTTTACAATTGTCTTTGAACATTTTTTCTTTGAGTTCTAATGATAGAATAATCACATTCACAATAATCATCAAATAATAAAAAAAAAACAAAAGTTGGTTTAAATTTTGATCCTGTGTTTGTTGTACAATATGAGGGGCAATTTCTCTGATTTCCTCATTTCTACGATATATTACATCTAAAGCCATATGCACTGATTCTATTAAATTT
Source organism: Dryococelus australis (assembly GCA_029891345.1). Taxonomy (NCBI): domain Eukaryota; kingdom Metazoa; phylum Arthropoda; class Insecta; order Phasmatodea; family Phasmatidae; genus Dryococelus; species Dryococelus australis. The sequence goes on along the minus strand of CM057001.1, from coordinate 81,135,765 downwards.
TCAATATGATCACCTTGAATTTTATTTATATCTTTAAAATGATTAACTCTAATTTGGTTCATTTTGGGCCTTTGTATAAATGCATTATTTCTTTCTGAATCTCATATTCGCCATGTTTTCTAATTGACAGAAGAATTTCTTCAGTTACCCTCCCTTGGTATTGTTTAGCCTGTTTCATTTTTTATTTTTAAATTAACATATATAATCCAGGTTCATTGATAAATATTGTATGTGGTTGTATATTAAAGGGGTGTGGTGAATCACCCACCCTTATATTTCTATATAATTGCCTGTGTTTTTCTTTAATATGATCTTTAATTGCTTTATGAGTATATTTGTATTATAATATTTCAGCAATATCTTTTGCTTTAAACCAAGGATTATTATTATTGTCAATAATCATAAATATTTGTTTACCATTGTAAATAAGTTTGTTACTATTTATGTTTGGAATTGACTCAATTTGTATATGTGAAATTATGTGCAACCAAAATTGGCAAGTAGTAATAATAGTAATAAATCTTTTTACAAGTATTCTTTTTTAATAAGGAAATGGAAAATAAAATAAAATTAAATAACATAGAACACATTCATTAACAAATTAAGTAATATTTTGTATATCTTCATAAGGCATTCAACATTACGTTCATAAAACATGTTCAATGTTACGTTCATAAAACACATTCATTGACAGAGCTTTATTTTATTTAAAAAATACAAAATGTTTACGGCTGTTACACCATGCCAGTGACCTCCTAGGTTTACAGGCTGTTACACACCACCAGTTACCTGTTATATATTTTTCCAGCCTTGATATTGACACCAGCGAAACTCCAATTGGTGAAACCAAATCAACTCTCCACTCTGCCAGACTGTTTTTTTATTTTTTTAAGTGGGGAGGTGATTGGATTTTCTATTATTTTTTGTAGTACCCCCTTCCTATACGATGTTGGTGCCTTACATCATATAGGAACACTCCTGCTTATAGATCTGTTATGTTACAAGTATAGCATAGAGAACATATATGCTGGAGTTGATGGGTACATATATTCACATCCACTATTCATATTAATATGAGTATGAGCAATGAAACATTTTTTAGCTCAAATTTTGTACAGATCTCTTTAAATGTCTCATAAGTCATATCTCCACTGACAAAATTGATATATATGTGGTTTAAATTCATGTCATCTTGTCTAAATATACACAAAAATTTGTATTATCCCTTACTAATTATTTAGGTACTTCTGAATAAGTCTGTGCCAAATAAAATGCATCAATATTTTTATGCCTTCCCATAGTAAAATACTCGTGAATAACATCTTGATTTTCTAATATGACATCATCATAAATAACTAGAGAATTATTTTCACACTGATCTAGTAGAATCATTTTGTTATTGCTGTTTAAAAAATAAGCAATATTTTAATTGAACTTGTTGGATAAACCTCAATGTAATTTTGTAACTGAATATGTTTTGGTTGATTTAAACTTTTTGAGCAAACATACAGTAGATTGAAATTTAACCAACCATTCTTACAAATTAAATTTATAATCAAATTAGTTTTTCTACTATTACTGGGTCTGCTGATAATGGCTCACATATTGTCAGGCAAAAGTTCATTCTTTTTATTTTTGCATTTTATTCAGAAAATAAAACACTGACACCCCAATCGACTTTTTTCAATTATAACAAATTTTTTATTAAATAGATAATAAAGTATTTAAGTTAACAAATAATAGTCCCATTCTAAAGAAAAAACTTAATTGTGGTATCATTAATAAAGATAAATTGATTGCTTTAACTAGTTTTCATACAGAATTTTTAACACCAAATATTAAACAAAAATTCAATAATGACAATTGAAAAATTGAGCGGTGTCATTGACAAAAATGAAGTTATAACTATTCCTAGAGGTCAATACGATGCTGAATCGTTGAAAGAATCTATAAACTCATTTGAGCCCTTTTCAACAAACAACATTGAATTAACAGCAGATATTGTGAAAAATAGGTTATTGGTTAAATCTAAATTTGATATTAAATTTGACGATCGACTATCTGATATTCTTGGTTTTGAAGTAAATATGCATATTGAAAAATACAAAGTTGTCATAGGCAGTAAATTACCTACTTTTGATCCATTTAAAACAATAAATTTCCACTGTAATTTGACATATGGAATGTTTATAAAATATGATGAATCTAATCACTTAGAGACAGATATAGTTGCTAGTTTTCCACCAAAAACTATGTTTGGTTTTATAGATTATATTACTTATAAGCTGGCAAAACAAATTTTCTAAAAAAATTAATAATGAACAGTTTAATTATTTTGTTTTAGAAATTAGAGATGAAAATGTTAAACTAATTGATTTTGATGGTCCTTATATACTATTGTTTTGGAAATTAAAGATGTTTAAAATATAATTTGTGTAATTTCAGTGGTCAGTATGCCGACCGCTGAATTATTTGTCGATCCATAAAATTTATATATATAATATAGAATATAAATATATAAAATTACTTGTTTAATATCCCCATGGTAATATATCTATAATATAATCTTTTTCATTCAAAATCATACATTTGTCATAGTTAAAATTAAATTCTTTTGCCATAAACTTATTCACAATTTTTTTTTGTTTTATTATCTCTTGTTATCATATTGTTTTTATAATCACATTTTTCTTAGCTTTTTGTCCCAATTCACCCATTGATTTCATGTTTAATTGTAAAGCATTTTCGTGATTTAGAGTGAATCATTTAATTTCTGTAACTTGTTTTCCCAAAAAAAGTTTTAGAACCATAGCTTTTTTGGCCCTGTACTTATCAAATTTATGCCATAATCATTTTTTACAAATTTTTCTGTCTATTCACCAAGCATGCAGCCTGTCTTAACAGTATTTTTTTTCCATCATCAATATAAACTACACTGTTTGTGTCATAATATACTACTTTATCACCTAATCTATCAAGCATTTCATTTCATTTTAAATTAGCATTAGAAGTAGAAAAAGTTGCTATAAATATATTTGTTGCAGTACTATCTTCTACATAATTATCATTGTATTTATATGAAACTTCAATTATTTTGTCATTGATATAAAAAAATTATTTATTTATATTCTATTATCGAATAACAATTCGAACCGAGTTGGATCAGTAATACATTCTGTTTGTGTTAAATTTTGTCTCTGTCCAAATTTCCCCCAAAGTGAATTTAAACAAATTTTGGCAACAGCACATTTTCCAGGATTTTGATCAATTTTTTCACTATCTAAATCTATATGTTGTTCATTTTTAATAACATGAATATCTCCTTCTTTTGATTTATAATCGTATTTCCATGGACTAGGTTCTAATTTAGTTTTCATAAATGTGTTATTGTAATTTCTGAACATGTTATTACTTTTTTGTTCGAAATGCCAAACTTCAGAATTTTAAGTAATTTGTAACCTTTTTCAATAGCTTTATTTAATTCTAAAGTAGTCCATGTATCATTTAATGCTCTTTCTTCATCACAGTGTATACATTCTCCTTTTTTTTCTATAACTCATTTTGAACATAAAGTAAGCCATAATTTTCCTTGTTTAATGGGATTTACTGAATGATATAAATTTCTTTGTGGCAAAACTTTACCTTTGATCAATCCAAACCAATTTTCATCGTTATTTGTAGGGTTAAATATTTTAATAGTATATCCAACAGGATAATAATCATAAATCATCATTGTTGGATATAAACTACATATATCTATGTATCTTAACTCATTCCCTGAAGCTTTTAATTCTAAAGCATTTTTTTCTGCCACAAAAAATGCATGTCTTAGTTGTAAATGTTCCATTACATTTTTAGTTTTTTCTAAAATACTTTTATAAAAATATTGATTTTTCCATTTGCATGCCCACATTTCCCTTTGTAACCATTTTGTCTTAAAATTGCTGTTTGAATGTTTGTTTTAGTAAATAAGTCATCCATAATTTTATTGCTACAATTATTTATTGTATCTAGTAAATAACAATCAGGACATCCATGCCAAAAACATCCGTGATATTGATAAATTGTTTTAGTTTTTTCGTCGTAACCATCAACTTTTGCTCTACAAATAGTTACTTCTCCGCCATTTAATGCATGTTAAACATTAGGAAATGTATTCAACCACGAAATTGATTCTTTTCTAAACATTTCTTTTTTATATCATTTTTAACTACACTAATACTGTTTTCAATAAATAATTTCGATCTATAAACAGCCTTACAGACAACAGCTATTGGTATGTAACAAAATGGATTTATATTTGCTATTTCTAGAAAATATTGTTTAAATTTAAGACAACCACATCTTAAAATATCAACATCAGAATCACAATATTTAGGAAGTTATTTTTTGAAATAGTAAATATAATTTCCTTTCACTTTTTCAGCATGTCACTTTAAAAAGTCTTTCTGTTGTTCTTCCTTCATTGTATTGACTCCATAACATTTTGTAGCTGGTATTTTTCCAATATGATTTTGATTATCTGGTATATTAACATGTGCTGAAAATAACTTTTTTTAAAGTTCTTTAAATCCAAATGTTTTGGGAAATGTTGCAAGACTTCCTTTAATAATGTTTATACTATCAATTGTTCTGATATTTAGAGTCGATATTGTAAGTAGCATAATTTTTTAACCTTGATATAGTGTATGAGGTTTTATACTATTTCTAAGACAATATTGTAAAATAAAATATGAATCGCATCCTTTTGAATTATGCATAATAAATGTATATCCTCTATTTTCTTTAGATATTGCCCATTCGTAAAACTCATTACTTGTTTAGAAATGTATTTTGTTACAATTAAAATCATGTACAGATATAAAGTTTGGTGTTTGAAAACCAGTATCTTGTGTGGCTTCATAGTCAAAAAGGTAGTATTTTTATGTGTAAGAACAATCCAAATATTTTTTGTTGTTTTGTCCATTACAAGTACAAGCTGTTGTACAAAAGCCACCTTTTTGCTGTCACTTTTGCATATAGCATTCATGTTCATCAGTTTTCACAAATTCCTTACAATTCCAACATTTGGCATAACCACATTCGTGTTTTTTTATTTCTCAAGCATATTTCGTTACAAGTTTTTCACTTATAAATCGTCTTACACAAAGCATCGTGATTAGTAAAACATTCCTGTCCAAAACAATATCTATTGCATTTTTGACAATATATTCTAATACGATCTTCACCTTCCAAAACGTTTTTGTGTCGTGGTTTTTTACACAAATTATATATATTTTTATAATTTTTCTCACACTCATGTTGATCTTTTTTATTGTACGGTTTGTCACATTTCTTACAATAATAAACACTACCTAAATATGCTTTCATACTATTAATTACATTGAAATGTTCATTGTGTAAATACAAATAAATAGTTGTTAATTTTTTAGTTCCAGAATGTATAATTGAATTGAAATGTGCAGCGGAAACAACTTTAATTTGAATATTCAGAAAATTTTCTACATCCAAAATATATTCCAAACTAAAACCAATTTCACAACTTTTTCCCACTCGTACGCACAAAGTTCACGAACCAATTCTTCTTGTAATTTTCTTCCTTTGCTAATATAAATAAATTCATTATTCGTTAAATCTCTATTCAATATGACATTAGTTTCGTATGTTAAAGCTGTAATTATTGTTCTGGGTCCGCATAAATTATCACCATTGTTAATTTTTTTAAATATATTGTTTTGCCTTTATATCTTTAGTTAAATTGACAATTTTTTTACCTCTTGCACCATTACTACTGGGTACTTTGCAGGCATCAGTATCGAAAGTAGTTCCAATTATGTCTACATTTTCATTCGATCTAATTATTCTTTCAATTTGATAAGGTCAATTTTTGGCGTTTAAATTATTTCTTCTTTGCAGCCGAAATTGTATGGCAAAAATTCTGATTATTTGCATATATTCTCATCCGATCACCTTGTTTATAATCAGTTTATTTTCTTATTGCTTTCATTGTTTTGAGAACAGCATCTCGAACAGCGCTCATTTTTTTTTATTGCATTGCCTTGTAAATTATTTATTCAAATACCTTATTTTTTGCCAGATATTGAAATTATCAATAAAATTACGACTGACCTCACAAATTTCAAAAGATTATCTTGTTTCCACACGTTCATTGAACATTTTTTGTTTAAAAGGAAATATTTGACCTAAACTTTTATTTCTTTTTTTATTTCGGATTTAGAAAAAGTTAAATTTTTAGAATTCTGGTTACTTCTATTTTTTGGGTTACAAACATCTGATTAGAGAATGGAAATATTTCTTTTAGTTCAGTTCAATCTTTTGAATATAGTTCTAAAACATTGAAATGTGAAAATGGTAAATTTTCAAAGTTTATTTTTCTTTCTTTATTCGTAATAAATGGTATAATATCTGTAATTAAATAAGCTTTCCTCAAATTGTACCAATATCTAATTCTAAATTCTTTAGCTAAGATTTTTTAGCTCTCACACTCTCATTTCGCTCAACTCAACTGTTAGAGTGCTCGTTGGCATCATTAATGTTTTATTTATATAGAAAAAGTTATTAATGGTTTCAAAAAATTTAAAGATGATGTAGAAATATAAAAATAATATAAATAAAGGAGTGAAATTGTAAAAGTGTTTAAATTATTTATATTGATTTTTTAATTATTTAACTACTTCTATGATAATATTTCTCATTGAAACATTTTTTGCATATTAGTTTTATGATGAGAAAATGATTTTATAGGTTTATTCTCATTACATAGTATGAACGTCTTTGTTGGATAATTATCATGTTGAATTTCATTTAGAATATCTACTAATGCATTGTGTGATGTATTTTTATGCTCTTTGAGATATGCACTACAATCATATTTTCTACATTCGCACAGTATTTGAATCACGTATTTGAGAAACAATATACATCACAAGCAACACTTTTTACAGGAATTGAAAAAAAAATCATACGCATTAGCACGTGGCAAAATACATAGATATGAAATTATAAATACAATATAAAGTGAATTTACAATTTTTTAACATGAAAAACAAAAACATAGTATTTACAAGCCCCAAAAAATATTTAAAAATTCTGGACTTATGTTGTTTCTCAAATGCACAAAATAAAATCAAAGAAAATTGTTCTGAAGTTTGTTGTTTTTGTTTTAAGGCAGTCAAAAATTCTACATTAAATATGTATTTGTGTATAGAAAGTAATACTGAACTTTCACACTGAAAGATGTACAAAATAACACAATTTAATATGAATAAGTATGCATACAGTCCCTAATGCACAAGTCTTGCTGATGATATGTCAAAGTCAATGTCGACCTAATTAATCATCAGTATGGTTTTGCGTTTCTTCCTTTTGCACATGTCGGCCACAAGACGATTTCATTATAGAAGGGTTGACAATCTTCTGTGCGTGATATGTAGTTTTGAAACTTGCGAAGGTCATCAATTTTTTTCTGGTTAATAGGGATGCAACCTGCAGGATATGCTGTATCTGCTGGAAGAACAGGGTCAGAAAGTTTGCACTCCAGAGTCCTAAAATGTTGCTTCACAAGTGAATCAATGAAGGGTCTTGCCGCAACAAGTCCAGCATTGTCACTTGCATGACTAAAGTGCATGAACTGATTTAGCTAGAAGCTTGTTTTCTGGTCTCTAGGAACAGATATGCCATAGGACTCTTGTGACAGCACAGTCCTCTTAAAATACTTAGGCCATCATTGCTTGAACTCAAGAATGCTGATGGAATCTGGTATCACAACAATGAAGGATCTCTTTCATGATGACGTTACAATCATCTCGACTACTCCTTGATGGTGTACACTCTGTCGTACTTCCAGTTTTTTTTTATTTTGAGGACTGCGAATACCCTATCGCAGGGCAGGAAAGAGTGGCCTCTTATTGGTAAATAGTGATCGATGTATCTAAAGAGTTTTGACGAGCGGACAGCATTCTGATGAATATGCGATTTTTATTTGGGCGCTGCGCCCGTTAGAAAATATGTACAAATCTTTGACTCCCTTGAATGAAGTATTCAAGTACTCCAGAACAAATGAACATACCTCATTAGGCCCCTTTGTTCCAATCCCCTCATGGTACACAAAGAATGTTGCGTTGCCATTTTCGAGCTTATATATGCAGAAAATACTGACGGTTAACTGTCTAAGGTAAAAACCTCCTGGACCGGAATGCAAGGTAACTGAAGATTCTGCATGTAATCTATGCAAATGGCTCCCAAATCGCCTGCGTTGTCAACTTTGACCGCATCGCTGATTTCCTTTATTTTTGCTGTAAATTTCTTAGTCCGGTGTAAACGCACACATTTTTCTGCCTCTGCTACTTTCTTTGCTGTTTGGTTTAAAAAGGGGCTCCTAAGTCTTACATCCAACTCCTCACAAGTACCACACGTATCTACCCGGGGTTCCCCAAAGGACAGAGAAAAATGTTCTTTGAAAGCTTTCAGATAGAAGCAATAGTTCGCAGCCGACATTTAAGGGTATTTCTTTTGGAAGAGTGAGTATATGGTCTTGACGTATAACTTATCGCTTACGTAGTGGTATTCTTTGCTACTGCAGTGTGATATCTTCACCGGGAAGACGAAATATTCTGCTTAATAGTATCTATTACAAACCCTGGCTTGGTATTACCTGGAATTGACTTCCCACACATGCCATGTGGATTTTTGCCTTCAGAGAGCAAGATACAAAGTCTGTGGACACATTCCTCCGTGATAGCGTGTATGTTACAGAAAGCTGTTTTGCATACCTGATATTTTCCTGAACTTGATGATATCTTGTATACATACGTATATCCTCTTGATGGTTTTGAAGATACTTCCTTTGGAATGCGACGTCTACGTCGTATAGCCGTTTTCGTGGAAATAAGGCTCTGGAGGTAACAATCCTGTTCATTTTTGGTATCTAAACATGTAAATTTTTTGAAGATTTCTACACTTTGTGGTGGAGATATAATTGTGAAACATTTTCGCCTGCACCTGCAACAGAGAGAATATGACAGCTTAAGTTTTTTTAAAATTTAATGGGACTGAACTGGACAGCATTTCGTATTACCCATAGTAGCAAGGAATGTTTCAGACATATTAAAAATATATTTAAAGGCTTCCCAAATTTAAGCAGTCAAATTGCATATAGTAGACTTACTTGCAATCTCCACCCTGCTTTTTGCAGGTATTTCTTTTCCACTCCAACTGCTATATGCTTCACTCTTTACACGTGCTTGTTTTATCTTTTCTGCCTTATTTCAAAATGTATTTCGACACCTTTTCTTACGCTTTGTACTGTCAGACACACATTCTTCCTTACTACAACGTTACATTATTTAAGCTACAAAATTAAACTAACACAAACATCTGAACGTCGGTAATGTTGTCTTTTGTCTATGGTGTTGACACTACATTAATACAACACCACGGATAAATATTTCACCATGCATCAGAGCTATCTGGTGAGAGCAGCTTTAACACACTGCTCTATGGGTTTGCGAGTACCAAGTGTTTAGAGCGCTAGGTGGTATGTGAGCAGGGTATTAGAGAAACAACATAAACCCTGGACTTATTTTGTTTTTAAAATACATAGCAACTATAGAAGTCTGTATCAATGCTGCCATTGCGTGGACTTGTGTGGTTTTTCGCTACCCTCACATTAAAACATTTTCTCATTAAAACATTTTTTTACATTTCCATGTGTGTTTTGTCTATAATCGCTTTATGAGGATAAAATTATTGGATAGGTTTATTCTCTTTATATAATTTACACGTATTAGTTGAATAATCACTATGTCAATTTTCGTTTGCAATGTGTAATATAGTATTTTTATGCTTTTTGAGATATAGTTTAGAAACATATTTCCACATTCATATAATACTTTCTCTTTATTTAATTCATATTGCTTTCTAGCATATACTATATAACATTTTTACATGTGTTAATATGATTATCTTCTGTGTGTTTATGTGATGGAAAACATTCAATGTTTAATACTTCACCACATCTCTTACATTGCTTACATATGGTATTATTTTCCATTTCAAGCTTAGATTCCATTTTATTTATAAGAAAATTAATTTATAAAGAAAAACATTTTTTCTTTATAAATTTGTTTTCTTATAAATAAAACAAAATTGAATCACTTATCAAGAAGTTAAATAATTCATATGAATTGACAAAACTACATGATCACAAAATTAATAAATCGTATACTGCTACAGAATTTAAGTTTGGTAAAAAAAATTAATTGTATTCTAGATGGTAAGTATAAAATTGCATTACCAGATCGCTATTTAAATATGTTCGCTAAAATTTCTTTAAAATTAATAAATGAGAAACAAGTTTTTATAATGTATAAAGGTTTAAAAAAACCGAAAAATGGAAAATCTATACATGATATAGAATACTCTTAAAATGCGTATATGCTATTAATTTTAATCTATATATTTTTTTCCTTATTTTATTTTGATTTTTGACTTAAATTTGCTGGATTTAAATTTGTTTGATTTAACTTACATTTTTTTGGTCTAAATTTGTTTGATTTGTTACGTAAGCGACTCATTTTACTTAATTTTTTGCGCAAAATATAATGCTCAGTATTCGTTCATGATTTTTTGTGTAATTTAAATTTTGGAGGAAAAAAGCATGATATGCGAGGAAAAATCAAGGATTTTAGGGTAAAAAAACGGATTGTCCTGGACCTACTCATATTCTACTGCTGAAGTTATATAAACACGCGTATTTCGAATTTTAGCTTGTCCCCAAATTAAATCCGCGATGTGTTGAGTTCTCTGCAGTTCATAACGAAATAGAAATATCTTCCTAAACCTATTATTACAACCACGAAAAAACAAGCCTATATATCCACCCGACAGTGAACCAGCGCACTTGTTGAATGTTACGTTACTCATAATTATGTTATTTACCGCAATAATCTACTTCTTTCTTGTCTAAGCAAACTTTTACGGAATAATTATCTATTATAATCTGCGCGGGAAATATGCTAACAAGTTGTTTTCGATGAAACATTTACACTAAAGTAAATACTCTTAAAATATATTTTAAAAGCAGTTTTTATCATTTTTCGTCTTACTATAACATTAGCAGGAGTATGTCTATCGACTGCAGAATTCATTGAAATAGGAGCAGTATAAGTATTACTTGATATTTTTCAACTGCCTACTATTCACGTCTTTAAATTGTGACTTAAAGGAGGCACTAGTGTCTTTATGCGATATTCAAATAATATATCTAAATTCTGAATTATAAATCGTCTGTGATAGTTTCAAAGGGAGTTTTTCAACCTCGAAATAGCAAAATAAATAGTATTTAGTTGAAAATATCTGGAAATATTAGAGATGGAAAATAAAACTAATTAGCACGATTTTATTAGCAAACAAATATCTGAAAAAGTAATTGTAAACAAGATCCACAGTCAGAAACGAAGTAAGGATTGCCACCATAACATCGCAGCAAATGTTGTAGCCCTGAGTATTTGCTAAAATTACGAGATGGATTATTATTCACCTTGTTAAAATGTACCAAAAAAGTTTGCTTTGTTGTAACACTCTGAACTACAACTAAATGGGTGGTAATCTAATACCTTGAAAGTAGGTAACACGTTCACCACAAAAGCCACGTTGTTTGCCTACCTCCAAGGTAATGGATGCCACTCTTGTTTGTCGGGGCAGTTTCTAACAGACGATGAGGCATAGTGTGTCCACAGCAAGCGGCTTATTTTACACGTGGGCATAGTTATTAATAATCCGTCTTGTAATTGTAGCGAATACACAGAATTAAAAAATTTACTGCAAGGTGAGAGTAGTAAATTTGATTTTTTTTTCTGACTGGGGTGTCATTTTTAAATGCCTATATATATATATATATATATATATATGTGTGATGATTTTTTTGTTGTAGGTACTTTTGTTGATATATTACGTTCATCATGGAGCAATAGTTGTGATGATGTAGCACGCAGTACAAATACGTGATCGTTGGTGTGTTACATTGAACAAGTCGTAAAATTAAGATGTAAAAAAGGCGAAAAATGTCGTTTAGTAGAAAACAACTTGTGTCTATTGGCGCAACCTTGCTTTTGCCTAACGCTGACGTCACGGTTGAAGGCAAATGAGGAAAAGCCTTCCCCTTACATCTTCACATCGCGTATACAGACTGCTTTAACTGTGATTACACACTATAAACCACTGGATAATTAATAATACCACTGAAGATTTTTAATAACAGTGTTGAGCATTTAACTTTCATTTGGCATTCGCACTCAAATACTTAAATAAAAAAAACTTGATAACAAAATAAGCAGCTCTTGAATTAGATGAGTATATAACATTATTTCACTTTCATATCTTTGCACTTACACTGTTGGCCATTAAAGTTTCAGTGCCAAGAACGACGTAAGCTATCACAACCATATTTATTGTACAGAATACACATTATACACAGGCAACATTATTGCAGTTGCAACTCGATTTGATGTATAGAAGATAGGGAAATCAGTACTGCGTGGTCCCACCACGGGTGGCAATAACCACTGCTACACGACGTGACATTGAGTGGAAGACACTTTGGCTGTCTGTCTGGGGTGCCTCCGTCCATGATTGCTTCGATGCATACTCAAAGTTTACCCGTTGGGCCTGCGGAAGGCCAGCAGTCATCGTTTGACTATGGTCCGCACGTTTCCGATGGGCGAGAGATCCGGTGAACGCGCAGGCCATGGAAGTAGAGTGACATGGTGATCATCCAGGAGCCGTCAGATGATGTGTGTCACATGGGGTCGTGCATTGTTCTGTTGGTACAGGGCTCCAGGATGGGACTGAATATAGGACGCAACAAGATGCTCCAATACCAATTTGCGATGTAACGGTTGCTGGTCAGCGTACTAGTGATGAGGACTGCGTGCAAGCGGGACCCGAGTTTGATGACATTCTATTCCTTAACTCAGGTGCTGAGCTGGTATGGCTGTGCATAATGCAAGACTCAGCCAGGCGTGGGCCACGGTACCACCAAGCATGAATGCGAGCGTCGTGGTGCTGCAAGCAGAAGCAGGATTGGATGCCATTCATCCATCCAGGCACTATACTCCTCTCTGTGGTGAGCGGTCAGTGGCAGGCACATAAATGGGCGCCTATAGCCTGTTCACGGGTTTCTTCATACATTTTGAATCCAACCTTTGAAAAATGACCCCATGTATGATGTGCTCGGTCGGTCTATTAACATAAATATATCTTATTTTTGGTTAAATTGAACATTTGCATAAATTTTACCTTTCAAATTGTAATAATTCATATATAATTAATATGAATCAGAAGAGTGAGAAAACAGGTGTGTTGATAATACCTAGTAGGAAATAGTTCTCAAGCTAAATGTTTAATAAAGTGAGGGCGCACGAACGCTACGCGTTGTCCCTTGGGTGTAATTTCCCACACATATTAAGCTTTGTTTATATGAGGCGGAGGGATATCCTGGAAGTGGAGCTCCAGTAAGGCTCCATAAAAGTTGTAAGAAGCCATGAATGGACTCTAGACAAGATGCCTGATCTCCTGAGCGATGTGTCTGATGTGGTTGTACGCTCCGCGATCGCCGTGCGCACTAGATGTGTGCCCTCGCACTCGGTGGTTTGACGGTGCCGCTAGCTTTCGTCGCGTCGCTCAGCCCTTCCCTCCTCGACCCGCTGAGCCGATATCCTCTTCGCTGTGGTTGCATTTCTTTCAACGCGAGAACCAATTGTGCGGTAGGTAATCTACAATCACAACAGGCCGCGATTCTCCGACGGTCGAAGGCGGAAACCTGTTCGCACGGTTGTCGTGTTCTTCGACGCAGCACTACCACTCCCTCTACGCACACAAACGGCGGGGAAAGACAATGTCACTACCTCTCAGTGACTCCCTGACAAACATATACAGAATGTATCTAAATTAGACTGACAAACTTCGGCTGTAGGTTAATCACGAAAAAATAAGTTTGGAAACGTATTTACATCTTATGGTCTAAAAGTGAATACTAAGGGCGGCACACATCTTTGAAGTTGGACCTGGAACACTTGTTTATTGCAAATATTGGAGAAAATTTTTAATGTGGAACTCCGATTGTCTGGATAGTTATTAAATGAACGAAGATCATGTAAATAATCACTGTTACTACACCTATTTCGAAAGAGCATCCATATCGAGGTAGCTTATTCGGTTTTTAAAGGATGTATTATTATTCCTCGTGTCACAATTATCAAAAATGTCACATTGTGTAAATACCCTAAACCTCACAGTTTTCGAGTAATTCGTATTTTACTTTCAAAATAATATTTACCAATACCTGGCAGGTGGGGCACGCACAATACCCAATAACACATTTTTGCAGCTATTAAATGGAGGGGAAGATTCCAGAGAGAGGTACATTACAGTGGTATTGTAACAAACATTTTCTTCTACAACTTCAAAAATGTGTACCTCCCTTAGAATTAATTTTAGACTATATGTCGTACATATGTTTTCAACTTCTGATTAAGCTACACCCGAAGTTTGTTCGTCGAAGTTAGTTACATCTGTATACCTTTTACCAGTGTAGCCATTGGCGCACGTGCTGCGCCAATCGGCTGGGGAACCAATCACGTCATTGGCCTACTCTGCTCTTCGGATTCCTCTAATGTGGGGTCTTTCTGGCGCGTGCTTCTTGGTGTCGCAATTTTAATGGCAGGCAGTGTAGAATACTTAATCTTATTTGTGTGGTATTTAAAATAGCACGGAGTCTTTCAAGGGTATCGCCATCTGAGCTCAATTTTGGCTCCAATTTCTGTGTATCATTCAAAGTATTTGCATCCGCGTGCTAACAATACTGGCGGTCAGATGACAAATGTCAGCTGTATGAGCACAACAATTCTTCCCGACTGCGATACCATCAAGTGATTTTGGGTCACGATGTTTTACTTGTACGAATTGTTTTTTTTCCTAAGAAGAGATATGATAAAAAATTACTGTGGTAAAATTCATTCAATCGCCTGCTTTGCGCACTTCAGATTATTCAGACATAGAAATGGGACACTTATAAAACAATTTTAATGTTAATGTTGATAACATTTTGCGTCTTAATATTTCTTACTAAAGTATCAACAACGTGTTTAGTGAACGTAAAATTTATATATATATTTTTATTATGTGGATTAATTCTCTTGCAGTAATGTCTAACAACCTACTGATTGTGGATATGTACTCTACGACTTAAATGAATTACGCCTACTATTTAAAACTAATTTAATCTAAAATTCAGTTAGATTCTAAAAAGAAATCGAGTAGGAAATTATATAAGAACTTGACCTTTTTTTTTTTTTTTTTAACTAAAATGCTGCAGAAAAAATGTACGGGATGTACCACTAGGATGCAACTAATTTGAATTTCGCCCTATTAAGAATGCGCGAGACGTAGTGGGGAACGAGTGCATTATGGGAAGCAGCCACCTTTACATCTAGGGCCTTATTCATAAGAGCTTCGTCCTCGGATGATCCAGAGATGATCTTCCTCGGAGTTGGTCTGGGGTTAGTCTGGACTAAGGATGGGCTAACTATATTTTATTCATACACCCCGATTAGAGTGAAAAATTAACTTTAGTCGAAGGATCATCGAAGTACACTGTTGCCAGGTTTACCGCGCATGCGCATTACAGAATATTCGTCTCAAATAAATGTTTAATTTCCACTCATGACAAGATACATACTAGATGGTGCTAAACGTAATGTAACTTATTTGAAATAAAAATGTTTTTCCTTTTCAAATTGAATAGTAATTTACAATAAGCGTTGATCTGCGCAAGAACAAACAAAATATGATCAGTTTATACCGTGTGCTGAATTGAAAATAAAGTACAAGTTTTGTAAATATACATATATCCTGCAACACAATTTTGGAAACAAAAGGTTATATAAAAAGGCCTGAACTCTTATTTAGCTCTGGTTATTTGCTTTCAAAAGTGTTGCTCTCGACAGTATGCTAAGTATGTTCTGCCTGCTCGTCTAAACAAATCACATTATTCATACAATTTAATTTACAATTTCTTACACTCGTCCGCAACATTTTGCTAAGCGAGAATAGCAATTTCGTTATTTTTTACTACATTAACGTCACTTTATTCGTTTTAACCTTGTTTTTATGACTATCATATATTGTAATATTACGCCAATATTGTCTTTATAATGATGTTAAATGAGTATGGTAATGCTTAATACACTACAAAAAGACATTTAAAAATTGTTAAATTGTTATTACCTAAACTTATTTTTATGTTTCGTGAACATTATCTAGCTTTCACTGGCATGTAATATTAATGAAACTGTCGTATTTTATGTTCGCCATGTTTATTTTTCACCTCAATAGTTCTTTAGTCCTACCCTCAGTCCGGACTAAAAAGTTAGGCCGTACTAAAGCAAGATGATCCTCGGACCAGCAGCAATAATGCTCTCCGAATACGCAAAATTCTGGCCGGAGGATGATCTTTCCTTAGTCCGGACTAAAAACGACCATGAATAAGGCCCCTGGTGTTTCAGTGTGCCATTGTCAATATGACGAACTGGCCGGGGGAGCATTGAATCCTCCCGCGCTAAGGTAAAGGCTGTTCACGATAAAATGTGCACTTTTAAAATCAACATTAGAAATAAGCCACTTCTCTTACCTGCACATCTATTTTAACGGGCGCACTGAGTGACATGCGTCCAGCAAAGTTGGTAACGAATCTAGGGAGAGTAGTTCCATGTCTAACGTCGAATAAAAAGTGTAAGATAACCATTTGTGATAACTTTAATTATTTATCTCGCTTTCTAATTTTTTTTAAATGCATCGAATATAAAAGTTATCAAAGTTGTACGATATTTACTTTTCTAATAAGTTCACATTTTCACTTGACCGACGCATGAATAAAGTGATGAGGTCTATGGCAATGTTAATTTTACATAAGGCCGTAGGACACACAACGTGTATACAATTAGACCTTAAGCCGGGCTTTCAAGAGTGCTTAGTTTACCGTGAACAGCTTATAATAATTTTATGTGGAGTGTCCGCTTTCAGCATCATCGGGCCCTACTTTCTTTTCGAGGAGAACAATCGAACTGTGACAATAACAGCAGCCCATTATCAACAGATGCTCACACTAATGGAGATTTCTAATGGAGACGAAGGTGGTAAACTCTGGTGTGAACAGGGCAGCGCAAGTGGATACACAAATCAGGAGTCAACGACAATAGTACGTGAATTTCCTCCAGGACGTGTAATTCCACGACTTGTCGTCATCAACTCGCCAACAAGGTCCCCGGACCTAGAAGCACCTGTGTTTTTTCTTGGGGATACTTGACGTTAAACGTCTGCGCTAACAAACGCCACAATAACCAAACATCTAAAGGAACGCATTGTTGTTGAAGTGAGTGAAATGAACAATAATTTACTGGAGCGCTTGATGGATTATTTTGTGCCAAGAATACAAGAATATGTTCGACGCCGAGGTGGCCATTCAAATTATGTAATTTTTAAAAAGTGGCACCCGTGTAATAAACTGTAAGCAAAGAGTTTTCTATCTATAACGGTATTACTTTCGTTCTTCATGCGAACTACTGACTCGTTAGATAGGTTTGAAAACATTCACCTCCTACTGGAAAATTTTGTATATAATTTAATTTGAGTACATTTATTAACCAATGTATTGTTTTAGTGCATGTATGTTTTGTTTACGTGCTTGTGTTGTGTAACCGTAGAAATGTTGAACTATTAGCTTCATTTTAAATCCTACAGTCATTCTTTACAGCAAACTTTTATGAGCGACATTTAAAAAGACAACAAAAATTATTTTTTAACTGTCTATTTGGTCTGAAACATAAACTGGCAGTTACGTATACGGAATGTGTACAAAAATAAATATTCTTAAAAAATAAAAAAATTTTAATCGGCCAATAAAATATTTTTTTAAAACGTTCTTAAAATGTTTATTAGTTTAAATTATTAAAGTTGCACTACAGTGGATAATATTGGCGAAACTAAAAAATAATTTAAATTCTCTTTTGTATAGGTTTCGTTATCTGACACATAAATTGGAATATTAATAAAATTGTGTTATTTTTACAACGGAAATTCAAATTTCTTGATGGAACTCGCTTTTTATGTTTTGTATGTAATTTTATGAACATTGGCATGCCCCGACGATATTAAATATCCTCTTTAACTATTATTCCTTTCAGTGATCAGTATGATCTAAAATGTTTTGAGGAAAGGTGGAAATTGAATAGAATTATTCACGTGGTATTAATTTTTAAAATTACAGATCATGTTTTGTAAAGCATTGAGAACTGCGTCATTTAGTGCCTAAGAAATGTGCTGACATTAAAATTTTTGATCTCAATTCATACGTATTAATAAAATACTAAACTATTAAATGTCGAATTTATTAAAATAATTTCTATATTAGAGAAGGTGTTGGAGATATATAAACAAGAAAACAAGCAAATAGGGAGGTAAGTGGACTGAAGAACAATACATCTCTGGTGGTAGGTATTCTAGTGACAATGAAATACCCGCGTGTAGGCAACATGCTCATGCCACAGAATTTTTGATCTACAGTTTATACATACATCAAGCGTACAGAATTTGGAGAGGTAATAATGGAGTGTACTGATATCAACAACCCTTCCTAGCCACAGTTTCTGCTAAGCTGAAATAACCGGAGGTAGACAACACGTATATGTAGGCCTACTGCCAACCAACATAGACGCATGATACTGACACTCGTGCTACGTGTGTTGCGAGTTCTGTTCAACAAATTATTAATCTGGAACTCTGGCACACATTCCCTATAATTACGTCGATCCTGTCCAGATAAGCTGCTTAAGTTGCGTTCAGCAATTTGAGCGCATGTGTTGCAGCGGCAAACCAATTGCGATTCGAACCAAGCAGCATAGCATTTAAGTTCACAATTTCGGTGGAGATAAAGTGAGAAATATAAAACTTTTTGTAAAAAGAGAGAGAGAGAGAGAGAAAGAGAAAGAAAGAAACTTGTCTTTTTGCGTTATGTCCTCGGCAGAATTTTATAAAACTTACACACGTTCCCTTTTTTTTTATAAGAAAAGCAGGGGATTTTAAAGATAAAGATACAATAAGTATTAATGTAAAATATAACTCTGCCTGTTTATATACTTGTAGATGTACATTTTATATGTGCAATGTGAAGAAATAATAATGAACTTTTGCTGGTAGCCTTTCGCCACAGAAAGTTGCTTCATTGCCAAAATTCACCGAAATTTGATTTTCCAATGCTTAAAGGGAATGATGTGGGATAGGTGACACGATAGGAAAATTTTTATGTTTTGAAACTATTATAATGTATAGTAAGACAAAAATATCAGTCATGCTATCACTCCAAGAGGTTGCATCACAGGTGCTTGAAGTATTAATAAAACAACACTATTACTATTAAAACTGAGCTTCTTGTTGCACTTTGGGCGTCAGTTCCTGCGTTTCTTCGTGTTACAAAATCAAGAGCCTTTAAGTTAGCATTTTGTGATGTTAGATTATCTATTAGAATGCTCAAAATTTTTATAAGTAAGGTTCCACATCGGCAAAACACTTTCCAAAAAAACTTAAAGGAATATCACTGCGAGTAGCAGAATTATTTGTGGAACACACCGACAACTAAATGCACACAGACATGTCGAGAAATGGCTATCACCACACCAGTATGAAAACGACTTTACACGAGTATTTTGTAATATTTTATAAACATATCCACAGGTTGAATTATACATTGGTAAACAAAATATATCGTATCATTTTGAGCACCACATTTACCACAGTTGCGAAATGCGGAACTTATAACTGACACTGCTATAATTAAAACTGAAATCCTCTGTTTTTACCTTAAAAATGTTTAAAAGATCAATTAAAAATTTATGCTGCGTTCAGTATTCGTGCAAAGACTTCCACACTCAACAAATAAAAATTCTTGTTGTGTGCTATGAAATAGATTCTGAATTGAATTGGACTTTATTCATACACGAGCCAGAATAAGTGGAAAACCTCGACTTAAATGGAACATAAACTGAAGAACTAAACAAATATGCGGATCAAGAATTAACGATCCAGTCAGACAACAAATTGGCCGAAATATAGACAACGCACGGACATAAACAGCCAAAATCACAGAAGAAGCAAAAACTGCAAAAATGCTCTTTTTAGACATTTCGTGTCTTGTGTAGCCCAAAGGAATGAATAATTTAAGAACTTCGCCGGCCAGAGGAAACCAGGAATTCTGTTAAAGGCTGTTCACGATAAAGTGAGCACTATTGAAATCAACCTTATAAAAAAGTCACTGCCCCTACCTGCATATATTTTAACATGCGCCCTGAGTGACATGCGCCCAGTAAAGTTGGTACCGATGGATGGGAAGTAGTTCCGTATCTTAACGTCGAATAAAAAGTATTAGACAACCATTTTGATCATTTAAATTATTTCTTTTGCTTTTAGTTTTTTTAAGCATTGCAGTGTAAAATTGAGCAAATTTGTAAAATATTTATTTTTCTAATAATTTCACAGTTTCCCTCGACCGACGCATAAATATGTGATGAGGCCCATGCCAATGTTAATCTTACTTAAGGTGAAAGAATACACAACGTGCATACAAGTAGATCTTTCAAAAGTGCTCATTTTACCGTGAATAGCCTATAGTCTCCGTGGCTACAGTCGAAAGTTCAGAACGAAGCACCCGTGTATGCGAATAATAATAATAAGCCATTCAAGTAGACTCTTGGAACAAAAATTAATATGCAAGAATTTCCATCAGAAGTTTTGTTTGCCGAAGCGTATCCGTTTTCCAGCCACGGACATATCTGGTATGCATCCAGTTTAACTTGTGTACAGAGGAGGGCAATACAGACGGGACGGGAGTAAAATGCCAGGCACACAGCGACTGAACAAGTGTGGCGCCACTATAAAAAAATAGGCGATCACTTCATACAGTTTGGTGTTACGCCGTCTTCATAATATACACTTTAGTGCAGTAAGGAGGACTGGAAGTATGTATCGTCTATCCCGTAGCTATCACTCTAAGAAATTATTCCGAAATTTAGCATACCAGTGTATATGCCTAAAGGCTGTTCAGGGTAAACTGAGCACTTTTGAAATCCCTACTCAAGATCTACATGTATACACATTGCGTATTCTTCCGCCTTATGTAAGATTAACATTGCCATGGGCCTCATAACTTTATTCATGAGTCGGTCAAATGAAACTGTAACATTATTAAGAAAGTAAATACTTACAAATCTGCTCATTTTTACACTTCGATGTATAAAAAACAGAAAGCGAAAGAAATAATTTTAATTTATCACAAATGGTTACCTATCACACTTTATTCGACGTTAAGATATGGAGCTACTTTCCATCCATCGTTACCAACTTTACTGGGCGAATGTCACTCAGTGCGCCCATTAAAATATGCATGCATGGGCAGTGACATTTTTGTAAGGTTAATTTCTAAAGTGCTCACTTTATCATGAACAGCCTTTAGTAGAAATGGTAATGTTTTTCCTTATACATTCATTGTAGCGTTCCTACATTTGCTCAGGAAACTTTCAAATGCATAGGGAAGTTCCCAACTTTGTATAGTAGCGCTGCTAAACATTCCTAAATATGCAGCTTGATGTGTGGTATTATTACCATACAGTGTATTGGTTAAAAACTTCCATTGCAGTTTAGGAAGTTTACCAGAAATATTTTTACAGTCTACCAAACCTGGCGTGCTCGTCTCGAGAGTATCGTAAAAGCGTACGTGAAGTTGAAAATCCGAGGCGTGGGGGAAAAAAGGGAAGGAGAACCTGCAAACTTCAGTAATTAATTGGATTAAAACGAACGCGAGAGTCTGCAGTCACGCGATGCACTTTACCATAATGCATCTCTGCTGCCAGCCCACCTTAGGTGAAAGAGGGGAGGGGACATATAAACTGTCCGTACGCCGCCGGAGGAAACAGGCTTGCGGGTGATTAGACAACTTTTACAAATTAACTGTGCATTACGTGCAGACATCGCTACTCCTCGTCACATCCAAGACAGAGATTGTCCTGGTATCCAGTAAATGAATGGTTGAGCTGGCAGTGGCGTGTGGTGAACTGTTGCAAGGTAAGGTGGCGTTAGCTCTGTGTTGTACCCTGATGCTTGCTAGTTGACACTGCCACCAGTAAAACGTAGCTCGGCAGCTGACGTCACAGGGCGCGTGTAATGAGTCCCTTGCTGGTCGCTTGTGAATGGTCGGAATGCATTCACTTTCCCTAGGCTGCACGGTAATTACTGGCTCCTGTTGCGTGCACCGAGAATGTACAGCTATTAGCAAGCACCAGCTTACCTTGCAACAGTTCACCAGATGCCACTGTGAGCTGGATAAGTGCTAATGTGGGTATTTTATTGGTTTTGAGCTTTTTTTATATAATCTGTTTGGTCTACATAATTTTATATTACGTGCATACTGCTTGTTTATATTGTTTGATGGATTGCACAGAGTAACACGAAAAACAACGGATTGAAAATCATTACAAACACGATCTTTATTACACATCAGCCATCTTGTTATAACACCACCACCAACCCTACAAATTAAAACAAAAAAAGAACAATACAGTCGCAGTCACCAGTAACCTACTAGGCACAAAATATCCCAAACATGCCACCCACCAGAAAATGGTAGATTTTCCAACCGAAACCCACACTACAATAATTAACACACTAAGACATCAGACAAAGAAACAACAACAACAACTTACCACACCATCTTTACCCGGATGAAGCTTCACAATCCTGGCTATCTTCCACCTCACTAGCACCAAAGTGTCCGGTTTCAAGTTGGGTACTGCATCTCTCCACTTAGTTCTCTGATGCAAAGTATGGAGATATTCCAAACTCCAAAGTTTCCAAATGCTTTGCTTCAGTTTGGTGACCAGCTGGCAACGACCCAGACGGTTGTCTACAACATGGATAATCTACAACATGGCTCAAGCCTTGCTTAGGCAGACCGATGAGAGATGCGCCCACTATAAAATGTCCTGGGGAAATGACATCAAATTCTGGTGGGTCTGATGACAAGGGACACAAAAATCTGGAGTTCGGCACCGCAGATATTTCAGCAAAAAGGTCGTTATCTCTTCAAACGTAAGTATTTGCTCTCCGATAACCCGCTTAATGTGGAGTTTGGCCGATTTCACAGTTGCCACCCACAGGTCACCAAAATGAGGTGCAGCTGGCGGGTTGAAATGCCAAACAATGTTGAGATCGTGTAAGTGATTCTGCAAACTCTGCCATAAGGGTTCAGTGAAGAGTGCTCGATGAACTTCCTTTAAGTGTCTACTTGTCCCAATGAAGTTGGTGCCTTGGTCTCACAGTATTTCTGACGGGGTTCCCCTCACCGACACCAATCGCTTAAGGGCAGCCAAGAATGCTTCGATACGCAGTGATGATACAACTTCCAGATGGACAGCCTTTGTCGGCATGCACACAAAAATACAGAGGTAACTTTTGTCCACTGGAGCCTTCCGTGCCTTTGTCCGCTTTGTTGCGAATGTCCCTGCAAAATTGACGCCAACTTTCAAAAAGGGACGTACTTGTGACAATCTCACAGCAAGGAGATCGCCCACAAGAGGGGTGGAGGTTTTCATTGACCATCTGAAACACTTAACACACCAGTGCACACAATGTCGAATGATCTGGCGAGCATCCAATATCCAAAATTGCCTCCGAATAATGGAATGTACTGCCTGGAGTCCCGCATGGAGGTACTCCTCATGGTAATGTTTCACAATTAACCTGGATATATGACGTTTTCCTGGAAGGAGTATTGGGTGTTTAGTCTCTTCCGGCAATGCAGAGTGCTGCAAGTGGCCGCCCTCCCTGATGACACTCAGAGGATCAAGGAAAGGATTCAATTTCCTTAGCTTTCTGGAGCATCCTTTATTACGGAGCAACTTTAAGTCCTCTGAAAGAAGGTCGTGTTGCACTACTTGAGCCCAAAATATCAATACTACCTTTAATTCTTCAGAACTCAACCATACTGATTCACAGTGAGATAGTTTCATAAATGCTGTTCGAGCTCTAAACATCCACGCTGTTACCCTCTTGAGTCTTGAGAGTGATGAAAAGCCTTCTAACAATGTCCACAGGGTACCATCACCTTCTTGGACTGCTAGAGCTTGTGCTCTCTGAGATTTACATTCAGGCATATATTTCGTATCGGGCATCTTAAACTTATTCACAGGCCACGTGTCTTCAGAATCCATTTACCATTCATGTCCATGGAACCACACAGGACTGCTCACCAGCTCATCAGGAAACACACCGCGCGATGCGAGGTCTGTTGGGTTACAGCTTGATGGAACACAACACCATGACCTAGGTGGCACAATTAGTTGAATTTCAACGACTCGATTAGCAACAAAGGTCTTGAACTTGCGTGGTGATGACCGGAGCCATGACAGGACGGCGGAAGAATCTGGCCACATTTTCACGCTGAAGGGATTAGCCCTTTCGCTGAACATTTTGCTCATCCATTGCCACAAGCTTGAGAGAAGCAAGGCTCCCAACAACTGAAGCCTCGGAATTGATAGTGTTTTCAATGGCATAACCTTTGATTTTGCTGTGATCAGGAAAGTTTAATGTTGTTGACAATGCGAGCATAAACCACAGCAGCATACCCCTTCTCAGAAGCATCGCAGAACCCATGAATTTCAATACTACAGGTACTAGTCCACTAAATGTGTCGTGGGATTCTCACCTTGGCCAGAGCGCACAGTGTCTTCATGAAATATAACCATCTAAATATAACCATCTAAAGGAACAGGTTGATCCCACTCTAGCCCCATTGTCCACCGTGTCTGCAACCAGATTTTTCCCCACACAACAACTGGGGCTACCCACCCACATTGGTCGTAAAGGAGGGCAATAGTTGACAAGATACCTCGTTTGGTTATTGACAATTGGAGTACATTGGCATGGTATGTGGAATAATCAGTGTCTGGACACCAGTGTACACCAAGCACGTTGATAGCCTGAACTGCCTGCAGAAAGTTTTGATCTTCATCAGTAGCTAACTGCCTTAATGTTCTCAGTGCTTGATAAGGAGATGATGCCAGTCCATACGTAGTAGTGTTGATTCTATATAGTTGCACATCTTCCGAAAACGACGCTCACCTTAGTGGTTTAACTAGCCTCTTTAATTATAGCATGGCGAAGAATAACATATGCAATCTCCGAGATCTCTGATGCACCCAAAAATTTGTTACTTGGCTTACCACCAGAGGGCCGAGTAACTGAGATGTATGTCATGTGGCCCAGTTCTTCATATTCCATGAGAAACTGGTGGTACATGGTTGCGAGCTCTGGTGCTTTAGTGAATTTCTTCTCCAGATGTTCATACCTTAAACGTACCTGTTGTAGCGACTCTCCTAACTTGGACCAATTCTGTTTGAATGGCAGTCGCAGCACATATCTACCACCCATGTCTCGTGTGCGAGTTTCGTTGCAGTGCTCTTCAAATTTTTTCCTCACCAGTTGACAACACCTTTGTTGTCGGCACCTCTTTGAACTCCCAGAAAAGTTGTAGTTGTACATCCTGACTATTGTCTCGTATCAAGAATGAGACAGACAGACTCCTCGCTGATTCACACGCAACCTTGCCACTCACAAGCCAGCCAAACACTATGTGAAATGCATTGGGCTTACCTACAATTTTCCTGCCAGTCATAGCATCACTCTCTATGTCGGCTGCCAACAAGATGTCAATAGGCCCAGGAACATTGAAGCTTGGCTCTGTTATCTTCAAATCCTTCGAATGGCGTATGGTACTGTGAGCAACCCTTGATGCAGGCATGGGATGAGTGGTCTCCTTCAAGATCGT
The DNA here is from genome assembly GCA_029891345.1 of Dryococelus australis. Lineage (NCBI taxonomy): Eukaryota > Metazoa > Arthropoda > Insecta > Phasmatodea > Phasmatidae > Dryococelus > Dryococelus australis. The sequence goes on along the minus strand of CM057001.1, from coordinate 81,109,817 downwards.
AGCTCTAACATCAAAATACATGTCCTGAGAGTCAATAGGTTTAACACATCAATAAAGAACTCCTCTTGACCATGACATAGGAGTTTGCCCAACCCCAGCTAAGCCTACTTGTTCACGGTTGCGTTGTAGGCCTAACTGCTGGACATATATATCAGTTATGAAAAAGACTTATGATGCACTATCCAACAAGGCTCTTAATGTCTGAAAATGTCCACTACTAACTCTCACTTGGGCCAGAACTGTCGAGAGCAAAATAATAGTTTGCATTTCAGTCTCACTAGACAAATGTAATGTTTGGACCTTGGTTATAGCACTCTCATGAGAAGAACCATCAGGTTTTGCATTTTCTATATCTACACTTTGACTACGTGATGAGCCATGAGAAAAGAGGAGCAACGTGTGGTTGCCTTTTTTGACATGTCTACAAATGAATTTAGACAAGTATTTTTGTGCAATGTGATAGGGTTTTAAACAATTGAAACACATGGATTGTTCTTTTACAAACTTGACTCTATCTGGAATAGACTTTGTTAAGAACTGCTAACATTTACTCAATGGATGTTTCTCCTTACACATTTTTTACTGCAACAAGTAAAATGCTTCCACTATGGCCTTGTTTTGAATTGCCCTTCATACTGGGTGCTGAAAACGTACTCTTCACAAATGTACTACTGTTGCCTGAGACATTAAAGTTGGTCACCAATTGAACATTCTCATTCGACACAGCATATCGTTCTAGGAACGTCAACATATGGTCACAAGTTGGCAGGTCCTAGTGTATGGATAATTCAAACTCTTGGGAAAGAGAAGAATCTATCTTTTCAAGAAGAATGTTCAAGAGCAAAAAACTCCATTCAGAAACTGGAAAGTTTTCAGCGCGCAGAGTATTTAAATTTTCACGCACTGCACTAATAAAGCGTGACAAAGATTCCAGATAATTGGTACACACTTTCGGAAGGTGCTATATTTTTGAACATGCAGTGTAGCAGTAACGTGCAAGTTTTTCTACCGCTTCTCCAGCAATGACAAGACAACACTGTAGTTCTCATTAGTGATCGGTATATTACTTACAGTTTCCTTACGTTCACTCTTTAGACATCCAATCAGATAGTGGAGTTTCTGAACATCAGAAAGCTATATATCTTGATGCACCGTGGATTTGAAGAGCTCGGCGAATACTGCCCACTCGGCGCAGTTGCACAAAAAATACTGGAAGCGGAAGAGGCGGCAGCACTGCACATGTACCGATAACTGGACCCCGACAGGGTATGTCGGGTATCTTTATAGTACATTTATACATTTATTATACTGGACGCGCAAAAGCCGGAAAAACTTTTCTAAGTTCACAAACGCTTCCTTAATCTCATTTAGAGGTCTCGATTCAGGTTTTGGCGGAACAGCACACAAGGCAAAATAGTTTACTAACAATTCGTCCCGTTTTGCCGCTACTTCGTCAAAAGCCATCACGAACTCTCCAAATTTCTCCGCATCTTGCACCGCTGCATTTAACAACCCGTTTGCTTCTTCTATTCTAGCTACAAGGTAATTAAAAACGATTAATTGTAGCTCAGTAGTTTGCTGCACCATGGCTAACTTTGATACGCACGTGCACCGACGGTTATGTAACAGTTTGATTTAGTTTCACGGTAAAAACACGAGTCTGGTTGTTAACATCTCAATCCGGCAACAGAGGACCAAAAATGTTTATATTGTTTGGTGGATTGCACAGAGTATAACACGAAAAACAACGGATTGAAAAACCATCTCAAACACGATCTTTATTACACATCGGTCATCTTGTTACAACAACACCATCAACCCTACAAAATAAAACAAACAAGAACAATACAGTCGCAGTCACCAGCAGCCTACTAGGAACAAAATAGCCCAACCACTGCTTAATGATAACATTTATGAAATAATAACACTTCAGAAAATTAATTGCGTTTACAATTGGAAATAAATTATATATATATATATAATCAGTATAAAAATAGGGTTTTTATCAATATATACACGTATCCAACTCAACGCTTCAAATGGGTGCTGAATGCAGTACATGCAAATAAAATCTGTGCCATTAGCAGCTTATGCTAAGTTTGGAAATGTTCTGTGTGTAACTAAAAATTTAATAGTTGTGATGTCACCTCAAGCATAGCTTAGTGGAAATAATTCTATCACGCCACAAATTGACAAATCATCTTTTTAGAAAGTCGTTCTTTTGCAACACACCAGAATAGGGTTATTTAGGCCTAATCACGACCAAAAATCTTGTTTATTAAAGAATATAAAGCAGTAAAGAAAGCAATTTGTTCTAAGCTTTCAAGATGCAAAGCTTTCTTCCACGACTCAATGTTACGTTAGTTCGGAATTGCAGACACGAAGTAACTTAGTCACTAGAAGACATTAATCTTACCACAATCTTTTAGTTATCAGTTTCAGTGTTCATATCTGAAGTAAATCTGGGTATATTTTCAATACACCTTGAAATCTTCTAATGATTTAATTAAAATAGTTCAGCAATGGCATTAAAACACTCTAACTGAGCTACTATTTTAAAACAATTCTATACTGGGCTCGGATTTTAACCCTCATCTTTAAAAATTTTCGATCGCGCAAAAATTACGTCTTATGTGTTCATGAGTGCATGATAATATGAGAATATTACACCTAAAAAAAACATTATGTACTGAAGAAACAAGTCACCATTCAGGTTCACCTATTTACATGTATAATTCACTGCAGAAAGTAGCACCACGATAGGCAACTAGTAGTCGTTCAATGTTTTCTGCAACAAACTATACGCCTGTTATCTGTCAAAATGAGATTGTATGCTGAGAATGATCTTCCCACATCAACTTGCGTGATTGGACACTATACACTGGCGCCAAATGTTCGGAACATTCATCTCGCAAAGATACCCTGATTCCCGACTAATTGGGTTAGAATTCAACACCGTTTTTAACTTGCATCTAATGTTCTCACCAATTTCGCCTGGAGCGGAGTTCTACGAAAAAACATGTTGCTTTCTGAACGAGTTCAAGCGAGTCGTGAAGAAGCGCATCACAAGATTCTAAGGTTTCAAGAACCTTTGAAAGTGTAAAAAAATGTGCATGGATAAAATTCGCATTGGTAAACAGTGTATTTTTCAAACACAAATAATTTTTGCTTATTATTACCGCCATCAACCCTATTGGCTGGACGTGTTACGTAAACGTCAGGAAATGAAATATCGCACAAGGGGATAAAAGTAAAGTGTCGTTTGCCCGTTTCCGTCGCTCAGAGTGTTGAGAATAGCAACTGGCAAGGGATGTCCAAACTAAAGACAAACCCGATTTCGTTATATGTAATTTACATTAACCTTTACTTCAAACATATGGGCCGAAATATACTGTTACGTTAAGAATATGAAATGAATGCCAATAAGCTTCGAAGTACGCATTTGCATTCGCATTTTCAAAAATCAGGGCCCTCGTAACAATACAGTGCTGGAGTTAAGATTTCACACATGTAACTCACAGCGAAAATAGCACTTCCAGTAAAGTTAGGCCACTGTTTCCTCTGAAAATAAATTCAACTAACACAACGGCCGTGGTTTAGGTTACTTCTGCTCAGGTTGGGAAGATCAATATTAAAAGTTCGGGAACCAAAAATTTTCGCCACTAGATACGCGCCAGTGTCAATGTTTTCTATTTTCTACGTTAAAAAGCAGGATAATTGCAATAATTGCAAATCATATATAAAATCACTTCGTAACTAAGTAAAATATTTTTCTTTTGTTATTCACGTAGCTCAAGATCTTAATTAAAAGTTACCTTTTAGAACAATGCGCGCCTAGTGGCGGAAATTTTCCCCATGCCAAACTCTGCCATAAGAAATCACTTTTAGTTCCTAAACTGAGTAGAATAAACCTTAACCTTGGAAATGCTTATTATAAGGGACGATATTCAGACTTCATTATTTTCTCCTTTTGTACCAGCTTATTTCTGACACGGGAATCGGGAAACCGCGGAAAACGAGGCCTGCCTATATTTTCGAATAAGTAGAGACTTGAAAAATTCGCGAGTTCAATGACCTGCAGGCTAGACTCTACAGTCTGATGTACACATATTCCGATATCAACTGCACATTGGTTGTCTGCTGTCACAGTAGAAGGCGACAATTGGACACTGTTCTCCAAGAGGTGTCAAACACCATGTTGACCGATGACTGAAGTTATACAGGATGAGTCCTTTAAAAAGAGGCCCCGTGGGACATGTGTGTGACGGAGCTAGGGAATGAGGAAATACAGTCCAGTGTGACAACAAAATACCTAGAGTAGGTGCTGGAAGTGGCCGCCATTGACCTCTAAGTACTCAAAAAACAAATATACACATACGTAACGGAAATTAATCGATACAAAAAAATTTAAATAGCATATAAAGCAAGATTGTATTATTTTTACTATTGCACAAAAGGAGCTCGTGTTTCCAAACGTGTCAATCTTCAGGAATGATATTTCATTATACCGTTACATAAACAAACACATAAAAACAAAAGGCAACCAAAACCAAGCATTGCACACACCACTCAGCCTTGTAAATAACTCTGTATGAACGAGTAATAAAACGTGCAAGTTTAGAATGTTGTAATTTTATCCGTTCGTCCGTCAAAAGTTAAAGCTTGCCAAGGTTCTGACGGACGGAGAGAATTAAGGTGAATGGTGCACGAAAACCGTATATTTACATAATTTTTTGTCACAACTTTTTTCACAGTGGATTTTTCAAAATTTTCTGCACTACAATACGTAAATAACAGTTTTGAACACCTTCTTACATTGTTACGAATTCACTGCGTTCGTTATTCTCGGAGCACTAATTGACTGTCCCGCGGGGACTCATCCTGTACAAACGCACATGTTTTGAATTCTAGCTTGTTCCAAAATGAATTCGGGAATTCTTCAGGTCTCTACGAATAAGTTACTCAATGCCCTTGCAGAGCTTCTTGGTACCCAACCTAAATCACTTCCCACGCTTATTCCACGCAAATACGCTTCTGAACGCGTGCGTACGCATCACGTTTTTTTTCTTTGTCATGTTCGTACGAGCATACAGCAAACATACGGTGCAAATCCTACCCACCTCCCCTTTTCCGACAAGTTTCAAATACCAGCTTTCAAATTTAACTGTCTCAAGCCCAGCCATTTGCCGAGGCGTGGCGATGCATAAAATGGAAGATAAACTAATCCGGAAATACTGCACTTGCCTTTTTATTTAATCACCAGTTCTGATGGTTTGTCAGCACTTCGGATCAGAACACCAAAGGTCACCAAATTAAATGACGTCTTGAACACAGACGTTTGACAATAAGTTATTCTGTCATGCCAAAGCCGTCCTCAGATAACGGCCTTAAGCGTAAAGTGATAATGTAAACTGACAATTTGGTGACAAGAAAACCCAGCATAATATTGCAGAGTTATAGGCGTTTCTTAAAAATTTTATATTTAGGAGGAACACAATTGTTATTTGATATGTTCCTGGATTGGGGTCACTAAAATATATTCTATGGGATTTTTTTTTAGATGAATGGTACAACGATCAAGATCAGTAAAAGAGTTAGAAAACAAATATAGAAACATTTAAAAAAAAATCAGTAAATAATCAGTGTTGTGTAGATTTTTAGTAAACAATCCTAATAAAACCTAACTCATTGTAAAGGAATTATTGGTGAATAATTTGGTTCTGCAGAAATCTAGGATTAACAAATGAATCTCAGGAATTAACGTTAACCCAGGAAACAAACTGTAAATCAGCGGAGTCATGTGTAGCCAAGGAAATAAGCGCTGAATCAGTGGTTACCCGTGAAGATAGAAAACTAACAGGAACTCGCATTAACGGCGCTGGAGCCCGAAAAATATAATTATTTTATAATTGTACCAAATATGTTTCACCTCGTATTCATTATACGTGATGACAGTTTCCTCAAGTAAAAAATTTTTTCACTTTATATTTTTTGAATAATTTGATATAAATACAAAATTCTTCTGTTTTGTCGCAGCCGTATTAACAAATACTAACTAAGTTGTGCATATGAAAAACTTTACAACATGAACTAATGCCGTGATCTTCTGCTTGAATTATATGTAATCGCCAAATTTAACAGTTCATACATTAAAAAGAAAGATGAAAAAATGCAAAACATGTTTTTATAATAGCATTTTTTTCATGTATATGGTTTGCTATTTGCTGATTTACTTATGTGTTGCGAGATAACCCATAGGATTCGTTTACTTCGTAAATTTTTTCATCTGTACAACTTAGCTAGTATTTCTTATAACGGCTCCAACAAAACAGAAGAATTTTGTATTTGACATCAAATTATTCAAGAATATATAATGTGTAAAATTGGTTTATTCAAGGAAAATGTCATTACATACAATGCGTACAAGATGAACAAAGTTTGGTACAATTATAAAATAATATTTTTTTTTGGGTCCAACACCACTAACAACGCCTCCGAAACATTAGTCGAACGAAGTTAATATATTATACATATTGTAAAGTATGGCTTGATTATGTTGTGAAATATAGGTGCAGTTAACTTCTTAAACATATTATTTAGCAGCAGACTGAACTTCAAGTTACTGTTTATTTGTTTATTTGATTGGCAGTATGTCTGGATCGCCTCGTGGGGGTATTCAGTCAATAATGTAACTTCGGCGGCGGACTGGTCAATCTTCTTTAATTAATTCAAACAGGTAGGTGATTCCACTTAAAGGTTAGCGGCAAATAAAACCACTAACTGTCCTCGCCTATGTAAAAGGCAATGGAGTTTATCCAATCACCGACATATAACGCGAAATGTTTTACGACGCAGATAATTCGCTTATCTTGCTGGGTGCGCGCAAAAAAAGTTTTACTCTTGTATTTCCGAGTGGTTAACGTTCGGACACGGGAGTATTGACTTTTGGAGAGCGAGTAAATTTTGTCAGTGGCATTGAGATAAATTTTCTATAGTGGCTTGAAGTGATGGGAATATATATTGCACGCATAGACAGAAAGTCGAAATTCTGACCATAAATATCCTCGAAAATACAACATGGAGAGGAAACATAGGCTCTGAAGTCGCTATATACGAATTCCGAGTTCGAATCCCGGACTCGCCGTGGATGACTATGTTATTAGATGTGCCCTCCGCTGATTAAGCCTACCAGCATGACTCGGGGCATTTAGAAGTAACTATTAAAATAACCACAAGGGTATGCAAACTTATAACTACGTAAAAGGAAATCAAGTGGGAACAGTGTCGGACAATGCCGCTGGTCGGCGGGTTTTCTCGGGGATCTCCCATTTCCTCCGCCCTTGCATCCCGGTGCTGCTTCATACCCCCCTAATTTCACCCTCATCAGCTCTCAAGACCTCGTTATCAAGAGCAGCTCAAATCTCTCAATTCAATACCTTAACTTAAAAGGGGGAAAAAAATGTTGAATGTGCAATGTTAAGAGGAACATGTTTTTGAATGAAACAAACCCATCGTTTCTCATGGATATAATAGTATACAGGGCAGCTATAGAAAAATGTGCCATGGAAGTTTAATAAGATTATGTTCAAACTCATTAACAACTGAACTATTACGAGGGTGAACATTTGTAAGTGCCGCAAAATATTATTTTCCTAACATACGTCTGTTCGTTTCACCGTCTCGAGCGATAAAGGCTATTCATGATAAAGTGAGCACTTTTGAAATCAACCTAAGAAAAAAGACACTGCCCCTACCTGCATATATTTTAACGGGCGCAATGAGTGACATATGTCCAGTAAAGTTGGTAACGATGGAGGAGAAAGCAGTTCCATATATTAACGACGAATAAAAAGGGTTAGGTAACCATTAGTGATACTGATAACTTAAATTATTCCTCTCGTTTTCTGTATTTTATAATACGTCGAATTGAAAAATGAGCAAATTTGTACAATATTTACTTTTCTAATAATTCCACAGTGTTTCACTTGACCGACGCACGAATAAAGTGATGAGGCCCATGGCAATGTTAATTTTACATAAGGTGGAAGAACACACAACGTGTATACAAGTAGATCTTAAGCAGTGCTTTCAAAAGTGCTAATTTTACCGCGAACAGCCTATAGGTGAAATGATTACAGACGCGCGCGGACATGTGCGCTGAGATTGGTATGTGGTGACTAAAAAGGTTTTGTAGACGTCGGTGTTTACTCTCATATTCATTTTATAATTAAAAATAGTACTCCCTGTTCCTGGTCCTGGATCCATTCACGATCCGGTGGATCGCTCCCACAGTGGAGCTTGGCGGGGATGGCAATCGTTGTAGACACCACCCCCATTCCTTCCACTACCAGTTCAATTTCCTCGTTTCCTCGCCGCCATTATTAGAGTGGCAGCGAAGCCCTTTGTCGTCGTACATGGGACACCCTGCCCTCACAATTCCACGCCGAATTTCCCTGGAAAATTTTCCGGTGCCATCTCCATCTGCAGATCAATTTCATCCATCCCTCCCTCCAATCACCCCCTCTCCCGAATCTCTCTGTGACCGTCCGACGCTTGGAGCCTCGCTGCCAACTTCAGGAAAATATGCCAACTCCTCGAACTCCTGCTTACATTTAAAGTAAATTAACCCTCTTTCAGTGCTTCTAGAATGTGCTTTATGGGCCAGTTAATATATACAGGTTGCGGCAGAAATAATGCCAACATTTGAAAACCAAATTAGAATAAAATGGCTAGCGATACCCGAAAAGTAACAACTGTGTAGAAAAGCACATACGATGAGTTTTGGCTAAGGTGGTTTTGAACACAATGTCACGTAAGTGGTGGCCCTCATCGTTGACACATTGTTGTAGTCGTTCTATGAAATGTCGCATATCCTTCCTGGTGATCTGTAGTGGAATGGCGGCGATTTCTTGTCGTATTGCATCCTTCAAATCTTCAATCGTCCGCGGACGATCACTGTACTCTCTTGCTTTGAGGTAACCCCACAGAAAAAAAATGTCGCAAGGGGTAGGGTCGGGTGACCGGACAGGCCACCCAATGTCGCCACGCAAAGAGATCAGATGACCAGGGAACATTTCCCTTAAAACGTCCCGGGCTTGTGGATGTGTCAGGACGGAATTTAAAAAAATGGGGGGTGGGGGGGGGATCGTGGTGGACGTCGACGCACGGGTGTTGTTTCCAATTGCAGATTCCTGCATGTGCGTCATTACATGTCGTCCCACCGAGAACCAGCAATGTTATCGCTGACGAAACGCAGTTGCCTGCATTCCACCCTGGATGATCATGATCGTTATGCTAAATGTCGCTGTGCGGATATCACAGTGTCTAACCACTGACTTGCGTGTGACAATATTCATGTCCGACTGAAACAAAACTGTATCGTATGTGCTTTTCATTACAGTTGTTACTTTCTGTGTATCACTAGCCATTATATTCTAATTTGGTTTTCAAATGTGGGCATTATTTCTGCCGCACCTGTTTTATCCCCATCCCGCGTGTAGCTGCATATATTTCACCGTAAACTATAACGTAAGTTCCCACAGTTCAGTTGGCAACAAATAGGGAGAAAATTGTTCCAGGCAGGTCTAAAAGTCGTAATTAAAGGTAAAAGTTTTACGTACTAGTACTATGTGGTTTATTTTTAAAGCGCTGCTTATAATATAACATTATATTATGCTTATTTTGTGTCCTTCCACCACAGGTAAAATTGTTATAAAGTCCATGACTTTATTCATGTGTCGATAAAGTATGCATAACTAAGACATTTTTATAACAGTAAGTATGCTACTGAGGCTGTTCACGATAATAAGCACTTCTGAAACTAACAATTGAAAAAAAATCACCGCTCATAACTGTTTTGTAGTAAGGTTTATTCTACTCAGGTTTGGAATCTCAATGCTTTTAGTTTGGCAACTAAAATATTTTCGCAGGTGTCGCAGGTGTACTTGATTTTTTTAAATATTTCCTACATTCAGAAACAAAATAATTGCAATAATCATAAATCAAATATAATATAAGTACTTAAGTAAGTGAAATATTTATATTTTATCATTCACGTAGAGTAGTGAGAGCAGGGGCGTTCTGGATACAAAGTGCAAAATTGGGCTAAGTTCCCTTTGGTGCCCAAAGGGTTAATTGTTTAATCGCGCCTGTGTAATCGCACTTATGCCAATTACCTTAATTCATTACAGGTACGATTAAAGAATGAACCCTTTGGGCATCAAATGCAACTTAGGTCACTCTTGCACTTTGTATCCAGAACGCTCGTGCTCTCACTACTTACTACTACGTAGCTTAAAGTTTTGTTTTTAAGTGACCTCTTTGGAACACTAGCACTTACCTAGCGGCGGGAATTTTCCCTGTGCCAAATTCTTCCATAATAAAACTAGTTTTGTTCCTAACTTGAGTAGAATAAAACTTAACTGTAGTTATACTGTACTACATTACACTCTGGCGTGCAGACTACTTAAGTTGGCAGCGAATTCGATAAATGGCTGTTAACACGCCATGTTGTATTGCGAGTTTCCTCTTTAAAATTATGGCCACCGAAGTTAGCAGGTATATACCAGAGTCACATAGGCCTGACAAGCACAACGCGACACGTAAAACTAAACAGCCAATGAAACACAAGAGAGTTCTTATGTAAGCCCGATAATTTCTGTCGTTCGAGCAGCGATTTTGAATTAGAAATTATTCCTATTTTCGTCGTATTGTGCGGCACGACACATAGAGAGTGCAACCTTGCAAAATGAAATTGTATGGCAAGCTTTCCCTGCAATGGCATATACACAGCTTAAAAAAAAAAATTGAAAATTACTATATGTAACTCTGAAAAAATAATAATTTTACGTTCGTATGCATTAGCGATGACACTTTGTAATCATCATGTATTTCGAATTTCCCGTCTGCCCACCGCCTTTGAAACTAGAGAAGGATCTGCAACAGGCAGGAAAAAAAATCAAAACAGGGCTTTCAAAAGCGTTATGTTAGCTATGAATCAGACCAGCGGTACAACAACCGCGGGATTTATCAGCTCGCCAACGAGGGTGGCACATTAAAACAACATTGTTTTAAATATATACTTAAATTCCCCCCAGAAATGCACGTATATTTGGAATTGCCAGTTACTTGGAAAATGACACACGAAGTTATAGCCTGTTCATGGTAAAGTAAGCACTTTTGAGGCCCTAGTTACTTTTTTCTTCGAGCCATTTTTATCCCTAAACCACATTTTTAAATAAGTAAAGGCTGTTCACAATAAAGTGAGCACTTTTGAAAGCCCTGCTTAAGATCTACTTGTATGCCCGTTGTGTATTTTTCCGCCTTATGTAAAATTAACATTGCCATGGGTTTCATCACTTTATTCATGCGTTGGTCAGATGAAACGGTGAAATTATTAGAAAAGTAAATACTTTACAAATCTGCTCGTTTTTACACTTCGGCGTATTAAAAATAACAGGAAGCGAAAGAAATAATTTAAGTTATCATAAATGGTTACCTAACACTTTCTAGTTGACGTTAAGATATGGAACTACATTCCCTTCTCCATTACCAACTTTACTGGGCACCTGCCACTCTGTGCGCCCGTTAAAATATATGACGTTAGTAGGAGTGGATTTTTTCTTAGGTTGATTTCAAAAGTGCTCACTGTATCGTTAATAGTCTTTATCGCCACGTAAGTAATAAACACAGTGAGTATATTCCACCGCACTCGGAAGTTAATAAAATATATTTATTGACTATTATTCAAAACGAGAGTACTTTTAAAAGTGCTTACTTACATTGAAAAGCCTATAATGGTTTCGCCACTTCTTTAGTATACTTCAAATAGAGGTGAGGTAAGTTGAGAGATTTGGACTGCTCTTGACAATGGGGGCTTGAGAGCCGATGAGGGTGAAACGAGGTGAGAATGGAGCGGCACCGGGGTAAATGGGATATCTCCGAGAAAACCCGCCGACCAGCGGCATAGTCCTGCACGATTTCCACCGGCGAACATCCGGAGTGACCCGGCCAGGTGTTGAACCCGTTTCGCCTTGGTGGGAGGCGAGAAGTCTAACCTCTCAGCCACCGCGGCCCCACTTCATAGATGGAGTTTTTCAAAGTAATTCTCTGATAAATCTGCGAACTACGTTGGAAGCGTTGTAAACTCGAAGAAGTCGGTAGCAGACAAAGCCGCGTATGAAAACCCTGTGATCTGTATTGTAAGACTCCAGAATATTCCGGAAGGGAGTTATATTCATTCGTGAAGGTGACAGGGTTTTATGCTTGTGAACTGTGTGTTTCGGCCTGTTAAAAACATCACGTTGTGCAGTGTACAATCAAAAGACAAACAATTTATTCTGATGAGGTAACTTCAGAAGATAGTAGCAGACTAAAATACTGAGCGGGTATTCAAGGTAACGAGGAAATGTTGTGTAATTCAGTTCATATTACACACACTGGTTGCCTCCCCAAGATCGCATTGCAAAACTATCAACACAGATTCGTATTTTTATCAACCTAGTTTTTAATATAGGTCTTATGCATATTGGCCTGTTATTTTCCTTCAACAGACGACAGACGCAGGTTTCAACACCGATGCATATCTCCAAATGTAAACATCTTCTCTCCTCCATTCCCCTGTATTTTCAGTGCCCTTTCCTGCCAATTTTTTTGTTACCGGGCTTTTGAATCATAAGAACGTGCCTCTGTTTGCAATGCAGGGCATCAATTTCTAAAGCTCGTCGAGTTATGTGTATTGAATATTGCTGTTCTCCTTTATTTATTAATACTTCTAAAACATTAATAAGCACCACACTGGCAGCCGACATTCGTGACGTAATTGTTTGGGACGCTATATTACGGCGCAAGGGGTCGATATATATATATATATATATATATATATATATATATATATATATAACAAATATATATATAACAATATATATATATAATAAACGACAAACACGCACAGCGCCCGGGTCGGTACGGCGCAAGGGGTCGATATATATATATATATATATATATATATATATATATATATATATATATATATATCGACCCCTTGCGCCGTACCGACCCGGGCGCTGTGCGTGTTTGTCGTTTATTGCAGTTTGCTGAAATTTAGTTTACAGTGTAAACCTCCCGTATTATACTATTGGCATAATTATTGAAAAATTAATGCATTTAACGAAGTTGTGAAAGGAAAGAAACTCTTGGCCGTATTTCTTCGTGAGTTACTTTTATTTAAATATATTCTGGGTCAAGTCATAGTTTAAACAGCAATTATATAAACAGCTTGCGTGATCGTGTGACTAACTAACTTACCTGTCTTTTTATTTCGGAAGCCTTGGGTTTGATAATTTTCCCCCATTGTTTTCCATCTACATTCGAGATTAATGTCCTGGTAAAACATTGTGTATTATAATAATTGAATTATGAATAACTGCACGAAAATATGAAGTGCGAAGCTAATCATATACATTGTGTATTATTGAACAGTGGGCGTACGTTTAATTTATTTCACTAATCCTTGTTTGGTTCTATTGAAAACAAAGAGCCATATTTACAGACGATCTCCTTAAATACTATGTTCTATATAAGTTATAGAAACGTTTAATCACAATGTATCAACATAATACATTTAGACATATATTTCTATGTGATTTTTTTATTTCCGGACGGCAGCATCTCCGAAACATTTCGATTCCATCTGCCCAAAATTTTTTTCTTCTACGGTCTCTAGCAATAATTATTTTATATTTATTCTACCGTCGGCTTTTTTAAAAAATTGATCAGGGATCCAAAATAGGGTTAGCAGCTGTCTTCATCTCACTTATTTTTTATGAAGCAGAGATGACTATAGTGGTTCGTGTTGGAATCAAATACTGAATTATTTACTAACAAGACAAGAACAGAATATTTTAAACAAATCTGCTGTATGCGAAACACAGTACAACACAGGCGTTAGTAATTGGCATTTTCAAATATAAATGTATGTTAATGTAAAGAAGAAATATTTAAACACTTAAGTTCTGATGCGAACGGTGGTGCAGATAGCTCATAATAGAAACCAGAGCTAAAGAATGAGACAGCCATGTCAAAATGACAATACTGTGATAATTTCCTTTACTTGGAGTTAAATTTATATGCCATATCAATGCCACGGGCTCGGAATACGCGTGTTTATAGCTAGTAGCCTATAGTTTCAGCGTCCTAGTTAAAAAAAAAGTGTACTTCAAAATAAAAAATAGTCAAATAAAATTATAGCATCGTAAATTCACAGAAGAAAATTTTATGTATCTAAATAATCCGTAACTTTGTAAGGATCTGCAATCAACTTCGATGACGTGGTTATGTTAATTTTGTGATGTTTACTTTAAGTATCTTACTGGTACAAATAGGCTGTTCACGAAAAGAGCACTTTTGAAAGCCCTGCTCAAGATCTACTTGTATACACATTGTGTCATCTTCCACCCTATGCAAATTAACATTGCCATGGGCCTAATCACGGTATTCATGGGTCGGTCAAGTGCAACTGTGAAATTATTACAAATGAAAATATTGTGAAAATCTGCTCATTGTTATACTTCAATGCATAAAAAAACCAGAAAGTGAAAGTAATATTTTAATTTATTACAGATTGTTACCTGACACTTTTTATTTGATATTAAGATATAGAACTACTTTCCATTCATCGTTACCAACTTTACTGGGCGCATGTCACTCAGTTCACCAGTTAAAATATATGCAGGTAGGGACAGTAACTTTTTTCTAAGGTTGATTTCAAAAGTTCTCACTGTATCGTAAATAGCCTTTACCATATAATCTCGCTTCCTTTCAACCGACTGGCACTCAGTATTCTGTAATATAACCTGTCTACGGTTAATCGAAAACTTTTGAAAACCCTGCGTAGGATCTACTTTTATTATAATTTTTTATTCTTCTACCACATGCAAGATTAACATTGCTAAAGGCTGTTCACGATAAAGTGAGCACTTTTGAAATCAACCTTAGAAAAAAATCACTGCTCCTACCTGCATATATTTTAACGGCTGCACTGAGTGACACGCATCCAGTAAAGTTGGTAACGATGGAGGGAAAGTTGTTCCATAAAACATAACGTCGAATGAAACGTGTAAGATAACAATTTGTGATAACTTAAAGTAATCTTTCGCTTCCTGTTCTTTTTTATGTTTCGAATCTTAAAGATACCAGATTTGTAAAATATTTATTTCCTAATTATTTTTCACTTTCTCTTACCCGACGCATGAATAAAGGGATGAGGCCCATGGCAATGATAATTTTACATAAGGCGGAAGAACACACAACGTGCATATAAGTATATCATAAGCAGTGCTTTCAAAAGTGCTCATTTTACAGTGAACAGTCTATATGGACCGTCTCGCATTATTAATACGTCATACAAATTTAATAACAAATCTTAAGAATGTAAATATGTTTATAGGACGCAAATTCGTAGTTTTATGTTTTTAACAAAAATAACTGACTTTATTAGCCATAAATTTAAGCACTACACCGGCACTACAATATCAATCCTTAGACCTATTTTCAATTAATTGCCAATTTAACTGTGAACTTGCGTGTCGGTATGTACTGTAGCACACATGCAGTTATGGGCATTGGTTTTTTTTTTTTTTTAAGGTTGATGCCAAAAGTGCTCACTTTATGGTGAACAGCCTTTACAGCGTCGAGTTGCAGATTCGCGGGGCGAATGCGAGCGTATTGTCGGAAGCTGAATGTGTAAGTACTACTTAGCACGGGCGTAATTTTCCCGCGACCTCGTGGCGTAATTTACAAGTCCGACACCGCGAGTGCATAGTGGGTGGGGGGAATCAGGCCGCCCGGTGAGGGAGGAAGCGACCTTGCAGGGGACAAACGAAAGCAGGTCAGACGCGGTTCCCACGGCTGGGAACACCGACATCGCACGTCAAGCTTTTACGTAAATGAAATCGTTGCGACACCCGCAGGCATGCTTTATCACTAGGCCGTTCGCGGTAAAGTGAGCACTTTTGAAGCTCTAGTTACTTTTTTCTTTCAACTAATTTATACCCTCCCGCCACTTGTTAATTTAAACCTTGCCACGCGAGTAATAAACACAGTGAAACACAGTGTATACATTCACCATGCCCCGAAACCAAAATTCCGAGGCCACAATGAAATGTATTTATTGGTTATTATGCCTGATGAGACAGCTCAAAAAGTGCTCACTTTACCGTGAACGGCCTGTAGGGACTTTCCTGGTAGCACGCTGAAATTCACCGTCCTATACATATTCAAGCCGGTGCCATTTGTTCACTGGCTTCTGCAGCAGCGAGAACATATTTCGTCCTTTAGGTTTGGATGGACGTAGGAAATAAAGAAATTGGACGGGAGAAACTGAGGCTATCAAAACTAGCAGTAACTTTCACTATCAGTGAACAAATAATACTTGAAAAAAATTGGCAACCAACACCAGCTTTTAGCGGACTTAACACTAGCATTTCAAATGATCCACATTTTAAAAATTAGCTATCTGTCCAACAATTGCTGTAAAAATAACTTCAGAAGATTTTAAAGCACGTCGGTAAAGCAAAATGAAATCTCTTGTTAAAACGACATTTGTCAAGTTGTCAGTTGGGCATAATTAATGAGCAGTTCTCACATAGAACAATTAAAATTCAGCTCGTAGAAAAACAAAATTTAATATAAATCTTGAAAGTAAAATGACCTTTTGAATTATAAGCCGTGGTTAGTCAGATATTCCAAACTTTATACTCGGATAAGTGTCTAAATAATAATCTCTCCGTTCAGCCGTAACGCAGATAAAAAACTCAATTACTGAGAAAAATCGATGTAAGTAGTTGCAGTTCTCTTCTGTTTTTCCGCTCCTCGCTGTCTTCCATGAAGCCTTTTGACGTTCATTACGTCTATAGGCTGTTCACGGTAAAATGAGCACTTTTGAAAGCCCTGCTTAAGATCTCACTGTAATCACTTTGTGTACTGTTCCTCCTTATGTAAAATTAACATTTCCACGGGCCTCATCACTTTATTCATGCGTTGGCCAAATGAAACTGTGGAATTATTAAAAAAGAAAATACTTACAAATCTGCTCATTTTTACACTTCGATGCATTAAAAAAAAACACAAAGCTAAAGAAATAATAATAAGTTATCCCAAATAGTTTCCTAGCACTTTTTGTTCGACGTTAAGATATGGAACTACGTTCCATCCATCGTTATCAACTTTACTGGGCGAATGTCATTCAGTGCGCCCATTATAATATATGTATGCAGGGGCAGTGACTTTTTCCTGAGGTTCATTTCTAAAGTGCTCACTTTATCGTGAACAGCCTTTACCGGAATTTTAACTTACGTGGGATAGCCATAATTAGTCACGTATATATATTTCCTAAAATCTGTCGTGCACGTAGCCCGTCCAAGGATTTTTGACGCATTTCGATGGTTACGTGTTTTACACGCCCCTCTTTACATTGGTAATTTGTGAAACTAACTCATCAATTATTTCCCAAATTAATACCTTGTCAGGGAGACCACATCGGTTCACTAGGGATCCTTAAGAGTGGGCTGGACCCCCTCATGTTTTGTGAAATAGTTGTTTGCGCGAATACACGTATCTCGGTAAATAAATGTTCTGCAAATGCGACTTTTTTTCTTCAGAAAATATGAAAAACAATTATCGATGCACGTATTGTTTTACTTTTGTCATATTAAGTGTGTTAATGGAGAAAAAAAAATTCGTGAAAATGGTCAAACATCGCATTTTTAAAGCTTGTGCATCCAGTTTTATTAAGCAGCAAGGGAAAAGTACAAATATACAAGCGTAGTTTCATCTGTGGTCTTTCATCGCGCGTAATAAAATGCCACTGATGCAAATCTAATTTGCACAGTACAGCATTGCGATGGAAACACTTCACGCCTTGCGCGTAGGAGCGATGAGGCGCTAGGCGTGCATTTTGATGTCGCCCATATCGCTCCCTCCTTTCTTGACCTTGGATGCGGGGTTCCCACGGAGGTCCATCCCACTCTTAAAACAAGATGGCGTAGAAACCGTAAGGGTTTTTTTTCGTCATCTTAGCACGTCGAAAAATTGTGCATTTCCGCATAGATAAGCTAGGGCCGCGTGCGTTCAAAGTTCGTAAGAGGCTAAGGCTAAGGGATTACAGATCTGGAGACGTCAATAAAAATATAAAACGTTAAATTTCATTTTAAATCAACTTTATGTCTCATTTAGTTAAAAAAAAAAAATTTGTGACTATTACTATCTAAAATAATTACGTCAATTAATCAGTACTAACCATTGCCAAATACACATTAGGCTACATTAAAGTACAAGGTGATACTCAACTACAGATACAAATGCTGTGAGGTCTTCACATTATACTACTTATGTCGTACAGTAATTCGTAAGGGAGGTAGGTGGGCTAGAAAATATGTTCTAAATGGTTTTAATTCAAAATAATATAACATACTTGACATGAAAGAACAATTTCGTGAATACTGATGTCTTGAATCGACATATGTTAGGTAGTACTATTCCCCTTCAATTAGAAATAATCCTATAAATGTTTGTAACCCTTTGGTGACTATCGCTGTAATGAATACAATATTACGACGTCATTAAATGACGTCGTAATTTTGTGTTCATTACTGTACAAAAACGTGAACGTGTTTTTTTATACCGTATTTTAGCATATATAGGCCGCATTCTTGTATAGGCTGCACCTGAAGTTTGTGATGAAAAATTAGGAATTATTATTATTTCATGAAGATAAAGAATATTCTTAGTGGTGAAGATAACAAGTACTTCTCCCCCCCCCCCGGCCAATCATGTGAAGCTCCGTGCTTTCGCAGCATGTGGCTGTAGATATGATTTGTAACATCCCCTGGCTATAGAAAATGGCGGCTGTGAGGTAGCAGAGCATAATATTAAACATGTATGTCCCCGAGGACATATGTTAGCATTAAGCAATTTAGGCTACTTATTTTTATAATTTTATCTTCTTTTTTCACAGGCTCGTACCGTCTCTTCCCGGTCATGTAAAAACTAGAGAGTGTTGGCTCTGCTGACATTCACTGGCAGCTAACTTCCATTTCTTTTAGTTTCAGGTTTACTGGGAAACCGGAGGGAATGGCCCCCATAACGCCACTTCCCTCACCAGGGCGATGCTTGCATCACCATGGCTGAAGCTAGCATCACTTGAAGACCACAACTATAGCACCCTCTCTCTACTAGTCTTTCATCTCTACTAATAAAGCACAGTTCCAACTTCTGACTCCCGTAGCATTTCTTTTCAATTCATAAACAATTTTGAATTCTTCCCTGTCGACTGGGTTTTTACGTTGTCTCTGATGGTTTTTCCCAGTCTCTTCTTAGTCATAGTTTAGCTATAGGTACACTTAGGGAGGTAGTCATGGCCTCAATTGCTGGCCATGGCAGCCCAATCCATCTCTGCCGCGATACATGTCTCCTTGCATGATTTCTTTCCCTTGTAGACATAAGGGGTTCGCCCTGAGATGCAATTAGCTCTTGTGTCCTGTCCTAACACTTAGATTTAAGGTAGAGTAGAAAAAATGCATTGATCTAATGACACGAAACAATAGAATACATTCGATACTAGAGAATAAATGTCTCTCTTGAACAGCTTTAGGCTCCAGTCGCCATGGTGCTAACTTGGTTGCAGTATCTTTATAATAAACTTTTTAAAACTAATTATTTCAAGTTTACAGTGTTTTCGTACACGGAAAAAAATTACACTCCAGACAAGGGTGGAATTTAACTTTCATTTCATAGTGCTTATTGTAAACATTGTTTTTAAACTCATCGATAGTCCAACACTGACTTTTTCAGACTGTTTTAGCTTAAAACATTCTGTCTTAGTACGTGCGAAACTAGTGCAGGGCCCTGCATTGAGCATACTACAAACTTTTCACCAATAGAATTATAGGTCAGCTCTTAGTCCCATTGTAATAGACGAATTTCACTTAACCTCCGAATCACTAAAATTCCATTAATGAACAAAGTACTCTGGTAAAATTAAGTTGTTGTTTGGGAGAACAGCCCCTACTTTTTTCTCAAGTTAGACACATTATCAACATAGTAATGTATGTGATGTATAATTAATAAATACTGCATCTACAAATCACGAAGAACAATTTTAAAAGTGAATTTTTCTTTAATTACTAGGAGTAGTATCTCAATTGAGATTTATACTCGTAAATAACTTATTCTTAACTTCGTCTAGAAAAGGCTTATTTAATATTTACGTTGGTTTAAAAACTTACACAATATTCATAATGAAAGCGCAACAAAATTCAATGAACATTGATGTCGCACCAATAGGACAAGCAGCCATTTATAAATGAAGTTCAAGATCGTGCAAAATCATGTAATAATTAAAACTTAACAAGCAGTCAGACCGAGCCAGGTGGCACAGTAGTAAACTTTCGGAGTGGCATTCGACAGGACCTGAGCTGGCATTTCCGGCAGGCCATCCTGATCTCGGTTTGCCATTGTTCCCGAAATTACTCCACGCGAATACTGGGATGGTCCCTTACTGCAGGCCGTATGTAGATAGCCTACCATTTTGCTTAGTAACTCATCTCTGTGATACACAGCATGTAAGTAAATGTTAGTTTCACGTGTGTTATTGAACCACTGCTCATGCCGCACGCCCTACAGGACTCAGAACCAGTTGTAAATATTCAAAACTATGGTATCATTACTCTTTTTGGCTGGGTAAATCACGATAATGAGTTGTGCCTGCGACGGCAGCCAATGGACAAGTTACCTCTACTCGAGTGTGTATAGTATTGTGGAGTCTAGCTACACGATTATGCTTGTGCTACATAATAATGTACTGGCATATCAGCATACTTACAAGTCATCAGCCGAGCTGTATCACGTCAGTGAGCCCCGGCTGTCGGCGAGGTCACATCGATGGAGCAGCTCTTGTAAGTTCTCCCTTGTATTTGCGCAATTTCCTAGAATTTCCAAAAAAAAAAAAAAAAAAAAAAAAACCTTTCAAAATAATTAAGTTTCCGCTATTTCCAAACACTTACTCAAATGCCTTTGCTGGGAATCCAAAACTTTAAAAATACTCATCCCGGGAATCGCACCCAGAAATCCAAAAAACTTTCAAAATTTTCAAAAAATAACATAAATGCAGTCGTCGGGTTTTGAACCAGTAGTGCATTGCACTGTATGTGCGAACTCAAGATCATCGGATGAGGAAAAATCGAATCTAGGTAATCGGATGTGCAAAAATAGCAAATCTAGTTTATGCCATGCTAAAAATATTAAGTAGATCAAATTTCCAAAAGTAGGTCAAATTACCAAAAGTAGGACATTTCTCCAGGTAGGTCAAATTTTTAGAGTAGGTCAAAAAGTAGTTCAATTTTCAAGGTCACATGTTGGTCAAATTTGGTCCAGAACCCGTGTGCCGGCACTACTACCTTGCTCAATGTCTAACGACCTCGCTATCGACGAAATGTTAATCCCACCTACATGGAATTGGAAAACTTACCTCACAAAATAGCTTGCATTTAAATGTACGTACTCAGGGGAAGTCGGAGTCCGCCGAAGCTGGAGCAAAGTGGGAGAGAAGGCCGTGTTCTTCCGGGGAGGTTCTCTACCTGGTGATAAATGCTAGAGGTCAGCACCGCCGGCCAGCGGAAGCAGTTCATACCACGCAGACTCCAGAGGCTTAAATGGATTGCGTCTACACGGCGAGGTTCACTGCTACCCGCTCCAATGTTTATTTTCCTGGATCGTTCCGGCCATTGTATGTGATTCCGGTCAAGAGCCCCTTGAATCGTAGTTCTAGCACGAACGCTAGTCCAAGGTGGAAAGCCCAGGGCAATATTTGCAGACATGCGGTTTCAGGGACTTAGACGATGTATGGGCTTCGAAGACCCTTCATCCTTTGGAACAGGGTTTACAAGAAAACGACTGTGGTGTACCGAGTAAAATTCAACATTAAACGTAAACTTGAAAATGCATTTAGAGCCCATCGTCCTTTTCGGCTAGGATAACAATAACGGCATTACAGTGTAACGAATACAACTTTAGAAATAAACAGAAACGTTATTATTTAGGAACGTCCTCAAATCTGAGGATGCCTGAACCCAAAACAAAAAGTCCAGAATTCATTCTGTTCCATGTATGTGGTTCCAAGTAATGATTTGTTACATTTACTCGCGTTTTTGTAAACTGTGTATTAGTTTATCTACATTTGTATGATTTTGTCTCGCTGAGCTGTTTCTGCTTTCCCATTACAACTTACAGTCTTCCAAAGCTTTCAATTTAAATATGAAACGTTATTTTCCCGCTAGAATTCAAATAGGTGGAATTGATTAGCACCTCTAATGGTAACGTGCTAATTTTATTTATGCGGGTATAAGAATGGCCACACATAGTGAAAAATAAAATTAATGCAGTTTATTTAAAATTGTTAAAACTGTGTTCAGTAAAACACATCGTTAGAATAAACTCATACTTCATAGATGTTAAAGTTATGATTATATTAAGACGTTAAGTTTTCCAAGTTAATTCCCCCCTCCCCCCATATAGCCTTTCCCATACAAAATTATTCATAATTATGCCTTTTAAAAATAACAAATACCGGATGTTCACGTATTATAATGTTTGTGACAATGCGTACGTGGATGAAGGGGGCAGAACACCCCTAGCCATGTCAGCCAGCCCCTTCATCCTTGCAATAGACTTAAAAATTTTGCGTTAACTATAAAGGTGACAAAAAAGTATCGAAAACTTATTTCCTGGCATCACTAATAAATATTTTAACAGAGATTGCTCAAGAAAACACTTCCTAATTTATTTACCACACATATTTACAATTTTACCGTTTTAAAGTACGGTAATATACATGTATATGTAACGAAAAATACAACACACTTTAAGCAAATTAACAGCATTCCTTTGCTAAATTCACAATGAAAAATATAGCTATATACTAGCAAAATAATAAAACCTCTAATCGCAACAACAAGGAGACTATTATAATTACCACATGAAATAGGCCAAGTATGCATTGTTTTTTTCTGTCTTGAAGGTTGCAAAATTTATGTTATTATTCATAAATAGGAAGAACATACCATACGTTTTTAGTATATGTCTTGTGTATTATTTTTTTTAAATTTATGTACATTTTCCTGCGTAATGGAGCTTGCAAAGCGAATAGTAATTTTTGATTAAGTACAAAACATTATATTTTGCTCGAGAGTTTTCAAACAGCTAGGAAGACGTTTTCACCTTGCTATCCTTGACGGTTAAAATTGTTGACCTGAAGTCTCCTCCCCACCAGGATGGACCAAGGTCCTTGACAGTTTGCTTTGTGAGAAGATACACCTTCCCTAGGGTGCATTCTGCAGGGGTTTGTTGGAGTCAGGCTGGCAACCTATGAGGTCTCGTTTGTTTTAGTTGGTACTATTGAAATTTAACCTTGAAGGACCAGACACACTGCTAAGGTTGTAGATCTCTAAACATAACAGATTTTTCACGTCTTGAGACATTGGCAAACACTATAAGTCTAAGATTTTGAAGCGAGTATAAATTTATGAACTAATAATGTTTAATTGGAAATTTTCCATGCTACTCATTTAAGTCTAAACATCTATAAAATTGAGCATATCTACCTTTTCATGTACATGAACGACTTTATATATTTTTTTAATTTGCTAAATTTTAATAAATTACTAGGTAGTTTTGATCCTTTTAAGGAGAACAAAATAAATTTTTCTGAAGTATTTAAGCACTACAGTAGTCAGAAGTGAAAATTATAAATGTGATATAATTATAATTATGTGATTTGTTCTCTATTTCTTTTATGTTTACAAGGTTTCAAACATGCCGTACCGAGCCGGGACTCGAACACTGAAACTAACTTATATTAATCATACCTTATCTGGGATGCTATATTATATTGTTAGGGATGCAAGAGTGGTTAGAATACTCGCTTCCAGAACTTGTCCTTTTGCTTTTTCATTACAACACTCATACGTGTTTATACATAATAGTTTTTTATCAATATTTTTCTTAGGAAAACAAGTTCTCTTTTAATAAGGAATAGGTTAAATAAAAGTAAAAATCACTTTACATCATATTTACTAACAAAATATTTACTAACACAAGCTGTTTCAAAAATTATTTTAACACATAGAAAAGCAAGTACAAATTTCTTCAAAAACATACACAAATAACTACAGGATATCCCAAAACATTATCACACACAGCATCAAACAAGTATAGGATGATCCAGAAATTTATGTACAACACTAGCAAATACAGAATGTCGCGAAAATTACACAATTATTTCTTTCCGAAACAAACTCTAAATGGTTTACTCCAACATGCTAATAACTTGCTGATATTCAACTTACACTTCGATTTCTGTATGCAAGAACAGATGATGTCGTTTTCTTGTTGATCCATCTTTACAAAGTAGTGGATTACATACAACCAAATACTTTTTATATTAAATTTCACTCATTAGTTCTCAAAATTTCAAATAATGCCATATCACTCGAATAATATCCACAGGGGATTCAGGAGGAGAATCCTCATAGATTGTTTCATCCCAGTCAGACATCATTGCACAAGTTAGCATTAATTTTGAGTTTTCTTCGGCAGAGAAAAAACATCGAATAAGATCCATATGCTTTACATAATTGTTTGAACGACAGGCAATTGTATTCTTTTTGAATACCAATTACTTTCCCGTTATACACACTTTCGAAAATGCTTTTATTATAATATGTGTCCTTAAACTTTGTATACATATAATAGGAAATTAGGAATTCACCATTAGCAAAATCCATATTTAAATCCACATAGAGGTAAGCTTGACTGTTTGGACACAGTTAAATATTTTTCATATCACAATTATAGAATACTGATCTATCAACTTTTAGATTGTTTTGTCGATTTGTTTGAGTACAAATGACAACATATCTCGGTTTTTCCAACAACAAACTTGATTTCACACTCCACACTATTTTTTGAGCTAACAGTATAGTTTGAAAAACCTCTAAACCCCACAATCTGAATGCAATGTCTAAATTTTTCCCTTTTTCGATAAATTTTAGACACTACACGTTCACAAGTGTTAATTTCAATATCTGGCATCAACCATTCCACACTGCTTAATTCAAATGTTACACCTTCCTTGTTATTAGCTGTATCATATATGGCTTTCAAATGCGTAGTGCTGAATAGAATAAAAATTCTTTTTTAGCATTTAATATTATGTGTTTGTAGTCTCCAGCAAAGCCAAAATACCATACTTGACAGTATAAGAACTTCATATTTACCACCAGGGTTTATTTGTAGCGAGTAATCACTAGTATTGCTCCACCCAGCCATAAGCACTGTATAAAGATTCTTTACAGTTCTTGAGAGATAGTTCTTTATCGTGGAAGTAATTCCAACATCTCGTGTTTGATCGATTTCTACTCAATTTAACAGATGTGCAATTCTGTCGATTAAATGAAGTATTTCACTTCTTACTATTTTTGTAGTTACTAAATTACTTGCATCGGCTGTCTTTTTAATTGTTCCTCTAACCCTTAAACTTGATTTCGATGGTAATGTGTAAATATCGTGATTTTGTATTGAAATCCTTATTTCCGAAGGAAACGTATATGGACCTGCTCGGAATGGTTCGTAGACATGTATTTCAGTATTGGAGATGGCATTTTCATTACTGATTAGTTCTTCAACATTAAGAATGTCTTCCATTTCTATTAACCATATATCTTAATTCTTTCAAATACAATTTGTTGCCTCGTGTTAACTTCATGGGTAACTTATTTGAAGTGAGCATTTTATGTTGGTGTTTACGCCTTTTTATAATTCCTTTCTTCGAAATAAATTCCTTAATGATATGTTTCCTAAAAGAACCACCTACTTTACGTCCGAATTTAATATTGTACACAATTCCCATTATGATTGTAATGCGCAAAAGAATTTAACTGTAAACAGACAATAATTTATTTGTTTCTAAAATGAATAAGTTTACTGTCTTGATCGACAATTGTAACAACTATTTCATCAACACAATTCATTATTACTGGAAGATATATCAAAGTATCCGGTTTTTCTATTATTCTATATCCTGAAGTCAAAGAACACGTGAATTCATGTATTGTATTTGTCAGTTTTCCATTCAAATATGAACCGCCTACAATACTATAATTTATATGACATAAATTTACTGATAATATATTCACCTGTTTTGGTGATTCATGTAATTAATTAGCTGGATATACTCCCAGATTGTAACCTAACATATTTCCAATTGAATTGTCTTTAGAGAAATCGATATCGTCATTACTATACATTGCACTAGTTAATGTATTTGGATTTCGTTGTAGTCGGATATGTGCATCTTCAGGTAATGCTGGTTTAATGAAATGTTTCTAACTCATCCAACTCATAAGATCCTACTGGTATCACAATCTTGTATGTTTTTCAACCAATATTAGCCGTAAATGATTGGTTATGTATATCAATATGCTGTTGGTATGCAATATGGTATGCTGTTGGAAGTCACAAATTCGATCAGACTTATTTCCCATTCTCCATCTAACTCCAAAGCTGAGAAATATACAGCATGCAATTGTGGCGAATTTCCACTTAATATCACCATAATTGACATATTACTGACATCTTTTACTATTACACATACTTATATATCCTATTTACAGTCAAAAAATGTCAGCAATTGATTGTATTTGATAATTGTTCTGTTTTGTAATTGTACCTTTATTGTGTGTTTTTTTAAATAATTAGGTATTTCAATTGGAAGACGTAAATCGCCGAAACTGTCATAATAAAATGAGTGATTTACATTATTAATTAATGCAACCCAATGGGTTCCTTCGTTTTGTATCGAAACTAATTTATCTATCATATATTCATGAAGATTTTGTTTCTTTGGTAAATTGTCTCTCATATATACGCCTCGGAAATAGGGAATATCCAGTTTCTTTAGGAATACATTAGTATCTTTGTTTGTAAGTGCATATTTTGTAAGACTATTTAGGATTTTCTGCATTTTTTCCATGTTTCGAGTTTTTTCGTCCTTATCAAACTTTAAATGGTTTCAAATACATTCTTTTACCTTCTGATTTAACTGCTCTACTAATAGCTGAAACCTCTCCGAGGATTGATCGAAGAGCTGTTAATGCTGGAAATAGGAGCAGAATGATTCCTCCTTTTTTTGTTTTTCTTTTAGTCTTTAGTTTTACGCCCATGCCTTTCTTTTCCTTTGTGCACATAACTTTATCAACAACCCAAGCTCCAAGGTTTTCCCCTGTAGATGTAGATGGATTCTTTCTTATATTTGCTGCTCTATCGGCTAGAATTGTATCCGCTATATGTCTTTCTTTCAAACAGTTTGTTCGATTGTAAACTATATCGTGTTCTTTACACGCGTTATCAAAAGAGCTCATTCCTTTATTGTTCTGTGCCAAACGTTTTGCAAGTTTAGTACCTGGTCTGCAATAATTGTATTTCGATAAATGCAATTCAAGTGGTAATATATCAATCAATGTATTCAATAAACTGCATCCTCTTTTGATACATTTAGTACAAGCCATTGTTTTCAACTGAATGCGAGCAAATATATATATATCCATTTATAGTTTTATGATAGTTGGTTACATAATACTGTATAATTGTGTAGAAATGAAGGTTATAAAACAAAATGTACATCTGCTGGTAATTGTAAATATGAAAGAAAACATAATTGGACAGAAAGATGGAATTCTTTTTCCATCAAATATACTATGTATAATAAGAGGTCGCGTGTAATAAGATAACGCGTGTAAAGAACACGATATAGTTTACAATCGAACAAACTGTTTGAAAGAAAGACATATAGCGGATACAATTCTAGCCGATAGAGCAGCAAATATAAGAAAAATCATGTGGAAAAACTTGTGATATTGTGTATTTGTTCGAACATCCAAATTGTCTTAAATTTGAAAATGTATATGTGTTTTCTAAAACAATACAACAAGAGAAATATCAATCATTAGCGACCATTTTGTCGTTAATTGAAGGACTGCTATATTACCCTTATACAAATAAAGAAGATATAGTGCCTCCAAATGAAGCATTGCCCAATTCCGTATTTATTGTTGACGGCGTCTGATGTGAGCCGCAGGGTCAAATACAACAATATTTTAGTTTTGGTCGACATTCAAATGTTGATTGTTTTTATATATCGCAAAGTTATACATGTATGCCAAAACATAATTTGCACGATAATGCAAATATGGTATTTGTGTTTAAAATGGATAGTATGAATATGCAACATATTTACAATGATCATGTTTTGGGCGATATGGCCTTTACAAAGTTTAAAGATATGTGTTTTTACTATTGGTAAGACAAGTACTTTTTTTTAGTGATTATACCAACGCTTTCCCTATGTAAAGGCAGATATATGTTTTTTTTACAGTTTTTTACTTCCAGGCGAAGGATAATTAGTATTTCAAAGTATGGACATAGCGGTATAAATCACAATCATTACAATAGCTGTATAGCCAAAAATTACGATGGGAATTTTGATTTGAACAGTCATATTGTTACAATTTCTCTCTCTAGAAATTATGGGGGCTGTACCAAGTTTGTTAAGGGATGGAAGTCTTATTTGAATAAAATAATTATTTTTAATTAATTTTATTTACAATAAGTACAGCAAAAATCTTTCAACTTAACGTCTCGCAATAAATGACATCACTCACTGTTACAATTAATGACTCCAATTAATAAAATTTATAAATATCACAAAGAAGTAAATCAAAATAACTAATTAAAATTCAGTCCCAATAGACAGTGTATCAACCTATTCAATTATTTTACAATTTATGCATCCATATTTGACAGTTCGAATATTTACAATAAAATCAGTATTACACTTCCATTCAGTCCTACCTCAGTTGAATCCATGTCCCACTAGTCACAATGTTCTAGAGTTCTAGAGTATACAGTAGCCTTCATTCATTGGTTTCACACCTTCTCGTCATGCCGCAATCTCCAGTTGTTGTCCACAATAATCTTTGCTTGTGCACACTTGACCAGACGGCCTGCGTCAAAGACTGCCAACTGCTGGGTTGCGGCAGTATGTATAGTGTCTTAGGCCATCACCTAGTACCTTCCTCAACTCACGTGATGCATAACAGATGTCCGAGGCACCAGCCAGTTTCACCAGAACATTCTTGCGTCGTCGCCAAACTTGTCGAAACCTCCAGCAGGGGAGAGGGGCCATAACGCAAGCAAAGTGGTAAGCAGTGCGACAGCCCGATGGTCGCTGTCCATTATTCAAGGGTTTCCCAGAAAGGGTGGTCAGGAGGAACAAGTGTGTCAGCCCAGGGGAGGGGAGGGATGAGGTTTTGTCCACCACCACAGTGACAGGCAGCAGCACGTAACAATATATTACATAATATGGGTACGGCTGTGGAAGATAGCAATGTGGTAAATAAACGTTTCATGGAAGACTTATATACTATTATGCTAAATGTATTTAAATCTAAATCAAACGATATTAAAGAGAAATTAATAAAGTTAGTGGATTTGAATGATAATATGCATTAATCACGAGTGTATTTGCAACTATTTTAACCAATATTAGTAATGTTTTGCAGAGTAATGAATTTAGAATGGCAGAACGTTTAGATTTACTTAAATGCAAAAAAATTTTAGAGTCATAATAAATGAATTGGTAAGCAATACTATTAAAGAATAACTTGAAACACGAATGGAACAAATAACGCAATACATAAACAATGAATTCATTTATAAAAAAATTGGTTTAGTTTCGCAAACAGATTTTAGAAAACAAAATAATGATTTGGAAACAAGAATAAATTATTTTATTAATGATTTGAAAGCTAAAACTGTAACTAAATTCGATGCTGTTTTAAGTAAAATAGATAATATTGAACAAGTGCAAACTAATCGATCTAGTGCAACAGTTAATCGACCTACTACAGCAATTCGAAAAGAAGCAACTTAATTCATATACAAACAGTTTGTCTTTAATGTAATATAATCGAAACATGTCTGCCTCTGCTTGAGAATTACATAACGTTATGTCTGCTCTGACAGAGTAATATTTACAATCCAAATGAGCTCATATGGAACGGGATGTTTTAAACAAAGAAATATTTAAACCTGTTATGAGTATAATTGATACATTGCATTCTGTG
The DNA here is from genome assembly GCA_029891345.1 of Dryococelus australis. Classification (NCBI taxonomy): domain Eukaryota; kingdom Metazoa; phylum Arthropoda; class Insecta; order Phasmatodea; family Phasmatidae; genus Dryococelus; species Dryococelus australis. The sequence continues at coordinate 81,079,584 of CM057001.1, read as the reverse complement.
TTGAATAAGCCTAAAGAAACAGCTTTGGAAATTAAAACTGAAGATGAATCTTTAACAAAGAAAAAGCAAACTCTTTCTCTTTTAACACATCGTTATTTAGTTTTAAAAAATCTTTGTCTGCACACGATACAACATTTGTTGTTTATCGACATGACAACGTCTGGTTCCTGGGAGATTCTGTAATAACATTTCTGCCTAACAATAAAATTAAAATTGCTGATTACATAACTGATGTGAATCAAGGATTGTTTGAATTATTGTTTAAAAACTTTCTAAATGGATATTCCGACATTGATTTGCAGAAATATAAAGAACTTATGCATAGAACGAATGCTAAAATTCGTTCAGGAGAAGAAAACCATCAGAAAATACATTTAATAACCTATATAGTCGGGAGTGGAATATATAAAGATGAAATTGCTAATCTTTTTTATCCTGTATATTGGAACAATCCTAATGAATTGGTCTATTGATTAAAACTTCTCATTGCTTTGAGAGAGTCTGGGAATAATTCACTTAAGAACGAAATTGTTTATATTATTGAAGAGCTGAAAGAAGATAGTTATATTACCAATGAAGTTTAATAAGATTGCTCAAGAGTTTCACTCTCCTGCAAGGATAAGATATCCTAGAAGAAGAGTTATAACTCAGGGATTAAAAAGATCTTTTTCAGGTCGATTTGTGTGGAATGATATTGCTTTCCAAATACAAATAATGGATACAAGTATATTTTAACCATAATAGACATTTATTCGAAATATGGTTCGGGAATACCTTTGAAAAACAAAACTGGGGAACAGGTTAGCGATACAATGAAGATCATTTTGAAAGAAAGAAAGCCAAATTCGCTCCAAACCGAAAGAGGATCCAAATATTTTTCTGTGCTGTTCCAGAAACTAATGATAGATTATTAATCACTATACAACATATTTGGAACTTAAAGCCAGTGTTGTGGAATGATACAACCAATCAATTAAGCAGTTAATTTATAAATGTTTTACGTCGAAAGGAACTTTCAAATGGGTTGACATTTTGCCTGAAACAGTTAAATTTTGTAATTCCAGATATCATAGAACTATCAAGATGTCGCCCAATAAAGTTACAGATAATAGTTTAACAAAAATGTTAAAGTCATCGATGAAAGAAAACCAAAGTTCAAAGTAGGTGAATTTATACTTATCTCGAAGCAGAAAGGAATCTTTGAAAAAAAATTACAGTTAATTGGTTTTATGAAATATTTAAAAGTATTTCAATTAGACAAACACATCCCAGAGTGTATGACTTAGAAACCAGTGACAGAGAACCAATAAAAGGCTGATTTTACTAAAATGAACTGCAAAAAGTCAGTTCTCCAAACAGATATTAGATTGATAAAATCATTAAAAGGAAGAAAGATATGTCCTTGGTTCGATGGAGGGCTTTCTCAAAAGCACATGACTCCTGGCTTAAAAATCAAGACCTTAAAAGATTCTAATACAATGTTTGTAAAATTATGATACTAAATAATAGATTTTTAAATTTTTTTATATGTTTTTTATTTAATAAATCTGTAGATAAGTGATGGATTAAGTATTTATTCTGCAATAAATTCCAGCTTTGTTTATTTCTTGACTTACATTATTTATTTTTTTCTAAAAAAGAATTCTATATAGGGAGAGCGTTAAGTTTTCCATAACATTTGCCTATTACAAAGGAAAGGGAATATTGATCCTGCGTTAACACTTGGATACAATAATGTAGAAAGAGGATAGAAGAACAAGTGAGTTATGGCTAAATATAACTTGATTTTCAATGTGTGTTCCTAACATCGCTTTCCTCTAGTTTCTCTTAAATATCAGTAAGGGGTTTAGACTACCATACACACAAGCTTGGGTTAGCTCTTAGAAAATAAATTATATCATTTCAATTTCTTCATAGCATTAAATTACTTTTGGGAAAATTTTCATCAAATATTTATAAAAGTTTTTACTTTGCTGTGGGAGATTTGGTGGAAGAGGTGAATAAAAAATAATTTATCATGATAGTGAAAGTTATTCGGAAACAATAAATTGCAGTTCCGTAAATAAATTTACATATGTACTGCTATTATTTTCAATCTAGTTAATAATGTTAATGGAATAATTTTTCAGCACGATTTTTTAGATATTTGTTAGATGGAAAAAATGTTCAAACACTTGAGAGTCTAAATGCGAGGATTTTTCAAAAAACCCCCGCCACAAAGGTTTGAAGGCTGTTGACCAGTTCTAGGTATGACGAGTTATGGGAAGGGTCTGGTGGGGGAATAACTATTCTTCTCACAGCACCACACACTGCAGATTTTCGGGAGAGTCCACAATTCATGGGTAAAGCATAGTTTTGCAAACAGGTCACCACTTTGGAAGAGTCCAGCTTGGTGTCTTGAGGGGTGTCTGGCAGTTGAAGAGTCCCTGAAGTTTTTGTTGGACAAAATACGTTTTCTGGGCTGATTTTTATTCCACGTTTAAGATACGGAACTACTTCCCATACGTCGTTACCAACTTTACTGGGTAATTAGTTGCCTGTTAACGAGATCGGTTTAGGTGGTCTTAATGCTCATATGAACGCCCAATAATAATGATCACGTTTGTCTTCAACTGACGAGTAAACCTGTGCTTATCCGAACTTTCGGTGTTCGTCGGCTGATGTTAGTTACAATACACGAGAAGAGCGTCTTCATTTGTGTTCTGAGATTCTGTCCGACAGCACATACAGTAAGTCTCGACGTTACTTGTGGAGGTTTGTTTTGGGATAGGAGATAAGTTTCTACCAAATGACCAGCACTGCGAAATCGGCACTGGGGCTCAGAATATCATCCCTTCTGCTACTGCCAGTTTCGGCCGTAACATCCGTCACGGGTGGCTGGTTCCGCCCACGCGGGCGGGGTTTTCGCCTATTCCCGGCTCCCGTTTCCACTCGCTCAACAGGTGGTCGCTGAAACGCACGTTTTGCGGTCGTACGGGAAGCTCTTTGATCACTCCCTCGTTCAGCAGGCCTCATTAAACGTCGGTTGAATGGCGCAACCACTGCATCTACCACGCGCTTCTACGTCTATCCACGAGTACAAAACCGGCGTCGGGGTATTGCTGTTTGCATGGTATGATTAAATATTTTCAAGCTTACTTAGTGGAATATGGACATACCAGCTATTAAAATTTGACTTTTCAATTTTTTTTTAAGTCCTTAAAAAATTAAATGTGTATAAAACCAAAGTTAGGTAGTACAGGAGATGCATTATACACAATCATCTATTTTGGCAATAAAAAAATCGACTCAAGCTACAATTACTTATTTTTATACATTATAAACAAAACTCAAATATATACTTGACGTTTTCTGATAGAAGAAAAACTGAGGGTTAAAATGATGTTACATTTTTTGACAAACTTAAAATATCCGTTGCGCTACCACATGAACAGAGGAAAACTATTATTGGACACGCTGAGGCCAGTAAAATTTTCGGGCTCCCATTCCGGATAAGGGCGTGGGGTAATGTAAAATATTGAATTTTAACTAAATTTGTACTTCATATTTAGGTCTACGAAACTTTGCGAAAACTTGGGTTGATTTAACATACTTATTTGTTTAGTGAAGTAATATTCAGAAATAAACTACATTTTGCTATAGGTTTATTACAACATGCACTGACACAACACATGAACGACTAAAATAAGTCATCCTTCATCGGAATTTGTACAATGATGTGGAAATCAACTAAGCTGCTACCTTATTGTCGTTTAAAGCATGAGGGAACTACATAACACTCGACGATTGTACGCCCGAGACAGAAAATTATAAACCTAAACCTGAAATATAAACAAAACAGTCTAAAGTGATCGCATAAAGTAGCTGTGAATGTAGATAGCACTTTGCCGTTTTCAACTCGATTTTCGGTACAGGGTCTCGATGAATAATATTTGAAAAATTAATTTTATATTTTTGTACGATATCAACAGGACGTTTCTCATTCTGAGATGCTTCTAAGTATAGACTTGTGATAGCAAATATCCGATTACGGGATTGTTAGCAACATATAAATCGTATTTTTTAAGGAAGTTATTTAGAGCCGTATGATAAGCTTTTTTTTTGTGGTTTCGGCACAAAGATTAAATGTATGCGACCACGTAGCTAAATACCGGCGATCGGCCTTAACACGGTGATGCAGTTCACAAAATATACATATGCGTGTACTGTAAGTTATGCCGTGCGATAGACCTTATCATCACTAACTGATAATTAACGTAATTAAGTTAAACGCAGTGATCGTTATGTTTCATCTATTTAGCGCGTGCTCGGGTTTCACGAAACATATCACTAACTAGATGCTACAGAGCTCCAGTTTCACATGTCAGTTTATTTGTTCAGCCAAATAACTGTACGCAAAAATGAATATCGCCAGCAAAATGCGATTGTGAAAATTGATCTGGCAGTGTTGTGGTAATTTGATAACCGTATCAATTGAATGTCTGGTCTGAAGTTTCGGAAAATTAGCTCGTCAGTGCCAAAAATGTTTGTTATTACCAAAACATCGTTAAAATTTTCATACTGTCCAACTATCTTTGACATTTACGTAGCACTAAGTGGCGGATACAAAGGGGAGGACCAAGCGGGCTGGAGTTCCACCCAAAAAACCTTGATTTTACAGTGGTAAAAATGGGATTATTGAAAGATATGACATTATTAAAAATGTTGTATTATCAAATACACTTAGCCTAGTAAAATAATGGGGGAATTAAAAAATGTATTTAAATAACGTATCTACTAAGTACTGATATGTATATGTAGTATTAAAGTTTACTACTTCTAGTTAAGCACGTACCTCGAACAATATTGAAAATACATTTAATTACTCCTCAAGTAGTAATGGGTTTTTAGATACACCACTGTTATAAGCTGTTCACAGTAAAATGAGCATTTTTGAAAGCCCTGCTTTAGATCTACTTGTATGCACGTTGTGTATTCTTCCGCCTTTATGTAAAATTAACATTGCCATTGGCTGCATCACTTTATTCATGCGTCGGTCAAGTGAAACTGTGAAATTATTATAAAAGTAAATATTTGGCAAATTAGCTCATTTTTACACTTCGAGACATTAAAAAAACAGAAAGCAAAATCAATAATTTAAGTTATCACAAATGGCTACTTAACACTTTTTATTCGACGTTAACAAATGGAACTACTTTCCCTCCATCGTTATCAATTTTACTGGGCGCATGTCACTCAGTGCGCCCGTTGAAATATATGCACGTAGGATCAGTGACTTTTTTCTAAGGTTGATTTTTAAAGTGCTCACTTTATCGTGAACAGCCTTTAGCACCGAACACTGTTACTGAATTACCTGCCTAGAAAATTCAACTTATTGTTTAAAGAAATTTCATTAAATGTATTGTTATATATATGTGTTCATATATATACTCATATATATGTACTCATATATATACTCATATATATGTACTCATATATATACTTATATATACACATATATATGTATTCATATATATATATATAATATTTAGAATGCGTCCTTTTCGACTTATATATGCTACTTCCGATAAACCACGTTCATCGTTCGTCCGTTTTACTTCTCAACTATATTTTAGCGGTAGTTTGAGTTACATGCTAGTGTCGGAAAAATCTACATTTCAAGTCCTCATTCTTTGGCACCCATATATTCACTTATGAGTTTGCATAGAAAAACTGTTCAAATCTTAAGTACGTGCACGTCTTGTTGTTTGTAATCGTCGTAGGAGACCTTCACAGCTCCGCGGCTAATTAACTGAAACTGGCAACAGCAAGCAGCACAGTACTCAGATTTCTTGAAAGCAGAAACGATCATTCCTCCTCCTTCGGGTCTTTCAGTGACCGTAAAAACCAAGGCCAAGGCGAGACTTAGCCACCACTGGACATATATTTGCGTGAAAATAAATGGGTACCAATCATTTAGCCTAAAATAAGGCCAAATATTTTAGGCTAAGTAACTTTAGGTCAAATAATTTTAGGCAAAATTACTTTAGGCTAAATTATTTAACGCCAAGTATCTTTAGATTAAATCATTTTAAGTCAAATGGCTTTAGGCTAAATAATTTTAGGCCAAGTGACTTCAGATCAAATAATTTTAGGCCGAGTGACTTTAGACTAAATAATTTTTATGCTAAGTAACTTTAGGATGAATCATTTTAGGAAAAGTGACTTTAAGCTAAATAATTTAGGTCAAGTGAGTAGAAATACATAATTTATTTCAGAACTTATTTTGATAAAATACCCCCTTGTAAACGTACACCTCTGATAACAGATGGCATTGCTGTAGGACTTCCTTTGTAAATAGTCGGTATCATTGGAACACTTTCACCTAGTTCAGAGAACTGAATATAGATGGCACTTTTTGTCCGAAAGAATGTTCCTAGAAGGTTTTAATCTTGAATCTATTTCTGTAACACACAGAATGGAATTTTTTTTTCGTACATTTTGAAAAATACACTTATCAAGTTAAGTTTCTCGACAATGATTCTTTTTTTTTTTTTTTTTGCGTTTCTACAGGTGTGTAGAGAGGATGTGGAAGCCACGGCTGTACCCGTGGAGCTCGGGCCTGTGAGGAAGCCCGTAGAAACACTAAAAAAAAAATACTGACAAAGAAATATATTGAAAATATATATAAATTAAACGAGCTGTTTAAAAAATTTACAATGAAAATAAAAAAGCGTTATTTTGAAACAGAAATTCACACGATTAGTTCAACATAAGTGTAAGAATAAATGGCAATCTTATTAAGTGATAGTAAAATGTTTATAAATGAATTTAATACATTTTTCACAACGATCAACCATCCAAATTAGACTGCTAAATGGCATGTACAGAACTGTAAGTGTATCAGTGCAAAAAAAAAACTAATCTTTTATAAAAAAAATAAATGACTATTTTTTTGTTAACCCTTCACAGCAAATTTCACCGTAATAGTTGTCAAAGAGCTGGTTTAGATGAGATCCCGGTTTTCGTAATCAAGGACTGTTACCGCCAAATGAAAACTCCACTCTTATACATATTTAATAACTGTCTATCTAGTGGTATCTTTCCAGATAGACTTAAATAGGTGAAAGTCACACCAATATTTAAAAAAATGTAATGAAACTTGTATGAACAACTACATACTCTGTATGTGAAATCCTCTTTATCAGAATGACTATGTAATATCAACATTAATTAAAAATAAATAAATAAAAATGCAAACCGTAAATGACCGATACGTAAAATGAGATAGCGAAGTAAGGAAATATACCTATAAGATGGGACTTCCGCTAGCAACCAAAAACGAGGTTGGAAAATGACAAGTGGGTCAGTTATCGCGGTTATTTACCACTAGTGGCTTGGCTAACCTGATGAAATATATATACGTTTTTATTTTTGTTTATATGTGAAAAATTAAGATTCTCTATTGCCCCCAGGAAATTATTTTTGTGGGCACATGGACATTAAGAGTGTTCTTGGTAAAAATTCGAACAAATCCTCAGTAACTTCATACTGCTTTAATATGTACAACAGACATTCGGATTGTTTAAAACTGGCAAGAGTTAACACGCGAAATTAACACCAAATTGTTATTATCTGCATAACACAAACAAAGCACAGACAGAAATGTTTGTTGAAATAAACGGAATTTAGAAATGTAGGCAGTTAGAAAGTTAATTTAAATACTCTCCTATCCAGCGGCGTGCGGTGAACTGTTGCAAAGTACACTGATGCTTGGCCACTCCTGTACATTCTCGGTGCATGTATCAGGAAGCAATAACCACAGTGGAGCCTGGAGAAACTGAATGTTTTTGACCACTCAACAACTAGCAGGCAAGGGACCCATTACAAGCGTCCTGTGGCGTCACATGCCGAACTACGTTTCAGTGGTGAAAGTGTAAACTAGCAAGCAACAGGATACAGCACACAGCTAACGCCAGCTTACCTTGTAACAGTTTACCACACGCCATTGCTCCTATCACAAGTTTGTTTAGGGTGGCTCCCGTACTTGGAAACTTGTGATTGGCCGGCACAGAACGCAGGATAAAATAATAAAAACTTTTCAAACCTTCTAATGTTATTACTGCTAACAGGCTGCCGTTTCATGTCATTATGTTGTGTTGTAGCAGGACCCATAGGCAAGCGCATGTTAAATTTTTTTTTCTGTTCTTCCTTACTGCAATTATTTTAGCGTGGACAAGACATCCACTTTTTCAGTCAAGAAAACTATTTAATTTAGCGCAGATTTATTTTATGCCATTCTATAATTATTTATTTATTTAATTATTTATTTATGATGTAAGATTATTGTTGTGCCACCCAACAGAGAGGTACCACTAACAGGGCGGCACATAAATAAAAACATTTATGACATAACAAAAACTTGTTGGACCAATACACTACAAAAACAAACCTAACAAAAACAACACAAAACAAATAGACACAAACAATTAAAACCATATAGAGAAATATAATAAGAAAAAGAGAAACAATGAGAATTAATACAAACTGAAATTCATTAAATGGAAAAATAAGCAATTATATTAATTTGCATTACCTTAGGTTTGAACGTGTATATTACAGTAATATTTATATAGATCGTGAAATAATATCTTGTTACCATAAAATGGGTCAAATTGTGAGAAATATTTATTAAAATTGCTAACATATCTACTCACTAAATCTTTTTATAACCTACAACAACAAAAGTACGTGACATTCTATGAATATATTGAGGTGCTTTTAACCCAACTTTTTTATTAATAGCTAGACATGATAAATAATCGAAAAAAATTAAATAAAGAGCATCTAAAATTACTCGACGTTCAGTTAATGACAGAGTTTTGTATTTAACTAATTCAAGGATATAATTGTAATCTGTATGTAATGAGTATCTAAGAAATAATAATTTAAAAACCTTCTTTTGTATATTCTCTATTCTATTAGCATTAGTTACAGAAACATAATTCCATACTACCTAGCAATATTCTAATTTGGATCTAATTAAAGCATTATATAAACATAACATTGAGTCAGGTGATGTAGCAGAAAAGCTTATAAATTTAATTAAACCTAATGTTCTCTTAGTATTGCTTATTATGCTATATATATATATATATATATATATATATATATATATATATATATATATATGTGTGTGTGTGTGTGTGTGTGTGTGTGTGTGAAAAAAAACGAATCAGAGTCTAATATTATACCTAGATCTTGTATATGTTCTACTATTTTAATTTGAATATTATTAACATAATATTTATAAATTAACAAATTAGTTTCACGAGTGAAAGAGATACACATAGATTTCAATATATTTAATCTCATACAATTTTTATACACCAATTATTAATTGATGTGATCTGATTTGTAAACTAATACAGTCAGCGTTACTTTTGATACATTTATAAATTTTTAGATCATCGGCATAAATAAGTGCACTGGTGTGACGTATTACATCGACAATATCATTTATAAATATAGTAAAGAGCAGCGGTGAAAGGATGCTCCCTCGAGGCACTCCAGAGGAAACATTATGGGATATAGAAAAACAATTTTCGAGTTTTACTACAAATGTTCTGTTTAAAAATAATTTGAAAACCAATTAATATAAGAAGTATTGAGCCCAAAAGATTGTAATTGTTGAATTATAATATAATGCTGGCATGTATCAATAGCCTTTTGGAGATCGAAGTAAATTGCATCTACTTGTCTATTGGTAATTTCTGTATATAAATCATCTACGAAACTAAATAAATTGGTAGCTGTTGTTTTGCCATTTTAAAAGCAATGTTGGCACTCTGTAATTCGATTTTTTGTAGTAAAAGAAAGATATTTATAAATTACTTTCTCAAAAACTTTCGACAGAACACATAACAAAGATATAGGCCTATAAGTGTTCACATCCCGTCTGTTTCCTTTTTTAAAAATTGGCGCCACAACAGCGCGTCTCCGAACATTAGGATATATGCCACAAGTTAAACTAAAATTAAAAATATAAGTTAATATAGGAGTGAGAACAGAAGAACAACCTTTTATAATAAAGTTAGGGATTTCGTCCTAACTAGTTGATTTACTACTTTTAAGCATTTTTATAGCCCATAAAACTAAACTCTGCGTAATGACCGGGGTATCAATAATAAGATTAATTATTTGACCAATTGATCGCTCTTGAGGACTAGTGAAAACTTGTACATATTCTTTAACAAAATGTTGTGCAAAAATATTGACTCATAGCACGGGATCTTGAATTGTACTACCATATACCTTTAATATAAGGGGTTCATTATACCCGGTTTTCATAAGTTTTGCATATTTCCAAAAATTCTTAGGCTGGCTTTTCAAATTATTGTTAATTTTTGTTTGCCAAGATTTTTTTGCCGTTTTTATGTTTTCCTTAACCAATTTTTTTAGTTCATAAAAACGAGCATAAGAATCTTGAGATATGAATTCCTTAAAAAGTCTACAATAGTGTTCTTTCTTTTTAATCAAATTGATAATGTCATTTGTAAACCAAACCGGATATTTATTTTTTAAGATTTTGGATTTAGGTATAAATGAGTTTATTAATTTTTGTAAATTGTTCGTTAAGAAGTCAACCATAATATTATCATTCTCCATTAGATAAAACGGGCCCCGATCAAAAATTTTAATTGATAAATTTAGTGATAAGTAGTCACCCTTTCGATCATTTATATAATGTATGGGCATATTATTTGTAATTTTATCAATATCAAAATAAACTTGGCAAAATAAGGCAGGATGATATTTATCTTCCTCCACAAGTGGTTCTAAAGATTTATCAACTTTTTAAATAAAAATTAGAAAATATTAAATCTAAAAGTTTAGCATTCGGTATAGTGAAATTATATTGTTCTAAGTTAAGAAAATTTACAGATTTTAACAAAGACCGACCTTTCAATTTATAATAATTATTTATTAATTTAAGCTTTATGTGTATCATAATAATAATCACCACCATCGAAAGGCTAGGAGTAACTGCGATGTAGAGCATTAAAGTAATTCTGACATAAATTTTTGAGTCGTGACTAACTTCTTACAATTTTGCACCAATAACTTTAAACGAACAAACGTTATATGGTGCAATACTTTCATTAAAATCAATTATGGTTACCTAGCACATTCATCAATTATTTACATTAAAAAAATAACTACTCATAAAAACATAAATTAACAGAATGCTGCCTGTTCATAAACCACAGTTATAATAATTTTGAACCTCGCTTCTAACAAATAAAATCTAGTTTACTAAATGTACTGCCATCTGTTTACCGGTTACAGTATGAGACAGTCACCGATACGACTGCCATCTAGCTACGATGGAAGCAACTAAGCTACAAATACCACTTCCGAGGTTTTTATTTAAATGGGAAAATTTTAGGCCAAATACTTTTAGTCCAAATGACTTAGGATAAATAATTTTAAGCCAAGCGGTTTTAGGCCAAATAATTTTAGGCCAAGTGACTTTATGCTAAATAATTTTAGGCCATGTGACGGTACGTCAAATAATTTTAGGCCATGTGACTTTAGGCCAAATAATTTTAGGCCAGGTAACTTTCGGTCAAATATTTTTAGGCTAAGTGACTTTAGGCTAAATAATTTTAGGCTAAGCAACTTTAGGACAAATTATTTTAGGCCAAGTGACGGTTCTGAAACTGTTTAGGCCAAATTATTTTAGAACATATTATGCGCACCAAAATTAATAAATGAGAACTGTCGTTTGAAACAGGCTTATTTCCACCTTAATGGGGTTTTCAATATCTATGAAAAAGTAATTGCAAGCAGACCAGTAGAAGTCCGTTTTTTCCCCACATGTACATATTATATTCTACATTGTTTGACAATGTTAACGAGGATGTTTATTGCCGTGTTAACTGGAGGAGACAAAAAAGTTATCGAAGTTTGGAAATAAACCTTTTTGTAACGCATCACAGGAAATAAGCTCGTTTGTCACAAACGCTATGGACATAAGGCGTTTTGATGTGAACTGTGTGGAAATACGATTGTTTTAATGTACATAAAAGACAATTACACAGTTTAGTATTTACACAACATATTAACTGTATCAATTAGTTAATAAAGAAACTAAAAATCTGCACAAAATACAACATTAGTCTTAAAATCCGTATTTCTCCAACGTCGTCTCCAATGCATTGACACCCCTCGTCTGTTTCAGGCTGAACATTAGAGACTTCTCCTGTTGGCACAGCAATGATCGTGTTATACCTACCAAGCAAGTTCTTCAAGCTTATTCCAGTCATCACCAAATTGCTTAGAAAGCAACTTGTTTACATCCTTCTTCGTATTCATGTTTAGTGCATGATGCACAATATGTATATCATCTATCTACATTGGACTTCGTTTTCCCTTTTTTTTAAATTAAATCTGGCATACCTCTTTATCTTCACATCTGTTATATTGGAAACCTTTTGCAGTGTACCTTCTAGGTTTATAGTTGATTTTGCATAGTACTATTCGCTTCACACACTGAATGCCATCTAGCTTCTTGAAGGGGTCTTTCAAACATTTAATGTTTTTGCATTTTCTATCCTGGCCTTGATTTATTCCTGTTTTCTAATCTAACAATACTATTTTCGTTGCGTAAAAACTGGTTGCCGTCTGATGTTTTTTTTTCAATTCGGCCAAATACTCTGTCAATGGGCTAGAAACTGTGTCCACGGACTGGGAAGAAGAGAAGTATTTCCTTAATACGACCCGGCGACTTCGAAAACAACCACTGCATTACAGTACTGTCTATCTCATACAACATGGCAAGATTTTGATAGTTCAACGAATGTTTACTTTTAGTTTATGTATCCTTTCGCCATCAGCTGGTGCGTCAGTTCGAAGCTTCACGAAAACAAGGAATTGGGTTTCCGGAAAAAAAATCATGGCGTGTTTAGAACATAGACGGACAATTTATGGCCAAATAGAAATTATTAGTAGTCAAAATCGCTGTACACAAGATATATGTTACCTTAAAAATTACGCAGAGCTCGCGGAAAAATAAAACTATTGGCATCTGTTTGTAAATTTGTTATTTTACACATAAAACATATTCATTTGAGCTTTATAGCTGGTTAGGTTCGAGAAAGAAAACACAGATGACATGCACGACACGGTAAAGCGTGTGATTCGCGTGCGGTACCAACAGATAGCAGCAGGCTCGCCGCCTCTAGATCCTGCTTTCTAAAACTTGACTTTTCTCCTATTACTGTCTCAAAACGACACGAATTTGAAATATATTTCGTCAAATTATTTGATAAAATAATTTAATATTATCATGCAATATTTCTATAGGCTTTTGGAATTAATATCAAGCACATATGGAAAGCATGGATGGACAGTGGGAATACGACATGAAAAGATCTAAGGTTTAAAGTCGCGGTTCATACGTCTATGAATCGTCTTATTGTGAATTTCATTTTGAACACCTATACATTATTTCCTTAGCACGAATATTAGTTTGTAACATTTACAACCGCTGTTTTGTGACCACGTACAATAAAATATATTAGTTAATCTAGGAACTCTTTGTTATCGCGTATTTTGCACTTGTCTGGTGTGCGTCGCCAGTGCACTCAGAATAGCCAACTTAATATTAACTTTCGTACGTTCGTGCATCAGCTGATACGATTTTGTAAACGACACTTTGTTGGTTTCGTATACGTCAAGTTGCCACTTACTGACTGTCAAAATCTTGCCATCTTATATGAGATAGACAGTATGAAGGACGTGGCTATTTTTATTTCGTCCACCACATCCATTACAAAATAGTTCTGTTTGAGATTAATGTTGCGACTTGCGCCACGGGAGATATTTCTATTGAACAATCGGATTCATGTAAGTTCGATTATTCAGATATGGAAATACGACATTTTAAACAGTATTAACCACAATCTACTTTACACCGTAGTAGGAATTAGGCATTTTGTTGTGAGCCATGAATATTTCTGGAAATAAGTACTTTTGTGGCAAACATAGTTTTAAATCCTAATTTTCATTGGGAAATAGATCGATTTGACTCAACTAATTCATGGAGCCGGTGCATTTGAGCTTCCAAAGTAGATTTCAATGAAATATCTAATTTTGATCGAAAATTGGGATCAGACGTTTTGAAAAGACACTCCTCAAATGAACTTGGAAGGATATGTCAATATAAAATGTCTACAAATTTAAAATCAGAAAGCGGGGAAAACAATTCTAAAATGTTTTGATACCATCCGTGATGTGAGAACTGAACAGTAAACCAAGACACTTGTCTTAAGAGTGATCGTTCAAACAAATCAGCGACACTCCAGAAGAAATGGTTCAACACATCAGAGACTCTCGAGGATGAATTGTTCAACAAATAATGGATGTCAGTAATTGGAGAGTCTAGGAGATGTTACATCAGTAAGAGTTGTACACATAATACCTACAGAAAGTGCAGGTGCTAGGCCAAGCGGACTTTCCACTTCGTGTGCAATTTTGTGAGCGGTTTTCTAGCGCAAATCAAAGACATCCTACACTTTGGTGAAATCATATTGTGGTCTGATGAGGCTATATTCATGAAAGATGGAATGTTTGGTACTAAAATCAGTCATGTGTGGAATTATCACAACCCACATTAAACATGTATCGGGTCATATAAATACGAATTCGCTGTGAAATTTTGGGCTGGATTGTCAATAATTACCTAATTTGGCAGTACATTTTCCCACCTTACCTGAGTGATACCATTTACCTGCGATTTATGGAAGACATGCTGCCTGTTTGATAAGCCAATCGCCATGCGGCAACAGATTATGGTTCTTATATGACGGCGCCTCCGCCCACTTCACACGTGGGAGCACTTGAATGACTCTTCTCTCGGACGATGGGTGGGGCTAGGAGATCCAGAGGCTTGCCCCCTCCTCTTCCTCAGTCGCTCATATTTAACAGCCTCAGAATCTTTCTTGTGATAGGGTCACGTCATAAGTCTTGTTTAACAAACATCCATGGAGAGTGAGGAGGACGGCTGCGAGATGCTTGTCATCTGACTTTGCTTTCTTTTGTGGCCCTGAAGGGGTGCACCCTATGTTAGTAGGCTTACTACTGGAGTTAGAAGGGAGGAGCAGGTACTAAGTGTGTGCCAAGCCCTAGGCCTATGCACTCTACAAACAAAAGTTGGGTGTAGGAGAAAAATGCATCAATCGGCCAAGTGAGGTTTCGAAGTACCAAGCCAGCGTTTGTAATCTAGTCCTCCCCCTACAATTAAACTACAACTAAGCCCGTGGAAGGGTCAAGCCTTCTGTCTTGAAGTTAAAAAAACACACTATATTTTTGACAGAGTGCGTAATAACATGGTTGGCCGCGGTAACGCCTGCTTGGATGTCGAAGGACGTCACTTAGAACAGCTCCTGTACAGGGGCGCCATGCTTCGTGCCTCCCTGTTTGTTTATGCACTGCGATAAGCTGTTTATCGTCGTGCGCTGGGATTGGGGACTGCAGTCTACTGACCGTCTGCAGGCTAGCTCCACTTCGGCTCGCACTTGATTGGCCCAGGCAGTGCACCGAATTCAAACGGTGCGCGCATCATTTATGTCTGTAGCTTAGTAGGGGGTCGTTTCTGGGCACATGATTCTATTATCAAAATATTTGTCTCAGTGTGCCCTACCACACCTTAAAATGATTTCCAACAATTTTAGTAAATTTATATATGTGTGTGTGTATTGTACCAAATAGGATGAAAATATTGGACTTAATTAATGTATTGCACACCCCACGTATGGTCGGCGACACTTTTTCTATGTACCGTATAAGGTTTGAGAATTTTATCTTCCACTTCTAAAAACGTCACAAATTTTATTTTTCTATATATTTTTGCCTCAGCTAGTTTCAGAACCTTTTCAAAAAAAAAAAAAAAAAAAAAAAAACCATCAAGCATAGACAGTACCATCCCCAGAGTTCGTCAGTAGGACAGAAGATACTGATATACAACTACCAAGCAAAAATAACGACATAATTAATAACACTCCTTAAGATTACCAACGACAAGGACTAGGAATAAGCGAATATGTTAGGAAATTTTAATGAATAGCATTAAGAACAAGTTATTGTGTTCTATCTATCAAACCTTCATATGAACAAAGTGGCATATATTCACAATCTAAGCCACATTCAAAAGCAACATTTTTACTGAAATAATAATTCAGAGGCCACACTACTTTTTGGAGATTGCATTAAAATTAATAATTTGCCTAGCGTAGTGAGAGAAAAGAAAAGAAATTCATTTTTATAAAAATATTAAATTAACATTTCATTAATCTCTAATTAGATATACGGCCATATAGAACTTTTAATGAAGACTGCCTAGGGATGAAGTTGATTCCCCTTCGGTGTCCGTTGATCACTCTAGCTCGTTGCTCTAAACGCTTGTCCCTGGACTTCCGCAGTGGCTCGAAGTGTTGGTAGGCTGTTACCCTCCAGATGCAGCGGCTTATCCCTAGTAGTGGCATACGGTCATCCTTCCTTGGAACATCGTCAGTTCCTGGATTGAAACCACTTCTTCACGGTCCTTCATTAGATCTTAAACGGTCCAAACTTAATATCAACCCATGATATCGTAGCTATTACTTCTTTAAATCAGGGCTGGGCAGCAAAAAGAGAATGATATATATATATATGTGTGTGTGTGTGATGTGTGATGTGTGTGTGTGTGTGGTAAGATCACATCTAATAGTGAAATATTTTAATTGAAATTTTTCAGTTTTTGCAATTGACAAGTTAATGAAAGACGAATTTTCCGTGTAGGTATACGAAGGACACCAATGGGAAAAAGATTAAACAACAGGTCCTTTATTGCAAGCTTTTATTTAACTTCACTTGTTTGTATGTACGGTAGGTATCTGTGAGCCGTATGTGCGGCGCCCACTTAATCACTAGCAATCACAATGTATTTGGTGGACAAGTTGTCGATTACTGGTGGCGTGTAGAGTTTCAGTGCTGGAGAATTCCTCATTTACACATGGTTGTGTGGGTAAAAGACCATCCAAACTTTCAAACCCAAGAAGGATTTCAAATGATCGACCGCAAGTGTGCATTTGAAATACCATTTGAAGATTACGATCTGCGTGAGCTCGTATTGAAATGTCAGATACACCGACATGCACACACGTGTAAGATGAATAATGAATATTCAGCATGCCGGTTCAACCGCGAAAAGAGTGCACTGAAACTCGCCTGATAGCAAGTGATACCGTACACGGACGAGTCTGTGAATGTAGAAATAGTCTACCTATATAATAAAAATAAGCGAGACTAAAAATTGAAAATAAATTAACTGTAAAAAACCTTTTAAAACCAAGCTTTTATTTAAAAAAGAACTAAATAGATAAAAATAATTTTAGGAGTAGTTACAGAATTTGTAGAACTTGTGAGACGTGGTCGAACAGCCGTAATAAACTTTACTACAAAATAATACTTTTGTATCAATTTATATTTAGTATATAAAAGCTTGTTGCGAATAGTTAAGAGCCTTACGCAAGGTATGTGTTTACTGTGCTTACGCAAATGAGTATACGTTCTATATTCCGAATAGTAAAGAGACTTACACAAGATACGTGCTTACTACGCTTACGCAAATGAGGTATACGTTCTATATCGCGCCAGTCTTTTATATACTAAATATAAATTGATACAAAAATATTTGTTTCTAGGATAGTTTATTACTGCCGTTCGACCACGTCTTAAAAGTTCTACAATTGCTGTAACCACTCCTATAATTATCTAAATCTTTTTAGTTCATTTATAAATAACATCTTGGTTTTAAAAAGTTCCTTGCAGTTAATTTGAACTATTCAACTTAGCTTGAACCTACCCCAACTCCTGTGTGCGCAAAATTGAGGGTTATATTGCTACCGTCGACTGCTACGCTCCACATTTCTACCGAAGTTTAGACTTTTGCTGTTCAAAATGTCTTCATTTATATTTTTACGCATACAGTCTTCTTTCTTTTCGGAAACGCATTCAAATTCCGGGCATGAAAGTCTATGGAATATATATTATTGGGATGGCGAGTGGTATGCTTTTATTCATTGTGGTCCATTTTTTTTTTCAGAGAAAAGAGACGAAAATAATAAAGGCATAATAGTGTCTTCTAAAGTTCCGCAACTAAATCTTGCTCACGTATTTACATAACTTACGTGAGGGCCAGGGTGTCGGGCCTGTGACACCTTGGCTACAAATCAAGTAGGCCTACTGTATATGTTACCAAGGCGCCAAGGAAAACGGGGTAAAACGGAGAGGTACTGTATGGTTAACGTGTCTGCCTACCTACATATATTTTAGTTGTTTGAGGTGCAGAAGCAAGGAGCAATAAAGAGTATGTTCATTGTAAAAAAAAACCACTGTGAAATTTTACACAAATATATGGCACGTGGTGTCTCCACCAAATTCGGTGTATTTTAACAACTACTATATATGTTGAATATTTTTGCTCTGCGTCTAGGTATTGTAAAGGACTTTTAACGTCCCCTGGTTTTATGCTTGAAGGCTTGGCAGGGGGCGGCTTACAGGCTAGCTTAAATAATCGCCCATGCCTTGCCCGAGATTCGAGCCCAAGCCTCCTGTACCTCAGATCGGTGGCACACCAAACGACTGCGCCACAGGAGGTCGGCTGCGTCTAAGTAAATTTATCGTAAAAATTAGTTAAATGGCATGTACAATGTACTACTGATTTTACACAGAGTTCTGTAAAATAAAGAAGTTACAATCGTCATGTAGCAGAAAGCAAACTGTAACATTTATATATTTTTCCTCCACGGTAAGTAAATTTATATACACCGTAGCTGTAATTTCACCACAGTGTGCGTGTGTGTGTGTGTGTGTGTGTGTGTGTGTGTGAGAGTAGGTGTGTCTGTGTCTTTTTTTTTTTTTCACTTACACAGAAGTAAAGTCAAAGGTTCGCTGAAGTAATTGTAAATACACAGATTCACTGTACCGAATTGTAAATACACAATTTCTGAACAATGTACTTCGAAATGTGTAAAGTAACACCAACATTATATTTACTAAGCCATACATTCATGTATTGTTACCAAAGACTTGTAGGACTCTCTAAATTCTAATTTACATTTGGGTACGTGGTACTGTAATTTTTATTTTTTACAATTTACACAACAAAAATACATTATCACTAAAATTCTGTATGTGTAAATTTACATTTATTTTATACAGTGTAGCTAGTACAAGTAAATTTCCGTAGCCTTCTAATGGTAGGTTCATACATTCGCAATTCACGGCGACCAGACAGAGCTAGCCGAGTGGATTTCAGTGGCAGCTATTCTCACGTAAAGGCTGTTCACGGTAAACTGAGCACTTATGAAAGACCTTCTTAAGATCTACTTGTACGTACATTGTGTATGCTTTCACTGCATGTAAAATCAACATTGTCATTGTCCTGACCGCATTATTCCGCGTCGGTAAAGTGAAACTGAAACTATTTATTTGCTAATTCTTAGATTTATGAGCATAAGAAAAACAGAAAGCAAAACAAATAATTTCAGTATTTACAAATGTTTACCTAACTCCTGTAATTAAACCTGCCAACTTTACAGGGAGCGTGTTACTCAGTTTACCTGGTATAGAGGAAGGGCTAGTGACATTTTTCAAAGGTTGGTTTAAGAAATACCCAGTTAACCGTGAACAGCCTCTATAATACATTCTCAGTTACTTCACGCTTTTCTGAAGCCCTGCTTAAGTTCTACTTTCAGCGTATTCCTCCGCCTCATGCAAACTAAGCCTAAATAATTCTAGAAAATTACACCAATGGACAACGTACCGAATTCGTGCGCACCAGTTGTAATAATATTTGACAACTGGTGCGCACTTGGTCACCATCGTTACAGGAGGAGCTCAGTGTGTCCGACAAAGAAGTATTCCATATTTTGCAGGGTGGTAGTATGGACCAAAACAAGGAAGACATGTCTAATAAACATGGGTACGGAAACGCATATCGTACAAGTATGAGCACTTGCGGAGATGTGCAGTTTCATAGCAGCGATGGCGAGTAATTTCGCATAGTAGTGAGCAAAGACTGTCTCTGGACTTGTGCACGAACAAAAGGGCGGAGCTCTTATGTTCTTTAAGTGCCGCGGTGACGCAGCGGCTAGAGCACCCTTCCCACCAAAAGCGAACCGGGTTCGATTCCCGGCGGGGTCACTCCCGGATTTTAGCACGTGGGGATCGTACCGCACGATGCATCTGGTCGGGGAATTTTCTCAGAGATCCACGTTTCCCCCGCCCTTGCATTCTAGCGCTGCTCCATACTCCCTTCGCTTCGCCACCGTCGGCTCTTAAGACCCCGATGTTAAGAGCCGTCCAAATCTCTCCATTCCACAGCTCTGTTCTTTTTCCAAACTCGATGTACCGCTGGCAACGGCCAATAGGACGTATCTCGTATACTTTCTGGCATACAGTTTCGCCTGACGAATGCATTGGTATACAGATAAAGATTGTTCATAATATAGTGAGCACTTTTGAAATCAACCTTAGAAAAAAGTCACTGCTCCTACTTGCATATATTTCAACGGGCGGGCTAACTGACATGTGTCTAGTAAAGTTGGTAACGATGGAGGGGAAGTAGTTCCATATCTTAACGTCGAATAAAGAGTGTTAGGTGACCATTTGTGACAACTTATATTATTTATTTCGCTTTCTGTTTTTTTTTTTTACGCATCAAAGTGTAAGAATGAGCAGATTTGTGAAATATTTTCTTTTCTAATAATTTCGCAATTTCACTCGACCGACGCATGAATAAAGTGATGAGGCCCATGACAATGTTAATTTTACATAAGGCGGAAGACTACACAACGTGCATACAAGTAGATCGTAAGCAGGACTTTCAAAAGTGCTTATTTTACCGTGAACAGCTTATACCTAGAAATACTTGTGCCTTCGGCTGATCTTAGGTCCCCAGCAATGACTTATTTTGTATTCTGGCTGCGATGTCTGGCAATTATGTTCAAGTAACGACTCTCTCGTGCCGTTGCCCTTCTTGTGCGTCCACTGCTGAAGGATATGATTATATTTGTACCAGGCTGGAAATACAGCAAGATCCTGGAAAAGACACTCCGTGGTACGTGATGGATTTGGGACATTATCGAGTTTGGCCTGGTCGCTCAATGAATATTCTTCACATTACTTCGTCTATATGAGTTCTTTAAGCCTTTGCGGTCGAATGCATACAAACTGCACATCACGAACATTCACATTATCCGATTTTACAATACTAGACCCTGTCTCTGATAGTTTTTTACAAAACCATGTTGGCATGCGTAAACATCACTTGTGCAGTCATCTCGGGACGATGACAGGGTAATGTTTTAGTTCTGGTACGAGTGGTGTACCACTTTTGCATTGCATTGAACTATTGCCCTTAATTGTTGCAAATTATTGTACATGCAAGTGTATCTATAGGCCGTTCACGGTAAAGTGAGAATTTTCGAGGTCCTTGTCACTTTTTCCTTCCAGCCATTTTTTATCCTTTAATCACCTTTTAATATATATTGCCATGCAAGTAATAAACACAGTGTGTCTATTCCACCATACTCGGAAGTTAACGTCTAAGGCTAAAATAAAACTTATTTACTGACATTCCAAATGAGAGAGTTTTCAAAAGTACGTATTTTACCGTGAATGGTCTATATTCATATAAATGAACTAAAGATTTGTAGAAATTCCTGAATTAAATTTGTTGCGGTTTCGGGGAAGACAGTTAATTTTCCACTGATATCCAAGCAAAATCATATTGTCCATATTTAGAGTGTTTGTTGTTCCGGGCACTTTATTAAATCGAACGGCGTGGAAAACTAACGTGTCACGGTTTGCTTGTTTAACAGTGTGAGTTAAGTTAAAGCTGGCTAACCAAACCGATTTATCCAAATGTTTACGAGAAAATCTTGACAATGTGACTTCAGCAAGAAGAGGGAACAGTAAGCTGAAAAGAGATGACTTGTAAAAGACTCGAAGGTGCGTGAGAAAGCGTGGGAGTTAAGTTTATGGCTTCCTGTAGGTAGTAACATCGATTTTACTGCCTGCCAGATGGCGAAGAGTGCACGTGGGCCAAGGTCCCGGAGAACTGGCACCACACTGTCCATTAGAGATGGGCGTTATTTAACGTAATAGTTATAATAAACTGTTACAGTTTGGTAACGTGTTACACGAGTAACACGTTCCATCGTTTATGCCGATGTTTTTATAACATCTTGGACTGCCTTGCTTGCTCGACTACTGCGCATGCGTAAAAGTTATTTTTTGGAACGTCTCGGCTGGCAATTGTGCGCATGCGTAAAAGTTATTTTTTTTTAAACGTTTCGGTTTGCAACAGTGCGCATGCGTAAACGTTATTTTTTGCAACGTCTCGGCTGAAACTGTGCGCATGCGTAAAAGTTGTTTTTTGGAACGTCTTGATTTGCAACTGTGCGCATGCGCCAATGTTATTTCTTGAAACGCTTTGCTTTGGAACATTGAACAACTTAATTGGTACATCCCGGAACGTCGGGACAGGCGAGAAATATTTCACAGTAACCTGTTAAAAAAATAACACGTTACTGGAACGTGTTGCTTACTTGGAACCAGAACGATGCAACTCGTTATACCAACGTAACTATTTAGCCCATCCCTACTGTCCATAATCCCATCTGAAGGGGCAGCGAGTCAATTGTTTTCAACACAAAAACTGTATAATTTTTACTAATTAAGATATAAACAAAATTTTCGTTAATTTATTAATTGGATAAAAGAATGCACTTTTTCATGTTGGAAAATTTAGACAACATAATAAAAACAACTTCTAGCCAAACTGTAAGAGGATTTTACTATATCTGCTCCCATTTGGGTACAAAAAATTAATTCTCGCCCAAGCTGTAGAAATGAAGGATCGTGGCCTTAAACTTGAATCGTAGAGTGTATGCCTTTTTCAATCAGTGAATGTTTCATGTCTGACTTAAGAGTTATCAAACATTTTCTCTAAATTATTCAGTGAAAACGTGACCGTTTGTGTTCACAGATTGAATCGGTGGTGTCTTAACCTTCTTATTAACTGGCTTTACAGTTCTTTACATTTTGAATAATACACCAGTTTTATTATTATCTTGTAGAAATAAATCATATAGTTAAACAGTAACACGAAGTTACTCAAATAACTAACGAGCCTACTTTCCTTTACATGGGTGCAAATAAAGTTTAATGAAGTTCTTAAAATTATAGATGGTATCTCGTTGATATCTCGTTGACAGCAATATCATTAGAGATCAAACTATAAAAATATACAACAGCGCCGAGACAATTACGAATACACACGTGTCTTACCTGAGACTCTTAACTAAAAAATAACATGGCGTGCAATCAACTGCATCAACTTCGGATGTAATCAATTTATTGTTTTGAAATATTTACGTGGTCATTATTTTGAAAATAAGTGAATGAGCCACTTAAATCACGCAAGTTTACATGGTCTACCGTAGCGTCTCTTGTATGAAGAATTTTGTGAAAATCGGTTGATTCGTCCCCGAGATATGGCATAAAAACCTTATTTTCATCATCGGTGCTATCTTACAAAATTACGTAAACTAGAGGTGTGACCCCACTTAATTTATGCAACCTTACATGGCTTTCTGTAGCACTAATGGTGTGGAAACTTTGGCGTAAATTAGTTTTAATTGTTGCGGAAATATGGTAAAATGTTGAAATTTTTCACCTGGCACTATTTTGCAAAAAAAAAAAAAGCCTGCTAAAATCTCTAACAGTATTGATTAGAAGCATCAGTTATGCATATAGTGTACAAAATCTGGTTGGATTTGGTTGAGTTGCTTCATAGACATAACATATAATATAATCTAAATTATGTACATTAACTCCATCAAAAAGGCCTGCCGTACCTAAAAAATGTTAGTTTACATACACTACTGTAAGACTACTTGCGTGAAAAATTTTGTGGGAATCGTTTGATTGGTCTTAGAGATATGGCATAAAGCCTTCACTTATTCCTGTGACGATCATTATAAATGGAGAATAAATAGGGTATATATATTAGCACATTTAATGATTGTCACACATACTGCCAGTATACAAATTTAAGTTAGAATTGATTACATAGTTTCGTAGATAGAGCACACTACGCTCAAATAGACACCATTCTGAAAATATAAATGCTGTACACTTAAAACATACAAATTAATGTGACCTACCATAGTACAACTTCTTTACCAAACTTGGAAGAAATCGGTTGATTGTTCCCTGAGATATGACACAAAAACTTGATATTTTCATGTACAGATTTCACAACATTTCCAAGAAATGAGTCTTAGTATTGACAAATTTGATGCATATAATAGATACTACCAGTATACAAAGTTAAGGCCACGATCTCCCATTTATAGAGCTTTTGCGAGGGTGAATTGGTTGAACCCAAACGGGAGCCGATATTGCAAAATCCTCTTACAACTTTGTTACAAATTGTTTTTATTATGTAGTCTAATTTTTTCAACACAAAAAACTGTATAATTTTAACTAATTATTAAATAAACAAAATTTTGGTTAATTAATTAATTTGATAAAAGTATACAGTATTTTGTGTTGAAAAAATTAGACCCCGTAATAAAAAACAATTTGTAACCAAACTGTAAGAGTATTTTACAATATTGGCTCCCATTTGGGCTCAAAAGATTAATTTTCGTAAAAGCTGTAGAAATGGGAGATCGTGGCCTAAAGTTGAAATTTGTTCCGTAGTTTCGCATAATTAAAATGTTAATATGGCCGTAATTTTTAAAATATGTGTCTGGCCCACTCAAAACATATAAGTTTACATTGCCTGCCGTAGTACTGTCAGTTCTGAAGTGGACGTGCAGACTGCTAAACCTGACGTGAGATGGAAGCTGGAGTGAGATGTCAAGGGTATTTTACGAGATGGTAATTATGCTGATACTGGGCCTTTTCTGCCCGCATTTGCCCCAGTAGAGTGTAGGAAGTCAACCTTATGTTTATCGCTAGACGCTGAGCAAGTTTTGGGCCTCTGGCGGAGCGGTGGCCCGACCAGAGGCCCATCTTCTGTGCTCAACTGGCCTCGAAAGAGTTCCAGGCAGTAGGCGCGCAATTTAGATGTGTTTTGGACTTTTGGCATGGGTCCTTCTCTGTGACATAATACCTTGGAGGTGTAACATGAGTGCATTTGCCATTTTCCGACCTCCTTGGGGTAAGACAGGCACGTAGTAATTTTCCTCGTATCTGTTCATATAGTGTGATAAACCAGTCTGTTATTACATGTTACCAACTAATGTGAACCCGCGTCCCTTTTCTGTATAGGGGGCCGCGGTGACTGAGCAGTTCGCCTGCTTGCCTCTCACCAAGGCGATCAAGGCTCAATCCCCGGCCGGGCCACTCCGGATCTTCGCACGTGGGAATCGTGCCGGATGGTGCCGTTGGTGGGCGGGTTTTCTCGGGAATCTCGTATTTCTCCCACCCTTTTATTCCGGTGCTGCTTCATACTCACTTTAATCACCCTAATCGGATCCCAAGACCTCGATGTTAAGAGCCGTACAAATCTCTTCGCTCTTCACCCTTTCTGTATAATTTCTATATCCGTGTGAACAGTCTGTATAGGCCTAATATGTATACGAATAATTTTATGCATAATTTATTTGTACACATTGAATTTAACCAGGTCAAAAGCTCACTTGAATATTACACGATACTTCTTTCTCCATTGCCGCGCACACAGACTGAAATTAAAAAGAAAAAGAAAAGAAAATATCCATAATGTTAAAGGCAAGTTTCATTATTGAATCAATTATTAAAATAGATTGGAAATTCGCATATTTTACAATTATCTACGAACCAATGCAGATTCAAGTGGACTGTCCGGGAGCATTGTATGTCAATTCCAAATATTTACGGTTTCATTTTGGCAAAAAAATTGAAAAAAAAAAAAAGTTTAAAAACCCACTTGGGTAGAGAATAGAACACTTTTGGAATAAATTCAAAACAAGGCACCATTTTAAAAGAAAACTTCGAAATTACTTACAGTCCCACAAAGAAAGCCCAACTCCATAACAAAACATAATAAAACCTACCTGAGTCCCACTATTACTATCTAATAATCGGTATTAACTCCTACAAGATTATACAATATGTCAATGAACAATCGACTCATACTGTTTTTGTAAGTTTCAGACAGCCGAAACACAACTGCAGCACCGAGCTCGGTGACGTCACACATCATAATTCCCTCCGGAGGGCGGCGCACAAGCGGTGCTAGTAACAGCGGCGGCAGAACACCTGTCGTGACGTCACGCACAGTAACCTCAGCACTGCACCTACAGCCATTCCGCAATAGCAGCATTGCCATTTTAAGCAGTCTTGGGAGACTAAAAATTATCCTAACCAGGTAACCAGCTTCTATACTACGGCACACCTCACGCCACCCTGCAGGCAACACTAATACATACATTAGCGCACCAATAATTTGCAAAAATCAGCTTCCATAGAACGAATTCAGCACCCTTAATCTAATGTTGAAAACTCAATTTACGCTAAGAAAAAAATTAAAAGTATTTGCTTACAAGGTAAAGGATAATTCAAACTTAGAGTAACAATCAATAGCGTGCCTTTGTGGGCAAAAATGGATATATCCACTGTAACACACAACAGTCTTGTGGGAGGCCTCCGCAGTAGAATTGGAATATTTTCTTCATTAAAAATAAATGGTTAATTTAAAGGGCACTGAAAACGTTAGTGTCACTATTGTGTTAAAACCGGACAAAAGTCCAAAAGAAAAAAAAAACACCTTTACTAGAATTTTACAAAAAAAAAAAAAAAAAAAAGTAGTTTTGTACTAAAAGGGAAAAAATGTTCTGCAGAAAACCAAACAAAAAATTAAGTCTTGATATACTTTTACTGAATTCAGTTGTTTTTATGGCAGATAAACCTGAATATTAAACGGTGTAAGCTATACAGCACAAAAAATCAAACTAATAAAATAAATAGTTAATCAATAATATTACGCCGTATATTTCCCCAAAATTTGTTCCTGGTGTATCAAAAAAGGCGATTATATTAGAAGTAAAACTGTACATTAAAGTTAAGTTATTCTCACGAGGTGCAACTTCCGCCCTTCCAAAATCAGTTGATCCATAGGAGGACACAGCTGCACTCTTATATGCCAACAATTTACAAATCCAAACATTAAAATTACTAGTCAGAGACACATAGACCTAAACACATTTATTCGCACATATTATTGCATGAAGCCAAGTGAAGAAAAAAGACTGAGGGTATCGCGAACCACCCGTGGGATGTCTGCCGCATCCGCATTCAAGATTGCACAGCAAAGCACATCACTCAAGTTCAACGCCCGGCAGTTAAAACTTGCCATTACCAGAGCCCTAGTGCACCACACACAACTGATTACCTGTAAGAGCGAATACGACGGCAGTTTCCTGTCCGAGTCTTCCTTTGAAACTCTTTCAACTCCTACCCACAAGCTATCCTACCGTATCGAAGAAGCTTCAACACAGTCCGTATCCCCACTGCCAACAGCACCGAAGGCCAAACAAGATGCTCAGAAAACACGAAAAACCAAATTAAAATATCCAAAATCCTTTTCGAGATGATGACATCTCGTATCGTTAAGATAGCATGAACATGCCTTAATTCGACGGCCTGCCTGAACACGCCATCACTAAGAGACCTGCAAAATTCGCGATATTATTTGGGGACACGTTAAACTTCAAATACATGTACCTTTGCAATAAGTTTGTTATTGGGCCATACTTTATTTGACACGCCCGAGTAACTCTGCTCCAATAAATTAACACTTCACAACTGTGTAGTCCAATCACGTGTAGTCCAGTCAGAAAGGGAGTGACTTCACATCTGTGCAGTAGCCAATGGAGAAACGACCCCGGTTCGATTATGTAGAACACTGTGACGTTTAGCCTAATGCCAAATAATAACGTGAATTTTACAGGTATCTAGCCATCACTCACGAGCTGTAATCAGGACAGCCAGTTGCCGCAATCGGGACTCATTGCCCAAAACCCGGTAAGAAGGAATTCCCTCTACCAACCAGGGAATCAGGCCATGTTGGGTTATGCCGCGTACACCGATATGAGGGCGAAGCAGAGCAGTAGCAGGCGTCTTTCTCCATGTAACGCCGGCCGAGATGGAAGTCACAAGAAGCCTGTTGTGCCGACCTCCTGTAACTCGTCATACTGCATCAGATTTCGGATACGTCTCAAGAGGTGGGTCAATTACAATATACTAACGTGGCTCCCAGTAAGGGCGCAGTTAAATTAACAATGCTCCCACTACCTTAAAGCATTTTTTGTAATCTCCAGATGTTTTATTATATAGCCGTACTGTAAGCTATATATTCTCATATTTATTTACCCCACATGCTCTACCATCATGATATCCCCCCTACCTTAACAACAAGTATGGATTGACCAAAATATAAACAAGGTATAACAGCAGGCAGAAAACCTAATACACTTATGATTTGCAATAATTATTAAGTGATTTGTACGACTTTAAAGATAGGGATTTGAAATTAATTTATATCAAGATATCAAAACTATCGTAGATGAAACAACAAATTCTTGAAAAGTATTTTCCTGAATTCATGTCTGAAGTCTGTAAAAGTTTGCTCTCTTCGTTATTTGCCAAATTAAAAATCACGTGACTAAGTAAATTTGATCTTTAATGATGGATATGAATAATCGTGTCCATACCAGTACAAAATGTGACCCGTGTATAACCTTCAGAAGAACTGATAATATAACTAAAAAATTGAAAAGAATGCGGTGGTTTGACTAACAACTGCTCAGTCTGTTGGGCTTAGTTTCATTGAAAGAAATATAACTACTCACAAAAATTTTGCATGCCTGATAAATTCAAGAAATCGCTATTCTATTCACAATTATGTTGTTTCATTACAGTACGTTCTAATTTTTAAAGAATGAATCGTTTTAGGGATTTTCAAGGACAAATCCTTCTCTTAATAATCACTATAAGTCGTTTTTCATAATAAAATTGTATCTCATTTTGCATAAGGAATCACGTCACTAAGTTTCTCCCTGGAATTTATAACGACAATGCGTACCCAGGATAATTAAATGAAGTATGTAATTAAGACATTCATTTCAACTTGATCAGATAAACGTTCCTAGAACTCCTGTAGTTACTGTCTACTAGAATATGCATGTGTGTTATATGTTGACAGGCATCTAAGCAAATTAATATATTACAACTACACATGCGTTTTATGTACGCGTTTTTGTGATCGGACTCGTAACGTAATTCATAAAGGTGCTTTATCGCATCACGATAAATGAACATTAATTAAAGTAGCACACGGTGTCGGCAACTCAAATTAAATAAATGTGAATAAAATGCTTAAAACATATAGAAAATACTGTTTAAAAGATAAAATCTTTGATGCCAAAATTAATACGGAAGTTAAAAAAAATGGTAAAATATCAAATGGACTCAAATTCTCTAGTGAAAATATACGTGGCAAAACACAACCTGATAATTATTTTGGAAAAATATGCCCTTGTTAAGAAGGCTAAAAAATGTGTACTTCGACACGTGGAGCCAGCAGTAATATTATTATTTTTTGTTTTATGTCGGAATGACATAACATTACTCAAACTTACAGAATCTGATATAGTACGTTACTAAGTAGGAACTGATACAAGTTAGCCTGTAAAGCTTAAATGTGTTGGTGTATTTTGTGCGTACTTTAATACTTTTTTAATTGCTTTAATATTCGTGGTTTTATCCATTCAGAAAGCGACCAAGATAACTTCTACCGGCTTAACTGCCAAATTAGACAAAAATAACAGAGAACATGAAAATCTTCTGTGGTATTTTCAGATATCCTCACTACTGGCACTTCTGAAAAAAGTCACTGCTCATACCTACATATATTTTAACGGGCGCACTGAGTGAGATGCGTCCAGTAAAGTTGGTAACAATGGAGGGAAAGTAGTTACATATATTTAAGGCGAATAAAAAGTGTTAGGTAACGATTTGTGTTAACTTAAATTATTTTTATTTATTTTATTTTTTAATGCATCGAAGCGTAAAATAAACAAATTTGTAAAATATTTGCTTTTGTAATAATGTCACATTTTCACTTGACCGACGCATGAATAAAGTGACGAGGCTCATGCAAATGTTAATTTTACATAACTCGAAGATTACACAACGTGCATGCAGGTAGATCTTAAGCAGGGCTTTCAAAATTGTTCATTTTACCGTGAAACGTTTAGAGACTGAGTGCGCACGAATGCGGTACATTGTCCCTGTGCTGTGATTTCCTACACTCGGTTGAACATAGTTTGCAGGGGCGGAGGAATATCCTGGGAGTAGAACTTAAAACAGTGCTTCAGAAAATTGGAAAATAACCGTGAGTGGACTGTACCAACAAAACACTTTGTCTGCCGCGAAATATATATTATTTTCAAGGCAGAAGTCTTGCGCCCGCAAGCCAACACCTTATTCCCTGGGAGGCCGTATCGCGTCCTCTCCGTTAGGCGCGCCAAGTCGATGTTACGGTAGCAAAGAAGTTTAATACGACCAAACAGTTTCAGGCGAAGACAACGTCGCGTTAATAATAAGGCGCACGGCGCAACAGGTTCCATATCTTGTTCTGGACCAATCAACGGCGCATTCTGCGCACGTAGACTCGTCTTCATACGTGACTGGGACGGTCGAGGAAACAGGCGTTGGAGAGTAGGTCTGGAAAGGGGCGGGGGGACGTTAGCGAAGGGGGTGCGGAAACAAGCTCCCGAAAATGGAAGCCGAAGTTCGGGCTACCACCTCCCCAAGACACAAAGCAACTTGCACGTGCTACCCTCTGATTACAACTTCTGCAGGACGAACGTGAGCCTTCGAACCCGAGTAGCTTGATACTATTGTTAGGCCTCAAAGGATTTGTTCTCAAAGACAAGTTTACGACACAAGGAAATGATGAAAACAGTAGCAAATGGAATAACATTTTCGTTCCTCAAAAATGGCTACCACCCTTTTAAATTTCAGTCATTATTAAAAAAGTTAATAACTATTATTAAATAAAAAAATGTGGAACCTTTGAAAGGGAATGCTTATTGTATTCACTAGCGTCTACAAAAGCAACGTGTAGATAATAGGCCTCTAGTCAGAAATACTTCTATAATTACAAGCATATAACGGTATTGCTTTAAATAGTCCTTAGCTATAAGATCTATTGTACGAATGAAATTATAATAAATACGGCTCCATTGTTGATGCTGTCTCGCCAAT
The DNA here is from genome assembly GCA_029891345.1 of Dryococelus australis. Classification (NCBI taxonomy): domain Eukaryota; kingdom Metazoa; phylum Arthropoda; class Insecta; order Phasmatodea; family Phasmatidae; genus Dryococelus; species Dryococelus australis. The sequence continues at coordinate 81,048,231 of CM057001.1, read as the reverse complement.
GTTACTACAATAGCGCAGTTAATTATGGCTCAAATTATAATGTCACTAACTACAAACCAAAGTTCCAGACTTGACTAGCACTAAGGGTTTCGAGATCCAAGTCCTTGAAGTTGGACGTCGTAAACAAATAGCCAGTTTAATCGCAGTGGGGAATCTCGAAGATGAATCTTTTACTTACCACCCTGAGAACTACATTACAAAACTGAAAACATTGATCAAGACTCCTGGGATATATACGGAAAGATAGCTTGACCGCTAAGTAAAGTTTCTGTCGAAATGGCAGTGTGATTTTTGTTAAGAGAATATAGTTGATATTTAAAAATTGACATGGTAACCACCATAGCACCATAGTTACCGTTTTCGTACCTAACAAAACCACTGTGTTTTTTTTAACGAAGGATAACATTTATGCAACATTCAAAATATTATCTTTCCACTGCCGCATATACGTTAAAATGATCAAACGGTTCTTAATTTTAACCGTGAAGAAACGTTGTTTCTGCGAGTCAGCGAATTTCCGCAAGGCACCTAATGAAATATTCCCTGTTTTTTCGAACAAAATGTCCTTAAGAAGTGTCTTATGTGCGCAAACTCGCGGTGTGATGACTGTGCGAAGTACGGGGCACATCTATAGAAGATGAGGGATTACTTCATACCTCCGCTCATTCAGCGACTATTTCGTAATTTTCGCAACGAGGGTCGGGCGTTGCCAAGGGCGAATGACCCCTTTATACTGGCCAACGGTGACAGTTTTTTTTTACAGAGATTAAATTTTATTTTGTCCATTTATGTGTAGTACGAGAGGAGAGAACTCGCAATGATGAATAATACCGAGTGATATCCCCCCCCCCCTCTCAATACCAACGAAACATTGCATGGTGTTAACTTTAATTTTGGAGTGTGTTTGAGGGTTTCGTCTAGGCGTGAACAACAAAATATTTTCGTTGCATAATTACGTATGCTTACATATAAATTTAAAACTAGTCTAGTAAGAGATTTAAAAAAAAAAAAAAAAAAAAAAAAAAAAACAACTGAAGTATTGAACCGGTGGCTGTTGAAAATTCTTTTACTGTTTTAATCTGAATGGATTTGAAGGAGAATTTTATTTTTACAAACAGACTTAAGGTTTTCTTACTTTTTAATTGGTTTTCAAGATGACCTCTCCGGCGTAGTTTCTCATCGCAATGTCGCTCTAATCGATCGTATTGACTTGTGTGGTAATCGCAAGAACCGTGAACAGTGGTAGAACGTTGTTCAATCTCCGAAACCCAATACACAACCAAGACTGGTGCTATGCAATGTTTCCTTATTAGCATAATGGATAGCTGTTTACCTAATAATGGAGAACGGGTTGGGAATTTACTATAGCACTGAAATGAACCCAAAATTGACTGGAATACTCCACGCCAGTACATTATAGTTCGAACCAATCCATTCACTTATATATAGGCCCTATGTAAAGTGAAAAAAGTTAAACGCTCGGACAAGTTCCCTGATGGTGGTGCGGGACTTTTTCTCCACAAATACGTTTACTATATCGTAAACCATGCCAAGGTAACCCATTATATTATTATAGTCCATTCATGGTTACTTCAGCCTTTTCCGAAGCACTGTTAGAGTTCTACTTCCAGGATATTCCTCCGCCTCGAGCAAACTAAGTTTAACTAAGCCTGGAGAATTACACCAGAGAGATAACGCACCGCATTCGTGCGCACTAAGTGTAATAACATTTTGTATAAGAACTGTTTCTCACTAGACGTTACCAACATACCTATTTTCTCCTTGAATTTTATTCAGATGATTAATAAATGAAGCATTGTAATTTATAAATAAAATATGAATAACATTTCAATTTAACAGAAAAAAAAGTAACTTTTATGAACACAAGTATAAAACGCTTGTGATACAGGGCGTATTTAGGAAATAACTAAACACGTCATACATTGGGAGATTTTCCAAACGTTTGATTCAAAAAGGCCTGAAGAAGTCGTGAATGGACTATAACTGCAACGATATTAAAAACGCGGTGATTGTCAAATCTCATTTTGTATGTGCTGCAAACTTTCTGCGACAATGCGACTATGTGTTCGTACAATGACTATGCATCCTCCTTCTTTAAGCCTTCTCAGTGACCCACATAGTTTTGCCAGCGTAATAATTAACAACTACTACTTTAGCCTCCATAAGTTTGACATCAGATGGAGCTGGAGCAGCTACTGAATACAAGGGCAGAAGAAACAGGAAAACTCAGAGAAAACCCGTCACCCAGTGGCAAAGCCCGCCACGTTTTACACATGCATGCGAAAATCGTGCCACTGCTGTCCCTACGCATCCTGAAGAGGTCGAGTGACGCTCACCACTGTCTGGGAAGAAATAATTGTATCGTAATTTACGCCGCACTGTTATGCATATAAAGCCTGGAGTTTATAGGACATCCTGATTATAATGGGCTACCGACTCGCTGCTCCAGTTATTTTCTTAACGTAAGTTAAAACGCCTTTTCGTGCAGTATAATGCTTGATATGTTGCACTAAATTCTGGTTTCTTAGTAATATTCTACAAGTAGTAATATAAAAGGGCTATAATTATTTAATGACAAAATTTATTTTGGAAACAGAACGAAACAACTCCCCGCTGTAAGTTAAACAAAAAAAATTATGGACACAATTGTTTATATAATGCTCAAAATAAAGAATGTTATATAGAGCAAGAGTATTGCTGATGCCGTATTCTCAGTATCATAAAAATCGATTATCTGGAATAAGTGTGATGAGTGAGTTATTTCCAAATAACACGCATGCAAGAATCTATTAATCTTTAAAAAAATAAAAATATCGGATGTTTGCTTAACTGTTCAATCATGGTGGTTTTACATAGTGGCTCACCTAACGTGGACATCCCGAAAAGTTCCGCAACTGTTGCAGATCATGAAACACGGTTTTCGCTAAATGATAGTACGTATGAGGGTTAGTAATTTGTCGCATAGGGACTATTAGTAACAAGTGTTTGGACAGAGGAATTGAACCACATTTTTTTTTTTATAACTGGAATCATACATTTACTTCAACGGCATCTCAAAGTACGCGCAAAAGGATTTCAGGGATAAAATATTTTCAATAGAAAGTATCGCGAAAATGCCAAGAAATAATGCGCAAATGTTATTAAGTTAGGTGGGCTGGTAGCAAGCGGCAATGGACTTGTACTCAACAACTGTAAGCAAGCAACTCGCGCCGCGATGCGTCATTTCGGAACCGCAACATTCCGTTGCTCGCGCCATAGCTGAGAGATACGCGACTCTTTCTGTAACGACATACGGGAGCAGGTGCAGTGCTAGGATAACACCCCTCCCCCCCCCTTTTCTATCTTCCTAGCTTATCGAATGAGAGGTTTAGTTACTACCTAGTCCTTCAAAGGACGAACACGTGTGGTTATAGTGTAAGTTCGTATCTGTGAGCTACAGTGCGACTGTATTTGTGAGTATTATTAATTCGTACAAGCTGATATCTTATTTGTGGATTATGTTTATGATGGAACTTTAAAGTAACTATCCAATGTTGAAGTTTTTTAATTTAATTTTCACAGTAATTTTGTAGCATTTTATTTCGGAGATACAATGCGAGTATGTTTGTTCCATTCTATACGCAGAGTGATTCAACTGTTGTCAACTGTGTTTCTTTTCATTGTTATAGGTTAGAAATTATATTAAAGCAAGTAATATACAATTTGAATGACCCCGAACATATGAAAGAAATTTACAAGATCTTATTCGAGGATTTTGAAGATAGCGAAAGTGATTGTGACAGTGAAGATAACAAAACTAGGACCAAAAAGCACGCACAGAATACACACTTCGATGTAGAAGAAGACTGTGAAACAGATGCTTCATAACAAATTGAGGAAAGAGTAGAAGATTCCAACACAGAACAAAGTGATACAGACTCAAGTACTGATGAAGATGAAGAGGAATTCTTTGCCTCGGTTCGAAAAAAAGGAAATAAAGTTATCGATTATTTCTCCTGGAAAAATAACTCTCTACACTAGCAATAGGAAAACGGCAAAACACAATTTACTAGCAAAGCTTCCAGGTGTGATAGGTAAGGCGAAAAACGTAAACGGAGTTTCAGAAACCTGGGAGTGTTTGTTTGATGAGAGCATAATAGACACGATTGTGACATTCACTAATCAATACAATGAACATATAAAGGTTAACTATTCTCGTGCTAGAGATGCACTGCACACTGATACAACTGAAATAAAGTATTTTATTGGTATTCTATACTTGACAGGTCAATATAGTAGGAAGGTTGAATCTTGATGATCTGTGGGACACCGATGGATTTGGCTTTGATATATTTCGACTTGCCATGAGGCTGAAAAGGTTCAGATTTATCTTCCAGGCTTTGAGATTTGACGATAGAGGAACCAGATCAGAAAGAAGAAAATTAGATTGTTTAGCACCCATTCGGGATGTGTTTCAACAGTTTGTGTCCAACTGCCAGGCTTGTTACTCTCTCAGTGCATACCTTACAATTGATGAGAAACGTGAATCTTTTAGGGGTAAATGCTCCTTTATCCAATACATCCAATCCAAGCCAGCAAAGTATGGCATAAAAATCTATGCTCTAGTTGACTCGAAGACGTACTACACTGCTGATCTGGAAATTTATTCAGGAAGACAGCCAGAGGGGTCATTTGAATTAGCTACAAGAGCTTGGATGTTGTTGAACGAATGGTTGCACCTATTCATAATTCTGGTCATAACATCACGACTGACAACTGGTTTAGTGATGTACCACTTCTCAAGCACTTGTCAGAAAATCATAGACAGTCGTTCGTGGGAACGGTAAAGAAAAACAAATGGCAAATTCCTCATGCTATGAGAGACATAAAGAAGAGGGAGATTTTTCTCAAGCGTCTTTGGCTATCGTAAAGAGGGAACAATTGTTTCAAATGCTCCTGAGAACAAGAGCATAAAAAAGAATGTACTTCTAATATCAAGCATGCATTTGGATGGCAAAATTGATGGTATAACTGAAGAGAAAAAGAAACCAGAGATGGTTACCTTTTATAACCAACACAAAGCAGGGGTTGATATTGTAGACAAGATGTGTTCGGCCTACACCGAATACACGAGGTGGCCAATGGTTGTTTTCTTTTCGATGCTCAACATCACTGGAATCAATCCCCAAGTAATATTTCTGGGAAATGGAGATGAGGTCCCGCCTCGCCGACTGTTCCTCAGACGTCTGGGAAGAGAACTCAATGAAGGACAATTGGTGAAAAGGTCAACTCTTAGCTGTCTGCCGCTGTCAATTTCAAACAGACTCAAAGAAGTATTGGTGAATGCTGATCAGCCTAATGCAAGAAACAACAGTAATCAGAGTAGCACTAACAATGAGGGTGCTTCACGCAAGCGTTTCATGCCATGCCAGGAAAAAAAAAAAAAAAAAAAAAAACTTGACTTACACGATACTCGTGCCACACCTGTGGCCAATATCTTTGTCTGCAACATTGTGCTTTTGTGTATCCTGACAGATGTATTCCAAGGGACTTTGTAAATGAAGATAGACATTGAAATGAAGAATGCAATTTCCAAAATGTTGTTTGCTACAGTTACAAGACCAGGAAGACTGATTTTAAAATATAAAAATGTATATAAATATTTTGTTCACAGCACAACTGTTTTCTGTGTGGCTTTTGTATGTTTTCAAATAAACATGTTTTAAAATGTTTCTTAGTGTTAATTTATTATCACTAATAGCATAATTATTACAGTGTATAAATTTATTTACAAGAGTTATTGTCATTTATCTCACAGATACTGCGCGAGCAATTTTGTCGAGCAGGCGACGCGAGTAATGGAGTGTTTAGCAGCGCAGCACCAGTCCCCGTAATCCGTTAAGTGATATTGCAGTCTGTGGCTGTACGTAAGCTATGAAGTTCACAAATAAGGAATACCTGGACACTATTTGTTTACTTTGAGTGTGGCAGAAATGCCAAGCAAGCCGTCCAAATGTATGGCGAAAGGTATCCTAGTCGGACGCCCATCTCACGGTAAACGAGTGCGACGAAAGACTGCTACGGGCGAGACTCAGTAACACGTTGTGTTGGCATGTGTCAATGCTAACCCCCACATGGGTACGCGAGAACCTTCCAGGTTCGTAGGAATAAGTAAAACAAATATGTTACTGATACTGCGCCAACTGAAATTCCATCCATATCACATGGCTCTTCATCAGGCATTACATCAAGGTGATTTCCAGCAGCGTGTATACTTTTGTTTTCTTTCATGACTGTAAGGGATTACAGCAATTTACAGATGAGTATTACTCCCGATGGTAAACACATCGAACACGTGCTGCGAAAAGACCTAATTTGAAGCGTTTCAACCATAAACGTGCTCTTCTGTACTATGTATGCGGATAAGATTGCATTTCTTCCTAGGTTTGGTGGTTCTACGTGTGTTGTGCATCTGTACGCACTCGTTACTCGGTACAGTTAATGACTGGGAAACAAATCTTCTCAATTACATTGGTATCTGAATATAACGTACTTATTGATATCAAATTTGCACTCGCATTGCCCGTCTTCCCACAACTGCGGTGTTAGCATTTGTCCCACCAGGATGAATCACGGCGCGTGTTGCTTGCTTACAGCTGTGAGTACAGGTCTACTGTCCCATGCTACCGGCACACCTAACTTAATCATATTTGCACATTATTTCTTGGCGTTTCTGCGATTACATATGCTATATCACTAGATTCCTCTTTACACGTACTTTCAGATGCCGTTGAAATAAATGTATGTTTCCAGTTTAAAAAAAAAAATCATATGTGGTTCAATTCCTCTGTCAACACACGTGTTACGAATAGTCACTATGCGGCAAATACTCGCCCCCGTACGTACTATCATTTAGCGAAACACCATGTTTCGTGAACTGCAACCGTTGCGGAAATTTTGGGGGTATCCACGTTAGGTGGACCTTCCTGAATATTTGGACGATGCATACGGCAGAAAGCATCCCCCTAAAAGAAAAGTCCATCGCGTGCAGGAGACATCAACGGGAGACATTATTTGTCGTTGAGGCTACATTTCTAAGTCTCATAATAATATCGAACACAACATGGATTTTATTGATTTTAAATTATGGCAGTTCGTTGAACTAATATTTGTTCAGTTCCATGCAAAAAATGTGTTCATAGAAATGCCTTAAAATAATTTTTTTTTACGTGATGAAAAGGGTTAAATTATTTAATTAAAATATCACCCACCGGAAATTCGAAAAAAACTGATGATATTATTTTTAATGCCCGCTTTCCTTACGACAGTTGTAAAACTGTAACATTATCTTTAGTGGACAAGCAATAATAGTATTTCCCCGGATGGAAAACAAGTATGGCGATGATAAAAGGGATATCGGTAAGGTAAACATAATCTGCACGTTGTTCCCTCTTAACGCTTTTTATAATCTGAGGATGCTGGCTCTCAGGACAAATTGGCTGCCCTGCTCGAGGGAACGCACCTATCCCCAGTGTTTGAATTAATTAGACAAGTGCCCGCAGATTTTTTCTGACCCCCTACAGAAGACGTGGTGTGATGTCAGTGGGTCGCTGCTCGAATTCAAAGCAAGAGGAAGAATGCACACACGAATACCCTCTTGGCCAAGGACCAGAGTGATGTCCATTTCACGTGCCCGACATTGCATATGTCATTCAAGTTGTTTAATTACTTTCATATTAACAGGATTGCATCCTCATGCCATATTCTGGACACTAAATTTTGAATACAAATCATAGCAAATTTAAAAAATATCTTTAAGAGTGGGATGACCCACGTTTTCAAGGTCAAGTTCAAGGTCAAGAATCGACGGAGCGATACGGGCGACACTAACACGCACTTCTGGTGCCTCATCGCTCTTGCGCGCATGGTATGCAGTGTTTTCGTCGTAACAGTGGGGTTTTATTACACATGATGAAAGACCACAGATTAAACCACGCCCGTATCTTAGTACTTTTCGCTTGCCACTTAAGAAAACTGCATACACAGGCTTAAAAATGCGATATTTGACTATTTCCCCAAATTTGTTTACTTAATACGACAAAATTGAAAATAATAATAATAATAGGGGAATAGATAATTGTTTTTTTAAATCTTTTTTTTGACAAAAAGTCGTATTTGCAGAACATTTATTTACCGAGCTACGCGCACCCTTCACAAAAAACTCGCGTGTCCATCCCACTTTTAAATGACCAAATGTTATAAATAAAAATTTATTTTCCTTGCACTTCATAGGGTACAGGGAAAGCTAAACAAGTAGGCATATGGGTGTCCGAAACAATACTGCATACTTTCACCACAGTGTGGGCAATGGGGTGTAGGGAATTGTGGGTAAAAGGAATCCAGGAGAAGCGAACAAGAGTATGGAGCAGTAAATTCGTACACAACTGTCACCCGTGAGCTCGAAGAGAGAGTATGATATGTTGATGGAAAAAAAAAGGGGGGAGGGTGGTGAAAGAGTGGTGGAATGTATATGGGAAGGAAACGTAAGAACGTCTAGAAAATACCCTCACTGCAAAGACTTCAACACTACTTTCCGCCGTATAATCAGGAGATCTTTCCTCTACACCTCCTCCCATTCACAGCTCGCCTGGACTTGATATTAAACCGGGAAAATACAATAAGCGGTTCTTTAAAACTTGATCAGTTGCTAGTTAACCAACTGTAATAAGAAGCATAAAAGTTTCGTGGTAGTTTGATAGGTTTCCTCTTGTATTTTGAATCAGACTGTCCAGGATGCAAAGGGTGCTTCCCTTTTTCTCCCCCAGCTAATGGCTCTCCGCGGCGTGACCAAGCCGTAACAGCTCTATCGATTCTCTACTCTTGCTCGAGTTTGCTCAAAGCACAATTTTAAAAAATAAGTCAGTCCACAAATATATAATTCATGTCATTGACCCACCTGTAAGGGTCATTCCTCCCCTTCTACCCCTTCTAACCCTTCTCCGCCTGGCAACGTCCCGAAAGAACAAATAAACGTGCGATTATATAACACCTGTAAAAATATCATTAAAGCTTTGGTATGTTTGAAGATACATCTTCAGCATTCGTTATTCAAAATTATACACGGGCAACAACATTTATACACTGGCATCCTTGGCAATTTTTTTAAAAACATATTCAGTTCGGTACATAACTAAGCCAATACAGGTGCCGCGTTGGTGTAGTGGTTAGACTACCCATCTACCTAGGAGATCCGGGTTAGATTCCCGGTGGGTTCGCTCCCTGATTTTCGTATGTGGGAATCGTGACGTGTGGTGCTGCTGGTCGGCGGGTTTTCTCAGAGATCTCCCGTTTCCCCGCCCTTTCATTCTGGCGCTACTACATACCTTGCTTCACCCACATCGTCTCTCAAGACCTCGATCTTAAGAGCCGCCCAAATATCTTCACTCACTCACCGATAATACAAGCTGGAAGTGTGTTACCGTCTGTTTTAACGACTACATGACCATCAGTGTTGCTTGTCTCTGTGTTCCCATTTACATCTGTCCGATAGGTTCATACAGCACAGGACACGCTATGGACAACTTTCATTACTTACAGGTGTAGCAGGCGAGTTTTACCCAGGCGATTCTTATCCCCTTAACGACTGAGTGGCGGCACATGTCAAAGCAGCTTGGCGGTACGCTGACGACAGTATAACACTTTTTACAACCCTCGGCTGGCCACAATACATTAGGTTGACACTAATCCCCGAGAGCTTTACCCTCGTCACTTTCCGGCCAGACAGTGTCCCTTGGTAGAATAACCATCTAAGGAACAAGTGTAGCCTTCTCGCAAATAAAATTACTGTTCAAGCGTAGCCAAAAGTTATGCACTGCGCCAGAGTCCTCAGCGCCAGCAGGGGAGTTAATACCCAAAACTGTTATTCAAGGCGCGCCGGCTGTTTTTTGTAGGTAGTGACTACGAAGCGGCCACGCATCAGCGAAGCTTGGAGTTTCCCCAGAAATGATTTCCAAGCATAGTATTTTAGTGTTCTGTGAAATTAGTAGAGCGGAATTATACCACTTGCCCAGAAAAAAATCTTGTTTTTCCGAAAAGCCCCTATTTTGAACATTTACCCTTTTCTTTCCGTTCAGCACCCCACTTTGCCGACATCTTACCAATTGTATAATTATGTACTTAGTACGTTCTTTCCCTGTCTCTATTGCGAAGGTGTCCGTCCTTTCCTACATGGGGGTAAAATCTGCCTGAGGGTAAGATTCGCCGGTTACACCGACTCTTTGTGTGTATAATACCGAGTTGAAAGTGTCGTAATCAAAAGTTCTTTCCTTCATAAAGAAATTTACATTCCACTCTGTTCAATTAAGCAGTTTACACTTTGAGTGTTATTGATGTAATATTCCGATGCAGGAAACCTCATGAAAACAACTGGCGAAGTAATATTTCTCTGACCGCGTCTTCAAAGAACACAGATGCCATAATGTTACGAAAAAGTCCATAAAGCTCGATTTAATTCAGGCGACGTAATACTACAACAGCCGCACTCAGTGTTCAGACAACAAAAACAAAATTTAATGTAGATATATTTGTCCTGGCGTCAGAGAAACCACAAAACTGAAGATGTTTAAAACAAATATCAATATGAATCCAAATCCCTTCAAAATTTGGTGCCTAGATTGCTTATGTTAGCAGTTGAATGTGCTGACCTCCCAGGTCGTTACATCAATTGCACTGACTCAGAAACGATTGTTCCACGTCCACAAATACTTCAAGAGTGTTGTTGCGAATTTCCCCCACATTATTTGGGGCGTGGACTTCCGTTCATGTGCGATTTAAGCGGTATGGGGTCTCGTAAACCATGGTTCTGGGATGTCCCAAGAGGAGACATAACATATTAAGTTGTTATTGACTCAGTCCCCAGCTGGTTTGGCCATCACTGGGTTAATGATCTATATGGCTTAATCTTTATGATATATATTTTCGGGTAGTTGGTTTCCCAACACCACTAGCGTTGTAGTAAAGACAAAAATTTGTTGATGTAATAAATTAACCTTATTTCCCGTAGAATATTGAGGCATCTTGGTGCATTGGCAGGGCCACTCAGCTTCCCGCCACGGCAAATCAGGCTCAGTTCTCGCCGGGATATGTGGGAAACATGAGAGACGTTGCCATTGGCCCTCCATAGCCCGGTTGTATTCCATCGCTGATCCATTTTCCAGTTTGTTCACTCCGTTGGTGTTGACGAACTCCTCTGTTAAGCGCCGCCAAATATTGCACACTCGCTCACTTGTAGTTGACGTCCTCGGTGGCCCAGATAATAACGCACTGACTTTTAAATATAAGATGACGGAAAAATTTTTTTCTTTCGCTATGGGTAAGTATTTTTAGTCATCAAATTTTATACATTCAACAAATGTTACACCTGTCATGAAAAATACCGTAAACATTATTGTATTATGTTTTTTTTTAAATTATGTATATTTCTAAATTATTTTCCAGTAAATCACTTACAGCCTGTTTGAAACCCCAGTGATTGTCAGCAGCTCTATTAATGTATAAAAACATTACCATGATTCGAGATTACTATTTATCTTAATGAAATAACTAAACAAGGCAGTGAGTTCCAAAACCACCATTATAAAAAAAAGATATGTTCGTTAATCTGACTCTAATTTTCATGCTTGATTGTAGGAAACAGTAAAGTTCCTTAGTAAAACTTACAGTATCCTTTAGAAAATGAAGCACTGGCTGTCTGCAAATGTTTCCTTGTCTAGTATGGTGTAGTACCAATCGTATCGTGCTTTATCCTTTCAAAGAAGTTTCAGCAGTACTTGCCTTCTCTTTTTATTACTCTTCACATCTCACCGTATTCACAAAACATCAAAGATATTAAAGAAATCCATTATTTCATCGCGTTTCATTAAGATATGTCTAATACTGCGAATGATAACTTTTTACTTTTGAAGAGAAACTTATTTTCTTTTCAACAAATCACGGTGTATAAATTATGCTGTTTGTTAGACGCCACTTAATCTCAGTGACTTGAAAAATCAAGTAAACTTTCAATATTATATCTATGTTTTCAAAAAGTTTTTTTAACAACAAAAAAAATTGAAATGTTACTATAAATATTGAAACTGTTATTAAAAGAAACAAAGACGTATGCTTGATATTTATATAGTTTTTCAACTTCAGTTGCTACTCGAGCAATTTTAGTAAACTCAGCTGTTCATTTTTGTTTTCCTAAATACTTAAAATATCCTGTTACATATTTCCCTTCAAAACTGATCTATTCGCAGACAGCCATCTGCAAACCTTTCCTTATTCATAATTTTGCTGAAAAATTGGTCTTTGCAAAACATCCTTATGTAATCTCTCAATTCTTTGTAACACAATTTATGTTTAGTTTGCAGTTCTGTGCAGTGCAATCGATATTTTCTATTATATTAATAACTTTCCGTAAAATATAATGTTTACATTGATTATAAATTTTTTCGTTGTTTTCTGAATATTCCTTATTATGGTTAAGCAGTTTTAAAACTCATGGCCTCAAAAGCCTTTTGCGACTAACCACATCTCTGTCGAAAATAAATCGATGGGTGGCCTTGTGACGAAGTTACCGTACTTTCCGTTAAAGGTTTTTTACGGTTCAGTGAACTTTTTAAATAAACCTTTTAGAAATGTCACTGCTCCTGCCTGCATATATCTTAACGGCAAAATGCCAGACATGCGACCAATACAGTTGGTAACGAAGGAAGGAAAGTAGTTCCATTTTTTAACGTTGAAAAGTGTTAGGTAAAAAATTTGTGGATATTGGAATTATTTCATTTTCTTTCGGTTTTCTCTTGATGCTTTTAATTGTAACAATTAGTAAATTTGTAAAACGTTAATATTATTAACAATTTTGCAATTTCAAGTGACCGACGTTTGAATAAAGCGACGAGGTCCATGGAATTGTATATTTATGTATGGTGGAAGGATGCAATGTAATCGGAGAAGTAGATCCTAAGCAGGGCTTTCAAAAGTGCTCAGTTTACCACTAACAGCATACGCAGTCGAATCATATTATTACGACCGCCTGTTAGTATCCAGAGTAACCGCATTTCGCAGCATGGACAGCAGCTAGACGAGCTGGCAGTGACTGTCAGGTGCTGGTAGGTCTCTACGTATATCTGGAGCCATGCTGTCTACAGTGCGTCCCACGGCTGTTGAAGTGTGCGTGGCGGACGTGACAGGCGGCGAACACGACGATCGAGGTGGTCCCAAGGATGTTCAATCGGATTGAGACCTGGACTGTTTGCGGGCTAGGGAAGAACGCTTAACACTTCTAGCCGTGTGGCAGGGCTCATTATCGTGCTGGAAGATCCCGTCCTGTCGGGGGGAAACAATCATCACGTACGGGTGGGCGTGATCGCCGAGGATGGATTTATAACCAAATCTATCAAGAGTGCCTCTACACGGATGATGGGACCTAGAAAATACCTCGAGAACATTCCCCAGACCATAACATTGCCCCCGACGCCTTGTGTTCGTCTAGCAATGGAAGCAGGGTGTCGGTTCTCCGACGTTTCTCGCCGGAAACACTGACGTTTGACCATTCTATGCAGCTGAAACCGTGACTGGTCCGGGAAGGCTACCCGTCGTCAATCAGCACAGGCCGCCATACAGTCGAGCAAATTCCAGTCGTTTTCGTCGATGCACCTGTGTTAGAATGGGTGCAGTCACCCTCCGTCTACTCCGGAGTCCCATTCTCAGAAGGGTTCGTTGAATTGTTATGGTAGATACGTGCCTGGATGCCTCCTGGTTCATTTGGACAGTGAGCTGTTCCACTGTAGCCTGTCGGTTGGCCTTCATGCACTGTCGTAGTCAACGTTCACCTCTGACATCAATGGCGCGTGGAGCTGCGCAGTTTCCACGGCGGTTATTCCAGTGGTGCCATTCGTCCACTCACGATACCCCTTTACCACAGAGGCACGTGAACAGTTCACAAACGTCGCTGTTTCCGAAATACTTCCACCCTTGGCCCAAAAGCCGATGGCCATCCCTTTTTGTAACTCAGTTAAATCGCTTGCCTTACCCATGACAGCAGAAAGCGCACTGTGTACAGCCAGCCTGTCGGTCGCTTTATATACCCGTTTCACCAGCCCACGTCACGGGCCATGCGTCATGGGCTACGAGCTGCAGATGGCGCTTTTACTAGGTTGTCATGATAATGTGATTCGACTGTGTATACTAGTATTATTCATCACAGCTGCTATAATTACACACGGTAGAATCTTGCAATTATTCCAATGGTATGATTAGTACTTCATGCAGGAAACATTTCTAACGGCTAATCAATATAAAATTATTTCATTAACGGTTTCAATAGAAAGAATAATTTGCTTTCTATGTTTAGATTTTTTAAAATTAATAATAAGCTATTTTTGACACAATAGGCAATTGTTTCCACAAATTCCGGTTCGGTATTTCTTGAGTTTATTTCACAAGGAGAATTTGTTATACTCTTAACGAACGTCCTTACTTTATCTGCAATTGACGTTTGCAATTACTACGAAGGCATTGCATACCTTACAGGATAATAAAAATGGAAAATTTACAAAACCCAGGAGCAACATGAAGCGAGTCAGAGAAGTAGTGGGGTAAAGAGAAACCAATACACTCCATTTATGGCAACTTCCAACTTTCCTGGACCTCTGTTAAAGTTCACTTTCAGGCTTCCCTTCACCTAATGCCAAGAAAGATTATCCGAGTACAGAAAATTTCACCAAAGTAACAACACACTGCATTCGTGCAAACTCAGTGTAATAACATTTTGCATAAGAATAATTTCTTATAGGTATTACCAACAAATCAACTTTCTCTCTGGTTTTATTTATATTCGCTTTAAAATGCAATATTGCAATTTATAGAAAAAATATAAGTAAATATTCAATTTATCCAAAAATAATATGCACTCTGAATCTGAATCAGTGACAATTTCATTGTTTCAATCAGTCAAACGTATCGGACTGATTCAACAGTCACTTCAGTGAATTTAACTGATGAATCAGTGAAAAAATGCTAGATTTCCTTCACTTAGCCTATTGATTCAGTGACATTTTCCACTGATTTATCAGTCATTTTTTCCACTGTTTACTCAGTGGTTTATTTTTGACTGATGAATCAGCTAACTGGCGTGTAAAAATGGCCGTTAAATGACGTTTAAAAATGGCCGCTAAACGAAGTGTATCAAGTTTAATAACAACGAATAAACTAATAAAACTAATACAAAATGCTTCCTAAAATGTGTTTCGTCTTTCAAAACGCCATGTCATGTGGTACTAGGAACACACGCCCTTTCATTCCGTTTTTACAGCTTTCATTTCGTTTTCATGTAATCGGCACACCACTCCGTTTGAAGGATTATATTGCATATAATGTGTTATAGAGAGGGAGCTCATATCGTATTGGTTTTAACAATCCTAATGGTACCAATTAAACCAAAAACGAAAAGTAAGAACATACAATTTAAATCTTCACGATTTTCGCAGTAAAAGTATAGGCCATATATTTTCCTCACATTACTTAAACTTGGCATGGTAGCGCAGGTAGCAAGACAACGGCCCGGAATGGAAAGGTGTGAGAGCTCAATCCCAACCACCTCAGGAATATTTTTGACTTTTTTAAATTACGGTAAATTGCGCAATATAAATATTAAACTATCGTAAATATGTTTCGTTCACGTAATCATGTGGCTACATCCAATAAAAACAATATTTAATTCGCCACTGTAGTCGGCCGTCACTTATTCAATCGGATAAATATTATCACGTCACTAATTCAACCAGTGAAATTCTTTTCACTTATACAATCAGTGGTTTCCCACTGATTCGAATAGAGTGTAGTGTGTTAACAAGCGTGTAAAACGCTTGTGATAAGTGGCATATCTAGGAAAAAACCAAACACTTCTTATGTGGGGTGATTGTATCAAAGGTTTGATTTCAAAAGAATGAAGACATCGCGAATAGACTATGGCAACCACAGTGTTGTCTATGATTGTGACATCCACAGGAGGGTGCCAAATCATTTGCAGTCCACCGCCGAGCACATGATCCAGAATTTTTCTGCGTGTGATGAAATATAAGTATTTTCAGTTGAATAATTCAAGATAAGTTACGTCCTAGGGACCATAGCACAACGGAAGAGAACATTTAAATGAATACTAACCAGTAGGCATGGAGAAGAACGTATTCAGCGGTACCATGACGATAGAGTGACACCTCCCACTTCAAATCACTATCAACCACTCTCTGCGCTGATGATGGTACAGAAAACCTAGAGTCTGTGATCGACTCATTCTCTATAATTTTTTTTCGACAAGGAATAAACCTGCACGATTCTAGAGGCCTCTGTTCCCGAAACCGAGTTAGTACAAAGTAAGACATTGAAAGGCGTAAACTTGTGGATACATGAAATGGTAGATCCTTGTTTCGTGTATTTAGTTTAGAAAGCGAGTGTTATGTTATCATAGCTGGAATAATGCCAAGAGTTTATATCGACTCTGTATTTATTTGTCTTATTTTAATGCTCTGTACTGGAATTTGAAGTCGCTTCGTCATAAGGTAGAAATTAAGAAAATTATTTAAATCAGACATTTTTTGGGATATCCTGTCACCACACCCATAACTGTGCATTTAAAAATAATTGTATGCCAATTTAATTATCTAAGGAGTACTATTAAAACAGTTAATTTTAATTTTATATTAATATTTCCATTTACGTTAATAATTTTGTATTAATAATAATTCTATATAAGTAATAATTCTATATTATAAATAATTAACTCCAAACAGCAGAACAAACCTATAAAACTAAAATCTATGCCTTAAAATAACAAATATTTTTGATACGGGTACGCTGGTTGTTAATCCACACCAAATGAAGATAAAATACTATCGTGCAGCGATGATGCGGTGGTAAAATCTACGGCCTTCGAGATTACGTCAAGACATACGCTGCCTCCACGTGCCTTGCAGCCGATGGAGCTCAGAGTAAACACACCGGCCCGGGCAAAGAGCAACGTTTCGAGAGAGTGGATAATCGCAATTCGTCGCTCCGTTGGTACCTGGTTTGCGGGTATATTCACCGTCCATTGCCTGCGACCACCCAGGTACGACAAGCTTGCAGTCACCCGCTTCGCCCACTACCCCTCTCTGTACTGACGAGACAGTATTAGAAGAGACCTGCCAAATTCGCATTATTATTTGGGTACACCTTAAAATCTAAACACTTGCACCTTTGCAATACGTTTGTCACTGGATCATACTTAATCTGACACGCCCTGGGTAACTCTGCACCAATGAATAAACACGTCACAACTGTGTGCCACAATCATGTGCAATTCAGTTAGAAGGGCGTGGCTTCACATCTATGCAGCAGCCAATGGAGAAACGACGCCGGCTCTGGTATATACAGTAGTAAAGTTCAGCACGATGACAAATAATAACGCGAATTTTGCACGCCTCTAAGTAATAGTCATAGCGACGTAAATCTTAACATTAAAGAATGATGGCAAGCTACGCTGATGCCACATTGCAGAGTAGATAAATACGCACACGATAACATGGCGGTTTCTTTGATGTGGGCGTATCCACATTCTGACTGGCTACGTCGAAGCACTGGGAAAGACCTTGTTTTCGATTGGCTACTGCATGCTGCGGATGGGTTCTCTATTGGGTGGGATGCCGGCCGGTGAATATATCACCAGACGCTGATTGGCGAACGGCGTTCCAACGTCTTGCAAGCCAGTGAGGCCGTTTAGGTAGCGTGCGCGGCTGTGGCTCGCGGCATATGGGGCTGTATTTGCAAGTACACTGGTTCCACGTGGTGGCGGTACGTTCAGGCAAAGTGTAGGCCTACACACTTGTTTACTAAACGCATAGGAAGGTCACGTTTGGCCGGCATTCTGTAGTGCCAGGTTCAATGCCCAATGATTTTGCCTGTGGGTATAGGCTGTTCACGGGAAAATGAGCACTTTTGAAAACCCTGCTCAAGATCCACTTGTATACACGTTGTGAATTTCCTCCGCCTTATGTAAAGTTAACATTGTCATGGGCCTCATCACTTTATTCATGCATCGGTCCAGCGAAATTGTGACATTATTAGAAAATGAAATAATTTTTCAAATCTGCTAATTTTTACACTTTGTTGCATTAAAAACAACAGAAAGCGAAATAAATAATATTAGTTGTTACAAATGGTTAGCTGACACTCTTTATTCGACGTAGTTATATGGAAATACTTTCCCTCCATCGTGACCAACTTCACTGGGCGCATGTCACTCAGTGCGCCTGTTAAAATATATGCAGGTAGGAGCAGCAGATTTTATATAAGGTTGATTTCAAAAGTGCTCGTTTTATCGTGTACAGCCTTTAACTGATTTGTAAACCATATCAGCGTTCCAGATCATTAATGGTTCTTAATCCTACAGGCGAACATGAAGCCTACAGCTCACTGTCTCATTGTTTATGTTAGCGAAAAAAATCCTTTGGATGCTGAAAATACAGCAGGCGTCATACATTTCTCATTTGTAGAGCCCCGAGTATTTCGTGGATTGGGCTGGCAGCAAGCTAGGCTGATCAGCCCTATACACTCGAGACATTATCGTTTACTTATTGGTTGCTGTGATCAAGTGAGGCCTCTGTACAGGAGTGTTAAAACACTCACTCACACTACCGCTTTCTACTTGTTACTGGCTCACAGTTAAACGGGCCGTGTCTGAAGAACTGTCGTCCAATCACAACAGTAGGAGAAAAGATCAAGTTGACCTCGCGTCCGAATGAATTCACGAAATACTCGTGGATTTACACATTTGCAACACCTGAAACAATAAACTAAATCATGTCTGAAAAGGAACAAAACTGTAATGAATTAAAAATAAAATATAACAAAAGCAACACATTTCCATTAAATGATTCGAAACAAACCGGTTAGAAATTAACAAATTACATCAGAGTTGGATACAGGCAATTGGAATGAAACTGTTTAGAATATTGAAAAATTAAACTCGACCGGACAGAAACAGAAATAAATATGCAGGAGAACCTAACATTTACAGTATTCAAGATTAAGTGGGGCAATACAAAAGGTATTGGCTTAGCGGCTGCAAGAATCCTCAATATGGAAGCTATAATTAAGGTACAAAATGAAAAAAGACATTAGGTTTCGCTGTGTTCGGGACATGGCCGTTTGTTTTGCGTGAATACGTCTACGTTGACGCGCTCGGACGCCTTGATGTTTATTTTACGTTCCCAGCACCGCTTCACTTGATTATTGGGGGTTTATGGTAATAACTGGAATGCTTTTGAGATACTCTTTCAAACCGTATACGATTTATGTATTTCGACTTGGCTTTTTGACGAGCATACGCCGAAGTTGTGTTAAGTTTTCTTAATTTTTTACATTAAACGCATACAATTTCACCATAACCACACTTCACAAATGCTTTTGTACACACAATAGAGTGATCTTGACGAGAGTAGTCGATTGAAACTCAAACGAGCGTCGTAGCTTCTCCTAGTCAAAAGTTATACTACGCGAAAGTTATGAGACGCGGCGAAACGAACTCAAAATGCGATCCCCCCCCCCCCCCCGTGTGATGCTTCGCAGTCTTCACTCAACGCAACATATTCTTTAATCCGTTGGAAATCGAGTGGTGTAATTAAATTTTGAATGTAGACTGTAGATTCGGAGCTGCAATGCCAAACTTTATCCCCCGATTTTGTTATCATCGGATTGCCTCCCACTATTGTTGCAATTTTAAAGACTTATTCACGTCAAAAAGGCTGTCCTTGAGTAAGCCTAAGGCTGAGGGAGTAGCGCCCCAGTGATGTACAATTGCGTTTCGTCACAAAACCCGCTTGTTTTGTCAGTGCGTGCACGGACATTCAAATCAAGAAGTTATGTACATGGGTCTGTTCGACTTCGTTCCCAAGGTGTGTGTGTGTGTGTGTTTGTGTGTGTGTGTGTGTGTGTGTGTGTGTGTGTGCTGAAATATTAATGTACTAGTGTTTTCGTAAGGACAGGCCAGATACTTGGATTGACATCTGTGAGATATGATTTTTTTTTTTTTTTTTTTCTTGATACGGGTTCCGTTACAGATCGACCACATCAGCAGAAATTGCGGGAAGCGATGTACGAAGTAAATGAAGAAGTTCTTTAAGATACATGTGCACGACCCTCGCCCTATTAAAGGCTGTTCACGATAAAGTGAGCACTTTTGATATCAAACTTAGAAAAAAGTCACTGCCCTACCTACATATATTTTTTATGGACGCAATGAGTGACACGAGTTCGGTAAAGTTGGTAACGCTGGAGGGGAAAGTAGTTCCATATATTAACGTCGAAAAAAGTGTTGGGTAATCATCTGTAATAACTTAAATTATTTCTGTCGCTTTTTTATTTTTTCAATGCACCGAAGTGTAAAAATGAGCAGATTTGTACAATATTTACTTTTCTAATAATTTCACAGTTTCGCTTGGCCGACGCATGAATAACGTGATGAAGCCAATTGCAATGTTAATTTTTCATAAAGCGGAAGTACATGCAACGTTTATACAAGTAGATCTTAAGCAGGGCTTTCAAAAGTGCTCGTTTTACCGTGAACAGTCTATACCAGTTATTACCGCGACCTTAGCACTTCGTCTCGATAGGCTGCGATACGCGGCAGATGTGACGTCGGTTGTAATGTGCTTACGTCATGATAGACAACGTGACAGTACTTGTGAACGGGAAGATTCTACTTTCAACGTAATGGACGTAACGGCAATGTGGTTTAGTGTCGGTGCATCAAATGGTCACTGCACGTAAATTGGACAGCTGTCATTATGGAGCCTTTTACAACAAAGAGC
Source organism: Dryococelus australis (assembly GCA_029891345.1). Classification (NCBI taxonomy): domain Eukaryota; kingdom Metazoa; phylum Arthropoda; class Insecta; order Phasmatodea; family Phasmatidae; genus Dryococelus; species Dryococelus australis. Next base: position 81,027,343 of record CM057001.1, on the reverse strand, counting down.
TCATATACCGGGGACAAAGTCGATTCTACCCGTTATGTGTAGGCTATATTTATTTTGCTGAGAATGACAACCCGAAAACGCTTGCAAAGGGACTCAGTTTCGTGACGTAACATCCAGCGTATGATGGTGGCTCCTTATGTCTCTAATGTAGTCCGATAATATTGAGAAAGTAGACTGTTTTGTAGACTACCACATACTGATTTTATTGATCCTATGTTATTTTAATATTGGAATTTATTGTCATACGTACAAGATTTTAAAACTATGTTTTCACACGCATATTTAGACCGATCGAACTTGTGGAATTTACTCACCGTTAATTATTAAAGCAGTTTCTGTGATTGTATTTTCTGTGAGTGAAAAGCAAGAGATTAAAAGTTCCAGATTAAAGTAAATCGATAATACGTATATCCGTGTGGTTAAATTGATTTTGAATTACATCCTTGACAGTTTAATTGAGAAGGGTGTTTAGCAACTAAAACAGGTAGAAAAGAAAAAACACATGTGATTATATATAATTAAGTTCTGTGCAGGGAATAACGCCGTATTTATCCACAATATTCATGTATTAATTAGTGTTTTCCCCCTACCACGAGCAATTAAATGCGCTGCGTAATGGTGGGTAGCAAACGATGCCAAATGATAATTTATCGAAACATGCACCGGAAAGAAAAAATACCTAGATTCTAAATAGTGTTAGCGCAAGGTTTGTAGATAAAGAAGTGGGGAAATTAAGAAGGATGAGGTTTTGCGGGTTGCAAAGTTTAAGGGGTTTGTAACTGAGATGAAATCTTCCCAAAGTTAATCTTATGGGACTCCGAATGATTGGGAATAGCACAATCTGCCTTGCATTCTCCAAGCGCTCCCCCTTCACGATAGAATATGTTGTCAGTATGTTGGGTAAAATCGTATCTCTGCTCCGAGACTGTAGGCTCTCCTCAGACATGGTTAACAACCTCCCCACATCTCTCCAACCTCTTGTATAAATATTTATTCACAGCTCACTAAACATGGTACAGATCATATAGAATGTCATACGAATGGGATGCAGAAACGCGCAGCGACCGAGAATATATCAAGCCGGCAAGCCTCTCTCATCCTCCAGAGGTTTTTCTTACTGGACAGCTGACCCTACTCCACCCCAACCCCCTATCAATCACCGACGCGGCGATCGGGAGTTTACAAACAAGGCAAGCAGGGACTCTGTACACCCCATCCTCATCAATCACTGACGATCGGGAGGTCACAAAGAGACAAGCTGCAAACTTTTTAGTCCCTTGAGTGTTTACTATTCAACTCGTCAGACCAAACTTCACCCCAACCACCACCACCACACAGTAGTAGGGGCGCGATGGTTCTAGATACAAAGGGATGCTACTTTTTTTGATTGAACTAATTCAAATATAAAAAGGTTAATTATTTTGATTGAAAGGGTTAATCAAAAGGGGTTAACCAAATTGAAAGATTTAGATTTATCGAAAAGGATTAAATGCATTGAAAGGGTTAATTTTAAATCAAATCTATTTTTTTCTTGATTTTGTTGTTGTATATAGTTGTACTTCTTTCTTTCCTTTTGTGGGGAGCTCTGGTATCTCCTCACCCTTTGAGCTCTGGCACTCGATGAGGTGTGGTGTGTTGGGGACGAGGTGTATGTGTGTGTGTGTATATATATGGTGATTTTTGTGCAAGAGTGGCCAAAGTGTAAAATTTATGTTTTCTGGGTTTGGAAAGCAGCAGCAGCATCGATATTCACCCTTGGAGCTCTAGCACTCGACTGAGGTGTGGCGTGTTGGGGACGGGATATGTATGTTGTGAGTTTTGTGCAAGAGTGGCCTAAGTGTAAATTTGATGTTTTTTGGGTTTGGAGAGCAGCAGCATTGATGTTCACACTTGGAGGTTCGGCATAGTACTGAGGTGTAATGTGTTGGGTAAGGGGTATATATGTGTTGAGTTTTGTGCAAGAGTGGCATAAGTATTATGTTTTGGGAAGAGAGTCGGGAGCGAGGCACACATCTGTTCACTTGGGAAGATAGCACACGACTGAGGTAGCTTCCAATTAATGCTAGGCAGGGAGAGGCCAGCAGCACAACTCATCCATTCACTTCGAATTTCTGTGTAGGAATGAGGTGTTGGAGCAATATGTAGATATGCGAAATGGTGGAAATGTGTATTTTGAAATGGATACTGTATCGGTGAAATCTAATTGTTATGAAACAGCAATTGAAAAACTCGGAAAGAAAAATAAATACTATTTACGTCCACAACAGTTGTTTACTAATCCAATTAAAAAGGAAACGAACACAACAATTCAGATTATAACCATAATCACTCCCCAACAAACAAAAAACGAATGGATTATCCCAATTCCACATAACCACACACACACATATTAAATTAATCAAACACACTAGCCTAAAACCCAAGAACGATGCACTCTGAAGTAATTAACCAGAAAATAGGTATCCTATTTCCATACCAATCCTGATGTCATAAAGAAACAACTTAATACAGTTATACATAGAACAAAGTAATTAACTAGAAAAAAGACATCCTACTTCCCTACCAATCCTGGTGTCATAAAGAAACTAAACGAGAAATTACTTAATACAATTATACCTACAAAATGCCCTACATAATTAACAAAGCAAAAAAGGTATTTCCATATAAATCCTGGTCTCATAAAGGAATGAAATGACTTACTGAAAAGAATCCGATAAACGAAAGCATTCAAATTATTATCCACCAACAATTTAAGCATGTTGCCCTCAACACAATGATAGCAAGTCGTATGCCAGGGTACTGTTACACACAGCTCAAACTATCACATGTTTATAAAATATATACGATTTCCTTATAAGAAAATGTGTAACTATAATTTTGTTCCCTATCACATTGTATGTTACGAAGGAAAGTTTAGCATACAAGATCTCTGCCCACTGTCACAGGGCAGGTTTTCTCCAATGTGAGCATTTTGGTTTTGTGGCAGCCATTGGCTTGGACAGCGGGCAGAGATCTTGTATGCTAAACTTTCCTTCGTAACATACAATGTGATAGGGAACAAAATTATAGTTACACATTTTCTTATAAGGAAATCGTATATATTTTATAAACATGTGATAGTTTGAGCTGTGTGTAACAGTACCCTGGCATACGACTTGCTATCATTGTGTTGAGGGCAACATGCTTAAATTGTTGGTGGATAATAATTTGAATGCTTTCGTTTATCGGATTCTTTTCAGTAAGTCATTTCATTCCTTTATGAGACCAGGATTGGTATGGAAATACCTTTTTTGCTTTGTTAATTATGTAGGGCATTTTGTAGGTATAATTGTATTAAGTAATTTCTCGTTTAGTTTCTTTATGACACCAGGATTGGTAGGGAAGTAGGGTGTCTTTTTTCTAGTTAATTACTTTGTTCTATGTATAACTGTATTAAGTTGTTTCTTTATGACACCAGGATTGGTAGGGAAATAGGATACCTATTTTCTGGTTAATTACTTCAGAGTGCATCGTTCTTGGGTTTTAGACTAGTGTGTTTGATTAATTTAATATGTGTGTGTGTGGTTATGTGGAATTGGGATAATCCATTCGTTTTTTGTTTGTTGGGGAGTGATTATGGTTATAATCTGAATTGTTGTGTTCGTTTCCTTTTTAATTGGATTAGTAAACAACTGTTGTGGACGTAAATAGTATTTATTTTTCTTTCCGAGTTTTTCAATTGCTGTTTCATAACAATTAGATTTCACCGATACAGTATCCATTTCAAAATACACATTTCCACCATTTCGCATATCTACATATTGCTCCAACACCTCATTCCTACACAGAAATTCGAAGTGAATGGATGTGTTGTGCTGCTGGCCTCTCCCTGCCTAGCATTAATTGGAAGCTACCTCAGTCGTGTGCTATCTTCCCAAGTGAACAGATGTGTGCCTCGCTCCCGACTCTCTTCCCAAAACATAATACTTATGCCACTCTTGCACAAAACTCAACACATATATACCCCTTACCCAACACATTACACCTCAGTACTATGCCGAACCTCCAAGTGTGAACATCAATGCTGCTGCTCTCCAAACCCAAAAAACATCAAATTTACACTTAGGCCACTCTTGCACAAAACTCACAACATACATATCCCGTCCCCAACACGCCACACCTCAGTCGAGTGCTAGAGCTCCAAGGGTGAATATCGATGCTGCTGCTGCTTTCCAAACCAGAAAACATAAATTTTACACTTTGGCCACTCTTGCACAAAAATCACCATATATATACACACACACACATACACCTCGTCCCCAACACACCACACCTCATCGAGTGCCAGAGCTCAAAGGGTGAGGAGATACCAGAGCTCCCCACAAAAGGAAAGAAAGAAGTACAACTATATACAACAACAAAATCAAGAAAAAAATAGATTTGATTTAAAATTAACCCTTTCAATGCATTTAATCCTTTTCGATAAATTTAAATCTTTCAATTTGGTTAACCCCTTTTGATTAACCCTTTCAATCAAAATAATTAACCTTTTTATATTTGAATTAGTTCAATCAAAAAAAGTAGCATCCCTTTGTATCTAGAACCATCGCGCCCCTACTACTGTGTGGTGGTGGTGGTTGGGGTGAAGTTTGGTCTGACGAGTTGAATAGTAAACACTCAAGGGACTAAAAAGTTTGCAGCTTGTCTCTTTGTGACCTCCCGATCGTCAGTGATTGATGAGGATGGGGTGTACAGAGTCCCTGCTTGCCTTGTTTGTAAACTCCCGATCGCCGCGTCGGTGATTGATAGGGGGTTGGGGTGGAGTAGGGTCAGCTGTCCAGTAAGAAAAACCTCTGGAGGATGAGAGAGGCTTGCCGGCTTGATATATTCTCGGTCGCTGCGCGTTTCTGCATCCCATTCGTATGACATTCTATATGATCTGTACCATGTTTAGTGAGCTGTGAATAAATAGTTATACAAGAGGTTGGAGAGATGTGGGGAGGTTGTTAACCATGTCTGAGGAGAGCCTACAGTCTCGGAGCAGAGATACGATTTTACCCAACATACTGACAACATATTCTATCGTGAAGGGGGAGCGATTGGAGAATGCAAGGCAGATTGTGCTATTCCCAATCATTCGGAGTCCCATAAGATTAACTTTGGGAAGATTTCATCTCAGTTACAAACCCCTTAAACTTCGCAACCCGCAACACCTCCTCCTTCTTAATTTCCCAGCTTCTTTATCTAGAAACCTTGCGCTAACACTACTATTCTAAGCTCTCCAGTTATCAGTTTAAGAAAAATAACATGCTTAGCGAACAGTCGCTTGCAGAACAATCGGTCGAATGCTTCTCGACGTAAGCTCTCTGCCGCATGTATTGCCTTCTGAACATTCCTCGTTGCACGCTGTGCTGATCTTCAATCACTTATTCGTAGCATAACACAGCAATTTGGTACGCGTTACCAGATACACTGACACTTCAAACTCTTACGTTTTGCCAGTATTGTTTACCACTCCAACAGATTACCGATTGTGTACCCCCGCAATCTCATCTAATCTGCATATTATTCTCGGACTACAACGCCACATGCCACTCGGCAAATTACACAACAGGACTTATGACTCAACATACACGCACGTGGCCTCATGGTGGCTCGGAGTAATTTTTCTCTCAGCTCGCACCCAATGGACCTCTCATTAGTCATCCGACTACGAGCCATTCTTTCTTCATAGCCATGTACGCATACAAAGCTTTTATAACTCGGCATTTTCCGTGATGCACGGCATCCTAGGTATACACGGCTGTGGACGCGAGAAAGTGCTCTTTGTCATAGTACATTCACTGTTCCATCCAAATTTTCTGAAGCCCTGCGTTGTGCTGCTTCCAGTATATTCCTCCACCTGATTGGAAACAAAATTTACACCAAAAGGACAACGCACCGCATTCGAGCGCATTAATTTGAATATTATTTTGCATAAGAACTATTTCTTACTAGGTATTGCCAACACACCTATTATCTCTCTGTTTATGTTCGTATTAATTATACGTGAAATATTATAATTTATAAATCAAATATAGGCAAATATTAAATTAAATATAAATGTAGGTATTCTCATTCCAACACGAGTGTAAAACGCTCGTGATACATGACATATTAAGGAAACAACCAGGCACTTCATACATAGTGTGAGTTTTCGAATGTTTGATTCATGAAGTATGAAGTTATCATGAATGGACTATACGTCCTGTGCCCAAGAAGGCTGTGGGCGGAACTGTCCCTGAGACGAGTGTTACAACAACACAGAAATATCACGCAGCCTCGATAGCTAACTCGCTGTCATGGTGGACTCTGTTGGGCGTATTTTGTTTACAAACTGTGTAGCAGAACCTCTTGAATGGTAAAAAAACCGCGATGAAATAATGTGAATCTGTGGTACATTGTTTCTTTTTTTTTCCAGTAAAGAACACGTGACCCTGTTCGAGCACCCAGAAAAAAAATCATGCTCTAAGCACTGTTTACTCCTACTCCCCAAAATTAATGTTTGAAATAATTCGTCTGAACAAAGCGTTTTGTGCCTCAGTTTTTGCCAGGCTTTTCTGTATTTGTGAATAAACTCTCTCTCTCTCCCTCTCTATTCAGTTTCGAAGTATGTTGCAAAGATATTAATTCGATAAAACAGCGTATTTCTTTTCTCGAAAAAGGAGTACGTTTTGTTAATTTATTATAATAGTTTTTTTGCTTTGTAGTTTAAAAAAGCATGTATATTTTCAAACCTATTTATTCTCAGTCTACACATTACACACACGCTCTCATACACACACAAACACACACACATATATATATATATATATATATATATATATAAACACACACACACATATATTACACATTACACACTCGCACGCACACACATATATACACACAAACACACACACATACATATGTGTGTGTGTGCGCGAGTGTGTGTGTATGAGCGTGTGTATAATGTGTAAACCGATAAAATAATATTTAGAGCCATTAAACGATCACTACCTATTGTATATTATATATTTCCTCCTTGTAATGAACTCCTTCTAATGGAAGTTTCGACAGTGAACTATACGTTTAAATGGTATTGACAAAAAATAATTCCCTTATTAAGGAATTCATATCATATGTCACTGCCATACTGAAATATATTTTTTTTCTCCAGGACTAAAATGTTCTACATTTTTTAAAGAACTTTACCTTACGTTCCCCCAGAATTTCTTTCTTAATAGTGGCGGAAATGAACAAATGGGTTAGGCACATAATGATACTTAATTTACATTCGAAATTCTGTAGGAAAATGTTTGCAGAAAGCAGGAAAACTTTTAAAGTATTTCATATTCATATTACGGTCTATACTTACACCGTTACACCGTGTACCAGAAATAGATTTGCAAAAGTTCTTGAAATATTTTCTGGCATATGTTAAGGATATCAACCTTTTTTTTTTTTTAAATATTTAAACGAATAAAAACTTTGTTTTATGTGCTCATTTAAGTTATCCAGTTTTACATTTAACTAAGACAACTGAATAAAGGATTTTAACATTTTTCCGGATAATTACATAGAATGATGTAAACTCTGCGTTTTCAAATAGGTTAACCTACTACTGAAACTATGGCTGGCAAATAGTGGTTTAAAACAACAAAACAAAAAGTAATTTTGTTTTCAAAAGGATTCCACTTTACTTACAAAGTGTTCATGACATACACCGCAAGAAAACGTTTGGGATTAGGAAACATTAGTCAACGAAATATTACCCACTTGCCTTTGAAAATTTTCCCCTGCCATATTTTCGAAATTCTCAAAGTAAAAATAATGCAAAGGCGCATATAATTACAACAGGCAAAACAAATATTTATCACATTTTTATTAAATTCTGAGTATATTTGAAATGTAAGTACACCTTCACATGAAAAATCAAAATAATACCAGTTTTCTCCAAGAACGTAATTGACAAACTATAGAATCACAGATAAATTCATGTGAATGTGCATCTTTTCTGAAGTATGTAGGAATGTGAACAGAACTTAAATGTAAGGAAATATGTACTTAACGAGAAATATTAATTCTCATTAATGAATTCATTCATAAACCAAAAATGTTTATAGCCAGGTGGCTATGCCTACAATTTGCATTGTACTTCTACAAAGCTAGCATATTTACTTTATAAATGAAATACTTTTTACATTTTCTTTACGCATTGTGCTGTAAACCTACCTCTGACTAACAGAGTATTTGTAAATTTGTACTAAGCGTATTAAAGTTGAAAATTATAAATATGCATTTCCGTATTATTCACTGAAGCAACATGCGCGCCGTCAAAACGGGAACATCAGAAAAGGAGGAACATTATTCCCCATTATTTATGTACTATGATCGGTTCTCAAATCTCTCCACTCGACACTTTTATGTACCACGAAACGTAAACGAAGCGTTAAAACCCCGGAATATACACCTTATTCTCATCGTCCACCATCGTATCCTTCCCATTGTAGCGCCTACGATATACGCGTCTGCGTACTCAGTACTGCTGTAAGGGCAGTATATTGGAGTTTGTGCAGCCGTTGTCAGCGTACCTTAAACCGCAGATAAAAGTGAACATCGTATTGGCAACTGTTAAGGGGAAAAAAAAGTATCAGGTCGGAAAAAACGTCATAAGAGGGGGGGGAGGAAGGGGGCAGATAGGACGCGGTTATGCCTACAAAAAAACACTGATAACAAAAATAACTCTGGAACTGCTGAATCGTTAAACCCTCCACAACTCTTTTCGAACATATATATACATGTAATTCACTGCGGCTTTTACGTCAAAACGAAAGGCCATAATGCGAAATACAAGAAAAATCTTTGTGCCCGCGTCATGGTTTTTCGTGACTAATTTGCACGTCTTGAACGGAATAGTAAGAATACGAAAGTAATGCGTTTATTGAACTTCAATACGGTTGAGTGATTAAAAAAAAAAAAAAATATTCAGAGCAGCGTCACCAAAATGTCCTGTTTTTTTGGCTAGAAAATATCAGCGTTTATTTGTTTCACGTCGAACCTTTTGAAATAATACCTTTTATTACTTATGTCGAGAGTAATCATTAGTTATTTAAGAATCTACAAGCAACAAAAGTTTAGCCTACAATATGCAGAGTACGTACACTTCGTTTGGCTTGGATAACTTTTCGATTCATAAATTTACTTGTGCATTTTACAAATTGTTTATTAGTTCCCTAACGCTGTGTAACAAACACTGGATTTACATTTCGAATCAAATCAGTACACTGTTATATGCATACTGATATGCCGGATTTGGTTCCCTTTATCTTTGCGTGTAGCTTATTTACTTATTGCAAACTAAAAATAAAACGGACTTGAGGCATCTCCATCTAAATGAGATTCATTGCAGTTATTTTCTTATAATTTAAACATTAGGTAATCCATTTACGTCAGAAAGAGTGCTCAAGTAAATCCAAAAAAGAATATCAACGCTGTTTCAAACCTCTCAATTCACAGTGTAAAAAATGACGAATTGTGCCACCTGAATTGCAAAGAGATGTGAAAACTGAGAAGGAAATATAGGGGGTAAAATTTTATTATAACCAACCGTTTGGTCTCAACGGCGCCATAAATTTGACGTATGTTCATGTGTGGAACACCACACAGTCTACAGAGAAATGCAGTGATGAATGCAGTAAACCTTGCAATGTAAAGTTCCACATGTGATACATCACGTAATGACAGCACACATTTCTTAAACGCTGTTCACGATAAAGTGAGCACTTTTGAAATCAACTTTAGAAAAACGTCACTGCTCCTGCATGCATATATTTTAACCAGACGCACTGAGTGGCATGTGCCTATTAAAGTTGGTAACCATGGAGAAACATCCGTTCCATGTCTAAACGTCAAATTAAAAGTGTTAGGTAACCAAGTGTTTTCTTTAATGCCCCGAAGTGTAAAAATTGGCAGATTTATAAAATATTTAGTTTTATAATAATTGCACAGTTTCACATGACCGATGAATGAATAAAGTGATGAGACCATCGGCTATGGAAATTTTACATAGGACGGAAGAATACACAACGTGCATACAACTATAGTCCATTCCCGATTGGAAGCGACTTATGAAAATCAACCTTTGAAAAAACTCTCTAGGCATAACATGTCAACCTGATTTTTCAATAACCTGTATTCCACAAATATATAACACTGTGGTTAACTTTGCTGTATTATTGAATAAATAAAACGTTACCTTAATATCTTCTATAACTTATAATATTTATTTCTTTTTAAATATCAATTAACAACAGCGAGAGGTGAGAAGTTCATAGTTCAAATATTATTTTTATCTAGTTTTTTAGTATACTATTTGTAATTTAAACGGTGCCTATTGAAATATTTAAATGTTTAGGTAGCCCCGATGGCAACTCATCTCATTTGTACAGTTTAAAATAACAGGGGAAAATATCGTGAGTTGCCCGTAATGGCATGGTGTAGTTTTATCGAGCGAGAAAGCAACTGTCTGCTGAGCGAGGCTTGTCGCTCTCTCTCTTTCTCTCTTTATTTGTCTCTTTCGCACTCGGGAAGTTTCACTTCGCTAGTAAACGGTCAAAATTGTACATGTTTTCGATTGCAGCATATTTCACACTTATTAGGGAAAAATAATGATTTTTGAATGTGTAATTTACAACTGAAAAGAGCTTTAATGTTTGAATACTTATTTTAATATATTTAGATATGATGGCGGGACAGAAACAAAGTGAAGTTGGTAGACGTGGCGAGCCATGACATGGTGTGTTGCTTTTTTTACCAAACGAAGTGTAAATTATACTTACTTCGAAAAATACTTCAAATTACCACATCGCGTTTGTAGACGTTGTGTTTTTTAAACCTACCTAAGCAAGTTACGATGTTGTGATAAATATGTTTCCGCGGCAGTCATAAATATACTGTTAGGATGTGTTTCATTAACTGCTGCGTATGAAAAAGCGTGGCGTAGCTGCGTGGTGATCGTTATGCTGGATCTGTGTAAGTGCGTGATTTCAAATATTTGATGTGAACTATTTATACGTTTTAAATGTGAACTGTTTTTATGACGAAGTTTTTCATTTACATCCACGTCTGTTTATTTATCACAACGTTGTACCTTTGCCCTGGTGGGTGTTTGAAACACAGTCGTGTAACGTGATTTACCACCAATCCCAACAAAATAACCAAGCCCAGCCCCAATAAATTTCAATAATAATCCTAATACACAGTAAGTAGCAATAAGTGGAAATATGAGCGGCATAAAAGTTATGGTAGGATTTTTTGTGTGCATGTTCACCGTTATATTCTAATATTTTAAGTTTGTATGACAAAAAATGAGCGACACGAGTTGCGTGCTTGATTTTAATGTCTCTTTTTCGTTGGACTGGTTATTCCTTTGTTATTCGAACTGAGGCCGTCCTTTTAAAGAAATAACCCAACACATATCAATAACAAAAAGTTAAATACTATAGGTCATTGCCCCGCAGTTCTAACAGTGTTAAACACAGTCGCGGCAAAATATTAACGTTCATTACGTGTTATGTGTTATGTCGTGGAAAACAAATATGTTAGTGTAATATAAATTTAAGAACTATCGTCAATTCAGGCATTTTTAAAACGCCATAAAGCTGACCTAAATGATGTTATAGGCCTAAACTGTAACTATTCGTACGAAATGGTTTTTGAAATAGACCTACGACAGAATTCTTTGAAAAGTTGTAAACAGCAAACACATTTGACAGGTATGCAAGTAGAAATCACATTTAAATGTTTGTGTTTAGGTGTAGCGAAAGTATACGAACACATGTACAAACACAATGGCACGTAAACATTGATTTTGACAGATGCTACATGGCAGTCACATGGCAATGTTTCTTTACATTTGGCGGAAGGATACGAAACGGGCCTGCTAGTAGATATTTAGCAGGACTCCGAGAAAGTTGCTTCAAGCAGGAAATGGACTATAAATCTTAAGCAGGGCTTTCAAAAGTGCTCATTTTACCGTGAACAACCTTTACGCGTGTATTGCAATACGATGAAATACTGTGCGTTAGAGATTCGCATACGACTGTAGCTGCACTTCATTTACGCGATACTTCCAGTATATTTAGCTATAGACAGCGACTTTTTCGGGAGGTTGATTTCAAAGGTGGTGACTAAACTGTGAGTCAGCAACTAAACTGTTATTCGCTCAGACAATAAGAGGTGCTAAAGGTGAAATAGTCTTCTCAGATTAAAAAAAAATGGATAATGAGAATTTTTGGATGTTATGTTAACCTTGAAGTGTGCTCTGTTAGTGCGAAGATTGTTGACTTAATCTCTTAACTCAGACATTCTTAAGCTATGGTCCGGGGGATCCAAATGCTTCTTGAGCTTATAGTAAGGAGTCCGCGAGTGAAACTAACACATTTAATTTTTTTAATGTAATTACGCTGTAACTGTGTAACTTTTTTTTATAAATGAAGCTGGTTTTTTGCAGATTTTGTTGTAAACTAAACTTGAGACTGTAACAATTTGTGCAGCGAAAAATAAATATTTGTATTCATGAAAATATTTTCTCAGCTTGTATTAAAGAAACGGTTGGAGATCCAGCAAAATTTACGACATATCAAAGGGGTCCTCGAAATTACAAAGTTGAAGAACCACTACTTAACTCATTTTAAATTTGCGAGCATACTCGACTTGGCGTCAGGAAATCCCTCCTCGTCGCAAAAATCATGTCTATGCTCTAAATGTTCCTGAATGTCATTGCTAAATGAAGTCGGCAGCATTACTTGAAATAGCAGTCTCGTCAAGTGCATGTAGGTGTGAACGTCGACAGGAACAGTATCTTTGTATCAGTGACTGTGTCGAACCTTTTTCATATAAACCGCTACTCGAGAAGAAGAGGCTCTGGCAAGCTGTTAGCAGTGGCAGAACGCTGAATTTATTCATGCGAATAGAGAATACATATTTCCAAAGGCTGTTCACGATAAAGTGAGCACTTAAGAAGTGGACCATAGAAAAAAGTCACTGCCCCTGCATGCATATTTTTTAATGGGCGCACTGAGAGACATTCGCCCAGTAAGTTTGGTAACGATGGATGGACAGTAGTTCCATATCTTAGCGTCAAATAAAAAAATTATTAGGTAACCATTTTTGTTTAACTTAAAATGAATTATTTTACTTTCTGCTTTTTTAATGCATCAAAGTGTAAAAATGAACACATTTATAAAGTACCTACTTTCTTAATAATTTCACAATTTCATTTGACCGACGCACGAATAAAGTGATGAGGCCCATAGCAATGATAATTTTGCATAAGGCGGAGGGTTACACAACGTATATTCAAGTAGATCCTAAACAGGGTTTTCAAAAGTGCTCAGTTTACCGTGAACAGCCTTTAATGAAATTCGACAAGCATGCTACTGCACTCTCTTGGCCTGGCGATGCGTTAGTATAGGCTTTTCACGGCAAAATGAGCACTCTTGAAAGCCCTGTTCAATATATACCTGTATGCTAGTTGTGTTTCCTTCCGCCTTACGGAAATTAACATTGCCATGGACCTCATCACTTTATTCATGCGTCGGTCAGGTGAAACTATGCAATTATTAAAAAAGTAAATTCGTTACAACTCTGGTCATTTTTACACTCCGATGTATTAAAAAAAAACAGAAAGCCAAAGAAATAATGTAAATTAACACAAATGGTAACCTAGCACATTTTATTCGACGTTAAGAATTGGAACTACTTTCCATCCATCACTGCTGACTTTATTGCTCGCATGTCATTCAGTGCGCCCGTCGAAATAAATGCATGCAGGGGCAGTGACATTATTCTGAGGTTGATTTCAAAAGTGCTCACTTGATAGTGAACAGCATATACAACAAAACACGCGATAAGAAAATTTCCATTTTAGATTGAACTCTACGAAAATTTTTGGATCAGTTCGATCCGGTTTTGATTGAATTTCTGGCTACAATTGAAAAACAAAATCACGTGCGTCTACATATATTTAAATCTTGACGTTGCATCGTAGATAAAACCGACGCTGAAAGGCGGTTGGTTACTACATTATTGTATGAGCGTAAACTTAATCGTCTTTTTTTTTTTTTTAAAGCCACATCAACAGCTTACAAGCACATGATTAAAGTTGCTGCCGGCAGCGGTTATGTTAAACTAGCAAGCAAGTAACAAGTGAGAAACAAATCTCACTGTGCCGCACGTGCTTCGGATTTTCGTAGCGGCAAAATAAGTGTATGCTTTAAAAGGATGTGCGAAAATACTTTCCGTTTATCAATTCGCTGGTTACGAACAAAGAGTATCAGTAATGGCGACCATCGGGTCTTACAAATGTGTAACAAAACTTGAAAGATGTTCCGTACGGTCGCATATCGTCACCATCATGAGAAAAAAAAAATAGTATTTATATGAGAGACGAAAAACGTATTAAATTTGATTTCGAAAGCAATCTTTTTCTGTTGGAGACAAAATTGTTATTAATAATTCAAATACGTAAATGCTATTCAACCCGTATTTAAAGATGTTTCTGCATTAAAATAAGAAGTTGATTTAAGAATTTTTTTTCGCTGGAATAAGGAGGTTTATGGTTTTTTTTGTTCGTAGATTATTTTTAAACATTCCTTGAGCTAGAGCTTTTCGTAGTCGATCAGTTGATTTCTTTTGCTATAATGACGTAAATGCACGCGAGCAACCGACAATAGAGTTACGAGGTTTTCTTAATGAGGTTCTTAATATCAGCACTGCATGCTAGACAGTTGAATGTCGCGGTGTTCCGACTAAACCTTACAGAATGCAAAATACAAATTACAAAAAATGAAACTCGAAACTAATTGGAACACGAAAGTGATAGCGAAAAAATTACTTGACAAAGGTTGGGAAATTGCATTTGTGGTGGCCAACTCGGAAACTTCTTTTGTACATTTAACAAAACTTGTGAATAATGAAAAAAAAAACTTACAAGAAAATATTTTACATCCTAATGCCTTCGAAATCCTTTTAAGCGTCAGTATTAACCATTAGATAACTGATATATAATACAATATATCTATCAAGATTGTAATAATAGTTTTCTTAAAAGGCAAAAACATGTTAAACCA
Organism: Dryococelus australis; assembly: GCA_029891345.1. Classification (NCBI taxonomy): domain Eukaryota; kingdom Metazoa; phylum Arthropoda; class Insecta; order Phasmatodea; family Phasmatidae; genus Dryococelus; species Dryococelus australis. The sequence continues at coordinate 81,012,215 of CM057001.1, read as the reverse complement.
GGGACGATATGTAACAGTACACAGGACAAGAAACATTTTCGAAATGTAAGTTTAGGGCAAGAGATATTTTGTAATAATAACCTTTAGACAAAGAGACATTACGAAAGTGGAGGACTAATGAAACACAGAATACATATTAGCAAATAGATAGCTTTGTTAGGTATACATTCTTCAACTGCCATTTCGTATAAAGTTTCAGGAGAAGACACACTTCAGAACTGCAGGCAACTGCCACTTTCAATTCTGACACGAAAAATAGGACGTTTTGGTAGCCAAGTGATGTAGATGTATCGACAAAAGAATGCCAGGACCCCAATGGACCAAAAACTAAATGCGTAAGAGACGTTTTGGAATAGGTTGCCTCATTTGTTCCACGGTGAAATATATATTGCCAGAGAGATACATTTATGGTTTCAAAATAAATGTCACTGAACAATTGAAATAGTTAGGAATAGAAAAAATTCGCGAGTTCAATAAACTTGTAGGCTAGACTCCTCAGTCGTCTGCATACTGGAGCATCATCTGTGTGTTCATTGGCTGTTGTTCCACACCTGGCAGTTATGGGATTCGCAATGTGTTTCCTTGCAGGTCTGCTATTGGCTCAGAGGCGTGCAGGGCGGGTCTAATAAACTGTGATCCAATTGCGAAGGTGATTTCACTATATATGTGTTTCACGTTTATTTTGTCCCGAAATGAATTCGCGAAATTTCTCTATCCCTAGAAATAAGGTATAAACCAGTAATTTTACATGGTGTGTAGAGCGAGGCCTTAAAGCTGTTATGTATTTGTGTGTGTGTGTGAGTCAGTGCAGCGGACTAGTGGGCAGGTCGCCGGGGAATATGTATTCGCAGTGCACCCCTCTCATTAATTATTCCGCGGCGGGAGCGTGTGCTGGATGTTCCTAATGAACATCCTGCCCGGGGAAGTAGGTTCGTGGTGACTGTGGGGGGGGGGGGGGTTGCGGAGGGATGCTGGGAAGGACGCCTTGCACAGAGGGTGTTGGTTAGCGTGACCCTTCAGGAGCCCCGGCGGGCGCTGGGCGCCGAGTGGCCGAGACTAGTTGCGGCTGGAGAAGGGAGGAGATAGCACGAGATCTCTCTCTCTCTCTCTCTCTCTCTTCCCCTCCCTTTCTCTGTTTCTCTCTCGTCCACTGCTCCTCTCCCCGCGATCTACGCCCACCTGCAATCCTTCTCTATCTGGCCGAGTGCACGTGCTGGCCGCGGTCAGTGGCGAAGTAGGGAGGGAACTTTTATGGCTTAAACACCTCCCTCCCCAAGCCCTATCCATTTGTGCGCACTCTGTGTAATAATATTTTGCATAAGAACTATTTATTAGTAGGTATTACCAACACACATATTTCCTCCCTTTTTTTACTTCTCATTGATTATAACTTAAGTACTATAATTTAGATATAAAACATAAGTAAAAGTTCAATTTGTCCGAAAATAAGGTACGTTTATGTTAACATAAGAATAAAACGCTTGTGATACATGGCACATTTAGGAAACAAATAAGCACGTCATACACGTGGGGTGATTTTTCAAAGTTTTAATTCAAAAAGTGTGATGAGATTGCAAATAGACTATAATGTTGGTTTAACCTCCCTTCAGTGCTGCTACACTCTCTACCCCGTGTGAAGTTGGCTCACTGGGAGAGAGCTCCGTTGCAACCAACACACAGAGGCGAGCTATGACATGTAATCTGCGAGCACGAAATACCTTTGCAGCTAACCTTACACGAGTCCCATTTATTAAATTTATTTTACGGTATAAAATATGTCGAAACATGGTAGCGCACTGGTAAATTATACGTTTTACGTGTATCTTGCTTTACTGAATGACGTGCTCACGTTATCTAGTTCATTGCACGTTTTGTTCATTACATTTTTGCATCAAAAATTCAACCATGCTTAAAAAACTTTGACAATGAAAACAAGGTATCTGATACAGGCAATTTCTCTTCCGATAATAAAGATTAGGCCAGCAGCTATAAACAATCCTAAAATTTACAGGATGTTTAAAAATCTTTCTTGACACTAACAAGTAGGCCTACGCAGGCAACAACATTGCGAAAAATGTTACTGCTACAGTTGCAACATGAAGAGCGAGGTCGGGAGATGCGGGAATGCGACCAGTGGATGTTAGTAGATCAAAGTTCATAAACAACTGGAACGCAGAAATTTGCAAAAGTTCACGTAATGGGTCTGGCTGACACGATTCGGTTGAGGCAATTCAATATCTGACGTATGTAACCCGAGAACCAATAGGAAGCGATCATATCGGAGGAGGAGGTCGTTAACGCGAAGTGCGGTGGACACGGAGGTGAAAGACCGTGGCATCAGTCGGAGACGGTCTGGCCAGGGCGGCGGTCAGAGAACTGCGATTTGGGGCCAAGTGCCTTCAGCTAGGGCGAGAGAGCCAGACCTGTGTCCGCCATACACCTTTGTAATCCCTCAGACCTTCAGTCTGTTAATCCACATAAAACCCCGACTCTTGACCCCTCATGCCACATTAAAAACTCAATTGAATGTATATTATGTCGTACTAGTGGTACCCTCTTTTTTTCTCATGAACCGGGGATGATATTACCCAACAACCGTTCGCATATTTCAGATCTCTATTCAAGACAGCAGCATCCACGAAATTGTTCTTCCATCTCGAGTAGGTTCTATTATATCGAATTAGAACTATTTGAAATGTCGTTTCTCAAGGTCGCCTATCGCCCTTAAGAGTGGGATGGACCCGCCCGTCCAAGGTCAAGAAGCGAGGAAGCGATACGGGCGACACTAACACGCACGCCTAGTGCCTCATCGCTCTTACGCGCAAGGCGTGCAGTGTTTCCGCCGTGCAAATTACATCTGTAACAGTGGGACTTTATTACACGCGATGAAAGCCCACAGATTAAACTACGCCCGTGTGTTTGTAGTTTTCTCTTGCCGCTTACGGAAACTGGAGGGGCACGCTTTAAAAGCGCGATATTTGACCATTTTCACGAATTTTTTTCTCCAAGAATACACTTAATGTGACAAAAGTAAAAACAAAATGGCGGCAAAGATATTTTTTTTTTTAATCTTTTCTGACAAAAAGTCGTATTTGCAGAACAATTATTTACCGCGATACGCGCATTCGCGCAAACTATTTCACAAAAAACGCGCAGGTCTATCCACCCTTAACGAATTACTGTAGGGCACAGCTCATATAATTTTTTCTATCTCATTTTGCATAGGGAATCGCCTCGCAACGTTTGCACCTGTACTTCAGGATCATACTGCATATAAAAAATAAAAATCCCTCCCATATGGGTGTATGACATTATAGGTTATTCACGCTAAAGTGAGCACTTTTTAAGGCCCTTAGAAATTTTTCCTTTCATCCAATTTCCATCTTCCTGCTGCTTTTTAATATGCACATTACAATGTGACCAATAAACACAGTGTATACATTTCACCGCCTTCAAAATTTAATGCTTGAGGCTGCAATAAGATATACTTATTAGCTGTTAATGCCTGTTGGGAGGGCCTTAAAAAGTGCTAACTTTATTTTAAACAGCCTATACGTGCTTTTGCTGGTTTAGACCAGGTGCATGTCACAATGGCAACTCCTTCCTCCCTGTAGGAAAATTCTGGTTACGCCACTGGCTGCTGGGGATTTGTGATCTTGCGGGTCTGCGGGAGGGGGGAGGACGGGAGGGTGAAGCAACTCGATTTCTGCATCGGCCGCAAGGATGACACGGTCGCCGGCTTGCAAAGTGCTAATGTACCCGACCACAACCCCCTGCAGCAGTAGAAACTTCCCTTGCGGTCAGGGCGACGTTTTGATCTCATCAAGCAGACTGCGCCGCCCTCATTCCCCGCTCGCGCGTGCACTTCCGCCGTGGAACTTGATAATGATGGTCCCAACACCTCGAGGGGCCACGGTGGCTGAACGGTTAGACCGCTCGCCTCCCACCTAGGCGAACCGGGTTCAGTTCCCGGCCACGGGCGACCACCTGGATTTTCGCAAGTGGCAATCGCGCCGGACGATGCGGCTGGTCGGTGGGTTTTCTCGGGGATCTCCCGTTTCCCCCCTTCCTTGCATTCCAGCGCTGCTACATTCTCACCTCATTTAACCCTCATCGGCTCTCAAGACGTCGTTGGTAAGAGCCGCCCAATTATCTCAACACAACTCAAACTCTAAAACTCGACGACTGCGGAAGAATCCTGCGATCTGGCTAGGATTATATTTTTTCTTTCGTGTTCTAAGATAAACGCTGTTTTCTGTAGTTTTATTTGCTCTATGCCAAATTTGGCGTGTATCTCTTCGCCCTTCAATAGTATTTTAAACTTTGTGGAAATATATACTAAGCTCATATATTATTTTATCCACATCGAGAAAAGAGATGTGTTTTCCCTACTTTTCAAAGCATTGTAATATTACAGTAGTGTTGAACTTGTTTCCAAAAATCAAAGAACGAATTTATTTTTCGGAAAGTATAGACGAGTCTGTTTGACTTCCCATAAAATTACTCAACAGAAAACAGATTTCAGTCAAACTTGGCACACAGCTTCAAATTCAGGCCAAAGTTTATTTCTCAACTACCGACAAGATATTCCCTGCTGTTCTTCAAACTATAATCGTAACTCCTTTTCAAAACAATGATTTATAATAATTCTTCTTTAAATATCTTGAGAATTGTTTTTTGCATTTTATAGCAGGCAACGAAATCTAGCGAAGATGAGTATATGTACTACATATGTTCCAAATGACGTCACAGAAAATTGAGATTATTACGACTCTTGTAATATGAGCGAGGAAACTAAAGAAATGGCACTTGATGCCCGGGTCAATCAACACCGTGCTCACGAAAATGTTGCAGACAGCAGGCGCCCCCCCCCCCCCTTTTTCTACGACGATAGCTGTCGGTTGACAGCAGTGACAGACGTGTGTCAGGTGCATGCCGTCCATCGAGTAGATTGGCGCCGGTCGCGAAAGGGGGAATCTCGATAATGTGTTATTGTATGGCGACGCCACATTTGGCAGTGTATTAAGGGCGACTCATGTTTGATTTCGTGTATAGCCTGTTCACGGTAAAATGAGCATTTTTGAAAGCCCTGCTTAAGATCTACTTGTATGCACGATGTGTATTATTCCGCCTTATGAAATATCAACATTGCCATAGACCACATCACTTTGTTCGTGCGTAAGTCAACCGAAGCTTTGAAATTATTTTAAAAGCAAATATTTTACATATATGCTCATTTTTAAACTTGGGTGCGTAAAAAAAACAGAAAGCGAATGATATAATTTAAGTTATCACGAATGGTTACCTAAAACTTTTCCTTTAACTTTAGGATACGGAACTACTTCCCATCCATCGTTACCAACTTTACTGTGTATATGTCAATCAGTGCGCCCGTTAAAATATATGCGGATAGAAGCGGTGACTTTTTATCTAAGGTTGATTTCAAAAGTGCTCACTTTATAATGAACAGCCTTTACTAACATACGTCTGCATTGAACATTGACAAAAATCCGTGGTTCATAGTGAATGTGCTCGTCTTATGTTCAACCAATCATACACAACTAGAAATTAAATACATCTGAGAGAATTTGTGATTTATTAGCGAAAAAAAATTTTTTTTTTTTTCATCCTTATTCTGCTAGTTCTTATTACACAGGATTCTTCAATAATATAACACAAAACATGAGACGTACAAAAGAAAATTATAATAAAATTAACTATAACATACCATTTATAAGCAATATTGTGATATGAGTAAAGGAAAATAAAACATAATTTTTCTTTTAGAACTGAGACTATTAAATGCAATAAATTCCTTCATGTACTCATGTACAATCATATTGGCTGAAAGCCTTGCGTAACCCACACGAAACAAAATATCCTAACGTCTTACACGTCTCGAACGTCGATGATGTTCCTACATGACATGTACACGTACACAGGACCGTGAACCATTTCCTGATATCGGCTTCTTCAATTCTGATATGTACACATTCCATTACATACAAGGTTTTTTTTTTTTCATCGTAACGGCCTACACACATGGTAACATGGTTCACCGAACCTGGTTCAGCGAAAAATGTTCGGGGGCCACACGCTCGACACAAAGTGGAGGGGAATGCCAACCACGGTTCGTCGTTGACGCAGTTTGACTCTGAAAACGACAGGATGAGCTGCTCGAAAGTGGCTGCTGCTGTGATTGTTTTGGATGAGTTGGGAGTTTTTAAAAGAAAACAGAGAAAGAGGATATCTGAGTGAGTAGTAGGGCCGTGATGGTTTCATTTCACTTCTGATTAATCGGATTATCAATTTGATATCAAATGCTAATTAAATTGATTGAAATAGTTAATCCGATTTTAACCCATCAAAAATTGTTAATCGGAGTAAAAATCTCTTGATAGGATTATAAATGAAAAATGTTAAATGTATTGAAAGGATTAATTTTATTTTTTTATTTCTTTCTTTCTTTTTGGGTTGGGGGAGGGGCGGGGTAGCAGAAGCTATGGCACGTCCTCACCCTCGGAGCTCTGGCAGTCGACTTACCAGAGTGTTGGGTTGCAATGTCTTATATAGGCGTAGAGTTGAGTGAAAGAGTGGGCTAAGGCTAATTTTTTATAAGTTTTCTAATTGTTTGGTGTATGGGGGGATGTTGGTGGTATATAGTAGATTTTTACGGATATATTTAACACACAAGAGAAATTCAAATTGTTCAAACGATTTCTAAGAGAGGGCTAAGTGTAAATGTTATGTTTTTTTGAGTGGATATATCTCGTAGATAGGCGACTTTGAAATATGCCATTTATGTTTTAAACAACCTGTTTTTGGAATGCAATTAAACATTAGAGAATTTCAGAGTGTTCTACATATGAATAAATTACATGCATCGAATCGGAAATTTTCATACAACTACATGAATAATAAGTGGAATTACATGGTTCTTAAATGTAACGTGAGTCTCAAGCTTAGAAATATAATTTACATGAGAAAGAATTTTAACTATGTGAATAACATCTAATGTCGACAACTGCAAACTCAGTAAACGAAATCCAGCTAGTCAGTAGAAATAAATAACACATTAACAATTTACACGATTCAGCCTGTGAATATGATTTAAACCAGACACAATAGCGTAATAGAAATACACGTACAATACTTAATGCCTCTCGCACATACCTTGAGTATTTTTTAAAACACATCAGTTTGATGTGGAGTCCAGTATAGTAATTTCATCGTCATATAAGCTGTGTGCGTGTAGAGCCTGATTATATACGTCTAGCGAGGCTGATAGACAAATGAGTTGAAATTTAAGAGAAAAGCTCTGCATTCGTCCTGCAACAGACAACGAAACGATAATTTTTTAAACTAAAGTTTCACTATTTTCAGAATAATTCACTTTTAACACAAATTATTTTCGTCGAAGCACAAGGACACTCGGATGACGTGAAGAAGTACTTAATCTTGCAAAATGTAATCGCGCAACACTTAATAAAAGACTTATTACAAATTTCCATTAAATATGTGGAATTCACATAACTTGGTAACAAAATAAGCGAGTTGTTAACATAACCGGTATTTTCGTCTACCAAAACACGAAATTGAAAATCTTATCGCAAACACAGTATTTCGATCTGGTCTTAACACAGGAAAATTATTATTTTCCGATAAAATACTACATAAATCGCAGCTATCAATAGAGATTAATGTAGGCCAGACTCTTGTAAATTTACGGGAAAATATATTGGTATTATTACATAACTTGAGATGGATTTTAATTAAAAACTAGTTATATATGTTATGTTTATCTTCCTCTCCAGACACCATCGTGTTATATCTTAAACAGGAACTCTTGTTATCTGTGTGTATGTAAAATAAATTTTTTTTTTTTTAATCTTTGCTGGACTGTGTTTGCTGGTTTCTGTTGGATGCAGATGTAGATTGAAGACAAGGAGGGACAGAGGCTTTTGTTACCTGTGGGCTTCGCTTTCAATAGATTCCCCTGGGATGTCACAAAAGTTGGGCAGCAGACCGTCATCTCCTGCTTCAACTTTCAAGTTGAATAGCCACAGTGGACCGAGGTTCCCTCAAGGTACTAACCTGATTCCTCATTCCTTTGCAAAAAAACTTCATTCATTCATTCATTCACCTATGTTTGATTTTCTCCATTTTTTTTTTTGTAATTTCCTCTCAGCCCTTTAAAGTCTATGCAAGTATTGTACGTTAAGAGAAGTACATTTTCTTCTTTGCGAAAGGAAGTAAAAAGAAATTAATCAATTTAAATACAAGCCATCAGCTATCCAATACTGATAGACAAACATTCATAGTTTTTTTTTTCATTTTAAATAAGATATCATTGAAAAAAGTTAGTGACATAAGTATTAAAATATAAATAATAACTCACACTATTAGTTTTTTTAACATTTTATTATAAAATATTCTTTTTTCAAAGATTTTCCTTAAACTTACATATTTACAATATTACACAAAAAGAATTGAATTTACAACAAACAATTGATTATTCAAAGTAAAAGTCATCAATCGCTTTGTTTACACACACTAAAACACATTTTCTCATTTATATACAAACAAACCACAAGTGATTACAACAAGCTTTGAGTTTACAAATTATGCCCTTTTTTTTTTCCTTCAAAAAAAGAGATTATTTTACATTGAATCGAGTTATTAATTAAACATAATGAAACACAATTTAAGAGAATTTATGTACAACAAACAATATTCTAACTTGTAAACCATTTTTTAAATTACAAAAACAAGATATTTTCATCAATATAATTTTAACAACAATTAAATTACAAACTAAAAGATACCTCATCAACGACATTTTACAAACATTACATCTGGAACTTAACACTACAACTACTGTAACTAAAACTACTATTACTATTGTTACATTACTACTGGTACAGAAGTGTTCGACATATATTGAAAGATTAAAAAATAGTTACACAAACTAAAACACAATTGAAGAGCTCTATGTACAACAAACTATTTTCTCTACATAATATGTATAAAAGCAACTGTTGGTTATCTCTTTCCTACCTATGTACATTTATTATGTACATTTAATGACACCCTGGTGAGGTGCTCATAAAGATGCACAGAGGGGTGTTCTTTTCTCACATCCAGGTATTGATTTTGCCAAGCACACACACACACCAAGTAACTGAGCAAAAACACTCACATACATGCAGTTTCCTTTGGGAATTTGATTTTCTTCTTTGACAAGAGAAATTGGATCGAAGATATTTGTATCAAGATAGTTGTTATTGAAGTTATATAATGCCTTACATGTAGGCAAACAGGGAGCAGCAGCATTGACGATGATTCAACAGGTGAAAAATAGTTGGTGGTGTATTCAGTTGCAATGATGATTATAGCCAGCTGCGATGATGATGATGTTTGCAGCCAGTGGCAATGACTGTGGAACAGGAGGTGCGTGTGATGTTGGCGGATGGGTGCCCTTGGCGTTGTGGGGTGCTGAGAGGCGTATAAATTTATTGTGCCATTGAAACTGTTATATTGAGGAAAAAATTAATTCAGGTATTCGACAGTACCCCCAAGGTAAGGTTGATATCGCATCTGCCTCAATGTACCGCTTATCATTCATACCTGACAACGCTACCTTTATTACGCATACACATTCGATGTAGACTTGTTGAGCACACAAAAGGAAATGATATTAGGTCCCCATTAAATTTTGTGCAAATTTCGAGGCAATCTCGATAATACTTGTAACTGAGCAATTACAAAACGTTGGGTTTTAACCCTTCGCCTTACGAATACATTGCTCATTCGCAACAACATATGCATTAAGCTTAGGATGTAATCCCACAAAGTGTGTGATTATCCACCCAGCACATTCATCTTTCATCACCCTGGTACTGCCTTTGTTCTTGTGAAAGAATCCTTGCGGGTTATCGAGCATATAGTTGGATGCATCAAACTGCCCTTTAAATATGGGGTAATTGCTTTGTATATGCCATCACAGCAATAGAGTATACCAAGGAATCGGTGTCACAATACAGGAGGTACAAAGCTGGTGAAAGAAATTACACATGTACTGATAGTGAAATTCATAGAGTGTTAATTTTGAAATGTCGAAAATGGTAACATCAGTGTACAAAGGTTTGTTGAACGCAACATAACTCTTTGACATTTCGATGAGGACTAAGTTTTTATCAATGATCTGCTGCACCTGGAATGTCGGATGTCTTATCATCTCTGCAGCCCCATAGATTGTGTCATACCTCAAAACGACTCTGATGTCCCTTTCCCGGCAAACATTCTGGAATGTTTTTCTATAACTGAATTATTCAACAACTTGAAAAACGATTTTTCGAATGTGTTCGCAGCCTGGGCATGTTTCTCAATGTTGAAGTCGATGTATGGAGCCATCCATTCCTTCTGCTCAAAACACAAAACACGATGAACAGAGTCAAGTTTGGCCTCATACATCAAATACTGGCTCAGTGTTTCCCCGTATATAACATATTTTTTCCACACTGCGAGTGTTAAAAGATGTTTCTCATGCGAGCTGTTCGGGATATGCCATTTTCTGGGGCCAAAGGCAGATCAGATAGTTTATCATGACACTCCTCTGGAAATTACAGATCCACTTCCACCAAAAAACAAGTGTCACCGTCATTCACTGTGTTTGCAAAATCCCATGAAGAGAACGCATCATCCTAAACCCAATCGAAATTACCAATCGAAAGCTTGGACTGCATTGTATGACTATACAGCCCGTTGATGTCGAAATAGCATATATATATTTTCAATGCCACACTGGGGTGATAGTCCTCACCCATGTAAATATTGTTGGCTTCAGCACACCTTCTTGAAACCTGGGTAATGCCACCCCTAACCCCGCGTTCTACAAAAAGATACATGTCAGGTTCAGTCAACAACTCTAACTGTCATTGACAAGAAAGCATCCCATGAAAGAGACAGAGCTGTGATGTACATGGCAGGGTCAAGACTGTAATGAGCCAAACATACGGTCCTGAAATTCTCAAAAACATCAGCCAGCATACAAGAATACACACGTACTTATTGAATGGCATACTGCAGCAACTTAATGCTGTTGAATGCATCCCATGAGGCATGGGCATGTGCGTACTCCTCATCACTAACGCCTTCGCATCTCATCATATTATGAAATGTGTCCTTTGGTGGGAGTGACTTGCACATCAGACTGTCTGGTGACTTAACAAAGTTATAAGGAAAAACTCCCTTCTGTTTTGCCAGTTCGATCTGGGTGTTGTCTGGAAACGTCGAGCGGTCGATACTCAATTGTGCTGGTAGTAAATTGCCTGCCAAAGTTTCCAGAGAGTCGCCCATGAATTGGAATGAATCAATAAATCTTAACTTGAAATATTGCGCCTTTCCATTACTATCTATCCCATTGAGAATACATTTTGTGATACATTTGTATTTCTGTAGGGTCATTCCAATCACTTGAATTTTTCCAGGATTTTCAATTACCACGGTTCCGTCTTGTAATGTTATGTAGCGTTCAGCCGAGGGCTTTATGAGATAGTGAGCATTGTAATTCTGCAGGTTATGGAAAACAGTGACAAGTATCTTTTGGGCAGTCTCAAATTCAAGTTGCACTTATAATGTGTGCAGCCTCTGATTTCACCTGTCAGATTGTCATGGTTGACCACAATATCATCTGTACCGAGCAGTTCCTTACAAATGTGACAACTATTCTGAGCTGCCAAACTAGCTTCATCAGCAGGGTTTTTTGCCTTCATCGGAACAATGACATTGTAAATTCCTGCAACCCACTTTGTAAGTTGAACTAATTTGGACATAGAATCAGCACCCACAAACTCGAAATACTGAGACAAACATTGATTGTATGTACAAACCAACAAAATTCTACAGGCATATGGAACAAGTTGGTTGGTGGTAGTTGTATTACTCGTCTGATCATTAGGCAAGCAAATGGAGATGGGTTTCAGGCAACTTTCTATGTCGCAATAGGCGACGAAACCCGATCTCTGCTGTTTGCTGTAATCTGAGAACAGCGTTTTGTTGCTGGCAAAGAATAGTGTGACTAGCAAGTTTCTCCTCAGTTTGGAAATTCTGAAGACAACTGTCACAAACAAATTTCTTATTGGCTCTCTTACTCAGCTGACTACCAACCTTCCATGAAAAATTTCCAATGCATACAAAATGCAAATAAGCGACATTTCCAATCGCGCAAATTGTCTAAATATTTACATGTTTGTCATGGCATACAGGAGAAATACACATGGGTATTACAACCCCACACTTTTCGCAAGTTTCGTCAATTATATTGCTATCTTTGTCTACCACACAGTAGACATTGATAGAAAATAGAATTGTTCTCCTCAAACTTGCGAATATCCTGTATGACTATAGGTTTCAACAGATCTTCGATATTCAAACCCTGGTGAGGTTTTGGATATGGATTAGTTCTGTGGGGGTTTTGTGTGGTTGGAAACAATGATGCTACGATGGTGTAGTGGAAACACATTCCCTCCGGGCAGTCTAAAGGGGACACAAACAAGATAATATGAAATAAACTTGGGTAGTTTATTGTGCGCAGCATCGATGGTGAACGGCCGATATTGACTCCATGGATGTCCATGTATGTCAACATTTGGAGACTCTAGTCATAAACATGCCCACTAATCTTCTCATGTCTGTTTGTGACGTAAGGAAAAATATCTTCATCATAGATTAAGCCCACTTTGGATGAATGGAGGACAGGTAGTGCTTTGCTTTGAAAATAAAATGTCTCTGTAGTGCCTTCTTCTGCCGTGAGAGATTTTAATTACTTACCCGTAACAGAAACAGAAAATTTAACTGGCCAGAGTGATGCCATTAATAAGCCTAATAATGGGACTTTATAACTCTCAATGAAATGAGAAAAATCCACATGAGACTCTAATTGATCATTACATATCTGTGCATCATTTAGTCTTTCTGCGAATGCTGTAGCCAATAGCTGTTACGTCAGATCTGGCAAAGCTTCCACCAAGGCTTGGGAATCGGAAAAGGAATTATTTTTTTGGCTCCCTTTGTGAAACATCTCAAATCGACTGTACAGTCGGTTGTGAAACGGTTGGAGCACTTTCCGAATCACAAGAATCTTCGGAGTCTGATACAAATAAGTCGTCATTTAAAAGATAATCTTTTTCATGTTTGGGGGAAGCGGACACTTTTGACGTTTTGGTTTTTACTATATCTCTGTATGCATATCTGTGCTCGAATCACTTAATTAGAGATCGTACACATTAGAGAAGACGGACGTGCTAATTGTCAGCTCCATAAACGCCTCACCTCTACACACTTGGCGGCCAACGAGGCCACCCTCGAGGGTTACCGCAGCTACGTATCATCACTTGTGATAGCCATGATTTACGTAGTATTTTATCGGGAAAACATATTTTTTCATGTGTTAAGACCGTATCGATAAACTGCATTTGCGATAAGATTTTCGATTTTTGTGTTCGGTAGACGAAAATACAGTTTGTGTTAACAACTCGCGTTTTTTGTTACAAAGTGACGTGAATTTCACAGATTTAACATAAATTTGAAGTACGTCTCTACTATAAAGTGTTGCACAGTTACGCTTTGCAGGCTTAAGTACTTCTTCACGTCATCCGAGTGTCCTTGTGCTTCGACGAAAATAATTTGTGTTAAAAGTGAATTATTCTGAAAATAGTGAAACTTTAGTTTAAAAAATTATCGTTTCGTTGTCTGTTGCAGGACGAATGCAGAGTTTTTCTCTTAAATTTCAACTCATTTGTCTATCAGCCTCGCTAGATGTATATAATCAGGCTCTACACGCACACAGCTTATATGACGATGTAATTACTATACTGGACTCCACATCAAACTGATGTGTTTTAAAAAATACTCAAGGTATGTGCAAGAGGCATTAAGTATTGTACGTGTATTTATATTACGCTATTGTGTCTGGTTTAAATCATATTCACAGGCTGAATCGTGTAAATTGTTAATGTGTTATTTATTTCTACTGACTAGCTGGATTTCGTTTACTGAGTTTGCAGTTGTCGACATTAGATGTTATTCACATAGTTAAAATTCTTTCTCATGTAAATTATATTTCTAAGCTCGAGACTCACGTTACATTTAAGAACCATGTAATTCCACTTATTATTCATGTAGTTGTATGAAAATTTCCGATTCGATGCATGTAATTTATTCATATGTAGAACACTCTGAAATTCTCTAATGTTTAATTGCATTTCGAAAACAGAACGTTTAACATGTAAATGGCATCTTTCAAAGTCGCCTCGTGGGCATGTAATAGGTTTTTAAAACTTGTTTTTAGCTCGAGACTGGAAAGGAAAAAGGGATCGGACATTGCTTCCATAATATATATTTAAAAAATTCTCAAAAATGCAAATGTGGTGTGCTTAGAGGTTGCTGCCATCATAGCAGAGGTAACTGTTCTGGTCAAGTGGTTCTGGGCTATAGAGTCCCAGATAGTTGCATTTATATCTTGCATATTAAATTGTAGGCTGGGTTTAATTTGGCACGTTGTTATAATGGGCACTAGCGTGAACCTGCCTTTAATGAATATACTAGCTAAATGCACTGTAGGCAGACACTGCATTATTCTGGACAATTTGCAAACACCCGCTGCGAAAGAATGCCAGCCACAAGGACACATCAATATGGGCCTGTGAGAATAAAACAAGCTCTCAGCAGTTTCGCCACGAGGCAGAAGGTAAACCAGGTTAAGTTTATAATAAACAATCGTTGATAAAATCATATTGCAGCTGGAAAATCTGTCTGTCTGCAGCCAGACACCGAAGCGAGAAGGTGCTTCCTTGGATGCAGTGCCATCATGCACGACCGCCGTTCCGTAATGACGACCAGCCTACGGCGATGACTCAACAGAAGATGAGCGAGCAGATATGGACATTAACACTAAAATTAATACGTAGCACTTATCTAACTAAATATCCCTCAGCATATAACAGTAAATGTAATTGTTTTATAATGTTTTACATCCAGATATAAATATAAATTATAACCCTTTTTATACTTTGTATCTAGTGCGTTATGATTGACCAGCTTCCAATCTAAAATGCTAACTGAATGGTTTAAATAGTAAATACATATATACGAACCATTACAATGTGGCCCCTCTTGACAACTGCAGATAGTTAAGTGAGTCCCTGAAGATGGTTATGGGCTATTTATCTTTAATTCACCACTTTTGCAATCAACCTGTGGAAAATGTCACTGCCTCTAGCTGCGTATATTTTAAACCAGAATATTGACCACCATGAGACCAGTAAGGTTGGTAACGATGCAAAGGAAAGTAGTTCCATAGCTTCATGACGAAATATAATTGTGAGGTAAACGTTTGTAATTACTGGAGTGATTTCTCACACTTTGTTTTTTTAACGCTTATAAATATAAGAATGAGAATTTTCTAATAATTATAAGTTTTATTTGACCGACGAATGAACAAAATGACCAGGTTAATGGCAATGTTAACTTTACATATGGTGGAAGAATGCACATTCCGCATACAAGTATAATCCCGCAGAGCCTTCAAAAGTGCTCCATTCACAGCGATAAGGTTACTTCTACTTAGGTTGGAAAGAGCAATGTTAAAAGTTTGGCAACCAAACATGTTCGCCACTAGGTAAGCACTAGTGTGGCATGTGAACCAGATTTTCTCTATTTTATATGTTAAAAACAGGATAAACGAAATAATCAGAAATTGAATATAAAACAACTCCGTAACTATTAAAAATCTTTCTCTTTTATTAATTATGTAGCTTAAAATTTGAATAAAATGTGATAGGCTATTCATGGTGAAATAAGCATATTTGAAAGCCCTGCTTAAGATCTACTTGCATGTCTGTTGTGTATTATTCCTCCTTATGTGAAATTAGCATTGCCATGGCCCTCATCCTTTATTTATGAGTCGGTCAAGTGAAACTGTAAAATTATTAGAAAAGTACACTTTTTACAAATCTGCTAATTTTTTTTTCACTTTGATGCATTGAAAAAAAAAAACGAAAGCCAAATAAAAATAATTTAAGTTATCATATATAGTTACCTAACACTTTTTCTTTGACATTAATATGTGGAACTACTTATCATCCATTGTTACCAACTTTACTGGGTGTACACCACTCAGTGTGCTCATTAAAATACATACAGGTTGTAACAGTGACATTTTTCTAAGGTTGAGTTCAAAAGTACTCACTTTATCGCAAACAGCCTTTACGTTTTGGTTTGGAACACTGCGCACCTAGTGACGGATATTTTCCCTTTGCCAAACTCTCCTATAAGAAATCACATTTTCTTCGTTACCTGAATAGAACAAATCTTAACCGTGAACAGCCTGTACGACGATCTCTGTTGCAGTTCACTGCTGAGGAGGGAAGTGATGGGGGGCTACCAATTATATCTGTACATTAAATGTGGGAATGTAATTCTATCTCTTTTAGTTGATACTTGATACTAATGTGCACATGATAACTTCCGGGCGATAAACAACTTCCGGTTACAGCAATGCACTATCGCAACTGATAACAACATCCTGTTACATGCAACACACACACAAGTGCAAACATGTTGGCAACATAAACAATTGATCTACCAACTTAACAAACACAATTACTCCTTTCGGGTATGTTAAACGGATCACATCTAGAGGAAAAGAGGGGGGAATGAATTTAACTCTTCTTGCATGTCTTTTGTCAATCTAATGCTATTTATATATCCTTCTGTATACCACGTGGGATGTTTCCATAAGGAAGCTCCATAAATTTCGCTATTAATTTTAATAATGGGATTTTTGAAGGGTGTACTTTTTGAGCATCTAGTGTGATGTCCTTGATATGTATTTATATCACTCTGTATATTTAATAGCATAAAATAAATGCTCAAATATCCCTCCCTCAATACACCCCCTTTGTAATATAAAGGAAAGGAATATAAAAAAATGTGGCAGTACATTTTGTACCAACAAAACATTTGCGAAATAAAAAATACATACAACATAATCACGGATTGAAAAACAATTCCACATGACCAAGCATATGCATGTTGCCAGTAGTACCAACTAATTTCCGATAAAACCAAATCTGATCACCAAATTCCATCTTCATCTTTTTAGGTGAATACATAGATGCATTACCAAAAATGCTAATTACAGCAGTATTGTCTGTTTTGCCCTCATGAACTGTAAAAGTCTTCCAACAAATTATCCTGTTTGGATCAATCTTACAAATATCCTTTGGTCAGGATCCTTCTCGACATGAGACCTTCTGAAAAAACACATTTACAACAATCCATTACCAGCATTAGCAGTTATTCCCTGAAGACCAAAATTATACAAAAAAGAAAACAAAATATAACTCTCTTCTGTATCAAGGATCTTAACTGTCGAAGACCTATAATTTTTATTTACATCCTTAGTAAAATACACAATATTACGATAAACCTTCTTTAGGTAATAACCAGAAGAACGAATTCACCTCCGATTTGTGAGGATGAAATCTGCAAAATCGCATAATAAATACTGTTATTAATTGTAAGAACTAATATTATATACAAACATGAATTAAACTACCAATACAACAAAGTGCATACCTCAAAACAAGGTAAGAACACAAAAAAAAAACTGAAAATAGAAAAGTCCAGGATCAGCCCGCACCTACTACTTTATCCTACTCGGTCGGCATTTAACATGCGAATGGTGAAACTCCGCGGCAGCGCTCCGTATCTCTAAATGCTGCCACTATTTGCTGGGACCTTATCATCGGATGTACTTCCGGGCCCCACCAAGCCGGCACTTCCGGGTGATAAACAACTTCTGAGCGATAAACAACTTCGGGTTACAACCAAGCGCAATGCACTATCGCAATGTTCAAGTTAATGAGTGACTTAGGCGTACACGTGCGTTTTCTTACAATGATCCGTTTGTTAGCCAGCATCCTCAGTATTATATGTATATGGCATGCTGTTTAATGAGCACCAGGCTAGTAAGAAGTACGGTTTCATGTTGTTAATGACTAATTATCATGCAGGCAGGCATGAGGAGTGCGCTTTGTGGTGGAATTTGTGGATCAATGAGGGATGGGTTCATTAAAAAAAAAAAAACAGTTATTTTTGTACGGCTTTTCAAATATGGGTAAAAGTATGTAACAACTGTTTTAACTGATCTTACCAGCAGATCTACTGCTGTCCTCTTACCTCTACAAGTGTACCACGCTTCCGATGCGAGGTTTTTAGACACTCGAATTCAACCGCCGATTAGGACGTAACGCAACACTTGTAACGACATTAACCGTGATAAATAGACTTCGAATCCTTGTTGATTTCATGTCTTGGTATTCTTACACATGTTAAATAAACTACACGTTGCTAAAATGTTCGGACTGGCCAGGATTTGAACCCGCGCCCATCATACGATGGCTTTAACAGTGGTAGTACGTTGTCAGTGGAGCGAAGAGGAGACAACTCCGCGCCGTGGTGCCAATTTTGCACGAAAATTGTCATCGTACGACATTTCGCCACTAACACTGCCATCTCCAATTTCGCTCAGGATTCACGTGGCATAGTCCTCATGTGCACGTTCCGGGACACCCTGCATAGATAACTTGAATCAGTGTAAAATATTCTCAGTTGTTAATGTTACCAGTGGGTATCCTCAGATTTGAGTTCCTCCTGTAGATCAAGCCAAGACTTCCTTCATCACTACTACAAGCGTGTAAAAGTATGTTAGTCTTCCTTATGGTCTGATCAATGGTTTGGTATACATTGACACTGTGATAATCTTCAATTAATAAATATGGGACAGCATGAGAACATCATAGATGAGTTTTTGACAGCAGCGGAAATCTGAATTCGTACGCTTCATGAAGGACACCTTCAGCCTAAACTGCGACTACAACACACTAACCCCAACGACATTGGGACGTACTTGTCTGGACCTCACATTCGTCAGGCACATCGCTGCTGAGACCTTATGTTTCACATAGTACTTCTCGTACCATCGCCCAATACTCAATAAGTAGTACACCGCCGATGCACTTCCGTTGCGTGCTAATCACAAATAAACTGATTTAAACAAACCCACACAGTCTATCACTTTGTTTTCTCTAACCACCCATATACATTGTCACGTAAAAATACCTACGGCCGTGTAGACGACACAGCCTACACCATTCATTTACAAAGGTTTGTAAAGTACAAAGTAATTCTTAGTGGAATTACAAAAAAATGGGGTATGGCTATGTTGGGGGCGCGGCCGCTTTTTTTTGCGTGAATACATCTACGTTGACGCGCTCGGACGCCATGATGTTTTTATTACGTTCCCGGCACCGCTTCACTCAATGATATGGGGTTTTATGGGTATCGCTAGATGCTCTTTCCAACCGTATGCCATTTATGTATTTCGACTTGGCTTTTTGACGAGTTTAGGCTGACATTGTGTTAAGTTTTCTTTATTTTTAACATTGAACTCATACAATTTCACCATAACCACGTCACACTAATGTTTTTATACACGCAATCGATTGATCTGGACGAGAGCTGTCGACTGAAACTTAAACATGCGTCGTAGCTCCTCCTAGTCAAAAGTTATACTACGCGGAAGTTATGAGACACAGCGAAACGAATTCAAAATTGCTGCCCCCCCCCCCCCCCCCCAATGCCATTTGCGATGTTACGCAAAAATTAATGTGCGCAGGTCGTCATTGCTGCCGGCGATGCAGCAGAGGCATACACACGGTGGAGGGGGAGCGAAGGAAGTGCAGCTTGGAGGCCGTCACGCCAGACGCGTGATGAGCACGACCACCCAGCCAGCGTGCCCCTGACCTATGTCACGCTCCCGCATACCGTCAACTGTATATAGGCTATTCACGGTAAAACGAGCAATTTCGAAAGCCCTATGTACTGAAAAGTTTTCTGTGAAATCGTTGTTTGCGTCTAAACGCGTGTCTCGGTAAATAAATGTTCAGGAAATACTAAGTTTTGCCAGAAAGGATTTAAAAAAAAACTACTGTCTATATCGCTATCTTTTTACTTTTATCATATTAAGTGTATTAATGGAGAAAAAAACATGAAAGTGATCAAATATCGCATCTTTTAAAATTACCTATTAAGTTTCTTTAAGCGGAAAGAGAAAAGTACGATTATACGCAGGTAGATAGATCTGAGTGGTTTAATCGGGTGTCATAAAACCTCACAGTTACAAATCAATAGTCCATTCCCGATTGGAAGCGACTTATGAAATACAACCTTTGAAAAAACACTCTAGGCATAACATGTCAACTTGTTTTTTTCAATAACCTGTATTCCACAAATATATAACACTGTGGTTAACTTTAGAGTACTCTATTATTGAATAAACGAAACTTTACATTATTATCTTCTATAACGTGTAATATTTATTTCTTTTTAAATGTGAATTAACAACAGCGAGAGCAGCGACGTGTTGGCAACGACCGGTGAGAAATAGTTCACAGCAAAATTATGATTTTAATCTAGTTTTTTACAATACTATTTGTAAATTAAACGGTGCCTATTGAAATATTGAAATATTTATGTAGCACCGATGGCAATATATGTCATTTTTACAGTTTAATATAACAGCGGATAATATCGTGAGTAGGCCGTAATGGTACGGTGTTGTTTTATCGAGCGAGAAAGCATCTGAAAAACTGTCTGCTGGGCGAGGCTTGTCGCTTTCTCTCTCTTTGTCTCTTTCAAACTCGGGAAATTTCACTTCGCTAGTAAGTACCGAAATTATTCATGTTTTGAATTATAGCATATTTCATACTTGTTACAGAAAAATAATAATTTTTGAATGTGAAATTTACAACTGAAAAGAGATTTTAATGTTTGAATACTTAATTTAATATATTTAGATATGATGGAAGGGCCAAGTTAAGTTGGTAGACGTGGCGAGTCATGACAAGGCGTGTTGCTTGTTACCAAACGATGCGGAAATTATTCTTACTCCGAAAAATACTTAAAATAACCACATGACGTTTGTAGATGGTGTTTTTTTTTAAACCTACCTAGGCAAGTTACGATGTTGTGATAAATATGTGTTTCTACGGCAGTAATAAATATACTGTGACGTGTGTTTCGTTAATCATTGAGTCTGTGATATGGCGTGCCTTTGTACATCGTGATCAATACGCTGGTCCTGTGTATACGTGATTTCAAATATTTTATTAGCACTATTTATAATTTTAACTGTGAGCTCTTTTTATGACGTAGTCAATTATTTACACCCACGTCTGTTTATTTATCACAACGTTGGACATTTGCCCTGAGGGATTTGAAACACAGTCTTGTAACGTAATCTGCCACAATCCCAGAAGAAAAATACTAAAATCAGCCCGACAAATTTCAATAAACCTAATAATCAGTAAGAAGTAATACATAGAAGTATGAGCGGAATAAAAGTTATCGTAGACTTATTTGTGTGCATGTTCACCGCTATCTTTTAAAGTTTGTATGACAAAAATTAGAAACAAGAGTTGCCTGCTTGAATTTAATGTGCCTTCTTCGTTTGACTAACATGCATTACATGTATTGTGCTATGTTGTGGAAAACTAATATGTTAATGTAAAATAACTGTAACAACTGTTGTCAATACCGGCATTTTTGAAACGTCATGAAGCTGACCTAAATAATGTTAGAGGCCTAAACTGTGAATATTCGTACGTAATGGTTTTTGGAAAGAATTCTTTGAAATCTGTAAACAGTAAACACCACATTTGACAGGTACAAAAGTATAAGTCACATTTCAATGTTTATTTTTAGATGTAGCGAAAGTATACGAACATATGTACACACATAATAGAATGTAAACATTGATTTTGACAGATGGTGCATGTCAGTCACATGACAATGTTTGTTTACATTTGGCGGAAGGATACGAAACGGGCCGGCAAGTAGATATTTGGCAGGGCTCCGAGAAAGTTGCTTCCAATGGGGAATGGACTATAGTTTACACAGTAAAGCGTTAGGACAGAGAAACACTGCACGCCTGCGCTTAGGAGCGATGAAGAGCTAGGCGTGTGTGTTAGTGTCGCCCGTATCGCTCCCTCGCTTCTTGACCTTGAACGTGCAGGTACATAGCACCCTCAAGATCTACTTGTTTGTATGTTGTGTACTATTCCGCCTTATGTAAAATTAACATTGCCAAGGGCCTTATCCCTTTATTCATGCGTCATTCAAGTGAAACTGTGAAATTATGATGAAAGTAAATATTTTACAAATCTGCTCATTTTTACACTTCGATGCATTAAAGAAAAACAGAAAGCCGAAGAAATAATTTAGGTTATCACAAATGGTTTCCTAACATTTTTTATTCGACGCTAAGATATGGAACTACTTTCCATCCATTGTTACCAACTATACTGGGCACATGCCAATCAGTGCGCCCGTTAAAATAAATACAGATAGAGTGGTGACTTTTTCTAAGGTTGATTTAAAAAATGCTCACTTTATCGTGAACAGCCCATGTCATCCATTCACGGTTTCAAGATTTTCTGAAGCCCTGAATTCGAGGATATTCCTCCGCCTCGTGCTGACAAAGTTTAACCAGGTCTCGAAAATTACAGCAGATAGACAAACGAACTGCATTCGTGCGCACTCAGTATAATACAATTTCGCATAGGAACTGTATTTTACTAAGCGTTACCAATGCACCTATTTGATACCTGTTTTATTCATATCAATTATAAATGAAATGCTATGATTTATAGATAGAATATAAGTAAAGTTCAATTTAACCAAAAACAAAGTTATTTTATGTTAACACGTGTATAAAACGCGTGTGACACACGATGTAGTTAGAAAACAACCAGACACGTCACACGTGGGGTGATTTTTTTAAAGGTTTGATCCAAAAAAGTGTGGAGTGCTCGGCTGTTTCCTAAACACGTCGTGTATCACAAAAGTTTTATACTTCTGTTGAAACAAAAGTATATTATTTGAGAGTAAATTAAACGTCGCAACCCTCGTAAAATGCGCATTATACGTACTATCTTTTATGAATATTTTATGCTAATTCTCTGTATTTACATACTGCGATATTATGTCACTTCACTGTTGACCACTGGCCAGTGTTTTATCAGTCTTGAAGGACATTAGACTACAGTGTGTAATTCAATAGGTGGTGCTAACTTCCTCAAGTTACATTTGTATTTAATGAAACGTCCTGTATATGGTAAAACCCTTTAATATACATCATATCTCATATGATCACATGTAGTGCAAATCTAAATAACAATGACAATAATATATAACTTTCTTCAATGTCCACAACTCGTACACTTATTGTGTATTCAAGAAAGAAAATTAAATTTAATGTTGGGGATCAAATTTATATGTATCGAAAGTTAACAGGTATTTGTGGTAATATGAGGATATTAGGTTATGTAGAATTTGTTTATAATCCTTGATATGCATTTGTTATGTTATTATATATGTATGTGATCATATGAGACATAATGTATATTAAAGGTTTTTACCATACACAGGAAGTTTCATTAAATAATACTTCCCAAGGACATTCATGTTTTATTTATTTTATTTTATTGTTGTATACATTGCTGAGACCACGTTATTCTATGCTATTTTCTTAATGGATAGTTAGGCTATGTAACTTGGCACGTACATAGGAGGGGGGGGGGGTGTAAGGTATTTACTTAATCTCTATTGGACTCCAGGTTCGAGTCTTGGTCTACTATTGGCTGGAACGATTAGGTTTCTTTAAAATGTCCAATTCAGCCTTAAAAGCGAAGCGTTCGCTCTCTCAAACTGACCATCACTGCCGGATGTTTAACATAGGTCTCGCACCCGGAGGTGGGTGACAAGTAGGGCTTTAATTAATTTTGCTATGGTGTTCTAGCTTTTCTCAAATATTTTAAAATGAAATTTGTGACCAGCAATCAGCGAGTGCTCTGTGAGTCATATTGTGAGGTAGATTGATAGGAAATATAGCGCATTTACGGTTTCTTCGGCCTTTTTGAATCAAACCTTTGAAAAATCCTCCCATGTATGAAGTATCTAGTTATTTCCAAAATACGTCCTGTATCACAAGCGTTTTATACTTGTGTTCATTAAAGTTACTTTTTTTTTCTGTTAAATTGAAATGTTATTCATATTTTATCTATAAATTATAATGCTTCATTTATAAATAATATGAATAAAGATCAAGGGGAAAATAGGTATGTTGGTAGCGCCTAGTGAGAAATATTGCTTATACAAAATACTGTTACACTGAGTGCGTACGAATGTGGTGCGTTGTCCCCCTGGTGTAATTCTCCACACTTAGTTAAGCTTATTTTGCATGAGGCGGAGGAATATCGTGGAAGTAGAACTTTAGCAGGGCTTCGGAAAAGGCAGAAGTAACCGTGAATGGACTATAGCTAGATTCGTATGTGTAAGATATGCGGCATCCCTCCACGTCGACTCGCCCAGATTTGGATTTGAAAGCCCTACAGTTACGAGATCATTTGGCCCAATTTAATTCTGCAATACGTCTGCGGGTCGGTGAGCATTGGGATCACCAATTACATGCTTAGACAAATGTAGTAAATAATGCAGAAGAACCTTATTTGTTTAGCGTCTGCCCGGAAATGTTCTAAAACGGTCAAATTTTCATTGGCGACGCCATCTTAAATTTTCTACGTAATTTTAACCAGCTGTGTAAGACTTTGCCCACGGCAAATCTAAGTGTACTTTCACAATCACCGCTAGCTAGGCACACTAAAGATATATTTTGCAGTGAACTGATTTAATTTTATTTTTTTTTTAATCCAAACAATATTTCAAGTTTTAAAACTTCAGTGTCTGAACTTAATTTTACGTGGCCCGGGACTTAATACTAGGTATGGCAAGTTACATGGTAATTAGGAGTATATTGTTTTCATTTTTAGCTTTGGAAATTGCCACGAGGATATTTGTCTAGAGATAGTCCAGATAATAATAAAATTTGAATAACAAAAATAAATCTGAAAATAATGAGCACCTCAATAAAGTAACTGGACTAAAAGATACACCCCGTGGTGTCATCTACATTATTTCTGTGGGTGGTTCGTGTGTTATTTACATAGTCTTCTACTTATTCCTGACTTACTATTTCGCATATTTTAAGAATTTTCTCTTGAAGTATTTTAAGTGCACAAATTGTGTACTAGTTTGCGTTCCTGCCCGACGTGGACGTCCTGGGGGTAAGTTCTACAAAGTCGAGCCCTCTCAGCACAGTATTTCTAAGAGATGGTTATCACACCTGGTAGGTTATACCTTTAAATTTAAGACTTCATGCCTGTACGTTGTATCCATAGTGAGATTGGAAAACTAAGTAAACGAGGGTCGATGGTATTGGAATTTTCGAATGAAGCCCTACTAAAGGACATCATCTTTTCTCTGTAATCCACACCACCTACACACATGGTAACGTTTACACGAGAGTTCTATCACATTATTTCAAACTGGCTATTACAACTTAAGGCCCTGCCAACACACGACACTCGGTATTTTTCCGGGTTAATCTCGTACTGGCTAGCTCAATGTGGCAGCCTAGGTACAACGAATCACCGAAAGGTAAATTCTACTAAATATGGAAATAGATGCAATATTTTCAACCTTTACTTAAATTTTACCTCTAAATTATAGTATTTCATTTATAATTAATTTAATTTCAAAACAGAGAGAACATACTTGTGTTGGTAATGCCTAGTAAGGAAAAGTTTTTATGCAAAATATTATTACACATGATGCGCACGAATGCGGTGCGTTGTGCGTTTGTGTGTTTATTCCACTTAGATTAAGCTGATTTTACACGAAGCAAAATGGATTTCGTACAATGCTTCGCCCGAGAAATATCATGCGATAATACCAGGAAAATCTCGTGAGAATCGAGTCCGCCGATCAAATTTGCAGCAAAATATTTACTTGCATGAGAAAAGTTTATGTCCTCGGAGTAACTAGCAATATTGAATCTCATGAACACGCGCTGTTCTGAGTAAGTGGTTTTTAAATACAAACAGGACATTTCTGTACTCGTTGAACATTATCACAAAACTCTTACCAAAACAAGAGTTAGAAGAGTTCTTCGCAATGTAAATTATTCGCCTGATTCCTCTGTGCACGTATATATTCTCTGCTCTCTCCTACATCTCTGGATAATTTATAGGAGGTCGCATGACTATAGGCCGTTCACAGTACAGTGAGCACTTTTGAGGCTCTAGTTACTTTTCCCTTTCACCCATTTTTTATCGTTTAACCACCTTTTTAAATTAATATTGTCTAGTAAGTAATAAACACATTCTGTATAATCCACCGCACTTGGAAGTTAACACCTAAGGGTAAAATAAAAAATATTTAGTGACTATTATTATAAATGAGAGGGCTTTCAAAAGTGCTCACTTTACCGTGAATAGCATATAGTAGAGAACAACCAAAAGAATCACTCGTTTCGTGAAAAACTCTGCAGAAAATAGGACATGCTCCTGATTACGTACGAAATCTGCCCTGCACGAGATATCCTCACAATTTTGGCATGAGAGTGCCATCATGCTTGTATCTTGCGTTGTCTAAAAGCTGCTTTAGGAACAAAACAAGAGTTGCTATGGGAGAGTTTGGCACAAGGAAAATTCCAGCCTCAAGTTACGCTCGTGTTTCAAAGAAGTCGCTTTTAAGATGGCGGTAAATTGAGAAATTATGTAGCTTATATTTGGTTTTAAAAGTTCGTGGATAACGCAAACTGTGATATAAACTTGCCCGTGCCAAATGATTGTGTATTAAATTTGTTTTGCTACTATTACGCCCTACGGTGCTGCATACGAGCGTAGACAGTAAAAATACTAATTTGTTTGGGCAGTGAGCTCACGTGAACACGTTTATTTAGTAAAAAAAAATTAGGCATTTAAGAGCGAAATAAATCTAGTTTTTTTCGAACGGAATTTTTTCGATTATGTTGTCCAATTTGGTTGACGTAACTGTGCAACACACTGAGATGGGTTTTCTATTTGTGGGTGAATTTAGTGGAGATATGTTAAATAGTTTTGCCAATAAACACGGATTTCACACTCGCTGATACACAGGTCAGGCAGTACTTCAGCGACCGCCTTAAGATGAAACTTGTATTTAATAGACGTTTCATACCGCGATTGCCAATTACACTAGCGTATATTGTTTTACTTCCCTTTTTCATCATATACTTTTACCTTTCCTTTCCCAACATCACTGTTGTGTTCCATCTCTTTGGGGGGTTAAGCATTTCCTTTACTTTTCTTCGAGTTTGGGTTTTGGTCAGCTTCTGCGCCTGCTTTTACATATCGCTTTCTTGTTTGTTTCAGTTCTCCTTTGGCGCTCCTACGTGTTCCTCCATTTGTGCAGGAGGGTGTACTCACACTGGAGTATGGAGTACTGGTTTTGCGATTTGTGCAGGAGGGTGTACTCACACTGGAGTATGGAGTACTGGTTTTGCGTTTACTGTTCACTTTGTGGCTGTGTGTGTTCATGTAATGTTCATTGTGCAATAAAAAACACTTCCCAATAAACCAATTAGACAAGGAGTGCCGCTAGAAGAGCCGCCGGCCAGCGGCAACGCCAGACCAGTTTCCCCACACGCGGAGATGCGGGTCGCCGTGGTGGGAGTTCGGCGCTCTGGCCACCCGACCACTGCGGCACCACTGGTAGCCGAGTGATCACAGCTATAACCCATTCACGGTTACTTCGCACTTTTCTGAATCCCTGCTAATTTTCTACTTCCAGGATATTCCTCCGCCTCGTGCGAACTAATCTTGACTATGTCTATAAATTCACACCACAGGACAACGCACCGAATTCGTGCGCGCTCAGTTGTAATGATATTTTTGCATAAGAACTACTTCTTAATAGGCGCTACCAACACACATGTTTACTCACTGTTTTAATTAATATTTATTATAATGAAATATTATAATTTATAAATAAAATACAGGTAAAACGTCACTTTCAACAAAAATTAAGTTACTTTGAAGTTAACAGAGGTATATAACGCCTGTGATACATGCCCTACTTAGGAAATAACTAAACACATGAAACATGGGGTGATTTTTCAAAGGTTTGATTCAAAAAGTGTGAAGAAACTGCGAGTTGACTATACGCACAGCCTCAAGATGACTGAACGTTCTGACAGCAGTGGCCTCCGAATTCCGTAGATTTGAGATGCGAGATAGACTAAAGATGAGGTAGACCGCTTACTCGTCGTCTTCTCACGTACCCAACATTGACCTACCCTAATCCTACACAACTGTCAAAGTCACATGGTGATCATTGATGAACGTGTTTGTTTATATGTTAATTTTTAAATTACAAGTACTATTATACTAATAAAATGCTTTTACCAGTTTGGATTTAATCAAACAGCATTACAAATATGTTAGAGGAGGTACAAAACATCTTCAGAGCACTTGTTTACTAAACAGTGTTCTAACGTCAAATCCAATCGACGCCATTGTTTCTAGCCGTATTGGCAGAAAAGCAGTTCATTGTTGGGACACGGAGAATAGTTGTGCGTAGCCCGTGAGATCGGTCTACCTCATCTTTAGTTTATGAGATGCGAACCATGACAGTGTCACGTGGGCTTGCCGCTTTAGCTCGCGCAGCTACCCAGATGCCCGTTTGAAGAGTTGAGAGATTTGGGCTGCTCTTAACAACGTGATCTTGAGAGCCTACGAGGGTGAAACGAGATGAATGTTAAGCAACTCCGGAATGCGAAGGCGGGCGTGGGGGACGGGAGACCCCCGAGAAAATTCGCCGGCCGGCGACATCGTCCGGCACGACTCCCACATGTGAAAATCCGGGGACGACTCCGCCGGGGATCGGACCCGGTTCGCCTAGATGGGAGGTGAGTAGTCCAACCACTACAAGGCGCCCAGGCGAACAGCTGCCCTCCCACACACACACACACACACACAAATGAATCTATATAACTAATATACTGTTTGTTAAATTGTAGAAGTCATGACAGAATTGAACACCCTGGATGGCTGTACTTCTAAGAAGGGCCAATTAAATAAATTTAAAAAAAAAGTAGAACCCCTACACAACCACGGCCCCCATTACCGATTGACGTTTCATTGCGAGATTCGTTAGGAATGAGTGGGAATCGAAACCACTAACAAACTAGTTATACAAATCAACTACTGTTTCGGAACACGAACGCAAATTGTTTAAAACTTCTTTACAAAGGCCCTCGTAATTTAAATTTTACACGAAATAGCAATCCCTTAAGCTAATACATTAAAATTCAAATATATTGTTCGCTTTGCTCAAATGCAGTTTGCATATATCTAATAAATGTTTATCTGTACGGCAGTTCTCGTATTGTGTGCGTTAAATAGGCGCGAAAAGAATTTTCTAATAAAACGCACTGACGTTTTACATAAAATGATAGCTGCACATCAAGAGACCCGACAGACACATGAGGGGACCTAACACACTCAAATAGAATCTTAGCTCAAACGAATATGCAAATTACAATCAATGAATGTCAGCTCCTGTTGACAAAGTTATTATAAAAACGGCTACCTCCATCTTTGTTGGTTACTGGTTCTCCAAACTTTAAGTTGCTCTGTATCTTGAGTTATCACAGCAAATAGTACATTTATTCTTAATTGTTTAACGAACTCCTGGCACCTGAATACAGAGCAGTTATCCTTCGAAACTGTTTACATTGTTCGTATGCGCTGTCCCAGAAAGTGCGAAAGCATTATTCCAATTATTGTTTATAATATACTAACTATTTAATCCTAAATTAAAATTACTTACGAATTTAATCTAATATTTTTGTTCTACGTGTGTATTACCAGTTTAGCTCCTCATTCTATACTAACTGCATTAAAAATTCTACTTATTTCTCTAATGAAGGAAAATGACAAAATTCTGAAATACCTCGAAACAAAGACTGCGGACTAGAATAGATATATAAAAAATATTCGCATTCCGTACTAAACTTTATTTGTAAAAGAACATTGTAGATCAGATTAAGTCATGATACTACACGAGATTAATTCTCGGTATACGCTAATAAAAAATAAAATGTAGTGAATATAAATAACTGAACATAAAAAGAATCGACCATAATAAAACTACCAGTTAAATTAATAAATGGCATAAAATATTCTTCCTCTCACAAGAAATTCATTCGGCTAAAAAACAAAACACGCGTTATAATTCACAACGACCTTCAAAAGCTAGCAGTCATAATTATATAAACATCTGCTATGAAACCACATATTACTAATATTTAAACCAACCCAAAGTAACAACATTAAAAAAATAATTAATGAAAATTATAAATTTAATTATAACAGAAGAAAATGAGCGTAAATAATATTTCTAGTAAAAATTCCAATAGTATAAAGATATAAACAAATTTCTAATTTTACTAAGGGAGCACATTCCTCAGAATACTTGTGTCTTGACGCAACGCCAGGGCGAACACTAATCACTGACTCACATCAAATCAGAAAACCCCAGGTTGGTTGTGCATAGTGTCTGATTTACAAGAAACATGCCAACGTAAATAAAAATCAGTACGAAATTGTTAGAGAGATTTGTTTAATCTAGATACATCATGCTTTTTAACTCTAACGTAGTCAAAACGCCTTGAAAACCAGTAAGCCAATTAATAACTTTACCACTCTATAGACTATAATATTACATATATTGCAAACCAGCACAAGAATGTTTACAAGGCAAACCTGACAACAGCAGACCTAACTAAATGTCCTAAGGCAAAAAAAAAAAAAAAACGGAAACGGCTGTCATTTGCCTGCACTGCTTGGAAAACATTTTCCAAGAGGCATACGTCTAGAGCAAGTGCTTTATATTTGGTATGCCATGTACAAGGTGCGAAATTTATATGCTAATACCAGCTGAAGGTTATTCACAGTGAAATGAACACTTTTGAAAGCCCTGCTTAAGATATACTTTTATGCACGTCGTGTATTATTCAGCCTTATGTAAAATTAACGTTGCCATGGACCTCGTCACTTTACTCTTGCGTCGGTCAAGTGAAACTGTGGAATTATTAGAAAAGTATTTATTTTACAAAACTTGTCATTTTTACATTTCCGTGCATTAAAAAAAAAAACAGAAAGCGGTAGAAATAATTCGAGACATCATAGATGGTTACCTAACACTTTTTATTCGACTTTAATACGTGGAACTACTTTCCATCCATCATTACCAACTTTACTGGGGGCATGTCACTCGGCACGCACGTTAAAATATATGCAGGCAGGGGCAGTGACTTTTTTCTAAGGTTGATTTTAATAGTGCTCACTTTACCGTGAACAGCCTATAATACAGGATACTCCACGCATTAACTTGCATCCAGCGTGTGCGGGATAGCGAAAACACGACATATTTCTTAACGAACGGTGGGTTGTCGAATAGTGATAATTAATACTGCTTTAAAGCTGTTTGTACATTGCGTGTAACGTCAACCGGAGAAAAAACTGACTACACGTGGATACCAGCCACGCTCACCTCGCATGATTAAATCATTTAATAAACCTACAGAGAAGGTATTTTATGATCATGTTAGCATAGCATGCCACGCGAATTCTGATCCTCCCCGGTGAACTGCGTGTTGCCTATACACCCAGTCACGGTATTTCGTGGCTGTGTACTTTTTGCATTTATTCCTCTGCAATGGTTGGGAACAGGGCAATGATGATTCAGGCCTCTACAGCTTATTTTAATGTGTTACTGCTCAATAAACAAGCACCACACGGTCACAATTCCTGATGGTAAAAACTTTGTATGCAACAAGCGGGTGGCTGCCGCTGTTATTATCAGGTTGACGTTCTCGTTCACATAACACATTATTCGAAGAATTGAAATTACATTTCACTTCATTTACAATTTGCAAAAAAAAAGACCATTCAAACATACAATACAAAGGATACATACAAACCGTGGCCAAAAACAAATAGGCAGCTGCGTGTGCAGAGGACACGCAGCGTTTTGTACGTAAATGTAGGTAGTATTGCCTATGTGCTAGGCACTGAATCGCTGCAGAATATTCTCTGTGCGCAGTTTACACATAAACGGTGGGTTCTGGGCAGTTGCGACAAGAGGACAAGTTTTGTTCCTTACGCAATGCTGTTCATTTATTTATAATCAAATGTTCAAAATTCCCGACTGTGAAAAAGTTGCCAGTAAAAATATGGTGGCCACCCTTGTTATTTCGTGTACGGGAAAAGGTATTAATGTGAATTTGCTCTTGTTGAATATTCCATTAACATAGAATAATGATTGGAGAATTGTAAATTCATTTCACTTTGTTTCCGATATATTGCAAAAATGCATTTAAATATCTCACTTTTCAATGGCTTAATACACACTTAATATTCTTTTTAGGTGGTATGTGCCCTTTATATTTGCTACTCACTTTTGCATAAAGAATCACCTCACGAAGTTTGTCGGTCTAATTCAGAAACATCCGGTATATCTTCAGGATCACTATTATTTTTATCACTATTAGTTGTTATGCTTGCATAGACTAGCTGCATTCAAAAACTTTGTCTTCTCATAACAAATGCGCGTGTGTACGTCACTTTTATAACTAATGTTAATTTTTATAAATATACAGGTACCTACAATAGTCATAAGGGAAATAACAGCATTTTTTTACGAATGTTGTATCGAGTTGATATTTTTCGGTAACTCTGTTTCCTGGAATTGAAGTACGCCTAATAGTTCTCAAAATGGAAATTGAAAGTTGGGCGACATTAACGGTGCATGAAGAGCGAGTCGTTTAAAAAAAGTTCGGATTTTGATACTTTTTCAATTTAAAGTACGTTTCAAGGTGATATTTGATGGCGATCGTTTCATCAAGCATTTGCTTCCGCTCTTTGTTCAATGTATTTGAATAACAGTATTTGAGTGGTCGGCAAGGGCTTTGGTAGGCGTAGAAATCCCTCCACCCCGCCCCCCCCCCTTCCCTTGGAAGGAGTGTGAAAATAAAATACTGTTCCTGCTTCTTTCGCTGTATTATAGAGTACTTTCTGTGCAGAGGGTAGGCTGCTTTAGAGCGACGAGGCAGAAGTTATCGCTTTCCTCCTTCCTCCTCTCGCAGTATTTTATCGTCGTCATCGCTCTTTTCTCCCCCACCTTGAATCCCCCTTCCCCGCCTGAGCCGCATTTCCCTTCCCCGGGGGCAAGCAGTCCCAGCACGAGAGCAGCGCGCTCTATCAACGCTGTGTGGAGAACGAGAGCCGCCATTGGGACTGCAATGGTTCGCCAGATAAGCACCAGGGCGCACTGCTGGACCTCGCCTCAACCGCTGACGGCAGACGTGGCCTTTGTAAGCGCGTGCCCCATATCAGCAAGTGCACAAAGCACACAAGGAGCGTGCGATTTAATCATTCTCTACAGTCTATTCGCGGTTTCTTCACACTATTTTAATCAAACCTTTGAAAAATCACCCCATGTATGATGCGCATGGTTGTTTCCTATCGTCTATCACAAGCGTGATAGACGACAGGACGACGAACACATGAAATTTGGTTAAATTGAACTTTGACTTATATTTTAACTATATACTATAATATTATATTTATGAATGATATGAATAAAAACAGGGAGAAAATAGGTGTGTTGGTACTGCCTAGTAAGAAATAGTTATTGTACAAAACTGTATTACACCGAGTGCACACGAACGCGGTGCTCTATCCCTTTGGTGTCATTTCCAAGACTCGGTTAAGCTTTGTTTGCATGGGGCGGAGGAATATCCTGAAAGCAGGACTTTAGCAGGTCTTCAGAAAAGTGTGAAGTAACCGTGAATGGACTACAAGCGCACAGTGCTACGAGAGAAAAATAATTAGGAGTGGAACATTTTTATGGT
Organism: Dryococelus australis; assembly: GCA_029891345.1. Taxonomy (NCBI): domain Eukaryota; kingdom Metazoa; phylum Arthropoda; class Insecta; order Phasmatodea; family Phasmatidae; genus Dryococelus; species Dryococelus australis. The sequence continues at coordinate 80,978,293 of CM057001.1, read as the reverse complement.
TCTATGAAATTTAAATGTAATTAATAAACATACAATACGACGGAACACAGCTTTATTTAAATTTACCCTCAAATTACAATGTTGCAGCTTTGTATTGTGAAACCAGCTTTTGGCTGTGTTCCAATAGACCATTAGTATATTATTATTTATTAGTATTTAGTAGCGTCCAATTCTGACGCCGTTGATAGTCGCTTGTTCAGCGATGGATGTGATTTGGTAATTTTAATATTATAGTAAGTCTCTGTACGTACCAAAATCGGAATACGAAAATTCTCAAGTGCTCAATACATCATTTTAATCGACTCCTGTACGACTTTAAATATAAAAGTTTTGAATATGAAACGCTATAAAATATTTTTGCGACATATTGATTTGTTATTTTAAGCTAACGTCCTTACGTTAAGTATTATAAACTGGCACTCGATACAACCACGTTCTACGTGCATGTGAATGTAACACTTGTGACGTTTTACGTGAAACGTGAAGTCATTTTAATCCAGGCCTGATTCGGATCATGTAAACTAAAAGTGCCAATTCAAACACGGCCTTAGTTCAGTAAGATAAGTTTCTGGTACCGTGACAAAATTAGCCTCTTATTATTATATTTTTCAGTACATTTAAACGTAGCACGGTAGTTTTCTGTTACAAGCATGTTCTAGCTAAAATAATTTACATTTTGATTTGAATGGAGTAGAGTGATCTGGGCAGCGCTTAACATCGAGGTCTTGATAGCCGATGAGGATGAAGAGAGGTGAATATGGAGCAGTGCCGGAATGCATGCGCGGAGGAAACTAGATCCCCGAGAAAGACTTCCTTCTAATTCGATTTCTTACTCTTGCATGAGAGTGTGGCATATGCTTTTGTGGTTGCCCAATGTACTGACTATCCCATAAAAAACCGAAGTATGTAAGTGCTTAGGTAACTACTTATCTTCACTTAGCAGTTCTGAGAATTCATTCAGAAAAAGGAAGGTATTTGCAGAAAGATTTTAAGACTTCTTTTTTTTAAATGTAAATTTGCATGCAGGCTATGTGAAAGCGAACGGCCCGTATAAGTATACAGTAAAAAATACAAAGAACCGAAAAAAAATTTATACCGAGTGTTATACACTCATAACCCAAGCAGCTACCTTCCATTCGGAAATGTAAATTACATTAAAAAATCATTAAAATATCCTCGAAAGTCCCATATTAGATCCATCAAGCTACTTGCAGTCTTGGTAGTCAATCAGTTTATATCTGATTTGACGTAATAATTAACTTCATCTTAGATTTTTGTTATCTCGTACAGATGTCGAGCATGTTTTTACAACTTATTGGTTGTAAATTAAGAGTAGGATGGACTGAAACGTTTTTCTGTGAAATAGTTGTTTGCGTGAGTACGCATATCTCGGTAAACAAATGTTCTGCAATATGCCTCTTTGTTGAAAAAGATTAAAAACTATTATCTATGCCCTATTTTTTTTGTCAAATTGTCATCTTTAGTGTATTCTTGGAGAAGTTCGTGAAGATGCTCAAATATCGCATTTTTAAAGCTTGTGTATGCAGTTTTCTTAAGCGACAAGAGAAAAGTACAGATACACAAGCGTAGTTTAATCTGTGGTCTTTCATCGCGTATGAAAAGACCCCACTGCTAGAGATATATTTTGCACAGTACAGCGTTACGACGATAACACTGCACGCCTTCCGCATAGGAGCGATGAGGCGCTAGAAGAGCGTGTTAGTGTCGCCCGTATCGTTCCCTCGCTTCTTGACCTTGGACCCGCAGCTACATCCCACTCTTAATTATTGTTAATATTATTGCAACAATATTGTTACATTAGCAGTTCAAGTGACGTTTTGCTAACTTGCACAGTTTTGGTACTCCTGTAACTTTTGTTTTTTACTGCCGTTTTACTGCTATAATCGATGCAAAAGATTTTGAGGTAAAATAATAATAACAATACTAATGTTGAACTTTGGGAAAAGAGAAAGGTTCCCATAAACATTGTATGCCCTTAGGCTTAATTCATAGTCCTACTCTTACACGGATTGAAAATTTTGCCTGAAATCTTCAGAACGCCACAATTTCGAAAAACACTGTAGCATAATTTTAAAAACAGCAAAGAACGAATTCCCATCTTATTATTATTTGTGTATAGGCTTTGTTCGTAAACAACTAACAGTTCCTGGGATAACGATTATTACTAAACATATTTACATCAATTTTAACATACTGAAGCTGGTTAAGATCGTTTTTCTAACTTCTAAAGAGCATTTCTAAGTGACTAAAGCATTGCCTGCAGTGTATCGAGAAGGCTGAGACGGTAATGTTTCAAGACGCTTAGCATGATTTAAAATCTTAGTACCAAGTCAGCATTTCGTTCTGATCGCAGTAATCGGAAGATCCCGTTTCTAGTAACACTTCTTCCTAAACACGAATAGTTAGTTAATAGTTAGTACGTAGTTAATAGTTTCAGAGATTTTACGAAGTACCATGACAGTTAAAACGGTGGCTCTTCTACAAAAACTATGTTACATTATATCATAATAGTTTTCTTAGTGTGTATTCTTCACAGGCGACGCCTATAAAGTTAGGTGTAAACACGCAGAATGGTTTAAAAGCTATTGTAAAGGACATAAATCCACACTTGCAAATACTCGCTTAATAACATAATATGCTATTCGGAGAAATGGTTATATTCCCATTTAGAAACGAAAGTTGATATCGATATCTCAATACTTAATTACATCTCGGTACAGATATGGACGGTGTCTTATGAGCCCCGTGCTGCTATTTACAAATTAAAAAAAAAATGATAACTTTAGCGGTTCGTAAAATATTTGGGGTGAACATCTCACCTGAATTAACCTGTATATCACACCTCCATAAGCAGTTGAGTGAGTGAGTGAAGAAATTTGGGCGACTCATAACTGCGAGGTCTCGAGAGCCGAATGAGCAGTTGAATTAGACATGCCACCCGTGTTGTCAAAATGGGCGCTGTGGTCGTCCCATCAAACGGAATAGTGCCTAGCCATATACGTCTGGGATATCGTCAGGCCTTAACGCAGACCGCCTGAGTAATGCCTGGTTGCACCAAAATCTTTCCCGATCCGAGATCGAGTGATTCTAGTTCCGAACCAGGATCCAGTTTGAACTTGGTTCCAATGTAAATGTGTTGTACCAACGAAATGTCATGATTCTGGATCTCCGATTCGTCGCTCTTGGTTCCAAAGTTAGAGATCGAGATTAAGTATGAGACAAATTTTGCTACTGATTCGTAATATATGATGTCATGGAAGTAGGCGTATTTTTCAATATCTTTAGAACTCGATGTGCGATATTTTATGTGTTCTAAGTGAAATATTGTTGTACGAATTTTACTGAATAATATTCAAGTTCGTATAATGTTGTTTTAATTTTCCAAGAGAACAATTGAACGTAGTTATATCTGTTGGCGTATTTTCAAACTACATGTGTCGACGATGGCTGCTGATCTCGGATCGAGATTTGGAACCGCCAATTTCGGCAGTTCGAAATGAACCTCATCTCGATCTCCAGTCCAGCTCTGAACTCGAATGGTTCAACAGTTTACAGTGTCGATCTTAGATACGATCTCAGATCGAGTTTCGAACCATGTTGGTTCAACCGGCCATAAGAGTGGAGCACAGAGTGGGGAAGAAACAAGATCTCAGCGCGTTTGATCGTGGCCGGTCGTATGGGGCACTCAAAGACTCCGACGTTGTGCAGGCACTGGCATTTTCACGGGCCACCGTGTGTGCTGATGTAATACCACCGCCGCCAGGGACAACTGCCGCGGCGCACGACGTATTTAACACGGGGATCGCCGTCGGCCAGCTCGGTTGGTAAACTTCGTATAGACATCCCATGCGGGGCAGGTCACTCGGCAATTTAATGCTGGGCCACAACGACATGCAGAACCGTCTGCTCTCTATGAGCAGGGCCCCCGAGTATTTCGCGGATTGAGTTGGCAGCAAGCTATGCTGGACACTTCTCTATACACTCGAGACATTATCGTTTGCTTATTGGTTGCTGTGATCAAGTGAGGTCACTGTACAGGGATGTTCAACGCTTACTTACGCTACTGCTTCCTGCTTATTAATGGCTCACAGTTAAACGGGGCGTGTCTAAAGAACAGTCGTTAAATCAGAACAGTAGGAGAAAAGAACCAGGGTTTGGAGTCTACCTAGTCTCCGAATGAATTCGCGAAATACTCGTAGCTCTACTGACAAGGGTACGAGTGCATCGCCAAGCTCACACGGATCGATGGATCCCTCGTGTCAGCAGGGTACAGTTCAGGCCAGTGGTAGTAAAGACTGTTCACGATAAAGTGAGCACTTTTGAAATCAACCTTAGAAAAATGTCGCTGCCCCTACCTGCACATATTTTAACGGGCGCACTGAGTGACATGAGCCCGGTTAAGTTTAGTAACGAGGGATAGAAAGTAGTGTCATACGTTAACGTCGAATAAAAAATGTTAGGTAACCATTTGTGATAATTTAAATTATATCTCTCGCTTAATTTTATTTTTTAACGCCTCAGTGTGTGAAAATTGGCAGATTTTTAAAATGTTTACTTTTATAATCATTTCACAGTTTCACTTGACTGAAGCATGGATAAAGTGATGAGTCCAATGGCAATGTTAATTTTACATAAGGCGGGAGATTACACAACGTGCATACAAGTAGTTCTTAAGCAGGGCTTTCAAAAGTGCTCATTTTACCGCGAACAGCCTATAGTGGTGGTATCTTCGTACGTAGACTGTTTTCCATGGTGTGAAATGGATCCCCTGGTACACGTGTCATCGTTCCTCGCCGGTGAACGATGCAAGGACCTGCCGGCAGATCATTCACACTTATTTCTGTGCCTGACGCACCGTGGAGGAGTCCTGTACCTACAACAAGACAATGCACCGGCCCATCGCTCCTGAACGGGAGGATGAATACTCCATAGGCTTGAAGCTGCTTGCTTGGCTCCCGAGGTCACCCAACACTTCAACCCTATCGAACACACCTGGGATGACGTCGTAGCGATGAGCGCGCCGTGTCTCCTTCTCCGGCCGATCTCCGTAAAGGCTGTTCATGGTAAAGTGAGCACTTTTGAAATCAACATTATGAAAAAGACACTTTTTCTACGTGCATACATTTTAACGGGCGCACTAAGTGACATGTGCCTTGTAAAGTTGGTGACGATAGAGGGAAAGTAGTTCCATACATTAACGTCGAATAAATAGTGTTAGGTAAATATTAGTGATAACTTAGATTGTTTCTTCCGCTTTCTGTATTTTTTAATGCATTTAAATGTAATAATAACCAGATATGTAAAATATTTTTCTTTTTTAATGATCTCACACTTTCACTTGATCAACGTATGAATAAAATGACGAGGCCCATGGCAATGTTGATCTTACATAAGGCGGAAGAATACACAACGTACATACAGTTAGATCGTAAGCAGGGCTTTCAAAAGTGCACATTTTACTGTGAACAGCCTATAAGGGAGTATCTCCAATTCAACTGATGACTGTATGTACATACACGGGCTTGAACGTATGCATTTCACAAGGAAACTGCTTCATATGCATTATATAGGGAAATCATTTAAAACGTAAATATTTTACTAGATCTACTGAATGAGTCAAATTTTAATTTTGGGTTTTCACGTGTATTTGTGATACATTCACGTTTGCCATAGTTAAATACAAAGGCGTAAAGTATGACGGGTAACTAGAGCAATTTAATAGGACATAATAAAATTTAAATTTTTCTCGTAACACCAGATATTTGTTTAGTAACAAGCTTCAGGCAAAAACATGACACTTAAGACTAGAAAGAAATATGGTATTTTAACCAATTGAAAGTTTAAAGCCTTGCAGTTTCTTGTGTTCCTAACATTATTTCAAGTAGTGAAACAATTAAAAGCATTACCGAGAACAGAAAAGTTTGTGAATTAAGTCATTAATTTTCATGATTCGGAAGGGAGAATAAACACGAGAAGTAAAATTACTAAACACGACACTATTATACACAAACGGGGATTCCGTAACCGTTTTACACAAACAAACAAAAATCTGCCTTTTCGATCACGACATCGGGAAAGCTCATCCATCATGTCACACATGAAAGAGGGAGAGAAGTGTTCGGGTGTGAAATTGTGTTTCCAGAAGAGAGGATCATGGGTCAACATGTCATAGTGATGGACATAAATGTTGAGACCGATCAGGATGGCGATATACAGAATATAAAGCAAATAACGTACGAAACGCAAGTTTTACAAATACTGTATCTCATAGATAATGGAAACGTGCTGATCTGCTGCATGTGCTGTAGACGCGCTAAATTTAAAGTTATATTTGATTTTATTGCTTTGCTTCTAACTTTTAACCTAGTGAAACGAATCGTGCTGGGCTATGAAGTTAGAATATGCAACTCACGTTCAGAGGTCGCGGGTTCGAATCCAACGGCCACACTAAGTGTGGCTTTCTTACGTGGTTTTTCCATTATTTTTAGGAGCTAGTTCCTACGTTAGTCTACACTTCCTGTTTAGCGAGAAGTCACACTGTTTAAGGCTCGGCCTCACACTCCATGTTGAATTATTGGTTCTAGCTTACTTCAGTTGTATACCGACACTTATTACGAAACTGCTACTATACAATCACTACAATATACGTTACGCTGAAGTACAAACAAAAATTAAGAAAATTCGTCAAGTAGTCATACCGTATTTTTTCGAGAATTATGAACAGATTAATGCAATTTTACAATCACCATATCACATGCGGGTGAAGCTTGACTACTAAATTTGAAGGGGACTGTCAATTGTGATAATGCTATAGTAACAAATATTTGGTTATTTCACTGAAAAGGAAGTTAAGACATATAAATGGAAAATTCAACATGGCAGGCGAGGCCGAGCCTTAAGAGTAAAATTTCAGCCCGGATGAAACTCGGAATAGACCGATGAAGAATTAATATTGAAAATTAACCCTAAACATTTTCAGGCCGGACTGTAGTAGGAGCAGTGGAATGAGTCGATCCAGTACATTCATAAAGGTCACTGGATCATAATATACGGATATACGGATCAAAGGTTTTGAAAAAATACTCGACGGGACTGAAATCGAAACTCACACAAAGAGGAGACCACTATACTGAATAGTTATTAATCACAACGTGCCAGTGTTCAGAGGTTAGAAATAATTTTCAAATTTGGTAGACAATTCTGCGAAGGATAAAATAAGTGCTTTGCCAGTGTAAAATGTTTATGTTGAGTATTTTTGTATAGCAAACGTTACCAGTAAAAAACAGCTTTCTGAATTTTAGATTCAGCTTTCCGTCCTTGCTTGACCTTCAGTCCAGGTTGGAAAGTTTACATTGATCTTGGTCAAGTCTGTAGTCAAAGTTCAGTTAGTCTGAAATACATTTTAATGCAGTCCAATAACTGAACCCGGTGGGCGAGATGATTGACAGCTACACCTGGACTGGCATCATCGCCCCCTCCTTTTTTTTCTCACAAATCCTCCCTTCTGGAGAAGTCGGCGGTGGGCTGGCTATTGGATGAAATTTCTGGTTATTTCCTTCCTCGGTGCAACCTGACATGCAAAACACTTTCTGGGCTATGGCCGATGGCATTATAAATAATATAATAGCTGGAGGGTTGGCCGTTTAGTGGTAGCCATCTGGCTGAGGTGTAGTAATTTGGTAAAGTCTGGTGCACTGAGGGCAATCAGTGGAGTGTGGCGTAGTAGACAGGGTAGGTGCGAGACGGCGGTGTATGTGATGTAGACGGACGATAGGGCGTGGTGTGCTCGACGAATACAGGACTACTGTACGTTGGGGAGTATTCCGGACTAGTGGAATCTGGAGTGGATTAAAGTGAGTGAAGAGATTTGGGTGGCTCTTAACGACGAGGTCTTCCGAGCCGATGAGGGTGATTGAGGTGAGTATGAAGCAGCGCCGGAATGAAATGGCGAGGGAAACGGGAGATCCCCGAGAAAACCCGCCGAACAACGAATTCGTCCAGTGCGATTCCCACCTGGCCGGGGATTGAACCCGGATCGCCTTGGCGGGAGGCGAGCAGGTTAACCGCTCAGCCACCGTGTCCTCGTGGATTAAGGTGGGACTGAATGGAAGCGTGATACGGACGGCAATACTGTACATATTTTAGCTGTCAAATATGGGCGTATAATTTATAAAATGTTTCAATAATTAATGATGCTCTATTTATTTGGACTGATATTAGTTACTATAAGCTGTTCGCGGTAAAATGACCACTTTTTAAAGTCCTTAAGATCTACTTGTATACACGTTTTATATTTTCCGCCTTATGTAAAATTAACATTGCCATGGAGCTCATCACTTTATTCATGAGTCGGTCAGATGAAACTGTGGAATTATTAAAAAAGTAAATACTTTACAAATCTGCTCATTTTTACACCTAGATGTATTAAAAAAACAGAAAGTGAAAGAAATAATGGTTATCTAACACTTTATATATGACGCTAACTTATGGAACTACTTTCCATCCATCATTACAAATTTTTCTGGGCGAATGTCACTCAGTGCGCCCATTAAAATACAATGCATGCATGGGCAGTGAGGCGAGGACAATTATTTAAATATTAGTTGCAAATAGCAAGCGATGGCAATTTATCGTGAGGTATTAAGTCCAGAGTATTTTTGTAGTGATTGCAAATAAATTTAGAAATGATTATTAAATATTTTATTTAATCATGTCCTCTCTCGCTTCACGAGTCTGGCTAAGTAGACCGACTTTGAGAAAATATAACAAAAAACGCGTTGTAATACACACATATTTGATTGATAACTTGAATACAAGTTATATAATATAACTTTTGGTTAAGGCAGCGAAAGAAATTCTTGTAGACGAAATTCCTCACTGGCGGAATATTCTCTCCTTTCTACCATTTCTTGTTAGCGTAAACTCTTCAGTTGGAGTTCTTCTTTTTCTGTTTGAAGTCTGGCCAATCGGAGTTGTTCTAGTAGCATTATGCACTGGAGCTCGGAAGTTGAGTGATTTCTCGTTCCTTCAGTTTCAATTACCAAGATCTGATTTTTGTGAATATTTCCTCTGGAAACTTCAGATTTCGGTCTGTCGTGCATTGTTTGTGATTCGCTGGCTGCCCCAATTAAACTAGTTCAAGATAAAGTGAGAACTTTTGAAATCAACCTTAGAAAAAGGTCACTGTTCCTGCCTGCATATATTTTAACGGACGCACTGAGTGGCAAGTTTGTAACGATGAATGGAAAGTAGTTCCATATCTTAACGTCGAATAAAAAGTATTAGGTAACCATTTGTGATAACTTAAAATATTTCTTTCGCTTTATGTTTTGTTTAATGCATCAAAGTGTAAAAAAAGCAGATTTGTAAAGTATTTACTTTTCTAATAATTTCACAGTTTCGCTTGGCCGACGCATGAATAACGTGATGAAGCCAATTGCAATGTTAATTTTTCATAAAGCGGAAGTACATGCAACGTTTATACAAGTAGATCTTAAGCAGGGCTTTCAAAAGTGCTCGTTTTACCGTGAACAGTCTATACCAGTTATTACCGCGACCTTAGCACTTCGTCTCGATAGGCTGCGATACGCGGCAGATGTGATGTCGGTTGTAATGTGCTTACGTCATGATAGACAACGTGACAGTACCTGTGAACGGGAAGATTCTACTTTCAACGTAATGGACGTAACGGCAATGTGGTTTAGTGTCGGTGCATCAAATGGTCACTGCACGTAAATTGGACAGCTGTCATTATGGAGCCTTTTACAACAAAGAGCTCATATACCGGGGACAAAGTCGATTCTACCCGTCATGTGTAGGCTATAAATCTTTTGCTGAGAATGACCACCCGAAAACGCTTGCAAAGGGACTCAGTTTCGTGACGTGACACATACCACATACTTTTTGGGAGTCGGAGCATCACGGAAAAGGGCTACTCAATGACATAATAAATTTGCTACCTTTTGAGTTGCATGCACCCGGTTATCAGTACTTAGGTCCGGGTACCAGATTAAAAGAGAGAATTGAGCGTGGTGATAAACCCATTAATCCACTAGATGAGGCTGCAATGGAACATGTAATAGCTTATCATCACAATAAAGATCTAGCTGAAAGACATGTAGCTGACAAATAACTAGAAAAGAAAGCGTTCAAAAGATTGTTAAGTTCAGATGCTGATCCCAATGAGAGATTGTGGGCTCGTGTTACTGGATCTGCGAACAACGCAGACATAATTTAGCTATGGAGGAATATGGCAAGGGATTGAAAAATGTTAAGTGGGGTAAGAATGTTAAAAAAAAAAATAATGACTCCACTCAGTAACTTTGATATTGATCAAATGGTTAAAAAATTAAACATTAAAAATTTTCGGGGTGTATTTATGATCGATGAGCTACTTAACACACCACTCGATAATGAATGTGGGATTGTTAATCTAGATGTTTCAACAAACTCTGGTACACACTGGGTATGCTATTGGAAAAAAGCAAACAACAAATATTATTTTGATTCATTTGGTGGAAATCCACCGCGAGAATTAATAGCATATCTCGGAAGTAATATTTTTTATAACGATAATAGAATTCAAAATTCCAATCAAGTAACTTGTGGTCATTTGTGTGTAATTGTGCTAAATCACTTTTCACATAATTTTTAATTTCCAAAAATGATTTCACTATTAAAAAACAATGGATATGTGGAAATGCAATGAGCTCTTGGATTGAAGATCAAATTAAAGAACACACGAACAATGATACAACTACTGAGAAGATCAATCCTAATGATTTTGTTTCCAACACACAGTTCAACGACTTTATAGTCACACTGACAAGAAATAAAAGATCATTGGATAAAGCCTATCTTACTTACTTGGAAGTAGATAATAATATAGATTTTGAACAAAAATGACTAAGACGTGTGGGAAATCCCATTGCACCGATGGATGCAATCAATTTAAAGTACTATCAGAAAAACAGAATTAACATTATTCGTTTAGTTGGGAAATACAATTCAAAAGAAAAAGTATTCTACTTTGATAATCAAATCGAATATTTTTTTATGAGAGATGGAGCTATAGTTGAAATAATACTAAAACCAGAAAAATATAAAAGTGTTATCAACTTATACCATCAACGGAAAAAAAAAATTGACATGTATAAAACTTTTGAAGTATTCCCTGACGATATGATATATTTTAAAATACCAAAAGTCCACAATGTACCCGAAGGTACAATTGTGTTTATTGAAATAGCTATTGTATACCAATACATTTAAAAAGATCAGATTATGTTAGTTTTTAATGGAAACACTTCCATTAAAAACAAAACTTTCAATCTAAGAATTTAAAAAGTCTTTAATTTTATTACGGTACTTGCCATTATTTAACTTACGAGTGATATCTATTGTAACAAAACCATATTCATTATTCCAACATTTTGAACATGTCTCCCTAAATTTCTCAAACGACATATCACCACCAACAAAATCACTATGAATATGTTTAAGATTTGTATCGTCTTGTCTGAATATGCAAAGAAAATTAGCATTGTCTCTTATAAGCTGCTTAGGTACTTTTGAGTATGTCTGAGCTAAATAGAAACAATCAATATCTTTGTGTCTACCACGAGTAAAGTAATCCCTTACCATATTTTGATTTTCAAGTATGATATCATCGAAAACAACTACACTCTCTTTATGACATTCACTTACATCAGCCATTTCTTCATTTGATGGAAAGAAGTATGCTATTGGATCATTAAATAATTTTGATGCTGCATCTATATCTTTCTTTAAATTGATATATTTTGGTTGGTCCAGACTTTTTGAACATACATAGAGAGTACCAAAGTCCAACCATCCCTGAGAATATATAAAATTATCTATCATAAGTGTAGTTTTCCCACAGTTACTAGGACCCACTATCAAACATCTAATATTATTAGGTAATAATTCTCCATGACGTTTTGTCGATACAGTCCTGTCTGGTATTCTTATTTTAATATCCCAGTCTACATGTTTCTTGCTCATTTATTAATAGATTTTTTAAAATAATATAATAAATGAGTAAATTATTCAAACTAACAGATAACAAATCAGTGTTGAAGAAGAGACTACATTATCCTTTAGAGATAGAGGGACATTCATTGGCTTTAGTTCAGTTCTATACTACTTATCTAATGCATAACATTATCTGTGGGAGAAATAAGCTATATTTTGTGGGTCAGAATGATATGGAATCAGCAATTGATATTCCAGTTGGTCAATATAGCTTAAAAGATCTTGAAAAAACTATAAAAGCAATTTTTTCAGTTAGTGTAGATTCAATGGGTGGGAAAGAAAATGATATATCTTTCGAGCTGGAGAAAATAACAAACAGAGTGAAAGTAAAATGTACGCTTAAATTACAGTTTGGAAAACGGGGTTCAATAGGAAAACTTTTGGGTTTCGTAGAAAATAAAACTCTGAAAGCAAATGTGGATCATTATGGCGATACAATTCCAAAATTTGCTCCATTTGAAACAATAAATATACACTGTAATATAGTAAATGGTATGCTATTAAAACATGATGAATATAATCATAGAGAAACTAACATAATTGCCACTTTTAAATCAAGAACAACATTTGGATTTGGCGACACGATCTATTACGAACCGGCTTATCCATTATTTTTTCCAGTCCAAACAAATCAAGTTAATGAAATATTAGTTGAAATTAAGGATGAAAAAGGTAAGTTAATTAACTTTGATTTGTCTGAAAGAACAGTGGTATTAGAGATGAAACCGTAGATATTTTTTGCGTTTGAAGTAGTCATATTCTATATATAATAACGTTAATAGTTTTTAAAATATTAAAGTTTCATGTGATAAAGATGAATAACATTTCTATATAAAGTACAATGAAAGATTTAGAAAAAGAATTCAATGTTTCGGCTACTTTGATATGTCGAATTTGGAGACGCATATCTAAATTTTTAATTAGACTATGTTGTAGCACATTGTCGAAGTCTGAGCGATAATTGTGTTTTAATGATTGGATAACCATTAAAACATTATAGTGATATGAGCACAAATAAAAATTAACTAATGTCTAATTATACGACGACGATCATTTACTCTTTAAAAAACCGAATAGAATTTCCATCATATGCAAAATTTATACCTCCACGATTAACATCATTCAAAACTTTTTCACTGAAAATCTCAAAATATCTGTCTGGTAAGGTTACTTTAAAATTTCCAGAAGTAATTACCACTTTGTATCCATACCATGTATCATTAATTTTAGCATGGTCTATAGGATAGGACTGTCCAATTGTAAGTTTGGAAAGTTTCTTAAATTGTTTGGTTCCGTTTAATACATTTAGCAACTGATTCATCTTTATTATATACAACATTTTATTTTTTACGCATTCAAATTTCTTGAGCCGCTCTTTGCAACTTCTCCCAAATGCAACTTTTGTAGTCACTTTTTGCAACTGCTCCCAAATGCAACTTTTGTAGTCACTTTTTGCAACTGCTCCCAAACGCAACTTTTGTAGTCACTTTTTGCAACTGCTCCCAAACGCAACTTTTGTAGTCACGTTTTGCAACTGCACCCAAACGCAACTTTTTGTGGTCACTTTTTGCGATTGCACTCGAATCGGCATTTGATATTTTGAATCAGGATAATTAAGAGGAATTTTATCTGATGGTTTTCTGATGGCTCGAGCATTTAATTTGCCGTTGGTTTTCTGATGGTTCGAGCATTTCATTTGCCGTTGGTTTTCTGATGGTTCAAGCATTTCATTTACCGTTGGTTTTCTGATGGCTCGAGCATTCCATTTACCGTTGGTTTTCTGATGGCTGGGGGCTGCGCTCGAATCGGCATTTTGATACTACTTTAGAGGATCTCCCATTTCCCCCGCCCCCTCATTCCGGCGCCTCACCATATTCACTTCAATCGCCCTCATCGGCTCTCAAGACCTCGCTGTTAAGAACCGCCCAAATCTCTTCACTTCACTTCACTTTTAGCGTGGGCGGAAAGTCTTCCTGGCGATATATCTGGCGACTCCGATGTCCTAACGCGCTAATTTTGGCGCCAAACGAAAGATATCCTTTAGATCTGTCGAGCTAAGACATACACGCCAAATATCAATATCGTTACTTTCATCTAATTCCCATATTCTCACTTACGCAGATTATTCATGTAAAACACACACGGCAATGTCCCATACACAGCCACATCGCGAATTTCTTTCCTGAAAAGAGGCAAAAAAATTACGTGGATGAAAAATGTCCTTACGGGGAGATGAAATATCAAAGAAACGTTGAAATGGCTTCTCAGAATATCTAAAAGGTTGTTCGCGGTAAAGCGAACTTTTGGAAGATGTTCCCAGCTCGCCGGTTGTGTAGCTTTCCGCACTTAAAAATAAACATTGCCACGTGACTTTCAACTGTTGTTTACATCAGACGCTTATGTGTCAGGGGCCGCGGTTATTTAGTGGTCAGACTACTCGTCTCCCACCTAGGTGAATCGGGTTTGATTCTCGGCGGGGTCGCTCGCCGAATTAGCAAGTGGGGATCGTGGCGGACGATGCCGCTGCCGCCGGTCGGCGGGGATTTTTTTTTTTTCGGGGATCTCCAGTTTCCCCCACCCTGGCATTCCGGTACTGCTCCATACTCGTCTCGCTTCGGTCCCATCGGCTCTCATGACCATGATGCTAAATGCCGCCCACATATATCCACTTCACTCCACTGATCATGTGTTCTCTGCACGCTCATTAAATAATAACAAAAAGTAACAAATATTGCAACCAACAATATAAAAACGTACAAGTTGATATGTAAATAATATTGGTTTTGAAATATTTATTTGTTCACAATTATTTTTCTGCTTAAATGTAAATTTAATGTCTTCCGTGATCATGTGTGTGTGTGTGTGTGTGTGTGTTTATATATATATATATATATATATAAAAAGTTGTCAACAGAATAGCAGAAGAGTTCAACATGACTTTTGTTCCCGTTATAAAAACAACGCGAACGCATTTCAAACGTGTGAATAGCTGAAATGCTCACACGTTATACACGTCATACCTCATAAGAAAGGCACGCTTACATATAGAGAATAAATATTGCATAAATTTCTCCATATGCTACATAAGACAACGTATCTTAAACTATCACTGAATGACTTTGAAAATTATGTTTAACAACATTTACAAGTAGCGTTAAGGAAAACGATTTGCCAGTTTAATTGATTTAAAATAAAATGTGTTCATATTCTTCTTTTCCACTAGGAAAAATATTACAAAATCACGTTCACTTACTATGAATTGAGATTGACAACATATTTGGAAACGTATCGGAATACATATTAAATTAACATACGGCTTATTGACTTATTGCATAAATACCTTACTAAATCTGTATTTTAATAGAACACTACGCACAGGCAAATGGCGGGCGTTCGAGTGGGTGTTGCTGTTACATTACGACCTACGAAAATATATTCTTGGTTGAACCAAATTGATCTAAATGTTTACACCATACTTTCTCGGTAAAATTTATCACTCGTTGCAAGTTAAGTGAAAATTCGTCCAGCCACATATTTTTAAAGTAAATAATACTAACTTATGCTTAGACCTATTGCTTACAAAAATAATCGTTTATCGTCCATGCAATTTAAATGACTACACAGTTGTGGGCGTAACTCAACCAGAATACTAACAACGCAGTACCTAGCTTATGGCAAAGTATTTGATGAAACTGCACCCACACGTTTAATGTAGAATGTTTTTTTCCCCAAATTACCTAACTTGAAGGCTAATCGTGAAAGCTAGTACTTAATGGTTAATATTTCGGCTCAAATAAATTAAAACGTTCGGACAGACATTATAACACTCTTTCATCGTATTCCTAATACTTAATGAAATTTCGCGTGCGGTATGAAACATTTTAACAGGGTTGTTGTTCAAAACAAGTGACATACGTGCCGAGGTATTATCTCGTACACTGGCTTCTGGGTAATCGCGTAAATAATAAATAATACACACACATACCCACGCATATTTATTATTGTTACGCGCTGTAGCTCGCACCGCCCACGAGCTCCCCGTTATGCGTGGTCAGGCTATGTGGAGGGTGGTGGCATCTCGATCCTCCCCTCCCCCGGGCAGACACACTCGCTGCCACGTCGTCGACCCCTGGGGCAGCCGGGGAATGATCGACAACGGCGAGACCTGGCTGGCGTCATTCCCCCTGCTGGAGAAACCAAGTGTAGAGGATGCACAAGAAAATTCTGGGCGTTGGTACCCTCGATGCAACGTGGGAGTTAGAGAGAATTTGGAGTGTTGTCCTATGGCCCTATAAATACAAGCCCCATGTTGGACTGTTGGCAGTCTTTGGTGAGGGCCATCTGGCTGTGTGCGGGGGTTGAGTAATGTAAGTAAGCGAACGGATGGCGACGGGAGATTGCGAGGCGACGGCGGACGGGGTGTCCGTGGTGTGAATGGGAGAGAGGTCATGAAACCCGACGAGTGACGGCCACTGTGCGTGAGGATGCTTGGAGAACTCTAGAACATTGAGGATTGGTGGGACCTGGACTCAATTGAGGTGGAACTGAATAACATGTGATCCGGTTTTCATTGTAAATATTGGCACTGTCAATTATGGACATATAATTTTAAAATAATTGAATTGGTTTTGATCACTATATTATGCCTGATTTTTAATTACTTAATTATGTCGATATTCTTTTAAGTCATTTTAAATTATTTTGATTGAATTCATTAATTGTAAACAGCACGTGATATAAATTTACTGTGAGGTGTTGAGCCGAGAGAATTTTGTTTGTCGTTACTGTAAATAAAATTAGGAAATTATAATTAATCTTTTATTTAATTAAAACCTCCATCCCTCAACGAACCTGGTTTAAACCAGTGACTTAGAGAAAATTTTAACATTATTAAAGATTTCAGAATTGCAACACATATCGCTAATATTACAATACAAATTCATCCGATTATTCTAGGATTTAAAATTCACAGCAACAGTTGCATGTTAACAATAGGCTACATTTTTCAGGTCGGCATATTCTGTGAAAGTTGAAGGATTTCCGAGAAAAGAAACTACGTTGAAATACAGTATACAGCAGTAACAATCACTGCCACTTCACTCAGAACAGGCATAAAAAATGTCGCATTTATTACGTTGATGAATAGTTTATTTTAGGGATAATAAACTGCAATTTAAAATCACGTTGGTCGTTAAATGCTGTTTTTTGACACGTAAGCACTAACAAAAAATATGCCATTTGAAGGTTGCGTCAGGAAAGTAGTGATGTAAAAGCGTTAGAAATGTAAATGTATTATAATCACGCCAAGTTTTTGTTATCATTATTTCTGCGGTACAACAAAAAGGAATAAAAAACTTTCTAAATTTACAACTAGTAAGACTTTTTTAAAACATGGAACTATTTCTCTTAGTTCGCCGCCAACTTAACTGCGAGTATTGCGGTCAATGCTCGCGTTAAAATACATGCAGTTATAGGTTGTTCGCAGTAAAATGAGCACTTTTGAAAGCCCTGCTTAAGATCTACTTGTATGCACGTTATATATTCTTCTGCCGTATATAAAATTAACATTGTCATGGGCCTCGTCACTTTATTCATGCATTGGTCAAGTAAAACTACGAAATTTTTAGGAAAGTAAATACTATAGAAATATGCTCATTTTCACACTTCGATGCATTAAAAAACCAGAAAGCGAAAGAAATAATTTAAGTTATCACAGATGATTGCCTAACACATTTTATTCGACTTTAAGATATGGAACTAATTCCCACCCATTGTTACAACTTTACTGGGCAAACGTCACCCAGTACGCCCATCAAAATATATGCGTTCAGGTGCAGAGACTTTTTTCTAAGATTTATTTCAAAAGTGCTCACTTTATCGTGGACAGCATTTACGAACAGTGACATTGTTTTTTTTTTTTAATGTTGATTTCATCGGTGCTCAGTTTATAGTGAAATGCTTATAACTGTAGGAATGGGATTACGTGAGGCACGTGGAGCCCCGACTACGCCAGATGTGCCGCTCATGCTCGCGAGAGCTTGTTGGACGATCAGCTCAGCCCCGGAGTGATTCACGGCTGCTTCTTAACTCCTGTTCCATTACGGAGGCGGCTGGCGAGAGCTTAGGGGGCGAAATTCCTGCAGGTTGCCGAGGGGGTTGGGACACCCCCCACAGACGGCAACACTCCGCGGTCACCTCGATGGCTCCTTCCCATGCGCATGGCCCTCCGTGCCACGACGACCATTACTTACAAGGATTAGCGCGGCGATGTTCGATTCCCCAAACGCCGCGCCGCCTTCCCTGCCCGAATAGTTGCCACCAGCGACAATGCGGTGAAAGTGGTCACTCCCCAACTTGGTCGCTTCTGACCTTCTGACTGCTGCTGTAATGGTGTCATCTACACTATAAACCATTCATTGTTACTCTCGACTTTTATGAAGCCCTGATAAAGTTCTACTTCTATGGTATTCCTCTGCTTCATGCAAACGTAGCTTAACCGAGTCTAGAAAATTACACCAAACGGACAACGCACCTCATTCGTGCGCACTGAGTGTGATAATACACTAACGTTTGTGAAAAATGCAACACCAAGGAGGATACATCTGATTGAAATTAACTTCATACCATATATTAGGTATATGACAATACACAATTGATTAGAATTATAGAACTGTACATGCTATCTGTACTTGAGAATTCAGTATGGTGTGAAGACCCCATGTGCTGCAACCAGAGTCCCTAAACGTCGTGGCATGGAATCGGAGAGGACCTGGATATGTCCCTGGGGAATCTCCCTCCACGCGGTTTGTATACGAGTACACACAGCATCAACAGTGGTTGCTGTAGGACAGTGACGAACAAGTCGCCGACCAACCGTATCCCAGATATGTTCGATGGGCAGCATGTCTGGCGAACGAGCAGGCCACGGAAGCAGTGGTACCCGTCGTTCACTGAAGAAGGCTTGCACGTTCCTCGCCACATGTGGCAGGGCATTGTCCTGCTGAAATTTGGCACGTGGAATTGCCTGAAGGAGGGGCAGTGCCTCATGCTCTAAAACCTCCCTGTGGTAGCGGTTGCTGTTCAGATTGCCCTCGATACTTAGAGAATCGAGATCGCATGTCGTATCCAATGGCTCCCCCCCCCCCCCCATCTTCACACTTGGTGTTTGTCCGCTATGCCACTCCACAATGCAGCTTCCATATTTGCGGTCACCATGGTAGTGTCTAACACATATGCGAGTTGTTTTTATCATGAGTTATTTGTTTAGAATGAGGGCATACGTTCGAAAAATTGTTTAAGCAATTTTTTTAAAGCGTTATTAAAAGTATTTATACATTTCTAACATTTTTGAGAACTTTCGTCTTTAACGAAGTCGTAAAAATCTTGTGGCCTAATGATTCTTTAGATGGGAGTAGGTGATTAGGTGATTAACGGAATCAACGACATTGCAAAGGCGTCTGTCCAAATAAATAGTTCGTTTAATCGTCAGAATTTTGTTCCATCATTTTTATTGTTTTGATTGATCACATGCTAATGCCCCAGTTCTGTTGCCCACCACTAGAAGAGTACACAGATTTTTTTATTTTTTTATTTTACTGAGAAATTCTTTGTAATTTTAAAATGCTTGTAACAGTACAAATGTTTATCTTGTAAAACTACTCGTTTGTAAAACTACAAGGACCGTGTTTGTAATATACTGACCCGTATCCACGAGCTTCAGCAAAATGGCGGACACTTAACAACGTAAAACCGTTTATAGCGATTTGTGCTAAAACTATGGGTGATGTAAAGTGAAGTTGCGTGCAAAAAGAGATGTATTGCAAGTTTGGATAACGTAAAACAATAAAAAATATCTCAAATAATAATAATAAGACGACGATTTCAATAAAGCGTGACCATGTTATTCATTAGGTGTTAATCTTTCCTCGGTACACGGAACTATTAAATCGGCTCTCAAAACCTCGCTGTTAAGAGTCGTCCAAATCTCTTAACTCATAAACAGAACTCTTCAAATGAAATAAATGTACCTATTTTTCTTAACCAACTAACTTCATTAATATTTTATACGTATTTGCAGTTATATTCGCGGGCTAGAGATACAACAAACGTGCGTTCAAATTCCCGTACTGGCCAGTGGTGAATTTTTTTTTCGTAAATTATATTTTCTAATATTCTTTTAAAATTATTCTCTGTTATTAATTCATGACATTTGTTTTCTAGAAGAAAAAATAATGTTATGCACACTTCTCAATAATGTAAGTTGTAATACAAGGCTATCATTTATAGTATTAGAAATAAATATTTTGCATATTTTACAAGAAAACTCTTTGTAGTTTTAGAAAGGATTTTCTTGGAAACTGGGTTTCCAAAGATAAAATTTTTTTTTGCAGCGTAGCGGTTCGCTAATGAACCCCGTATACGTTGGCGTGATATGAGAATAGTTCGAGTATACCAACAGTATATTTTTTACGGTGAGAATAGCGTACACCAGAGAAATCTATATGATAGGTCGCGTGTACTTGATGCCTCGGCAATTACGGCGACCGACTTTATTATACAGCGAAGAAAACACTCCATCTTCTTGCCTTGCACATAGTGGTTATTGGAGCATTTGATATCAATGCCAGTGTTTTACTTAGCTCGCCCTTCATTCCATACAAAAAAAATCTAAATACAGCTTCACTTAAGCGGAAGACAAAGTATAGCTGGATTTCGGTTCTTTGATAAATAAATATAGTCCATACGGTGCCTAACTGATTAAATATAAAGGAGATGTTCCACACAATAGCACATTATAGCAGAACTTTATATTACCCTAGAGTACAACGTATTTTTAACGAACAAATATTGTCAAAACGACGGTGAAAGGACGGTTACATTATTGCATTTAAAGGGGATGTCCCATACATTAGAATATTCCAACATACAAAATATACCATAATATTGAGTCAAAACGCGATGGGAGGCCCAGATTTTCGCTGTTCATAATAGGATATATAACTTTTTGACTAAATTGAGGACAGTCTTTTTTCCCTCTTAAGTGGCTGGCTCCAGTGTTCAACTTTAAGTTATTAGCATCGAAACTCATACATGGGACCGTAGAATTATTAGAGAGCACTGCCATGATGAGTATGTCGTTCCTGCAACGGCTTAACTTTGTTCTTTATCTACACGCCTGGTTCACTGCAATGATTCAGAACATGATGTGTATTTTTGAACATTTTTCTTCCGGAGGAAATGTGTCACTCCTATTTAATTCAAGTTTGGATTAGCCGAGCTATGATCGGCATGTGGTTTATTTTACGTGATATGAAATGTTACGGGAAATACTGGATGGAGCTAGCTGGAAAGTATTATCACGTAGGTTCTCGTCCAGCTGTTTCTTTTTAAACACCTCTCGGCGATCAGCTTAAAATTGCAAATTAATGCATGGCCGTATAATGAACTAACAATGCCTTTGGCACTTTAAAGTCAATTTGCTCAGCTAGCTAACATATTGGGAAATATATACAGAGAGTTTCAATGTGCATTCCGCCAAAGTTATATGATTGCATATCACACATGACATTGAAGCTGTCTTGCGTGCCGTAAAGAAAGAGAAAGTTTTGTGCGTTACAGTATGCTGGCCATCTACCCCATTATTTTCTGCATGTCTTTCGGCATGTTGTTTGTAGGGATTACATATAAAATGAAATGAACAATATTACTCAAACTGTGCTCTATATATCCCCCTTTTGACATGAGCTAATTTGCTAGTCATTTCGCCCTGCATGAACTTCTCTTCTGGAAACAGAGAATGGGCTCTCTCTCTCTGTCTGTCTATCTGTCTCTCTCTCTCTCTCTCTCTCTCTCTATCTCTCTCTATCTCTACACACACACGCATATATATATATATATATATATATATATATATATAAAATATATATATATATATATATATATATATATATATATACACACACACACACACACACACACACACGATGGATAGTGTAACACTTCAATATATATAATTTTATGATGATTATTTCATGTCTCTAAATTTGATTCAAATGCCAAACTTTAATGTAATGTATAAGTTGCATAAACATGTCACACAAGTACAGAATATGGTATACCGTCTGAGCTCCCTTTTCACATTGACAACTGCCGTCTTCTATTTTATTTATTTTACCTCAATATTCTTTCATTTGACAGCGTCCCGTTATTGCTTTCAACACACTATTATTTATATTGCTTTCACTTTCGTACCATTGTTGTATATTTTTAATATAATTTCTAGCATTTGGGCCGGTTTCTGTTGCATTGTAGTCTGTTTGCCAATTGATAACACCTTATTCATTTTGACACTTGTGTTGTGTATATATACTATGCAAGTTTAATGATTATCTGTGGATTTTTGCCTGAGTATTTGCCTATGTGAAGAGCATTACTTTCGTTTTTCTCAAAAGAATCACGCCACACCAGCCGACCTATAATAATTTATTGATTTTCGAACAATAGTCTTTTAGAATAAAAACTTATTCCTTCTAATTTGGAACCAGTTAGAGGCCAGCACGGAAAAGAAGACAGTCCTGAGTATGGAAGTTAGTTTAATTAGTAAAAGTTCAATATTTACGACGGTGATCCAGATTTCTTCACGCACTACTGAAATGCCGAGCCTATATATATATATATATAGAAAAGAATAAGTACGTCGATATAAGCTGTATGATGAGCCCTGGCGGAAGGACGGTCCAGTAAAGGAGGACTGGATTCGGCTTCGAGCCAGGGACGACGCGGTGTCTGGTATTCGGAGAGGTATTTCTGCTAGAGAAGGATTACTGACTGCGAATCCCGGTGAGATGCTGGTTCTACGTCTACCTCCACTGTTCCAGCCCGCAGAGGACGAGTTCGCTGAGGACCACCAGGAGATTTGCTGTCCTTGGTGAGCGGGAGATCTGTTCCTGGATTCTACACCAGTGAAGGATGACTCCACGACATTGGCAGAGTTGCGGTTATTTTCCGCTATCGACACAGCTAAATCGCATTTTTCCCCAGGCAAAAGTAAACCTATTTATGACACCAGCACACGTAAATCCTAATATTTGTAGTTATTTTGATGTGCAATGTGCAGGTTGGTGTTGTCTATAGTAAAATTTTGAATAATTAGAATAGCGTAATAATCCACATCTAAAGTTATGCAAAAGTAATATATAAATTAAAATTGATTTAATTCTGCTTGTTTCTTGCTGGATTCACTTAACAGTATTAACATTAATGTAATTTTATTTGCTTCTATTGATATACTCAAATTAAGACTTCTCTGGTTGCTTACTAGAATTAATGGTCCAATTGTTTTAAAATTAACAGATAATTAAAATCTGGATGAATATAATGATTTTTGTGTGGCAGCATATATTCTACCCGAGGCATATCATTAATCTAACCTAGCATAATCACACCCATATACAACTTTATTTTATCGTTACATTACACACTCATATCTTATATTACATATCTCAGAAATAATATTTTATAGCCAATGAGATTTGCCGTAATATTGTAACACATATCAATAGTGCTACATTATTGTTTTGGCAGCCCAACGACAGGGCTATAAAATCCCCACACGTTGTGTCTATTTAACAACACAACTGTTACAATAGAAAGAAGTTCCGTATCTTAACGTCGAAAAAAAAGTGTTAGGCTACCCTTTTGTGAAAAATTAAATTATTTCTTTGGATTTTTTTATGCGTCGAAGTGTGAAAATGAGCAAGTTTGTAAAATAGTTACTTTCCTAATAATTTCACGGTTTCACTTGACCGAAGTGCGAATAAAGTGACGATGCCCATGACAATGTTAATTTTACATTAGGCGGAAGAATACACAATACTCAACGTGTATGCAAGCAGATTGTAAGCAGGGCTTTCAAAAGTGCTCATTTTTCCGCGAACACTTTAATTAGAAATGTAAAATAAAATGGGAGACCTTTCCTTGGTCTGCAGACCTCGCAGAAACCAGACACGAGATAAGTTCGTTCACGAGGTGAATACGACAAAGGATGTGTCACGACCACGCGATCTTGCAATCGGGCCGCGGGTCAGGTAAACAAAGAGGTTGGGAACGCAGTCGATCCCCTCCGGATGTTATCATGTAGCAGTATTGGAATTCATCAACAACGGGCTTGGTCTCGGGCTCAAGAGGCGTTGGGTAATGAACGAGAGGCTGAAAGTGAAAACTGTGCTCTCGAGCGATCCACGCCTCATCAGAAACAAAGAGCTGTGCTCTCTCGGAACCGAGAAACAATCATCGAAGGAAATGTTTCACGCAAGCCTGAGATTGGCGTTAAAGCTGTATCCCAATTTCCTTCAAATATATACATGTCCATACTTCGCCCTGCCTGTGATGTCAATAAGTATGTACTAGTGCCATCCCAATATCTGAAATAAACATTTAACGTAAATAACTTTATTTATAGTATCAGCTCTTTGGGCTGTTCAAGTGCCAGAAATTCGTACATTCACTGTTCCTAAAGAAAATTGCGCCCGATCTACTGAAACAATTAATTTTCGGGGTGGCTTATTTAGCATTATTTGCATGTGAAATTTTGCGGAAATCTGGCCAACAGTTGATGTAGCAGTCCTATTTTTGTTCAAGTAACGCTATCTCCCAAATTGGATGTTAAAATGCATTTAGTCAATTATTCGCATTCGGTAGAGCCTGTGTACGTTTGGTTATAATATGTGTAATATTTTGATCTTCGGTTAATATAGTTATCTACTTTATTTATTTATTTATTTATTTATTTTTTTTTTCATGGCCAGCCAAAGTCTGGTCACGCATTTCTCTTATCGCCCCCGTACCAGTTCCCTTTCTGGGTAATACAGGAGTATAGGCTGTTCCTTTTTTATTTGTGGTTTCTTTTATTTGATACTTTATTTTCCCATCACAGCCTTTCTGGGTTACAATTTTCTATAATATTGCAACTATCTATACCACGTTACCTGGAAGGTGAGAGTGGCGCGGTTTTCCTGCATCCCACCCTGACTCCCCTAGCAGCTTGGTGGTCAATTTCTTGACATTCTATTCTATTGATGATTATATTATGCCTATATTGCGATACTAAACTACTACTTAGATGATATACATTTCAATTCCAGCCATCATTCCTGGAACTGCCAGCGGTGAGTGGGGCCTGTAGGCTCCTTTTTGATCCCCCCCCCCCCCCCCTAGTCTGTTTATTTGGTCTGGAACCTTGCCATACCATTATTCTTTGTCCTTATACATTGCCTCAGCATCCTGATTCGTTTCCTGTTGACTTGCCTTGGTCATTGCTACTCCGATTTCTCTTGTCCTTTGTTTGTAGCTGTGATTTTCATTATATCTTTGTTTGTTGCTGTGATCTTCATTATATCTTTGTTTGTTGCTGTGATCTTCATTATATCTTTTAGGGTTTTTCCGAGTGGGCGGCAAGGCTCACAACTCATCAGTCACCTTCTGATGTTTCCTTTCCAAGTTCTAGTGTGTGTGCATTGGGAACACCCAAGCTGTGTGGTGGGGCCTCTCCCACCACAATGTTTTTATAGCGGTTTTACAGTGTCACTTCCAGTAAAACTACTTTTTTTTCTTTAATCGGGTAATGGAAACCTTTATCTATCCATGGAGGAGGATCATTCACGAACTCTTTGTGGATTTTCTCGAGTCCATTCTTCGAACTCATCCGTTTGCTTATCTTTCTTGCAAACTCTTCTACTATCGTGGCAGTTTTACTATTTGCCGTGATATGGCTATCTAAAGGCTTTTCACGATAAAGCAGTTTAGAAATCAAGCTTAGAAAAAAGTCATTGCTCCTGCCTGCATACATTTTAACTGCGCACTGAGTGGCATGCGTCCGGTTAAGTTGGCAACGATGGACAGAATGTAGTTCCATAACTTAACGTAGAGTAAAAGTGTTAAGGTAACCATTTGTGATAACTTATTTAATTCCGTTCGCATTCTGATTTTTAATGCATCGAATTGTAAAAATGACCAGATTTCTTATATCTGGATATATGCTTTTCTTCTAATAATTACACAGTTTCACGTGACCCACGCAGGAATAAAAGGACCGTGGCGATGTTAATTTTACATAAGGCTGAAGAATACACAATGAGCAGGGCTTTCAAAATATTTATGTGGCTCAATTTTAAAAATGAGTGTGTGGTATACTAATGAGTATATCTGGAGCGGGTCAACATAGCACTTCTTGTACGCCAAATTTAGCTGCAATCGGTTGAATGAAACCGAGACGTGGCGTCTAGACTGTTCACGGATACTTCCAACTTTCCTGAAGCCCTGCTAAAGTTCTAATTCCAGGATATTCATGCGCCTCATGTAAACAAAGCTGAACCAAGTATAGAAAATTACACCATAACGACAATACACCGTATTTGCGCGTACTCAATGTGATATTATTCTGCATAAGAACTATTTCTTACTAGAAGTAACCAACTCACATATTATCTCCCTGTTTTTATTAATGCTAACTATAAATTAAATATTATAGGTTGTATACAAGTAAAGGTTTAATTTAACTAAAAATAAGGTTATTTTATGTTAACACGTGTATAAAACGCTTGTCATCAGTGAGATATTTAGAAAACAACCAAAGAAGTCCCTGATGAACTAAAATAATATATACGTTTTACGGTAGGTTACCACAGCAGTACTACGGTGTCATTCTTGGCGAGAATCGCATGAGATATTCCCGAGATATGACCTAAGACTTTTATTTATTCAGGTAGCATTTCTTCCTAACGGACGGGGAAATGAAAGCACGAGTTTCTGAATTTAATAATGGAAAGGTGAGATGTCAACCAATTAAAGAGCTGGTTTGAATTGGAAGACTGGCTCCTAGGATATGACATCACAACCTAACATTTAAAATTACAGCCATTTTGGAAATAAGCATTCGCATATTCGGGAAGGATGAAACAAGTAGAATTTTCTTAAACTAATTGTGGGAATTGGTGTATGAATTGAAAAAGTTTTAGGGAGAAAACACGCGAAAAGTAGACTTAAAAAAGTGCGGGGTATTGAGACATATTTGGGCTGGCGCAACAGCTAAGAACTTCAGCGCAGGTGGCGGGGCCACGGTGGCTGAGCGATTAGCACGCTCCCCCCCCCCCCAAAGGCGAACTGGGTTCAATCCACGGCCGGGTCACCGGATTTTAGTAAGTGGGAATCGTGCCCGACGATGCCGTTGGTAGTCGGGTTTTCTCGGGGATCTCCCGTTTCCCCCGCCCCTTCATTCCGGCGCTGCTCCATATTCCCTTCAGTCATCCTCATCGGCTCTCAAGACTTCGCTGTTAAGAGCCGCCCAAATATCTTCACTCTTCAGCGCAGATGGGATCGAAATAAGGCGGAGGAGGAGCAACAGCGTAAATACAACTCAGGTGAAACTGAAGTACTTTGAGAAACCCCCACCGAATAACAGCAGCGTCCGCCGCGTTTCCCACGTGCCAAAATTCTGTTTCGACCCCGTCGGGAATATAACGTGGTTTAACTACTATACCACAGTGGCAGAGAGCGGAAGAGGAGGGAGGGGAGGTACACATTTTAAGGCACTCGTCGGGATGATAGGAACCCCCGTGAGGAAATATTCGCCTTTTAAAGAAGGTTGGACGCCAGTCCGCAGTGAAGTCTTAATGTGGGTTTTATCCGGGATGTAGCGTGTTTGATCCTGGTTAGGTTCACTATGATATTTTTCCTGCGTGCGGGAAATTCATCCCTTTTTCATGCCGCCGTTTAACATCATTGGGACGCTACTCCCTCAGCGCGAGGGAAGTACAGACCTAGGCCCTTGTCCTCCCATGCGGTAATCATAATAAAGTCCAGGTTAGGGTGGGGATAAAGCCCCTCCCACCTGGCTGTCTTCAAAAGGCATAGAAAAATTTACAGCAAGCTGCAATTTTAGTTTGTTCAGAGGTCCAGGAGGTTAATCCCCGTCCCCCTGCCTGAGGGGAGAAGGGGGATCGGTGAAGTTAAATTTTCGATAATTTTGAATAGTTTCGGGGCTTTTAATAGTATTAAATTGTGCAAACGTCTGAATAGTTATTACAGTAAATTAAAATGCTTGGTCATGTACCACTTATCCCCGACAAGTAAACATGTTAGTTTCATTGCATTCTCTGAGCATAGGACTATACATTTTATTCGGACTTGAAAACAATATCAAATTACCAATTCTGCCGTGTCTTCTTAACTAGAAACGAAGAATTTTCTTCCTCTGTTTCTTCAATTCGTTTATTTATGGTGCAATATGAGCAAGTGTCCGCGAGATGTTAAAAACAGAGTGAACGGACGACACATCGGCACTCTTGTTGAAAGTTAACGTAATCATCTGTGTCGCTTCGAGGGAAAGTTACTATTTCTAAATATACACTGAGTTCGTGCGCGTGAGCACAGTTTCATAACACCACCGAAACAAGCCAGGAATATACAATACTGTGTTATACCTGACACCGCCGCGCAGTTTATAAGGAAACTTAAAAGGGGGGGGGGGGGGGAAATCAGCATTTCTTACTTCGCATATTTACCTTCCCCTTATCCTGTAGTTTCAATACGGAAATGTTCAATTCTGTGGCACGCCTGATATAAACAGACCCCAAGGTTATCGGTTCAGTAAGATACAAAAACCGGAGGTCAGACTGTCATCAGCTAAAGTATGAGGTGAAGCGAAAATACTCTAATTATTGTTATCGTTAATGTGAGGGAGATTTCATTGGCTGACAAATAAATCGATACTCACTGTAGCCCAAAAGATATGTGATAAGGGATTGGATGTGACAAATGCGAAATCGCGTTTTGACTCGCAGTCTGTAAAGTACGTAAAATGTATCAGAAATACGCACAGTAGTGGAGCGAGTAATACACAGTTTAATTGTGTGAGGAATAGGATTTGTTTCCTCTCGTCGAAGGCATATCGTCAGTAACCAAAGTGAGAAGTGTCCCATAAGGCAAGAATTTTACTTCAGCGCTACCGTTCTCCAAGCATTCTATTAATTTCATAACTACAGACAATTCATTCAATTGATTGCGAGTTCTTCTTTACCTTTTTAAGCGTGTGAGCTTAGTACAAAATTTGTCCATAAAGAACGTTGCTCAATAAATCTGTTGCGTTCTTAGGTGCACACATTAACCTATGTATTGTGAGAACTAAAATATAGGTGAACAACAAAACCTACAAGTACATTCTGTACACGAGTAGCATGACAGGACAATACAACACTGCGACATCAAATAAACGAGTAATTAAAAGTTACAATGTTTTCAAAACGTTCTTTAGTGAAAATCGTAGTTCAAAACTTTGAAAAGAAAATTCAGTTTTTATCATAAATATGAAGACGCTTCGTAAATATTTTCATTCTTCTAAAAATTTGATAAAACCTCTTCGTTAGTCTAAAAATTTTGCCTTGAAAACTAAAAATTTGGTTAAAATCACTTCTACGTATTTAATTAGGCCAGTTTCTCAATTTTGCAACTAGTATATCCTTTTCTTTCGAGGTAAAAAACATTATAATTTCTGATTCTTCATACAATAATGCGAAAACTAAGTAAAAAAATATTATAGCATACATCAAATGAAATTATATTTATTGTTTACAAACTGAACAGCTTTTGTAATAAATATGACGTATGATATATGCCCATTTTCCTACTATAGTCCATTTCATGTAATTGGGGTAAATTTAGATAGTTCTAGCAAAGTGGCACTGCCATAATGTATCCTTACACCACAGCTGTCTTGTCACTGAAGAAAGAGACATTTGTAAGCAAATGTTTGAGTCAAATTCACACTTGCATTTTCCTCTTCCTGCGTGTTTCCTGTCGTGACAGACACTGAAAGACCGACGTTAGCTGACTTCCGTCCAGTAATTAATGCACGATATTATAGCTAGGTTGGCATTCCAACTTGTTTTATTTTTGTAACTGACCAGTTAAGTTTGTTGGGGTCCTGTTTTTTTTATTTCTAGGGGGAAAAAAAAGAAACTGCGAGGAGGTGGTGGGCGTTAGATTAACGTCTTTCGTGAGACGGCATTGTTGTGATGTTATTATGAGTGTGTGGCATTTTGAGTTGCATATTGTTTTGATGGAGCAGTGGAAAATTTTGCTCGAATGGAAATGACATTTATATTATTGTAACTTCGAAAATTTTAACTTCAATGAAAAAACAAAACGTGATACATACGTCGCTATTCGTATTCGTACAGATGCAGCAATACACACACACACACACACACACACACACACACACACACTTTGACCGAAGTTACCCTTACACTCGTTGAATCTACAATGTAGAAAAATTAACAGATAATATTCACACACTACGAAAGTGTTGATTGAAAGTGCGGCTTTTTCAGGCCACGTGCATTTCAACAATTATAGTAACGGTTTACAAATACATTATTTAAAAAACAAGCAAACTTACTGTTTGTAAAATTCGCAACCTCTTGAACATGTGTTTTCCACGGTAATCCTTGCAAGTTTACTTCGACTAAAATCACGTTTGTTCGTCAGTAACGAACAAGACGCACGTTTCCTGAAACCAACAAACTTTGTACTTAGAAACGTAAATTATATTCTGTAGCTGCATTGCGGACGACGGTTAAGGAAAATGGCGAAAGAGTAGTTTTACGAAGTGGTAAACACGTACCTATTAATATTACATGAACTAAGAAAACGATCTACGACGGTATCTACAACCAACTATGCTTAAAGAAAGCAAATAAAAAAATAATTAACTACCGATAAAATATTCCGACAACATCAACAAGATACTCGTATAAACATGGTGAGAAAAAAAAGCACACACCCAACGGCGTTCGTCGGGCTGGAAACTGGAAACATAAACATGGCTAGCCATTGGCTGGAAACGTTTACTGTTCGTACGTGTCGACATGCTCTATCATAATTGCTAAACATGTTTTTGAAGTGCATTCACTAAAAGCCAAAACAATTAATATTGCTTTAAAAACAGAATTTAAACCATACATTTTGTAAGTATAACTAAAATTCTAAATTACACATTTTAGTTCTGGATACTATTTTCTTCCAAAGCCATCGTCAAATTCGCCAACTTAACAACATGCATCCCACAGCAATAACATCAGCTGATACAATACTTTAAAGGCTGTTCACGATAAAGTGAGCACTTTTGAAATCAATCTAAGAAAAAATCCACTGCTACTAACGTCATATATTTTAACTAGCGCACTGAATGACATGCGCCCAGTAAAGTTGGTAACAGTGGAGGGACAGTAGTTCAATATCTTAACGTCAAATAGAAAGTGTTAGGTAACCATTTATGATAACATAAATTATTTATTTCACTTCCTATTATTTTTAATACATCGAAGTGTAAAAATGAGCAGATTTGTAAAATATTTTCTTGTCTAATAATTTCACAATTTCACCTGACCAACGCATGAATAAAGTAATGAAGCCCTTGGCAATGTTAATTTTACATAAGACGGAAAAATACACGACGAGCATACAAGTAGATCTTAAGCAGGGCTTTCAAAAGTGCTCACTTTATTATGAACAGCCTTTACAAACGAGAGCATTTACTGTTTACATAGTGTGTATTTTGGTCATATTATCTGTCAGATTTTACCCCACTTATATGAAATGGACTATACTACTGTATAATAAGAAACAGCAAAGTAACTCCACGCATGCTTCACTCATACTGGACAAGTCTGGAGAAGTCTGATAGGTGGACCTCATTACTGTAACCACATATCCTATATAACAAGTACTTCGCCACGTGGCTAGTACGTTCAACTGTTGAAATATTATCAGGCGACTGATTCCCATTAAAACTTGACAAAACTTACAAAAAAAATTAAACCATACGTCTTTGAGTTTCGTTTTCATACACAGCTCCCAGGACCGAGGAAATAGTGTCGAAGAAAAAGTAAAAAGAAACTATTAATGATAATTACACAAACGGAAAGACACGCCCAACTAAAAAATGCGGCCATTGCTGTATCGCAGTAAACCATGCTCTTTTAAAATCATCCTATAAAAAATGTTATTTCCTGCCTGCAACTCCGCACATTTTAACGCGAACATTTACTTTTAGCAATGTTAGTAACGAATTACAAAAAACAGTTCCATGACTTTTATGTTTTATTAAATTGTAACGTTAAAATATTTGCAAGTTGAAAGTTTTTCGTATATTTGCTTTTGAGTGAGAACTGGCGGTGTAATGATACACCAATACTTCGAACAATTTCATGTTGTAATTTACTATTTGCGCGACAGTTCTATTGGCAGGATTCTATGTTACTTTCTTGTAATGTTTTGTAAATTGAAACACAACTCTAAGCCTGGAGTAAACACAGTATTAATAATGGCTCATACGTTGGCGCCAAATATGAAATGTCAAACAACACGGCACGAGAATACACTAACACTGCGTTTAACATATGATGGCACCTCCAATGCGTGTAATGCTGTATTTCATATATATATATATATAATTTCAGGTAGGGAGAGTGGCTGAATTTCAGAATACTGATGTCGAGGATAAATGAACTGGTGTACTGCCACGTGATATTACTCGGTAAATGGCGCCAGCTTAAATGAAGCAAGATTAAATAACTGAAATGATGTTTAAGACTGTATTTCATTGAACAACGTGACGTGTGTATGAGCTTCTACCTGCGTACTTATATGGTTAATTACATAGCTCATGCACCGCCCTCTCGTATCGTATTCATTCATCAGTTTGTTGGCTATGTTTATAAAATTTGGCGTGGCATATTAGTAGTCTGTTTATGCAGCTCAGTAACAAGTCCGCTCGAAGCCAGGTGGACTCCGACTCCAGATGTTCTCTGCGTACCCAACTCACTTTGTTACACAACACGACAAACCGCAGTTTGCCAATCAGCTGAAAAACTAAACTGACATGAAAAGACTCTTAAACCTACTTTGCGTTCTTTCAGATTCAGTTTATATATATTAGGGGAGGATCCAAACCAAGAAATCATGTAGCGGCGAGAATACGAAAACACGTCAGACACAATGTATTTTCCAGCAATTATCCTTTAATCAATAAAAATATTCAGATATGTGTAAACTTAAAAATCAATGCTGGAAAATGAATCAATCAAACAACCCTGCGTGGCAATGACAATATTAAAGAAAACATATTTAGAACCTAAACTGCCGTTAGGGAGTGGCCGGACGTAACGGTCGCTGGCATATATGACAGTCTGACGTAACATACTTACACTGTAAAAATCCTCTCGCTAAATAAAAAAAATGCCTCTGTTCAGAATCTAATAAACTTATGCCACTGGCTTAGCTGCTGCCGTTAAAACACTAAAGCTCTCACTAGGGTTTCTTGTGGTTAATAAATATGTGCTGGATTAAGCTACGGTCGCATAGCCAACATGGCATCGGGTTTTAAGATCTAGAACAAGCGCCATCTTGTCTGTACTAGATACGTAGCAAAATCGAATATTGTACTTCTTACTTTACTGTAGAGTTGATCTCGAAGAAAAATATTTAATTTGGAGGAAACAGGACAGGATCAAATCTTGTAGGCTCAGGATGCCTAGAGGTAGAAGTGTAGGGGTTCTGTCTTACGTGGCTCACGGCTTACGATGTAGCGACGTCTACTTGACTATATCCTGAGCAGCTGCTTAATACTTAACGGAGGAGCTCTTTCACACTCTACTCGACGTTAATGCACCAATAAAAACTTAAAGCGAGCTGTTAAAACTGAACACCCTAAAATCTAGCTTAAAAATCCTAAGCCTCGTCCAACGTCTGGACGGGCATTCTGCTATACGTCTTGATGCTTCGGAAATGGACCTGCCTACCCTATGCTGGACTCTCCCGCCAATAGGGGGTGCAGGGTTTAAACCTCCTGACCAATCGAATGGCTCGCTACATAAATGTAAACTGACTCACTCCAAAACGGCCTAAATCCCTAATCCATAGAAGTTAATATCTCGTAGAAATGTAATAAAAATATACAAAAATATCCCCGAAACATTAACAATCAGTTGAGACCGTGAAAAAGTAATCAATATGAAATATTAATTAAAAAATACAAACAGAAAATAAAACTAGCTAAGTGAATTTACACATGAATATTGCCATTCATACATCAAAAAAGTTAATAAATTATATATGTCACAATATACAGGAAATTACAGCCGTTGAATATAAGCAAATCTTAACGAGTGAAAAGTTTATAAATTATGTTGACAAGATGTAGAAATAGTGAAAAATGTGGACGATACAAAACGTTTGTTTATTTTATTGCTTACGTCTTTAAGTGCAGTATTAAAGTAATTTGTTAGTGGGCACAAAAACTGTTTGGTTGAAGCTTTCCCGAGCGAAATTGTGTTATAAAAACAGATTGTGGTACCCAATAATACTGGACTAGAGCTTTTTAATTCTCAAGACTATGTAAGAGATAGCGTTGATACTTTGCTAAGTCTAGCATCATAGGCAGTACTCAATGCAGCTGGATTCACCAATTTCACATATAATTAGGATCCTCAAATTTGATAGTTGCCCCCATGTCTGAAGGAAACGTGAAAATCTTATTGAAACTGCTGCAGTTAAAAAGAAAATACGATTCTTGTGAGTACAGTGACTATACAATTCTAACAGAAAAATACACAAAATCAATCGCAGCCTCGTTATTCACACTTCAAACATAAATTCTATGACTTAACGTTATGGTCCACATTTCGGTATACTTCAGATATATTTACGTAAATATGTCCTACGGAAATATTGGCACTGTGATGAATCAAGTGTATCACCTAATTACGCTAGTGTATATTTACAAGTGTATTTTTAATAATGAGGAATGGTCGTCTTTTTCAGTGAATCTAGGGCGGAAATCGAGCCCGTTGCGTCGTGGGAGGAAGCTAGTATCTGACGACTTTATGAGCACAGAATTTATGACCTTTTCGACTTTCTGGCTTTAGCGTTTTTGCGAATTATCACACTCTAAATTCCAATCAGTGGAAAACCCTCTGATTCGCAGTGAAATTCAACTACTCGAATCAGTGAAAATGGCTCCACTTAAAATCAGTGAATAACAACTGATTGTTTCAATGAAAATTTCTCACTGATTGAATAAGTGTCGGCCAACTTCAGTGGCGAATTAAATATTGCTTTTATTGAATTCAGCCAAATAATTGCGAGAAATAAACATATTTACTATAGTTTGCTATTTATATTGCACAATCTACAGTGATTTAAAAAAGGAAAAAATTCTCGGAGGTGCCAGTATTGAACTCACACACACTTTCCACTTCGCTATTAGGCTTTTACGTCACCATCTGCACTACCAAGTCATGAAGGTAAACAAGAGAAAAATATATGCCTTACAGTTATTTATCGAAAGCGTGTAGTTTTAAATTGTATGCTCTTATGTTTCATTTTTGGTTTAATTGGTACCGTTAGGATTGTTAAAACGAGTAGTGTATATACTATAAGTGAACTCTCTTCGCCATGCTATATGCAGTTTAATCCTTTAAACAGAGCGCTATTATGATTACATGAAAACGAAATGAAAGACGTAAAAACCGAATGAAAGGCTGAATGTTCACATTGCCTCGTAAAATGGTATTTTGGAAGACGGCACACATTTTAGAAAGTATTTTGTATTGGTCTTGTTCGTTTATTCGTTGTTATTTCACTTGGTACGAGTTGTTTGACAGTCATTTTTAAACGTTGTTTGGCGGCAATTTTTACACGCTGTCCAACTGATCCATCAGTTAAAAAACAAACCACTGATGAACTGTGAAAAAAATGAATGATGGATCAGTGGAAAATGTCACTGAATCAATAAGTGAAGGAAAACTGGCATTTTTTCACTGATTCATCAGTTAAATTCACTGAAGTGAATCAGTCAGGTACTGTTAACTGACCGAAACAGTGAAATTCTCACTGATTCAGATTTAGAGAAAACTCAGCACGTTGCTCTCAGCGTAAAAAAATCACAAAAAATTTAAATTTTCTCTTTGCATGTTGTAGATGAACTATACTACTGATGTAACAAGTGATTTTCGCCATAAAAACTGGAAAATTTTGGTTTATATAGGAAGAGGCAAGTTTTGATGTTTACACAAATAATTGTCCATTACGTCTTCTTAAGCCCACTCCATGGTACTTTAAAAAATTAACATTTGTGAGCGTGACACAATAATTTTGTTATTAGCAAGTAATAAGGCGTCAGACTTAGGGCCATACGCACTGGTTCGCCTAGAAATGAAGCACCACTAGCACTTCTGTAGTGGAGATTCCAAGTGTCGCTAGATATCGTATGCGCAGTCGCCTAGTGCAGCTTCATAAAGTTTAATATGGATGGTTACTAAATACGAAGATACACGAACTTGCCCGAAATTAAAACGTCAATAGGTCTCAGCCAATAATAATTCGCAGAAAGTATGAAGTCTGATTCTTCCCGTAAGAAATAAAATGGGCAGGTTTGTTCCTCGAAATACGCATAATATTCTTAGGCCCTATACTATTTTAAAATGTAATTTATATGCTGGGATCAACAATAAACGCATGTATAATTGTATATAATGCCATTCAACTAATAAATATATGCGGAATTGCCATTTCTAAGATGATGTAAACAAAAGTTTATGAAATAATGTTATTAAGAGATTTTTGGAGGGATATATGAGATAAGGCATTAATTAATTATTAGCAATACTTCACACAGCTCCAGCACCAAACATAAGTTATTTTATTGCTATTTGAACTAATCGACGAAATCTAGAAGAAAGATGCATGTACGATTTTGTAAATATACTTTGCAAAAACGTTAATATACTTGTGTAATATGCTTAATGTTATTGAAAATAACTTTATTTTTTCTGTAGACTTTCCTATTTTTTATGAATTGATGTTTATACATTAAAATAATTTACTCTTATATTTAAGAACAACTAAAAATCTCTAGTAATAAATAAGATTTATTTACTTAAGCGCTATCTAGGGACGGTAACGAATTTATTACTGTTGCATATGAATTACACGAAATTTTTACGAAACGAATCTGCATGAAAAATTACAATATAATCGTATATGTAGTGTTCCAGTACCATACATACATTCTCTTAGCAGCAATGTGTGAATATGAAGCTCCGTACACATTGAAAACCTTAAATATTAGTTAAATACGGGTTTTGTTACCGCAATTTAGCAGAAAAATCTCCACTAGGTGGTAATTTATGAAGGTCGTTTGGCGACTAGATTTCTCTACTTAAAAAGTAAGGTCCACTAAAACTTAAAGTAACTGAGCACACACAAGTATTACAGTGCCGGTTTCGCTTCGGTTCTAGTGCTAAAGCGACTAGATACTTCTCTGCATATGGCCTTTTTCTACACTTTTCAAACAATGCGGACTAATACTTATAGGACTGAGCATTCGAAACGAGTCATATAGTGACGATTTCCCTGTGTTTCTAGTGTTAGTGGTGACTAGATTATTCTCTGCACACGTCCCCCTAGGCTGTGTCCAATAAATTCTACGTTTGTATGCAAATCTGTCTGAGTATACCAGTACTTTTGTTCAATGCAACATTTAATACACGTAAAGATAAATATTTTTAAGACTATTTTTCTGGACACAAAAACCACTACATGTTTGCATAAAATGAAAATACTGCAATGAAAATCTCTAGAAAATTAAATTATATTTTACGAAAAGTTCCATGCATCCAAAGAATAATAAGTGTTCGTGAATCTACATGGTAATTTCAGGCTATTTTTTTGCCCTCGCATATTTGCGATTTGAAAAAGAATATTTAGTTCTGTAATTAATTTATTTTGTTTACAGCAGTTAACCACAGTTGTAGTACGATACTTGATGTACGGTGTCTGTTGTGCATGACTTACATAACTTTATTGTACCTAATTTAATTAACAGTGAGATTAAATTTAACTCTGCTTTAACACCAGTTTG
The DNA here is from genome assembly GCA_029891345.1 of Dryococelus australis. Taxonomy (NCBI): domain Eukaryota; kingdom Metazoa; phylum Arthropoda; class Insecta; order Phasmatodea; family Phasmatidae; genus Dryococelus; species Dryococelus australis. The sequence continues at coordinate 80,940,240 of CM057001.1, read as the reverse complement.
CTACTCTTAATTATGTTATTCTAGTGTTAATGTACATAATGTTGCTATTCTCATTATTGTTATTGTTATACTGTATTATTGTGCTAATGTAATGTCAAATGTTTATTATCAATGTGACGAGCTCTATATCCCAGGGCTTCTGCGCATGAGGGGATCGACATAGTAATTGGAATAAATAACTAAACCAAACAATTACAGATCCACTCAATTGATCAGTTTCTTTCAACCACACAGGCTAGCAAAACTGCACAGTAGTAGTTTCTTTCTACCGGAAGTTACGTCAAAGTAATCGAATGTGATCGTTTCTTTCAAACGGTGAAATTTTTGCAGCAAAATTTACGCTAGTTCATGAGAATGCAAAACTGACCTAGTGAAAATAAAAACCTGTATTTTCAGACTGCAGGCTAATGCTATGATTCGCAAATGCTTAAAATGCATTATATTAAAAATTAAATAATAAAATTTACTTGTGCTCCGGTAACAAAGAAAAGCCGCCACGAAAAATACGTGTCATCGATTATGCAGAAGAATGGCGGGGAACGCTGCAGAAAAGTATTTTCCCCCCTTGATTCAAGGCATAATGGCCTCGGTTTTGGACGCTGAACACGAGACATATATAATGGTCTACGCTATGTACAGAGCAGAAAAGAGAGTTCGACAAGGAAAGTCTTTCAAATGTCGGAGACTTCATTCTGGTATCAACATCTGTTGGAAATAATATCAAAGACGGGCATTTCTAGAGGCTGTTCACGATGAAGTAAGCACTTTTGAAATCAACCTTAGAAAAAAGTCACTGCTCCTACCTGCATGTATTTTAACGGGCGCACTGAGTGACATGAGTGAATGGAGAGATTAGGGCGGCTCTTAACAGCGTGAGCCGATGAGGGTGATTGGAAAAATTATGGAGCGGCGCCGGAATGAATGGGCGGGTGAAACGGGAGATTCCCGAGAAGGATCGCCGACCAACGGCATCGTCCGACACGATTCCCACTTGCGAAAATCCGGTGAACCCGCCGGGGATTGAGCCCGGTTCGCCTTGGCCGGGTGGGGGGGGGGGGGGGTGGCGAGCGTGCTAATCGTTCAGCCACCGTGGCCCCGAGTGACACGAGTCCAGTAAAGTTGGCAACGATGGAGAGGAAGTAGTTCCTCGTCTTAACGTCGAATTGGAAATGTTAGGTAACAGTTCGTGAAAAAATAAAATAATTTCTTTCGCTTTCTGTTTATTTGATGCATCAAGCGTAAGAATTAGCGGATTTGTAAAATATTTACTTTTTTTAATCATTTCACAGTTTCACCGACGGGCGCATTAATAACGTGTCAAGGCCCTTGACAATGTTAATTTTACATTAGGCGGAAGGATACACAACGTGCATGAAAGTAGATACCAAGCAGGGCTTTCAAAAGTACTCAGTTTACCGTGAACAGCCTTTGTCGGCACCGACGTAGGATAGCGTTGTGCTGACAATTGTACATTGGGAGAAAGGTTTGCTCTCGTCAAACCGAACGAAATGGCGCAGTGGTAAGACACTGAACTCGCATTGGGGGGGGGGGGGGGGGGGTTCGATTCCCGGTCCTGCCATCCTGGCTTCGGCTTTATATGGTTTCCCAAAATCTCTCCAGGCGAAAGCGGGGATGGGTCTTTAATAAAGGCTGTGACCGAAACTTCCCTATTCCTGCCCCCAATCCCTCTTCACTGACCAAGTTGCTTCGTCTCTAATGACCTCGCTTTAGACGAGACATTAAACCCGACTACCTAAAAGCTGTTCACGATAAAGTAAGCTCTTTTCAAATGAACCTTAGAAAAAGTCACTGTTCCTGACCGCATGTCTTTTAACGGGCGCATCGAATAAAATGCGTCCAGTAAAGTTGGTAACACGTGATGGAAAGTAGTTCCATATATTAGCGTCGAATAAAAAGGGTTAGATAACCATTTATGCTAACTTAAATTATTTCTTCGGTTTCTGTTGTTATTTTTTTTATACATCGACGAGTAAAAATGAGCACATTTGTAAAATATTTACTTTTCTAGTAATTTCACAGTTTCACTTGACCGATGCATGAATAGTGATGAGGCCTATAGCTATGTTAAGTTTACATAAGGCGGATGAATACACAACGTTCATACAAGTAGATATTAAGCAGGGTTTTCAATAGTGCTCATCTTACCGTGAACGGCCTATGCGTACTTAAGTTCCAGCCGACAAAATATTTGTTTTTATAGGACCCGAAATCTATTTAGTTGCCCCAACAGGATATTTTGTTGAGTAAATAAAACTTAAAAAGCAACAAAAGTTCATCTAACAAAATACACGCTTGAACTAACAAACCCTCTGTGTCGGCCAAAAGAAATTAGACTGTCAACAAAATATTTAGTTGAATTAACTGTATAAGCATATTTGTTTGGTCACTCATTTGAAAGCCTTCGTCCAAAAATATTTGCGCAGTGTCCAGTAATTGATTGTATATATTTCGAAACATTCGTACTTAATCATTATAGGCTGTTCACGATATTGTGGGCACTTTAGAAGTCATAGTTAGGTTTTCCTTTCAGCCATACTTCTCGTCTAACTAGTTTTCCAAATAAATATTGCCATGTAAGTAATAAACACAGTATGTATCTTCCACGGCACTCGGAAGTTAACGTCTAAGGCTAAAATAAAATGTATTTATTGACTATTATGCTAAGTGAGATGGCTTTAAAAAGTGCTCATTTTACCGTGAATAGACAATAGTCACTTAAGTTGAGCTTGCTAATGGGTCGTGCTTGGGCGCAAATGATACAGTTGGAATCTCGGCCGGGTTTCGAATATATATATATTTTTTTTACTAACCGAAACTGCTCAATGTACGTAGATCCGATCAAATCATCAGTTGCACCAACTAAATCTTTCTTTGGAGCAACTAAATAAGAACAACAAAATAATTTGGTTTCGAAAACAAAATATTGTACAGTCCCTAAACAATTATTTTATTTGGTTGCGGCCAACAAACTTTGATTCAACATAACCTTTTTTTTTTTTTCAGTGTAAAGTTTTAGGGAAAAATTCTTTGCAACGCCTAAAATTGTATACTTATCTGTCCGTGAAGGGGGCTGAGGGGGCTACAGCCTCCCCCCCCCCGAAATGAACCCCACATTTTTTTAAAACCCTATTAATAAAATGTCAATCATTATATTTATATATTTATTACCCACATGACACATTTTTTACAACCTCTATTAAAATGGCAATCATTATATTTACTACTTTGTTATTAAGTACACATATGACTACATCTTATACATCAAAACTATGTTTTCTGAATAAACGGAGGGGGGGGGGATAGTCAGCTACACCCATCCCTCCCCCTTCCCTAAAATTTTTTCTGGATACGCCTCTGCCAGTGTAGTTACATCTGGCAACACATGCACCTACTGCACTTTACGTGGTTGAAAGAAACGGGCCCATTGCCTCGAACAGACTCGACGCTCACTTGAGTAACGCAGCGATAGCCATGGAGCCGCGGGGTGTCGTAGACAACACGTGACGTCAACAAGTGAAAACTGTATATATGGATTCGTTTCGTTGTTCGGTCGCCCATCTGCAGTCAGCGTCTCACTCCGGGATGACCCTGGTAAGTAGTGACTTGCCACAAATATACTGACTCTGCGATTTCAATCAGCGGAACTCTTCTTACACCCGGTTGCACCAACGTCTTCCCCGATCCGAGATCGACTGATCCTGGTTCCGAAACAGGGTCCAGTTTGATATTGGTTCCAATTTAAAAGTGTTGCACCAACGAAATTTCATGATTTTGGATCTCCGATTCGTCGATCTTAGTTCCACCAAAGTGAGAGATCGATATTCAGCATGAGACAAATTTTGCTATTGGTTCCTAATATATGACATCATGGAAGTAGACGTATTTTTCATTATAGATAGAACTAGATGTGCGATGTTTTAAGTGAATTATTGTTGTACGAATTTTGCTGAGTAAGATTCAAGTGCGTATAATGTTGTTTTAATTGCCCAAGGAAATAATCGAACGTAGTTCTATCCGTTGGCGTATTTTCAAACTACATTTGTCGACGATGGCTGCTGATCTCGGATCGAGATTTCGAACCACGATGGTGCAACCGGGCATTAGCGACACTGGGGAATTAGTGCAATGCACAGATGGCTTAGTGTCAGGCCAAAATAATTCACTAGAAATCGGTAGAAATCGATGTTCCAACGGACCTGTGGTACAATTCACTGATTTGGAGTCAATTTTAACAGTTAAAATTTTTTTTAAGTGTTTAGACGCTTATGTCTTCTAGCGTGTTGTAGTTACCATAATTAATTTTATTAGTTAAATAACTTTCGAACCTAAGCTTAAAAGAATATTTTTCTTCAGTAACTTCAAGCCTGCAATAAATACGTAACAAAATTTTTCTGTTGGGTTGCAGATTTTCTCGCCCAAAGCCTTTTGTATATTCAACCACGTACCTGTCGGTGGGAAGATTCATAGATACTTAATTTTAATCGTGTTACAGGAAATTTTATCGTGGTAAAAGTATTGCTTGCAGCTATGGTAAAATACATCTTTAACTCGAGCTCACGTTTTTTTTAAGTCCTAAAATGTAAGCTGTGTATATATATTTTTTTAATTTTGAAGGAAATGTACGGTTACCATATACACATGCAGCATGGTTTTTTCCTGCCAATAACAAAATATTATTACAAATGACATGAAAGTTGCACTAGAACGCACGAAATGTGATATAAGATGGGTATACAAGTTGGCACCGGGTTTTGAGCCCAGGACGATAAGCGCATAGATACTTGTCTCGCAGAACGAGCAGCCACGTAATTGAGACACATTTCAGCTGGAAAGAATGATTCATCGATTGTTTGGTATTCGATACGTATTGCGGTCATCGACGAAGGTAGGGTTGGAGAATTATAAAACAAAGCACCATCTATATGTGCGTGGTGATTCCGCTTGCTGTAGCTCATCCATTGAAAAAGTATTTACTTTGGTATCCTTCAAACTTTGTTATGCCAATGTCTCCAAAGCAGTGGTCAAATATTTGTGTCTATACAATCAAACGGCCATTATTTTAAAAACTGTTCACGATAAAGTGAGCACTCTTGAAATCAACCTTTAAAAAAATGTCACTGCTCCTACCTGCATAAATTTTAACGGGCGAGCTCAGTGACATGCGCCCTGTCAAGTTGGTAACGATGGAGAGGAAAGTAGTTCCATATCTCAACGTCGCATAAAATGTGTTAGGTGACCATTTGTGATAACTTACAATTATTTCTCTCGCTTTCTGTTTTTCATGGCATCGAAGTGTAAAAATGTGCAGATTTGTAAAATATTTAGTTTTCTAATAATTTCACGGCTTCACTTGACCGACGCGTGGATAAAGTGACGAGGTCCATGGCAATGTGTTTTTTTTTTTTTACGTAAGGTGGATAAATACACAACGCGCATACAAGCAGATTTTAAGCAGGGTTTTCCAAAGTGATCAGTTTACCGTGGACAGCCTATAGACTATTGCATTTACTAGATTAAACTAGTGTACTTTCTTGAGATTATTAATTTTTATTTTCTTCATACTGCAAGTCACGTCATCTTGACCACGTAGTGTTAAGTCTAAGCTGTTCTACACTCAGCAAATTGTAAAAAAAATTAATGCAGGTTAATCAACATGCTACTACTAGAAACAGTCAACTTTTACGGTTTATTTAGAAAGAAAGCTAAAATTGAAATAAATGCCTTATTTTAATAACCTGGCAAAAAAATTTCACATTAAATAAAATTTCTAAAGTAAATTAAATCTGGTTTACGGTGATAACACACAACATGTAAAGTTGTTTGTGTCTTTTTTTAAAATTGATGTCCGTGCTTTATAACATTGTGCTAGAGCTTAATGAAACGCTGTAATACTGGATTACTGTTAAACTGAAAGTAATTTGAAACATTCTAACACGTATAACAAAAGCAGTTGAGATATTAGTATCACCCTTAAACCCCAACATGCATGCGAAAAATGTTAACATTGTAATAAAATTGGGGATGGCTGTCCTAGTTCTTGGGTCTTCAGTGTACCTATTTGTTTGGAGCACGAAGTAATCTTAAGCAATTCTATCTCACATTAAGTTAAACATTAAATTATTATGTTGTATATTGTCCCACCTTTATGGAGCCACTGAAATGTACTAGGATATTTTAGGCCCCATGAATGGACTCCACTGAATTGCTTATTAATGCATCACGTGGGTTGCTACTGAAATGTATATTAATGTGTGTATTGGGTTATGTGTGACTATTTGGGAGTAGCTGTTAACGAACCAAGTTGTCATATAGGTAACTTGTATATTGTAGTGAAAATAATAGCAAAATTTGTAGTAGAATGGCCACATTAACAAGAGATTAGCAATAATCAACACTATAATTATAATTAAAAAATACCGCTATTGAGCAAACTACATCCAATAAAGCAGTTAAACTATTGAGGAGCGGTTGATTATTGGATTTCAAAGTTTGGTGGAGGATTATACGCAATCAATGTTCAGATATAAGACTACATGCAGCTCAGTTTCAAAACGCTCATCTCAGAATATAATTATAATTACAGTTGACATTTGACAACGTATGATAGTCTTTTCGCACTAGAGAAAATATTTCTCACTTGATTCTACTCCAGTAATCAGCAAATACCTTTTCTTGCCTCGGTTTCTCAGATTTATAAAATATTTAGGTAGAAGCATTAGATCTCTACTTCTGAAGGAAGTGCGGGCGAATTTTACAAGGAAAGCTTTATAGAAACGGTTATACAAAATTCTTGGAGACTAAATTTGAGAAATCATATTACATCGGAATGCTGCCATCTGCAACTTATTTCAGTTTTTACATAGCTGTAATTGTAGTCCTTCTGGAGCAAGATGTTCTCATAGTTCAGGATAGCAATTTGATTGATACCAAACAGGACATGCATCAACTCAGAGAGCTCTTTTCTGCAAATTGTCTCTCCGGGCATTCTTATTTTACGCCACTCATACACCGGCGGAATAATATAATGTCCCAAATAAAGTCTTGACTATAGGATTCACCATAAATAACAAATTTTCAGTACATTTTCGATGAGCTTCGGGATCCAAAATGCCGACTTCAAAAGTTCCAAGAACAGAGATAATTTTTCAACACAGTCCAGTTTGAATTTGCCATAGAACAATAGGAGAAGAACTTCCAAAAATTTCCTTGCTAATTATTACATATTGTACTATGCTGCCAACTATCGATCAATGTTTACATTTAAATATATTCCTTTTAGCAATCTGATTATCACAATTATCTAAAAATGCTGCATTAAAACATTTAGTTAATTGAACAATTCTGAAAATATTTCAATCTGTGGTCATACTCAACTCTAATACTGTGATTAAAGACGTAAACAATAAATTAAACAAACATTTGTGAAACATTACAAGCACATAGAGTAACTAAATAACAAAGAATCCTGCCAATAGAACTGTCATGCAATAGTAAATACAAACAATAAATTTGCAGTGTAAATAAAATAAAAAATAATACGTTGCCACAAATACCAGATTTTTATACGTTACAAAAACATTCCTCATTTTTGTAAATATTTATGTAAATATACATATTAGGCCTACGTCTTGCGTATAAAATAATGTCGTCGAAAGTAAAATTGTTTTATTTATGATGTGGTGAATGAAGAGATTTGGGCGAGGTCTTGAGAGCCGAAGTGGGTGAAGTGAGGTGAGTGTGGAGCAGCGCCGGGATGAAAGGAAGAGGGAAATGGGAGATCCCTGAGAAAAAACCCGTTGACTATCGGAATCGTCCGGCACTCATGAGAAAATCCGGAGTGAACCGGCCTGGGATTGAACCGGTTCGCCTCGGTGTGAGGCGAGCAGTCTAACCGTTCAGCTACCGTGGTACCTTATGACGGGCAGTCGTTTATGTTCTGCATACTCTGTATTGAGACTTTGATGTGTTACGCGTTTTACTGAACTTTATAATGCGTTGTTCCGGTTTTTCTTCCAGAGATTTTGCGCGGAACGATACAGTAATATAACGTCAATAACATCTACGAGGTACCGGATTGGACAACCAGTGCCAAGAAAAGACTAAATTTTTTGAGTAGTGGGGAGGCAGGTGGTAGAGAATCGCCAATAAACATTGATATCCGCGAGTTTACGAGTGAAAACTCACTACTTCTACCGCAGGACAAAACACTTTTGGCTAAAACAAAATTAATTTTTGCTGGGGCGATAATATGCGTTTTCGGCTCTTAGCTGAGAGCTTCTTGTGATTCTTTCTTTAAGTTCACAAGTACGTAATTACGTTAAGTACGCATTTTTAACAGGTGGCAAATTACACATTAACTTTTTAACCTACTAGCATTTGGAAAGAAGGTTAATTTGTTTAGTGACGATAGTATAGTATGAACTGTGGGTATTGTACTATCCAAGCGAGAAGAATTAACGAAATAGAGGGTAAACCACAAACAAATGCAATCCACAACTCAGAACGACAAATACCAATCAGCCATTTGAAGATAGAAACAAACAAATACCTCAGAAGTCCTTAAAACAAGACAAAGATGGAAACAGCCACAATGAATACCAATAAGGAAAATGTATAGTCTTGTTAATATAATGACAAAGATTCCTAACATAAAAAATGTATGTAATAATGGTTAAACGATGACGAACATAGTCGGATGAACTGAATCACAAAACACAGTCTGGACAAGGATACGTTCGCTGCAGCACACAAACGCCGTTTTCAATTTCGTTCGTTAGATATTTCACTCTTTGTTCTAATTTCAATTATTGATTAGGATCGTCGTTGATTCCTGGTTAGTTGTATCTCGCAGTAAAGTAGACTTACGAGAGCTTCTTACTTGTCTACACGGGTGTGTCCTACCAACTCGGCTCTCGATAATCCGATTTAGATTAAATTTAATATTTAATCATCTTCTATATATAGTTAACATAGTTTATTTGTAGTCATAATCGGTTGACCAACATAAATACTTTATTATGTCGTACGTAACATATTTCACCTTTGGGAATATGTATAGTGAAATGTAATGTAACTATAATAAGTTTTTTTTTAATTATCTGCAAGAATTATTTAACAAATTTCATTGATTTTATTATTTTAATCATATATCTCGGTTATAATTAAACACAATTAAGCACCCCTCCTTAATAACTCAAATTTTAAGTGAAGTAAAAAAAATTCCGTTACAAAATGGCTTGCTATTTCCATGTTCTAAAAAATTCCGTCAACCGTACTCTGATCTTCGTTAGCTGGCAAACGCTAGCCGTTTCCTTAGACCATGGATTATTTAGGCGACAATAATCAAGGAAAATTTATATCATAAAAGTATTACACTCCATAAATGTCAAATTTTTCGGGCGGTTGTAAATATCTGTCGAAAATGTTTTTATAAGGTTAGAAGGATTGATATAATACTAAAACTCCCATCACATAATTTGCTAGAAATTTAATGTTAACAAATTTCACGGTATGTGTGAATTTAAATGGAATCCAGTTATATTGTTTGAGAAACATTATTATTTTACTCAAATAGTGAATTATGTTGCTCGTAGTAACTTGTTAAATCTCGTCATATCAAAAACTGCTTATTACACAAAAGTATATCCTTTTTAGTTCCAACGAAACTTCCTATACATTTGTTGACCGCATGAACTGCTAAAACAGTTTCGAGAAACTTAATATTTGGCAGTTGTTCTTTAAATCGTTTTTACGAAATGATAGACTTAAGCGTTTTGTGATATTTTGTCGATAAGTGTCAAAATTATTCACAAAATGCTATCGCACTGCCCATGCCCTGCGTTATGGAAACTGCTATAACTCGCTGCGGAAACAAGGTTTGATATACAAAATCTTGCTCTTTGAGCTACCGAGAACGTTAATAAAATTACCAGACAATGTTAGTGCCGAATAAATGATATTATAGGCTGTTCACGCCAAGCTGAGCACTTTTGAAAGCCCTGCTTAAGATCTACGTGAGTGAACTTTGTATATTCCTCCGCTATGTGCAAAATTAATATAGCCATGATCCCGATCGCTTTATTGATGCGTCGGAAAAGTGAAGATGTGAAATTATTAGAAAATTAAATTGTTTACAGATCAGATAATTATTACTCTTAGATGCATTTTAAAAAAAAGCAAAAGAAATCATTCAATTTTTCACAAATGTTTACCAACACTTTTAATTCAACGTTTATAGAGCTTTAGGCTGTTCACGGTAAAATGAGCACTTATGAAAGCCTTGCTTAAAATCTATTTTATAAATGTTGTGTATTTTTCCGCCTTATGTAAAATTAACATTTCTATTGGCCTCGTCACTTTATTCATTCGACGAAGATAGTAAATACTTTACAAATCTACTCATTTCTACACTTCGTTGCATTAAAAAACAGAAAACGAAATAAATAATTTTAATTTATCACAAATGGTTACCTAACACTTTTTATTCGACGTTAAGATATGGAACTACTTTCCATCCATCGTTACCAACTTTACTGAGCGCATGCCACCTAGTGCGCCCGTTACAATATATGCAGGTAGGAACAGATATATATATTTTTATAGAGGCTCATTTCAAAAGAGTTCACTTTATCGTGAACAGCCTTTAATTATACTGGGTGAGGCGTCCTCGCCTATTTTTCCGTTTCTATGCAACCCGCACCATCAACAAAACATCAAGCATAGCAGAACACCACGTGCGCGTTGATTCGTTGTCAGTACAGTACGTGGTGAACGGATGGTGATATGTCAGCAATGCGTTGAGAAGCAGTCACTTTTCATAGAATGCAATACCGTTTATTGTGATGAAACAGGTTATTACGATGTTTAACCGAATACATTGGTACATGACGACTGCACCCTTAGTAACACACACCTGCCTCGCTTCGAGCCATTGTGTTTCTTCACGTGACATTAAAATGGTCACCGCTTGGTGTATTGACGAAAAGAAATAAACGCACACGTGTTGTTTTATAGCCATTCTCTATTTTCGCGACGCTGATTGGTGCGGGCTGACAACGGCGTCGAATATTCAGCTAACAGACGAGGCGCCGTAACGAGTACGTACAAGGCACGGGACTCGGTGACACAAGAGACAATTATTTTATAGCGGAGGAAATACTTTGTAAGATGTATAGTATTGTTTTTGGCTTACATAGGTACGGAGAAACAGGCGCGGGCGAATCACCCGGTATAATAGGCAACGTGTGTTATCTACTCGTTTACAGCTGGGTCGTTACATCTTCTATAGTCCGTCTCACGCTTAGATTACAGTACATTGCAGCCCTATGGCGCTCACTGTTGCCAGATTGCTTCAGCTTTGCGACGTAACTGGCAAGCTGCGAAACAAATGGACGGTGAAGGAATCGGCCTGATTAAAAGTAATTTCATCTATTTACCTCCCAGCCAACGCGTAAAGGAATCCAATCCTGCGACGCAAAGCTAAGCGGCTACTTTGAAACTGAAGCCCGTGAGAAACCCTATCATTGTGATTGGACGGCGAGCTAACAACGTAGAAAGTTTTCATTTTAGAAGTTGCAAAAAAAAGTAACTTATCAGGCAACAGCGCCCGCAGCAACAAGGGCAGCGTTAACGACAGAAATCGTGCATTGGAAAACGAGAGGGAGAGTGAATGTCCATTACACCACACACTGCAATCTAAGGGTTAGATGCTCTATAACAGTAGAAAGCAGTGCGAGAGAAAGTAGCTAACGGAACAGTGCTCGTCTGCTTATAAACACAACAGTACGTAAACTGTACATTGCTATCGTGGAATATCCTGCACAAGCGTATTAAGCAACATACTTGCTTACTTGATACACCTGCTCGTAAACTGCTCACTCGGTAATCTTGCTGCACTGTTATTGTTGTGTGCAAGCCTGCTAGAATAAAAACTTTCATTTTCTTTTAAAACACCACGCCTGTCAAGATTTGCTCACGTGAACGTTCCGAGGGAAAGTCGAACCCATGATAAATTGGCTGCGAGGCAGCCACGCTGTCCTTTGTCGGAAGGAAGTGCACACTAGCATGCTCAAACATAACTAGTATAACATAACTAGAACTGCTCAAATAACAAAATGGATGATGTTTAAATCGAGTTTCACGAGACGCTCAAGGTTTATACACACACTACCTACACAAGCATATATAAACAGTTTGGCATAACCTGAGCGTATTCTTGTTGTATATAAACTTCGTCAGAGGATTATAAGAACACGTCACAGCACGTATTCATGTAAACAGTCAGCTAATCTTAGTCGATGGCACGTGATCCAAACAATTCTAGAATCAAAAGTAGTTAAGTGCCGAGTGTTTGGTGCTCGACAGTTTCTGGGGGGCCGCGGTGGTGAAATAGTCAGACTACTCGCATCCTACCTAGGCGAACTGGGCTCAATTCCCGGCGGGGTCGCTCCCGGATTCTCGCATGTGGTCGGCAGGGACCTCGCTTCAGCCCGCCCAAATTTCACCACTCCACTCCACTCGAAATTTTCTAAGCATCTTGCACGCGCACTCTATATATTCCCTCTTAACGCTTCTAATTCGCCCTTTTACCTTTGTGTCATTGTAACATGCATCGATTACGCCAAGGCCTCGATATGAAAAGGGAATCCCTGTAACTTTCCAAGATAATTATGTACTTTCACGTCTATAATCATATAAAAATTTGTGTGGTAATGTATGAATTATGGCGTAGGCCTACAGTATTTCCAAATCTTGCAGCAATTGGTTAATTATTCGCAGTACGATAGCATTTTGTGCAAAACATGGCAGGCCATACTTCAGAACAATGTGATTTTATACATACGAATGCTTTTCCAGATTTGGCTAGTGCTGAACTTGATCAAATACAGGCAAGTGTTGTCTCAGATCTTACCAGACGTTTAATTTATATATGTCTAAAACGATTTGGCTTGACTTCAATAACTGGAAATGTTACTCGTCATCTAGATTACTATTCAAAGTTTACTACTGTAGCGATCTTTGAATTATAATTAGAGCCGCAAGTATTTCGCGAATCCCTTCTGTGATGAGGTAGACTTCAAACAGTGGTTATTTTCTCCTGGTGTTGTGATTGAAGAGCAGCTGTTTGTACACACCCCGTTTAACTGCGAGCCAGTAAAAAGCAGGAAGGAGTAGTGTGAGTGTGCTTTGTACAGTACTGTACGAAGGACTCAGTTGATCGCAGCAGTCAATAAGCAGACAATAGTGTCTTGAGTGCATAGAGGATTGTAAAGCCTAGCCTGCTGCCACATCAATCAGTGAAATACTCGGGGCTCTAATGATAACTAAGATTACTCTTAGCTCTTACTGGAATAAACTTGTAACTTACAGCGTGACAGCATTTTGTATATCATACAAGCAGGTCTTACTCGAGAACATAAACACATTTATGTATATCTGAAAGCTTATTCAGAGTTGATTAGTGGAAGCTGTTATGAAATATGGGCATTTGTATTATCCATTGTTAAAAATTTGCTTAGTAGGTTACAATATGAGGTTTTGTACTTCAAATGATTAGGCCTGCCCTTAAATATTAAAAAGTGTTATTTTACATCTGAATGTTTATTTACAGCTGATTAGTCCAAGAGTTTATGAAATACTAGCTGTTAACCGCGGCTTTACCGCGTGCAAAAATCAAACCTTAGTTATAGTGACCAAGTACCCTATCTTAATGGTTGGTGGCAGATTTTATATATTCCCTAACAAACTGTTCATTTTTCCGGAATGAAAAGTACCACATGTGCTAATCCAGATTATAATTTACCTCTGTACCAAATTTCATTCAAATCTGTCCAGCCGTTACGACGTGATTCAGTAACAAACATTCACATTTATAATATTATTAAAATAAGCAGAGAATAGGTTACGATACTAAGATGTAATGTTTAGGCCTTGCTTCAAATATTGAAACATTTATCTGAATGCTTTTTTAGATCTAAGTAATGCAAGATTTTAAAATTAATAGGTAAGTGTTTCTCATTCTTAAAAACGTTATTTTGTACTAGACCTAATTTGGGTATACTCTCTGTTTCTCCTTATCTTTCAGACCCCATCACAGTGAAGAAGTCAATCCATCTAATTCGTAGGTTGCTACAAGATAATATTTTGTATTTACGCAGAAATCACATACCCCCAACATGACAGTTAAAACTGAACAGCCAATCAAATACAAGATACAACCCCATTTAATTAGCTGTTAAGTTTTAAATGTAGCGTCGAGCTTGTCAGGGTTCTGTATGATTCCGAGTTTAAAATGGTGTGCCTTGCTTCAGTTACAGAAATGGTCTATTTAGTGTAACATCTCAATGTTTATTCAAAGCATACCAGTACAGCAATTTCTTGATTCTGTATTGAGTGAATTCTTGGTTAAAAATAATAGCAATCAAGGGGTGGGAAATTTTTTTTTTTAAGTGAAAAAAAAAATAGGCTTTCCTGTAGGCTATTATAAAACATATTTTCCCAAATCTGACTGCACATTCCGCCAAATATTAGAATTCTGCATTAGTTAAATTATGATAAAGCTTGCCTTAACACTTCCAACTAACAGGTATTTTCAGTAGCGTGTGGTGAACGGTTCCAAGGTAAGCTAGTGCTTGGTCGCCGCTGTACATTCTCGGTGCACGCAGCGGGAGCCAGTAATCACCGTGCAGCCTGGGGAGACTGAATGCATTCCGACCACTCACAAGCGAGCAGCGAGGGACATATTACAAGCGTCCTGTGGCGTCACCTGCCTAGCTACGTTTTATTGGTGGAAGTGTAAACTAGCAAGCAACAGAGTACAAACGCCAGCAGCTTACGTTGCAACAGTTCACCACACGACACTGGGTATTTCATATGTTATTAGTTTTAAGGTTATTACATGATGTAGCCGAGGCCTTGTATCAGATTATTATGACAATACAATTTTTCAACATGTGTATATACACTGAGAGATGATAAGTGTAAACATATCAGTAATGGTTAGGTTATCCCAGTGGCGTGTGGTGAACTTCCACCATTAAAAGGTAGTTCTGCAGGTAACTCTGCAGGACATGTCTCAAGACCTTTGATGTTTAGAGCAGTTCCACATCCACCTTAAACTATTTACGTATTTAGACCCATATTTCTGAATAGTTGTGTCGATTGTCCAATTTTTAGATTTACAGTATGTCGTTAGGTCGTGGCGGTGTTGATTTAATTTAGGCAGGAATACGTAGATATGTATTAGCAAGACAGGCAAAGAAAAAAGCAGGCATTTCAATAAAAGTGTGCTGTTAATTAACCGTGAACAGACTACAATGCATTGTCAAGGTGTCAACAGAAAACTTTCAAACGGGCTATGTATTCCTACAAGTTCATAAACAAAGCTCCACGGATACGGAGGCAGTGTGCAGAAATAAAGCTTTATAAAGCGGTGGAATTTGGACCGGACGAAAAGGGGAGGGATGGACATGACCAATCACGCTCTAGATCCCACGGAAATTTGAGGAAGGTGCACCGGAAATATAACGTTGAGATCTACTTGATCCGAGTGGTTAGTATTTCGATTATATTTCTACGAAAACCGTTCTCGTAACTTAATTTATTTAGATATTTTTTAATAGCGCCATGGTGACATGCATGATGACATACAATGTCGTGTACCTATCGTTGAATTTAAAACTGGGAGGAACTCATTGAACGCTTTCCATAATATTTATTTAAAAGTATTGAAACGGTTATGATTGGTAACCATTCAACGGGAGTAATGCTTTGGCATTAGCGAGTGACATTTCTAGATCGTTCTAGAATGGAACGTTAAACTTTTTTTTTTTTTCCTTCATACTATCTCAACAAAACTACGCTAAACAGCTGGCCATTAAAACGGGCCAGAAGGTTGTCAGTTTCGCCGCCAGTGAGTCTATTACAAACGTCTGCACATACATATATTGGAAAATGTATCTGTTGCGAACTATCAATGTTAACGTGTTTTGTCTGCACTGTCGTGTTTTTGTATTGCATGTTCACGATAGCAATACTGACTTACTTTTACAATGAGCAGGAGAAGGGGGAGGGGGGATATATCATAATATGAAAATCCTAAAAAGATACATAATGATGCGTCAAAACTTACTCAGGAGACAGTTTTTCTTATTCCTCAATTAAAAAATTCATGTCAAAATGAAAAAAAAAAAAACTGTGGAGATATTTTATGTGCGTTGGAAATAAAATGGGAAATGTAGCACAACGTCTCGGCGTCTTTTCTAGCCTGCAATTTTTAACATTGATGTCCACTTGCTTCTTTTGTGCGATGCAGATTTAAGAAATAATTTTTGTAAAAGTAGCTTTTATGTTCCTGGCCATTTCATACCCACAAATAATAGACACTAGAATTACGTTAATGTCAATTTCTGTATGTGGAGAACGGATTTACAACAGGGAGAAATATGACACTAAACAAAATTTGCGGAAGTTTTCATTTATACGTGAATTTTTCTATACTTAACATTATTAAAGGGTTGTAAAATTACTTTCACTGCCCTTCATTTTATGTGTTCTTAAATACTAAAGTAGCCCTTAACTTAAAAAATCTTGAAGTTTCTTGTGTTTTTAATGCGGCTTGAATATGTAGCCTTTAAACGAAAAAGCAGGATTTCAAAAGCCCAGAACGTGTAGCACCGAAAGCTAAAAAATACATAGCCATAGGGCATTCCCTGTTCAGCTGCTTTCTTTCATCAGTCGCATCAGTGTATCTTACTATAGTCCATTCACGGTTACTCCCAATTTATCTGAAGTCCTGCTAAAGCTCTACTTTCAGGATACTCCTCCGCCTCACAAGGAAAACGCTTGTCCAAATCTAGAAAATTACACCAAACTGACAACGCGCCGCATTCGTGCAATAAATGAACAATTCACATTTTTGTAGCCCCAGTGTAGTAGTCCAGTCAGAGAAAGTGAGCGATTTCTCATCTGTGCAGCAACCAATTGATCAATGACGCTGGTTCGAGTATATACAGCACTGTGAAGTTTAGTCTGTCAAATAATAACGCGAATTTCGCTGGTCTCTAACTATATCAAACGCAAGCAATGTCCCGCTTTATTTTCGCAATATCGCTTGTAGCATAGCTTAATATTTAATACGTTTCAACTAATAGCACACGGTTTAACAGTCTTAAAATTCCAGTATGTGACACTGTGAATGCAAGCTTACGAAAATCAGGTTTGGCAGACCAAATTAACGAACTATTTACTAATAAATTTAATGAGTTTTCAAGGTTCTTACTTCGCGTTCTTCAGTTTTACCCCTGACACATCATACTATCACGAGAAATAAAATGCAGTGTGTTAGGAAACTTGATTCAAAGAATAAACTGCGTAAAACAATTGCCAACTTGCAGATGCCTTTTATTCTGCTATAAATGATTAAAATCATAAATAAACCCAAAATAAGGGAAAAAATCAAACTAAACACCCGTATAGTAACTTTTATTGCAACACAGCAGTACAAGAATCCGAGTACTACGAATTTGTTAAAACAGTGATAGGTATAAGACGATGTCAAGAAACATTTAACAAAGACGGAACGTAATAGAATCGTAAATCAATCAGTTTGTTTTTGTGTAACTGCAGATAAATGGTCATCGGGTTGCATGAACTGTGCTAGCCAGATGTTTAATTTTTTCAATACCTTCCACCCATGACTGGTTAGGTAAATGGTATTGTAGAGTATTGTAATTTATATCGCACTATTGTGCACATAACAAAGAAAGGTCAGTCGCGTATCCGGAAGGAGGGGAAGGGAGCGGAGCTAAGAAGGTTGTAGTCCCATCCGAAATTACAGTGTTAAAATAATGTTTTATTTTCAGGATGATATTAAAATGCTATTGATTTACACCCATGTGGATGAGTGTCATTCTATTAACCTTTCCAAAAAAAATCTTGAAATCAAAGATTTCGGTCCGACGCAAAAATAATAGCAATCAAGGGGTGGGAATTTTTTTTTTTTTAAGTGAAATGACCTATACTTAATATGTATATCAGACACTAGTGGTTTAGCCACTGCTTCGACCAGAAAAAAATATTTATATGGCCTTGTAACATTACTGATGAGTACTACAATATTATGGCCATTCGTATTGGCCATAATGTATGATTTATTTAACCTGTAATAAAATAATACTGTAGCGCGCGTTAACGCTAATACAGATATATGTACCACTTTTAAATTTGCCACACGTGTGGGGAGACAAATTTTATCCTGTAACATATAATAAAATATATAAGTATGTAGTGTAATGCTAAAAGATCGAAGTCCTCCTTTACCGGATCGTCCTTCCGTCTTGGTTCATCATATATCTCGACATACTTTTTCTTTTAAATGCAAAGGCTTAGTATTTCAATAAGTGCACGTAGTAATCTTGATCTACATAAAAAATATCAATCTTTTGCCAATTAAATTCCGAAATTAACTTCCCTACTCGGGACTGTCTTCTTTTCCGTGATAATCCTTAGCTGATTCCAAATTAGAATGAATAAGTTTTGTTCTAAAACGCCATTGTTCAAAAATCAATCAATTATGACAGGCAGCTGGTGTGGCCTGATTCTTTTGAGAAATAAAAATAGTGTTAGTTACATAGACAAATTTTCATGCAAAGAAACCACAGACAGACAAACATTAAATTTACATAGTATAAACAACACAACTGTTAAACTAGTTAATTATACACATCTCACATTGAACATACGTAAAACCTCTTATACATAACATTACAGTTTGGTATTTGAATCAAATTTAAAGACATAATAATAATGATTATAAAATTATATGTCTTTTAATTGTGACATAAAAATAAGTAATTCACCCAACTACGGTAATTTATATTTCTCTCGTCACGCCATTATTTGCACGTAAATTTTGAGTAATAGGATTTCGGCAACATATTTTATTTTGTATTAAATATCTGACACAGAATCATATATTTATTTTAAATTAGACTCATTCATCAGTTGAAAAGAGCTAAATAGCGAGCTCTATTCACCAAGATATTAAACGTGATAAAACTCTCGCACTTGTTTCTAAATCTGCCTGTCCCAAATTCTTATAGTACATCCAATATATCGGACTATATATATATATATATATATATATATATATATATATATATATATATATATATATATATATATATATATATATATATATATATATATATATATACAACCTTATTTTCAAAATACCGTCAAATATTTCAATAAATGGTTTGCATAAATATGTTAAATATAAATTTTTATTCTCTACAGTTAAATTTACACATGTTATCAAATTTTTTTTTCAATGTTAAGCTTTCGTTTAGAAAAAACACACATATATACACACACGTGTATATATACATATACACACACACATACACACACATATAGTGCAAGTTATAGCTAAGTTCAGGCTGTTATAGTATTTGCCAACCATTTATGTTTGACCAAATACCTCTCAGATAAAGAATTTAGGAAGCTCCAGAACTATTTTTTAACAGCTTTGCGATATCCACGTTTTAAAGTCTCGTACAGGCAGTAAGAGGGCCTGGAAAGTCGATCCTGCCACACTAAAGTAGAATTAAAGGGGGTTCACTGTAAGTCAAAAGACCGTCAAATCTGTATTACCCCAACCTAAAATAAATAAGTTTTGTCGCTGTGAAGGATGCATTCCACCAGGTTTGTGCAGATTGATTTTTTTTTACTCTGTTCGAAATCAGTGGAGACTTCAACACGTAAGTTTTCAGGTAACGCTTCTTTCACTGCAACATTCTTTAAATTATTTTCAGATTACTTAACAATTTATTCTTATTTGTGTCAGCATATACAGATGGTTGTCAAAACAATGTAAATACCGTAAATAACATGGTGGGGCCAAGGTGGTGTAGTGGTCAGACTACTTGTCTCCTACCTAGGCGAACCGAGTTCGATTACCGGTGGGGTCGCTTGGGATTTTTGCATGTGGGAATCGTGCCGGACGATGCCGCTTGTCGACGGGATCTCCCTGCCCGTGCAATCTGGCGTTGCTCCATACTCACGTCGCTTCTCCCTCATCGGCTCTTGAGACCTTGAAGTTACGAGCCGCCCAAATCTCTTCACTCCACTCCACTGAACGAACGTGATTGGTGCAGCTCGCATCGGACCGTGATAGCGAGAACAGGTTGTTCGAGATGCTGATAGAGTTCTGACGTATCTTGTGTCGCATTCGCTCCACCGTTCATTGTGACAATCCTTTTCACTGCTTAGCGATTCCGATCACTGAGGATTGGTTTTCGTCCACTATTATTCATCACCGACGATGTTTTGCAACGAGTTGCGTATGACCTCATCGCATAAACCCCCCCCCCCCCTCCTCGTCCAATTTTGACTCACCTACGTCTGACCGATCGCACGCACGAATATGTATTGTAGGGTGCCACAATGGCCGAGCGGTTAGACTGCTCGCCTCCCACCATGGCGAACCTGGTTCAATCCCTGACCGGTTACTCTGGATTTTTGTTGCCGCTGGTTGGCGTGTTTTCTCGTTGATCTCCCGTTTCCCCCCGCCTCTTCATTACGGCGCTGCTCCATACTCACGTCACTTCACCTTCGCCGGATCTCAAGACCCCGATGTTAGGAGCCGCCCATATATCTCCACTCACGTAATACACACTATAGTCCATTCACGGTTAGTACACACTTTTCTGAAGTCCTGTTAAAGTTATAATTCCAGGACATTCCTCTCTCTGCCTCACACAAACAAAGCTTAACCGAGTCTAGAAAATTACACCAAAGGGACGACAGGCATTGCCAACACACCTATTTTGCCACTGTTTTTATTCATATTAATATTTAAGGAAATATTATGATTTATAGATAAAATATTAACAAAAGTTCAGTTTAACCAAAAATATATTACTTTTATGTTATCACAAGTATAAAACGCTTGTGACACATGGCATAGTTAGAAAACAACTAAACAGGTCACACATTGAGTGATTTTTCAGAGGTTTGATTCAGGACGTGCGAAGGAACCGCGCATAGATTACACCGCCTAGCGCACTGCAAATTATCGTCCTACACTGCAATTTCAACCGACAGTCGCAGCGCACGAATTGTCACTGTTACCAACTCACAAAGGTGCTATATTTCAGAACATAGGTGTTGCCATTATTTTGATAACCATCAGTAGGCATATACCGTCACACACAGACGTGCAATATATGTGTAAAACACTAACATGCACACTTCTCGTAAGTCACGTGTGTTACAGAAATACGAGCGGATTTCTAGTGCCCTTTTGCATTACAATAATAAATATGACGATTGGTTACAATCTAATTTTATTTTATTTGTTGTATGTTAGCACAAATTGACTAAATTTTTACGTGGTTATGATGAAGCAGAAGTTTTATAGTTAAGAAAAGTACATGGTAATTTTAGGTTACATTAATGCACTTATAAAGTCTCTGCATGACACAGACTTAACGTAGACGTTAGTTCCGAGTAAGATAACTATCTAGACGTATTAGAGAAAAATACGAAACAAAATATTTTTGCTATTAAAATAATAATTTGAAATGACGTTATCCTCTATTAATGACGCTAGGTAGAAAAGGGCAAATAATTCATTGTTGACAAATAACCTGGCAAACTAATGTATTTTGGAAACTTCTAGCATGGAACAATAATTTACGATGTTTGTAACTAATTATGTGAGTAAGTAATTATGATAATAAGGGCCTACCTGTTCGAACTATAAATAACGTCTAAGTATTTTTTTTTTTTTATTAAAACTATTCCTGCAGATTAATTTTTTACACTTTTACAATCACTCCTATGTATAATGGAAAATTATGGTGGATTTTCCGACTATGAGTTAAACTGGGATTTTAAATGATCTCAGTCAGCAATTGATTTAACTCTGAGATAATGAATAAACGCACCGTATCGCCCGCACCTTAGTACGAATGTTCACACTTAGGGAAGTTCCATATCTGTTATTTAAATTGTACAATAATGTTTGCAACCGCTTGGTTACACGAATGTATTTTGTTGCAGGTGTGGCTGCTATTCACTGCCATATGTGTGGCGGTTGGAGAATACCCACCTTCGGCTACACATCTGCCTGCATACGACCCTCCCACACAGACCTATACTACTCCTTTACCACCAACACCACCACTCCCATCAGAACCTGGATTGTCAATCACACCACCTCCTCCACTAGCCACTCATGGATTTCCGTCACTATCAATAACTGAATTTGCTCCGCCTCTCTTGTCAATTCCATTACTTTCATATGAAGTTCCTACAAACCCGGTTCCTCCTCAATATGGACTATCGTCATCACAGCCTCAATCTCTATACGAACTTCCTGACTTCGTAAATGCTGTTGGTTTTATACATACACCTATAAAACTTATCCATCCTACATCCCTTACATATGCGCATGAACATAGGCTTCCTGTTGTGTCATCTCCAACTAAATTTGTATCAACGTCACAACTCCCACCACCACCGTCACCACCGCTTCCACCGCCACCTCCTCAAAATTATCGTCCTACACATTCCTATGGACTTCCTCAAAAAGATTCCCCACCTATATTCGAAATTGCCTTCGAACCATTACCCTTTCTCTTACCTACTTTATCCTCTCTGAAAACAGCACCTTCTCCTCTGCCCCCACCTCCTCCTCCACCACCACCTCCTCCCCCATCACCACTACCACCTCAAAATGATCGTCCTACACATACCTATGGGCTTCCTCTAAAAGATTCCCCACATAAATTCGAAATTGCCTTCGAGCCACCACCCCTACTCTTACCTGCTCTATTACCTCAGACACCTCCACCTCCTATTACTCCACCACCTCCGCTTACTCCACCACCTCCTCCTCTGCCACCAGCACCATCAGTACCACTACCACCCCAAAATTATCGTCCTACACATACCTATGGACTTCCTCAAAAAGATTCCCTGACTAAATTCGAAATTGCCTTAGAACCATCACCCCTACACTTACCTGCTCTATACCCTCAGACACCACCACCTCCTCCCCCACCACCACCACCTCAAATTTATCGTCCTACACATGCCTATGGACTTCCTCAAAAAGCATCTCTGCCTAAATTCGAAATGGCTTTCGAACCATCACCCTTTTTCACACCTGCTTCATACCCTCCAAACACAGCTCCACATCAGCCATCACCACCTCCACCTTCGACACCACCACCACCTCCACCACCAACACTACCACCAGCTTCGCCCAGTAAACAACCACCGCAACCTGCATCGCCAGATTATGGGCTCCCTCTGTCACTGACAATCCTTGATACTTTTAAACCATCTGATCAAATTAGTCCACCAACCAAGGCTCATGGACTTACTTTAATATCAAACAAACCAGGCGCTTCACCAGAAATAAAACCAACTGCTAGTATACCCCCATTTCCTCCTTCGAATCTTCTATTATCCACCTCATCAACACCACTCCCAACACTACCTACGCCACCCACTCCATCACCACCCACTCCATCATCTGCTTTGCCTTTACACCTACCATTCAGTAGTTACGGACCTCCGAAACCATCCCCAGCACCTTCACCCTCTCCACCACCTACCCCACCACCACCTCCACCACCACCTCTACCACCACTTCAATTACCTTCTTATGAACCTCCAAAACCATCTGCAGCACCACCTTATCCACCACCTCTTCCTCGTCCACCCCGTCCATTTCATACTTATGGACCTCCAAAGCCATCTTCAGCACCTCCCTCTCTCCCTCCACCATTACCTCCTCCCCAAAACCCTCCGCCACCACCAACCCTTCCTCCTCCACATCATCCATTCCTTACTTATGGACTTCCAAAACCATCTTCAGCACCTCCCTCTTTACCACCTCCCCCTCCACCACCTCCTCCACCCCGTCCATTCCCTACTTACGGACTTCCAAAACCATCTTCAGCCCCTCCATCTTTACCACCTCCCCCGCCACCACCTCCACCACCTCCTCCACCCCGTCCATTCCCTACTTACGGACTTCCAAAACCATCTTCAGCCCCTCCCTCTTTACCACCTCCCCCGCCAACACCTCCTCCACCCCGTCCATTCCCTACTTACGGACTTCCAAAACCATCTTCAGCCCCTCCATCTTTACCGCCTCCCCCGCCACCACCTCCTCCACCCCGTCCATTCCCTACTTACGGACTTCCAAAACCATCTTCAGCCCCTCCATCTTTACCACCTCCCCCTCCACCACCTCCTCCACCCCGTCCATTTCCTACTTACGGACTTCCAAAACCATCTTCAGCCCCTCCCTCTTTACCACCTCCCCCGCCTCCACCTCCTCCACCCCGTCCATTCCCTTTTTATGGGCCTCCAATACCATCTCCTGCCCCTCCCTACCCACCACCACCACCTCCGCCCCATCCTTTCGCTACTTATGAACCTCTAAAACCATATCCAGCCCCGTCTTCTCCACCACCACCTCCACCTCCACCTCCTCTTCCACCACTTCCATTACCTACTTACGGACCACCCTCTTCCCCAGTTTCTAACTATGGACCACCTCCACCGACGTCGTCTGCATATGAACCGCCTCTGTCCTCGCCTCCTCCCCCTCCACCACCACCACCTCAACTTCTACCTCTCCCTACACATGGGCCGCCACCCCCACTGTCCCTACCGACATACGGACCTCCTTTAGCATCACCAAGTCCACCCCCTGCGCCATTCCCTACATACGGGCCACCCTCTGCACTTCCTACATCAACATATGAACCTACCGCTCCAGGGCTTTACCCAGTTCCGGCACTTGAACCAGAGCCTTCGTCGTCCTCGGCGAGCGCCCCACTATCTTCCGTGCATATGGATTTCCTCGCCCTGCCGCAAGTTCTGCTGCAGCCATCCCTCGAACCCTTGCGCCAGTTCCATTCGAGCGCCACTTCTCCCCTGCTGGCGGCTACATCGGCGTCCCGCCAAGGTCTCAAACGCCTGGTGCCTCGGAAACGCCTATTTTAGCCAGTATTCATTAATGTGTCCCCACATCAGGTAAGTAACATTAGTTTTATTTAAATTTCTTTTTAGAGCAGACTTTTCATTGGCGCACATTTGTGCGAGCAAGATAGAGTGGCCAAGCCTAAGGTTTATTCAACTCGGGTTAGGAACCAAACGAGATTTACTATGGGAGAGTTTGGCATACAACAATATTCTGATTTTACCTGGATTTGGGATAAGGGACAATTACAGCCGCTAGGTGCGCAGTGTTCCCAAAGGCAACTTTTAATTAAAATTTTAAGCTTCGTAAATAATAAAAGAGAAATATTTTACCTTGCTTTATGAATTTTACAGTTATACTGCTTTTCATGTAGAAAATATAGAAAATCTGGTACACAAGCGAACCTACCACTTACCTAATGGCGAAAAATTTTTGTTGCTAAACTTATAACATTTATATTCCCAACCTGAATAGAAGACGTAACCTTAGAAATGTCCAACGGTTTGTTTATGTTTTCTTCTTACCTTTAATGGCTTACGTTTTTCCTTCACCCACAAAACGACTTCTTACTTTTTCACATCGATAAAATTATAGGATAAAATTTACAAACTCCCAGGATATTGCAGTTTTGTACTTCCAAGTAATCGTGACCTTAGATTATACAGCACCAGTGGCGGCTGCTGAGGTAGGGCTGCGGGGCGCAGTACTCCTAATAAAATCTCAGAAGGCATACCTCTATTTATCTGCTACTCAGTAAATAATACTGCGTACGAATACAGAGGCTACTTCGCAGCCAATGTTTTTGAGATGGACGAGACTCTTGTCACAAGAGGAATGTTTTTGGAAATATCGTGTTGGGGGGGGGGGGGGGCAGATTCTTCGCCCCGAAGTGGGTTGAGCTAATAGTGAGAGAGAGATGACCGTAACATATGACTAGGGGTGCTACGGGAGGGAGGGAAGACTTCAGGGGCTCGGCCCTTTTCAGCCAATCGCATATTGTAAATCGGAGAGAGTTGGGCGCGCCCCTGCTCAAACAAAAAAATGGTTTCCTGGAACTTGACAAAGCTACCAAAACTACATGTTTTGTAAGCACACTTTCGCGCTCCACTTTTTGCAGATGTTAAACACGTTTCTTAACAATGCTTGTATTTATTTCGAATATTTTTTATTTATATATATCGTTCAAACTCGCGTGAGCTACAAATATAGCGTGTAATACTCTGAATAATTTTGTTGTTAATTGGTCAGAAGCAGGGTTGAATTGTTGTTAATGCCATGTTGTGTAAACTTGTAAATAATTGTTAATTCGGCGAGTAACATTTTAAACCTTATTACGACAAAGTTTTTCAATTACGAGAATAAACTAGGCCTACAGAATCTGGGACCAGCAATTTTTTTTGCGAATGAAACCTAATGATCTTGCGTCGACTGACAATGGGGTAAAAGATTTAAAACATTTAGGAGACAAAGTTAAAAGACATAAATCATGTTCGCATTATATAAAAAATGCCATAAAATTTTCATTGCTTGGTAAGGTGAATATACATTGCCAGTTAGATAGCGTGTACAGGTTGACGAATGGATTTTTTTTTTACAAATATATTAATTAAGGTACGCCACTTTTATCCTCTAATTTAAATTTGACATGAATTTTGTATGTAATGTAGGCTATGTAAATTAGTATTTCGTTTTAAAAATATTTGTTTTAGAATATTTAAGTTATTATCATCATTAGTATGGTAGAATTGGTATTATGTTATCTCTCGTCGTCTCGTATAATATACGACACCATGTAGGTACTGGTTGGAAGGCATATAACCTAAACTAACTTAAAACAAATACATACCTGTGATTGTGATTAGATATGGACCAGCGGCCACAGTATGTTGACCATTACAAATCGGGTGATGATACATTTTTCTTCAAACAACCACACTTATTTTTTGTATTTAGCTACATAAGCTACACTTACTTAAGCCTGTCGTACGCAATATATTTATTACTGTGCCTATTTAAAAAAATTATATTTGTAATGATATGTGTCAGGACAGCTACAGCCCTTCCAGTTTCGAAAGTCACCAGACGCCACTGTACAGCACTTTACTTATATCTGCTTGAAACTGTTAAAAGTTAAATAGATATATTTTCGATGCAGTAGTTTGGTCTCGGTACTTGAATTGAAAACACGTCCTTATTCCATTCTTTTCTAACAAGTATATCAGTAAATTAATTAATGTTGGAATACATATTGTAGTTCTAAGAACGACAGTTCCAACTTCTTCCAGAGAGAAAAGTGAAATTACTGTATAAGTCAGGTATTTGAAGAATAATGGGAAAATACTTACTTTTAAGTGCCTGACTACAGTTTGTTATTATTACCTATGCCAGAGGTTATGGTAGTTTTTGTAGGTAGCATACTATGCCCATGGGTACTCGGAGACGATGCGCGGGCAGCTGTTGTCACTGCCAGTCCCTTCTCTCTCCGAACACTGGTTTCTGGGTCGGCCTCTTTGATCTCCCGAACACGGGCGACGAGGATCGCCTCGAGACGAATCGTCCCGGACAAGCTTAACAGGTACCAAGCAATAGTTTTAGACCGCCAGCCCCATGATTGACAAACAATCAAGGCGTGACGTCGTGGTCGCCAAACACAAGGCAGTGGAAAGGCGACTTAAGAGGACTATGTAGCTGCGCGTCCAAGCTCAATAAGCGAGGGAGCAATACGGGCTACACTAACACGCGCGCCCAGCGCCTCATCGCTCCTACGCGCAAGGTGTGCAGTGTTTCCGTTCTAACGCTTTACTGTGTAAACAAGACCTGTAACAGTGGGGTTTTGTTACACGCGATGGAAGTACACAGATCAAACCACGTACGTATAATCGTACTTTTCACTTACCGCTTAAAGAAACTTCATAAGCAAGCTTTAAAAATGCGATGTTTGACCACTTTCACGATTTTTTTCCCTCCATTAATACACTTAATATGATAAAAGTTAAAAGATAGTGACATAGGCAATAGTTTTTTTTCTGGCAAAACTTCGTATTTCCAGAACATTTATTTACGCGCAAACAACGATTTCACAGAAAGTGTTTCAGTACGTAGGACCCTTAACACCACTCGTTCCCCGACGCCGTGAACCGGGTTCTACCCCCGGCGTGGTCAAGAACGAATTTGCGCGTGTGCGAAACGTGGCGGACGTTACTGCTACCAGGTTACTCACGCTTAATTGAGAACTTTTAAAATCAACCTTTGATGTGTGTGCATGTATTTGAACGGGCACACTGATTGAAATGCTCCAAGTTAATTTGTTAACGAATAGGTAGAAAGTAGTTCTATGTCTTGACGTTGAAATAAAATTGGTACGTAAACAGTGGTTAATACTGAAGTGATTTATTTTGCTTTCCTTTTTTTTTTTTTTTTTTTAATTCATAGCAGTGTAAGAATTAGCAAATTAAAAAAAAAATAATTTTTAAAATAACTTCACAGTTTTACGTGGCCGACGCATGAATAAAGTAATTTGGCAATGATAATTTTCAATATGGTTGAAGAATACACAATGCGTATATAAGTAGATCTTGAGCACAGCTTTCAAAGGTGCTCAGTTTACCGAGAACCACCTACAGGCGGGTTTACTCTAACCCTTTTAGACCCACTTTAATTTACAGTTTCAGGTGTTGCAAACAAATAATTTCGTGATGAGTGCTGTACTTAATTGACACAATCCTTGTTACGATGTCACAGCCAATGAGGTGAAGGCTGTATGTTCGGCTACAGTTATATGAACCAATTATGACCTAGACTAGTAAGAGAGTTTGCGAATCATTTACCCACATGCGAGTATTCAGCAAGATTTCTGGAAACGCTGGTCTCAGGACTATCTTCACACCTCACAGCAGCGTCCAAAGTGGCAGGAAGAAAATCAGCCTCTTCCCACTCAGCAGCTTGTATTAGTAAAAGAGGACAGGCTTTCTCCGCTGCAGTGGCGCTTAGGACGCATCGTTGAGCTGCACCCTGGTCGTGATGTAGCCACTGTTCGCACAGTGGACGGAACCTTTAGACGCCCCGCCGTTAAACTGTGCCCACTGCCCTTTAAGGGTTGAAATGAGTATTTCAAGGTGGGTGGTGATGTTTGGTACTGTGTGTATAGACATCTTTGTAAATATTACTGTGTGCAGATTTGAGCTTCCCGCCATTGCAATCAGTGGCGCGCTCGTAGTGCTTCTAGGAACTAGCATATTTAGACAGTCAGTTGTTCGCAAATTCGTTCGGGGAAACTGGTGCTTTGTTATTGCCCGCCAGTTTTCATATAAACAAACTTTCGTGTTATACAGTCCATCGCAATGTTCGACGCAACATTTATTGGTCCTGTAATTGGTTACTGCGCTTGGCAGTGTATAATACGTGCCAGAAATTACCTACATGCACTTTATGTACACAGTTGTGAACACTGGGTCTGAATGGGCTAGGTAATGCCGTTTCCATCACCAATGCATTCCGTCGCTGATCTATCTCAATGTCACTTCAACCCTATCGGTGCTTATATCTTAAATTGCTAAGCGCCGCCCAAATCTCTCGCTCTCTACTTGGAGGACGACTTGCATATCAAATTAACACATTGAGGTCTGCACACATTTACTGGCACTTGAGACAAATTACAAGTGAGTTACCTGTATCCACTACTGCAAGAATACCGGTTCTGTTGATGTGTCTGATAGAACTCCCCATCGTCCTATTGGTCCATACCACACCGGAAACTACCCCGTACTTTACAGCGTTCATTATTGGCCGATCATCAACCAATGGAGAGCCGAGCTTATATTGACCCAATAAAATGTTTCTTATCGTATAAAAAGATTTACAATCAATCATGTCCCTTTGAGTGGCTATAAAATAAATTATATTGTTAGCAATATAATTGTCACTACACTGTCGTGTTCTTGTGGAGTCGTGTTAAACATTAGCCGAACAAAGACTTCACATCCATGCGAATTCTTTTCTGAAAAATAAAGAAATGTTCACATTAGTCTTGCTCTAGCTAAACTCGAGCATAGGCTATGAAGTGTTAAATATCGCCCAAATCTCTCGCTCTCTACTCGAAGGACGACTTGCATATTAAATTAACCTGAAAATACATCTAAGAGCATACGCCCATGGCTTCCCAGACCAGTGGTGTGTGGTGATGTGTTTCAATGTAAGCTGGTGCTTGCTCAGTGCTGTACGTACTCGGCGCACGTAGCAGGAAACCGTAAACAGAGTGGGGCCGGGAGAAACTGAATGTATTGCGGCCACTCACGAGAGAGCGGCCAGGCACACATTACGCACGAGCCGTGAGGTCCACTGCACTGCATACGTTTTAAGTGGCCGGCGTGTAAACTAGCAAACGATTATGTAAAGCACAGAGAAAAACACAGCTTACCTTGCAGCAGTTCACTGCACGCCGCTGTCCCAGACATCCGAACCCCGAGACGTCGTATCCCGAAGGCGAGGTACATCGCCTTTGAATAA
This sequence comes from Dryococelus australis, assembly GCA_029891345.1. Lineage (NCBI taxonomy): Eukaryota > Metazoa > Arthropoda > Insecta > Phasmatodea > Phasmatidae > Dryococelus > Dryococelus australis. The sequence goes on along the minus strand of CM057001.1, from coordinate 80,909,708 downwards.
CATTTCTTAGCGCTGCATAATTGCTTATGTTCATAAAAGTGAAATAGCGTGGCGGCTCTTTTGATGTGGGGGTAGCTGTTCGCTGATTGGGCGGCTCGGCGCTCTGCCACAGGCTGCAACTTGATACCGCGCACTGCGAAATTTTCCCTATTGGCCGGCCCGCTGACTGGCGAACGGTGCTCTAACATTTCGCCAGCGAATTCTTGCCATTTTGCTGGCGCGTGAGGTTGGAGCTCGCTCATATATTACATATGATGTAGACGGCTTATCCGTCTTCTGCGCTTGTTCCCAACATTGACCTACCCCGAAGGAACACAACTGTCAAAGTCACATGGTCAACAGTGATTGGCGTGTTTGATAATATCTTCGTTTTTAAATGACAAGCACTTTTGTATGAACAAAATACTTTTACCAATTCTAATTTGATCAAATTGCGTTACAAATTGGTTAGAAGCAGTACACAAACAACTCAAAGCACTTGTTTACTAAACAGTGTTCTAACCTGAAATCCAGTTCCACGCCATTTTTGCAAGTCATGTTGGCAGGTGAGGAGTTCAATGTTGGGACACAGAGATTAGTTGTGCGCAGCCAGCGAGATCGGTCTACCTCATCTTTAATCTATGAGCTCGCTATAGTACAGGAGGCTGTTCCACCTCTGTAATCTGAAGCATTATGTGCCGGCACCTCGATGCCACGTAACATTTCGCCAGAGATCAGTAAAATCCGCGTTGTTTTTCGGTGACAGAATAAACAGTGTGTTTTTTAGATGAAACTATTAGACTAAATGTGCCCCAAATGTGTTTACCTATGAAACGAAAGTCCATTGCGGACGATGACGGAGTGGCACTTTCAGGACATCACACACATTGGAAACATTACTTTAATGACCCCCAACATAGCTTAATACTTCTTTTTCAGAATTCTGTATCCAAAAAAAATTGGGTTTGGCTGTGTTAGGGACACGGCCGTTTGTTTTGCGTGAATACGTCTACATAGACGCGCTCGGACACCTTGATATTTTGTTTAGGTTCTCGACACTGCTTCACTAGATCATATAGTGTTTTATGGGTATTACTGGATTGCTTTTGAGATGCTCTTTCCAACCGTATACGATTTATATATTTCGACTTGGCTTTTTAACGAGTATAGTCCAAAATTGTGGTAAGTTTTCTCAATTTTCCTCAATAAACTCCTGCAATTTCACCATTACCACGCCACGCGAGCATTTTTATATACGTAATCGATTTATCTTGACGACATCTGTCGATTGAAACCTAAACGAGCGTCATAGCTTCTCCTAGTCAAAAGTTACACTACACGGACGTTATGAGACGCGGCGAAACGAACTCAAAATTACCCCCCCCCCTACTCAAGCGCGATGCTTCACATTCCTCACTCAACGTAACATATTCTTTGAACCTTCGGCAATCGCGATTTGGAGCTGCAATGCCAAACTGTATCCCCGATTTTGTTATCATCGGATTTTCCGGATTGCTTCCCACTATGGTCGCAAATTTAAAGACGTATTCAGTGAATATACGAACCGGATAAATGCGAAACTACGACAGATTTCTCTTGGCTTTGCTACAGAGCCGCGACTGATAAAATTACGGGGCCACCGCTTAAAGCCACGTTCAGACGAGTCGCCGACGGAATGACAGCACGACAGCTGAGCTCCTTGCGCGTAGAGGCGATACCGATTTACATACGCCGGTCGGTGTCGTCCTTAGCGCTTCATCGATGTTTTTCCTCGCCCAAACAAACATACCCCGCACAGTCACCCCACACAGCGGTATGCTTCATGTTTCTCAGATTCACCAGTTATCATATATTCACGGTTACTTCACACTTTTCTGAAAACCTGCTAAAGTTATACTTCCAGTATTTTCCTCCGCCTCTTGCAAACTAAGATTAACTAAATCTAGAAAATTACACCAAAGGACAACGCACTCAGCTGTTATGATATTTTGCATGATAGCTATTTCTTACTAAGCGTTACCAACACACATGTTTTATTGCTGTTTTTATTCTTATTTATTATATATTATAATTTATAATTTAAGTATTTGTAAAACTTCAATTTAAGGAAAAAAATTATAGTTTTATGTTTATAGAGGTATAAAACGCTTGTGATACACAGCATATTTAGGAAATAACTAAACACGTAATACATGGGGTGACTTTTCAAAGGTTTGATTCAAAACGTGTGAAGAAACCGCGAATAGACTATATTCAAATGGCTTAGGTTTACTTTTCGTTTCGTGCTGAAGATGTAGCTGCATTTAATAAGTCAAATCCAAACCAAATATAAACTTCTGGCATAATAATTGTACGGATAGACGAGATATCTTATATAAAAACTTTAGGATTTAAAGATCTTTTCAAAAAATTAGCAAATTTCTCGAAAAGTCTTATCAAATTAATGAAGTGTGTTACTCAAACACAGCCGACTCAGATTTGTATCATTTCATGTTTACGGCATGTCATAATTTCATATGTTAAAATTATTTCTCCTTCAGTACTTAAAAAGTGATGATATCGATCACGTTTCAGACGTCAATGGATAGTTGGAGAATCTACTGGCAGAAAAATTACTCGAAAAGTATCAGAAACTGTATGATTGGCGTGTTTACATAAATTGCGTTCTGCAGTGGACTGCGATTTACGTTGGACTGTTTGCACTATACGGCTTACTACAGATATTGTTGTTTACAACGGTTTCCAAGATACTGGGTTATCGATTCGGTGCTAATATTCTGAGTCGTGCTGTGGGCATGTCATGCGTGAACAGTAATCGATTCAGCCTTCTCGGATAACGAGCGCGGCGCCTTATCGATCTTATCTACCAGAGACCACACGCATTCCATTACCCCATGGAAAATTTAATCATGCACGCGTAATGTAAAGGAGCAAATAATATTTATCTTAGGCTTCATTTTATTTTTGACACAGAAACCGCGCAGTTTCATAGTTGCTGTTTAAAATGTACAGTTTTTTTTTTTTTTTAAGAGTATGTTAAAAACACATGAGCTATTTTAATTTCCAAACATATATTATCAAAACGTTTATGACAGACTCCTTCAAATACAGGAAAAACCTTTAAATTTATTTGCTAACAAGTTTCCCTGCGTAACAAGCTAGACAAATTTTATATACGTTCTAAAAAAATACTAGTTTGTATAGCCAGTAAGCTTTACATTTTGAAACGTTCCAGAACCAGAGTGTTAGAGTTTCATCTATCAGTAATAACACAGAGAAATGTTCATAGCAATGAAATGTGGGCCTAATTAGGGTATCATCTTTATTTTATTTCGCGGGAAAAAGGAACAAGTGAGCAGAGTGGGGGAGCTTTAGTTTATTGTCTTTCGTGAGACGGGATTATTTTGATGTTCTTATAATGCCGGAATCACATAGCCCCAACGCGCACGACACGACGGTCAACAGTCAATGAAATACAAGATAGATCGTCGTAAATACAAAACGCGATACATACGTCGCTGTTCGTATTCGTACAGATACAGCAATATATACACGCACACACTTTGACCGAAGTTAACCTTACACTCGAATTTACGATGTAGACAAACAAATATTATTCACTCGCTTCAAAAGGATGGAAAGTGCGGAATTTTCCAGGCCACGTGCATTTCAATAATTGTATTAACGGTTTACAAATACATTTACAGAACACGCTAACGTACTGTTGTAACCTCTTGAACACATGTTTTTCCATGGCAATCGCCGCGAGTTTACTTCACTAAAATCACGTTTGTTCGTCAGTAGCATTAAATAATTTATTTAAAATCATTCAGTAAAATAAACTCTGCGCACGTTTCCTCATACAAACAAACTTAAACTTATATACGGAAATTATATTCTTTTCGCGTAATTGTGGAAGGTGGTTAGGAAAATGGCGGAACGACCAATTTTAACGACCTGACGATTAATATTCCATTTCACTCGACAAAACGCACTACAACGGTACCTTCAACCAACTGTTTGGAAAAAGCAAATAAAAAATAATTAACTACCGATTAAATACTCCGACAACACCAATACGATATTCGTATAATAAACATGATGAGAAAAAAAGCGCTCGCATAACTGCCTTCGCCGGGCTGGACACTGGAAACATAAACATGGCTAGCCATTGGGGGGAAACGTTTACTGTTCGTATGTGTCGACACACTCTGTTATAATTGCTGAACATGTTTTTAAAGTCCCGTTACTAACAGCGAAGGAAATTTCACATTGCTTTTGAAACATAATTTAAACCATAAATGTTGTAAGTATAATTAGGATTTTAAATCACAACTTTTAGTTCCGAGTACTATTTTCTTCCAAAGACATCATCAAAATAGCCAACCTAACAACACGGACTGCGCAGCAGTTCATCAGCTGATACAATACTGTAGGAGCGAAAGCATTTACTGTTTACATAGTGTGTAGGTTGGGCACATTGACTGTCGAATTTGAAACCACTTATATGAAATGGACAATAGTTAATTTATTCGATAGTAGTTAATTTATTCGAAGTGCTCTAGAGTACGTTAGTTGTAAACTAGTTGCTTGTCTACCTCATCCAGTATAGCAAAAAGGAAAAGAGGTCAGACTTTATAATTGAAGTAAAAATATTACTACATCAAAGGCTGGTAAATAAGCTCATGTTTTTAAGCTATGTACTTTATACCAAAATAGATTTTTCGGCTACATACTTTTTGCGTAATTATCTTTCAGATTTCACAATAATCCTTTCAGTAATGTAAAAATAAAACCCAAATAGCATTCTGAGTTGGGACAAGATAAGTCACAACAAAACAATGGCTAAGGTTACCAAGATGTGTCTAGAACGTCAAGAATTTACTTATGTTATTGGCGATTTACACAACGTTATAGTTGTTTGTCGCATCTTATTTATATTTTCCAAATCAATAGCTTTAAGGTTCATTTCAAACGTTGTTCCTCTGACACTGACTTCCCATGTTCCTTTAGGACGTCGTCTTCTCTGCACTGGAACCCGCCCCATTAACTTACTAGTCCAATTATCTTCTTTGATACGACATGAAACTCCATGGCTATCCCAAACACGTTGTCTCAATATTATCAACTATTAGGGTGTCTATATATTTTTTACATTATCTCGTAATGCAAAATTACATTAAAATTTCTAAAATCCCATTTCTATTGAAAGTTTTTTTGTTTCTGTGTTATGTTATTTCCCATAATTCAGCTTCATAGATCATATAATATCAATGATGGTTCTATAATTGCTCAGACACTTGTCCTCACGGACCAATGCACGTTGTAATTTCGATTCTTCTTGAGCCGTTTTTTGTAGTGATGACCCTCATAAAATTACACGAGTCTACATGCTTCATTACTCTTCGATAAATTGTCAAATATCGATATATGCTCAAGATTCTGAATATTGTGATCCCCCCCCCCCCATGATAATTGTTAAATATCACTCCTCTTCCCAACTTTCTAAACATAAACAAATGCAATATTTATACTACGCAAAAAATAACCTGATCGTTGGCCAAATTTTAACAAGACTGCTTGAGTCCAGATATAGCTCAGATAATGTAGTGGTTATTTGACAATATTGTCTTAATAAAGCCTTGGTAACAGTAGGATCTTCACATAATTATTTCCTTATTTTGATATTACTGGTCGCACCACTAAAGTGTTCTGCCAGCAAATAAATTAAATAAACGATCCAAGATTAGTTGTTGTCAAAAGACACGTAAACCACACACAAAGAATTCCGCATAAGGAATTAAATGATTTATAACAAGGTAAAGGAGGCAAAACAGCAAGAAAGTGTATTGAAAAAAACGAGGACAATACTTACACATTTGTATACGTATATAACTCTGGACAACGAAAGTGTAATGAAATAAACGAGGACAATACTTACGCACTTGTATACGTATATAACTCTGGACGACAACGAAAGTGTAATGAAATAAACGAGGACAATACTTACGCACTTGTATACGTATATAACTCTGGACAACGAAAGCAACATTGACGACCGCAGTGAGGAAACCCGATAAATACACAGAAACTGGACGACACAGCGAAAACAAGGCACGTGAACTCGCCAGCGCTTTTTATGACAAAAACGTTTGAGACGATACTGCAACTGTAATTTGCTCCAGTTTTCAGGCGCAAATACAGAGTCCCAGTTACAGATTTGTACTGGTTATTAATATTCATATGCACGTAATAAAGATTGTATATGATTAAATAATGGTTTCAATTATTAGTCCTTGGTTATATTTTTCTGTAAAATTGTTGCGTAGTAATCTGTGGCAGGTTTAGATAATAGTGGCATACAGCGGAAGTATACTACAAAAATAAGGGGGGGGGGGGGAGAAGTAGATTTTAAGCAAGGATTTCAAAAATGCTCAATTAACTGCGAACAAATATGTACTTTTTTTTTTTTTTTACTTTGCTGATAGAAGTATATGTGTTTGAAAACTCTGCTGCAACTTCGTATAGTTACAAGTTTCTGTTGACTACGATTCCCTCTAGAACAGCTGTACTGTGCTTGCATTGTCAAAGTTACGAGTCTTGCCTACTGCAGTAGGATGTTTACCTCGAATATATACATATATATATAAAGTTTAGAATTAAATACTTTGTAAGGAATACTCATTTTTTAAGACGGAATACCAAGTTCTATCAGAAACAAACAGAAACACACAGTGGGGGACAGTCATCCCTGAGGTGGTCAAACTAGACAGACACCTGTCATACGTTCAAATGCGCCCTGTTTCACCGTCATGCGTCACCGACGCTCACGAGATGTTTTTTTTTCTTTTCGGTTCCAGATGATTGCTGGAGCGTCACGCAAGACGTGGGCAGGAAAGAAGTCAACCGCTGTGACGTCACGCACGCCTACTGCAACGTGGGGAGATCGCAAACAACGCCAGAACTGGATCGCGTGTCCATGGACATACATGACTGATCAGCTACTGAGTTCCAGCTGACCTTGTGAAATGTCGTGTTGGCAAAATCCACACGTGCTTACCTTCATGAACTCTTATTAATGAGTTTTATTTTTACTAACGAATGTGATTAACCCTTCGCAGTGGTCAGTTTTATGACTTGCTGTACACTGTTAGAGCAGTGGATAATTTTGTAAGTACAGCATGTGTGTGTAATTAATTCATGTAGTTGTAATATTATAACTACTTATGCAATTAAAGCAAGTTTTTTAAATACCAAGAAGTTATATGCATTTATGACAAAATTAAAAACTTAGGTTCTATATAGAATAATCCTTATAATGTGTGTTGTTTTAAACTAATATTTGTATCGATTAAATAAAAATATTTTATATATAGGTAATTTTACTTTTTCTTTTCTCTTTTTCACTCAGTGTGATTTGTCGTGGTGTAATGCACCTGGCTTGCACTAAGCAAGTCGTGGTTTTGATCCCTATCATCTTCACTGACGGATGTATACCCAAAATGGTTTCTCATTATTGTTCTGTGAAGTTAAAGGTTTAGTTCTATGCCATGTGTTGCTCTGCTAGCACCTTCACACATTGCACTTTCACACATTCGCGGATTAGCCAGGTCTGTATTAAGACAAATAAACGTTGACCTTTTGTTTTCTTAAGAACTAAGTAAACGTAATTTAAAACTTGTGTTAAAATTTAAAAAAATAATAATTCAGTACTATATACAAAAATATAAGTCACGTTAGCGATGTGATAATAAGCTTCAAAAACTGTATATTAACTGAAAATTTTAATTGAAAATTACACTCTGGTATTAACACAGTGTGTGATCTTAACCTTTGACTGCACTAAATTTCTCATCTGGATTAGGAGTGAAAAGATACAAACATACACACATATACTGTCTTATCATAAATAAATAGCACATGTCACAAGTTAATGTTTAATAGTTCCTCTGTTATTAACGTGCACAGTGTGGTAAGACAATATGAGAGGAATGCATGAATTTTACGCTACATGAACAACGTTGCGTGTGTGCGAGCGAGTGTATAGGCCGTCCACGATAAAGTGAGCACTTTTGAAGACCTAGTTACTTTTTTCTTTCAACCAATTTATATACTTCCACCACTTGTTAATGTAACCCCTGCCATGTGAGTAATAAACACAGTGTATACATTCACCATACCCAAAACCAAAAGTCCGAGAGCATAATGAAATGTATTTATTATGCCTGATAAAAAAACTTCAAAAGGTGCTCACTTTACCACGAACGGCCTATATAGGCTGTTCACGGTAAAGTGAGTACTTTTGAGACCCTAGTTACTTTTTCCTTTCAGCCATTTTTTTCCTTTAACCACCTTTTTAAATAAATATTATTATGTAAGTAATAGACAAAGTGTGTAGATTCCACCACACTAGGAAATTAAAGTCTAATGCTAAAATAAAATATATTTGTATACTATTATTCCAAATGAGAGGGCTTTCAAAGGTGCTCACTTTACCGTGAATACCCTATAGCCATTCTGCTATTGTCATTTCCGCTTACAGCCGGTAGTGGCAGCACTACAACTGTAGAGGAAATGCCGGAGGTGACACAGTTTTATATCCAGCAAAGTAAGTTTATTTTAAAATTGTTAGTGGAAATGCAGGAACATGATTGAGGCGCAGAGACGAAGAGTGCAGAATCTGATACTGCATCAACATTATGTGTAACAATGGCACGATTAAGTGACACGTTTGAGAGGGACAGTACTGTGTGTGATGTGAAGAAAGGATGGTGCGGCAGGAAGAGGACAACAACGGACGAAGGAAGTGTGAGGGCGGGGACGGGGTTGTGTTTGCACACATTAACATGTTCCTGCGGGAAGTTGAATTTCGTACGGCAAATTGCGAGTGAGTCAAGTATCAGCAAATAAAGTTCACCATCGCATTTTAAAACAATTAAAGTGGAAGCCCTACACCCCCACGTTACTTCATGCTATAGGCTATTCATGGTGTAAAGTGAGCACTTCCGGAAGCCCTTTTTTTAAATAATAGTCAATAAATATATTTTACTGTAGTTTTTGCCGTTCGGTGAAATATATACACTGTGTTTATTACTTACATGGCAATATTTATTTTAAAAAGCGGTGGAAGGATAAAATATGCCTGATAGGAAAAAAAGTAACTAGGGCATCAAAAGGGTTCACTTTACCGTGAAAATCCTATGCAAATGAAGACGACCCTGATAGGCGTGTAGAATTTTTGTGAGTGAGTTGTGAACATGTACGACAGCGAACACTTTACTGAAGTGATTGTTTGGCCCTATTTGGAAACCTTTAAAATGCATGGAATTGTCAGCCGGCACAACTGCGTGTAATGGGACGATGAAATTCCCCACATTTCGGTAGAGCAAGCAGCTAATCTTCCTGGGTTAGCAGTGTGGTAGAGAGGGTCCGCCACAGGAAATTATTATTTGAACAGTCACAGGTGAAAAAAGCTACCGTGTCATCTTGCAGCAAACACTGTTCCAGCTGTTCACCAACTCTATCCAGAAGACAATTGCTTTTTGACGTGAATACGTCTTTAAATTCTCTACCATAGTGGGAGGCAATCCAGAAAATCCGATGATAACAAAATCGGGGAATAATGTTTGGCATTGCAGCTCCGCATCTATCATATACATTAAATTAAATTACACCACTCGACTGCCAAAGGATCAAATAATATGTTACGTTGAGTGAGGACTGCAAATCATTGCGCGTGGCGAAGGAGAATGATGGTGTTGGGGGGGGGGGGGGATTTTGAGTTCGTTTCGCCACGTCTCATAATTTTTGGCTAGGAGAAGCTACGACGCTCGTGTATGTTTCAATCGACAGCTCTCGTCAGGATCAATCGATTGCGCGTATAAAAGCATTCGTGTAGCGTGGTTATGGTGAAATTGAATGAGTTAAATGTAAAAAATTAAGAAAACTTAACACAATGTCAGACTATACTCGTCAAAAAGCCAAGTCGAAATACAGAAATTGTATACGGTTGGAAAGAGCGCCTCAAAGGCAAACCCAGTGATACCCATATAAATCCATATGATCGAGTGAAGCGGTGCCGGGAACGTAAATAAACACCAAGGCGCCTGAGTGCGTCAACGTAGACGTATTGACGCAAAACAAACGGCCGTGTCCCCAACACAGCAAAACCAAATTATTTCCCAACAGGACGGTGCACCGTCACATTACCATCAATACGGTCGCTCCTGGATAAAATGCATGTTGGGAGGTGGATAGGGCAATAAGGAAGTGTTGAGTATCCACCCAGATGACCAGATTTAACTCCGTTGGAATTTTGTCTGTGGGGAACTTTGAAGACTACTGTGTACACCTTCGCAAAGCCACGGGCACTCGGATACCACGATGGAGGCTATGGTGACCGCCTGTGAATCCACTCGCTTGGACAGTTAGCCTGCTCGCATCCCACCAAGGCGATCCGGGTTCAATCCCCGGCCGGGTCACTACGGATGTTTGCATGTGGGAATCGTGCCGGACAATGCCGTTGGTCGACGGGTTTTTCTCGGGGATCTCCCGTTTCCCCCCTTTCTTTCCGGCGCTGCTCCGTACTCACCTCAATCACCCTCATCGGCTCTCAATACCTCGCTGTTAAGAGCCTTCCAAATCTCTTCACGCACTCCCCCAACTCGATTGGAAACCGTAGCTAATGTTTGTCGTTCGATTCTACAGCGTTGTAGACGGTGTCTTACTGCTGATTGCGGAGATTTGGAATATGTGAAGCCGCTGATCAACATTTGCGCACAGCCAATGTTGTCCTTATAGCGTTAGATAGAACCAGTCTTTTCACATTGTCTTTAGCAGTTTCTCTGTTATTCACGTTGAAAGAAAGTTAATATTAATTTGGGACCCCCATCACATGTTGATTATCTAGTTAAATCACGAGTGTGTAGTCTTAAGGAAGAAGGTAGAAAAAATTATGTTCACAAGTTTTCTCCTACTTTATGGCGACATATTTATATATGAATATTAATAGTTTTTGGCGATCCACGATAAAGCACATATACGATATAAAATAATGCAATATTTAAAACTCACAAGAAAAGTGTTTTTGTAAATAATGTTTGAAGAAATAATTTGCACGTGTTAACCATATCATTGCATGTTAACGATTTGTCAATGTAAGAAGAATACCCGGGAGTGGTAACTTGTTAGGAATGTTATAATTGTGGAAGAACTATGAGAATAAGACTGGAAGAACTATGCTGCAAGACATAAATTGAAGTAAATTAATAATGTTTTGTGTTTTTTTTTCTATACATCAATTCACCCGCAAATTTTAGGATGCAAAGATTTATACAAAAAAAAAAAAGATTTGTATGTGGCCTGAGCAAAGATGCGCAAGGTTTTTGTTATTTGAACGCGATTTCGGGAAAGATATCGGAAGACACACTTAAAATCATTCAACATGTAAAACGCTATCCTTTCAGTCGGCCAATCCCACACTAGGCAGCTCCTTGAATACCTTACGAGCTTCTGCGAATGTAACGGAAAATCAAAAACACAAGCGTCAACTAAAATTCTTTTAATTGTGTAACACCTGGTTTTTCTTCCTAACTTGATGAATAACATTAAAGTAATTTTAATATCACAAGTTTTATATATATGTAAAATTTGATGTAGTTTAAAAAGTAAAATAGGTGTATAAATATTAAAACAGGTCCCATAGTTATAACTTTGTTTTAGCATATGCTTTCTCTTTTAAAACATAAATAGTTCTGGATAAAAAGGACAGCTGTTTTTTGGAATGTTTGGAACGTGTTAGGAAGGTTCAAAAAGAAAGTAATATATGGAAAGCTGATAGAAATATGTCTCCAATTTTCATGTGGTTCGTGATTGATGGTAATTTGACGCTGATGTTTAATGGAAGAATGTTTTATATTTGTGAGTAAACGGAACCAAGATTGAACTTCAAAAATACGCAAAAAGTAGAAATTAATGGCGTGTTTGTAAGTCTTCAGAGGCCGAGATGTCATAAGTGAATTCCAAAGGAACCGAAGGCCTCATCATTAGTTTTTCGAGTGACATATAGACATTCATCGCTACCGAATTCTGAAGGAGGTTCCACACCGGGAGCAGTCTCAACTTCGGAGCTCAGGTTAGCGCAATTATACGCAGCTACAATGGTTGGATAAGGGAGTCAACTACATGACTTAAGCTGACAGAAGGCTGTCGGAGTGCCTATTGCTGATATGTGATTGCAGTCTGCTGGGACACAAGGAGTACCAGGTTCTGCTCTAAGTGAGGAATTCCATATTCAGCTGCGAACTATCTGATTCTTCTACAACATATTGTTTAATTTGGAACTGTTTAATTTGGAACTTCCTTGGTTTTTCAGATTTTTAATATTAATGTGCTCTAAACCAGAGCGACTCATACATTTAGTCGGTGTTCCAACTTACTTACTAATGCTTACTAGATTAAACAACTTCCTTATAAAAATTCATCTATCATTTTCTTGTAACTATGCTATATTTTAAGCTTGTGTGATGACTATATATATATATAGTTTAATTTATATTGATATTGGTAGAAAGCTAATATTCCAAGGAGTATCCATTTTGTGTTAGTTGCAATTTCATTTGTCGCATATTTTTTAAATTACCAAACACGTCAGGAGTTGTTTGAGATTAAATTTAATTTCAGTATCTTTTTTGTACCAGATTTAATTGGTTTTAGTAATTGAGATTACGTTGACACTTGCTCTTCACCTAAAAGATTCTTATAGCCGAGGCAAGCGAAATATGGATAATAATTTTTAATAATATATATTTGAAGTGATAAATACTATTGATTATTTATAAGTACCAGCTATTTTAATTTTGATATTTGGTACAGAGGTAGCGCCCACAGAGTTACTAAAAAAGGATATTAGTATGTATCAATAGTTCTCCTACTTGGGTTGGTGTAGACTTGTTTCTTATTCGTAAGGTGTACAGTAACGAAACTTAGCGACTGCACATGTATTTAACAAAGGACGAGTTCGGGGCTACAGAAAAGGCTCCGACTATAAGTGGAACGTGCAATGTATTAAGTACCAATCTTTTATCCTGTTTGTTACAATTGTTTTGCGTGCAGTAGGACAACTGTAGCGAGATTTAGTTCGGACGGACGTCACGAAGGGAACTTTCGTGTATTTCAAACTGTTACTAGTTACGGGTGGCGGTTAATAAAAGCGCCTTATCGTTGCATAGGATAATTTCGCTTCTCGGCTGACTGCAGTGTTAAATATGAATAAAGGCTGTTCATAATGTGATCACTTTTTGAAATCAACCTTAGAAAAATTTCACTAGTCCTACCGGCATGTATTTTAACGAACACACTGACTGTCGAGAACCCAGTAAAGTTGGTAACGATGGAAGGGACGTAGTTCCGTATCTTAACGTCAGATATATAGTGTTGGGAAACCATTTCTTATAACTTAAATTATTTCTCTCACTTCCGGTTTGCTTTTTAATGGACCGAAGTGTAAAAATGAGCAAATTTGTAAAATATTTACTTTTCTAATAATTTCACAGTTTCACTTGACCGACGCAAGAATAAAGTGATGAGGCCCACGGTAATGTCAATTTTACATAAGGCGGAAGAATACACAACGTGCATACAAGTAGATCTTAAGCAGGGCTTTCAAAAGTGTTCATTTTACCGTGAATAGCCTATAGACACATTCCGCGGGGTCAATTACACAGAGCAACAGTATAAAAACGGGCCTGAAAGACGTGAGCATGGGCACAAAAAATCAGGTCTTTAAATCAAAAGAAATCGTACATATAACATATTCATAAGTTTTTAAATCACCGATAATTTTTTCTGAGGAATTTCTTGCAAATGTATTAATGAACGTCTAGTGGCGCGCGTGGCTCGCCCGGCCGAGCGCTCGGCACGATTAATCGATTTGTGGGACGTGTCTCCATGACCACCGGGAGTCACAACAGGCACTGGTAGCACAAACACACGAGGCCATGCGCGCGTTTTCCAGTCCCGCTCCGACCCTCCCGGGGCTTCTCGACCCCCTGTACTCCCCTCCAACCTCAAAGCACGGGGAACCAAGTTACAGCACGGGTCGGCAGGACGTCGCGTGGAGTGCGATGTCGTCGTCTGGACGGGCTGCCTAGTCACGTCCGTGTTCCGGGACTTCGCAGACAAGCAAGTACTGCCTCGACTGCTGTCACACACGGACATATTAGATACAGCACTGTCACGCACCCGCTCTCTCGCATCGCTTCTGCTCACAAGCAATAACAACCGCACAGGAGCACCTTTGTAATTTCTACATTTGCAAATATACCTTCATCAAACTGGTGTGTGTTCTATGCACGTTAATTTCAAAAAACATATCTTTGTAATAAATAATTTTTTACGATTTACACGAAATATTTCTAAATAATATTTTTAAGGCGGCAATATCGGAGTAACTCTTTGGCCCAATTTCCTCCGAAAATACTAACCAACTACATAAAGCTTAATTTTAACGTTGCTATTTTTAAAACAAAACAAAAAAAAAACTACGTATATACTTTTAGATTACATGATTTTTTTTTTTTTTTTTATAAAATAAAGGTTAGATGCTTTTACCTCTACGGAAAATATTGTACGGAATTCTGTGGAAATAAAATGAACTGTTCTGTTAATCGTATGCAGCATTTCATCTGCTGAGCAAACTGCAAGTCACTTCGGTTTGCGAAATTTATATTATTTATTGGCTCTTATTTCGTAATTATATTAAATCACACATACTTGTTTAAAGACTGCACATTATTTTCTGAATTATGTATAAGTTTGTTAAACAATAGAAGTGCTGTAATTTACATATAAATCGTCCTGAAAATCATTTTGATAGCTACGGGAATGTATTATCTGTTGATAAATGTTTATCTCTCAGACAAACACTAAATTTTAATTTCTGTATATTTTACGAATTACCACGAATGGCGTAATTTGAGTCTCCAGTTAAAGTGAGACAATTTAGTAACCATATTACACTAAATATCTACTTTTTCCCCCGTAAAATAACACAGAATTATGTACAAAAGATAATGTCACGATATTGAGTTACAGATTTTTATTTATTTTTTTTGTATTTGCGACTCATCGCGGCAGACCATCTTGTCTGAAATGATCGAACAAGACGATAATTGCCAAATTCTAGAGTAGAAACTGGCTTCACTGAAAGGCAATTTAAACAAGGTGTATGTTGAAACATGCGAATTTCTCATACTACAACAACAATACTTGTAAGTGTTGAAATGCCTGAAATATTACAGTCCCTATGAAAACCAGAAAATGGTTTCCCTTAAAATAACTTTTGTGTTACCAGTGTCATAAGGGCAACTTTTTTTTTGGGAAGAATTCATTGTATAGGTTTGTTCATAAATTCATTTCATGTTTCACGATGAAGTTAAAATAACATATTTTAAGCTCTAATCGTAAGCAAACCAGGTTTTGCAGTTCAAAGAAATGTCTTGATGACAGCCTTAAGATTCCAACAAGCATTTTAACCAGAACAAACAAATGTGTTTAATTTATTTCAAGAAAATTGTTTGGATCAAGTCTTATAGCATCAACCTTCACAATTAAGAAAAAAAATGTGTTAAATTGTTTTCGCATTATTTTATATTGCAGTAGAATTACTGTTGATACGTTTTAAAAATGTAAAATTTTCTCATTACCTAGGAACAACATTTTGGCATTTGGATATCCTTTGGATACTGCACCAGAACCTACTTATGTCGAATTGGGTTGTAAAGAAATTCAGGAAGAGCCAGCCCCAACAACACTCAATCGGAATTGAACCACGACATGCCGAATGCAAGTCAGCCACGCCTTAAATGCGACAAAATGACTAATCACACACGGATGATGTCAACATTCTAAAGGGGTATTTAAATGAACTCCTTCGATGTACAGTGTGAAAACAGGACAGATCAACCATTTGTAATAATAAAGCGTTCCACGGAAACACTATTACTCGGCCAACACCAAGAATGTAACCTACTGATTCAGTTACAAATATCCCGGGCGTACACAAACTCTACATTTTCCTTGGTCGGGTTTTCTAAGTCTCTTATTTATATCGGTAGACTAATCGGGAGGTATCTTACATGTTCAGTACGGACGAAAAACGGATACGTGCTCCATAAATACAAAATACGGAAAGGCTCCATTAATTTTTATAGCATCGGTAGAGATGATGGAAAATCGCGAAAATTTTTTGAGTCAACATATGTTAGTAGTAGCGGCGTAGGGGTTCTACCCCACTTTTGATTAACTGAAAGGGATAAATTGATTTCAAAGGGTTATTAAAATGATTGAAAGGGTTAATTAAAAAGGATAAAATTCAATGGAAGGGCTAAATTGATCGAAAGGTTGAATTGATTGAAAAGGGTTAAATGGATTGAAAGGGTTAATTTTTAATCAGATCAAATTTTTTCTTTATTTTCTTTCTTTCGCTCTGGCACGTCCTCGCCTTTGGAGCTCTGACAGTTGACTGACCAGTGTGGTGGGTTGCAATGTGTTATATTGTTGTTGAGTTGAGTAGAAGAGTGTGCTAAAGGTAATGTTTTTCTAATCTTTATAATTTTCAGGTGTTTGGAGGGATGTTGGTGGTAGATAGGTGATTTTTACGAATATATTTTACACCCGAGAGAATTTCAGAGTGTTTAAACGATTTATAAGAGTGGCGTAAGTGTAAATTTTATATTTTTTGGGGGGATATTGCTTGTAGATGGTAGATAGGTGACTTTGAAAGATGCGATTTACGTGTTAAACGATATTTTTTCCGAATGCAATGAAATGTTAGAGAAATTCTGAGCGCTCTACGTATGAATGAATTACACACATCGAATCGAAATTTTCAAACAACTATGTGAATAATAAGTGCAATTATGCGAGTCTTAAACATAATGTGAGTCTTGAGCTTAGAATTATAATTTACACGAGAGAAAATTTTAACTACGTGACTAACATCTGATGTCGATGAGTGCAAACTGACTAAACAAAATCCAGCTAGTCAATATGAATAAATAACACATTAACACGATTTATCCTGGTTAATTATATCTAATGGCCAAAAAACTCTTAATATGATTTAAACCAGACACAATAGTGTACGTATATTCTGATAAGCAAAACATGTAACAATAGAAAATCTTACCCCAAATAATATTAAAATAAGTCTGCTCGATGTATGAATGAGTAGCACTTATGTCGAGCTGTGAGTAGATATGTCTAGTGCAGAAAAAATACAACTGTGTATAAATTACGGTAAAAACTCATAAATAAAGTAATTTTTTTTTATGTTTATGAAATTCACTGCAATTGTTAACACAAGCAGTATTTTAGGAATTTTCGTCTAGCGAACACAGAAATTGAATATCTAATTGCAATATTGACTTAACACATGGAAATTTATATTTTGCCACAATAAAATATTTTTATATTAAAACGTAAATCGTGGCTATCACTAGAAATGAAGGTAGGTCAGACACTTGCTATTATACTGCTATTGTTACATAAGCTGAGTTGAATTTTATTTTATTTAAAAACTAGTTTAAATATATTATGTGTATCTTCTTCTTCTCCAGACATCATCGCATCACAGCTTGAACAGGAATTCTTGTAATCTGTGAATATGCAAAATGAAATATTTAAAAAAAATGTTTGCTGTATTTTGTTTGCTGGTTTCTGTTGGGTGCAGTCATAAATGTTTTAGCTAGAGAAATTTTCTCGTAGCCAAGGATGGACAGAGGTCTTTGCTACCTGCCTCTGAAAACTTATTCGGGGCTCACTTTCAAAATGTTCCCCTGGCATGTCACAAAATTTCATCAGCAGGGCGTCATCGTTTCTCCACCAAGCTTCAACTTAAGTGGACCAAGGTTCTCCCTAGATACTAGCATGCTGTCTCGTTCCTTTGCAAATCTTCATTCATTCAGCTATGTTTGATTTTTTCAATATTATATATATTTTTTTGGAATTTCCCTTCAGCCTTTCAAATTTTTAATTTAAATGACTGTAAGTTTTTTAAGTTAAGAAAATTTCATATTCTTCATGAAAGAAAGCAAAAAGTTATCCTGAATTTAAATACAAGTCATCAGCTTACCACTACTGATACACACCAGCTCTCATATCATTACAACAAAAGATTGTTTTTTCATCACTCATTATAAATAAGTTATTATTGAAAAAAGTTAGTGACATGAGGTATTAAAAAATAAGAGGACACACACAATTAATTTTTAACATTTTATTACAAAATATTCTTTTCTCAAAATTTTCCTTTAACTTAATAATTTACAATATCACACAAAAATATTATATTTACCACAAACATCTACACACAGTAAAAGCCATCTTTCAATCACAATTTTTAAACAAATATATACAAAACAACTTTGCACATACTTTAAAACAATCATCTTACAGCTAAATTTCAGAAAAAAAAAGTCATTTGAACAAAAAAAATTTCTTCAATATAATTTTATTAATAACAATCATCTTAAAAACTAAAAGATAGTGCATCAATAATAATTTATCAACGACACTTTACAAACATTTCATTATACTTTTTTTTTACATCTGGTACTTAACACTACAACTACAGTTACTAAAACAATTACTATTGCAACACTACTGTTACTACTACCACTGTTACAAAAGTGTTTGACATATATTACAACACAAAAAATTATTTACACAAACTAAGATATAATTGAAGAGATTTATGTACAAAAAACAATTTGCAGAGCATTATGGTTGATGTCTCTTTGCTGAATATTAGAATATTTTCTCTAATGACACATTCAGGAGGTGTGTTCATAGACACGTGCAGAGGGGTGTTCATTTGTCACATCCAGTATTTCCCACTCACACAAGCCAAAGCCAGAGTGTAACACACACTCACACGCACGTATTTTCCAAATGTCAATGATGAAGACATCAATTTCATTTTCTTCTTTGACAAGGGAACAATTTATTCGAAGATAGTACTAATCTTGTTAAGCAAACAGGGAGCAGCAGCATTGGATTTTAAAGCAACAGAAGTGATTAAATTAGTTCTAGATGTTTGTAGTTGGTGTAGTCAGCTGCGATGATATTTGTACTCACTTGCAATGATTATAGTTAGCTGCAGTGATGATTTTAATCAACTGTGATGATGATTGCAGACAGCTGCGATGACAATGGAACAAGCAGTGCGTGTGGTGTCGGCAGATGGGTGTCCTTGGCATTGTGTGGTGCTATAAGTTTATTGTGGTGTTGAAACTGCTATATGGAGGAAAATAAAAACTCAGGTATTCGATAGTGCCCCCGCGGTAAGGTTGATATTCCATCTGCCTCAATGTACCGCTTATCATCCATACCTGACAACACTACCTTTGTTACGAGTTCGGTGTAGAATTGATGAGTACGTGAACAGAATTGATATTGGGTCCCCCATTACCCTTGTGAAATTTTCGAGGCAATCTCGATTATTCTCATACCTGAGTGATTACAACACATTAGGTTTAACACCCTTTACCTTATGAACACATTGCTCATTCGCAACATCATATCCGCAAAGCTTAGGATGTAAACCCACAAAGTGTGTGATTATGCTCTCAGCACATTCATATTTCATTACCCTGGTACAGCCTTTGTTCCTCTGGAAATCCTTGTGGGTTATCGTGTGTATAGTTGGATGAATCAAACCACACGATCCAGGGTAATTACTTTATAAATCTCATCACAAGCAACTGAATAGATTAGAGAATTGGTGTCACAATAGAGGAGGTGCAAAGTCTGCAGAAAAAATTTTTTTACACATACATTGATAGTGAAATTCATATAGAGTGTTAATTTTGAAAGGTCGATAATGGTAACACCAGTGTACAAAGGTTTGTTGAATGCAACAGAACTCTATGACATCTCGATAATGACTAAGTTTTCATCGATAATTAGGAGCATCTGGAATGTCAGACATCCTATCAGCTCTGCAGCCCTATAGATCATGTCATACCTCGAAATGACTCGAAAATCCCTTTCTCGGCGGACATTTTGCAAGGTTTTTCCATAAATTGAAATTATTCATTAACTCGAAAAACGATTTTTCGAATGAGTCCACAGCCTGGGCACATTTCTCAATGTTAAACTCGATGTACAGAGCCATCCATGCCTTCTGCTGAAAGCACAAAATGCGAGGAACAGAGTCAAGTTTGGCCCCATACAGCAAGTACTGCCCCAGTGTTTCCCCATTTATAACATATTTTTTGCATGGCACGAGTGTTAAAAGAAGTTTTTCATGCGAGCCGTTCGGGGGTATGCCAGTTTCTGGGGACAAAGGCAGATCAGATAGTTTATCATAAAACACTACTCCGGAAATGACAGTTCCATTTCGTTGAAAATACACGTGTCTCCGTCATTCACCATGTTTGCAAAATCCAACGAAGAGAACATGTCAGCCTACCCACTCGAAATTACCAATTGGAAGCTTGGACCACATCGTATGAATGTACAGCCCATTGACATCGAAATAGCATATATATTTCGATGCCACACTGGGGTCATAGTCCTCACCCGTGTAAACATTATTGGCTTCTGCATGACTTTTTGAAATCTGGGTAATTGCAATCAGTCCCATTGGGAGTCTGTTTTGTGATACATTTGTTATTTTCAAGGGTCATTCGAATCAGTCACAGTCACAGTCACAGTCATACAAACTCTTACTCACGCCCAATTATATCCATAAACCATCATTAAACATCATTAAAATACTTAAGTTAGCAAATATTCCTAAGTGTGAAATTATTTCATTGAATTGTAGAGAAATTTCATTCATGTCTAACGATTTATAAAGAAATTTTCATTCACGTCTAACAATTTTTTAAAGAAAAATCATCCAATGTAATGATTTATAAAGAAAAATATTCTGGTCTAACAATTTTCAAAGAAAAATCATTCTGCTTTAATGATTCTCAAAGAAAATTCGCTCAGGTGTAACGATTTTCAAAGAAAAATCATTCAATTGTAACGATTTTCGAAGAAATTTCATTCTGGTCTAACAATATTGTACAACATTTAACAAAATTCATTACAATGTTTCATCACTCAACAGTCTTTGGCAGCCACCAGCGGCTATCAGTAGAGCAGTTACCAGCGGCTGCTACTACTGTCATCATCGTTAGAGCTCTGCAGCACCCACAACCTGATGCTCCAGTGATTCCAATCGAATTACCAAATTACCAGAAGCTTCTTCAGCAACTAGAGACATGCCACACACAACCTTCACCACCTCCTACAGACACCCCAGTTATAGTTAGTTTTGTGGTAAGTAATTTTTGTCAGTTTTATTTCACTTTCCCTAACTAGCCTAGGACCAGGTCACCTACACCTGGCTACCATAGGTTTACTTCCAGTCACCCATCTGTTTGGCAGGAGAGCAACAAGCCAGTGTGTTTACTAAGCAATTGATAAACACAGCTTTATTTCTTCTAACTATGAGTCTCACTCATTGAGTACTGTTAAACCAACTGCTAGGAGAACCTCGAGCAAAGTACAGCAGATTGAGACTGCAAAATTGTTACTACAATCTAGCTATAACTCGAGACTACCCCTCAGGTGACTCCAGTTCTGATACACACATATTAGACGGCCATCAATTTTATTCCTACTAAGTATACAGGTATTGGAGGAATATAATAGAGGAGCCCCAATCATTAGAAACACTTTCCATCCAGAGAGAGACAGTATGCCTGAGTTGTACCCCTACCGGAGCACCTGGGATCTGGAGGTGGTATTTGCTTAGGTTTTATGGCCTGGCCTTGGTTGGGAAACTCACACCCCGTTGTAGCAGTGGTAGACAACACGGCTTCAACGCTTCTGGTTCGCTCACTAAAGTGGGGGGTCTTCTGAGGCACCCAGCTTGTGATACCAGCCACTACTGGCCAACACTATTCTAGGGTCACTCGTGTCTTCGGTGCTCTACCCACAGTTCTCAGCAGCCAAACCCACTCTATACAATTCAAAGTTAAACATGGCTAAAGAAGGGAGGAGCATAGAGTTGCTTGCCTCACTGCCAAGCAGCCAGGTGGTTTAGCTTCCCCTACAGCAGGCCAACAGGTAGAACAAGACTACACCAGCATCAACTGTCTGCAGCCAAACACCATTCGTCATCAAGACATCCATAATTAATCCCTGAAAGCAACTGGTCTAAGTGCAACCAAAGCCACACAACCATGATCCAGCCTTAGCTAATTGGACATGCATCATTACTCAAAGTTTAAAGAAAATGCCAAAAAACTTAACGAAATACCAAAAACCCTAACTTTTTTATATTTAAAATTATTCACTTACATAAACTCTTGTAACGAAGATGTTAGTTGATGAAGGAGACCCGAATCCAGGTCATGCTGTATGAGCTCTACTCCGCTCCGCCAGTAAAGCATCTGGGCAGGCGGGCGACCGGGCATTCGCAATCCCCTCGAGAGCTCCGTGGGAGCCTAGTCCGACAGCCTAGCAAGCGATCGAGTAAGCGGTCGAGCGAACTCTGCAGGTAACTTCTCTGGTAGATGAGGATGGTTGTCTTCACCGTCGCGGCAGAACCGATGGGCGGGTAAGTAATTTCCCTTGTTCGCAAAGCTCCATCACGCCAGGTCCTGGTAACGGCTGGTAGACAGGCGACCGGTGCCCTTGACCTAGGCACTGCAGACCGGTTTACTGGGTGTTCGTTAGCAAGAGAGTAGGATATGTTGACCCCATGGAGTCACACGAGCAAATGAACTCCAGTGGATGAGAGGTGCTATTTATACCCCCACCAGCCTCCCTTATCGAATAAATTAAAATAAAAGTTATTTGCTTGAAATGGATATCAAATAGACGATTAATATGTTTTAAGACATTTTAACACATTTTTAAGCATTATCAACACATTAAAAGAATTCTACATGATTTATGGAAATTTAGCATCGATATGCTGTATTTTAACCTTTATAATTTAATTTAAAGTGCATTTGTCCCTTTTAAGCCATTGCGGCTGAATTGCATTCCTATTTAACAATTTCTTACATGAACAATTGTCATTACAATACAAACTTTTTGCATTACGAGGTGAAACCAATTAAATGCTACGAATCAACACTCTTTTTTCATATACGAACGAATTATTGTTTTTACTATCATTTATTTGTAATTTAACATTCAATGACTTACAAATTAGCTAATATCTTACAAGATCTAGCCAGGAATCGAACCCATAATCTATATATCCACCCAACACTGAAAGTGAAAAACTAGAATACAATTGTACATGATCTAAGCGGGATTTGAACCCAGCTTATATCAATCATGTCATAGCCGGGAATCGATCCTGCAAAGTATATATATTAGAATTTACCATGCCTTACCCAGGATTCGAACCCAGAGCCTCCTTGCCTAATCTGAAAACTATACAGAGACAGGCGAAATAATAAACTTTTTTATGTGTATTTATAATTTTTCCAGCAGACATCTTTTTGTCAGATTCAAATATATATCTTTAGGCGATTAGTATTTTTGGCGAACGAAAATTTTGTTTGCTATCTGATTTTTCTTTCCGTATCTCTTTCTTGTTAATGCAATATACATTTAATAGAAAATTTATGAATCTCTCTCACTGTTAAATACAAATTAATCACTTTTACCTCTCTGGGGAGGAAATATTTTTTTCTTAGTAAAACAAGATCATTTTAATAAGGAATAGGGTAAATACATTTTTTAAGAAAGGGATTCATTTTAAATCATTTTTTTTTCAAAATATATACATATACAGGAAGGTCAAAAAAAATTAACACTGAAGCAACATACTATGTTCAAAAACATATACAAAAATTACACACTTGTTAAAATCATTATAACAATGGCAAGTATAGGACATCCCAAAACATTTTAAAGCTATCGACTACAATTTTCTCCAAACATTTCCATGCTAAACAAACACAAGCTAATTCACAATATATTTACAACATATTTTTAACACTATCATATACGAGATGACACTCAAATTATTTCCAAAACACAGTTAGATCCAATACTTTATATACACTAATTACAACTTACTCTGAAACAACTACTGTGTAACACAAAACATTGATTCAAAATATATACATCATTTTTTCTTTAAAACAAATATTTTTATAAACTTTTAGTAACTTCTGTGAACAAAGTTTTTGTGCATTTTCTTAAAATTGTATCCAGATCCCCTTCTTGAGCTCTACTTTCAAGGAGTGAGCATTTCTTACACCCTGGTTTTAATCTGTCTGCACACGAACATCTTTACAAGTAGGGGCATGCAAAACAATGCTTTCAACGAAATCAGGATCAGATTCGACAAAATGATAATACACATATTCAATACTAGATGGAAGAGGTGTATATATGTGTAGTCATATGAAACACTGGATATTTCTTGTTGTCACTGCACTAAATGAGTGTGTGACTCTTCCCATCTCCTAGAGGAAAGTAAATTACTTTAAAATAAAAAAATATTGTCACAGGTTTCAAATTCTCGCAAAATTCTCAGACACCTAGGGCATAAGTTTTATTAGATTTTTCTTGTTTGACACTGACATAATGATTTGCAGGATGAAAATACATCATGTTTCTATTATGACATTCAACACTTGACTGAGAAGATTTAGGAAGGAACAATGTATGTATATTGATAAATTCATTCTCTCTAATTTGGCAAGTTGAGACGTGTTTTAATTTTATTGCTTGATATATGTAACATTTTGATGAATCACACCCAGTATGAGATCTGTAACCAAACTTGTATTTGCTATAATGGTATAAAGTATGAAGAATATTACCACATTCTTCGAAATATTGATAAGGCAAAACAGTGTCTGTATTATAAACAAGATGTTTCAAACATTTTTCTTCCTCACAATATGAAGTTACAATGTGTTCACCCTTAAGTTTACATTTACGATCTACTACATGAGGTCTGTACTGGTTTACAAGACATTCAGAACTGTTACAATTACTTTAAGTAGCATTATATGTATTTGGTTTACTACGTGCTGACAAAGCTTGAGAGAAATATGTACATTTGAAATGAATGTCTGACACACACATTTCCTTTACAGCATAATGTGAATTTAATACGCTGTAAGTTATAGAATGCAAACATTTAGTAAAAAAAAATGCATACTTGGACACAAGTGGAAAATTGGGATCATAATTCTGACTTAGCCACTTCACACGCATATAAATTACGCATCGGTGGAAAAACTAATCCTCCTTGTTCGAAAATAAAGTTGTGGATGTCCCTGTCGCAGGTCTCCTTCCAATGAACGGCAATTCCCTGGTGAGGTCTGGTGAGCTGGTAGTCGATTACTCAGTATCCCCGTTCCTCTTCTATTTCTTCGCTAAGACTGGTAATCATCAAATCTTCTAATGTTGTTGAAGTCACTGTCTTGGCGAAGATATCTCACAGCACAATCGTTGCATGTTATTCTTTCACCAAAGCGAATGCCGAGACTGTTGTCGAAAGTGTAGCAACAATGTTCTATATCGTTGCAGACATGAACTTGTAGAAGACCATCATATGGTTTAAATAACAATTTTCTGTATCCAATTTGTTGGACCTCGTATATGTCTGTAGGGTTGAAGATCCTAGCCATGACTGACGATTTTATACTAGGCACACTCCTTTATATAGTCTGCCAGATGTTCTTGCTTTGAAGAACATTGCATTCCCACATGTCATTAAATTTAACCCTTTTTCGATTAACCCTTTCAATCAATTTAATTAAACCTGTGATATCCATATAACCCTTATGTTCTATAACACTATAATTACATTATTCTTTTAAAATTGGATTTACAAGGGTTTAACTCGGCTAAGTTATTTGCAGACCAATAATGTTCTCCTATATAGTACCAGAATCCTTACTGGCCCAGTAAAATGTGGTAGTAACTTAATATATGCATGACAGCCAATAAGGAAAGAAAACTGTCGGACATGTGTACAGTACGTTGAATCCTGGCAAACAGTCAACTTTTCCGGCGATAAACCATCATCTCTAAACATCGGGTTTTGGGAACTTGCTATGTCGAGTCTACAAGAAGTTTCTTCCCCACTATTTGCAAAAAAAAATTATTTTTTCTGCCATAGTTATCATAATTCACTAAGAAATATGCCTTCAAACATCAAAAAATAGCATCTGACACCTGTAAGATAACACATAAAATACTCAAACATTATTATAAAGTGCACGTTTTACGTACACTATTTTATAAACAACATATTTATACCATACGTTGTCACAAGAATGTCGCAGGTGGGCGGCGTAGTAGACTTCCATATCATTTGACTCGCGTTCAAATATAGCTCCAAAATAAAATACATTTGTATACGCAATGGAACACTCACACAACGAAAATTGAAGATTTTTTCCCCCATAGTCTCTTTTTAAAATAGGAAGTACAGATAAACAAACTAGCAAATTTATGCAGAAATTCTGTGAATTCGCGGGAAGTTATTTGAAAATTAAGGAAAGTTCGTTATTGAAAAGAAACCGAGTCCGTAATTTTACGGAAAGTTATTAACATTATTTTTATCAGCTCCTTTTCGTAAAATTACGGAGAATTTTTTAAGCAGTGTGAAATTGCAACTTTCTCCATGTAGAAGCATACGTGGTATGGAGCAAAATATGAAAGAACTGTATGAAAATCTGTTCCAGAAAAACACACGGTGATTGATTACTTGCCTGAGCTTATCGATGCATGTATCTACATTGTATGCACGAAGCGGTCCGGAGAGGTAAAATAAAATCCCTTTATTTTGAGTCGCGAGTGGGTGTAGAAGTTTTCTGCGTGTGGGGGTTAATCGTTCTGCTTAAATGATGCTGTTATCATTCTTTGTGAAACCGATTGTTCTTTCTTGGTGTGCAAGCGTATTTGTAAAATTAAACACGTTTTAATTGCACAGAGTACACTACTCAATAACAAATTGTATTAATTTGACTTCCAGTATATGCTATTATATTGAGTATAGGTACATGTTTATATACAGGATGAGTCTTTTAAAAGGGACCCACTGGTCTGTATTTCCTCATTCCCTCGCTCCGTTACACACATGTCCCAGGATGCCTCTTTTAAAAGACTCGTCCTGTATAATTGTAACAAACACAATGACCGGATTATACTTTTATACTTAGGATAAACAAAGTTTATAATGAGATTCGCTTCTAAATTTATGACGCTGAAATATTTTTGTTTTCAATTTCATAAATTTCAATTAACGCTTCCAGTTTGTACCAACCAGTATGCTATTTCGGGTAGGGGAACATGCCTTAAACATAACATTTACCTAGTCTTACGAAAATTGCACACATATTCATGGTTGTCCTGGGACTCAAACACGCAGCATCGTATTTTAAAGGCAATGACTTGCCAAATATTGTTATATTAATTATTTCCTGACATGATTTGACTAACTACAGTAATCTGAGAGTTATGAAACCAGTAACTTACTCATAGTCAATTAGACGAACACAACCTCACACCCATTCCTTGCCTCGAATGGGACTCACTTAAAACCCCTCGTGCGTACAATCTACATAGTTGTTATTAGCGCTAGGTTACAGAGGCTCCTCTGAATGCTCCGTACGCTTCAGATGTTATTACGTTAACCTATTCATTATTCTACAAAAAACATTATATACATATATATAAAGAACATTTACTTACTTAAAATAATTGTTTTGGATAGCCACTTTTTCTGAAAGAAGAAATATTAATACAAGGACTGCACTTTTTAAAACTTTCAGTATGTCAATATTTTCGTATCACTTCAGGCATATTTTATTTAACACAAATGAACGCGATTTTTCGATCATGGCCAAACTAAGCAGTAAAATTATTAATTGTTGTAAATAATATAGAAATATTTAAAAACTTCCTGTTTTTTTATTATGATTTCTGATGTTGGCAAAGTTGCTTCGAATTTCCCATAGAAATTTAATGCTGAAAGGAATTACGACCCGCTAGCCCGCGGTAGTACGTTATTCCTTCCTTGGTATGTATTTTTTACCATCCACGACTGCACTTTACTTAATTTCCTATACGTGCTCCTTGATCTTTATCTTCCCGAGGAACCAATTCTACTTCTATCCGGGGAGGAAGAAAAGGGAGATGGGGTAGGAGTAAATTGAGATGTTTTGTTGTGTTTGCGAGCTCATGAGTGTTTCTCAAAGCGGATAACTGAGTGGAGTCAATCAAAAACTTATGAATGGATGCATCCACTGCGCTATCATATTTTGGTGTTATCTGCATTGTCATAAGGGGACTTTTTCCCTGTTTATTTCAGTTTGATGAATGCGTAGCTCAGAAATAAACTAAAAAACCAAATAACACCAGATATTTTTTTTTTTAATCTTCATTAAGTCTTTCATGTAATTTGTCTTTCAATGTGACAGCCATGAAAGATATAAATTTAAACCGAAGCTATACTATTCCTCAAAGTCAACTGAAACTCTGGTGCATATGCACTAAAGAGCGCTGCGGTCAACTTTAAGGGTGACGTGTATTGTTTCATCGCGCCCAGCAGTAGCGGGAGAAAACGAGCAGGTCAACGTGTTTCTCAACCAAACAGACCCGAATATACAGATCCTTAAAAGCTGTTCACGATAAAGTGACCACTTTTGAAATCAACCTACAGAAAAAAGTCACTGCTACTAACGTCATATGTTTCAACGGACGCACAGAATGGCATGCACCCAGAAAAGTTGGTAACAGTGGAGGGACAGTAGTTACATATCTTAACGTCAAATAGAAAGTGTTAGGTAACAATTTATGATAACATAAATTATTTATTTCACTTCCTATTATTTTTAATACATCGAAGTGTAAAAATGAGCAGATTTGTAAAATATTTTCTTGTCTAATAATTTCACAGTTTCACCTGACCGACGCGTGAATAAAATAATGAAGCCCTTGGCAATGTTAATTTTACATAAGGCGGAAAAATACACGACGAGCATACAAGTAGATCTTAAGCAGGGCTTTCAAAAATGCTCATTTTACCGTGAATAGCCTAATGTAATGTTTGAGAATGCGTATTTTTACTTTACACCATTTGTCTAACTCTGCTGATTCTTTGTCAGAGTGTGGATTTTCTATTTCACTGCTACTGCTAATGTCACTGTTGCTGTCGCTGTCATATCACTACTATGCATGTTGACAATTTTAACTACTGGCTACATACAGTATTGGCCATTAACCCGTCATTTCCCGGTACGTACAGTATTCTGAAGTGTTTTCGCATGCTGTGTGCGCTGATTTTGCCAGTCTTTAGTGATGGTTTGTATCGCTAAGTTCATAACTCAGCTACATTTTCACTGGCCACTCGTGATTTCACTAAACTCCATATCAGATTGAGGGCACTGCTGTGTGGTCATGAACGCGAAAAGTGCTGTCTAAGTGATATGTTAAAAGAATGCGATGCAGTTTCAGTCGCTCTAGCAATTAACATTTTATTTCATTGATTGATAATTCGATGTTTTGGGTTTGTAGCCTTGTTAGAGTTTGCATTGTCGAAAATACGTGAATGGTTTATTTTCTTGAACAGAGTGATACAATGCATTGTAAAGGGCAACGAGATTTTCTTTTTCGGCGTATTAGGGATAAGCTGCTTTTCACACCACTTGGTGAAATTTCCATTTAATTGTATTGGTTGTAAAATTTTGTCTTGAACTTGAAAATCAACAGCGTCCCATCCGTGAAACCTTGCTTTCTTCCATCATTGTGCTATAGTACATTCCTGTCCTGCTCGATCGTACATGCCAGGAACCTCTTATTAATGCTGCCAAAGTTTACTGACGGTATAGTTTGGGTGAATCTATTTTTCATCAAGATGAACTATGACGGGAAGCGTTTCATCTCCAAGACTGCCATTTTCACGTGTTGTTTTCAAAACCAGTACGCACTGTGCTATAATGAAATTACCGCCATTTTATATAGTATCAATGGTTATAAACCGAAATTTGCTTGTATTTTAACAGTGCTATCTACGATGGTGATAACTGCCAGCACAGCGCAGAATGTTTTAAAATAGGGTTCAAGAAAGATAATCTGTATGGCTTGAAAAAAAAATACCAACTATCGTGTATTGTTGTGCGTAGTCTATATAAATCGCGTTCTCAGATTTGTTCTAAATCAATTTTCGGTCAAGGTAAACCTAGGAATGAGACATGAAACAGTGCACGTAAATGACCACACTTTTTCCCCAAGTCTGAAGAACGATACAGGCCTAAAAAATATTCTCTCCGGCAAATTCAGTCTCGAGATTTTGAGCATTCAGTTGACTCACTCATTACGGTAATAGAATTTTCTCCGCCTCATGTAAAGTGTGAGCGTATGCACGTTTCCAGTTTTCATGAAAACTTTGAAGCGTTTCGGAAAAAAAACAGTCTGTAAGGAGACGTCTCAAAATAATCTCGGTAAATATAACGACAAATTTTATTCAGTCAAGCAAATGGTTAGTAACGGAAATTTCATTTACCAAATTTCGAACTATTTTATAGACTGTTCACGGTAAAATGAACACTTTTGAAAGCCCTGCTTATGAACTACTTGTATGCACGTTGTGTGCTCCTCCGCCTTATGTAATATTGACATTGCCACGGGCCTCGTCACTTTATTTAAGCGTCGGTCAAGAGAACTACAAAATTATTAGAAAAGTAAATACTTTAAAATCTGCTTATTTTTACACTTCAATGCATTAAAAAAATGAAAGCGAAAGGAGTAATTATAAGCTATCACAAATGGTTATCTAACACTTCTTATTTGACGGTAATATATGGAACTACTCTCCCTCCATCGTTACCAACGTTACTGGGCGTATGTGACTCAGTGGCTCGTTAAAATGTATGCAGATAAGGGCAGTGACATTTTTCTGAGATTGATTTCAAAAGTGCTCACTTTATCGTGAACAGCCTTAAGATCATTTCGCTCTTACGCGTACACATATACGATCTAGTTCGGCGTCAAGACGTTTCTCAATAATGAAGACATTCCTAACATTCTGGAAGGCGCGTGCTGGCCTCTCCCTTCTGGCAGGTGGCTGGATCGAGTAAAGAGGAAGGACCGTCCAAACCTCCTTGATTCTTGTCCATTGGATTAAGATCCTTGTTGTATAAAAATTAAATAAATATTATTTCCGTATCATATTGTACGAGTCGGAACTGCGAGTACCTCTTCGGCATTTTATGTGGCAATACTGCGGGAGAGTTCCGCATCTGGTGCCATTTTACGATCAGGCTGAAACGATATTTCCGTAATGCAGTTGGATACAACTGGTACTATTGTTTCACAGTTGAAATCCACTGTGTGTCAGATATCAAAGCGTCCTTCGGTATTCGCAACATGTTTTTCAATTAATGAGTTACCTGCCGCACTGAATTTCGATGCGGCGCGAAAGGGTGGTGGAAACTATTGCGTAAGTCTAAGTTCCGCTATTTGTATATACTCAACTACACCATGAAACAAATGTTCTCCCAATAACACGTAAAAGTGAAAAGAAAAAAAAAAGACACATATTCGAATTAACTGTGCCGAAATGGATTTCGATAAAAGAAACAAAAAGATTGATATCACCCGATAAAGGAATGAAATGGCCACAAGAAGAGAGAGAGGAGGAAAGATGGCCATTAGTGTACTTGTGTCTTAACTGCGTAGACCAATAGCAGTCGACAGTGAGTAGTGGAGTTAAGAATAAAGCCTATGTTTTCCAGTTAAATAATCAGCCATGTTAGGTACGTACGTGGATGTCCTAGATTCCATTACGACTTACTTCAGTTTAGTTCCCGAAAGAAATTTTACCAAAACAAGTTCATGGTTTCGTGCGTAAAATTAATATTGCTCTGATCTTTGAATGAATAGCGCGGGAGTGAATGACTATATGGGGATTTTTGGACATCCGCCATTGCGATGCAGATGTTTGTCGTGGAAAAACAGGACTGAGCAAGAAGAAAATACTTAAATAAGACACGTAACCTATAAACGAGAAAATGAATATACGTATACAACACTGGAAAATTCTAAGAGGGAATAGAGTCGAAAAACAGAACAGCAGCTAATTACGAAAAATATATGTATATATACATGACCAACATATAACACATAGAACACAGCACAGGCTAGAAAACTGCTTGAAAAATGTTAGGACAGCACTCAAACACAGCAGTTCTTCCAGACACGACAGAATACAAGCCATAAAGGAATCGAGTCAAATAAAACAGGACAGCAAGCTAAAAGCGGAAAACTAATATACTTTATATGTATACGAAAAATTATATACGACAAACAGACAACACACCGAAGACGATACAGACTAGTTATCTACTTACACAAATAAAACAAACATAACGACGAAACTCGCATAAACACAGTAGTTTTTATCCAAACCGACTGTCATGAACTGACCTGCTAATAGAAGTGAACTTCGTCAGCAGAGTGTTGGTGTCGGCAAAAATGACTGCCGCCATGTATTTTATATTTTCACCAACTTGTAGATATTATCTGCGACTGTTTTTTACTCAGACAAATGTTTTTAGATCATATAATTTTTACAAAATAACGTCAAAATCAAAATGCTTGCTGATTTTTGTGATTTACAAATAAAATTAATCAAACTGTTTGCAGGAAATCTAACAAGTTAAATTGATTTTTTAAAATTAATATTGCATACCTAGCAAAATTATTTTACAAAAATATGCAAGAATTTCCTTTTTTTCCGCAATTTTTTTTAAATTGCAGAAACATTTCCTTGTACGATTCTATAGACATCTTGAAGTAGTTCTTAGCATCTTCTTTGAGTGTGAGCTATCTCATTTCTGTATGCAAGTTGGTTTTCATTATTTGTTTATTTCTAAAAGAGTAAAACTGTGATTCTGACAGCATATTGACGCATAAAATATGCGCTCATTTTTTTTGCAAACAAAGCGTAATTACTGAAAATGTAAAGTTTAACAGTATCTGGTACAAATGGGCATGTAAAATTATTTTCCGTGGTCGATGCTCAAGAAAAACCTTGAACAGAAGCAACTGTATTTTTGAATACACCGATACGAGTCACCAGTTTTGATTACCTGATCAGTTCAGCCAGATACTGACAGCAGTAGTTCAAATGTTTCAGACATTTTCTCGCCGTCACTTGTCTTAAACAAAATTGCCGTAGTTTGAATGTTTATTCTTGCTGTTATAGCAGGAAACTAAAGAAGATCGCAGTTAAGTTCCAAATGTCTTGGTTACGAACTTTGTGCTCAGATATCTTGAATAAGTCTGGTGGATGGTCTCGAACTATCCACTCCCATTAGTGTGACGTCTCAAGGTCCATTCACGTAATCAAATAGCCATTAAATCCACTAATTTTAATTTAAGTTACTGGATGTAGAATTTATCTAACATGTAGTCCAATAAACCATTTTTATAAACATAGAATGACAAACTAAACAAATCTTCATGTATGTTTTTAATAAAGAAATTTAAATATTACTGCACCAGGTAAACTATGAGCATTCAGAAATAAAACATTGTACGAAAATTAATCTCCA
The DNA here is from genome assembly GCA_029891345.1 of Dryococelus australis. Classification (NCBI taxonomy): domain Eukaryota; kingdom Metazoa; phylum Arthropoda; class Insecta; order Phasmatodea; family Phasmatidae; genus Dryococelus; species Dryococelus australis. The sequence continues at coordinate 80,876,127 of CM057001.1, read as the reverse complement.
TACCGGAACCAATGTGCCATTAAGAGTTTATAGTTAGTATGTACAAAAATAGTAAATGTATTGTACTCCTTTAAAAGCGCGTACATTTCTGTGTCGCCATGCTAACAATCCCAGAATGATATAATTATACTGGAAATTGGCTAAAAAAAATTTAATTCGAGAAAATGTTTAACATTTTCTAAATAAACCTCTGTGAAGGGATTTGAGACATTCCATAACCTGAAAAGCAAAATGGCCGCAAATATATCATCCATGTGAAGTTATGTATAATTTAATAAATTGAATTTTATAATACTGAAGGTCATTGTGATCTTTAATTTCGTGCTCGCCGTTTTTTCATTCTCATTATAGCTAGAATTAAAGTAATAAGAATTTTTTACAGTATAATCTATTCACTATTACTTCCAACTTTTCTGAATTAAGAATAAATGAAATTATTTAATGTGTATATAAGATATAAAAGTCAAATGGTTGTGATATATGATATATTTGGGAACCAGCTAAACACGTCAAATAACGGGTGATATTTCAAAGGTTTGTTTTAAAAAAACGTGAAGATTCTGCGAATATATTCTACTAACAGTTTCATATCATCGTGTGATGGACAAATGAGTAGTAGTTATAAGATCCAGGAGAAATGCTAATTTTCTACACGAGGCGCGAATAAACAAAATGGGCAAAAATATAAAGCAGGATCCCGGAAGTATTCGCTTATCTGCAATTCAACTATCTCAAGAAATCAGGTCTCAGTAATTAGTTTTCTGAACAAGGCCCTAAGGAAACTTGAAACACCATCATTCTGTGAACGCTACGGCTGTAGAAGCTTGCGACGTGTGTTTCTTTCCTGAACTTTGCCTCGGCTGAAGACTAACTTTGCGTATGTATATTTTCTGGATTCTTCTGAATACTGGATTGCCACAGTTTGTGCTTGATATGTGAAGAGGGTGTGTGAGAGAGAGAGTCTTATCTTAGCGTCCCCAATCGCGCCTTGGCGGGCAGAGCGCGCCATCATTCTATAAAGTCGAGTATTATGTTTTTTTCCACCCTTCGTGCATTCTGGACAGAAAAATTAAGTGTTAAGGAAACTTGTAAATCATAAAACTATACTGTTTTGTGAGTATATGTATTTGCACCAAATGTAAGTTTTCAGGATTCTGAAAGAAAAATGAGAGAAAATACTAATGCTAAGTGCACGAAAATTTTTTAATTTAATTTTAAAAGGGGGGCATTTATTAATCAGATTTATTAAACAGATATTTATATTTGTAACTTTACGATAGTTGAATGTAATCTCTATTTCCCAAGATTTTATGAAACTACTATGAGGGAAGTGGCTGTTAGTCTTTATGAAACGAGCTACTTCCAAGAACATTTGACTGCCCTTAATCTGAAATTGGCACACTTCCAACACCAATAATTTCGTTATAAATTTAGGCTTTCCGCGAATAAATGAACACCACCCTACTGAATGCGCATAGGCCATAATTTGTCCCCCAATTGAGAACTTTCGTATGTGCATGTTATTACAACGATAGGGTTTTAGTCATAATGCAATCTACTTTTGACTTGACAACTTGTTTATAACTGCCCATGCCATAAAAGGAGTATGTATGTCGTTTATATTACCGAACTATCCGAATATGTCCTCAGTGTTTGCAAACTTTAAGTCAAAGAAATTTAAACTTATATAAACAAAATCAAAATTTACTTTACCACATGAATTTATGTTTTGTATTTTTTTTTTTTTTCATATTAAGCCTGAATGCCCCGTGTTCAATTTATTATGAAGATCAAATCCTCAAAACTTCAATACGTTTTAAACTGTTTTAAATTCTATTTGATTTGGCTCGGATATTGGAAATTGATTTCTCAAGAATCTGCTACATACATGTATACTATAGTCTATTCGCGGTTTCTTCACTCTTTTTGAACCAAACATTTGAAATATCAACTCATGTATGGCGTATTTAGTTATTTCCTAAATATGCCATGTATCACAAGCGTTTTATATATATATGTGTTCATAAAAGTAACATATTTTTGTTTAAATTGAAATGTTATTTATATTCTCTATAAATTATAATACTTCATTTTTAATTAATATTAATTTCAAACAGCGAGAAAACATGTGTGTTGGTACCGCCTAGTAAGAAATAGTTCTCATGCAAAATATTTACTACAACTGAGTGCGCAGGAATGCGATGCGTTTCCCTCTGGTGAAATTTTCCAGACTTAGTTAAGCTTAGTTTTCACGAGGCGGAGGAATAACCTGGAAGTAGAATTTTAGCAGGGCTTCAGAAAAGTGGGAAGTAACCGTGAATGGATTATAGTAAAATGGCGTACAACAATTAATGGCGAAGTGGAGAAACTAACACAACGGTGGAAAAAAAAGCGCAGAACAGAGCGAAAGAACAAACAAGCGGTTGCGTAGTGGCCACTACGGTAGGACAAGCGCACTTACGCAGCATGACAAACTGTGAGCGTGTGCGAATGGTATCAAACACGAGCGCGTTGTGCGCTGAGTATTGCAGTGGAAGCTGTTGCACAGTGTACATCATGTTGAACGACGTCAAGTTGCTATATGGTGTTTTGTATGGCCAACTCAGGCCCGTAGACAACATCTCGACGACTTTATACGAGGTTGGTACATTGTCTTTCAAGAGAGGAGTTGTTGAGTTGAGTTGAGAGATTTGGGCGGCTCTTCAACGAGGTCTTGAGCGCCGATTAGAGTGAAATGAGGCGAAAATGAAGCAGTGCCGAAATGCAAGGGTGGGGAAACGGGAGACCCCCGAGAAAACCCGCCGACCAGAGGCATCGTCCAGCGCGATTCCCACTTGCGAAAATCCGGTAGTGACCCGGCCGGGGATTGAACCCGGTTCGCCTTAGTGGGGGTAAGCAGTCTAACCGCTACTCCACAGCAGCCCTCCTCCCCTTTACAAGCGAGGAGATATCGACAGTAGTCAGAGGGTGAAATCGCAAGACATATGCAACACGCACTAGGCGCCCATATCGCGTTTTATCGTGGAAAGGAGACTACCTAGGTGGCTTGTTCGCTCGTCCACCAGTACGGCGTGCACCATTGACGACTACTCATCGGAGACAGTGTTTGCTGAGGAGTCGAGAAAACAAGGACTGATGAGCTCAGCAATGGGCTAAAGTGCTCTTTATGGATGAGAGCCGATTTAGTCCCACTAGCGATTTCGGACGTATATACATTTAGAGAGAGCAGGGGGGCACATATTTACCACTACGATATCATCTCGAAAGGCACTTATTTGCAAGTGGCGTAGTTTTAATTTGGAGAGGAATTATGCTTGGTGGCCGTACGGAGCTCCACACCTCCCAAGGAGGTCACTGCTATTGTACCGATGTTGTCGCTCCTTTAAGTGTGTATTTTCCGAGGTGCAGGTGTACGGCATCTGTCTCTGAGCTGTTGAAGAGTGAAGATATTCGCCACATAGATTGGCCCGCACGGTCCCTGAACCAAAATCCAATCAGACGCCTGGCAGCATTTTGGCAGCCACCAGCAACGACTCCGCAGCTGCAGTCGGTGATACAAGGAAAAGGGGACATAATGACCCAAGAGCTCGTCGACAACCTTATACTCAGTATGAAGAGATGGTGGACATCCTGCATAGCAGTCAGTGTTGATTTTATCTCGTACTGACTATCATCTCTTTCCTGCCACCTGCCAAATGGTCAAACGACCATGTATTTTGCTCTGCTGTGCTCAGATCCCTTGTTTTACAATAGGTCCTCTCGGTACTTGAGATTCCTTTCTTGGTCATTGTTGATCACCTTTCCCATACTCTTACGTCTCGACGATGTTATGGCATGCTTCGTACATATCTGAAATTCTGCTGAGCAATGTTACCGTGCATGTGAAAACTTTACCCATCCTTAATTTTTGCACACCAGTGTAGCTAGCTCTGACTCTTGTTTCTGTTTTCAGATGTGTGTAAGCAGCATTGAAAAGATGCAAGGCAGGTTCGAGATGAGCTAGTTCTTGAGAGCACCGGTAAGATGCTCTAGCATCGCATGGGAAGGTTCCATGGCAGACGAGTACACATTAGTGATACGGGACGGCGATGTGGTGCTGATCAGGGGCGATTCGCCGTCGCCGACAGCCTCGGGTTTCTTCCTGGTGTTCCTGCTCATGGCGGGGCTGTGCCTTAATGCGCTGCTGGTGCTCGGTCTGTCAGTGTGGCCACCGCAGCGAGGCGCCACCATCGCTCGCCTACTGCTGCTTCAGCTCTGTGGTGCGTGTCTACTCGACTGCGCACTCGATATGACATCGTCAGTGGCCGTGCTGCTGTTGCTGCACCTGGGGGTGCCGGCTGGCAGCGAGGAGAAGGCTACCACCTTCTGTCGCGTCAACGCCATGTTCAGTCTGTACATCACGGTAAGTTTCCCATAACCTCATTAAGGCTGTTCAAGAGCCATACAGATCAGTCGTTTTATTGTCGGTGATGGAGAAGATCTTTGCAGTAGCATAATTGGCTTGAGTCAGGCTTGACTCGAGCCTGTAAGTTTGAATCAAGAATATTATGCAAGCCAAAACATTTTAATTAAGCTAGATAATCTCTACAGGTCAAGCTTGTAGCAAACTTGATTTGTAAAACTTGCTGCAAGCTTCCCTTAACAACCTACAAGCATGATTCAAGCCATCATCAAGATTGCCATTAGCAAGTAAGTGCCAGTCATAACATATTTGCCATTAATCAAGCTTGAATCATACATGATATGACAAGTTTGCCCAGCAAGTCACATGACAAGCTTGCCACAAGCTTACATGTTATCTAGGACTGATCAACCAGATGTTGATGGAATATCTGGAATTGATTGAGGGAATACATGTGAAGCAGTATAGCTTTGGTAAAGGAAGAAGTACAAAAAATGTGGTCTTATATGGAAACATACATAGTAGCTATATCCTTGGATATCTTGGGGAGTGTTTGACAATGCCTGGCGGCTATATATTCCGTGGTGGTTGAAATTGTTGGAGTGCCGGAGAAACCTTTATGATGGCTTGAAAGATTTTCTGTATGAAAATACTTGCGTGTATGGACGTGGACTACACAGGTATGAGAAGGCAGTGACACAAATGGTTATCCTTAAGGATCGGTCTTGGGATTGGTACTGTAGAACATGATTTTTGATAAGTTACTATGGCTTGACCTGCCATGGGGCTGTATGTTGTATCGATATGCTGACGATATTTTGCTAGTGCTGCTGTCTTGGAAACGAAAGGAAATAGAGGAGAAAACTGAAATTGTTTGAAGAGATTTTAGGAATGGTCAGAAGACTTTCAATGCAAGTTTTGATTGGAGAATACCAATGCCACGAAGCTTAAAGGTTGTTTGAAGAGGATACCATCCATAAGATTTGGTGTATGAGTAGTAAATTTGTAAAAGAGATAAAGTTGTTAGGAGTTTCGTTAGATGAAATGTTGGCATTTCGTGATCACATATGCTTTGTGGTGGGTAAGGTCATAATACTGTTTTACAAGTTGAGGGTAATGACTCCTGCAAAATGGGAGTTTGACTACCAAACATTAAGTATAATATATAACAGGGTCTTTCTTCCACTAGTGCTGTTTGAAAGCACAGTTTGGTATAGAGTAATGGAAAAGGCCCATGTGAAAAGGATATTGATAAGTACACAAAGAGCAGCCCTGTTAGGAGTCATCAGGGCTTACAGAATGGTGTGAAACAACGCATTGCAGGCTTTAGCAGGGGCTATACTCATCGATCTTCTGGCAAAAAACAGAGGAGAAATGAGTAAGATTGAATAAAGAAGAAGGATCTCTCCAGAGGAAGAAAGTAGTGTGCTTCAGAATATCTCGGGAAAGGGAAGTTATACTTGCGGGATATTCCATGATGTGTCGGTGAGGCTGTGTATGGGGTGGATTTAAATTGGCCTTTACCATGCGCAGTATTTATCTGGTCGTGGAAATTTCAGGAAGAAACTGTTATCGTTCTGGTGGATAGTCTATTATGTATGGTTTGTAACATGTCGGATACCCCCGATAATGTTCTCAAAGAGTACGGGAAGCTGGAGGCCCTGAGAATAAAGTTTTTGGGATAACATGGACCTGAAATTAATTTGGGAGGAATAGTGAACAGTTAAGAACTAAGCAAAAGTCTAAATGTCCTTCCTGGTGGAAGTGGGAAAAAGACTAGAGGAGTTGTGTGGTCCAATAAAGTAGGGGTGGGAATATTTGCTGTCACTGCGACATGAATGTAACGTGTCACTGTAGTGACAGCGACTGAAAGTAACAGGGCCAAAACCTGTGACAGGAAGTGGCCTCACTGCACCATGCCTTTCGCTCTCGCTCTAATAAAATGCTCGAAGTCGCCGTCTGTCACCAGCGTCGGTTAGTACGACACTGTACTATTGGAAATTATTAAGTTACGAATTTGAACATTTTGCTATCGCTTTAACTTAGCCGAAACAAGAAACCAAATAAACCACAACTGATAGTATTCTAGGCAATAACATGGTCTTCAATTGCAGAAGAAATTTTTTTGTTGCGTGTTTCGCGATGTATTCCAAGATAAAGAGTTAGAAGATAGTTTTGACAGAGAAGTGGAGAATAAATCGCACTAGTTGAAAGTCATTTATGAATCATTTAAATACTGAAATTCATACGTAGTTACTTATTGGAGAATCAGTTTTACGATTGTACATTACAACAAATTTACAAAATTTGATATAAACACAGTCAACAAATACGAAAGGAACATACACATTTACACAGTAAGAAACATCGTTTATCTTAGCTTTCAAAACTGGCTTCCATGAATTATTTATACCCTGCTCAAAACATGGCCGCACGTCGGGGTAACTTCTATCACAGCAACACGAATGTGGGTGTGTCGCTGAAACGACCGCAGCTGAAAATGGCAGGGCCAAATCAGTTCCCACAACAACGAAGTAGTGTCACTGCGACAACGCCAAATGCTCCAAGATTCTCAGAGTCACCGTCTGTCACCCGTAGCAGGACAGTACCTACATCGCTGCTCGCCGAGCGGGGACCTGTGACACTACACAGTGACACACCACCTGAGCCGTGACAGTCGCCCTATTGGGAATAAATAAGATGTGTATTCGAAATAAATATTTTCCATCACTTTGTCTTGGCACACCACGAAACCAAATGAAGTATAATTTTCTGTTATCAAGTGATATAGGCAATAATTACCATACTATGCCCTGCTGTTGCAATAGACACCCACTTTTTTTATTGTGTCGCTGGCTGATTATATGAATCGAGATGGGCATTAGGAAATGATAGAACTATGCTCAAAATTTAACGATGAAATTTTTCAGTATTTTTAAAAGTACGTGCTTATATAATAATAAATGAATCTTATTGTCTGCCAAAATTTTGCGTTTTTCCAAAATTGAATGCTAGGAAAGAATAATGCAATATTTATATTTAAAGTGAAGATAAAATTTCAGATAATATTGTAAGAATGTTAGGATAAAATAATTAATTTTGCTATGATTGAAACAAGGAGTTATAATAAAAAAAATTTAACAAATAAGGGAGATTAAATTCCACATGTTCACCAAAAGTGTTAGAGTTTGTTCCCTATAAAGACGGCAACCATTATTTAAACATTTCGAAAATAACTAAAAAATAACTTGCATATTATAAAAATAAGTCAATTTGAAGCAGAAAACTGTTAATTTACTTTGCTAATAGGCCTGAAAGTTATGACACAAAGTTTCTCGTTAAGTCATTGTAAAGCGACGCGACATGCAAAAAATAGCACATTACGGAATTGGAAGCTACAGAACTACAGTGACTACATGCCGTAGTCACTGTGATATTGGGCTCTGTTACTTCTGTGTCATTGGTCGTGACATGTCGCAGGTAAAAGTTTGTGTCACTCCTCCCATCACTACAATAAAGAGCAAAGTGGTGAGTCTGGATCTTTAAGTGATGAAGGTGATGAACTTGAAAGCATCCCAGTGTTGGTTGAAGAGAGTGTGGAGGTTAGTTATGAAGCATCATGTAGATGTCAGTGCTCCTTGGAACCTGTTGTTTTTGTACACGAAGTTGTGGATAGTTTCACTGTTGTATTTAGAAAAAAGACAAAGCTTGTCAGTGGCCAGGAGAGACGAGCCTCATATCTGATCTGGAGGAGGAATCAAAGAAAAGATAGGGATGATTATTACACATCCCATGAAGAGGGGATAAAGGGATAAAATAGGGAAAAGCAGGTAGGGTTCTATTGAGGACAGTAACCACAGGAAACATGATTGTGTAATTGTGCAAGTAGAAAACATGATAGCTGTGCCAGTAGAGAAAATATTGCTTTGGTATTTTGCAAAAAATTCAGTGGATATGTATAATGAAATGGAGGAAAAGTATGGATTGTCAAGATTGGAGGAGTCGGGAATCTTGAATGTGGTGTTTGACACATTTGTAATGGGAATGTAGAGAATATATTGGGTTGTGTCCATACATGGAGTCCATGGACAGGATGCTCCCCTCCCAGAGTGGCCTGCCTATGGACCACGATACACAGTTACTCCTTTCGACCGAGTACCATAGACGGAGTGGATTGAGATTCCACACTGCAGATGTCTATAAGGATGCAGTTAGGGCATATGGAAGGATAGTGTTCCATTACACCAAGCGCTTCCAAAGCTACAGTGTGGTCCGGCACTATGTCCTAACTTCCCGGATGGACAAATGAACCGAAAGTGACTCACTGGCTTGGCCAGAACATGGTTGATTTCCAGGACCCTGATTTGACCAATTTAGTTAGTGCTATGGTAAGAAACTTTTGATTTCCACAGGAGAATATCTCCACGGTATGGTATGTTGGAATTCTGACGAAGACCAGATTCAAGTTTAGTGTGTTAATGTCGGCAAGGAGAGCCAGGCCGAGGCTGGGACGGGATTTCGGCGGGGCTCAGGTATGCACTGCTTGGCGCTTCAAATGCAGCTGCCCTGAGAAACTCTACCCTTCCAGCTACCAGTCGGTCTGGTTGGCTCTGTGGAATTGTTAAGAAATATGTGGGTGGATGAAAAGAAAAATAAGGCCGGGAAAGACATTATTTTGGCAGTGGCTTTGAATCGCGATAGGCTCACTCAGGTATACTGAAATTGACACTACAGTTGTGCAACCCTAAGAACCTCTTCCTTGCCGGACAAGTCTGGGTCAAGTTTTCTTTCCTGCCAGCACACTTATGCGAAACTGATAGAAATATTGCTGAATTGAAAGATGCTGTATGTCCGTGGGGGGCTGGGTGCGGGGCAACAATTATGTTATCGATCCTTCCCAAGTCTGGCGTGAAAGAAGGTATCGTGCAGACGCGAATAGCTTTCATAATTGTTGATGTTTTACAGAATTTTAAGTATTTTCGGAATGAGCATTGTAAGTCTAAATTCGCAATGTTCTTGGCGGTACCTGTACAACAAGGGCCTCTTTTAGCTTTTTTATTTTGTGGAAAACTAAAGTAAAATAAAAAGTAGCGCTGCTGGACCTGGCATACCCATTTTAGGGCCAGCTGCCAGCAGGGAAGGATGGTGAGGCCAGGCCTGACTCCAACTGGAATATTGTTAAAGAGTTTTTTATATATATATATTAAAACTCGATATTTTATGGTTACTGTCATGATGACTGCGAAATCCTCAGATGAATACCAAATCATTTGGAAAATAACATTAATTGCCATCTTTAGAATAAATGTACGGCTGTTTACTTTAAACCATGATTCGTATATTTGCAAGACATTTGTACGAAAATGTATATAAATTTAAAATTTATATAAATCGTTTAATTCTTAAGAAATCTTTTTTCTATCATTGTCATATTCTTTTCACTATTATTTCATTTCACAAAAAAAGAGGTATCATATCCTAAAAATTTAGAAAATAAATTTAACATCTTGAACGCTCTTAAGGCCACGATCCTTAATTTCTACAGCTTTTGCGAGAATTAATTTTTTGTGCCCGATCGGAAGCAGATATTGTAAAACCCTCTTGCAATTTTTTTACAAATCGCTTTTATTATGTAGTATAATTTTTTCAACACAAAAACTGAATAATTTTAACTAATTATTAAATAAACGAAATTTTCGTTTATTCATTCATTGGATAAAAGTATACACTTTTCTGTGTTGGAAAAACCAGACTACATAATAAAAATAATTTGTAACAAAACTGTAGGAGGATTTTACAATATCGGCTCCCGTTTGGGTACAAAAAATTAATTCTCGCCAAATTTGTAGAAATGAAGGATCGTGGGGTCGACCCCTACTATCTTGAAATTGCAGCATTTTTTTCATAGTCTGTATAGCAGATTATGTATTATGTTTTACTGATAAGCATAGCATAAGGATTTAATTTGTACAATTTCTGATGTCGGTATTGAGTTGAGTTGTTTCTGGTTGGTCTGTAACAGCGAGGTATTGAGCGCTGGTGTGTGTAAAATGTGGTGAAGATGGAGTAGAGGCGGAATACAAGGGCGGAGAAAACCTACCCGGCCAACGATAACGTCCACCACATTCCTCATATGAGTAGAGGTCTATTGCAGATCTCGGCGCAACTCAATAATCTAACTAAAATTCAACCAATCTCAATATAAATTCAAACTAATTTATTAATTCCCTGTCAAATCTTTCAAAGCGCAACTCAAAATCAATCCTATTTAAGATCAAAATCAAAATCAATTTTCAACTTGTATTCACTGTTTGTGTGTGGTTTTTTAAAGACTCATTTTCAAGCTAAATCATCATATTTTTGATGGAATTCCAAGAATTTTCATACTTTTCTTGCGATATTATTTTTGACTAATTGCTTTGGCTTTCAAATATAAATAAATATTTGCCCTTTTCGACATAAATTTGGTCTCATTTACCTTGAAAATGTACCACTGATCAAAGAGTGAACAAAGTATGTTTTTAAAGAAAAGTCCCTATAGTAGAGAATGAATATTTGGGTCAAATTATCTTGAATTTGGGGGTGAGATTGACGAGATGAATCATGCTTGAAGAAGAGATTGAAAAATTGTTGCTTGAAAGTGAGAAATTTGCGTGAATTTCAGTTCAATTACTGTGTTGCACCAAGATCTGCAATAGACCTCTACTCACATGCGAAAGAGGCATCGGTGGCCTGGCAGTCAAACTACTCGCCACCTACATAGGCAAACCGTGCTCGATTCCCGGTGGGGTCGTTACCGGATATTCGCACGTGGGAATCGTGTCAAACGATGCCGTTGGTCGGCTGGTTCTCGGAAATTTCCCGTTTCCGCACCTGCATGCCGTCGTTGCTCCATACTCGCCTCACTTCACCACCATCGGCTCTCAAGAGCCATCCAAATTTTTCCACGGCGGGAATTGATCATCATTATAGGCTAGTCACGATAAAACGAACACTTTTGAAGCCCAGCTTAAGATCTACTTGTAAACATGTTGTGTATCATTCCACCTTATGTAAAAAAAAACATTGTCATGGGCGTCATCACTTTATCCATGCGTTGGTCAAGTGAAACTGTGAAATTATTATTAAAAAAAATATTTTCAAATCTGCTCATTTTTACACTTCGATGCATTAAAAAAAAAAACAGAAAGCGAAAGAAATTATTTCAGTTAACAGAAATGGTTACCTAGCACTTTTTATTTGACGTTAAGATATAGAACTACGTTCCTATCCATCATTACCAACTTAACTGGGCGCATGTCTCTCAGGGTGCCCGTTAAAATATGTGCAGGTAGGAGCAGTGACTTTTTTCTAAGATTGGTTTCGAAAGTGCTCACTTTATCGTGAACAATATTTAGCTGCTGCAGGTGGATTATTGTTTGCTCTGTTCATATTCGTCAAATGTATTTATTTTGAATAGTAGGCATTTTGTTACCCTCTTTTTCATAAGCCAACAACTTGACCAAAGGCTAATGTATTTTTTTCAAATTCACTATAATCACAGGTTTGAAAAAAAAATACATTGCGCCTCTGCATTCCTGTCACAAGCGTAATATAACATTATTAGTTCTGAAAGTGATTCATCGTACAGGGAAGACCTCAACTGGTTAATTACATTTGTATTTATGTATCACTAACCAACATGGTATCAACACGGAGTTAACAGATGTGGCGACTGCAGAAAATGAATAACATAGTCGCACTAAAAAAATTACAGCTCGCTTCTTGTATTACGTAGCCTTCTTGTCAACCGTAAAAGTTGGGCTATCCCATATGTAGCACATTTATTCAAAAAGCATGTGCTACTCATTAGGTAATCTTGCTCGTACCCATTCAGAATCATCATAACATAACGATCAAAGACTTGTTGTAGTGTACAAGAACCTAGTCTTCGTAACTATCGATATTTTCCGAACGCCTGAATATGATTATTTTTGTCCACTGCCTTAGATCAACCGAACCTAAAATCTGTGCAGGCCTCTTCACAAAAAATGCTACAGATAACATAAGAAGTGCGACTTCTATGCTAAATTTATTTCTTCGGAATTTTTGCCCAATAAATGCATACTGGCCCCATTGACTTTCTCGCCTGTTTGAAAGCGATGCCAGTATTCCCAGCGTCTCATTTTTTTCTCGGACAATAAATATGAACCATGCTGCTGTCCATTATTTCATTCGTGTATGCTGGCATATATTTGTCATTTATTTTTTTCCCACGCTGCGATATAGACAACAGCACGTACTTAGTAACCAACCCTGCACGTAAGAATGCGGAAAAAGGACTAGATTACTGGCGAGTGTACTATCATCTAATATTGGTCCGAAGTACAAAACGAGAAACGGCAGCCCCAAATGTACGACCTCTGTAATGTAACAAGTTGCACGCTGGTTTATGTCTAGGAAGGTTGTGGGTTCAAATCCCAGTAAAGCACGAAACTGTGAGCTGTTCTAAGAATAGTTTCGGAATATTTTATCACGTAAGTGGTCAGCTCGTCAGCCGAAAGGCATTGACGTTTCTTGTCGCAAATAAATACATCGTTTTAGGTGTTGCAACTAACAAAATTTTTGTTTTGGACTGTAATAGTATTGGCATAACGCTCTTTCATAAATCGGGATCAATAAAACTGTGCTTGTGCTTTGTTACTATTGTCTATTATCGGTTTCTTCGCGCTTTTGGATCAAACCTTTGAAAAAAATTAACACAATGAATGACATGTTGATTTGTTTCCTAAATATGCCACATATTGCAAGCGTTTCGAACTCGAGTTAACATAGAATTCCCTCATTTTTTGGTTAAAACCAACTTTTAGATATATTCTGTTTATAAATTATAATATTTCCCTTGTAATTAATATGAATAAAAACAGGGATAAATTGGTGTGTTGGTAATGCCTATAGGTTGTTCACAGAAAAGTGGGCACTTTTGAGACCCTAGTTATTTTTTACTTTCAGCCATTTTTTAATATTTACCCACCTTTTAAAATAAATATTAACATGTAAGTAATAAACGCTGTGTGTATATTCCATCGCACTCGAAAATTAATGTCTAAGGCTAAAATAAAATATATTTATAGACTATAATTCCAAATGAGAGGGCTTTCAAAAGTGCTCACTTTACCTTGAATAGCCCATAGTAACAAATGGTTATTTTGCAAAATCTTATTAAACTGAGTGTGCACGAATGCTGTGCGTTGTCCCTTTGGTATAATTTTCTATACTTTGTTAAATTTTGTTTGCAATAGGCGGAGGAATATACTAGAAGTAGAACTTTAGCAGGACTCCAGAAAAGTTGGAAGTTGTCGCTAATTGACTATAGCAGCAGGTGTTTATGAGACTAAGGAATGTGATCTCAACATCGAGTGAATCCTCCCACAAGTGACGAGACTTTCTCATTGGACGTTCTCTTCTTAAGTGTACAGTGCAGACCATTAATACAATTTACTGTGCAGCATCCCAGATACAGGAAATGGCGAGTAAAGACAGTTCACGATTAAGTGAGCACTTTTGAATTTAGCCTTATAAATATGTCACTGCTCCTACTTGCACATATTTTAACGGGCGCCCTGGGTGACATGCACCCAGCAAAGTTGGTAATGATGGATGTTAAATAGTTCGGTATCTTAACGTCGAATAATAAGTGTTAGGCAACCATGTCTGATAATTTAAATTATTTCTTTCGCTTTCTGTTTTTTTTTTTATGTATCAAAGTGTAAAAATGAGCAGATTCTTAAAATATTTACTTTTATAATAATTCCACAGTTTCACTTGATCGACGCATGAATAAAGTAATGAGGCCAATGACAATGTTAATATTGCATAAGGCGGAAGAATACACAACGTGCATGGAGAGTTTCAAAAGTGCTCATTTAACCGCGAATAGCCTATACAAAGGTTAAAGTGGGAATGTTATAAGACCATTAATAAAATTAATTATTTTATGTAAATGTAAGGCTAGTTGACGCTGATTTGTTAAATTGTGCAGATCGTCGAAGGCGTGATTGTGGCCGCGCTGGCAGTGGAAAGAGCGGTAGCTCTTCGAGGACTCCAGTGCAATGGTAAACTCACGGAAAAGTCAAGGACGTGGTTGCTGCTTTTTGTGGCCTGGGGTTATCCAGCGGTGCTCGTCCTGCCTGCGGGAGTGAGCAGTGGCGTGACGGCAGTGCGGCCGTTCACAGACAGGTAAGTCCTAAAGTGCTGCGAAGGTAGAAGTGTATACCTGCATGCCAACCAGAAGGTTATGTTCAAGTACCACCTTAGTTTGGGTATCACACTTTCATAAACTAGTACGCTAAGGTTAACCAATTCAAACCCAGCGTACACAATTGTGTACATTTCGCGCGTGTAGGTAATTTTTGGTGTGTACTGCACACTGCGAATCTCAATGACAAATAATCTTACCTGTGGGTAAATGATTCGCAAAGTCTCACTGGTCTATGTCATAATTGGTTCATATTACTGTAGACGAACATAAATTCTACTGCTCATTGGCTGTGACAACGAAACAAGTGTCGTGTCGACTGAAGTACATAAAAGTTTTTGTTTGCAACACCTGAAACTGTAAATTAAATTAGGTCTGAAAGGGTTAAGTTTCTGTACTCCATACCACCACAGTTACCATAAATACGCGTATGGTAGCAATACTAAATGAATCTGGCAATGTAAAAGAGTACCAAAGTAAAAGTTTCTTTTGTGAAATCATAATGAATGTTTTGTGCCAGTTACTACCATTTATTAACAACACTTTAAATAAAATACAGTATAATTTGCCATCTAAAAATTATTGTAGAAAATGCAGTCGTAATGTATTCGTACTTGAAAGGTTGTACACATACAGCATGCATGTCTCTAAAACAGTAAATTGTAATGCTGATTTATATGCCTGCAAAACAATAATATTTACGATTTGGTATTAGGTATAAAATATAATATTTGGCCAAGATTCACTGTACACCCCTTTGTGTTTGTTATAAAGGCACCAGCTGTGTATTCAGTAGGATTTCGATCTTCCCTTTGCTGTTATTTCAATGTAGGAGTAGACTCTGCACTAAGTTATGGTACACAGGTGGTTCCATTACTGTGGCAGCAAAAGTGTTTGTCTGTTAGGTGCGTGTAACTGCAAGCGATGCTTCAGCTCGTCCCAGAGATGTTATATGGGGTTTGAGTTGTGGCTTTGAATGGGAAATCAAGGAACCTCACCTGGTTGTCTTCAAACCATGACGTAATCGATCTTGCCGTGTGTACAAAATAATTGGGATGTTGACACAAGAAAGGGCATATTCAAAACTGTTTCACAATGTAGGAAGAATACTATTATTCAACATAGCTTAGTACTCTCAGGATTCAATACAGTGCAATTCAGTATATGATAATCCAATGGTCTACTGATTAAAAATAATGTCCTAAGCCCAAACCAAGACAACAGACCTCCCCACATCATTACTCCACCACCAAATCTCACTATCAACGCAACACGCTTAAGTAAATACAGTTTGCCAGGCATCCGTTAAGTTTTGATGTCCATCCGAGTACCAGATCATCCACCATGATTTATCACTCCATACCTTCTACTAATAAACAGTCCAATGATGGTGTGGTTTGTGACACTCTAAATGTCGTCGGGTATTGATGCATGTGATCACAGTGGCTTTCTGGCTGCCACAGGAACAAAAAATCCAAGTGCAATTACTTCCCAATGTAGAGTTCTGTAATTGATTGCCCTTTGCAATCGTTTACATGTCTGTCTGATGTTTGGTTCGCTCAACATGCCTCAGATTTTACCAGTCCCTATTAGTTGCTTAGGCCATCTAGAGTGAGGGTTGAGAACAGTGCTTCCATTATGTTCCCGTTTGACAATGGTATCGTGGACTGTGGACCGATGCGCAAGTTTAAATGCTGAATAAATCTCTTTGTCGGAATCGCCGAAAGATTGGACCCTTGCAATCATGCTCTTTTCGAGTGCCATCTTATTATGACAACACAGACATGTATGGTGTGCAAGCATTTGTGCCTTCACTTAAGAGCATCCTACTGGGGAA
Source organism: Dryococelus australis (assembly GCA_029891345.1). Classification (NCBI taxonomy): domain Eukaryota; kingdom Metazoa; phylum Arthropoda; class Insecta; order Phasmatodea; family Phasmatidae; genus Dryococelus; species Dryococelus australis. The sequence continues at coordinate 80,859,651 of CM057001.1, read as the reverse complement.
GTTTATTGTGAGAAAATGGTTGTCTGGAGAATTTTGGCAACCATGTATTTAGTATTAGTACATACTGAATTTTTACTACTATAAACGTCATAGTTGGCAAACTTTCAATTTCTTCACGTCCTTCGACGCTCATATTTAATCTGTAAGTGGCATTACTCGCTCTCGAAAATGGCTATCACTTTTAAAACCCAAAAAAACATTTCCCTAATAGATCAAGCTTTTTATATATTGAGATTCATTTTAAATTGAGAGCGATTGATTTAATGATTTATGTTTGAAATTTTTTTGAGAAGCAAGCTATCTTTGTTTGTAGAAACTGAAAGCCAAACAGAAATAATAACTACAGACATCGTTAGAGTACTAACCAGCTTAGAAGGAGCGCTGAAATAGCACATTTGGTTCAGCGTATGGACAAAACACAATACCTAAGTCCCCTACATGTGCTTATAACATTTTATTTATGCTTAATAAGTTAAAGATTCTGGGGAAAAAAATTACGTAGAAATGGTATGCACTGACAGGTTAAAAGCGACAGCACATTATGATTACAGTGGGTCGAGAACCACAGTTTTTATCATAATGTGAAAGAGTATCTAAGCATCACCTTTTCAACATAATCACATAATCCTAATGTATCAACCACAACCACCAACATATTTTGTGAATATTCTTATAGATAAAGAAATGTGCGATGTTGTGGTTGTGTGAAGGTTATGTTGCGGCATGGTGCTTCGCTCTTCCGACAAGATGCTGTACCCGGGGCTGCTGACTGTGCTGGGCGGCGTGCTGCCATGGAGTGTCGCCATCGTCGCCTTGGCGTCCATGGCGTGCCACGTGGCTAGGGTACACAGGCGCAGGCGGCGGCTGGAGGAAGCCGCGATACAGAGGGGCTCGCAGAGGGCAGTGCCTGCCGTGGGGCAGATGCCTTGGGAAGAGTCCAGGTTCCACCTGCTGGTTGTCGTCGTCGCCGCACAGTTCCTCTTCATGGTGGCGCCCAACTCCGCCAGCGCATCCCTCCCTCCTTACTTGAAAGCATCGTCGGCAAAGTCTCGCGATGTGTTCGGGCCCGTGTCGACTGGAACCCACGACGCGGTGTTCCTCTGGACCCGCTACCTCTTCCCGAGCACGACGGCGGCCGTGGCTTTGGCGCTCGTCAAGGAAGCGAGGAAGAAGTGCGAGGCCTTCTTCTGCCAGCGGGCCAGCAGCAACGCCGTCACCCAGCTGGACGAGGCTCTGTCCGTCAAGCCGAGGGCGCGGTACGCGAGGGCCGCGCACTACCGCACGCCGGTGTTGTTCGCGACGTCGGAGGGCTTGCACCTACGCATCGTGCGCGACGAGAGGGGGCAGCCGCTGGCGACGACGGAGCCGGGGTTCGCGTGCGAGTTCTGCGACCTGGCGATCTTGACGGCGTCGAACCCTCCGGCGAAGAAGGGCCCGCGCAGGTCCGCGGCGCCGCTGTTCGGGCCGGAGCCCGTGGCCGAGGGCGACCTCAGGATCAGCGACAGCCTAACCTCGGCGGGGGACAGCCCGCCGACGGCGACGCCCAGGCAGCTGTGGGTGGACGACGGCGGCGCCAGGATTACTGAGAGCGCGGAGGAGAGGCGCGCAAGACAAGCCCACAGGAAGGTGGTGCGGTTCGCACAGACCGTCAGCGAGATACCCATGCCCCTGGCGGAGAGCACCGACTGGGGGCCCCACGACGAGTTCGGCGCCGACAGGTACAAGCAGCCGGCGCGATTCGTGTCCAGGCTGTCGTGACCTCTGCTGCCCATATCCTTCCAACTGACTGGCTGTCTTCCGCCGCTTCCTTGGTTCCTCCGTGAATTCCTCGCTGAAACAGTACATTTAGCATGTCCTGGGACAGTGTCCATCAAAGTGTTTTGATCCGTTTCGGTTTTATAGTGAAACTGAAATGAAACTCTCTGTAAGTTTTGAACTTTATCCGAGTTAATTTTTACATTACTTAGCATTTGATATGTGTTACCGCATTATTGAAATCCATCTGTACTGGATGTTTTCCCCCCCGTTACCGTTTCCGTTTAAATTTCCGTATCTATTCGACAATGTTTTTCCCCAGGTTTTTGAGTTTAGCTTCTTTTGTATTTTTAAGCTAATTTTTTTTTATTGTGGTTGCCAATTCTAAAGACTATAGCTGAGCAGTGAAGTAGAACTACTTATCAAGTGTACAATCTGCTACAATTTATCAACTGTTATCAAAATATTATGTGCTTTGTACATGTGTGTTCTGATGCAAGAGTTTTGTCCACATAATGTTGTTCTGTAAACTATCTTAATAAAATATTTTTACAATAAATATACTATTTTCAAGCTTATTTTAATTCTTTTTTACACACTGAGACATCGGGTTACCACAACGAACAAATAATTTCATTATTTTTGCTGACAAGCGTTTTGGAAATTTGTAATTTTTTAATCCAATACTGACAATATTCACGATTCATTTTAACATAAGTTAAAGCCTGTGCATTACTAAAACTTTTTCTCTTATCTTCAAATAAATTTGAGCAGTTCCGCGAAAAAAGGCACGGAATATGCCCTGCCTAACAAGCTACACAGATTATTCTGATTTCGTAGAGCACCTACTCTACAATATGTAAGAGGTCAGAACAAAAAACGGACAGTCAGGATAGTCACTGAATAAAGAGTTATCCTGAACTCCATGTACCAACTATATGGGATAATTCATAATGGGAAATACGGTAGGAAATATAATACGACCCATGATCTAACGTGATTATTAAGGGAGATACGCATCTTTAAATAGTGGGAACTAAAATAAGTTATTTGCAAATGGCAGGAATTTCGCGAGATGAAACAGCAAATTTAGTGAATTGTGTTAGCCTGAGCTGATACCTGCAGACTGCGAACGTTTGGTTTACAGTAACATCCCGAGTCATTAAAAAATAATGAGGTGCCACGTCATAGCCAACAAAAATGTTTTACTCGTGGGCGTTTTTCGATTGCCACGACGGAATAATAATTTATACATTAAGAGTGGGATGGACTCCCGAGTTTTTTGTGTAATAGTTGTTTACACGAATACGCGTATCTCGGTAAATAAATGTTCTGCAAATACGACTTTTTGTCAGAAGAGATTTAAAAAAACATTATCTATGCCCCTATTCTTTTTTTTTAATACTTTTGTCACATTAAATGTATTCTTGGAGAAAAAAAAATTGTGAAAATGGTCAAATATCGCATTTCTAAAGCTTGCCTATGCAGTTTCATCAAGCAGCAAGAGAAAAGTACAAAAATCCGGGCATAGTTTAACCTGTGGGCTTTCATCGTGTGTAATAAAACCCCACTGTTACAGATCTAATTTACGCAATACAGCGTCACGACGGAAACACTGCACGCCTTGCGCGTAGGAGCGATGAGGCGTTCGAAGTGCGTGTTAGTGTCGCCCGTATCGCTCCCTCGCTTCTTGACCTTAGCCGGAGGGAAGTGGTCCATCCCACTCTAAGAGAGACACAAAAACGTTGCCTTGGTGTAACCCTCATGAGCGAACGGTTCTCGGCAAAACATGCCACGTTTGTAAGGGTACCGTAGGTTGCCTGCCAAGTATGCCAACGTTACGTTTTGATTCTCACAGGCTACGCTCCAAGCTTAAACCAGCGATATCAATCAGTGAATTAACATTCACTGAAAGTCACATGATAAGCTATCGTAAACTAGCAAATCATAGAAGTTAACTGGAAACCAGTGACTTATGGTAGCGGTATTTTCGACATTGATTAATTATAACTTATATAAATTAGTAGAATTCAGTTATAATATTAATCATTTCCCTGGTACTGAATACCAATGGAGCCATTTTACCTGCTCTTTTGTTGATTTCACTCCATTCTCGCTGAGATTTCGAGTTTAGGGATTGACACATATTTCAGTAGCGGACCATCCCAACATCAGATAAACTCGAAATATTACAGTGTATGGAGACAGCTGCCTAAAGTAATTTATACTTTTAGTGCTAACCGCATCCAACAAGTTCACTTTTATCGGAATTGTAACTTTAGCAATTAGCGATGTGAGGGTAGAAACCCCTATTCTTCATTATAGCTAGGGAAGATGTTCACAATGAATTACTTTTTCAGAAGTTATGGTCTTCGTTTGCTAAAATATTGCGATATTTTTTTCTTTCATCTCTGCCACCCGCTTAAGGCTATTCAAGACGCAAGAAATGTTTACTCTAGATGTTGAGGATTTAAGGTTTCGTGATAATACACAAACACCTAATAACTAGTTCAAAATACCATATCATTTAAAAAATAATATTCATAATATTTTAATTGCAAATTTAAGCATTTCAAGGACAAATCTTAGTTCGTGCAAATTTCAAAAAGTTTTATTATAACGTAGTTTGATTTCATGTTGTTTCTAGAAGCCACTGGAATAACATGCTATCATACTATTGCTTTGAAATACTGAACCATCCCAGTAGTTGATTTACAATGTAACCACAAATAAAGATGTCATTTCATAACATCTTTATTACAATTACAACTCTTTACATCACACCTAATACAAGTGAATAGATTACAATAAATTAATAGCAAACATTTGCAGCTGGTGTGCTTAATAATTCAATAATTGTAGTGTTATCCTCTGCTCGTAGCAACCACGCACATTCCAAATGATTTACAATCATGTTAAAACTGACTACATGCAGACTGAGCAAAACCCCATGCTTTAATAGAAGGGAAACCATAATACCCTATACAAACTTTAGTACCATTCAAATACTCGACAATACAAGCGGTCTTGAAAGGTAATGGGGATTCCATATAATCATGACTGCACCAAGCAGCAAAATAAAAAGTGTAAAGATTAATATAATTAAAAACCCAATAATACTTAATCAGGGGCCAAATATGATTAATCACAACAGCAATCCCAGCCCTAAATTCCATCTAAAAATCAGTAAAATACAAAATGGAACATGCTTAACAATTTTCAGGCTCGAGTGCAGATCGCTGTAGGTGCATAGTCAGGGCGGCGTATATTTGAATAGAGTTAGACAATTTAATGTTACTGTAATTTCTATCATAAACGTCGGATTTAAATTCCTCACTACTGTTATTCCTGCTTTACACTCAGCGCCATATCACTTTCAAACAGGCGTAGCCGAATCATGTACAAGCGCCTTAATGCACAAAAAGGGGAATGTTCATGATCAATTAATCCCTATAATATTCATGAGCGCATTCATAGAAAACTACGCGACCCCATTCTAGATAAAAAACACTAATATCAATAAAATAGTTACTAACCAATATCAGGTACTACTGTCCCAATTCCTCGCTCGCCGCAACCAGGGTGGTCCATTAAAGGGCAAACGAACTAAAACGCACACACTAAAATGTATACATTAAAAAGGATTAATAGTCGAACGGAGGCACCCCAAACAATATTTAAATGGGGCCTACCACAGCACCGACCGATAAAACTGGACAATAACAATATAATAAAACGTTTCGACTTCCATCACCGAGTGTGGACAGGTTATAGCAAACAAGTACAAGTGGCCGGGACAGCCAAATGGGGCAGCGGCTGAAAAAATATTCAGCTTAATTAAACTTCTCAAACCTGAGCAAACACTCAGAGAAATACCGCATACTAAATTACTACCAGCTAACTAGCAAAATCAAGTTCACTAAATCCGCGTACCACCCAAATGATTAACTGCTGGAATAATATAATAAATCACGATCAACAATTCAGCCCCTATTAAAATTATTGCCTGTCCAACACTCGCCGACAAGTTGCGTTCCCATCCTACTTCACAAAGCACTGTCAACTAAACATGACGTAAAATTATCGGTTATCCAAAATAGACGCCGAAAAGATATTACAATATTTCAACTATCCGACGTAGCGGTAGGTGGAGCAGACGGGTACCACAGCAGTAATGGTGAAGATCCGTTCGCCGTCGCTGGCGATCAAGAAGTGAAGGATAGAGGAAATTGTGCCCCTTATACTCGAAGACACAATAACCCCTCTCCATTCAGATCAGTGACGTGCAAGGAGGGGCAAGAGGAGAGGTGAGATACAAGGAGAAGGGAGGGTTATTCGAGCCATAGACTAAATATGAGGTAGACCGCTTATTCGTCTTCTGCGCGTCCCAACATTGACCTACCCCAATACTACGCAACTGTTTAAGTCACATGGTCAACAGTGATGAACTGTTTGTTTACATCATAATTTATAACTGACAACCACTATGATATTAATAAAATACTTTTACCTGTTGAAATTTAATCAATCTGCATTACGAATTGGCTAGAGCAAGTATACAAACATTACAAAGCTCTTGTTTACTAATCAGTTTTCTAACCTCGAACCCAATCCAAACCAATTTTGCTAGTCGTGTAGGCATAAAAGCAGTTCAATGTTGGGACACAGAGTCTGGTTGTGCTAAGCCAGCGAGATCGTTCTACCTCATCTTTAGTCTGTGATTCGAACCCGCCAAGGTGGAAGTCTCTGTGCGCGCTGCGATGGTGGCGGCAAGAGGAACTAATGCCGAGATAGCAGCACTGCTGCAATACAACACATGGTTTACTGCAGTAAGGCTTTAAATTCTAACTATTTTGACTTTGGTTTTTTTCTGAAAAGATAAAACAGAAATATGGCGAACCACATAATTAGTTCCCAAGAGGATGGATAATTATTTTGAGCTGTAGTCTAACGAGCAAACTTTGTTTAATGTTGAGATTTGTTGGAAAAATTTATAAATTTGAAATTCATGTAGTTGCGATGCCCTTCACCAAGGGCATGGCAGAGGGGCTTATACAGAGCCCAAAAATTAACTTTTCAGACAAACCATCATAAAGTTTTATGCAGAAAACATAACACTCTAGATTTCTGGTTTAGTAAAGACAACACGCATGATTTACTTTGCAATTTACTTTTGTTTTTATTCAGATAAGTAAGCTTTGTTTTCCAGAAAAACACAGTTAAGATACATGCAAAAAAATTCAATAACATGTATAGGAATTCAATATCCTTTTCCAGAACCATCAAAAAGTAATACAGATAGATAAATACTTGATAAATAGTACTGGGGGTATTAAAATATACATTGCGCCTTTTAAAACATCATGAAAATACAAACGCCGATTAAAAATCTGAACTACCATACTTCTCGATATATTCTGGTATTGACTAAAATATGATTATTTTCATGTAATCTCAACCTAAATGTCATCTCACATTCAATTTAACCAGAGAAATGTTGTCCTGGTAAGAAATTACATTTCTTTCTGGTCATCTGAAATTTTAATGACTTCCAAATTTTGGTAGGCTCAAAAATGTACGTATTATAAGCACTTTCTAACACATTAATAATTTGTCATCATTCTTTTCTGTGCCTTTCAAAAACCCGCATGGATAAAAGACGGAAGCACAAAATTATATGTCATTTTAAGGACTTTCAACATTGGCAAAATATTTAACTTTGTCAAATGTTAGTTATGTTTTTTCGATGCCTCAGTTGACGTGACGTAACATTGTCACTTCCTTTTGAGACACTCAAATATTTAAGTATAAAACTCTTTTTCCTTCCTTCATTTTTCACTAAATTTTCAAAATTAGATTTCGGCTGTCACACAAACAAATATTTAAAATATTTAGTCTGCCGTCTGAACTGTACAGGGTATTTATATAATTTTGCCTTGATAGAAAAATTCTATCTTTCTACTATGACGGGAAAATATGCCATCTTGCCTCATGACCAGAAGGGTCTAAATTACAGGTATTAATTATCACATCAATGTACTTAGCTCATGTTGAGTGTCGAAAGCCCAGGAGTGCCGATCTCACAGATACGGCCTACTCCTATCGATTTTATACAAAACATTGCACTGACACCTCAGCACATTTACACTAAATAAGGTGCACAGCCCAACCAACTAATAACAATTTTATTTACATCAGCGCCCATCATAGAGCAAAAGAGATTATTAACAAGAAAAATGACTAAAATCCTTAAAATCATTCACCTTGGAGTGACATACCTTTAATTTTATACGTGGCTAAACAAAATATTATGGCAACGTGAAACCCTACTAATAATACCCAGAAGATATCGTAACTCCTCAAAAAACTCTTTCAGGGCACAATATTCCATTTATAATTTAAATGCCCAAATTATATTACGCCACATTTACACACCGGCACCAAGAGCATATAAAAAAATCGTGGCAAATAAATGGCCTATAATAAAATTCACAATATCATACCTGCAAGTTAATTTTATAAACACGTCAAGGCGTGTAGAATGGAAGCTCCTTTGATGATGAATAAATTATATACGTCAACACTCTGAAATACACCACAATATGGCCGGCTCTTTCCGGTTTAGACCTCCCAAACAAATTATTTTTCAGAAATTTATTAATTGCCGCATAGGACTGACTAGGCAAAAATGCCAAAAGAAGAAGAAGAAGAAGTGGTTAAGTTACGTGCTACGTAACACAAGCGAGACGCATGGTTTGAGATCGAAACTCCTCCCCACTTAATTTTTTTATTTTGTTTAAATATGTGAAATACAGTTATGTCATGATATGTGGTAATAACATTAAAAAAAAAAAGCAAGTTTATAAGCTGTGTAGGTGTACATTTGTAATTTGGCCCCCAATAGCCTACAGTTTACAATATTTTGGTGCTGGCTAGTAAATTCCGCGTCATATATTAATTTTAAAACTAACTTTGAAGGGAAAAAGAATAACACAAATACATTCAAAATCTAAGTACCTATAAGCTCCCTCTGTACAAAATTAATATTTTTTTGCGCTGGAAGGTTATCGGCGTTTAATAAAACCATAGGCTTCATATGTGATAATAAGGGAGGGAATGTTATTTACTTCACACCAAATTCAATAGCTGTGGGGTAATAAGCTAGCAATAGTGTTATAATTTATCAACCGCCAGTAACTTAGTTAATGTTACGTATTTTATATTTATTGAAAATTATCACCTTCCATGGCTCTATGGTACACTTCGGCGGACACCAAGTTTAGGAATATTAATATAGTCGATTTAAGATGTGTACATTTCGTTGTTAATCAGGACAGTTTTACGTGAAATCTATAATTGAAATTTTCTAACTTTCCTTCTTTTAGCATTGGCCAAATATCTTCTTTCCCACGTACACAAATAGCTTGCTAAACACCCGAGCCACGTCCATAACACGCAAACATCTATATCTCAAGAAGAGGAGAGTAAAATTGTTCAACATAGCCACCAACTACAGCTTCTCAAAACTCCCCACAAAATCCAAGAAAACTGTACACTTTTATTTTCTTATAAAATACGTATTTGTAATCATATATGCTGTTGTTTACGAGCTAAAAAATATAAAGCTGATTATTCGTGTATTTAAGTAATGTTTTTGTCAACAGATTTGTGAAATTTTAAAACGAGTAATTCTAGTAATATTTTGTTGGTACGTTGTCTACCGTGCGCAGAGACACAAACGCTCGTCTAGCTTGGAGTGGGGAAAGACGGCAAGCCGTGCTTAATACAGAATACTGTTATTGGATCCGACGAATATTTTCGTCAGCTGCGAGACTGTAGGTTTATGACGGTGCCTGCAATTACCGACGAAACATAGAATAGGCACACGGGAGAGAGAACGCGACAGCGACCCGACAGCTCGTGGCTAGCGCGGTGGGGCACATCACGCGATCGATAACCCACCACAGCTGCCGCCGTCGCCACACGCAGTCGGCAAGGCCGAGTTTCCGGCCGGCGGGGGCAGCGCGACACATCACGACCGTGACACAGTCGTATCTAGCTGGGCATCGCTTCCCGAGGTCGCCCATTGCGTGTGGGCTGGCCATCCTCCCGCCTCGTCACAGCTCCCCTGTGTGCTAACCTTACTTCACCGCCCGTGCTGCAGTGGCCAAGAAATGCAGAAACACGCCGCGAATTCTAAAATTCAACGGGTGCATTCACCGATGCGCACCGGACACCCGAAAACTATTGTTTCGGTTGGGTCAGAATAAACCAGTTCAACGGGCCTGACAATTCGGCGAATCTGCAAAACATCAACATATGGATTTTCGAACGCTTCCTCTGAAAAACAAGTTAATCCATCATCTTCCCGTAATTTTCATGCATTCAAAAATATACAAATGTAATTCGAATGTCGAGTTGTACAAATTGGCGATGAAAACTGTAGAATTTTTGTGTAGTCGCATTAATTTGCGTCTCGAAGCAGATGCAAAATACCGCTGGAAAGTAAACCTGATGTTCGAAAAATTCCTCAACCGGCATACGTCATACATTTCCGAATACGCGGGCGGGGACAAAGGGAGAGCTACAAATAGATTTCATACCACAAAATATATATTTACCTTGCCCTTCAGTACCTTACTAAGCAATGAATCATTACAGTCCATTCAGGAACACTGCCGACTTTTCTGAAGACCTGCTAAAGTTCTACTTACCAAATATTCTTCCTCCTCGTGCAAACAGAGCTTAACCAAGCCAATAAAATTACATCAAAGGGACAACACACTGCATTCGTGCGCAATAAGTGTAATACAATTTTTCATAAGAACTATTCATTACTAGGTATTATTTTATCCCTTTTCCATTGATATTAAATATGAATTACATATTAGAATCTATAGATAGAATATAAGTAAAAGTTCGATTTAAACAAAAATTAGGTACGTTTACGTTAACACAAGTATAGAACGCTTGTGATACCTGGCATTTTTAGGACCTGGCAAAAAATATCACACGTGGGGTGATTTTTCAAATGTTTGATTAAAAAGTGTGAAGAATCTGCGAATGGATTACAGCACTTGCGCCTGTTCCTGAAGCACAAATGAAGTAAATAAATATTTATTTCAATATAACATTGCCAAGTTTTTCTTCAATTAAAATAGATCACAGGCTATCCTGGCCGTTGTCATCTTATCGGATTCTTTCAGTTGCGTCCAGGGTTTCTTATCGAACATGTCCGCCGAAACGTTGGATAGGCAATCCTAAGCCCAGCGGATGGTTTCGAGTTGAGTTGAGACATTTGGGCGGCTCGTAACAACGAGGTCTTGAGAGCCGATGAGGGTGGAATGAGGTGAGAATGTGGCGGCGCCGGAATGCAAGGACAGGGGAAACGGGAGGCCTCAGAGTAAACCCGCCGTCCAGCGGCATCGTCCGGCACGATTCCCACTTGCGCAAATACGGGAGTGACCCGGCCGGGGATTGAACCCGCTTCGTCCAGGTGAGAGGCGAGCAGTCTAACCGCTCAGCCACCGAGACCCCAGCGGATGGTTTTACTTTAATTAATGTCGCCTGATAAACCTGACATAACATGTTTAAAATTAGCGACAGCGTTTATTCGATACTGTTTTATATCCATATCTCCAAATCTAAAACTTTTCCAGCATCTTTAATGACCTTGGTGGAAGAGGTGAAGGGAGGAAGACAATCTCATACTATTAGTTCCTTTGTAAACAAATACGGAAGTGAAAAAGAAATACGCTTACGAAAGTAAATCAAAAGTGATAACTATTGTTTATTTTTATAATCAGAAGCTAATCAGATCGTTATCGAAGAATGAGGAGTTGGGGAAATTCTTTGGTCTGCGACAGTAACGAATGTCTTTAACAAACGGGCTTTAGACATTAAAGTATTGTAAAATGTCGTCCCAAGAGAGTACTGCTTACGCCTGTAAAATATCATGCAGTAAGTTACTACACGGTTCAATTCACTACACTGAATACAATTTCCATTCTAAAACTCGACTATGTACAACCAATTACTTGATATAGATAACGTTACTCACCCATGCAAGCGGCGGATATGTCTCTCTTGTAATACATTGTTGATAACTCACGTATGGGACACCTTTACTTTCTAATAAAACATGTCTAAACTCTACAAACACTCATATTTCCGCACAATAATTAAATTTGACACTTCACACAGAAATAATCGCAAAGAAACACTCGTACTAGCACTCGCATACCACAAGCATTCACGATGTCAAATTCACAAGGAACACCGGATGCCACTTGCAAACACCGGCTCATAACCGTCAAATGACTACTGCAGCCTATATGTAACGGTACTGTCAAATCCAAAGCTGATGGCCACCGTCGATGAACATTTATTATTTTCAGTGCAAAATTGTAGTAGAAATGTGTCATGGCGATACACGTTAACAAAGCCTCGTAACTTCTCTTTGTATGATATACTATGTATACTGTATTTTTGTACTACTTCCACGGAACGTAGTACAATCATCTTGTGAATATCAACTAGATAAGCCTCGCAAAATGCAACAGGTTTGATGATCGTCGTTTATTCCTGTAAATCCTTAGCGCGTCGGTAGACGCATCCCCTGTGATTCATATATTGTGAATTTGGGTTTGGATTCGCGAGGTCTTATTGCATTAATTTTTTTACCACAGAAATTCCTGGTCTTCGCACCACATTTAATGTTATATACTATGAATAACTGATGCCTCATGAAATTCATAGTAAGTGTTGTAACATCTGGAAATTTGTAAATATTTTTGTATACTTGTTTTGTTAATTTCATATAGGATAAGATAATAATTTATTGAATTTCTTCATGTATTCAAAGTTACTATAGCGAGGTGTGTAAAGACGATAATCAGGACGGTCTCTAAATGGTAGCGAAACTGTTATGCACCTTATATTTGTTGTTGATACACGAACTTTTGCTTTCACCTCTATGAACATATATTGCAAATGTAAAGAGATGACACTTCTTATGACGAATCTTGTTTTTGTTCTGCTTGTGTTTTGTTTTTTGTTAGAAATATTATTATTAGTTTTTCAGAAGGGCAAAAAGAATGTCGAGGAGTCGGCCAAACTGCTACGGAAAGTTAATAAGTTTTTATTCTGCTATCCAGCCCTAATTTATAGAAGTGATGATTATGATGTAGTGTGTCGATGTTAAAATTGGACAGTATAAGGTTTAATGAAGGACTGTGAAGAACTGACTTCAATCCAGGAACTGATGATGACCCAATGAAGGACGAACGTATTCCACTGCTAGGGGTCCATCGCTGCCTCTGGAGTGTTACGGTCTGCAAACACGTCGAACCACCGTGGGAGTCCACGGACCTGTGTTCGAGCAGAGAGTTTGAGTGATCAAAGGACACCGAAGGAGGACAATTGTCATCTCTAGTCGGTATTCCAACCATAGTTCTGTATGGCCGTATACTCAATTAAAGTTTAATTGAAAATTAATTGTATAGTTTTCAGAAAATGTATACGTTTTCTTTATTCTCACTATGTTAGGTAAATTATTATTTTAATATAATTTACAACAAATAGTGTAGTCCCTTAATTAATTTTTTCGTAAAAAAAAGTTGCTTTTGAATGTGGCTCAGATTGTGAATATATGCTACTTTATTCATATGAAGATACGAGAAAGAGAACATACTAATTTATTCTTTTGATAGTCATTACAATCTTCTAACGAGTTCACTTCACTGTAATCCTTGTCGCTGGTAATTTTAAGAAATTTTATAATTATGTCTTTATTTTTGCATGTTAGTTGTATATTGGTATTTCTTTGTCCTATTGACAATCTCTATGTCTAGTTTATATGGTGTAAGGTTACCTACACTCGAATGAGTTATTGATTTCCTCACTCTTGAAATGTTCCGAAGCTAGACGTGGCAAAAATGATCTAGTAAAATTAAATTTGTGACGTTTGGGAAGTGAGAGTTAAAATTCATACCTTATATGTTACAGAAAATGCTGCACCCTTTCGTGCGGCTTATAATAACGAAACTCAGCGACTGCACATATATTTAATCAACGACGAGTTTCGTTACAGTGTGATTATTAATGTCCATATACACCATTTTCTGGTATTGTTTACATGTTTGTCGGAGAAGCCGTTATGGTTAACAATTATCACACAGATATAAGTGGCCAATATAGCTGCCAGCTTGAGTAGTTTAGGCATGTGGCGTCTGAGTTAACACTGCACTGTGTTGTTTGACTTGTGTGTTCTTCGATGTCTTGGAAATTGCTCTGATTGGCTATAAAGTGCACATCAGTAGCTTCCTGACAATCATGAAAGTGTGAATGGCTGGGTCGCGAGATAATTTCGTGCCGACAAATTTCTCACGTGTAAGTAGTAAGCATTTGTCTATCGACTTTATAGACTTTCAGTAAAAAAAAAAAAAAAAAAAAAAAAAATCCAAGTAGCATAATTATTGCAGTGCGCTCACGAGAAATAGCAAAGGATAGCTATTTTAGCTTATACCATCTCTGATGCACTAGACATAAATATGATTTTGCAGGATTTTGGTTAAATAAATACGATTAGTGAAATTAAACAAATGAGGACATCTTACTTAATAATTCTCAAAGCCTGGCACTTATTCAAAATGGCGGCTATTTTAATATTTAGGGCACTCTTTAATACCTCGGAAATCATTTAAACGAGTTTAACAAATTTTGTAGTTTGACGGCTCATCGTGAAAGCATTTAATTTAGAGAGGTATATTAATGTTAGCACCCCATTATGGAATATAGGAATACGTGAATAAATAAATCATTTGCACCATATATATATTTGAAACTAATCGACCGATTTCCCCCAAATTTGGCATCGAGTAATACTATGGTACGCAACGTAAGTTTAAGAGGATAAAACTATTATTTTCAAAATGACGGTCATGTAAATGTTTTAGGTTAGTTTGCTCTATCTACTATATATTTTAACCGATCTCTGATAGATTTGCTTTCGGAAAACAATAATTAACTGTTTCCTACCAAATTCAGCACACAAATAAACTAACGTGTATTGAGTGGGGTCAGACATGTACTTTCAAAATGACGGCCATATAAACTTTTTGTAACTTTTTATGCTCTGTCCATAAAACCATAAACCAAATTTAAGTTTAACTTTTTATGTTGATACTATCTTTTACAAGCATTAAATATTCAAAATTAGCACACACAGAGTCCTTCTACCTGTCATTTTGTAAGATAGAACCATATTTTAAAAAATTTGTCACATCTCGGGAAACGATCAATCGATTCCTCTCATATTCCGCAAACAAGTGACACTTTGGTAGGCCATGTAAAATGATATCTTAAGAAGGCCAGACACTTACTTTCAAAATTATGGTTATATAACTAAATATTAAAGGTTAGTATGATGTACCCATGAAAACACAACCTCATTTCAACTCATCTTAGTATGTTCACAGAATCCATTGTAAGTATTAAATGTGTCTACACACAGCCTCTTGTGTCAGCCATTTTGAAAGATAGCATCATATAAATAAGTAGAATTTTGTCATATCTCGGCAATTAAAAAACCGATTCTCACCAAATGTTGTTCACCAGTAGTGCTACAGTAGGCCATGTAAAATTACACGATTCATGTGGATCATGCACTTATTTATCTTATGTATTTTTATCAAGCACTGATGTATCTACAAAACCATGTCCCCAAATGCATCTTAACTGTGTGTTCTAGCAGTATATATTAAAGCCACCAAATTTATCTACACAGAGCCTATTTTACTGCCATTTTGTACGATAGCATCACCTTAATAAATAAATATTTTGGACTACGCCTCGAGAAACGATTAACCGATTCCTATGAAATTTGGCGAACAAGTGGTACTACAGCAGGCCATGTAAAATGATGTTTCAGGCTATTGTTTTCAAAATGGTGGTTATATAAACCTTTTAGTTAGGAATGCGATATCTAAAAATCCATATACTCTATTTTTTCTTAACTTTGTATGATGCCTGTGTATATTACAGTCATGAAATGTGTCTACAAAGAGTTTCTTTTGTCCGCCATGTTTTAAGACGTCATCACATTCGTAAACAAATTTTGATAAATCTCGGGTATTAATCAACCGAATCTCACAATTTTTCTCACTAGTAGTGCTACAGTACTAATTTTGTCATAGTGTCAAGCACTAATTTTGAAAATGGTGTCCATAAGCATGTATCAGCATGATTAAACAATTTAACGACTTTCAACCAAACGTTTTGCTGATATAATATATTACATTATCGCACGTGCGTTTACAGATGGTGTTTTTAGGCGCTCTTGTACGATAGCGCCACATGAGACAATATAGCTTTTATGCCATATCTCGAGAACCAACCAACCTCTTACCCCTAAATGTTACACATGAATAGATATATGGTAGCTCATGTAAGATTTCATTATTTAAATAACTCAACCACTTATTTCAAGTTACGTTACCCTAGCCTACCTCTATAGTGTACTTGGTTGCACATTGGCTAATAGTTCGAGTGTTTCTTGACTCGAGTCCCGCTTCAGGCATATGTGTATTTTTACTTGTCTCGCTAGTCTTATGTCACATAACGGCTGTTCACGATAAAATAGCACTTTTGAAAGCCCTGCTTACGATCTACTTATATGCATGTTGTGCCTTATGTATAATTAGCTATGCCTTGGGCCTTACCACTTTATTCATACGTCGGTAAAGTAAAACTGTAAAATTGTTAGGAGAGTATATATTTTACAAATCTGCTAATTTTTACACTTCGATGAATAAAAAAACAGAAAGCAAGAGAAATAATTTAAGTTATCGCAAATGATTATTTAACACTTCTTATCAGACGTTAAGATATGGAACTAATTTCCCTCCATCGTTACCAACTTTACTGGGCGAATGTCACTCAGCGCACCCGTTAAAATATATGCAGGCGGGAGCAGTGACTCTTTTCAAATTGTAGCAATCCTCCTTCCTCCTATCCTTCACCACTGCACTACTCCGCTACCTGAATGCTGATGTCAGTTAATATCTGTAATAGTCATCACTGTAGGAGAGTGATTAGCACAGGGGGTGCGTAGCTGTTAATGACCGACTAGTAAATCAGAATTTCTTTTAACACAACACCTTTATTATTACATTAATTACACATTTGTAAATAAGATGATTAACATAGAACTCAATAAGACAGGGGAGACAAAGCATTAACTCTTCAACAACTATACTCGGAGTTACAAGTTAATATAAAATACGCGAGAGTCTAGATGAAATCGCCTAACCATGCCAGAGATTATTAACGCTTAGATTGAGTGGGTAACGGAGACTCGAGAGATAGTATTACGCCTAACTGCCATGCGGCTTTATGCTCGCCATTTATGAAGTCTGTAGGATAGCCCAGAGGCCTGGTACTAGTGATGCCTTCTTCTTCGTGGTCGGCTCCGACAACTATCTCACTGACTGACTTCTTGCACGGCGGTGAACATGAGGGAGGAGGGGGGGGGGGTACTGCGCTCCGTAGTTATACCAACCAGTCAGTCGACTATGTGGCGCATGTTTAATAAATAGCTACTTCGCTCCACAAGCTATACCCCATCTACTCCAATTTTATTTGTAGACGATACTGGCATCTTAGTCTCTGGAGACTCAGTAAATGATCTTACACAAATATATTTTGCATATTTTCTTTCCATCATGTGTTATGGTATAACTTTTTGGGGTAATTTCACTGACAACAAAAAAGTGTTTCACATGCAAAAGAGAGCTTTAAGAATAATCAATGGCAAAAGAAAGTCAGACTCATGTAGACCTCTTTTCAAGAGCTCAGAGGTTTTAACATTTGCATGTGAGTACATGGTTTCAGTACTTATATTCATGTACAAAAACAGCCATTTATCTAAGAAAAATTAGTCCTTTCATAAGATTGGCACTAGAATAAAAAACACTTACACGTGGCTTCAGTTAGCTTAAAACTTGTCCAGAAAGGGCCATCCTACCTTGGTAGCTAACTTTTCAATGAGTTACCACAACACCTTCAAGAAATTTGCTTCTCTAACCAAAACTCTAAAAAACAGCTGAAAGTTTTTTCTAAACTAACATTTTATAGTGTAGATGAATATCTAAACTACAAAAATTAGGAAATTATTGCATAAAATGTCTTTGTATGCATTTATTATTCCAGTTTATCTCGTTTCCTTTTTCTTCTGTTTCAGCAAAACGACGACGCCCCACAGCAAATTATGAGGAAAAGATGTGATGTGTACGTGTGGTCTGACATATATGTGTGTGTTTACTAGTGTATAAACTTTGTATACTGTAATTTGACTTGTCTAATATCTTTGTACAGCTATGTATTAAAAAAAGATCTTACGGATGCAATAAAACAAAACATAACTTTGGCGGTTTGTGTGCGGCGCATTGGTGGCTGCTACATTACCCCCCTCGTCAAATGGCAGCCATGCCGGCTGCCGTAGTAGTATCAGTAGTAGTGGTAATGTGGTAGTATGGTAATAGTACTGGAGCAGGAAGTGGCTGAGGATCTCAAACCTGAGGACGAACGTAGACGAATGGTGGTATGCGCCGTAATATTCAAAGGCAGTATCGAAGACGCAAGACTAAATTCGAGTCTACGTTCTACAAAGGAGTTTTAACTGAGTTGAAAGTTATATCTGAGCAACGTTAAGTTTTATGTATATGGCAAGGTGGGAAAAACTGTGGTAATTATCTACAGTGGTGTTACAAAGGTAAGTATATAATAATCCATAGGAATGATGTAAGGTCGACCTGTATACACAATACCTTGATTCTTAAGACCTATGCACGTCGTATAGAGCTAACCACAGGATAGAGGGAGGTATGTTCATCGTCACATTTAACGTTAAATTTAAGTAACCCCCAAAGCTGGACGATGGACATGGGGAAGCGGAAGTTTTAATTTGCGCGCGCGTGGTACTGGCGTGCTCTACAACATGCCAGGACTATTATTAAGCTTAAAGAAAGTACAGATTTGAAAATTGGAATGTTGGCTGGCTGAAACAATATTTAGAAAGAGTAATCACAATTGACAAACTCTAATTTGGTTATTTTTTAAAGGTGGTAGTTAAAACAAGATGATACACAAAATGATGTGCAAATGTTGCTACCTTTATGAAAGGTAGTACGCACTCCATAGTTGGTAGTGCTGAACGGACGTGCCAGCTTTGTCAGCAATGGCTCTGACTGTAACACCTATGTGACATTTTTAGCCGGCGTACGACGTTGGCGTTTCTTTCAGAGAGTGCAAGTTACTTACGTGCTAGAATTGCTAATCATATTTATTTACACAGAAAACAGATATTTACATGTGTTACATAAAGTATTACAAACGTTTGTGTTAAAAAAATTAATATAATCCGGAAGTAGTTATAACGTAATTACTGGCGATTACCATATGGCACTGATGATCATTTAGTAAGAATATTATATAAACAGAATTATAAGAAGTTATACATAAAAACTTAACTTAAGTGTAACATGATAAGTAAAGTATAAGTTAATCACAGTAGAAAGATGTATAGTGGTAACAGTAATATACAGTAGCAGATTGTTTGCATGACCTGTACACATGCGCACGTGTCGTTCGGTTACTAGACACATATTTTATTTATTAAGTCTCTTGAGAAGTTGAAGTCACTGCCTATGTTTCACTTCACTTTAAAATGTTCATATGTTACACGCACTGTATAGTGTCTGTCATAACATTTGAGTATGCTTCAATAAGGATGTTTTTCACTGTAGTAGAATTACACAGTTTTTAGCTATGTACGTCTTTTACCAATAATATACTGAAATATATATATATAAGGTCTTTGCGTTTTTATGTGTATCGTTAATCATTTACGTTAATATAAAATTAAACATATAGACGAAGTAAAAAAATGATGTAGGTGTGCTTGTTAACAATAATATTCCAAATATATACAATTACTATTATATTTATTTAGTAATAACGGACATAATAACTAAATATGAATTATTTATAATATATCTACTACACAAAAATCTCAGAATTTTACTTCCCTAACAATTAACGTCACAATTAAAATTTAATAATTATCTTATATATTAGTATGCTTTTGTAAAGATTTCTTTATTCACTCATATTAAATACAATTATGGAATAGTAACCCATGCATACCGCTAGGTATGAATGTGCGATAGTAGAGGATTATAATTTTAAGAAATTTATTTACAATTTAACTTATATGATAGGAAGGAGGTTGGGAGCATACTCGTGTGATCTCAGAATATACACTAAAATGCCATCTTTCATTCCTCCTTATTCATATAAATAGATGAGTGCCCAATAGCCATATTTACATCACTGTAGGTTGAGCAAATGTTTTCAACGTCATATCTGATGAAATATAATGCTAGAATTGCCCAATTACAAAAATAAAGGTCATTAATTAACTATTAATGCTGGGCTGTACTTATCTCAGTATAATCAAATGAACACATAGGTCTAATACTTACTCATATATGTATGTTATTTTTTTTAATAAGACCCATTGCTAGTGGGTTTTCTTCAAGGCGTAAGAATCTGTATCCGTAAGCATTAATCAGGAGACTGCTATACTTACGGGGGTGGGTTTACTCGTGACAGCAAAATGGAGAGCTTTATAAGCTTTATATATAACATAATAACGACGAACACCAGGAGAGCTATAACTCCCATAGAAATATAGCCATAGTGACTTGGCTCCAGCACTGAGAATAATTTGCTTTCTCTGAACTTACCCTGTGCATAAAATTGATCAACTTCTGAGGAGTGCTAGCAACGCTGTGTGATTAATTTGCCAGTTCGTGTCAAGAGCAGCGCTCAAGTTGTAAAAATGAATACCAGCCGTTAGAGAAAATTGTTGTAATTGAAAGGACTGTTCGTTGAGCCAACGCACAGGTACTACAGTTCGTTGTAGGGGAATAATAGGCGCACGTACATCACAGAGATGCATGGCCTCAACAATGATTTGATCAGGCGTAACAACCTGACAGCTGCACGGCACATGTAGTTCAACACTTCCCAAGTGATATTTGTAACGTTAGCATTGAGGGAGGTGTTTAAGCATTGTATGAACTGTACCTTGAGGTGGGTTAGCTAGAACATATTGATGCGGCAAAATACGGTGAATGGAAAATGAAATGTCATCTGAACAATGGAACTTATAAGTTGAAAATAATGCATTAACGTCGGAGAGCATAATTGCTGCTTTGATACATGTTGAATTATCACATGTGAACGCTTGGTATTTAGACACATTTACATCCATGTATGTCAACATTTGCAGACTCCAGCCAGATCCACGAGGACTAAACTCAAGTCTGTTAGTAAGATAAGGGACAATGTCATCACTATAGGTTAAAACCACATCGGATAAGTTCAGGACAGGCAGGGCTTTGCTTTGAGAATAGAAGATTTCCGTAGCGCATTCCTCCACTGTGAGGAATTTCAAACACTTACCCGCTACGGTAACTGAGACTCTAAACTGGTCGGGGTGGTGACGATATTAAGGTTAATAAAAGGACCTTACACCTCTCGAAAAAACGAGAAAAGTCAGCGGCAATCTTAAGTCTGTAATTAACTATCCGCACGTTATTTAGTATTCCCGTGAACGCCGTAGTCATTAGGTCATATGTCAGGTCTGGCAAAGGCTCCACTGATGCGGTAGAATCGGAAAACAAATTATTTTCCAGCTCCCTTGGCGAAATATCTCTAATCGTCTCGAAATTCGGCTGTGAAATGGACGGAGCACTCTATGAATCACAAGAATTTTCAGAGTCTGATAGAAATAAGGCATCCATCAAAAGATCAACCTTTTATTGTTTTGGGGGAAGCGGACACGTTTCGATCTTTTGTTGTGTAAGTGATCTCTGTAAGTGAATCCGTGTTCGAATCACTTAAGTAGAGATCATCCTCAAATAGATTAACTTGTGTCCGCTTAGCTGAAAGGACACTGTCTCGACAGCTTGCTGTAGATTATCTTTCCATCTGAGATTCAGAATCTGAATCGCTTACGTAAAGATCTTCAAGCAAACTGTCAATAATTTGCAGCTTACACTCACTCATTTTGGATCCTAACTACCTAAATGATCTTTAGTTTCCCCGATATAACAGTTACAACACAACAATAAATTAATCAGAAGTGACTCGTTCTGAAAACAGAGAAAAAAGATCCCCACTTTATTCCCTCTCCACGACATAGTTGAAATAAATCTTGTAATACCAACATAAAAGAGTACATTCTTTAACGTAAATAAAAATTTCCGAGGGAAGTTCTGTTTGTTTGGGAAAGGCAGAAGCGAGAGCTGGGTGTTTACATAAGATACGGGGGCCGATACTGTCTAAACCTTTGGGGAACAGCAAACCCCGGCCAGCGGGCGGCCGAGAGGCGAGGGCATTGGGCGACCAGTGCGAAAGTCAGGTAGCAAGATTTAAGACCACGTGGGGTAGGAGCAGTATACGACGCGGATGAGAGTTTAGGATGTGCACGGGGCGGGAGCTGTGCATGATGCGGACAAGACGAGAGAATGGAAAATGTTTCAGTATAGTACTGCAGCGGGCGCGTCACAATGCAGGCACGCACCCCTTTCCCCACCCCGACCAACAATCCTCCTTCCCTCGCCCCATCCGACAACCCCTCTTTCCCCGTTAGCGCTCATCTCGCAGACCCTGCAGTCGGCTGCGCTCATGTGGGAAAAGTTCACCCCATCCCTCCACCACCACTACTCCAACAACTTCAGTCCGTGACGCGAACTGCCGTCATACAGTTCACCTTCCCTTTACACAATGTTTCCTGACCTGCCTTTTTTGAAGCAAGCAGACTTGGTTTAAAATATAGCATTGAAAAGAAATTTAAACTCAAACTAATGCATTGGAATCTACGCTTATTTTTAATGACAAAAATAATTAATAAACAACTTTATAATTTAAATGAGCTTTTTAAAATAATGTGAGTTACTCGACAACATCAAAACTAGTGAACAATGTCAAAAATACGTACTAGGGTACACCATAGAAAATACTTTATACCATCAAAACTTTTTATAAATTTTAATGACGATTTTCATATAAATGTTTCAGGGAGGGAGTAACACCCTATATTAACTAAACAAACACTCTTAAAACTAAACATTTTAGACACTCTCCAAATAAAATTTATTTAAATTTTAAAATTTTGCCAAAAATTTGCTTAAAACTAGTCAACTATCAACCTACTCACAAAGATAGGATAAGAACCCACCTACTATTTTTTTTTCTCTGAGTACTTGGTATTATAATCTAGATGGTTTTAACATACTTTGGCGAGTATTCAACAAGGTAGAGAAGGCCTGAATTCGTGATATTGTCACTCCTTAGGTCCATTATAAGAATAATAGTGGTTATGCAGTATCTCCCTATCTACTCCAATAAATTCCTCTCAAATATAAATCAAGAACACACCTAGTATTTATTGCATCACCTTTCCCCTGCACACATACTCGGAGTCATGCACCTACTCAATACTTTTTTTCTCAGAAGATCTCCATTTCAAAGTCTTATGTAGGTATGAATCCGGAACAAACCATTTTTTTTTTTAATTAATATCTCTACGTGTAGGTAGGATGCTGGTACAAATATTCTCATAAAGCTTCGCTTTTACATTGTGAGCAGGACTTTTTTTTTCTCACAGTAATTAGTGTTATCATTTGACTATTGAATTAATACTCGAACAGTCGTGATATCTTCTGATATTTATGAATTCTGCATTTTTCTAAGTATGTAAACTGAATAGTCTTCGAGGAGCGCATCATTCACATATTGAAAACACTTTTTGTAAGCTGTGACACTAGAGTCCCATTTAAGGTCATGTATCTCGTAAGTCTGTTCCCGAAACATTATTTTAACTTCGGGTTTTATACTATACCAAGGTCTGGGAGATTTAAAGCATGGCACTTTCGAATCATTAGCATCAATTGCATACAACACTGCAAGCTTCTTAATTACAAAGGAACTGTTTTGATAGTTTTCGAAACCCTGCATATAGCACATTGTTTTTATATTAATTCTTTTTACACTCTCAAATTATACAGTATATGCAAAAGTTATCTCATAAATTTTTTTTATAATATCTCAGTGGTCGCCTCGGAATTCACTTCATCGACTCCGGAATCATTCATTACTACGTTTGGGATGATTCTAGCTTCAAGTAACTGTTCCAGTGTTCGCGACAAAAATCCCCCCGCACATGTTGAAAATTATCATCATTTGCAAAGGCAAGCATTCCGCAAGGGCAATCTTCACATGGTAAATATGACACGATATCCTCATCAGCTTGTAAATGTTCAGCAAGGAACGGATACACTAGTTTTATTTCGTGCCCCGCAAAAGAAATGATAAATTTTTTCGGCAGCACACGCAATTGAGAACAGTATAACCTCAATAATGTTTTCGCCTTCCCATATGCTAGAATCGCATTGAATACTTAAACACATTCCGCATCACAATTGTCACAGCAGTGACCTTGATGCATTGTACCTGTTGCGGGCTGATGCAGAGATGAAATCCCTTGTAGATACTGCGTTTTAGATCTAGATGATGTAGTGGACGTCTGGAGTTGTAGTAGATGCCTATCATCGTTGTAGACGTGATGGAACCCTGGCGTCGTTCTCTGTGTGGACGCTTGGAATTGTAGTAGACGTAATGAACGCCTCACTACTGCTAGCCAATGCACACGCACGCATACACACACACAAAGTGATCTTGGCAGTTGACGACTTAACACTGAGAAAAAATTAATTTATTCCTCCTTATATAGTAAACGGATTCAAAATGGCTGACATTTTCCTTTAAATTTGCTTAAATTTGTACTTTTAGGACAATAAGTTGAAATATCGTAGAATTTGGCAGATTTAAGCTTCGATATCAGTTATTTCAAGCTGGATTCGTGCTATTTCATTAATGTCACGTCGAAATTTAGTACGTTTAAATAAAATAAGTTTAAATATATACATTTTATGTTAGATAGTATAGTAGAAATACTAGGCTGGGAAACTTACGGAGAAATCTACACATGAAATACACATTAAAAAACAGATTGAATATCTATGTTTTCTCTGCTATACGAACAAATATTAAAAAAACAGATTGAGAGTAAAAAACTTTTACTTGTGTATTGCTTAAATCGAATGATGTGTGTATGAAAAAAGATTGGTGTTCTGTCAATGTATAAAATTTTGAGAGTCAAAATATGTCCGGTATTTTATTGCTTTGAAATTAATCATGTTTACTTTAAAGTTAAAATTCATAAGTTTCCTAGAAAATGGGAGAAAATTAAAGTTTATTGGATTAATATATAAGGGTTTTCTTGGGATGTTAAATCTGGTGATTACAATATCGGGTAAGATTTAATTCATTTTAATTTCAGGGAGATAAATTTTATCGGCGAGACTTGTGAAATTTTATTTCGCTGGGAATAAGACAGGCTGGTGGAAGAATCAGTTTTGACGATGCTTCAGCGTCGAGTAGAAAGTGAAAGTTTGTAGGGAAGAGGGCTGAGTAGAGGTAGGCAGGCAGGGTCAGTTCAAAATTTGCTGGTCCGAGGGGTGGAGAGTTCCCGACGTGATGAACGAAAGACACGATTTCTGGGCTGGGGACTGCCTGGTCCAGGTAGGCAGTTCTCGAGATAGCTGAAAACGCATTCTGGATTGGAAGTGTTGAATGGGTAGAGGAGGGGGAGAGCAGGGGTACGTGACATTGTAGAGGGTTGTGCGAACCGCTGTTTGATCGACAGTGGGGTTGCATGGCTTTGGACAGGAACTCTCGTTTCGGACAAAGATGCATTCTGTGCTGGAGGCTTGAGGGAGGGAACCGGGGGGAGGGGGGGGGAAGGCAGGCAGGAACGATCTGTCCAGTTCACGCCGGTTGGCGCCATGTTAGTTTGACGAAAAGCATTGACATGGATACACGCGCTACTGAACACCACCAGGCGTGGCACTCTGGCAGGGACCCGTGCGACGATCGAGGGGTAGGTGAGCCACGATCAGCGGGCTTCGGAGTGCCTAGGCCCTAGTCATATCATACGCCTGACTGTTAGCTGCGATTCTCGTTAAGCAATAATATCTGCTTCGGGCTTCAGCTATCGTTTTAATATAAACTTTTTTTATAACTTTTAATTTATTGGGGACATTTTTTTCGTGTGTTAAGCAGATATAGTGCATTTATCATGTCAAGTACATTTCTGAGATCGGTCTACGAAAGTTTATAGGATTTTCAACTACCGTTTTGTTAACTAGTGCCGTGAATTTCACATGCTTAATGGAAATTTGTAGTACGTCCGTTATTTTAAATAATTTTTCTTAGGGGAAGTTTGTGAATTTCATAAAATTCCACGTTTCTATAAAGTGTTACAGGACTACACTTTGCAGGATTAAGGACTTCTTCACACCATCTGAAATCTCCTTATGCTTCAACGGAAATTTGTGTTAAAAGTTAATTATTCTTACGATAGTGAAATTTGTATTAAAAATCTGGGGTTCAGGAAGACATGATTAAATTGTTTTTTGTTAATAGCAGCTTGGTAGAGAGACCTTTTTTTTTTTCTAGATGTAATTCAGAATGCGTATGAGTAGTGTGTGGGACGTAGTGTGTTCAGAGTTTTTGCTGTAATTTCAACTCGGCCGCAAACTCCACGTCTCATTCATTGACTGAGCTCGCAGCTGGACAGACGTGTTTTGAGAGCGGTGCTTGTGAGATTTCATTATGTGTTTTTTTAATTCAACTAGTGTGATTTATATATTAGTACGTGCATCGTAAACATAATTTTTATCCATTTGTCACGTAAATTGTATTCACATCTCTTTTTGTTCATTTCCGAGTTTTTCAGCTCAGTCTATAATCAAATGTAGGCCGACGCGCACACAGGTTCTGTTTGCTCTTCAACACCTCGTTCAGCTTATAAGTCAACGTAAGTGATATATCCAAGTCATTGCTGCAGCAATCTCCCGAGCGAATTGACATATATTAGAATCACTGACTGTTACACATTTCATTTTTTATGCATGTTAATAAATAAATTTATTTCTTAATAATCGTAATTTAACGTATGAATTCTGTTTCAAAAATTCCTCTAACCAGTGATAACTACGGGATTCGCCTAGCTTTTATTGCGATAGGTCGCCTGCCAAGCGGCACTCGAAACATCTTATAGAAGTCCGCACATCCAATACTAATGCAATTCATCCACCAGTCTCACAGGCAGACGGACGTGTTTTGGGAGAGGTGCTTGTGCGATTTCATATAAAAAAAAAAAAATCTGTGTTCCGTCATTCATTTAGTGATAGTCACGTATTTGTGTTCGTTGGCCGTTTAATTTATATATTGATAGGGACATTTTTGATTTGTTGTAGATAATTTAATTAATTTCTTTAGGACAACTGGAGACTCACATGGTTGTGATCCTTTAGCACTTGTTTCTTTATGAGACCAGGTTATTCACGTAATTGTGTTCGTTATACTTCTCTCTCGTGTTATTTATTTATATTGATAGGCAGAACTCGTCTGCACACTCCGAAATGTCTCTCTTGTGTTAACTATATGTCGTTTTCTCTTTCTGTTTAATCACTATTGCCAAAAAAATTGCCTATCTCCCACCACCATCTACAAGCAATATCACTACCAACCCAAAAAATTAACACTTATGCCACTCTTGCACTAAATTCAACTAACAAACACACACACACACATATATACACACACACACACACACACACACACTGTCCCCAACACATCACACCTCACGAGTACCAGAGCTCCAAGGGTGAGGATGTACCAGAGCCACTCGCCACCCCCACCCAAAAAGAAAGAAAGAAAATAAAGTACAACAAACCAGACACTTATCACACGACAATTTTTGATTAATTAAATTAATTGGATCAATCAATCAAAGTTTCATACATTTATTCAATGAGAATTTAAAAAAATCTATCGGATTAAGTATTAACGAAAAAACCTCATCGGATTAAATTAGGATTAACAATTTCTATCCAATTAAAATCGGATTAAGGATCAACCCTTTTGATATCACTTTGATATCAAAGGGTTAATCCGATTAATAAAAATTGGCCAAAACCATCACGCTCCTACTACTATTACCACTATTTTATTATAACTTTTAGGATAAATGTACAATCTGTTGTATGAAAATGTATGTATGTATGTATGTGTGTGCATATATATATATATATATATATATATATATATATATATATATATATATATATATAGCAACCGCATAGGGCTAAGAGACACTACAAGGGATTACCTAGAGTGGAAACAAATAATAACCTGGCAGAATTATTCTTATGTTGGTCACGCACGTTACAGACGCTGTTTAATATAAATTTACAACACAATAGCAGGAATATAGAAATTCTTGCACCTCGGTATCCTGAGGTTATGTTTATCTGTTCAGCGCCTGTTGATTTCACATATACTCATACCACACCAACAGCCTTGCGATATTACTTTATCACATCACTAGAAGATTGTAAACAAATTAGAGCAGTGGTTACGGGATTGTTTACATTTATTTATCGTATGTAATGGGGCATTACACAGACACTGAAAACCATTCCTCTTCCCCCGATACCTAACCTATCATGTGTTTGATACCAAAATAAAGATACATACTATTTAATGAGGTTATTACCTACCAAATTGGAACTGCAGAATGCAATTTTAATATTATTTGTATGCAAACACGTCGGAAATATGCCGCAGAAGTCTATAAAACGCTCAGAATTCCTATGCACATTTATTAACCTGACAATTATTTACACCTTCCATTCTCGGATAAATACTTATTGATAACGAAATACTAATCAATGGGGTTTGTAATAACTTGGAAATGCGGATTGAATTTGTAATATTATTTGTAAGCGTGCACCTGGGAGATATGCTGCAGATGTCTACAAAACGCTCAGAATTTTATTCATAATTGGAAGCACATTTATTAAACTGGCAATTATTTACACATATTACAACATAACGATATTTTGTAAATACTTCTTAATAACTCTTAAACTTGCGAGCTTTATAACCACGAAACGTCCACTCTAATTTTCACACCTGAAATACAATAGACGACTGTTCTTAGTACGCAAGTATGTCCCACAAGTATACAATTTCAACTACTTACCAAGTATAGATCGTGTGTGTACTATACTGGGAATTCGAACATCGCTAGTATACACATTGTTCTTCATTATGTATGGGTGTTAAGAACGCTGTACATTTTTTTAATCCTTCTATGAAAAAAGTACAAAGGGAGAAATAAATGTTCCCATGAACAAACGTGGATTTCTCTCATTACTACTGATAGAATTTGGTGGGATTAACATTGTATTTTTAGGTAGAGTTACAGCAAATAAACCGCGGTATAAATTTTAATACACTTTTGTTAACGCGGCCATGGTGGCTGAACGATTAACACGCTCGCCTCCCACCAAAGCGAGCCGGGTTCAATCCCCAGCCGGATCACCGGATTTTTGCAAGTGGGAATCGTGCCGGGCGATGCCGTTTGTCGACGGGTTTTTTTCGGGGATCTCCCTTTTCCCCCGCCCCTTCATTCCGGTGCCGCTCCATACTCATTTCAATCACCCTCATCGGCTCTCAAGACTTCGCTCTTAAGAGCCGCCCAAATCTTTTCACTGCGTTTTGTTAGCAAAATTTCCATTTATTCTCTTGCTAAATACCGACCATGTAATAATGGACGATTCCTTCCCCGTTCTTGCTTCTCTCAGCAACTTGCTCCGTCAGTTATTATTTCACTGTCAACGAGGTTTAAGGGCCTACCTGCCCATCTTTATCAATCGCTTCAATCCATCTATTACTACTGTTGATGTCTTTGACAAGTTATTTCTCTCAGGGGTCACCGAAATACGTACGTTCCGAGCTCCGTAAACATCAAATAATAAGGATGGCTTTTAGTTCGTGTAATTAACAGGAGATCGTTGTCAATTGATCGTTTCCGAAGACGGGTCGTGCGTCAACAGCTTTGTGAGGTTTCGTTGCCCTTCGTTCCTTTTCCACTCACCCACGCGCAAGCAATCCCACGCAGTTCTCGTGTTTTTCACGTACTGGACTGCGTATATAAAGCTCCGGCCGGTAGAGTTCAGACCAGTCCGCACAGAACTTCTCTCGCTACAGACGACTAGACAGTCAACAAGTCTTCAGGTAAGCTGCCAGGCAGGACTCAGTGCTCGAGTCTAGTAGCAAGGCCACTGTTGATTCTTAAAGCCTAGTACACGCGAGCATCTTTCTTGTACAAGACAGTGAGCACTTTCTTGTACACCCCGACTTGCTTCGTGTGAACGGCCGCCGAGTATGCTAGTTACTAGCACACAAGAGCTTGTATACTAGCTAGTGCAACATAGGGACGGTCCTATTTTTCACCATCATTCTTGTAGAATCCTTGTAGAATGTAAACAGAACATATATTTTGTTGATGCTGGCAATATGCAGATATGTTAATGATTTTAATACGACTAAAGGTTTAATACTCTCACTATTGTAAACAATTCTGTGTATGAACTTAAAAAAATAGAGAGGTTTGTCTTTTTTTCTGGGAGTGATTTTACATTTTCTACATTTGTATATATTTAGTGCTTGAAATATATCTGATTGGACTAAATATTTTATTCTGTTTTATGGCAGATGCTATTGATAATGCACAAATTACGCCCACAACCCAAAAAACTGCTTCCAAATCATACATAGTTTACATCAACCATCCACTTTCTTGCTCACCAGCTAATGTCGTGTGTATGGATCACGCAATTCCGTGCGTACTAGGTACTAGGCACTTGTGTCCACTTTCTTGTTCACCTTTATTTTCACTTTCTCGTACAAGAAATATACCCGTGTGTACTAGGCTTAACGCACCCACGTATCGTATTCTCCTTGCATTTGTCAGTATATTATCAATTAGCAAGACCACTCTTTGTTTTTCACGTACAAAGTGCAGATATTCTGTTATTGTTACAAAAGTGACTTTGGAAACCAGTTTCTAAACAGTTTCTTGCAACTCTACTGCTGTCTTCTGAAGTATGTCTGCAATAAACAAAAAAGAGTTTTCGATCAAGCTACGATCACAAAATTACAGAAGGTAAATGTAGAGAAAACCTAGACCCACTTGAAAATTTTTCAATTTTAAAATGCTTAAAGCACAGTGCCAAATATTAAACAAAATTTGTTTTCAGGACGTTATACGTGAGTAGGTGTGTGAAGCTCAACCTGGAGACTCTTTAAGGTTCTTTCTCTTTTGAAATAATTGCACTTACACATTAAGAATTAGAGAAACTTAGGAAAAGAAACGATTGGAGAAACACTAACATCCTCATGAACCAACAAATCTCTGACACGTAACATTTAGTCGCTACTCCAATGATTTGACAAAGGTGTGGAAGTTAGTTCTATCGTCTTGGACCTGCTTTATATATATATAAATTTTTATTAGCGTACCATTGAAATCCATTTCTTTAAGTTTAGAATCTACCTCCTTAAAAAAAAATTACATTTGTTTTCTACCCCAAAAACAAGTTCATGATTCTGGTGGAAAATGAAGTAAGAGTTTTGTACAATAAGTACGATAACAGAAACGATCATCGTCTTAGTTTATTTAAAAAAAAAATTTTTTTATAAGAACCTCATTGCTTATACTTAGGAGGTGCACTGAATCAATTCTGCATATGCTTGCCTCTTGAGATGAACTCTGCTTTAGCCAAAGAATTTAACACCACTCTCTCACAATTACTCGTGCACTACACTCGGTTACCGGCGAGTTGGTCTTGCACCAACACTTAATGCCTCGGATGGCAAAAATGAGGATTCGGCCGCGGTAATTTTTATGCCGAATGTAATGCAGTGTGCTCTGAACAATGCATCCCTTAGCGCCGTGTTCGTACTCACTTGTAGAGAAATTATAAGCTTGTCTGGGGCAGAATATATAATACCAGCGATTCTATTCCCTAGAGGGGATATAGAATAGAGAGCGTATGCAGCCTCCCAGTGGACAGTTTACGTTTCCCAACATTGGCCAGATACTTTGCCAAAATACCTGTAAAACGATATCTTTTGGACTCAACATTAGCACATGCTATACCTTAAATAGTTCCTCAGTCGAAGTTATTATGTAATTATGAATTGTCAAGTTAGGCAAAATATTATTTTAAAAGCATGACACGAATGGAGAAATCAAACGGTAACATACACGCGTCACTGTTAGAATCACGTCGTTTTGACAGTTTTGCTGGAAATGTGAGAGGCTGTGTTTAGGACACATGCAGAAGACCAGCTCATCAGTCAAAATGTTCTCCTTCAAAAAGGCTAATATTTGACATCAAAATTTGAATATGAAACACAGCCATCAAATTTCGTCACCAATCAGATTTGGTCAAATCGTCCTGAGTGTGTTTGGACACATGTCGCGCTGTAAATGCTCTAATTTGACGGACCTTGCTTGATATTTTACTTCAGCATAATTTTCAATGCATGTTACCATGCAGCCCATTACAAGAACGAATGATGAGAACTATGTGATTTATCTTCATTTACAAAATAAATTGTTCATTTATCATGCATATTTACTGCGCGATAAGTAAATTTGCGTTTGACTTTTTTTATATTTTTTTACTATTTGGGTTTAATGTGCACTTCCAACAGCATTCATGTCGTGATAGAAATATTTTGTATATTTCCTCAGTTATAATGTTTATATTACGGGGTATATCAAAATACAGTCAGTTCAACATAAGTTTCGACTTATATTGTTACGTTTTATCTCGTACTGATGTGCACGAGTCACTTCGTCCACTGGTGATCTGGAAGAGTCTGTATGGCTCTCCGACGCTGAAGTGCCCATGGAGTTGCTCATCAAGATCAACAGGTGAGGTGGCTGGCGTACCGGCTTTCTCGAATGATAAAGGGGAACACTTTAGGCCCCCTTTGGCAGAGGGATGGCAAGGGTTTATGGTACCCTTCTAAGGGCATGTGCATCTGTTACAAATTCATTTTGACGCACATCAAGAACCAGGAAGATTTAGTCATGATGCTATGTCATAAGTTTTGTAAATACAAGTGTATTAGAACCAATATAATTAAGTATGAAGTAGATCAATTTATACCTAATAATAATAAAAAATTACCGTATACATTATATAAAGTATATCAACAGTATCTTGGTCAACAAATACAGTTTAACTGCTCATTTACTGTAATTCTGGTGCCCTTTATTAAATTTAAGGAGGGGAAATGTATACTAAATTTACTAAATATAAGAAAAGGAAATGCAACCTACCCCTTATCTCCTCCTGTAGTTGTTACACAACTGATGCTATGTTTACGCTGATAGCTTTGCTTATTAAAGGTAGTTTGCGGTCAGTTCAGATGTAAGACCAACCTATGAAAAAGTCCCCTCCCTAATTGCATAATATGTATCATGTTAACTGCCAAACTTGATGACATGCTTTCGGTAAAATTGGAAATAAATTAGGAAGTGTAGTTCCGTATATTAACATCGTATTGAAAGCGTGACGTCTAAAATGTGTAAACACAAACTAATTTTGATTACTGTTAGCTAGTAACTGCTGCGAAGAAGTATTTTTCCTTGTGAGTTATTACAGAACCAAAGTCAGACAGAGTAGTCGAGCAATAAGTTATCAACTTCAGAAATTTTGATAAGCAATATCCGTTGACCCGTCGTTCCGTAAAACTTGTACAAGATCTGTAATGCAGGTTGTCGCGAAATTTCTACATATCCAATATGGCGGGGACTGAACTGCGTTAACGTACTGTTTTCGTGCCGGGAGACCAACTGGCGAACTTCTTTCCCTCCTTGTTAACCAAATATGATTTTAAAAGGCACACACATATGTGGCTTGCCCGAAATTCTAACCCAAAATACAAAAATGCGACAGCACCTTAGCGACCGCGCTGCATGACGTAGTCCACCTCATCCAAGCCACAGAAGAACAGATCAGCGCTCGTGTTATATTTACATGTTGTGCTGGTGATTATAACTCCTTGGCTGGCTACAGGTGCTGCGGCCATGAAACGCCTAAACCTAGCACTTCCTTGCTCCTTTATTGGCACGAAACAAGTGTAAGTCGATGATTTTTACAGGAAATTACTCTACATTTATGTTGCTTATAAAATTCTGAAAAAACTGTAATTCATGCCTTTGTATAAGGACGCCAGTAGACATAAGTTAACTTATGCAATAACTGTATTATTACTAACCTAACTTTCTGAAAAAAGAGACTCGGTAGTTTAAGCTACCATATCCTAACTAACAGAAAAATCCGGACATCACAGCTAATGTGCTCCTCACGGAGGAAAAAAAGACGAATCGTCTCAGGCGTAGAATGCAGTAACCTTGTAATTAATATCGTATCGCTATACTACCTTACATATTACCGGATACTGAGATCAGCTATAGTTTTGTAAATGTGCTTTGCCGAGGCATTCCGACAGATGTTGGTTCACACACAATCCGGGACTAACTGAGTTTACGATAACTGACTTGCCACCAAAGTGGTTCGGAACGAACTATAACCATAGAGGTACCAACATATATAATGTTTTCTGTGCATAACCATGTGACGTTAAACACGTACTTTAATTTTCGCTGTAGAAATACTTCTCTTGACCTTTCTTCGGTATAAAAATATTTATTCGCATTAACAGCACAGACAACTTTTTGCCACCAACGCTCGTGAAACTAAATTCTACAGTTTTAAAATTAAACCAGTTTATTATGCTCTTCTCTTTTCCATAAAACTCAAGCAAAAATGCCCCTAAAAACCTTGTCACATAATTTTTTTTTAAACACGCATAATAATTAATGCATGACATGTGTCACTTGTGTATTTGTGTACTGGCTCGCATCACATATGTTTATTATTATTTTCAGAGCGAGGCCCAGAAGTTAGTGGAATGTGAGTATTTCTCCAGCTAAAGCCTTCTGATGTTCTCCAGACGGTATTCTCCACCTCCAAGCTGTTTATCATTAAAACGTTACCTTCTCCGATCATTTCTTCGCCACGAAATGTCTATAAGTTCACACACCTGTATATTCTGTACATGAAAAGCATTGCTTGTGATCAATAAATAGCCCTCTATGCAATCCAAGCCTGTTTTTTTTCCCCCCCGTTTACCATCACAATGAGTCAGCATAAACGTACTGTAGCAGTAAGTTTATTTGCAATGAAGCATAACAGCTGTGGCAAGTGATAACGATTTAGTATGTTGGCGTCATTAATGCCACGTGTATAGTAGAGAATGCATTGCTATAGTTTAGCATGAATCGGCAATATATGGCATGAAAGTTTTAGTTCCTCATTTAGCACTTTCGTACAAAAGACCTGAAAAAAAGACCTTGTTTAAGCATATCTGATACATATAATAGATACTGCCAGCGTAAAAAGTTTGGTTGGAATTTGTCAAGTTTTTAATATACGTGAGTTTATATTGTACCATTAAAAAATACATGTCTCACTTAAATGATGGAAGTTTACATTGCCTAGTACTACCTGAGTCAAAAAATTGACGTAAATTAGATTACTGGTTCCCGATATATGGCATAGATATTGCATTTTATCAAATTTCATTATCTTACAAAATGGCGGAAAAATATGTTCTCTATAAGCATATTCTATGCTTCTAGTGGATACTCTCTGCATTTAAAGTTTACCGAAATTGGATCAATTTCTTCATAGATAGGACGAACTTTATCTAAATTATTTATATGGCATCCATGCTGTAAATAAAGACAGACGCACTTAGAACATGGTTCACTGTAGTACTGCGTGTGTGCAAAGTTCAGTGTGAATCGGTTGATTGGTCCGGGCATGTGACGTAAAAGCTCCATTTTCTCATATGGAGGCATCTTCATTACTTAAGAACAAAATAGTTGTGTATTATTATGTTCTATGTTTGTTGTTAAAGTCGGTGGAAATTGTTTGGGACTATGGCATACTAACCTAATATATTTACATAACTCTTATTTCAAAATTATGTAACTACACACTTAAGTCATATAAATTTATTTGAACTCACTTGAATTTGGTGAGTGCCAGTGTTAATATTTTCCTTCGATAGGACAAAAAAAATTAACTTCTTATGAGGTGCTATCATTCAAAACGTCTCATTTATTACTTGTACACAAAGTTAAGTTGGAATTGGTTACATTGTTTTGTAGATATAGTTTATTATTCTTTAATGTTTATATGGCCGCTGTTTTTTTAAATAAGTGCGTGGTTCTCTTAAAAAACGTCCGTTTAATGGCCTACTGCAATACTACTTGTTTGCCAAATATGGTAGGATCCGGTTGATTGTTTCCCGAGATAGGACAAAATTTAATTTATTCATGTGACACCATCTTACTAAATGGTAGGCAAAGAGGCTTTGGGTAAACGCATTTGATGACTGTAATAGATACTATCGGCGCAACAAGTTTGGTTGAAATTGTTCAAACGGTATGGTAGATATTGCAAATAAACCCTAAATGTTTACATTGCCGCCATTTTGAAAATAAGTGCGTTCTAAATTGAAAATGCACACAGAACCATGGCCTACAACACTATTACTTATATTCCAAATTTGACAGGAGTATGTTGTGTAGTTACCAAGATATAATATAAAAGCTTTATTTTTCGCGTTGCTCTATCTTACAAAGTGGGGGATTAATAAATGTATAACTCCTACAGTCACACACGAGACTGTTAATGCGCCCAATTTGGTTGAAATCGGTTAAATGGTTTCTGAGATATAACGTAGAATCGTTATTTTTCAAGTTGCATTATTTTCCAAAATGGCGGGCTATTTATATTATTGGCTTTAAATTCAATACTTACATCATGCACTATAAATGTACCAAATTTCGTGTAAATTGGTATAGTAGTTCGCGAAATATAATAAAAATGCTTTGTTTGTCAATTTGCATTATTTTACAAAATGGCGTACTAATAAAATTATTGCTTTCTAAATTCAGCGCTTGTATCACGAACTTTCAAATCATTAAATTTGGTTTAAGACGGTTTAAAGGGTTCCCGAAGTTTTAAAAATATCGTTAATTTGAATATATATATATATATATATATATATATATATATATATATATATATATATGTGTGTGTGTGTGTGTGTGTGTGTGTGTGTGTGTGTGTGTGTGTGTGTGTGTGTTCGAAAACTATAAAAAGTAAGATGTTCTTACTGAATATTATATGTCTACCTAGTATGGTGAAATTCAGTTGTCGGGTTTAAAAGTCATAGGAGGAGGAGGCATGCATTTCAAACAGTTATTCAGGTGATTGCATAAGCCTATCTTTCCTTCAGAAAATACGTTAAATAAACACCAACAAACACGTGGTCGAGTCATCTTCCCCTTTAAGTATTTGCCTTCCAGAGCTAGGAGGTCTTCCTACAGCGAACAGAGTATACACGCTGGGTGCGGCAATGCTGAAATAAGCCTTACAAATGGGCCGGCCACTACGATTGTATGTATTTGCACTTGCTGTAATTACGACGCGACGAGAAGTGTGTACATGGAAACATTTCCTAATCGACGACACCCGAACGAAAAAAAAAAATTTCAACGTAGTAATGAATGTCTAATAGGAACTGACCGGCACGTTCTACATGCGAGGAGGGACTCATCTTATGACAATGAAATTTAAATAATTCTGATTACTGTAATTAAGTCCACGTATGACACGTAGTACCTATTCTAGTGACTATGCAGTAAATACATGTGATGAATACACCCTTAGGACCAAACACAATTGCAGCAACAAATGGTAGTAGTTATACATACGCATAAAGGCTGTTCACGATAAAGTGAGCAGTTTTGAAATCAACCTTAGAAAAAAGTCACTGCCCCTACCTGCATATATTTTAACGGGCGCCCTGAATGACATGCGCCCAGTAAAGTTCGTAACGATGGATGAAAGTAGTTCCACATCTTAACGTCGAATAAAAAGTGTTAGATAACCATTTCTGATCATTTTAATTATTTATTTCGCTTTCTGTTTTTTTTTAAGCATCCAAGTATAAAAAATGAGCACATTTGTAAAATATTTCTTTTTCTAATAATTTCACAGTTTCACTTGACCGACGCACGAATGAAGTGTTGAGGCTCATGACAATGTTAATATTACATAAGGCGGAAGAATGCACAACGTGCATACAAGTAGATCTTAAGCAGGGCTTTCAAAAGAGCTCGTTTTACCGTGAACAGCCTATACGAGGATGTGCCTTGCAAAGACACATCAAGTTAACCTAGCCAGAGTATTTATGTAAAATATACATCAATCGAGGTTGCCACGGCACCAAACACCCACATTTATTCATCATTGTAACCAAATGACAGAGCAAAGCATATGGAGTGAACCCCGCCAAGCATATTGGATTTTTAAAGCAAGCCTTCAGTAACAGTTGTTAAGAATATAACATATCAAAACCAGCTCTCCGAACATAATATGTATATGTGCCACAGCAATTAAGTCCTGGTCGAGCACCAGCCCCAGGACATTATTATTGCACAGACGCATGGTGCATACAGAACATAATCTTCCATACAGCCACAAACCTCGCGTGTTGAAGGCTGAGACAATGAAAGTGTTGTAGATGTTACCATGCTAACGTATCTGTGAGACTAGATAACAGCTCACGCATGCTTATCAAAATGATATAACTACATGTGGTCACATTTCGTACATGCACGTTATAAATTCTTATGTTCTCTAATACAAGTTGTAGCACAGGCGTGATAAATTTAATACGCGTCCTTGCAGCCTAACGTGGAACATTTCACAGCCCTAGCACCGTAATTCGCAAACAGATGTCTTTTAAATGCTTTACGAGGCCACTCACATCCAAAACCAATAAAATTTACATCGCAACTACCGTTAAATGATGGAATTTTAGTTGGCCGTAACTCTTAGAAAGAGTGATCCTCAACTGCCAAGGAAATAATATAGAATTTTCATTTTGTTGGCAGAATTTAATATTAAGCTCTACTACACGAGGATAATCATTGCATCATTTCAACACCTAATCATTACTTTTAGCGCTTACACAAAAATGAACACCCATACAGAATGTGACACTGTTCGTACGTCCAATATCTTAGAACATTCGTGACACAACATCTAACTTCTCACACTTAACATATTTATAAGTTTGTGTAGCATGCACTTCACGATAATGCGCATGCAAGAGTTCTCAAAGATTTTATACGAGTGCAAATTAGTTTTAAAAACACAAACTTGGTTTCCTTTTAAGTATTAGTTCTTACAACCCCAGGCTACCCAAATACTCATTTTGCGCATCTGCAGCCATAAACACAGGAGCAGATAGCTATTCCCCCTTCCAAACATGTATGTGCTAACTTGACTTTGGTATTAATAAGTTTACACTTATCAGAAAAAAACCTTCACGCCTGTCTGTCAGTCATAATAAATCGCCAACATACTTGCAGCCCATTATGCATGTATACATATTTAAGTAAGGATAATACCAGACGCAACATTAAAATTATTAGGAAGGCAGAGGAATCCAAATTTGCACAGATTATCTAGCACAAGCAATTTATATTATTTTGTTATTTCTTATTGTAACTAAGGGGACGAAGAGATTTGGGCGGCTCTTAACAGCGAGGTCTTGTAATCCGATGGGGGTGTAGCGAGGTGAGTACGGAGTAGCGCCGGAATGCAAGGGCGGGGGAAACGGGAGATCCCCGAGAAAACCCGCCGACCAGGGGCATCGTCTGGAACAATCCGGGGTGTCCACGCCGGGAATAAAACCTTGTTCGCCTTGGTGGAAGGCGAGTAGTCTAACCACTACACCACCGTGGTGCCCTCCAGTTGTAATTCGCTGCTGCCCTACCCGTATTGGAAAAATAAGGTAGAGTGTGGATGCGAGCTAATAAGTAACCTCTCTTCATATTCTTACATTGGACTCCTTTTTCTGCAAATAGCGCTATTAAAAACAACGTGGCTGGGACTTGAGGACAGAACACTGTGTAAGTTTTCACACTTCATCTGACATTGTTTTAATGCAACTGGAATGCATTTCAGTTAGTCGAAGTATTCTATTCATACAAAATATCGGGTCGGTTGAGAATTCTAATGTAAACAAACACGTTCATCACTGTTGACCAGAGTAAAATCTTATAAAAATGGAGATTGTTTAGTTACTTCTAGTACCTATAAATATACTATTATAGTATATTTGCGGTTTCTTCGACCTTTGAAAAATCATTTAATTTATGACGTGCTTGGCTGTTTCCTAAGCGGGTCACGCTTCACAAGCTTTTTGTACTCGTATTAACATAAAGATACCTTATTTTTAGTTAAGTTAAACTTTAACCTGTATTATATCTACAAATTATAATACTTCATTTGTAGTTAATATGAATAAAACAGGGAGAAAATAGGTCTGTTGGTATTGCGTAGTAAGAAATAGTTTTTATGCAAAATATAATTACGCCGAGTGCGCACGAAAGCGATGTGTGGTCACTTTGGTGTAATTTTCTAGACGTAGTTAAGCTTTGTTTGCATGAAGCGGAGGAATATTCTGGAAGTAGAACTCGAGCACGGCTTCAGGGAAGTTGGGAGTAACCGTGAATTGACTATAGCATTTACATGATCCTTACTATCCTAGCCACCACGTGAAGATTGCAGTCCAGCATAAATAAATAATCGATGGCATTCAAAATCAATTATGTTATTTCATTAATGTTAGCAAATTTCTATAGATAGTGTGCTAGCTGGCATACGACGGAAAAATAATTTATGAGAAAATATTATGGAAGCATGTGGTTGCAGTTGAGTAGCTGTATGTGTGTCTTTTTTTTTTTTTTTTTTTTTTTTTGTAATTTTTGTAGGGATCGCATAATATGCATCTTTGCATGTTATGAAGGAAGATAGACTGCGGGTTCTTTCATAACTTTTTGTAACTAATTGCAAATGTGTAGATTGCGGTCACGATCTGAATTACAAGTCCAAGCTATAACTCATTAAAATAAAATATTTGTTGCTATTATTCTTATAATGCATCATGTTTGACATGAATTTTCCTATATCTTTGTACACGTACGTACCTGCAGAATATATCTTTAGATGAGTTGTAGGTAACAATAGCTTTAACAGACATGCATTTTGAATTTCCAAGTGTACAAAAAAATCATTTCAAAGAAAGTATGTGAAGAAGAGGATGATCAAGCTAG
This sequence comes from Dryococelus australis, assembly GCA_029891345.1. Lineage (NCBI taxonomy): Eukaryota > Metazoa > Arthropoda > Insecta > Phasmatodea > Phasmatidae > Dryococelus > Dryococelus australis. Next base: position 80,818,568 of record CM057001.1, on the reverse strand, counting down.
GAAAATAAGTATTTATATGTATATATATATATAATGTCCGTGTTTTTGCGTCGTGCGTTTATGCGCAGAATAGCAAAGAAAATAGGATATTCAATATGACAACGGGCTCGGTTGCGCGTGGTCCCAAGTAGGTGTTTACATTTAATTTCCGAAATGTATGGCTTATTCCTGGGAGAAATACCACGCGAACATTAGCTTCATTCCAAACATTTAGTACAGTCTCAGTACTCGCCTTTTCGGAAGTCTGTTGGCTGTCTGAATCAGTTGATACCGTACTTTCATAGGGTCCCTTCTGCACAAGATTTGCGATTCCCCAACATATTCGGGTTGTACCTTCGGACTCATAGATCAACGCTTGTTTTATCTTGCACCTGTCTCCTTGTATATGTTAATTATTGCCCTTAATGTAGTGTAGCTGACAAAGCTCATCTTCATTCTTGTGATAGCCGACCTCCCGTGGCAAAGTCTGTTGGTGCGCCGCCACTCTGGGGTGCGGGAGTTTCTGAGTTCGAATCCTAGGTAAGGCATAGGTGTTAGTTCAAGTTAGGTCATAAGTTAGTTTATAAACCGTTCGCTGATAAGCCTTCAGGCATAACACCTAGGGGGTTAAAGTTTTTTCCAATCCAACTCCAATCTCGCGATAGCTTTTTCCTAGTAAACAGAGCAACTCTGCTGTATCACGTAAAGACACTGGATGTTCCTTCAGCTTTAGACTCATGGTGACTACTGCCACAAACACTGCACGAGACTATAGGCCGTTCACGGTAAAATGAGCACGTTTAAAAGCCCTGCTTGAGATCTACTTGTATGCACGTTGTGTATTCCTCTGCCTTATGTAAAATTAATATTGCCTTGGGCCTCACCCCTTCATTCATGCGTCGGTCAACTGAAATTTTGAACTTATTAGAAAAGTAAATATATTACAAATCAGCTAATTTTTACACTTCGATGCATTAGAAAAACAGAAAGCGAAAGAAATAATTTTAAGTTATCACAAATGGTTACCTAAGATTTTATATTCGACGTTAAGATATGGAACTACCTTCAATCCATAGTTACCAACTTTACTGGGCGAATGTCACTCACTGCGCCCTTTAAAATACATGCATGCAGGGGCAGTGACTTTTGTCTAATGTTCACTTTCTAAAGCGCTCACTGTATTGTGAACAGCCTTTAGTAAATTAGCTGCAAACAACCTCCCGTGGGTACTGCGTTAGACGGCGTTGCATGTAACGCACCATAACTGACATGCAAAGAAACCGTCCTCTATTCCAATACTTTTTTCTTGTTCAGAAATGAAGCTTTTGTTTGTTATGATGTATTTATTATTTGCTATGGACAGAAATTGTGTGCATAAAGTCTGTTAATATTATGCACCTCAGGAATTACATATTTTGTTTACTGACATAATGCAGCTTTCTTAATAACCAGCCTCTACAATGTGGGCTGCTGCATTAAGGGGGTAGTATCCAAACCAGCTTCGAATTTTCTTAAAAATCTTCGTAACGGAAATGTATGACCAGAAATAAAAAATAAAAGCTAGACATGACATGGACGACTATTTAAAGATTTTTTTTTTACTTGTAGGGTTTCAAATATATCTGTATTTTCCCATGTGGGACTGGAATTATTAAACAATTAGATAATGTTTTATTACGGTTACAGATATGACACTAATTATGTAAGAAAAATAAGTGGGATTTAGAAATAACTGTTAAAATGTTCCCTATGTAATGACTAGCTTGGTTTTTAAATATTGACTCCGAAAATTAAGTTAATGGGGAAAATACGTAAATCCAAGATAGTAAGGATACTTCCCCTTAACGTCAAAACGTCCTATAGCACTGTACATCAACTGGAATACACCTATCAGTTGAGCGTAGTCACCAGTAACGGCAGTTTTAAACTATTAAAAAAATACTTCCCGATATTTATATTCAAAACAACGAAAATATTTCTAAACTTAAATCCAACACAAATAAATGCAAATCAAAACAATAGGGGTAAATGTGAATTTTAAAGGCTGCAGCTTAAAAGATCTCCGAAAATAGTGTTTTATTCGGGTCAGCAGAAGTTGTGTTACATCAAAACTTACATCTCAAATTTTACAGTAGAGAAGACGTCAATAGGCGAGGCGAAAAATTCAGTATTTCCAAACAATCTGATTTTCCTAGTCTTGCGTGCAACAGGATAACAAGAAATTTGGCATAAAGCTGAAATCGCTCTGTTGAATTGCTAGATAGTTGTAAGATACAAGTATAACTAAAAGCAATTTAGTAATGAATTTAAATGGCAACTCCTAAAGGAATTTTTTTCGGCCTATTACACGTCATACCGCAACAGGCAAAGGTGTTAACGCATAATAACAAACCAACTGGCCGCATTTTCCTCAGGCGCAACGAAAATCGATAACACGTACTTTCTGCAACTCAAGAGAAAAATTAGATACTTTTGGATAACTGGTTTAATGAACTGAAGTCTGCAAAACATTCTCACAACGAAATAATAATAAATATAATTATTTATACGCCAGTGATTTCATTGTGATCAAATAACCGCAAGTTGAATGGCGAGTTAAGTATATAGTATTTACATTCGCGGGACAAAACAAATACATTATAAATACACGTTAATATAAGAACAAATAAAACGTCAAAAAATGTAACCCCAAAATAAATATAAAAAATATTTGACGTAGTTATTACGCTAAAACGCCTGGGGACTGGTTGCTAAAAGGAGTGTAATTAAACTGCAAAAATTACAATTTTGTGTGCACAATGCTGTTATTGTGATGCTGTCCCCAAAAAGATATTGTCAATTTATTAAAGCGCAACAAACCTTTAAATGCAGAATTTATCACAGATCAGCAAATTCGCCTCTCGAATTAAAGTTTTGTAATCTGATTACACAACACATACTTTTGTATTAACAATTTTTACCATGGCTTTCATTATATATAGGCTGTCGGACAATTCTTACCATGGCTTTCGTTATATATAGGCTGTCGGGTAATTCGTGGATACGAACTGCACCGCACAATTCTCTGAGAGAATGCTCTTTGGTAAAAATGCTTAAGACGCTTCGTTTACGATAAAAATGACACGGAAGGTCCAAAAACCATAGTAACAAACATGTGGTATTCCAATTAGAGTAAGGTGAGGTGATGTGGCCATGCTGCAACTAATGTGTTGGTGGTAAGCGATGCGGCAAATGAACGGGTCGAGCACAGTAGTGCCAAATAGGCCATGTAGTTCACATGCAGTGAGTACTGGGACATTGCAATAGCCATGGATGTATGTGACGGCCAAGCTCCGTGCATGCTACATGCAGCCAGTGTGCGGAAAAGTGCATTGCTATGGGCACAGCAAACTTCGAAGACCTGTTATTATGTTTCGACATTTTGTATGCTGGTGCTGTATGCTGTGCTTAACGTGAAATAATGTCGTTTTATATACTTTAACGTTGTTTTTCTCGTAAACTAAGGCGCTAATACTGTTTTAGCGAAGAATATTTTATATTTTGCTTTTATCACAGATTTGTGTTGTGCAGTCCGTATCCGCGAATTTCCTGACATTCTGTATATAGACGCGCGCGCACACACAGACACACACGAACACACAGAGTAAAGGAAACCCCGAACATTTAACACGCACGTACAATATATCGGTTACACGAAGAACACCCCCATAGTAAAATTAATATACTTGTCAGACAATCAGTGATTACACTGACAGCATTATCACCACGATGATTCTTAATTATTCCTGAAATCATCAGCAGCACATACAATTGCCAATTTGCTTCGTTGCACCCGCACATAATACTGACGGCACTATTTACGTAATCTATATGCAGATATAATTTGGACCTAATTTTTACTACTCTTCTAACATTGAACGCATCTAGTTTATTTTGAGTATATTTCAATTCACTTAACACAGAAGTGATTGTGTGAGTCTATAATTATTCACACAATAATTTACTAGGGTACACTATAGCATTCTATTTTTAGTAACTATATTCAAAAGAGTTTCGACAACGTTTAAATGCTAGTCTACTAATTTCGTCGCCAGGAGTGGAGTTATTGAAGGTCGATGAGGGTGAAGCGAGGCGGGTATTGAGCAGCGCTGGAATGCAGGGGCGAAGGAAACGGGAGAGCCCTGAGAAATCCCGCGGGTCAGTGGCATCATCCAGGACGATGACCATATGCGACCCCGGCGGGAATTGAACCCGGTTCATCTTTGTGGAATGAAAAAAAAAAGGTCATCTAGACTGTTAAATCATCTAGACTGTTAAAATAGGGGTAGCCATCTGATTGGTTGTAGGTACAATATAAATATTGTCAAAATAGATAATAATATCGACAGAGCTGTTTTTTTTTTCCGCTTCTGCGATTGTATTTGCTACACTTGTAATACCGTAATCGAATGTTCTGTTGCTGGTAGTGAACAGTTCTATAATCGGGTTTGAGAGTAGCAGCAACAGAATATTGTTAAGTTATTACAATCCTAGTTGTGGTCAGAACAATTGCTGCAGTTGTTTTGTAGTAGGGACGCACTGCTCTGCTGTAACAATAATATGTACAGCAGCAAATACAACCCCAGCCATGAATACAACAAACAATTCTGTTGGTATTAATATCCATGTTAAAAATATTTAGATAGTACCTACATCCCATCAGATGGCTGACTCTATCTTGACAGTCTAGGTGGTCCCTACAGACATATTTTATGTCGATGTGAGAGGCGAGCGACCTAATCTAGTCGAATTACGGCAAGGTCAGAAGTAGGCGAGGAAGACATCATGGACTATCGGACGAGGTCGTTCCCATACATACGTTGTTGTATCCCCAGTTAAAAGGATGCCAGTGGTTATTCCAAGTCCGATTCCAGACAAAGTAACTTGCGTTACAGCCAATGCCGTCGTGGAGCACATCTTCTCGAAGTATGCGGTGCCACTCAGTTCGGACCAAATCACTCTAGTTGTGCCATAGGAATGTGTTAAAACCAAGGCATTTACAAGTGTTGAAGATAGCAAACTCAAGTAAATTATTCTTTTAACACCAGACCTTATATTCTATTTTTGTGTATATTACTTAATGCTAAAGTAATGTAAAGTGCTACTTACCGCTGTACCTTCAGATACAATAATTCAGAAGAACTGTAAATCGCATAGTAAAATTTAATCTTCAACACATTTTTATTACTTCCTTCTAGAACGAAGGCTCACAAGTGACGATGTCAATGAACCAGGATCAATAGGCAGTGGGTCATAGTCTTATATTGACCCAAAAATTTTGGTGGTTTAAAAAGCCCAATCCTACTAAGTTATATATACATATAATTTACAGTTTATCCCCATTCGCCCCTCCAGATCAGCTGTTGTGTGGCTATCTGTACCGAGTCGTGATCGGTGATGTACACAGTCAGCGAGTTGAGAGCCTAGTGCAGCAGGATGCTAGACTGGTGACTGTCGCTGAGAAGCCGAGTGTTGGATGTGACGGAGTGTATACGAATGGTCATTGTATTCGCAACGTGCGACCAGCACTGCCTATGACGACAGAAGGTAGTGCTCAGGATGCCCTTGGGCTGTGATCTGCCCATGGAATACTGTGTGATGTTATGAAAACTCCGCCGTTCACCCGTTACACAAGGTTTCGTCTAAGCGAAGCGACAGTAACGAGGACACAGTTTGGTAAACATGAAAACCAAACATCCGACCAAAAAGTGCAACCTGTAAACAGTCAAATAAATGCACCGAAGATAACACAGTATGTGGGTCCAGCTAAGTCATTAGTTTTACCGGTAAGTATAACCTCCCCTCGACAAGACTCCACCCACAGGACACGACGGGGACCAATCAGAATCTATTACGGCGACAAACACGCGTGGTGGGATGAGAAGTGTGGGCGGAGAGAAAGTCGGCGAATCGAAGGCATATATTACTCATGTTTAATTGTAATGGTCATTAATGTTAAAGTAAATAGCCCTGTCCGAACCTTAATTAATTAGTATTATCTCTTATTCTACTACTTATTATTCCCTTCCTCCATCCTTCCAGTCTTTATCTAAAATGAGACTATAACAGTGTGGAACAGTGGTGTGTTTAAACATAAGATATACATCCCATCGCGAACGTCCCTATTTTCAGATAATCTTAATATTATGCACATTGCACTTGCAGTTTTCCAAGACTGTTTTATTTCTCATAAAAAAGTCTGCAATCAACAGTAATATAATTTTCTGGAGGATAATAAATTTAATTTAAATGGAATCTTCATTAATAAAAACATTTTATAATATGTACTTACGAGTATTGTAAATCCTTAATTAAAATCAACAAATAATTTATCTATCCCTCATCTACCAATTTCCAACTCGTTATATGTAGGCATATCACGAAATATGTGAACAGTAGAAAGTCAGTATTGAAATTCATACCTACCACAATACAATACCAAATGTGAGTACTCTTATACCGTAGCGCAAAAAGATTTGTACAAAAACAAAACAAAGGAGAATAAAATTTACAACGGGACTCAAACTTTAAACAAATAAGCAGTTAATTTTCATTTACACAAGCATTACTTTAGTAGTTAGATGAACAGTGGTATGGTGTTTAGACGTATCTTCCTAAACTAATATATAAGGATTTTTAGGGAGCTTTCACACCGAAGTGACAAGTGGCATGTGGCTCGTCGCAGGCGGCATGTCACTTGTGAATTATTGTTAATAAACAAATGTAACCTTTCACACTGAAGTGTCATGACACGACATGTGTCTCGTGCCATTTGTCATGCCTATTCAGGATCTACTGGAGCCGCATTTTAGAGCATACCAGAATTGTTTAGAAGCAAGCTGAACTGGTGCAGTGCTGCCAGATGGCAGGAAATTTTCGTTTTTGGAGAAGATTTCAAGTTGGTGGGGCGAAACTGCGAAAAGAGACAAAACTGGCAATTTAAGACTTAACTACAAATTTGTATAAATTTTTGGGTTGAGTTTCGCAAGCTCTGAAAATCTGTGCTTCGTATAATATAATCCGTATATATTATTAGAATATATTATTTCAATAAATTATGTTTAATAAGAATCATATTTTAAAAACCGAGTTTCCAAGTACTTTTTTCGTAATCGTACAAATATTCCTCACTGCAGTTGTTCAATATTCTCATCTATAGGCTATTTACGATAAACTGAGCACTTTTAAAAGCACGCTCATTTAGAATAATAGTCAATAAATACATTTTATTTTAGCCTTAGACGATAATTTCAGAATGCGGGGTAATACACATACTGTATATAATTCTTACATAGCAATATTAATTTATAAAAGGTGGTTAAAGGATAAAAAATGACTTAAAGGAGAAAGTAACTAGGGCTCCAAAAGTGTTCACTATATATATATCATCCTCAACATTCTGCGAACTGAGCAGGAAACCTAGCAACATGTCACTTGACTCTTCGGTCTGAAATCACCATGCCATGTGTAATTTGCCTCCTGCCATCTGACACTTGTTACTGCAGTGTGGAAGTCCCCTTAAACGTACTGTATGTAGCCTATACCAATGCCACAGAAAACCGACTTATCTATAACCACAACATAAACAATTCTTACGTCGGACAGCTTCACACTGATACAGGCAATATGATTTAATCTTTGGATTATTTCGTCACGTGTTATTCACCTGTCGTGAATGTTGTAACATAAACTTTTACAATTTCTGCAACCATTATTATAATCTATGAATATTTTTACACATTATACACTGTCAATGCCAAACACGGCAATTTGCACACTTTTTTCAAATATGTTTAATTTTGATTAATTTTTATTAATTTTCGTATGTTTAGGATTTTGAACAATAAGATATTAGAATGGCAATATATTTTTTTAATTACTTAGTTAGCTAGATGTTATTTTGGTTTGTATTCTAATTAATAATTCAATATTTTCATTTATCTTCTTGGTCTCACACCACTGTAATTGTTTCAGGGGATTTATTGTGTAATTTGTATTTCCTTCTACGAGACCCGTAACTCTTTGGCATAGGGAATTAGGCCGTTAGGAGTGTGTCAGATTAGCTGTTTGAGTACGAAACCTTCCGGTTGGCTGGCAGGTTTTAATCCTGCTCCACCATTGGATAGCATGATAGCGTAGGGCTAGGCGGGTAATTTCAGTTAGGAGATCGCTCTCTCTGCCGCCATATTTCAACGGGTTAAGACCAAAGTCAGGACGCACGTCCAGAAATTGGACGTAGCATAGGTATTTTAAATAGTATATAAGGGTGTTTTAGTTTCTACAGCTTTCTTAATTAATATTGTTTTGTTTCTACGTATAGAAGTGTGCTGTAAGCCCCTCCGTATTGTAAGCAGCTGTTTAGGAGCTTAGGTAAGTTAGTTAGACGCTGTGACGTTCCGTGAGCTGTAAGCTACGTTAAGAAACACCTTAACTCTACGAAGTTTCAATACTACTCTGCATTTTCCTGAGATCCCGTCCTGCTTTCTACTATAAATTGTATCATCCTAGAAGTAAACTTTTTTTCTACACTACTAGTTCTTCTACGACTTTAGTCTACACGTCGTATAGGCCTAAGAGAGCGGCCATTTGTAAGAGAACATTCTACACAACGCCATGTTGGCACGGCGTTTTTAACATCTAAGAGCCAGCATATTTTTAACCATAACTTAACCTGAGAGACAAGAGTTTTTAATGTTCTACCACTAAGCAGAGCCAAGTTGAATTTTTTTTTCGAGTAATAATTGCAGACGTTTTCATTCAGTGGTTTTGAATTGAAGTGACAAACTGACATGTCAGGCTAGTTTACGTTTTTGAATAAGGGTATTGTTAACGACCGTTATGTCTGACCACTTCCTATCGGCAGTGCTAGTTTGAATTATTTTTATAAACTCTTTGCTATTGCCATTCAGGATATTTAATTAGTTTCATTTACAGCCAGAATACATATCATTTAAATAAAAGAAACTGAATTTGAAATAAAATAATTTGGCTGACGTCTTTTCCTGTTTGCAAGAACAATTGTTTTCACTTCCTCGCCTTCACTGATAACCCAGTTCTGTACAATTTCTGCTTGTCCTTATGGAAAGTAAGCTGCATAATTGTCAGTGTGTGACAAATGGTCACTGGTCTCAAGTAAGTGTGGTAAACTAAGGTGAGTGTTCTTCGCATCGAACCTCTGGTTCTCGAACCTGCAAGGGGCATTCAGACGTTTTCCTCAGGGAGAGATATTCTAGTATCACACTGCTCAGTTGTAATAAATTACGCTAACAATATACCTAACCTAAAACACGATATCAACACATGCTTTTATTTCACACTGTTTTATAAGCCTACGGGAGAGTATGCTTATGCAAACAGCTCAATAGTACACTTCCGTTATTCCACACGTTGTCAGGTATTTTCTGTTCAGTGCCACATGGTAATATCCTGCCTGCTCGTATTTTATGTTAAAACTACTTGGAATAGGTCTACAGCACGAGCAGCAGATACATATGGCAGGGGACTTGGCATTGTGTGACGCATGTGCTGCAGGCAAGCTGCGTGTACGTTTTTCAAAAAGCTGGTGTGCATAAACTATAGTAATATACTGGCTATATTGACACAGGGAAATAAGATGGCTTCGTGTTAATTTACGATGTGAATTTATGTTTACACTTTAATGTATTGTATATTTTACACGAGATGTATGTACAATAAGCCAAATACTAAATACTGTATTTTATACGTGTTGCTTCTACTCTGTGAATTTAATCTAGGCCTACTATTGTCCGAGCGATTTTAATATTTCGAACTTTCAATAACTTAAACTTTCAATAACTGCTCCTATCGAGTAATCTGGTAAACTAGCATGTATTTCAGTGTCTCATATTGGAATGTATTTTTTATTTCTCAATAAATACCAAATTACATAAATTTGAATAGGACGTGTTCCCGCATTCTTTTAAGTAGTAACGATAAAAATACACTTATATTGAAACATGTGCTAAACATACAAAGCTAACAAATTTATAAGTTCAATTTTAGAAAATAATAAAACATTTTGTAAAACATATCTTTTTTTCAAATATGATACTGTTTTTTGTGTCCCAGGCCTTGGCTAAACCTTGAATGCATTCTCGCGGTATGATGGCGAACAAAAGGACAACACACTCCAGACAGAGATAACACGCTCAAGGTCTTAAATCACTGATGACTATTAAAAATTTATTTTTGATGTCAAGTTTTCTTTTATAAATATTGACACGTGTTAACATAAATCGAAACCCTAATTTATATGTGCAACATTAAACTTTTTGGTAGACGTATAATTTCTTATTCAAATAAACTATAAAAATCACTGAATAAGTACCGTAATACAAATTGTAAGTCGCGTGATTGTCAGCACCGGTGGTTGGCCGTGATCGTCTAGTGGTTAGGACGCTGCGTTGTGGCCGCAAAAACCCAGGTTCGAATCCTGGTCATGGCACGTTCCTGTAATTTTTTTTTTTTTTTCACATCACTAATAGCATTTTTCGTTTCAAAATTTTCGAAAATGCGTAATTTATCTTGCTGGCATTATGATGTTTGGCTGAAAATTTTAATAAACACACACATTACTTCTGTGGTAGCTGTGAGTAATTACCAACAAGTTATTATTATATTGTTATCAAAAATAAATTTTTGATACTACTTTACCCTTAATACATGTGACGAAGTTTACAGACATTGACCATAAAATATCTACTAGATCTCGTTGAGTATATGTGTGTACAGTTATCGAAAATTTGTATTATTTATGCCAACGCGAATACTTGAGTGGGAATTAATAACTGTATGTATATGCACTAGTTTTCTTACGTAGTTGAGTGCCGCACCGAATACAAATATGTAAACCCTACGAGGTCCCCAGTGTATACTATTGAGTACTTTTTATGTACAAAACAGACAATAGACAATTTGACTTTGCACACCAACTTAGCAAAATGCGCTACAGAAACTTAGAGAAATAATTGGTTTTACTACACTGAGGCAAGTCGACGGCTGGAGTAACATTCCAAATTAAATTGTATCACAGAAGAAATTTCCACGAGATAGGTTTACGAAATAAAAGACAAGTCCGACGCTGTCGAACGTTGGAAATTAATAACATACTCATTCGCTTTTGACGCTAAGTTGAATGCCACCTTTCTTACATCGTATAGTTTCAAGGGGAAGAGGAATAAAGGAAGTTCAATTTTTCAATATCGAAAACCTGTGTAATACAATCAGCTTTAACTAACAAGCGTTCATTCAAAATATGTCCAAATAGTTTAGGGGTTAAAATCCGCGACTAGCATTTGCTCTTTGAAGAACCGAAAACCCCGTCAGTCTGCCCATGGGTAAAAACACGAGTCTTTCCCGCACAGCAGAATAACGCACTTTGGAAAAATATTTGAAATCGATAGCAAAATGAGTTTTGTTTATACTCCATTCGCGGTTACCTTCAACTATTCTCAAGCCGTGGTAAAGTTCTACTTCCACAATATTCCTCCGTTTCATACAAACAAAGCTTAGAAAGTCACACCAGAGGGCCAACGCACTGAATTCGTGCGCACATGGTGTAATAATATTTTGTATAAGAACAGTTTCTTAATATGAATTACTAACACATATTTTGCCATGGTATTTATTCATATTAGTTATAAATAAAAATATTTATATATAATGCATAGATAAAAAATAACTAAAAGTAAAATTTAATCAAAATATAGTACTGTAATGTTATACAAGTATAAAACGCTTGTGATACATTACATATTTAGAAAACAACTAAATACGTCATATATGGTGTGTTTGAGGGGTTTTATTCAAAAAGTGTGAAGAAACTGTAAATAGACTACACTTAGGTTATTTCTACACAGTTTATGAACAAACGAGTTTTCTTATGGGATGACGTTTATTTGGCATTAATTTTGTGTTTCGAGCTCTTCCTAGTATTGTAAAAATATGATGTTAATTATAAATTTGGCCGTATTAAAGTTAACACATGGCAATATTTAGCATACATTTCAAAAGAAAAAATTTGAAATATAGAAGATTACATTTATATAATTATCTATAAAACATTTGAATAATAACGTATTTATTATGTCAGGTTATTCAGTATCTAAATATCCGTGAGGATGTAGGGCCTGCAGGTTTCTGATTGGTCGCGTAAGCGGTTTCTTACTGCGGTTGTAGAAAATACTTCCTCAGACTCGCACGGTAACGGTACTGATATTTTCTTTCTGGAACGCTATGGTGTATGACAAAAGGAGAACAAGGTAAGTATGCAATATACTAGTGCATATATTTACATTTTTAATATTTTGTCACTTTTTTTTTTTATTTATCCGAACACTTTCTATCACCACTTTTATTAGAGCAGAACTGCAGCACATATTTAAACAATAACCTGAATACCGCAGACCTCGAAATATAGCTATGTACAAAATTTCTAGGTATCATTTGCTCAATTTTGTAGTTATATGTTTACGTAAAAAGGCACGCACAGTTTTCATACATTTATGATCAATAATCACAAAGCAGGGGATGTTTATGTGTTTGCACCAGATTTTGAAGGATGATATAAATTTTAGGACTTCCGTATCTATTAACATTGATAGTGTGTACGATGAAAATAAATAAAATGGTTCCACCTACATTTTGCACGTGAAACTAAAAACAAAAATGACAAAAATAAGAATAGGAATGTTTATGTATCGTATGATAATAAAATATATCAATATCCTCTTATCTCTGGAATTATTATGTCTCCATTGTGCTTTCTGGTTGCAATGCCAGTTTTAAAGAAGTAGGCACATTTTATTAGTAGGCACAACAAGGTGGTTTTTTTTTTTACCAGAATGGTAGTAAGTATTATCGTTTCTCGTCCCTATTTTCCCTCTCTCTTTCAGGTCAGCCACCAGAAAAGTTTGGAAAACTTCCTGCAATTAAAATTTTAATTTTCTGTTTGGTTTTTAAGGAGTCGTTAAAAACTTTCGCAATGCAGTATCCGTCTTGCTTGAGGCAAATTGTAGATGGCTGCTTTGAAAGATTTAGTCAATTTCTGTTTTAAAATCCTTCCACTTTTGATGGATATCGCCGAAGAGCTGCGGCGCGTGTTAACATGACTAGGTCAATAAAGCGAGGAAACACGAGGTGATCCCGAATTTTTATGGTTGGCATTTTAAAGGTTGGCTTATTCTGTGTTGATTACGTACAATTTGGCAAATCGAGAGTACATATATGAAGAGATGTAAATATTATTTGTATCTCATTTGAACGGCCTCGTAAAGCATTTAAAGGACATCTGTATGGGAATTTCGATACTAGAGCTGTGAAATGTTACGAGTTAGACTGCAAGGACGTGTGTTAAATTTGTCACGCCTGTATACTCCAACTTGGTCGAGAGAACAAGGGTACTTATAATGTGCGTGTACGAAATCTTGCAGTGCCTATAGCTACACCATGTTGATAAGAATGCCAGCTGCTGTCTAGTCACGCAAGTGTGTCAGCATGGTAGCATCCACACCAACACTTTCCCTGCATCAGCCTTCGAACACGTGAGGAATTAGTGGTTTGTGACTCTATGGAAGATTATTAGAGATGATCGTTTATTGCGGGGAAAGTTGACTGTTTCCTAGGATTCGCCGTACTCTAAATAATATCTACAGTTTTATTTCCTTATTGGCCGTCATGCGCGTATGAAGATACTATCACGTGCAACTGGACCAATGAGGATTATGATACTCTAAAGCATAACTTTTGTGATTGGCTGGCAATGAACTTAGCCGAGACAAAAACTTTGGCCATCCAATCATAAAAGGATAAGCCAGCTATAGTGTGATCGGAAAAATGTTGGCCCAAAAAATGTTCGCTATTTTACATCATCGCTAGAGATTATATTCTATGTGTACCATGTTGTCTTTGTGGTTGTAATGTTCTGGGGCTGGTGCTCGATCATAACGACATACAGTGGATTCTGATATTTGGTTTTGATAGGTTCGTATAGTGTACATTCTTTCAAAAAGTGTGACTGATGTCTTACTTTCAAAATCCAATATGCTTGGTGGGACTCGCTCGATACGCTTTGCCTGTTCCTTTAGTTACGGTAATACCTTACATGTAGAATCATTTTCCCAAACACTATCTTTATATGATTGACTGAACCGATGAATAAATGTGGGTGATTGGTGCCGTGGCAACCTTCATTGATGTACAATTTACACAAATTCTCTGGCCAGGTTAATCTGATGTGTTTTGCAAGGCACATCCTTATACATACATACATATATATATATATATCACTTTTAACGTTGGTGCGAACACAATCTTACTGACCGGCCCATGTGTGAGGTGTATTCCAAGCATCGCCGTATCCGGCGTGTATACTAGGTCCGCTGTAAGAAGGCCTCTTGGCTCTGGAAGGATAAGGGGAAGCTGAATCAACCACGTGTTTGTTGGTTTTATTTTTGTATCTACAACATAGTCTTTAAGCAGCACTCATGTTTTTTTTTACCAAACAACTCGTAGATTGACAACGTGACAGGTAACACAATTTTTCAAAGTCAAAACTTACTACAAATCTGGCAATTTAAAAAGAAATAAATCAAATTTTAGTCTAGTCCTTACACTAGATTATGTTGTTGCTTTCATTGGGGTTTGTAGATCGTGTATAATTATTCACTCTGGATTTATTAAGGCTGCCTTCAAATCAGGGTAATATTTACAGTATTTAATTTTGCTCACAGTTTTTGACAAGAAAACTCATTTTTAATTTCACTTATTTAATTATGTTTCCACGTTTATACGTAGTATCACTTAAAACAAAACGTCGCTTTAGTTTTTAGGGTTTCGGTGAAGATGAAACATTTCTGAACCACAGAAGCAATGCCACATAACAAGTCAACAGTTTGCGTCTAACATATGTTACGATTTCACATAACTATGGGTTTAAATTTGTGGTAGGAAATAAATTTACAATCTTGATATCATATTTGTGATAAATTGAGCCGTGAAACTCATACAGACGTCTTTACTATGATCCAGACCTTAACGACAACATACTAAATTATCATAATTGACCACAGCTGTTACCCTTCATTCAAAGAAGCTTACTGCTACGTTTATGCTGGCTCATTTCGTGATGGTAAAAAGGAAAAAATAAAACAGCAGGCTTGGATTGCACAGAGGGCTATTTATTGATCACAAGCAATGCATTTCATGTACAGAATATACAGGTATGTGAACTTATAGACATTTCGTGGCGAAGTATATATCGGAGAAGATAACGTTTTAATGATAAACAGCTTGGAGGTGGAGAATACCGCCTGGAGAACATCAGAAGGCTTTAGCTGGAGTAATGCTCACACTCTATTAACTTCTGGGCCTCACTCTGAAAATAATAATAAACATATGTGATGCGAGCCAGTACACAAATACACAAGTGACAAATATCATGCATTACTTATTATGCGTGTTTAAAAAAAATAATGTGACAAGGTTTTTAGGGACATTTTTGCTTGAGTTTTATGGAAAAGAGAAGAGTATAAAGAACTGAAATAATTTAAAAACTGTAGAAATAAATTTCACGTGCGTTAGTGGCAAATGTATTTCTATTCTGTTAATATGAATAAACATTTATGTTGTGAAAAAAGGTAAAGAATTATTTCTACAGCGAAAATTAAAGTTCTTGTTTGACGTAACATGGTTATGCGCAGAAAACGTTCAATATGTTGGTACCTCTATGGTTATAGTTCGTTCCGAACCACTTTGGTGGCAAGTCGGTTATCGTAAACTCAGTTAGTCCCGGAATGCGTGTATGAACCAACATCTGTCTGACCTCGCTGCATGACCATCGGAACGCATAGACTAGCACAATAACCAAGGACCTCTTTTATACGGCAAAGCAAGTTTACAATTCTATAGCTGATCTCAGTATCTGGTAATATGTTAAGGAAGTATAGCGATACGATATTAATGACAAGGTTACTGCACTCGACGTCTGAGGCGATTCGTTCTTCTTCTACTCCGTCGGCAGCACATTAGCTGCGTCTTCCGAACTTTTCGGTTAATCAGAATATGGTAGCGTAAACTCTCGGGTCTCTTTTTTTTTCAGAAAGTTAGGGTAGTAATAATACAGTTATTACATAAGTTAACTTCTGTCTACGGGCGTCCTTATGCAAAAGCACGAATTACGGTTTTTTCAGAATTTTACAAGTAGCATAAATGTAGAAGAATTTCCTGTAAAAATCATCGACCTACAATTGTTTCGTGCCAATAAAGTAGCACAAGAAAGTGCTAGGTAATCATCAGCACAACACATTCATAAAATCACGAGCGCTAAACTGTCATTCTCTGTCTTTGAAGAGGCGGACTCAGTTGGCGCGGTCGCTAAGGTGCCTTCGCATTTTTGTATTTTGAGTCAGAATTTCGGGCAAGCCACATATGTTTGTGCCTTTTTAGCTCATGTTTGGTTAACAAGGAGGGAAAGAAGTTCGCCAGTTGATCTCCCGGCACGAAAACAGTACGTTAACGCAGTTCAGTCCCCGCCATCTTGGATTTGTAGAATTTTCGCGACAACCTGCAAAACAGATTTATTACAAGTTTTACGGAACGACAGGAAAACCGTATATTGCTTATCAGATTTTCTGAAGTTAATATCTTATTGCTCGAGTACTGTGTCTGATTTTGCTTCTGTAATAACTCGCAAGGAAAAAATCACTTCTTCCCAGTAGTTACTAGCTAATGGTAATCAGAATAAGATTGTGTCCACACCATTTAGACATCATCACACTTTCCATACAAATTTAATATGTGTAACTACTCTTCGTACTTTATTGCCAATATTTGCGAAAGCATTTCACCAAGTGTGCAAGTAAACATAATACTTCTTATGCAGTTAGGGGCGGGGACTTTTTTCATAGGTTGGTTTTAAAACTGAACTGACCGCGAACCAACTTAAACAAGCAAAGATATCTGCGTACGCGCAGGATCAGTTGTGTAACAACTAGTGGAGGGGGTAAGGGGTAGGTTACAGATCTCCCCTTCTTAAATTCAGTATACATTTTCCCTCCTTAAATTTAGAAAAGGGCACCACAATTGGAGTAAATGAGCAGTTAAACTGTATTTGTTCACCGATATCCGTTGATTTATTGTATATAATGTCTAATGACTTGTTCTAATGTATTTAGGATCCTTATATACATGTTCGCTTTTACCTACTTTTCATGCAGCATATCATTTAGACTCTGATTCTGTAACGGAAGCAAAAATGTCTTAGGATGGGCGTCTAAACGCTTGCCCTCCTCCGCCTAGGAGGGCCTATAGACATACTCCCTTCTAAGTTAGAGACTTTGTTTTGTCACTGCGTAGAATACATATGTGTGGATCTGACGTACGTATAGGCTGTTCATGGTACATTGAGGTCTTCTTGAGGCCGCGGTTAAAGGTTACTTTCAGCTTATTTGTCGCACATTGTCAATATAAAAATTTCCATTTGACTAATAAACCTATTGTATACACCTTTTAGCTATCAAAAGTTAGTCTGAGGCCACACTAAAATACAATTTTTTTTTTGTTACTACGCTTGCTGGAAGGGCCTTAAGAAGTAGTTACTTGACAGCGAACAGCCTATACTCACGACCGATCGCGTTTCTGTGTGGTACGCATAATGCATGTTACCCCCGGTCGCCAGCCGCCTCACCTGTATGATCTTGCCGATGAGGGCGAGGGACTCCATGGGCACCTTGCAGGCGTCGGAGGAGCCATCAGACCTCTTGCCAGTTCCCCAGTTGGGCGTGAAGGTGAGCTGGGCGCTGCACATCAGTACTGCGCACGCGCAGACCAACACCACAAGCAGGCACCTCTTCATCCTGCTCCGGCAAACCACACAGCCCTTTATACTATGTCGACAACTTCTAACTGCATTCGAAACTTCATTGCACTTCCATTCCCTACTGCGACTACGAGAAAGGAACTAAAAAAAAAGGGGGGGGGGGGTGTAGCTGTGTTGGGGACACGGCCGTTGGTTTTGCGTGAATACGTCTACGTGGACGCGCTCGGACGCCTTCATATTTTTTTTTGCATTCCCAGCATCGCTTCACTCGATCATATGGAGTTTTATGGGTAACACTCGATTACTTTTAAGAGGCTCTTTCCAACCGTATACGATTTATGTATTTCGACTCGGCTTTTTGACGAGTATAGGCAAACATTGTGTTAAGTTTTTTTAATTTTTCACATTAAACTCATACAATTTCACCATAACCACGCCACGCAAATATTTTTATGCACGTAATCGATTGACCTTGACGAGAGTTGTCGATTGAAACCTAAACGAGCGTCGTAGCTTCTCCTATTCAAAAGTCATGGATGCACAGCAGTTCTGTATCTGTACAAGGAACTGTTTGGAAAACAGTTGTCGAGTATATATTTTATAACTCTACTAGAGTAAATTTCACAAAACCTTAGCTTGGAATGTTTAAAACTAATGTTGAGTTTTAACAAGCAAGTGTCGTGAACTTCAATTTTATTAGAAAGTTTGAGCTACGTAAGAAATTTAGTATGTTTATAAAATAATCTGTTGTAAATATACAATATTTCAGCTGTAGAAATGTGAACAATTCTTTGTCAACTAGAATTCAAATAATTCTTTGTTGTAAAATTACAGAATATTTATACTGTGTGTGAAAAGCAAACAGTGGTCTTGCTATTTGATAATATACTGACAACTGCAAGGACCATAAGAGTCGCGGGTGCGTTAAAAATCAACAGTGGCCTTGCTACTAGACTCGAGCACTGAGTCCTGCCTGGCAGCTTACCTGAAGACTTGTTGACTGTCTAGTCGTCTGTAGCGATAGAAGTTCTGTGCGGACTGGTCTGAACTCTACCGGCCGGAGCTTTATATACGCAGTCCAGTACGTGAAAAACACGAGAACTGCGTGGGATTGCTTGCGCGTGGGTGAGTGGAAAAGGAACGAAGGGCAACGAAACCTCACAAGGCTGTTGACGCACGACCCGTCTTCGGAAACGATCAATTGACCACGATCCCTTGTTAATCACAGGAACTAAAAGTCATCCTTCTTATTTGAAGTTTACGCGGCTAGGGGAAGTATTCCGATGACCTCTGAGAGAAGGAACTTGTCGAAGACGTAAAGAGTGGTTCGAGCGATGGACTGAAGAGAGGGAAAACGTCTCGTTCACAGTGAAATAATTAGGGACGGAGAAAGTTGCTGAGAGAAGCAAGAACGGGGAAGAAATCATCCGTTATTGCATGGCCTGTATTTGGCGAACGAATAAATTGAAACCAACATTTGGTAAAATGTATACCACAGTTTATGTGTGTATATTCAGAGAAATTTACTGTTACACAAAGTGTTGCATGGGAATATCTATGTAGTTTTTCAGAGATGTAAATAAAATGTTCAGCATTCTTTAACATGCAGGATGGGGCACGGTAGTATCTACTATGTCCGTTTCTCCGTGAAACATTTTGTTTAACCTGTGCAAGATACCACCCATAACGCCTGGTACTCACACACACATATACACTCACTCACACACAAGATTGAAAAGGATGAAGAGATTTGGGCAGCTTTTAACAGTGAAATCGTGAGAGCCGGTGAGGGTGGATGAAGTGAATATGGAGCAGCACCGGAATGAAGAGGCGGGGTAAACGGGAGATCCCGAGAAAACCCGCCGACCAACGGCATCGTCCGGCACGATTCCCACTTGCGAAAATCCGGTGACTCGGCCGGGGATTGAACCCGGTTCGCCTTGGTGGGAGGCGAGCGTGCTAATCGCTCAGCCACCGTGGTCCCGAAATTGAGCAAGCTCTCATACATTAAAGTTGTGACGTGCACAGTTGTCTGCGGAACTGGTGTGGAGATGGACCGATGACTCAATGCAGACCTGAGAAAAGGAGCAGGTGACACTGAGAGGCAGTCGGCATACTTAATAAAATATACCGATGCAGTAACTCTAACTATACAGTATCAAATTAAATTTCCATACAAAACTGGCTAAATTATACACATTTAAAATGGTAGGTTTACTGTGCCCCATCTGTATTATTTAGAACCTGGATTGCGTGACTTTTAATTTAAAACTGATTCTCATTTAAGTATTTTTCGAAGGATTTTCGTTTAAAAATTCTGGCGAAGTTCGGGGTTTTTCCTCCAATTCTCAGGCGTCTCTGTGCCTTTGCCAACAATAATAAAATTCATAGCCAATAAATCTAACTAAGCTTTCAGTTTTCAGTGTAAGCAGACTGCTAGAATAAACTGAAGTAGTAGGGTTGGGAAGCTTCGCGGACTACAGCGTCTGGTACCAGAGCCAGATCTAGGGGGCTGCCATGTTGTGACGTCACCTGATCACCATATTGAAGTCATTGACCTTTAAAACCCTTACCCATGACCTTTGACCTTGACCTTTGCCTATAGTTGGCTTACAGGTCCACTGCACAAGCGATGGCGGAAGACGTTTTAACACTTACTGTATACAACATGTACCGCACATTTATAAACCAACAGTATGTAAGTAGCATGGTTAATTGGACATCAAAAGATGATGTGTCAATATACTACACCCCATGGTTTTCAAGTAATGTATTTTTTAATGTTCAAAACAGATAATGCGTTATGACTGTGATATAGGCGACTCCCCTCTCATATGATTTGTAGCACCGGCGTAGGAGAAGCACCGAAGGGACACTACTGGCAAGGACGTCAAAAGTAATGCTGGGCAGAAGCTTCATGTGTGTTTTGAAAGAAAATGGTGGGTCCTACGCACTTGCAACAAGAGGACCATTTTTGTTACTTAAGTGATACTGCTCAATAGGCCAGCATCAAACGTTCCAATATCCCGACGGTACAAAAGTTGTATACAATAAGAGTGTGGACACTCCTGTTATTTTGATTACCGTGGAAGGTTTAAACAAATGTTTGCTGTAGGTTGAGGATCCCGACAACAGAAAACAGTGTTCGGAGTATTTTTTCATTTAATGTCACGTACTTTCCGATATTTCGGGAAATTACAGTTGCGATTTTCAAGGGCTCATTCCTACCTTAATATTGTATTTGGTTACAAAGTGTCCTATGTATTTTCTACTTAATTATTCATAAGGAATATACATATATATATATATATATAAATAAAAATATATATGGACACACACGGGGGGGGGGGGGGGGGGCATAAGTCATGGCAACTATTAAATTTTGTGACGAACTGTTATCGGTGCACGTAATAGTATGTGTCGCGGGGAAGACAGGCGGTCCTAGCGCGCGTTGACAATGTCAAATGGCGCAGGGTTGGCCTGTACGAGCGCAGAGAGCAATGTGAAATCAGTAGTCCGGTGACCGTCGTGCCAGATGGATGTAACCCGTGTTGAGCAGTGCTCGTACATCGAAATAGCCGTTCTCCGTGGGAGAACTGCCAGAGAACGTCACAGGGAATTGGTAGAAGCTATTGGGAATAATGCCCTGCCATACCGGACAGTCGCGAGGTGGGTAGGAGCGTCTCAGTGAGGACGTGTACTACTGTTGGCGTGTTCTTTATTGTCCATACACGTAGTGCTTACCTTGTCCTATCATGTGTACTATGTCACATTATCCACACGCTCCGGTATTCGCACATTACAACATAGTTGCCATGGCTTATGCCCCAACCTGTATATATATATATATATATATATATATATACACGCACGCACACACACGTGTCGCTGGTATGCGCCGCTGACCTTCGCCCGTTCCGAGCGAGCGGGCGGAAAGGACACAGTATATTGATGATAATGGGGCGGCAAGTCAATCGAATGTTTTGAATGAAAACAAGCGATAATGCTACCAACGTTTTGAGTAATGAACGCATTCTGACGCAATAAATATTTGGCGGCTAGCCGCTCCTGGCCTTCGGCGGATAGGATTACTGTGTTTATCTTAAGAATATCCTGGATTACTGGCCTCATTCTCTCAGCGTGACTCGGGGTACGTTGAACCTTCCAGATGGTCAGGGCGAACGATATAAAAATATGACAGGCCTCCGAGCCGGGAGTTTGGAGTTGTTGTTAAATGGATGAGTGGCTGAGTGCCGAGCGATAGAAGACGAGCGGCGAGAGATGTGACCAGCGGAAGGGAAATCTGCAACTGCGAGTATCAAGCAATGAAGAGTGCGGCTGGCAGGGTGGACTATCGGACTAGATGAGTGAGTAAAAAACATTACAAATTATGGCAACACATGGTCTCAAAATGTGTTAGTGATGAGTATGAGTTAATTGACTGTAACCAAACAAGAGACATTAAGAAGGACTTTAATTCAAGTTGTAATAGACATTAAATATCCCACTCACTGTTAAATAAAAAGAGTAATAGTGGAGAGAGATAATTTAACGATGTAAATAATAGCTGTGTGAAAAAATTAGAAATCAAATTTGGTTATTTTATTCTTATTAAGAGCTCCATCCCTCATGAACTCAGATAAGCCCCTCAGGCGTGCCGTGTTTATATATATATATATATATATATATATAATATACATACACACAGACAGACACTGCAAAATTGTAATTTATGACTACTTGTTATTGTAGCCTTCTTTGCTATCATGTGTAGCAATCTAAGTAAAACGTATCGGACGTAATAAAAGATAATTTAATGTGGCAGGATGAAGCCAACCCGCCTGTAATATATTTTATAGAGAGACTTTCATAATTTGTAGATGTTTTGTTTGACTTTTTGGTTATGTTGATTACCCACAGTGAGGCATGTATATTAAACATGTTAGCGAGGGATAGCATGTACTGAGTGGTGTGCTTTTAAGGTCGCCTTGTTTGATAAAATCCGTTCGAGGATGATTGCCATAAACACGATAAAACATGGTGTGCAGAAGGTATCTTCAAGGAGGAAAAAATCTTTCTAGCAAAATTTTAACTTTTGAGAAACTGAAATTTGATTGAAATTGAGCTTTTTTTGTAACTTTGTTAGTATAACGTTTTAAATAATAGAGCTTTATAAATTTTTAGACAGTTATTTTGTGTTATTTATAATTTATTCGTATAACTGACAACAATATTTTATCCGCAAACTATACATTGTATACTCTATTGTTGCTGTATGTTGATACTTTTATCAATTCAAATAGTCAATAAAGTAAACCCCATAATGATATAGTAGGTAGTTGAAATTCAGTAGTTACTGACTTAATATTTCGGAAATTCGCGAATAGCGGGACCATTCCATATCCTTCAACAGCTGAGCTAAGGTCATTACAAGTACACAAAGACAACTGTTGCACACAACAGAACGGCTAAACAAAATTTCTCTTAGTACAAGCTGGGGCCACGGTGGCTGAGCGGTTAGCCCGCTTGCGTCCCACCAAGGCGATCCGGGTCACTCCGGATTTTCGCATGTGGGAATCGTGCCGGACGATGCCGTCGGTCAGCGGGTTTTCTCGGGGACCTCCCGTTTCCCCCACCCTTTCATTCCGGCAATGCTCCATACCCACTTCAATCACCCTCACTGCCTCCCAAGACCTCGATGTTAAGAGCCGTCCAATTCTCTTCACTCACTCACTCTTAGTGCAAGCTACTCAGTATTCCTATTTCAGTCGCCTGTCAGCCGAGAAGGAAAGTAGTGAGATAGAGCCAACTGCTTACGTACAAGCAAGCAAAGCCACTGGCCACGACCACGCCATTTTCACGTAACGAATCTTATTTGCAAATGCACTGAAACGTTAGAAACAAAATTTTAGTTTGCACTTTGTGTAGTTTAAACGAACTAGCATATTCATTTATAGGCCTATGATAAAATATAGTCAATTTATGGTTACTTCCCACTGTCGTGAAACCCTGCTGAAGTTCTACTCCCAGGACATTCCCCCGCCTCGTGCAAACTAAGCTTAACGAAATCCAGAAAATTACACCATAAAAGACAACGCACCGCATTCATGCGCACTCACTCTAATAATATTTAGCATGAGAACTATTTCTCGGTAGGTATTACCAACACACCTGATTTCTCTTTGTCTCCATTCATATTGCTTATAAACGAAATATAATGTATAGATAAAATATAAGTAAAAGTACAATTTCACCAAAAAATAAGCTAACTTTACATTAACAGAAGTATAAAACGGTTTGTGATATGACATATTTTGGGAAACAATCAGACACGTCAAGCATGGGGGGGGGGGGGATCTTACAAAGGTTTGATAAAAGTGTGAAGTTATCGCGAACAGGCTATACTTAACGTGCGTTAGGAACGTGGAGAGTGGAGAAAGTTTTCAAACGGCTTTCGACGTATTGATCTCGAGAGCCGATTAGGGTGAAGCGAGGTGAGTGTGGAGCTGCACCGGAATGCAAGGGCGGGGTGAACGGGAGATCCCCGAGAAAACACTCCAACCAGCGGCATCGTCCGGCACGATTTCCACATGCGTTAGGAATTGTGTTGAATTACAATAAGATCCGCTGGTGGAAACTCATTTCCGTACAGATATTTTACTCCCCTTCCTTGAAAAAAGTCAGAGTAGTTACGTGCCACTGCCTCCGCGATTCTAAATTAGGCGAAGGTTATAAGTCCGTAATGTAAAATATAAAAAAAATAAACTTTTTTTTTTCAATTAATATTTTTTTGTAGTGTTACAGCTGTAGTTGATAGCATATAAAATAATCATCTTATTATTTGTTATTTCGGAAACTTTCTAAAAATTGGAAGAAATCTACAGTTTTAGAAGTCACTAAATAACTAAAAGAAATAATGTTCTGTGTGTTATTTTTGCATGGTATTGAGGAAAGTAAGCCCAGTAGTGTTCGCAGAAACATCTTATGGCCTCTGCGTGTGTTGAAACGGAAGATGCAAATAGATCTTTAAAGCCATAGAAAACCAGGACAGATGGTTTGATTACCGGTTCGCACGCGGGAATCCCTACAAAACACATCGAGCCACTCTGGCCATAATTAATTAAAGTGATATCGTCTGTGTTCGATTAGCATCCGCCCGACTGTTAGTATAGCGTGCAGTAATGGAGCGGTAACATACTGACAACGTCAAAATGGGAAATATAAAAACATTTCTGGGCATAAGAATGACGTACTATATACTTCTGACATACTGAGAAAAAAATCTCTTCGAAGCGATTAAACGATTCCAGAGACATAATATGATGATACCACATAGGAATTTTGGAAAATATTAATTCTAGAAAATGTTATATTTATTAATAAAATATGTCAGCTTGTAGAGCTTGTGCCCCAAATTTCGGGTTTTTAAATTTACACTGCACGCATAAAGTTTCTAAGACTTCTGGACAAACGATGGCAGGTATTCTGGGCGAAAGGGAGAGAGAAGAAGAAGAAAGGGAGGGTGGGGAATAAATAAGAACAATAATGTATGCAACCAATGATCCAACTGAAAAAGTAAGGAAAGCGCAAGTCTTCAAATGCGAAGAAATTATAAGTGACTATTAAATATTGTGTTGGTGTTAACTCGAGTTAATTGACACATTTGAAATTAAAAAACAAAATATATTAATAAAATTATTTACGGGGTGTATGTATTTTCGACCGATAAACCTCATCTGCTATTTAATCATAAAAAAAAAAAAGTTGAAAACAAAAATAAAGGCCTATGGTCTTACGTAAGGGTGGTATACACTTTTGAAGTTGGACCCGAAACACTAGTTTATTGCAAGTATTGCAGGAAATATTTATGACGGAACTCTGTGTGCCCGGATAATAAGTTCCTCTACGAAGATCTGCAATCACCTTAACGCCTGTCGCTGTCACAGATTATTTCATATAAATAATTACGGTTAATGCCCTATTTCCGATCTAACCTCCGTGTCACGGTAGCATATTTGGGATTTAAATGATGGGTTGACTAATCCGAATGTCACAGTTAACGGAAATGGTCGTCATATGTAAATGCACTAAGCCTTACTATTTCCGAGTAATTCGTGTTTTAATTTTAAAATAACATACTTCCCGGTACCTGGCAGGTGGGCAATATGCACCTCACCCATCGACACACTGCTGCGGATGTACCAAAGAGAGTGGAAAATTCCACACAATGGTACGCAACAGTGGCACTGTAAAAAAACCTGGAGTCCAAAGTCCAAATTCAAAATTGCATAACGACTTTAGAATTCACTTTAGACCATAGGTCGTATATGTTGTTACCGTACGCCTGAGGGGCGTATTCGAGTTCGTGAGAGATGGATGTCCTAATAAAATAAATTAAAGAACTACATTTTATTTAATTTATTTACACAGCTATTATTTACATAATTAATCTCGCTTTCTGCACGATTACTCTTTTTATTTCTCAGTGAGCGCAATATTTAAGGTCTATTTTAACTCTTATTAACGTCCTTCTTAATGACTCAATTTGGTTATAGTCAAGTCTGTCAGTTGCCATCATCTGTAATATATTTCACTCACGCATCCAGTCCAATAGTCCAGCCTGCCAGTCGTACTCTTCGCTGCGCCGATGCTCGCAGTCGCAGATCTTCCCCCCGCTGGTCACTTCTCTCGCCGCTCGTATTTCTTCTACCTCGTCTATCGTTAAAACTCCAGCCACTCATCAACTCCGGCTCGGAGGTCCGACTCCCATTCCATAGCCGCTGGCCTTGACCTGGAAAGTTCGCTGTACCCCGAGTCATACTGAGAGAAACTAGTACAGTAAACCACTAGAAAATTCTTCAGATAAACAGAGTAAATCTGTCTACTGGTGGTCAGGAGCTCTTGCCGCAAAGCGATTATCGTGCCGGTACAGTTATCGAGCAAGGTAAGCGCATCTTGGATTATCGCTCGTCTGTCATTCCAAACATTTCTTGTGACATGCCGCCACTATCATATAACTTCTCTGTCCTTTACTTCCACTCGCTCGTGCGGGACAAAGCAGGATTGCATGACACTATGCTTCCGCCTTGTTTTGTTTTTTCCATAATTTATGAGCAGCCGAATTCTTCAGTCGAATTTAGATACATCCTGTATAAACAAGTACATTAATGTCTTCTTACACCAATCATCGAAATTTAACATTATAATGTCGGTTGTTTATAACCTTATCATAAATTTATAACTATTAGTGACTTTTTTTTTCATAGCTTACACATTATACATACATAGGCCCTATTATATAGGATGTTAACGTCTCCCATTGGCAATAACTTAAATACTGTGATAAAAGTAGCATATAAAGGTTGACATAAAATATCGTGGCACATGCTCGTGAGCAGTTGAACCGCACCTGCCATGTTGGCGAAATGGCGCTGTGATCGCCCTGTCGAACAGAACAGTGCCCAGCTACACACAACTGGGATGTCAACATGCCTTATACTGACCGTCTGAGTAACAGTCGAGCACAGAAAGGGAAAGAAACAAGCCAGATAAATGGGACTAGACATATGGGACATTCCAACACCGACGTCGTGCAGGCACTGGGATTTCTACGGAACATTGTGTCAAGAGTTTATCGTGAGTTCATGGATTCGGGTTAAAACCACCACCACCACCAGAGACTACTACAGTGGGGTGGCGCTGTAGACGGCGTGGAGTGGACGGCGACCGTCCACTCCTCGCCGCCACCCCACTAAGGTAAAGGCTGTGTATATAAATTAGACGATAATTTATATACACTACTAGCCATAAATTTGAATGTGTCTATGAATCGCGTGTCCAAATTTTCTGTTTCTTTTTTTTCCCCAAAAGTGATAAACTTTTCTTCGTTATTCGCAAGTAAATCTATCTTTTTTTCATCATAGCCTAACTCTTTAATGAATAAATGAACATCACAACCAGCAAAGTTATAAAAATTAATTGGTAGAAAATTTGGTAATTTTAATTGTGATTTACAATTGTTTCATGTTGGCTTGATAAATTTTCCACTTATATGATCATGGTGGCGCACTTTTTTACTGTCCCTCGCATATTAACACTCGCATACATTACATTTTTTAAATTTAATATATAATATTTTTCTTCTGTTAGTGGGTGCATTGGCTCAATTTGTGATTATATTTCACCAATTTCTTCTACTTCTCTTTTTATTAACTCTATAAAAATTGTATGCGCATCTGCGCCTCGATATACAACTGGTGGTCTATAATCGCCATAAGCAGATACAATATAATAGCAAAGACCAGAAGCTTCGTGTAGCTGATATTTCATTGTATATGATGCATCACTCAACTTTAAATCAATGTTATTTATTTTTGCAATTGTAGGTTTATATTTTTCTTTGAGTATTTCTTTGTAAAGACCATTATCGATATCGTTCTCGGTTAAAATTGGATATTTTTTCATTATGTTAAATTTTTTTATTTCTCTTGGATTTGGTTTGGCGATTGATATTTTCTTTAAAATTGATTCAAAATCGGCATATATTGTGAATGGGACTTTCGTGGTGTGTTTTATATTTTTAATTTTTATTTGTTCGCCTTTTGAAGGCAAGATTATCTTCACCGGTTCATTTTTTGAACAATCTTCTGTGTGTTTATTTAATTTCTCTTGAGAATAAAAAAATTGAAGACACATATCGCAAATATAAATTTTACTTTTGTGTTTATTTTTTGTGATGAAAGCAACTTCGAAAAATCTTTTATCCAACAATAACTAAAAATCTGAACATATCTGTCTGGTAAGGTTACTTTAAAATTTACAGAAGTAATTACCACTTTGTATCCATATCATGTATAATTTATTTCAGCATGGTCTATGGGATAGGACTGTCCAATTGTAAGTTCGGAAAGTTTTTTAAATTGCTTGGTTCCGTTTAATACATTTAGCAACTGATCCATATTTATTATATACATCATTTTATTTTTTATGTATTCAAATTTTTGAGCCACTCTTTTTTTGTAACTATGCCCAAACGCAACTTTTTATGCGTATTTGAGCAGATACACTCAAACACAAAGTTTAACACAACTTTTTTGCAGTTGCACCCAAATGCAACTTTTTAAGTCACTTTTTGCAGTTGCTCCCAAACGCAACTTTTTGAGTCACTTTTTTGCGGCTGTGCTCGAATCGGCATTTAATGTTTTCTGATGGCTCAAGCATTTCATTTACCGTTGGTTTTCTGATAACTGGGGGCTGTGCTCGAATCGGCATTTTTATACTACTACCAGGTAAGCCTTGAGTAATTCACCAGAATTACATAATATCCCGACACTACTCCCTACGTGCATTACTGTTTTACCTAACCTGGGTAGGCTTAAGAAGAATGTATGTTTTATCAGAAGTTTTCTCTAGTGATGTCACAATAAGGTTTTTAACTCACATCATGTCCCTGATTTTTCTGATAGCATGGGCGGAAACCCCGTTTGAGCACTCTCCTTTTGGCAATTAACATGAACAGACGTGATTAAGCCGATTCTCTGAGACGGAGGAGATTGACCAACAACGAAATATAGGGTAGATAGTTGCATTGGAGAGGCACCCGAGTGTTTGTCAGGATAACAGCTGGAGCTCGACGATGTTGGGACGTAAGCTACGACGTTTGACGTCATCAGGTTTTGAGGCGGTGTTTGACTAGATTCGAGTTTGGACTAGTTTTCTTTTTTATTTTCCGAACTATTGCCATCTTAACATAAACTGTAATAATTTGAGAACCATTACCAAAATTGAGAGTCAATCTTTTACAGCACGTTTCCTTGTGCGATTGGAGTAATTAAAATGCTGGGAACATACGTACAAACCAGAGGCCATTTGTAAGAGTTCAGAGAGCCTACCAAAAACTAAGAGCTAGTTGTGGAGCTAAGCAAACTAAAACAGAAAGACATAAAGCTAACACTTTATTAAGTAAGAATATGCTCGTGGATTTGGTTGTTTGTACATTTCAGTTGCAATGTGCGATTAAATGCTATTACAGTCCGATAATATCTCTAAATATATTTTTGTTTAGTTCATTTGATGGGATTATAGTTCCTAAAATATCAAATAGCTAAAACCTTTAATTAATGAGGCAAGTATGATTAAACACAGTAAAACACCTCCATTACGACCCCATTTATTACGACCCAGTCCCAAGGAACTGTGAAGATTTTGGGTCGAAAATGAAAAAAATTTCAGGCACATCTAAAAATAGATACAGCAATCCCTCGCCAACCGCAGCATCTTGAACCGGGGTTTCATTTATGCGCGGATTTGTTTTGTAGACCTTTTCTCCAACCCCATTACTAGTTTCTATTATCCACGGATTTCAGAAAACTAGCCCTTACTGATGTTAGTGACGGGGCATTTCTCAAGCTACTATCATAGACTTTGCCATTTGTTGTCCTAAACAGCGTGAAGCAATAAATTACTTAATGCCAGAAGGGAACACTAATGTATTGTCCGTGGGGGGGAGTTACAGTCCTGGTCAGTGAGGATTCTTGGCCCTAGTCACATTCCGCCGCCTATGCCTTACCCTCCCTGTCTTTTTCGCTTCCATTATCCCTCCTCTTTTGCTGTAAAATCAGCGGCACATTACACAGACAAGTTTCTTAATCAGTGTATGTATGATAACTTCAAATTTAATTCACTGCCCTTTTCGTAATGATTATTTTTAAGTTGATGTGCGCCAACGCCTACGTAATATGCTAATTATATATGTTGGGCAATTATTTTATTTCTTGTGAAGTCAATTTTATGTGTGAAGTGAATAATGATAAGTGTGTGCAAATAAAATGGCGAGTGAGGCCGGATGCATGTATAGACGTCAAAAGTTTTTAATGAAAAATTCGGGATAATTAATATTTCAAGTACACCGCACTAAATATTTATATTCCCGTAAACATTGCCGGGCCTCATCGTGCCAGTGCAGAGGCCAACACGCTGCCTACATTTAGTATAAATTCAACACTTTGAAATGAATCGCATCTATCAGTATGTTTTTCTGATGCTGGGCCGCTGTTAGGAAATTAACCGGCCCTGTAACGACGGCAGTTGCGCGCCCGCCCGCCATCTTGTAGCGACCGACCGACAACTGCCCAGCCTGAAGATCTAGGGCCGAGCTTCAGCAGCCGCCGCGCTGCAGAGGATCTAGGCACTCGCCCAGCTACGTACACGGCCAGATCAAAGCGATTACTGTGCAAGTTTGCGGGGGGGATTACTGTGCAAAAAAAAAAGGGGGGGGGGCGAAGCTCGAACTGCACTCGTATACGAAATCTTCGAATTTTGGCTGTAACTCCCACGATTTTAGAAAACGGTAAGATCGAATCATACGAAAGCCATCGTTAACTTCTCGACCGTGCGAGATGTGGAGTCTTAGACGAGTAGCGCAGCAAAACAAACAAAACATTAGAGATAAGATTACTGTTGATGCTGTGTGAATTCAATTTCTACATAATTTATGCTGTGCCGAATGTATAATCGTATGCAAATTTAGAACTTGTTGAACGGACAAGAAGTAAAATGTGTGTTGAGAGTGCAAATGAGGTTATAAGTGAAAGTGTAATTTACATATGCCTACTACTGAAGTTCATTATTGTTCAGTGACTCGTAATTGGGTCGTTAGACGTCATAAGTTATTATTTAGTCAGTCTTGCATATAAAACTCTGTAAATAACATATGTTATTGTTATTGCACAAACTTGTTGTTAATATAGACCAGAGTAAAGTATAAGTACTTAGGTTAGCCTATAACAGGCAGTAGCCTAGATACTCAATTTGGTAAGTAATTGAACACTGTAGCATGTGATAAGTAGCCTAAATAAAATCAGTCGCATATCGCATTTATTATGGCCGACGAATGGATGAATGTAATGGCAATAGAAGAATTGGAAGAAATTGAACTACGTGGCAACAGGTTAAGATTATTACTCTGAAAGTATCTAAGGACCTCACAGTTGCTCTTACTCAAACACGACGTCTAGCAAAGTGTCAAGTAACTGCTAATACTCTCCAAACGATGGGCAACTTAACATATACATTCACATTTAATTATTTATACTGCAATGTAAACATTATGGCAATGTATGATACACAACTGTGTTCTCTTAATTAAATTGTATGTAATTTCCACAGGTAAGAATTTTACTGACCAATCCCTCCCTACACTGTTAAAAACAATTTCTTTCATTTTACGGAAAAGTGCAGGTACAAATCTGCTAGAAGTGTCCGTAAACTCTCCGTAAAATTACGGACACATTGATTTTCAGAAATGTACTTTGCGTGAATTTCATGAAACCTCTCCATTAATTTCCAAGTTAATTTTCTGTACTTTCCGTTTAAAATAGAAAGAGACAATGAAAATGTCTTTAACTTCCGTTATGTGGGTATTCTACCGTATATAAAAAGTGATATTAAAAAAGTAAAGTATTTTGTACTTAAGCGAGGTTTGAACCCGAGTCAAAAAATTACCAGTCCACGACTCTATCCTTTTTTTTTTTTTTTTTTTAATAAATATGTGTATTGTCACAAACAATACACAGAGGTATTTAGCCTTAACCTATTGTACAATAGATATTCAAACACACAATAGAAGCAATAACAAAATATTCAATAAAATATCTACACTTCACCTACAACTCTCACTTGAAAATTGAGGTATAACTTTTATATTTGTATTCGAAAAAAAAAAAAAGTTTCTATTATACTTAGTGTATTTTCAGTGTTGCCAAATGTTACAGACGCCTGATGCTATTTTTTAACGTTTGAAAGAATAGGTCATAGTCGCGTGGATAACATTAACTGCCGCAGAAATGATAATTTTCTTGTTACAGTGGCGAAGAAAGCTTCGTGTGGAATCGGCATTGTTCATCCCCGTAACTCGAAGCCAACGGTGTACAGTGTAAATAAACAAACACACGCGATACAAGTGACGCTTCTGATTGGCTGAATTCCGCTAATATTTGTTCCCGCCTCGCCTCAGGTTCACCAACATGACCAAATGTCACTCGTATACGCCTGCCTGGCACTCCCCTCGCACACTGAAAACGTATGCGAGTTCCAGGGGTTGAATCTTACAATTGTCTCGTTTACTTACTGCACTCGAACAATCTCGAGATTAGGCCCCCAGGGCGCGCACTCATGAGTTGCGCAACGCCACCTAAACTTTTTGATCGCTACATGCCTCATAGCAATGTATGACCCACGAGACCTGCGTAATAGATCTTTAATAATCAAATTAATTAAATATGATTTAATTAATTAAATATTATTTAATTAATTAAATATCAAATTAATCAGGAGACGTCCAGCAATTAAAATATACATACTTATATTTATATTTAAAAAGTGTTTTTTTATGCACTAGAGACGATTGAATATGAACTTCATGCAAAAAAAATGGCAAGTTTGGGAGCATAGGTGTTAGGGGTCGGTCAAAATCGGCCGGAAATTTTCCTAATTGTTTATTACGACACCCCCCCCCCCCCTATTCTATTACGACCCTATTCTCAAGAGCCGTGAGGGGTCGTAATAGAGAGGTTCTCTGTAATTTGCAATTTATTTGGTTCAAGTGAAACACTCTTATTTAATAAAAACAAGTAATTGAAAGACTAGTCTGCTAGTTATTCTTGCTGAAGTTGTGTTGTGTTGTGTTAATTAGTATTATTTCTAGTGTTGTGTATTTGTATGTACAAGGGTTCTCTCATGCCAATTGTATGCTATTAGTGAAATGGTCAGTCTTGTGTGTTTTAATTCGTGCATGTCTTAAAGCTACTATATTTCAGTGGCAATGTTCTCATTGACTTGGAAACAGGAAGTTAATATAACAATTTCAACCAATATTTTCTGATCTAAGAACTGTTAACAAAATGGTACAACCTTCTTTCCCACGCTGCACATTCCAACAAGGAATCCCCTACTTCTTCCCCTCTTCTCAGTGGCTCCTAGCAGTCTGGTGTGCCTATTGGCTCTCGTGTATTTTATATTAATGTTGTCTTGTTGTACCTAGAGTTCCCAGCCATTCCACACTACATGTACCACACTAATTTTAATAAATGTAATTTATTTGAATCTGCTGGTATAGAGATTGGTATAAGTTAACTGTTCTCGACATTAGAGAATTTACACAACATTTACCACTCATTACACCACAGAGAAATTGACGACTATGCATGGGACCTGAGATAGGTCCACGCATGTTGTGTGAACTTCGTCATAGAGAAATTGTCAGCCCAAAGTGGTGGCTATGAAAGTAAGACTTAGGTTACATTTTGTAGGACGCCATGGAGAAAATTGGTATCCTAACATGGTGTCCAAAGAAAACTAGGTATAACTAGACATGAGCGAGGAGTCGAAGAGAGAACCATGTTTTTTAAGGAGCTCACTAAGCCAGTCGAGATACAAGACACTACCAGATATGGAGGGAGAAAATTCTGACACTATCAGCGTAGAGGAAATTACGCTACCTAGTGAAACAGATAGTTTGGTGGAAAATCGCGGGGGGGGGGGGGGGAAATGACGAAGTAGTTAACGAGAAGGAAAATGAATGCGATAAAGTTGCTATGCATACTACACAGGCGACTGAAGAAATACGTGCACTTAGCGGGGGTGACGTAGTTACATATGTACAACTGGGAGTATGGGATCCTATCATGCAAATATTCTTTTGCATTGAACAAAATCATAAATATGAACAAACTTTTGTGGAACAGAAAAACGAAATAAAGGAGGCATTTGTTAAACGATTTGAACAAAATTTTGCGGCGCAGAAAAACGAAATAAAGGGGAACTGGTTGTACAACTTGAACAAAAGTTGGCGAAGCATAAAAATAGGTTAGACGAGGCGAAACTAAAATTATGCAATCCGTTTCAAAATTGAACATACCAACTGATGGACACGCAAGGGACGGTAGTAAGCCTTTCAAACTAGGGTCGACAATCTCGTTAGCCAACAATCAGCTCATGCAAGCATGTTATCCATTTTAAGTGGACGCTTTGAACGACTGGAAAGAGGGTTTTGCAATGCACAAGAGAATGTTGAGGAAAATGTAGCAGCCCTACAAAATGGCTTACATGAGGTACAATTAATAGCTGAAGGTGCTGGTACATACGATATTAGCGTTACAGCCACACCTACCTTACATGATTCTTCTGAACCTACATTTCTTACCTGTGAAACCACCAGCACAGCTGAGCCGTAATTTGTACACAGTTCACTTCTTTGCCATGCAGAAAGCGACTACCAAAAATTTCGCAAGCGAACGCATTGGAAATGCATACTGTTTTATCAGTCGACACGCATAAGGTAATTGCTGTAACACTTGTAGTTCCATACAAATATTGGCGAAAGCGGAGGAAACACCGAAGGAACTGTTTACGCAAACGGCGTATCGCAAGACCCTTAGGATGAGTGAGACATGGTAAAGCCACCACTTCTACTCAGAAAGGAGGTAGGAAGGGACGGAGCAACAGGCAACAACACGTGGCAGAAGATGGTTTACGTATTTAAAAAGGGGCTAATGAGAGCGCAGAAGTACACACGTAGATTTTCTGCGAGACCTCAAACAAACGGCATGTGTGTAGGTTCACCGCCCGCAGAAAGAGAGAGCCTAATCGCTGTGGTGCGAGCAACACGTGTGACAAGCTGAAGTCCATAACAACAAGCACACGAGAGCCACCCGGAGAGAAGAATTGGTCAACTTACACCAGGAAAGCAGAAAAGAGAATGTAAAACTAATCTAAAAACCCATAACCAGTCGCACAATATTAAGGAGGGAAATTCCACCTTGGCCTCCGCCCGCTGAAAGGGGTAAACAACACGCAAGGTTGGGTAGCCTAATCAAAGAACTATACGACTTCCCCAAACTGGATGCGACAACTGCCGAAGACGATCCTGAGAAGACAAGCTCTGACTTACTGGAACTAGTAGTAAGAAGACACCTCTACACAGCAGCAGAAAGCCGCAAGAAGCATCTGAAACCAAGTAAGAGAAACTAGTTCCAAGTAAACGATTTAGTACCGAGACGCACACGCCCCATGAGTAGTTACCGGGAGAACGTAACGGAAGAGCTGTTTTTTATGTTTGAGGGGCCCTTACACGTAAAGAGTGTAATTCGTAATAATTGCTCCGAATTGGTTGATTTGCAGGAAAATCCCATGGGTCATTATAATATATCACAGCTAAAGTCGTATACCATTCACAAGTCCGAGATGCAAGACATAAATACAACGGAATGACTACGTCAGACTAGCACAGTAATTACGGCTAGACGGTATACAGAAAAAGCTATTTAAGCACGTAAGATGCTGAGCGAATCATAAACGTAGTTGATCCTGCCAGGTTGACGTGTCGCATGAGCCTTGAGTGTTGATATGGCCTATGTTGTGGTTTACTTGTAAAGTGTTACTACGTTTCATTTTATAAAGGGTTTTATGTAATTGTCTACGTCTCCGTATAAACACGTTTGCTCGCCTACCCTGAGAGTTAAGGGTCGTAGTTTTACGCCACTTATACAATTTTCTGTACACTAAAGACCTTATTTCTATGTTAAAACTGGATTAAAACCCTACAACAAAAAGGTAGAAAAGTATGATGGAAAAGGGGGGGGGGGGTGTTATAGCTCAACTGGATAACTGGGAGAGGTTCCTGGATCTTTTCACGACCTTCTTGGTGCTGATTAAGAAAACAACATGATGTTAAAAAAAAAAAAACACCAGTTCCTGTTCAAATTATCACTCTAGGTAGCTAAAAACACACCCATCTGGTGTCCACACAGAAGTGGTTGGGGATGAGGTTCGATAGCCAGATGTCCAAGGGTGTACAGAGTAAAGCCTCCACCCCTCTACAAGTTCTTCTTACAGTGTTTCAATTTACCTTTAACAACGGTTTGGTTAGCGCACACTTAGAAACCATCAAAGTAGGTCATTTTTCTCAGACTCGGTTTACAAATTTTAAAATTTTCTCAAGGAATTTATTTTTTTAATTAAACATAGCCTACGTCAATCTGGAAGAATGTAGTTTTCTAATAGTGAAAAAATTATAAGAATCAGCTGTGTAGTTTCCGAGATTACCCAATACGTAATATGTAATATCAATATGGAAGAATGTAGTTTTCTAATAGTGAAAGAATTATAGGAATCGGCTGTGTAGTTTCCGAGATTACCCAATACGTAAGATGTAATATTTTAATTGTAAGAATTAACACTTAAGATGTAAGACTAAACACTTAAATTGGAGTACACTGTACAGTGCCACTTGTTTCTGAAAATAGTTAATATATAATAATAAACGATATACAATCAAATGTTAAGGTTTTAGTGTTTCGTATTAGTGTTACACATGTATTTTCCAAAGGTGAAAAGTACTGTTAAAAGCAAAAAAAGACCAGAAAATTGTTAAAAAATACAAAATTATTTATAAAGTAACTTGTAAATAATGTTAGTGTAAGAACTTTTATATATATTCATAATTCCAGTGTAACATGTACTAGCTTTAAGATTTTTAAGTGCCTCGTGTATTAGTTTTAAGGTTTTGAAAATGTTTCTTGTATTTTGTTAGGCAATCTAAAAATAAGTATATTATTATTACTACTCTTGTTCTATTAGGAATTGGGGATTTTATATTAGAACAATCATAGGTGCACGGGAGGTCTACGACGGATAAAATCCAATACAAACATTAACATGTAAATTTATTTGCTGTTCGACAAATACTGACTCAGCGAAGCCAATAACTTACCATTTCTCCTTCAGAGCCATGGTAAATAACATTCATCTAGCTTCCCAAAGTCTTTTACAAGTGGGGCATTTGTTCACACAAGGGTCATTAACTTTTGATGCCTGCTTGTAATTTCACTTTACAGGACAAACAAGGGCACCCCGGCTTTTCACACTACAGCGGTCAAAACAAATTAGCTTCATGTAATGTGACCCAATTCCCCAAGCTTTACCCTTCCCTCCTTCCTGAGCAACGCCAGTACCGACATGACAGCTGGTTTTGGAGCCACCACCTGCCACCCGAAACCTAGCTGAGAGGGAGCGAAGAGAAGAAAGAAAGAGACAGCGCAAAAACTACAAACAGATGTATCCAACTGGCCGATACCGAATAGGAAAGGCGCACAAACCTCGACCGATCTAATGCACAGAGAAGGTGCCATGCTAGAAGCCAAACCACTCGTATGCCCAGAGTACCCAGTTTCAGACTATTCGTCCGGAAATTTGTTTTCTGCTCCAATATGGTTCTACATTGAAACGGCGGGAGGATGATTGACGCGCAACACATTCTTGCGCATCTAAGATGCACACACTACTTTACGCTGAAACATGGGATGAAGTCGTAATGTATATACCGGAGCAGGTTAATCAACTAAACCGTACTGAAGAGGTGGACACGTGTCTACAGGGTACAACATGGTGCGCCGCAGAAGCTACTAGACACGTGATCCAAGCATGTACTGTTCACGTAGACTCGCCAAGAAGCAGTCACGCCAACACCTCCCTACCGCAAGATTGTATTGTTAACAGAACCACCGCCTCTCTGCAGCAAAGGTCACACTAGTACCAGAGCATGCCACTGGAAAACAGCACATATTTTACCAGCGTCCGCGGAAGAGATAATGGATGAAATCGCTGTTACAGCATCATTGTATTCTCAACCCTTTGCAACCGAGGATACCTCTCCTCGCATCCCGTACCCCCGATCACCACCAAGCTCTTATATGAAATTAGTATAAAAGGGGTGGCATGGCCAACACTCTTCAATTTGTGCTCCTCCATCGCTCGCAAGGGCTGGAGGCAGTCATAAAGGTGCATGACCACCGAAGCTTCCGGAGATCCCACCGTTCACAAGGGCCTGGATCTCAACCCAGCTGAAGACATCGCCGACCAGAAGCTCACCACTTCCTCAGCACCCGCCGAACCCTCTGCAGCCACCGCAGCGTATGGGAGACTCCACTATACCACAGGCTCCTGAAGATGTCACTCTCGCCTACCAACCTCTCCTAGTAACGCCCAGAAACCCCTAACGTAGCAGGTCACATCGACATCCCTTTAGGATCAACACTACCACCTGATGGTGCGGTAACATCGTCTACTACCCTTCTGATAGCTGTTCTCCCTAGTGTTCCTACAGGACACCCCTATTAGTTAACACATTTAACAGAGCCTAACTAAATAGTATTTGTTTCAGCCAGATTTAATTCACCTAAACATAGTTCACTTTTGCACTAGCTTTTTTCCCCAGGTCGCCTTCACCTGGCCGTTTTACGTTAGGTAACTTCCGTAAGCAAGTTTTATTGACTTAGGTGTAAGTCGGGAGCCACAGTGTTCTATTACTTTAGTAATACAACACGTGTTTTCAATCTATTTCTCTGTAGTCTAACTTCTTGGTAGTGCTAAGTTCACCTTACATAAATTCAACCGTGAGGAAAGGCCAGTAGACCACGAAGCACTTAGGTAAATCCATATACGTTAAGAGGTCACTCAAGCTCTGCCAACCTGACGGAGCCTAAATCACTAAGAACGCTTCCAATAGGAGAATTAACCAGACTAAGTATGCCATACTCCACAACCACTTCCACTGAGGGCCGGAAAGGAGCTGAAATTGCCTTAGGCTGATAGACCTCCTGTGGATACCTCACCTGGATATCTCAGCAAGGAAGTGGTGTGGGTTGCCCAACGCTCTGTCCACCACTCGTCAGAACCGGACGAAATGAGCACGAGATGATGCCCCAATGTCACAAGTCTGGGTATCCAGGAGTACACAGTAAGGAAATAGGCACAGGCTTATCTTCTGCAAGCTGTTTTGTTCCTTTCCTCATGCCGTACTCTCGGAAGGGAGGTGTATGGAGAAAATTGAAGGACGCTTTACGCCCCGGAAGGTGAAAGGTAACACAGCTTGTTTACCTCCTTCTT
Organism: Dryococelus australis; assembly: GCA_029891345.1. Taxonomy (NCBI): domain Eukaryota; kingdom Metazoa; phylum Arthropoda; class Insecta; order Phasmatodea; family Phasmatidae; genus Dryococelus; species Dryococelus australis. Next base: position 80,778,772 of record CM057001.1, on the reverse strand, counting down.
TAACTGCCTTTAGCAACTATTCAAACCAACAGGGCACAGTTCATATCCCCTGCGACACAACAGAATCTTAACCCTCTCTTGTTAAAACTACTGTTTCCCCCGTTATTTAAACTCGGTGGCCCTCCTCACCCAGTTTTAGAGCCTTTCCTAAGAGGGGAGGAACCTCCAATTGGCCTAGCTAACCCACGGTTGTGCAACCTCCAGTCTCCCCCTGAAACCACCAACAGAACACATCTCCAGAGATTGTCCCAACCAGCAAGTCATCCAGACGACCAACCGCCTGCCAAACCGCTGAACCTACCAGTAAAGAGCAAGATTCCTCCACCCAGCAAACCAAAGGTAAAGAATCGGTTAAAGTGAAGGTTCGCAACTGTAACTGACGACTCCATTCCGACAAGACAGCTCACCAGTCCCGTCTTGTATACCAGCCGGGCACCCAAGAGACATTAAGGTCCCTGTCTCGCCCATGTTTCTCGCGATAGTGGCATCACGATACAAAACATCTACAGTAATGATACGTGATGGCCTTCGGCAAGTGGCACGTCATGAGCCAAATCGGTTTTGGTGGACACTAGGCTACACACTTTCTGGTGACAGGTATTTGGTCACTGCGTAGGACAGGAGCTCGTCCAGCGTACAGGACTGGGTGAATCAGGTTCGGCGAGCACTACTTTGCGCTTCTGCGGTACCACTCGTACTGGTATACCTGGGGGCGATGATTACCCTGCAGATGTGGTGCCTTAGGCTCGACTCGCACACAAGGGGTGGCCCCTGAAGTGGATATGGTGGTCAGCCTAGGGCTTCAGGGTTCGGTTATCACCGACGTTTGTGATGTGCATGAAATTCCCCAAATACAGCAGTTAGTAATGCCAATGGACCAGTCTTGGCCACTGAGATAGCTCGAACCCGTCAGGGAGGTAGTTAAGCCCTAGTGGATATTTAGAGGCAGCCTTTGCCCATTTCACCCTCTTATGAATACCATCACTGTGGGTAAATGAAATGAGCACAGATAAAGCTACAATTGGACCTCGCAGAAGTCGGGCATTTGACATGTAGGTTGAGTTGTTAGTGTGCGTACTGTGATTGCCTGCCAATGCCGTATCTCACTCTCAAATGCCGGTACCAAAGGATGCAGGGTCAGTTGAGCTGTGTAACACTGATGAAAGTCCCAATACGGGGTGTAGTCCCGATGGAGTTGGTCTCCACAGACCTGGAGAGGTACTTCCCTCGGCATGGCTAGCACACGATGAGGAGAGCAGACTGTTGACAAGCCGACTATAATGGGAGCATGTAACTAGTGTCGTGGCTCTATTGTTCACTACACTAGGTGCAGAGAATGGGTGGCCTTTCAAATTTGATGTGGTGAGTGCCCCAGAGGAACTGCCCCCCCACCCCCCAAATCTGGAGAAATGCACCTCTCGACACTGCTAGTGCGCGATGAGAAGAGCAAACCCCAGACTGACAGTCCAATCACTATGGGAGCGGCATCTTAGTGCCATGGTTCTACCGTTCACTACACAAGTGTAGGGAATGGGTGGCCTTCCAAGATTGTATTGTGGTTGGTGTGAGGTGTGCCTGCAGAGACAATAAATCTCCGGTCACCTGCTGTCCCTCCTACGGGCCTGATGTTTATGGGGATAGGATTTAGGACTGTGGAAGTCATATTCTTGAGCGAGTTAAATTTGTTTATTTCTTTAGACAGAAATAAACAGACATTGTGAATTTACTACCTTCTATCCACGCGAGCTTAGCCGAAGTATCGCACACTACGTTAAAACAGGTCAAGACTACCTGCTCCTAAACTAACAGGGTAAGCAATAAAGTGGATATTAAAATAACTCCAAGACTTTCCCTAGTGCTACAACTGTTGTCTTGAAGGTACCGGTACGTGTCTCAGTGTTATAGCGATGCAAGATGTTTTTCGGTGAAGAGCAGAGTATGGTAGGATCTTCGGGCCCCCTGGAGTGTGCGATGAAGAGTTGAAAGGTAAAGTTTTCGGCTCTACTAGGACGCAACGAAGAACAAGGTAGGATAGCTGATGATTTCCAGCAGCATCAAAAGTGCTGTGAGGGAACAGGGCAGACGTCAAATGCTTGAAGACTGGTCATGAGACTTTATGCGGTCCTCTATACTCCTCGGCAGTGTGCCACTTGCTCACCTGGCATATGAGGTTGTCTTGGAGATGGGGTTAGCAGCTGCAAAATGTGGCATTCCATAGATCCTCGGTGTGAGTGATGTCAGTAGCCGGTGCTGGATCCATGCTTACATCTCTGTGCTCCTACTAGTAGTGGCATCTGGTGGTGCGCTGCTGTATTCGGTGAACCTTGATGCATGGCTTCGGTGGCTCGGCCAGCAAATAATTATATCTGGCATGGAGCATCCGTCCTTTACCTTGGGTAGATAAAACAACTCTCGATGTCTCGTTGGCGGTGGCAAATCATACTCGTTTGCATGAGCTCCCAATTTATTAACATTGATGAGTAGAAGTCAATTAAATAATGTGTACAAAAAAATCATGCGAAAATTTGCCCCCTCTCGTCCGCAGCATACTTATCTGGATGAAGGGACAAGAAAAGAAAGAAATTCTTTTGAGGGAATGTGGTATGCAGGCTGCTCTGGGCAGGTGGCTTGTGCCGACTCATTCATGAAGCGGCGGAGCTAGGTAGACACACACCTACCCCTCTCTCTCTCACATGGCAATTGGCTTGTTCTTTCGCTCTCTGCGGTGCATGGCCGGGCCGGCTGCGTGTGGATACTGGACACCTTTTTTATTACAGTGTGCCGGCCTATATGAACAGCTATAGGGCTTGGGTACTGACAATATGATTTTCAATTGTAACCTGCACAGGGAATAAAATCGACTCTTGAGGGGTAATTTTATTATAATATAATAATTTAAAAAAATTGAGAGTTGCCCAAAAGCCTCACTCACAAAGGTATTTGTTTCTAGCTAATCTGGTGTGGCTGCTTGAAACAGAAAAAATAAAAGAATTGACCATTGCCTTTGGCCTTCCCGTCTTATAGCACAGCAGAAAAATTGTATGTGTCAATGAGCTACCGGGATTTGTCAGCCGAGACTTTCCATCATCTCGTCTGAGCAGCTAAACTTGGGAATGTCAGTGTGTTGACAACGGGGTTAAGTAAATACAAAGACGTAAGTCACCATCATACATCAATATACAAAATTAGACAAAGACAGCACTTCAAACACATAATGCACTCACGATCATTTTTACATATCCAGAAAAAGATTTATGGTACAAACCTTCTTGATGTTTTGTTAAATTATATCTTTCGTTTGTGACTTTTAAGAAATTGAATTGTTAACAATCAAACAATTGGCACAGAACAAAACACTTGAAATATTTTTATACTCAAAGTCTGTGAGAAAATTTTGTTTTAACGGCTTGTTAACCTGTCTTTTTGTTTGCTTGTTAAAAAAAAAAAAAAATGCAACTGTTCTACTGTTGCATATAATCACAAATTTCTTTAAAATGCGGTCATAGCAAAGTGATTTTAAAAGTTTCAAAACGATATTTTCAACAATACGTTTAAACTTTAAAATTTGAATTTATACAGAGCTAAGAAGATTTTACTCCTTTTCACAAAGGAAACTATACATTGCAAAATATGAGTTGATTAAAGTCTTTAAAAGCCTCATTCAACATACTAGAACAATTTTTACGTTTCTGGTCGTTTCTTTGAACATATATTTTTGTCGGCTTTATATCGTTACACGCTGTATTCTTCTTAACACTTTAACATCGCTTGGGCACAATAATAAAGTGTTCCCAGAATGTTTTCGTTAATTAGCATTGACAGACTGGTCATGGCCATTATTTCCAATGATAGCCGTTACATAATTAGGCTGTTTTCTAGTACGGTCTCCAACAGCTGACTGCGCATTATTTTAAGCTACGTAACTTTTGGCTGACCTATTTATCTACGTGCATTTTTACTGGTACGTATAATTAAATGATAACTCAATGACTGCTATCAATATATATGTCTGTGCATGACACTTCACTCGCTTATTTTGTCGTCTCTTCTTCTGTGGCCTTCCCCCACCTTCTCAGGGCAGCGCTCTACATGTAACGCCAGGTGAATCTGACGTGGCTCGTAGTGGCTGCACTCTACAGGGCGGTAGGGTCGGCGTGGTGGGTTCATCATCGGCCTTGGTCTGGGATAGACCAACAGGTGCCTGGGGATGATCAGTGGCCCCATTGTCCAGAACTGCTGGCATCGGGGTAACCGTCAGAGCCAATGGTTCTGATTGTGTACTACTACCTCACTGGCTCTCGGCGTCGAGTTTGGGGGCTGAACAGGCACCCATCCCTCAACGTCGTGGTGATTAACATCCTCTATTTCTGGATGTTTGCCCTGGGTGTCGGCCTTAGCAGTAGGCGACACCTGGACTTCGGTGGCCGTCTGGGGCAGGCTTTACAAAAGAGTGTCTGCTGCCCCTCCGGCAGAAGGCAGTTGATCTTCCTCTCTTGTTCCGAAAGGTGATCCCAGGTGTCAGCCTCAGCAGCAGGAGACACCGGGACTTTGGCTACTGTCTGGAGCAGAACCTGCGACATGTTATCTTCTGCTGCCTTCTGGCTAAAGGTGGTGGATCCTCTTCTTGGTCAGAGAGCTGTGCCATGATTTTAGCAGCGGAGTCTGGTGATGCTACAGTAGGTGTGGCGCTGGCGGTCTCTATGCTGGATGGCACGGCTGCCAGCTGAGTTTTTGCGCTGTCCATGTATATCACGACTGAAGGTACCAGCTTAAGTATGGCATCTAGGAATGTCAGATTTTCGCTCGCAGTTCTACAATGGTCCTTCCTTGAGGCAGGCGGTGTTTTGGCGGTAGCTGTGACATCCGTCTGGTGTTGCAGTCTTTTCTCCCATTTGGCTCGCTGAGGCCAGTGCTGTGGAGTATGTAGTTTGAGAGGAAGGCCTTGGAGGCTCAATCGGCTAGTTGACCCAGGGTCCTCCTTTCCTCTTGACTTATCCTCCTGAGATCTGGCAGTGCAGAATATATCGCTGGTGCTTGACGTCCCATCTCCCTTGCCGGGTATCTATTTTTCACCCAAAATCAGTGAGGGTTGATGGCACTGTATGGCTCACTGAACATGTCATCTGTTTGGGTACCCCTACCCTTATCGGCACAGAACAGCTGGCCCCTCGGCTAAGGTGAGTTTTCAACTCTGGTTCCTTGGGCGAAATTGGCCGCACTTGCAGGGCAGCTATTGTGGTAGGTTCATCCATGTCGCCTGGGGCTTCTGAAGTGATTGGGGCGGTGGTGGATACTTCGGGCTTCAAGGGGAAGGGGCCTTATTTGTCCCCTTGAAGACAGGGCTTTTTGTTGTAGAAACCAAACACATCGTCGTCAGGCTCTTCTGGCCTGACTTCTAGTCTTCTTCAGTGGACTTGGGGTCAGTCAGTCCATCACTACTTGCAACTGCAGTTGTGGTACCAGTCCATGTGGTAAGGTTGGAGGCCGGAAGGTCACGTCACTGCTTGCTTCCCAGGTGATCACTATGTGGCATTTCCCTCCCTCCGATTTATACCTGGAATTGCTCACAGTCCACCACACAATTTGGTTTTTGGTACCAGGAATGTCCTAAAATAATGGCTTCTGCTTTTTCGGTCACCACTAAAAACTCCACATGGGTAGTCATTTGTTCGATATAGACAGATAATCTTATTCGGCCTTCAATTGGTAGGAGGTGGTCTGGTTGTGCCATCTGTACTCAAATCATCATGGGGCACCGGGTGGGCTCTTTCTTTGGGAGTGAGCAGGTTGCTCTGGATAAAATTTCCAGTGGCTGCGGTATCGATCATGGCTATGGTCGCTTGCCGGTTGATTTTTACTTTTATCCAGGGAGGTTGTGGGAGGAGCTTGGCCCCTCGATTGTTTGCAATTTGACATTGGATTTAGCTCTCTTTGGCCCTTATCTTGCTGGGATTGGGAGGCTGTTTCTTGGGACAAAACCAGCATTTCGTTAGTGGCTGGATGTGGCGCAGGGAGGGGGCGGGCATGGCCTTAACTTCTCTTTTCCCCGCTTCCTCGCGGCCAGTGTAGCGTCAAAGTGAGGTGGTGCGTTATTTATAAAGAGCTCTGCAGGGAAGGTGAAGGGCACATGAACTGTCATTCTCGCTTCCTCCTTCCCCTTTATCCTCCGACTGGTCCAACTCTTCCTTTTTGTGGAAATTATGTTCCATTTCTTTGGCCCATGCTATCAGTTCTATTGTCTGGGATTTTGGGCATTGCATAAACTTTTGTAGCTCGGTTATTAGCACATGCATCTCTTGTCGCATGCAGCTTTCCTACTTTTTCTCATGGAAAATGCGTTGGAACATCTGAACTTTTCGCCATGTAAACAGCTCTGCTTCTTCATCTGTGCTTTGCGTTCTACTATAGAACTCTGTGGTGAGGTTCGCTAGTACCTCTTCTCTGGTGAATTCGGTGGCAAGTTGGTTACTTAGCCGAGTCCAGTCAGTTATAAATTCACCGTACCTGTTCTGCGAATCCAGCACCTTTCCTTTGAGCTTGCCTTGAATTCGGCTTACCCAGTGTTTAGGCGGAATTTCTTGGTCCCCGAGCTCTCTCTCACATTCAGCGAGAAACACTAGGGGGTCTTTTTGGGATTTGGTTGCACACTCTGGAATCCGCGGGGGGGTCCCCCCTATGGTATGCACAGTATTAATCTGGGTAGCATGTCCTGGGTTTCGTGGGCAATATTCTGCGACATGTCGACATATCTTGAACCTGTAGACCATGCTGGGTTGGGTTACCCGTTCATCAGGCATCTTTCAAGTTTCGCACCTCGTTGGTCGCCAGATAAACCCCCTCTTATTTGACACATGACAACCATCGGCAAGTGGCACGTCACATAGCCAAATTGATTTTGGCGGATGCTAGACTATGTGTGTTCTGGTGACTGGTATTTAGTCACTGTGCGGAACAGGAGCTCGTCCAGTGTACAGGACTCGGCAAATCCTCTTCCGGCAGGGAACAAAATCGGGTTCGCAAGCACTACTTTGCATTTCTGCGGTACCACTCGTAATGGTATACCTGGGCGACGATTACTCTGCAGCTGTGCCACTTTAGGTTCGACTCGTGGCACACTTGGTGCGGCCCCTGAAGTGGATGTGCTGGTTAGGTTCGGTTATCGCCGAGGTTTGTGGTGTGCGTGGAATTTCCCCATATCCACCAGTTATCAATGCCAATGGACCTGTCTTGGCCACTGGTATAGGCCTGGATCGCTGGGTGAATCCCATCGGAGGTTGTGAAAGGTGGCTCGAACATGGTGGGTTCGTCTGTTGGTGCAGCTGGTACGGCGAGTCTGCGGAGTACTGCAGCCTGCTCTCGCAGACTGAGAAGCTCAAACCTGTCGGGGAGCTTGTTAAGTTCCAGTGGAAATTTAGATGCAGCCTCTGCTCGTTTCGTCCTCTTATGAAAATCACAACTATGGGTAAATAGAATGAGTACAGGTAAAGCTACAATAAGACCTCGCAGAAGTCAGGCGGTTGACTTACTAGTGTGCGTACTGCGATTGCCTGCCAATGCTGTATCTCACTCTCAAACATTGGCACCAAAGGCAAGGGGTCATTAGAGTTGCGTAACACTGGTGACAGTCCCAATAAAGTTGGGTCTCTCCAGACCCCGAGAGGTACTGCCCTCGGCACTGCTAATGCACGATGAAAAGAGCAAACTTAATACTGCCAGTCAAATCCCTAAGGGAGCAGTATCCTAGTTTCGTGGCTCTACTGTTCACTACACAAGCATAGAGAATGGGTGGCCTTCCAAGATTGTATTGTGGTTGGTGTGAGGTGTGTTTACGGAAAGAATAAAACACTGGTCACCTGCTGTCCCTCGTATAGGCCGGATGTTTACGAGGAGAGGATTTAGGTCTACAGAAGTGATATTCTTAAGTGAATTCAATTTGTGTTTATTTCTTTTGACGGAAATAAACAGACATTGTGAATGTACTACCTCCTATCCACGTGAGCTTATCAGAAGTAGAAAACCCTGCTTTAAAACAGGTCAAGACTACCTGCACCTAGATTAACAGGGTAGGCAGTGAAGTGGCTATTAAAATAACTCAGACATTACCTAGTGCTACAACTGTTGTCCTGAAGAGACTGGTATGTGTCTCAGTGTTACGGCGACGTTAAAACTACCTTCTTTGCTAAAGAGTGAGTGAAAAGATTTGGGCCGCTCTTAACAGCGAGGTCTTGAAAAACGATGAGGGTGATTGAGGAGAGTATGGAGCAGTGCCAGCATGAGAGGGCGCGGGAAACGGGAGATTCATAAGAAAACCCACCGACCAATGGCATCGTCTGGCACAATTACCACATGCGAAAATCTGGTGATCCGGCCGGGGATTGAACCCGTTTCGCCATGGTGGGAGGCTAGTGGGCTAACTGCTCAGCCACAGCTGCCCCTCTTCGGTTAAGAGCAGAGAGTGATACGATCTTCGCCCCCCCCCCCCCACCAGAATGTGCGGTGAAGAGTCTAGAAGAGTTAAAGTCTTTGGCACTACTAAGATGCGATGCAGACCAAGGACAGATGTCAATTGTTTGAAGATTGGTCATGGGCCTTGGTGTAGCCCTCTATTTATACTCCTCGGCGGTGTACCCCTTGCTCGCCTGGCAAAGGGGGCTGCCCTGGAGAGTGGGTAAGTAGCTGCGAAGTGCGTGACATAGATCCTTGGTGTGAGTGACATCAGTGGCTGGCGCTGGATCCAGGCTCATGTCTCAGTGCTTGTACTAGTAGTGTCATCTGGTGGCACACAGCTGTAATCTGTGAACCACAATGCATGGCTTCGGCGTGAAGCGACCGTCCTTTGCCTTGGGTAGATTAAACAATTTCCGACATCTTGGCGGCAGCAAATCAAACTACATTGTATGAGCTCCCAGTTCATTAGCACTGGAGTAAAAGTCGATTAAATATAATGTAGACACATGTCAGTAACTACGACAAGAACCACTTTCATTAAAACCTATTTTACCAAGTTTGTAATTGCATTTAATCTCCCAAGTCGTTGGTTCAAGTCCAGGGCTAAGCCCAACGTGTAGAATCAAGTCCCAGCTGGGCATGCATCAGTACAAACTTGACTGAATAATTGTAGCTTTTTTGCCAGAAAATTAAAAGAAAAAATAAACAATCCCTCGAACAATTATTAACGTCATTTATTTTGCCAACTTCAAAGTCGCAACCACATTTTAATTATGATTTGGGGATTGCCAATCCACACAGGCTATTTATTATACAAGTGTAAATATAATTTGATAATAAACCAAAACGAGACTAGGGCCTATGCAACATATCTTTCTGTTTGATTAGCGAACAATAAGTATTTTTAATTTGTAACCATGAAATACCTGTGTTTCTATCAGCGCTGTGTGAAAATGCAAATATACTTCAATAAGAGAGGTTTACTTTATAATTAGCATATCAGAACACCATTTAATAACATTTTTAGGGGATACTATTTCTTATTAATTGTTGCCAACACAGTTCTCTGTTTTTTATTCACATTGATTAAGAAACAAACATTATAATTAAAGACACCATACTGGTGAAAGTTTCATTTAATGAAAATTATAACGCTCTTATGTTAATAACAATATAGTAAAATGTTTGCTATACTGTGTAGCGGCCACCAAGGTGCTACAGGGTATAGCACCAAGAGCGAGGCAATTATTTATAAAACACAATCCTCGTGACCCACTGACAGGCATATAAGCTGTGTGTGTCGTGCCACCTCCCCCCACCCCCCTCAACGTACCAAAGTGATCAGAGTATTACATATCGCTGTCGGAGCCAAAAATGCTGACGAGGGCAACGTCGTCATCCTGGCCTAGAGGAGCTCTTGGCCAGTCTACAGTACTTCAATATATGGTGAGCATAATCCGGACAGGCGGTAGGCGCAAGGCTATTTATCAGGACGCCGTTAATCCAGAGAATCTAAAGTAACTAATACCGCTGGCAAGGTTACGCAGGTAATCATAACTTGTAGAGTATTGTTAATGAATGCGAACTTGTGTCTAGAGATCAGAAGAGTAATGTTTAACTATCCATTCTTACATCTTGTGTATTTCACATTTATGTAATTAATGTTTAAATTAAGTGTTTTGTGTATCTTCTGTTTGACTAGTTCTATTCAGTCAGTCTACGCCCCCATGAGCAAAATACCTTCGTACCGTGATCAAATAACTTAAATTGAATCTAGTATTAACAGTAAAGGTATAAGTTGCAACCAGTTGTTAGAGATAGGAGAAGGGAGAATGCTACAACTGTGGACAATTTGTTTAAACACCTGCCGTAGCACTGATTCCTTGAAGACCAAAACGGTACAAAAACGACAACAAAATATAACTCTTCTGCATCAACAATTTTAACAGTCCAAGACCTGTTGTCTTTATTAACATCCTTTGAAAATAAAATATTACAATACATTTTGACCTTCCTGCGCTAATTATACGGCCCCGAATGCCTCCGCAACAACATATCTTCTCCAATGACACGGAACTAAGTGAATAAACTATCCGGAACATCCTTATATACTAACCAAAACCCTTACCCGAAGTAAAAAAAAAACTCCCATTACTATGAAATTATAAAATATTAGAGTCAAATTTAGCATGGAAAAGTCAGTTCCACGGCAATGCTCCATAACATTAAGCATTGCCATGATACATGGGGGGCCCTTATCACCAGGCCACATCCTGCCTCAGCCAAACGCAGCACCCAGCGTGGCACATGTCAACTTCTGCTAATTACAACATCCGGCCAAGCTAATTCCAACACATACCAGTTACAAACTGCTATATTACACACGTTGACCAACATAGCTAAAATAAAATTTTCTTTTGGCCATTTTAAAGGGATCACAGTATGAAAATGTTGAAGGGGGGGGATATAATCTGTGTACATATCTTTCACTCTAACTAGTAATTAATATGAATTATTATTTTTCAATACAAATAATATCAGTATTCAATGTTGGATGTTTCCCTAAGGAAGGTGATTAAAAAAGTGGGAAATAACCATGCAGAGTACACCATAATTATTACTATTTGTGTACATATCATATTTAGTTGGACACATATGTAAGGTTTAAAAAACCCTCAAGTTACAAGATGACGACCACATTTTTAGTTTAGTTGCCAGGAAAGTAAATATGTTTCGCCACACTTTCTTTGTCCATCTCTACATTTTCCTAGTTACAAACCACAGTCTGTTGGTGGTTTGAATATTTTCTGAACGTGAACATTTTAATTAAAATGTAATCTTATGTACAAGTATTTAGATAAATACAGTATCTCTGTGTACAAATCCAGCAATTTCAATTGAAATCGTCATAAATAAAAATCTGTTCTTGGAAGGACAGGAATGCGAGGATAAAAACAGAGCTGATCAGTTAACAAAATGTATTCTTCGGTTCAGTCATTTCTATGAAAGCAGAAACTAACCTAGCTTTGAAGAGGAAAAAACCAACGAAGAGAAAAAACCAACCAGTCAGGTTTCCTTTCCCTTGAATTAGCACAACCAATTTATGAAACTTTTACAAAATAATGCCACCACCACTTACCATGCATAAAAGGCCCATAACTGTGGTGGTGTATTTATGATTTTACTAACTATACCGTTGTGATGTTAATCTCATTCTAAAAGTTCTCTAGACTAAGTTGTAAACATATATTTTAAAATATACCATATATTGTCAACTTACATATACTGTTTTGTTACGTTAAAGGTTGTTAAGATATCCAAGCACAAATGTTGGTCATGTAAAATACATAAATTACAGTTTTGTATTAATGAAGCAAATAGTTTCCCAAAACAAACACATATTGTAGGTAGATTATGTGTAAGCATATGGTGCCGCACAGTAGTCAGGCCCGCCACACTTGCTTACTCTTGCATAAGAGCTTTCCCATTCCTGGTGAACAGATAATAGCCTATGTTTCATTTACTGCATAAATGCAGTACTCTGTACAATCACTTTTTTCTTGTTGCATTTGTCTTGAAGCCGACTGACATACCATTTTCATCAGTGTGACAAATTTAAATTTTGTTAGTATGTGTCCACCATGTTTTAAAAGCCTAATTATAAACCAGCAGTACTCTTTCCATTACAAAACCTAAAACTATTACTGACTAGCACTTAAAACAACTTTTTCTAGTCAATAACTGAACCGAACCGAAAAGGTGACAACTGTTCAGCTCTATTATGTAACATGAACAACAGAAAAAACAACTTACTTTTCTTTTATTTATGTACTAAAAATTGTTTTCTTGTATAACGGTTTTGCTATACACGTACGTTTCACATGAATGCAATCAACATTTTGGTAACATTCACGTCAGAGGTTGAGAAACTAAATGGTAAAAACAAAACAAATAAATATGCAAGACAAGAGCCACTGCAATTGTGCTGGTCACACACTCAACCTCATTTGTCACACCAACATGAGATCTCGTGTCCACTTATCATTTGGCCCCATGTTTGGAAAAGAAACAAGAATTGCATTCATAACAAAAATACATACACTACTATTTTAAGTAAGCATAAATGGACACACTGCGTAAATAAAAAAAAGCCATGAATTAAATTACTACTGTTCTATACAAACTCTACACTATAAAATTAAAATTCTTTTATCTCCAACAGTCATTTGTTCTGACACATGGCAGTGTTATGATATGAAACGCAAGCTATAGTTTAATATATATTCACTCATCCTAACAGTTGCCTGAACTGTCAAAATGTCAGTGTTTTTAGGTGGCACACAATACCAAAGATAACTGTCTTAAATATTCTGAAATGCATTTTATAATGATAGCGTGTATAACACACCAAAATTTGAAATTATACTTCAGAAAGCCCCCGAAATATGGTAATGTACAAAAAGCTATCCCTAAAAAAAAAACGCAGCAAATCAAGTTTCACAATTTTTTAAAAGACATAACTGACAGTACATCATTTACATACTTTCAGTGTAACTTTTATAAAACTTGAAGGGGATTTAATATAATTTGTAACAACATCTGACAGTTTGACAGTTTAAAAGCTACAAAATTAAAGTCACAGCACCATTTTTCTCAAAACTCACTCAAACTTCTTTAATTTTTAATTTTTGTAACAAAACTTTACACAAAATACATTTAATTACTACATGATAATGCACGCACAATCTTATATTTTCGAAAAGTACAACAGTTTTCTCCTCAAAACCTTTGACAGCTTTTATTTTAATTCTTTGCAAAGGCACACACAAAAATCAAACTGGACAGTTTTGTTCTTGCTGATTAAAATATTTGTTGCATCATAAATAAGCATCTAACCATCAAATTGTATTCAAATACTATAAATAATTTTTCCTAGGAACAAAAATGTTTTCCATATTTTTACAGAAGTAAAAACGAACACTACAATCACTTTGTCATCATACAAAAAATCTTTCGATTAAAAGTACAGTCAGCTTGCTTCAAATCTACCATTCTGACAAGTATTCAGGAAACTACAACAAGGGGGATAGAATGCAAATATCTTAGAAAACACGATAAAATGAGGAGAAATGCCGCCTAACAATAAGTGATATTACACACAAGAAAATCCTCGAAAATTTTGCACAGCACCTACAGGATAACTGCCCCTGGTTTGCACTGTCCGACTAAACACAAGTTTAGCCAACGACGTTATTGCCACTACACCAACACTGCATACTTCAATCATCCACACATTACAAAATCACATTTACACCATTTTTGTATCCATGGACCCAGGCCAAAAAGCCTAGCTATTTTACATAATTTTGCTTTCCACCAAGTCTTTGGTATGTGACGAACATAAAATGCACTCCACCATTCACACATTTGTGGTGTAAAAACACATAATCCAGTAACATAAATTAACACTACAATATTATTTAAGTACAATATTTTCCTGAACTTTAATCGCCATTGTGTGGAATGTACCAGAACATGTGCGTTGCGCAGTCTTTTTATCGAATTGTCAAGACACATTAAGTTACACAGGAGGGACTCATGGAAATGTCATTGGTACATCATCTTGGGAAGTATGCATAGATGTGTGCACTGATATAACTAGTGTTTTCTCTCTTCCAAAGTTTATTTTGCACACAACATGCTTTAACCTTTGACACATGATACAGTTGAAGCACCAGTTATTTTCGTTGAATAATCACAACTGAAGACGGTAATTTGCACGCACATGCTCAAATCTACCTGAAGTATTTCACAAATGGTTCAAAGACCGAAGTTTTTGTAGAGCAGCCCATTTATTCATGCAAATTTCAGAGAACGACCAGCCATATGAACAGTCTCTACCATCATCCTGAAGATTGGGAAACGAGCGACATGTCGTGCTTCATGCGTAGTGAACGGACACCACTGTAAAAGTTCTCAGAACGAACAGATTTCAGGATGTGGTACAACAGCTCGGCTCGCGACATGCCTAGTGGGGGCTGCTCGGCTGGCCGTCAACTGGTCCATTCTCAACACCACGACTCCGATGCCGCATTGTTGTAGTTCTCATCCTCCTCATCGCTAGGGTCTTCGCCATACATGTCTGCCAACTTATGGAAGCGAGGGCCAAAGTTTGAAACATAATCAAAATTCAAATCTCCTTCTTCCGTTCCTGCAAAAAAAAAATTTAATATTAGACAAAGCAAAGTTCAAAAGGTGTCTATTAAATTCAAGAAATTTACAATATGTTTCAGATACTTTTACTTCAAAACCTATTTCTAGTAAGTTTTGTTTCTTTAAAATCTACTCTTTGTGGAGATTGAATTACAGGATCAACTCTCTGTACTAGGCCATTGATTTTGCATTCAAGCTTATCATGCAGTGTGCAACCATGGAACTAATTTCATTGTAGTCAAGTTTAATGAAGCCATAAAAGTTATGTGAAGTCCAATTTTAGAAATGTTAAAAAATTATGAATTTGAATTGTAATACAGTAAACTCCCAATTAACACAAATAAGCGAATTTGTATTTAAAAACCCGGATAATTGAATTTACACATTTTTACTATTAATGGAACAGCGGTATTGGCTCCGAAAATGGTGATAAAACAAAGTATCTATTATACATTGTGAAGCAAACACAAATCATTCACTGTATGTGAAGGATTTAAAGTACACGATACTTTAACCGATATTTATGTTGCACTGAGTATAGTTAATTGATGACGCATCGAGAATACACAGCCTGCGCGGATGCATTTATTAAAAAGGTCTTCAATTTTTTTCCCTTGGTACCGAGACAGTTTTTGTTGATAACACACCATGCTCAAAATTTTTTTTCTAACTTCTTTGGGATAGTTTAAAATTCCCTTTTACTCTTTGTTGATGTTGAGAAAACAACACTACAAAGTGAACAATGACCCGGGCCAACGGTCGATAAACTGACAAGACGTGTTGTAGGAATTTGAAGTGTGTCTGACCGGAGGTGTGTGTGTGTGGTGGTGGTGGTGTCCGAAATGACAAACTCATTATTTCGCAAGTTTCACTTTGGATGTTGGCGAAAGTCTCTTGTTTAGCACTTGCTGCAACACTTTCTTGCTTTTTAAAGCATGGCTAGTGTATTTTATGAACAATTATTTGTTTTAAAAAACATTTTATTTACACATTCATGCATGTTTTTTGGAAGGTAAAAAAAATTATGTGGCGCTTTGTCATTTTGTATTTTTGCTAACATCTGCAAGATACTAAATACCAAATTACAGAATACGCCACCATTTTTGTATACAAAACCAGGTCACATGATCATTTTGTCATCAAAATCTGCCATTTCGGACACGGCCTCCAGGCGGTTGGATACACGCTTCACAACGGGCGGAAATGGATGACTCACGCAGGCCTATGTGACAGGAAGCCAGTTTAAAAAGATAAACATCATCTCACGCGGCACAGCGATAGACGTGATGGTACCGCTGCTTGTTAAACAACACATGTTACAGCAACGCCTTGCCACAGAAGTTACAGCAGACTTTGAGAAAAGTCAAAAAGCCGCACAGATAAGCAGAAAGCCGGTTAAGAGAAGCACGAATAAGCAAGAGTGTACTGTATTTGTTTTTAATAGAAGCTTTGCTCCTGTATCAACCAATGTGCCAGATGCAGAGAATAATCTAGTTGCCACTAAAAACAAAGGGGAAATCATAACTACATGGTTCATTGTGTATGCCTGGAATGAAAGCAATTCCTTGTAAGTGGGTGTATAAAATTAAAACTAAGGCTGATGTAACTGTAGATACGTTTAAAGCAAGGTTAGTGGTAAATGGTTACAGCGAAAAGAAATTGATTATTCTCAGACATTCAGCCCGGCAGCTAAAGCAGGAACGATTAGATCAGAGTATCGCCGCTAGTGAATGTGACACTGTGGCAGTTTGATGTTTATACAGCTCTAACAGCAGCCGGAGGGAAATGATGATGGGCCGGATAGGGTTTGTCGACTTAAACGAAGCCCATATGGTCTTGTGTATTTTATGCTGCTCTGTGGGCGGCATAGAAAAAAGAGGGAGAGTGGCAAAGTGTGTTAATCATCTGTAGCCTTTCTGCCTTTCACATTATTTACATTTTAAATGATGAATAAAAGCTGCTGCTTTTCTCAGAAATGAAAATGTCTGCAATTACACAATAAAGTGTGTGTGCCACGATGGAAGATTTGCCAGACTGCTGACCGTTTTCATAGATGTTTTTGAAATTGGTTGTGTACAATTTTTAATGGAAGTTTTCCTACAAGATTGAAATGTTAGCCAATTAGAGAGACAGTGGTAGTCATTTTGTTTCTTTTATTTTAAGAAATATCATAAAACTATTAAAGAGGAATAAATAGTACATAAAAACCACTCAAATGTCTATCTACTCTATTGTGCGAAAATTAAGTAAACATGTGAGTTTATTTAACATAAATGTAGCAGTTATAACAACAAAACTGTGTGCATGAACACATAATGCTGAAGTCATGAGTGAAAACTGTTCCGAAACCAAAGTTGCAGTCTAAAAAATGCACTCGTCTTTACTTGCACTGCAACAAGTATCATTGGTTAGGTTATTCCAAAAACCCTCTATAACCGTGTGCATGCAGGCTCGGGTAGCAGGTCTCGTGGATGCTTCTGCCAGTGCCTGTATAAAAAAACTTTATCATGGTATTCAGACTTTAAATCGGATTTAGAAGCAGTACCTTTCAAATGTTTCAATAGATATTGTGTATGTGGCCATGTGAATAATATATGGGACAGCAAACAAAAAGTTTTTTTCTTACTTGTGTCTGTGATTATTGGCTGTTGTAATTCTAATAATCTTTATAAGAATGGTGGTCACTTGTGGAAAATGCCATCAAGCATGCTACGTTGTATTTTACTGTCAACCTGCGAGCTTCCATGCACACAACGGCATTCAGAAAACACATGCTGCCCAGGAAGGTACAAAGCTATTTTCTGTTATAACGATAATTTGCTATATTGACAATTTATCTCACCATCATCATTTGTCACTATATTAAGAATTCATGATGTAAATTAGTAATTTAAAATTATACAACTTACATGATTAATGTATTTTTTTAAAATTCTTATAGTTTATTAATTGGTTTAGTACTTCACTAAAAAAAAAAAACCAATTTGTTCCAACACATCTTGTTGTATTAGTTACAGTTTATTAATAATTTACATTTTACACATATTCATTGAATGGTGAAATGTTTAGTCACAATACTATGTATTATGAAAACTTTAATATTACATGCAAATTATGTTTATTACGTAACTGCATAAATTTAAATTGAGTCCTTCAGTGTTGAATCCATTAATGTCACTTTGGACACAATTTTTGAAGAAACGTGCCAGCCATCAGAATAGGAGTAATTTTTTATGTACATTTATCTCGCTTGTTTACATGCAATGAAATTAGCATGCTGACATCCCACTAGACTAACCGAAGTTCACATTTCTCATGCAATAAATGTGGTTTCTTGTGTTTGGTGGTATTTATAAGCGCTTACATTTTCCCTGCCAATGCAACCTATAATTTTCCAATTAGAGGAATTCACAAGCTGTAGCTTCCATAAAAAAAATCTCTTCAGGTTCAGGGTTATGTACCCCTCCATATGCAATTATTTACTTCATCCCACTTACCAGCGTGTTCTTATTACCACAGGTACTAACAGGGGTTAGTTAAGCAAGGAACCAGCAAGAATGACTTCTTAATAAATGAATGTACAGTGGAAACTAGCCATCGAATTTCATGGGACTGACATAAAAATTCTATAGATGCAGAAATTCTGTAGATGTGGACTTATGCGTCACCAAAAAAAAAAACCAACCTGATGAACCTTTATCTCAAACATCTTGATTGGCCTTTGTTGGGTATTTGTCAAGTTTAATTAAAATAAAACAATGCAAATGGGAATATTAAAGAATAATTTTTTGTTACACTCACACTCAAACTTAATAAACCCCATATTTAAAACACCTCTTTTAAAATTACTTGCTCAGAAATCCATATTTTGGCATGTAAAGGCCAAATTGAATTTTTGTATTCCTGTAAATATTGTTAAGTTACGATTCTGTACAAATATACAAAACCACGGCAAAATGTTGCACAAAATGGAGTCTATCAATGTGTACTTGTGGCGCTGCGGCAGCAGCCGTGCAAACTACGTAAGATATCTTTCTCTTGTACAGCAGTACAATTATTTTCTCAAGTATGACTTCAATATTGTTATTGATAAGAGTGCAGAGAATAGGGTTTCCTTAATTTTAAGTTGCCTTTTTCTTACTTTCCGGGCATATTTATTAGAGTTAAATTTTATACATAATGCATCGGTAATTTTCATGAATAAATATTCATATGAAAAACAATAGTTACGAGTGTTGGCAACGTCGCATTGTGAATCAATATCTCGAAAATATGGCACCGCTGTTGTCTGTGTTGATCATTAAAAAGTTTGCCACTGTAAACATCACAGTTGTTTGGTGATACTCAAAATTCTGCAGCACATATTTTTTATTCATATATATAGTATTCTTTTTTTTTTTTTTTTTTTTCGTGCTCTCTAAATACACAATGTGTAGTCTGCGACGTCTGTTATTCTTAATAATTTTTTTGTTACAAAGTACGAGTTAAGTGTGACATTGCTACTCAACAACAGGTTATTTCGGAAGTTATAAATTACATAAATAGAACTAAATACAGGGAAGCGAGATGTAAGCAAAACAATGTGTCGAAAATTTATTTTATTTGTGATTTCTATTAAAATTACATCTGCATGATTGCATTATGTACTATGTAGCGACTTTGTATGCCTTGAGTACAGTTGACTTTACTTTTCTGTTAATACTTTGTTGTTAAATGATTGGAGCATGTAATTTTCAGCTATGCTACTGAAATTTTTGTTTGATTGATGCTGATAAAATTAAATTTTGAGTTCGGCAAAACAGGCTTTTTTAACATTGTTTGTTTGTGAAGGAATTTGGTAGGATCCACAGAAAATGCTCGGTGGACATGGAATTTCGGTTCAAGCGGGTTCGATAGTTCAAGTTTCAACTGTAGTTCCATATATTAACACAATTGACAATAAGAAAATGACTCTGAATTAAACATACTGTGAACTACAAAGGAGCTTTGCAATGGCAATGTGTACATCAAAACATAAAGTATAAAATTTCTCTTCCCAGATACTTTATAATACATATTGAAGCAAATGAATAAAATTTATGAAAATTTGTCATAGCAATTACTTTAGAAATCACAGAAGTTAACATTTAAGAAGCAAATAAAATTGAAATATATTGACCAAAGCTTTTCTGACAACATATAATTTAAAAAATTATATTATTATATACAATTATAATCTGTTCATTGTGTTTCAAAGCCTTAATGGTGTGTGGGGGAGGGGGGAATAAAACCAACAATGAAATTTTACACTGATGTTTACAAAAAGTAATGCATTTACAATAGGTAGATAATTAAAAAAATTTAGTGAAAATAAACATGAAATTTAACACTTATCTTTGCCTTCAACACTAGGGAAAAACGATGATGCAATTTCACAAAATAGAAGACGACATTACACCAAGTACATATGTACATAAATTTCACTGGCACGTTTATTCTAAACCCCTACAAGCACACTGTACCTACCCGATGCAAGAGAAGAGAGGGAACCAGTGGTATTTCCATCCCCTTCATATGCATAATGACGCACATCATCAAAAGGATTTGTTTCTGGATCATTGTCACATACTTTCTTCTTGCTGTCAAGGAACCCACATATATCTGGTACTTCTTCAGGACCTGCAAGCGTTAAAAACAACATTAGATGAAATTAATTTTTACATTTGTGGAAATACGATGAAAAACTAACACACAAACCATTTCTTCAGCATCACATCATCCAAGTCACTGCACAATTTAAGAAAAAATACGTCCATATTTTCTCAAATATAGATGATTCACGATAACTTCGGCCTTTTCTGAAGCCCTGCCAAATTTCTACTTTCGGTTACTGATTACGTATTCTTCCGCTACACGTAAACATAAAGACTGCCATGTGACTTCTACTTTTATAACTGTCAAATGCATTGGTTGCTGTTTACAGCTGTTCAAAGCACTATTTCATACTGCAGAAACCATTTCCTACGAATGTTCACAATGTAGGCCTATAACAATATTTAGGTCAACTTTATAACTACTTGTTACATATGATATAGCACGTTACACATAATACACAATATTTTGCCACAATGGTGTTTGTTACAACTGTGGCAGAAACAACAGTAGTATTTAACCTGTTGTTAATAATGTGTGTTTGGAATAAAAATTAAAACGAAGGGACAACCAGTCCAACGAAACGACGCAGTAAATTCAAGCACGCAACTCGTGTCGCTTATTTATTGTACATCCAAACATACAAGATAGTGGTGAACATACAAACACACAGGCCTACAGCAACATTTATTCTGCTAATATTTACATGCATTGGTACTTACTGGTTTGTAGGTTTATTTTATTATTTATATAATTTTATCTGTGCGGGCTTAGTATTTCATTGGAATTGTTGCAGACATTCAACTCACAGAAACGTAAGCTCGTTACACAACTGTTTTCCAAAAAGGTACAATGTTGTGGTAAACAGACGTGAATGTAAATAATTAATTTCATCATAACATTAGTTCATGGTTAAAACGTATAAAATTTTGCACATCTTTGAAATCAACACACACACCTGGCCTACGTAATGATTACAACGCAGCCACAATGCCCTTTCATACACAACGATCGCAACACATTTCACTCTGCCGTGGAAACCCATATTTATCACAACATTGAAACTTCCATAGAATGTTTCAAAAACACGAGTATGAACCTGACGCTTCATTCAGAAACAAGCAGTGTAATTGTATGTCGCCACACCATTGTCAGTCGTAACGCACTGGGTAAAATCGCCCTCCCCGCCGCCATATTGGGAACGCTTTCCACACCACGTCTGCCAAGCTGCTGGATTTGTAAGTGTCGCGTAACGAGCTGTGTCGCGCCATCGCATCTAAAATATGTCGTTGCATCTAAATAACATGTAATAGGTATTTAAACAATAAAATCTCGTTTCAATTTTAAATTACAATCTCGGACATCATTATTGTTGCTGTAATTAGTATAAAATGTGCTGAAATTAGAAATAACACAATGTATACCTTTTCTACACAGGTGGTACGATCTTCCCGAGAGAGAGAAGAGAGAGAGAGATATTACAAGAGAGTGACACACACTGCTTCGTTTATTGAACTTTTATTCCGGACGAAAAAAAATCACCAGCCTACACACGGGAATTCGCGGGGATTTTTTAACTGCAGCAATGAAATGTGTTTCCGTCAGTGCTATCTAACAATACAAATATATCAATTGGCAACGTTTACCTTACAAATAGTATACATAAAAACATGGTTAAAAAAGATTGTAACTGTGAACTATTTCTTACCGGCCATTGCCAACACGTCGCTGCTCTCTCTGTTGTTAATTCATGTTTAATAACAAATAAATATTACAAGTTATATAAGATACTGAGGTAAAGTTTCATTTATTCAATAATACAGTTAATAACAGTGTTAAAAATATTTGTGGAATACAAGTTATTTGGAAAAACAGATTGACAATACGCCTAGGGTAATTTTTCAAAGGTTCGATTCCAAAAGGCCGAAGAAAGCGTGAATGGACTATAACAAAAATTTGTGGGGTAATTTTCAGTGATTTGTTTTTTCAATGAACACAGTTACATATATCAATAAATTAGAGGTCTGCGAGCCTGGAATTTTCAGTTCGAGCTGAGCACGAGTGAGCCTACTGAACCGTTCCTGAGCTTCGCACTTGAGCACAAGCTGTTTTATTGCACACAAAAAAATATGTTTTATATTAAAGATAACTTATTTGCACAGTAATATATTTACATATATGCAGTTCTAAAGAATAAATTTAATTAGAAATGGAGCAACTTGATTCTTCATGAATTATCAAAAACAAAGAATCACAAATTTGTGCTATTTTAAAATATGTCACCATTACTGCAATTTTTTTTAACACTCTACGACATCTATTGTTGAAGATCTAATATTTTTGTTTGGTTTCTCTGCAAACTTCACATGGCATTGTTCAAACACTTTTCACCTCTGCATGTTTGCCAGCATGTGAAGTTTGTGCTGTGCGGTGACCCTGATGGAGTTTTTTGACACTTGCCTACCTAGGTTTAAACAAGCACTACACACAGCTGAAGGTGTGCCATTCCAGTTAACAGCATGAATTAGGAGCCGAACCTGCCAGAATATCATATCAAATAGTCAGCAGAGCAGAGAGCAGTTAGTTTTGTGATGGTTGCTTTCTCTGGGTTGTTTGTACAAGCAGCAAGTGAAGGAAAGAATTTACATCATGATGCACGAGAAATAGACTGGAAACTGGGTTCCTACGTATGGCTAAATGCTGTCTTTCCTGCCCTTGTCATGACACCAGGTGGGAATAAATTCACTTTGGGCAATACTTGCCAAAACTATTGCCAATCTCACTTTCATGCTAGTTGGTTCTTATCTCAAAAATTGAGGAAACTATCTCATTTAGCACTTTGGTATAATGAAATCTTACATCGTGCAAATATAATGAGAGAACATGTAGAGCCTCTTATGCAGATCAGGGAAAGTTCTTCCTGTATTAACTCTGGTTGGAGTATTTTTTGGTGAGGTACACACTTGCCAGCTTGGCTCATAGCTGAACACTCTTGCAACAATGAAAACCTTTCCCTGCTAAGCAACATAATATGGGTTTCATTCGTAACCTGTGACCCAAAAGTCACCAGCGAAGAATAAGGTGAGTGTAGCCAACTATACAGTTCAAAGTGACCTTACAGTACCGTTAGAAAGGCTTTTCATGTTTACGTATTGTGCAGCCTGTGGACTGTACATATTTTTGTAGTGCTTCACTCGTAGAAAATACACAGCCAGTCAATGTTTCATGTTCTTCAACCATCACTATTGTTGTCTGCCTGCTGTATCTTTTCTGTATTTTCTAATTTTGAAAATAAATTAATTTTGTAGCAAAGAAATGTAAACGTGGGTATTATCCTTGCATTGCCAACATAAGAACATTGGCCAATACACATCTCTTTGATGGGAAGCTTATTACAGTATTCATGTTATGGCTACCATACATAATCTAGGAAACCCACCTTCACCAAGGTGAATGTTGTTTAGAAAACCTTGCTTTTATCCCCTCCCCCGCACCCCTTGCTTTGTACAGTGAGAACTGGAATACCGGTATGTGATATTACGGTTTGACTTCCAAGACTTTTTACATTCTGTACGTATTGAAGACCAACTGCCTCATTTTCTCAAACTAGCGTGATAAATTTTTTTTTGGCAGGTTAAGGAGTGCTCTGTGAGAAAGTGCAATATTTTTTTTTTTTGCATTTTTATTGATTTAACATTGGCGTTAAATAAACTAACGTGGAACTGTCCAAGTTTGGGCATGTATTCCATATAATATGATTATGTGATGTAATCCCACAAGCCAAATCAAGACAGTGATTGATGCAAGACATACGGGAACATTTTGATTTGGACAAACATGACACCATAAAAGCCTTATGTTTGTTTTGCGGTTGGAAAATACAATGTGGAAAATCATAGAATCAAAGAATCGGGTTCGGGTTGGGGAGACTGAAATTTCAGACAAGGATTCAAGGGTGAATTCGGATTCAAGGAAAAAATGGGTTTGCCCCATCCCTATCCAAAAATGCTACCAAATACATTCTAACTCACCAGACCAGGTTTCTTCAACCCTGCTGATATGGGTATTAACCATAAGACCTTCAACATGACAGTCACAAATAGCTATGCATCAAATCACTTGCGACAGACATCTTCGAACTATTACATGATAAGTCTTAATTTTTGGAAGTGATACTTATTGAGAAAACGTTCTTGACAACTATGTTGCACACTGAGGAGAGACATTTATTCATCAAGACTGCATTTTACCATTTACATGTCAACAAGTCGTAATTTTTAAAAACTCTCAAGCATCTGTTGCATGACGCAGGCAATATGGGATTAGTGATGATGATTTCGATGTTTTGAACACTATCCACATTTTACTGAATCTGATGCATAACAGTGTTTCTAATGTATTTTCGGTCAAAGTTTATACTGTGTACCAAAATGTCATTTAATGGTTATTAATTTTTTTATAATAAAAAAAATGCATAAAAAAGGGAAGTCATCTCTACAATTTGGTAGTTTAAATTCACCTTAAATGTTACACATAAATCAATAAACTCTGTATTTCTTTGTCAATTACTAATTTTGGAGTTAATAAATATAAAATAAAAATTTAGAGAATATACATAATGAACTCAATAACTAAACAGAATGAAAGAACATGAATTTTAATTTGTTTGTTATGGTTGCACTAACCACTGTGCTGCTGGTAATTCTCCTTGAGGGGTTGCTTGTCGATCGGACGTCCGTCGGAGTCGTACATCAGCCGCAGTACATTCAAGTCATACCCAGTCATGTCACCCTCGCCACCTCCTTCATCCTCATAGTTGATGATGTTCTCTCTGATGTCATCCGTGTCTTTGTATAGATCGTCTGTCTTGCGACGGTGGACAACTACCGCTAACAGCAGTACTGAAAGATAACATAGTGTGTTAATCCATAAAACATAGTACACGTACAATGTGTGCACATGTACCAAAAGAACTAGAGGAATACTTAGTAAACCAAACAATGGGGTAAAAGTAGTTTTTTCTATCAACTATACAATATAATCTCAATGCAATGGACTAAGTTACATACTTACAAATACTTTATACAGTACACTTAATATACTTTTTCAAATCAAACATGTTTTCCTATTAGTATGTTGTGTTATTTTACATTTCTATTTCACTTTATTGTTAAAAAATAATGTTCTTGCTGCACAAAAATAAGGAGTTTACATTTTGATTCTATTATTCTCAGCACAAATTATTATGTATACATTAGGGATGAGTCAAATAACAAAAAATTTCGGTCCCGGTTCCGGTACAGATTCCACAATTTAAATATCGGTTCCAGTATTCGGTTCTAGCATTCGGATGACATTTTAATAATTTCTTTTTTATAAAGTAAACAAACGAAGTAGAGTATATGCATTTGTTCTCTTGTATAATACCCTAGAATGCCGTATTTAGAAGACATGAACACAAAACAATTCGAACGGTTTGAAGCTAAAAATCTGTACATAAAGGTCAGCCATTTTGTTTCACTCAATGCTTAGTGTAGTATCTTCTCTGTATATATTAATCTATAACATTGCCACCGCAAGACTCTCTGCGTTTTGTCTCAAACTGACAAAATATAAACCAAATACTTAATTTGATAAAATGATAAAATGCCTGTCCTTGAAAACTACTTTTGTGATCATTGGTACCAAATAAATTAATATTTATATGCTTTCAACTGCAATAGTAATTCGCTGTAAGGAAATATTGGTGCCAAGAAAAATTGCTTGTTACAGGTGAATTAACCTATATTGTTTTGGCGGTAACTGCAATTTTTGTCTGTTTTGATAAATTTATTGTTACAGATATTTTTGTAATGACAGAATTTTGCTGTAACTATATTAAATTATATTATAAACTATATAATAAACTATATTAATTCATAATGTAAGTATACCATCTGAAAATATAATTAAATTTATTGCTATGTAGAAATGGGAACCAAGTAGTCGTTAACCTAAAACCGGTTCTGAGTCAAGCCTCAAGAACCAGTATAAATTGGTACCGAAGAAATGAACGGACCCATCCCTAGTATACATTAATTAATTATTAACTTGTACATGTCTACCATCACCAGAAAACTATTACCATACAATATGTTATGACTTACTGAGCAAGATGGCGATGCACACCAATATAGCAACCAAGAAGTTTGTGTCTATTCCAAAGGAAACCGCCTTTGCCATTTCCCTTGTGCAACCAGGATCAACATTGACTGAATCGCTTGGGAACCCAAGATTGTAAGTCTGCAGAGAAAACATATCAAAGTACAACACTGAAATCCTTAACAATATCACAAAACAAGGTTTTTTTTTTCTATTTAAACTAAGTACCAATCATTCTATTAATATACTAACTTACCATATTTTAGTTAGTGCTGAGCCAATAAATACTGACACTACAAAGGTGTTAAAGTTAAAGAGTTGTTAAATTTTGTTACATACAGTTTCTTTTTTCACATGGCCACAAGATTATCAGTTACACTACACATTTATAGAAACTACAAAAATTTTGTATATTGTACAAAGCAAACGGATAACAAAATTCAATGCATTTAACATCCCCCTTCCTTCAAATTTAGAGAACGTGTTTGTCAGAACACATCTGTTTGTCTTTCAGAAGAAAACTTCAGGGCCAGAAGAAGCATACCATTGAAGACAACCCCTCCAGAAGACTCTTCTGTGCCTGCAGCAACGCCCCCTAGAGCTTCTGGAAGACTGGACCAACAGCTCCTGCCTTACCACTCCTTGGTAACAGTTAACTATCCTCTTCTTCACGGACCCCATCTGCCTTACCAGTAACAGCAATACCTGTCACTTCAGGACAACAGAGGTAGGTAGATAGGGCCAGTGATAGTACACAGTGTCAATTCAAGTTAATTGTAGAAGTTAGTGCAGGGCCACCGTCTTTTATTCTCACTTAATAAAACATTTGTTCTAAACTTACTTCTGGGTAATAAATTCTGAGTGCCACTGAGAGTTCACCTATGTAGAAGCAGCCCATCAGAGTGAAGCTGGCAGACCAAGCTATACGAAACTAAATACACACCTATTGGACAGCCACCCTTGCTATGCCCCAGGGTACAGCACGGTAGAGCTTCGACCACTATTAACTACTCCACCATGTGAATCAGTCAAACTAACTAACTCATACTCCACCACCACTCTTTATTTAAGGTGTCGCAAAGGAGGAGGGTTTAGTTTCGACGAATTGACCCCCTGTGGATACCTCATGTAAGTGTCCTGTTGTGCAGCTTGAGCCAATCCACCACTCTGTCCACCGCTCTATATGGGGCTGGACGAAAGAAGTACATGGTATAACACTCGTCTGTACAACTGCGGCCCTTAGAAGTACATGCTACAGAATTGTATTGCCAACTCCACTTTTGCAAGGTAGTAATTTGCACCCATTCCTATGCCGTACACTCCGAAGGGAGGTGTGCAGAGAAGGGCTAGAAAGGCGACTTACGCCTCTAAGAGTAACCTGAATTGCAATCCCAATTCTCCTTCTACACTTGGCAGTACCTCAACACAGGGCAGAGTTCTCACCGCCTGCTTACCTGAGGAGGCCTTACCCCTCAAAGTTACCCCCACCCTTACTTTCCTCACTGATCAAGGCAGCCGACTTGCCTCACCCACTGGTTGAGGCTATTTGTCAAGGCGAAGATCCTCCCTTGGAAATAGCCAGCCGTCCAGTGACCCACAGTCCACTCCGAGCACATCAAGAATTCTCCACATCCTGGTTAAGACAACGACAGCCACCTGCCCTCACCTAAACTGGGTCAGCACCTCCAGCAGAGCGCCTTACCACCAGGTAAACCAGTTATTAAGGCCAGCCCGTTCGCAGGGCCATGACAGTGACTCAGGATTTTGTGCTGTTGAGACAGACCACCAGTGAAACATTGAAGCTCCCTTATGTTGGAAATATGTTACTTTAAAAAATATATAGAGCTCGCAGAAAATACAAATCTGAGAATTCGTTCATATATAAAAAACTAGTCATTTCATGTAGGTGTGCTTTGCAAAATGCACCGGCCCACAGATGCAGTCACCTATTAAGCTGCTCTATCCCGAAACTAGTATTTACAGCATCTTTTTAAAAGGACATTTTTCAGTTCGAACTGGTTCAATACTACTCCGGTTTGAAATATATTGTGTCAAATTAATGTAGAAATATTTTAGAAACACACTGCAATAGATCTGCTGCCTCCTTAATTAATATGTAGCGTGCATGTGGTGACTAATAAAGAGAAACACAATTCTGGTTGCATTTCATTTGAAACCCCTTAAAATTATTTCAGAATGAAGTTAAGTATGTTACATCAATAACAGCTGTTTTGTAATGAAAAACAAATTATGCAAAAATTTTGTCTAAGGACTCCTTCCTGCCTTCTGTTTTTCTATGCCTGTTGTCAGAATAGATAACATGAAATTCTCTTTCAATTGTTCACACATCAGTTGATAGAGGATTTTGTATATGGGATGTCAGTTTCATTTACATGTTGCCACACACTGACTGCCAAAAAGTAGAAATAATAGATGACATAGACTTACAGGTATCAAATTATTTTAGTACAAGTCACACTTGTAATATTGTTATGGTAAAATTGGAAACTGATTATTCCCAAACCGATATCAATATTAACCAGTAACTGCATTGAATATTGATATTGGCTCACACTACTTTTAATACTCTAATAAGAGTACTCACAAATAAGGTTCAGCTTGATTTTTTTTTCTTCAGGAGTTCACTTATAGAAAAATTGACCTACATTACAATTTTGCATCACGGTTACCTTATCGTTGAAGGTGAGATTTCGCACACAGCCAGAGAAGCCCTCGCTGATGGGGAAATGGTCCCAATGGAAGAGTGAAGCAAGGGCAGGCAGATCTACTTCTGTTCCACCTATTTGCAGTGGGCCATTAACATTCAGGAACTCATTTGGGCCCATAGGAGTCGTCAGGGCAAGGCACGAGCTCTTCTGGCAACTGTCCACCTTCAGTTCTATGCTCTGGATTTCACAATCAAAGAAAAATTATTATTGGTAACAAAAACTTAATGTACTGACAGTTGCACACATTTTAGAACCAATCTACTAAAGTAAAGATATCTACACTTTGTTCATAGTTTTACTCATTTTGATACATAAAACATTGTGTCCGATGTCAAGATTTACTGGAATAAACCAAAATAAACTGTTAAATGATTATAAAATTGAATTTTCATGTCAATTCACTTATTAACGAGGTTATAGCTGTTTGCAGCTAGAAAGTATGTTTGTTACATTTTATTGGATCTACTGTATGTAGTAGTTAAAACTATTTCACATCATCTCTACCTGTGCCTCAATGAAGGGACACCAAGAAATTGTTAAAATATAAATTCTTACCCTTAGCTGGAAAATATTGTTAATACATTATAATTTGCTGTCATTATTACTGTATAAATGCTAATATGTATGTACTAACAAAACAGGTTGATTTAGAAGTGTTTAATTTATTATTGTGAACCAACTACAAAATATAAAATAATTCCAAAGGAATTTCATACAACATGAACAAAACAAAGTAAAATTTTCCACAACTTGTGTGTTACAACCCATGAATTATGATTTTAGAGTAACAAAACAAAGCCTATGTAAATCACTAACCGTCTTGCTCCAGATGACCTCAATCGTATGCAGCTTCCCATCTGACAGTTTGCTGTCCTTGTGCTCTACAAAAACAGTACCTGAGCCATAGTCCATGAGCAGACGAGCATATCCCGCTCTCAACTCCAAAGACATGAAATCTACAAAAGAGAATCATTGATAGTAATTTAGCACTTTACATTAAAATAAGAGCCATAATGACTTTTCAAGTTTTTTTTATTAATTACATTCCAAAAATAACTACATATATAGTGGCATTAAACACTATAACATCAGCAGTCTTGAAAAAAATAATTACAACCTACCTTATACCCTACCAGCCACATTTTCCAACTAAAGTTTATTGGTTTTGGGGGTTCATGATACATACCATCTAATATTGGTACTTTCTGAAGCTGCTCTCCAAAATCATTGTTTCTGAACATACCACACAGTTCAAAAAGGATGAGAATCAAACAGCCACATACTGAGGTTAGAATGGTATCCCAAACTGCTAGCTCATATTCAAAAAGATAAAATACCTGCACCCATTCAAATAACTTTACATTGCCTCATGTAAATCTCTTACAGGTTACACAGAAACGACCGTCAGGTGTAGAAAATCTGGACTGAACGGCCCAGTGATCAGTGAATACTGTAATTAAGTGTCATTGACTTGCCTTTTGTGTAACAAGAGGCAATATAATTTTTTCAAAACTGTACAAATTTGTAATTTCTTTTCTAAAATGGTTTTATATAAAGTTTTTATTATTAATACATTTAATTAAATTTACATTTTATTATTCACCTTACAAGGCACAGCATAAATATTTTTTACTTTGTCTTGCATAAAATATATTTGTCCGACAACATTTTGCAGCACATTTAACCAGGTTATACAGGTTAAAAAATACTAGTCTTCAGAGATAATATTCACACAAACTTATTATCACAAACTCAAAATAAATAGTTGCATCATGGCATCACCAGACGATAGCCAATCTCAAACAGTGTATCATCCCAATCCTAGACCTGAACTGAGATCAGATCTACAATCAGAACTCTGGTAGTTTTGTTGGTGCAACAATTGTATATGGAACTTGGATCCAATTGAAGATTACGTTTGAACCAGGACCATAGGAACACTTCACTACAGTTATTGGTGCAACTGGGCATAAGTGAGCATGCCACATCTAAGACCACCACAACATATGAACAGATTTCTGCCTTTGACTACGGAAGATTGGAATACGAATTATCCTACCACTAAATAGTCCTGTCACAGCAACAAGCATGAGGACAGACATCTGGCATGCTTAGCAAATACAGAACACACAGCGACATCCAAACACCCTCATTCAGGAGTTCAGGCCTGGAGGGACGAATCCAGCTTCTGTTTACAGCACCACTATGGTCGCAACAGTTTTGGGCAGCACCGTGGTGCACAACTGGTAGAGTCCTACATTATGCACAGATGTACTGGCTCAGCAACTGGCGTTATGGTATGGGGTTCCGTCTGGTTCCAATCATGCTTGCAAATAGTCCACATTGCTGGTATGCTTGACCAGCACTTTTTTCATCGCGGAGGTGTTAGAGCCTGTAGTCCCCTATCTTCAGGGCCAGCCTGCAGCCTTGTACCAACAGGACAATGTGTGACCACACATGGCATATATCGTCTGACAATTCCTCGATGATGACCATGACACACTCCTACCTTAGCCTGCACATCAATTGGATCTCTACCCCAATCAAAAACGTGTGGACTATGGTTGGACAATGACTGACCTGCCACAGAACACCTGCGGCTACAACGGATGAAC
This sequence comes from Dryococelus australis, assembly GCA_029891345.1. NCBI lineage: Eukaryota > Metazoa > Arthropoda > Insecta > Phasmatodea > Phasmatidae > Dryococelus > Dryococelus australis. The sequence goes on along the minus strand of CM057001.1, from coordinate 80,746,995 downwards.
TTTGGGCATGCATATTGTGTCACCCATGCATGATGGGTATTCTGTCCAATAAATCTGCTTTGTGATAGCTCATGTTCTCCTTGATGTTGCAATTCTGATGGCCAACAATGTATTTAGATTTGTTTTTGTTTATTATTTTATTACGAATTTTTTCATTCAGTATGTGTTTTAAGAGTTAAAATTTCTATTTCTTACTATTAATAGTGTGCCAGTTTCTTGTGTACACTCTTAGAGTAAAAGATGAACCCTACACATGTGCCTGAATGGTGAAATGAGAAGAGGAGGGAGGGGATGGAAGGTTCCTTGTATGCTAGTTTTTGTTTTCGGGGCTGATGAGCATCCCTGGTTCAAAAATGCGTTAATCAAAAATTTTAATTTTATCTGAACAAAAGCTGTTTTGATATTTATCAAACATACAATTATGTTATGGAAATGGGCACAAGGTTTATGATGATAAAAAAAGGGACAGATTAAAAGACTGTAATACAAGCACAAGTACAGAATTTGAACAAGATCACTGAAAAGGAAGAACTGAGTGGCATGGACATGTACACAGAAGGGGGAGAGGGGTTACCCATACAAATTAAGTAACATGAAGTGCACAGGAGAAAGCCCCAAGAAAATGTAGATAAATGGCAGGAGTACAAGACAAAGAGAGAAGATTAGAGCAAACATCGAGGAGGAAGAATGGTGGAGAGAGAGGAAGAGAGAGCAAGTAGATATGGGGCCAAACCCCTTTTGTAGATATTACCGACGACACTTTGTGGCAGATTCTGCAGACAGTGCCAATACAAATCATTTAATTTGTTAACTATTATATCATGTCTGCTGAGTAACTTTAAAATACCCCCAAACACAACCTTTTGTGTTTAAATTGCAGTTCAGCAATTTGGTCAGTTTATAAAAAAAATTTCCCTTTATCAAATTCTGGGGCATAATCTAAAACAAACTATTTTGGTCATTCTTAACCAGTTTTGTGACTTACGCAGCCAATTACAATCACCAGCCTCGCCCAATAGTTGCAAATGCAATATTTCTCACAAACCTAACAACAAAACACACAAGATATTTTTGGCATTGATAACATTTTTGGTTGTAAGCACAGCCAGCCTCCCCAATAGTTTCAAATGCCGTATTCGTCAAGAACCTAACCACAAAACACAGAAGATGAGTACAGATGGCACTGTTTATAAATACTGCATGCGTGTTCAGTGCATAAATTACTTTCATCTGCTTTATATGTGTGTGTGTGTTACTGGTGTGAGTGAGTGTGTGTGTGTGTTATTTACTTTCATCATATCACCAACATTTTTGGTAAAATGTTTGTTTATAAATAAAATACGTGTAGTCTTATATCTCTACCATTGAACAAGGACCACAGCCATTGCAAATTAGCTCATATATCGACTTCCGACCTTCCTGCTAATCCATTTATGAATCATGTCATGCTGCAAACGAAAAATCACTATAAAATGTGGACGCAATAGATTAACATACAGTTGATGTTTATGGAAATGAAAATTTACAGCAATGAATATTATAGCGTTAAAACTTTTTTTTACAACTGAATTTTAACTACCTGAAAAGCAGACATTTTATTTTACGAATTTCACCAGGTATGGCTTATATAAAGTTAACAGCAACACCAAAGGCAGCCATATCAGTTTCAGTTTAATTTTGAATCACCTGTTATTAAAAGATTTTTAAAAAATTTTGTAAATAGTTTTTCGGCTGCAAAAATAAAATTCTTTGTTTGTGAAAACATGTCACGCAAGATAAAGTGCAGTAATTTCCATGATGAAATAATTTGGGTTGAGGAAATGAATTAGTTTGATTGTAACAGATACAGATTTTGGGATTATCGGCCGATGTATCTGTATCGGTTCATACCTAATAGGAAGACAAAGAGAAATTTTGCAAACTGATCTGGCCAAGGTTGAAAACAGCAGTGGATGATATTATGATAATGACTTCTATTAAGTTAGTACTCTTGGTTTGGTCCTCTGTATCATTAAAGATTGGCTTATCAGTGCAGTACCCCATCAGACTTGCATGTCTGCAAGTAAATCATGGCTTCTTGTGCATATAAATATTGGAGACAAAATAAATAGAAACATCAAGTGCTATAAATGTAAATGATAAACTGTGAGCAAAAGTAGCTAGTACAGGGTGATAAACCAACATTGTTGTGAACAGTTTCCAAACTCTCTTGAACAAAGACTCTGGAACTATTGGTGACTGCTACCCACATCACAAGAGATTAAAAAAACATGCAGGCCACCTCAGTCTTTATGATAGTCCAATAGCAAACAGGCAAGCCCCACAGAAGTTTTCAATATTGCACCTGATCAAGGTCTTCACTGAGGACATAAGTGATGCAGTATTTCTACTACATCCAACATCCAAGTTAACGAGATTTGCAAACTTATTACCTGATTCCTAACCTCACCCAATGTCATGCTAACCTTCAGAACATTAAATGAATTACTTAACCTCCTTTCTCCAAATTATCACCCAATACACACTCTTCTAACAAATATTCTCTACATCAACAAATCTCTTACATCTTTACATTTTGAAATGTTTTTGTGAAGTCTACAATTTTACTGTTTAAAAATATATTTACTAAATTTTACGATCAACTTATTGTAATTATATTTTGATAACTGCAATGCCATAGGAAATAAATACTGTAACTATAAGGAATAATCGTCAACATAGCCTTCTTGTTGAGTGGAGTGGAAATATTTGGATGGCTCTTAACATTGAGGTCTTGAGCTGATGAGGTTGAAGAGAGGTGAGGATGTAGCAGCACCAAAAAGCAAGGGTGGGGGAAATGGGAGATCCCTGAGAAAACTCTGACCAGCAACATCATACAGGCACAATTTCCACATGATAAAATCCGGGAGTGACCCCTGCCGGGAATCAAACTCTGTTCGCCTATGTGGGAGGAGAGTAGTCAAACCACTATGCCATCACAACTCTCCTTGTAATTGTAGAACCCAAATGTGGCAGTGAACTTACCTTGAACAGGCAATGCAGGGTTGTGCCTGAGAGGACCCATGTACAGAATCAGTCCATCCTCCTTGTAAGGAGTGACTTCCACGGTGAGGTGAGCATCCTCGCAGGCAGACACAGGAGGGTACAACGCCCAGCCATTGCCCCGAAATCCAATGCTAATCATTTCACAGCGTGGACCCTCATAGCCTTCAATGCACTCACATCTAGAAATTACAGTAATAGTGTAAGTCATTATAAACACATCACTAATAAATAAACAAAGAAATATTGGGAGATCTCCTTCTAAACTGTCAACATTATCTAAGGAGACAGATACAAAAGGACATGCGCAAACTGGTACTTTAAGACAAACGTGCATATTAACAGAGGAGAAAAACATTTTCTGCACTGATGCAACATTTCACTGGCTAGAACACCTCAGGTGAGTGATGTAAACAACATGACAGATATGTGCTTATAACACTCATTTAACAAAAAGGAAGCTGTAAACGAATTATAAAAAAAAAAAAAATTACCTAACTTATTTAATCTTAAGCATGCACTTTCAAAAATGACCTCTGCAAACAAAGTTCTGCGCCTGTAGTGCCACGTATTCAGTTCAAATATTTTAGTAGAAAGCACTAAACCAAATACCTGCAGTAATGGTGGCAACAAATAAGGAAATCTAGTTTACTGTCTTAACATCTTATTACAAAGAATGTTTAGCTTCCTGGCCAAAGAAATTGATTTCTTCAATTGTACAACATTACAGTCAATCTTAGAAACTGAACTTGCATATAGAAACGCACCTGCCTAGCTATGCATATGCAAAATGCATAGACAGCTAAACACTGCAAGTAGGCATCATTGTAGCAATGTCACCCAGAAAAGCATGTACTGTATGTTTCTGTCCACACATATCGAGTGGAGGGAGGGTGGGCAGGGAGACTGTCGACTCCCCTTACATATAAAGTAAACTTTAGATTCTAAGACCTTTCACAGTTCTCAGGAAAAGGGTTGTTTTATTTTTGTCGGGGTTGTTATTTCTAGAAGGTTGTTATTTTAGGGGGTCTTAGAAACTTGAGCTGACTGTATGTAATTTATCTAGGGGAGGAAGGTATCCCCTCAATTGAGGTGTTGTGAATATAGGCTGATCACAGTAAAGTGAGCACTTGTGGCCCTAGTTACTTTTTTCCTAATAGCAATTTTTTTTTATCTTTAAACAACTTTTTTTTACATAAATATTGCCATGCAAGTAAACAACAAATATATTTTCCTGGTCTCAAAAGTTAACATCTAAGGCTACAATAAAATATATTTATGGACTATAATTCCACTTAAGAGGGCTTCAAAAAGTGCTCACTTTACAGTGAATTACCAGTACCAAATTATACTAGCTATACAAGAAAGATAGCATGTCCCAGTATCCAGATAAGGACTATACAATCCAGTTTCCTCGTGACCTGCCTACAAAGTTTACATGATGCTATCACACATGTATCTTAACAACTTGGAAAAAACCAGGACATGGTTATAGCTGTCTAATTAGATATCATTACTTGTATTTAATGTAAGATGATAGTGAGAGAAGCAGGAGGCCCACCAAATTTTACCTTTGACTGCAGAAAAAATTATTTCTCCACAAATATGTTGTTAAAATATAATTAGGACTTTTTACAGTTGCACTTAAAAGCTTACTATGGCCTGACTCCATAAATCTACAATATAAATTACAGTACACTCCCGATTAACCGTGTTAATTGGGGCCAGAGAAAACACGAATACGCGAATTTGTATTTAAAAAAAACCAAAATAATAGAATTTACACATTTTTACTATTTAAGGAACAATGATATTGAATCCGCCGAAAATTGTGATAAAACACAGTACATATTATACATTTCAAAGCAAACACAACTCGCACACTGTATGTGCAGGATTTAAGCACACAATACTTTAACTGATATTTATGTTGTACCGAGTGTAGGTAATTCACAGCACATCGAGTATACACAGCCTTTCGCTGGTGCCAGGCGAGAGACTGAGCGATAGATAAGGGTTACGTAGTTGTGTGTGTCGCTTTCTCAACGTGTGTCACTAAGACCCATCCTTTATATGGCAGAGTTAGTTGAAAGTTTAGAATGCAATGCAATAAACACTAGACTACAATGGGACTTTAAATGAGGCAACCAGGCCTTTGAACAATACATTACAATCCCCATTAAAAAATAACCCTACAATTCAAAAGCTTATTAAAATTTTACTGACTTGCAAATACACACAAAAGTTCAGAATCTTTGAAATGGTTAGTTTTTTGTTAGCATTTAAACATTTAATATGAAAAAAATGTAGGAAAAGTTAAACCGTGCCTTTCTTGAAAAAAGCTTCAGTTTTATTTTGTTTCGCACCGGAATTGATGATTTTGTTTATAACACACTATGCTCAAATTGTTTTATTATTTCTAACTTTTCTGCGATAGTTTAAACTGTACTTTTACGCTTTATTGACGTTGCGAAAACAAGTGAACAATGACCCGGGTCGGCGATAGAAAAACTGGCAAGATGAGTTTCTTGTGAGAAAGAGGTAGATGAGGGGGGGGGGGGGGGGGGGGGGCCTGAGGCGTGTCCAAACCCAAAATGGCAAATTCGTTATTTTGTAATTTGTCATTTCATAAGTTTCACTTCGGAAGTTGTCGACAGTCACTTGTTTAGCACACTTGCAGTGATACATTACTACATTAACAATGAAAAATATTTTTATCTAAATTTAATGCTTAAAACGGATGTAATATTTATACAATCATTGGAATGGTGCGCAAACGTTAATAAATAAGAACATAAGTTATGCAATAACAACTTCAAAAATATTTGTTGCGAAATATATAAACAAAGCACAACAGTTTTCTACTTTTAAAACATGCCTAGTGTATTTCATGAGCAATTATTTGTTTTATAAAACATTTGCGCATGTGTTCATTTTGTATTTTTTGCTAACATCCGCTGCTACATAGAAAATACAAAACACCAAATTACCAAATTCATCACCATTTTTGTACACAAAATCAGATCACGTGATCATTTTGTCAACAAAATCTGCCATTTCAGATGTGGCCTGCGATGAGTCAGAGTCCGACGTGCTTCAATGGATGGAAATGGATGTCTCACGCAGGTCTCTGTTACAGGCTGACAGTTTAAAGAGATAAACATCAGCTCATGTGGTACAGTGATAGAAGTAACACACCGCTGCTTGTTAAATGACACATTTTACACCATCGCTTGACCGCCGCACGGATAGGCCGAAAACCGGTTAAGCGAAGAACAATTAAGCGGGCGTGTACTGTACCTGTTATAACATTTCTTAAGGGCCCTAAGAAATGTCAACGGAAAACTTTATAAAGGATAATTTTGTATAGAAAAACCTGTTTGTTGAACACGAAAAGGAAGCTTGTTAAGCAGGAAAATGTTATAAGAGGGTATGTTATAACAGGGTTCCACTGTATACTACTAATCAAATGCAATAAAACCTAAGTCACACTTTGTCCATATCTGTAAATTTCAAATTAGAAATCACAAGTCTATATGCATGTTTTCAAGATTTTATTTAGTTCGTAATGTATATGAATTCATGTCTGTTCAAAAAAAATTGACTGGTCATCTGTTACTACTCAACATAAAATATTAAACTCAAAATTGTTAGTATGCAAAAATAAGATGACCCTCAATTTTTGGAAGTAAAAATCAGTAAATATATATTCGTGATGAACCTATATACATTGTACACCACAATACACTGATAAAACATGATCAGAAAAAAAATATTTATGGCCAACTCACTGTGTTGGTCCAACAGGTGTCCCTCCATTCAGACAGAAAGACTTCTCTTGGATGGCGCACGTACACAGCGGGTCAACTACAGCACGTACTCCAACAAACGAAGTGGTGTTGGTGTACACAGCATATGGCACACTGCTTTTGTTTAGGAAGTTGGTGCATGAAGTCTCGCAAGACACTTTCTCCACAATGCACTCGTCAATGTTGAACATGAGGATCTTCACACCAAGCTCCTGTTCTAGCTGTACGGAACATAAGAGTTACATGGTAATTAGTCTCATGAAAATTGAACATATACCATAATATATGGAGCATAAAAGGAAGAATTGGCAGCTGCCATGATGAAGACTCAGCCAACTAACACACAGTACGATATTATTAGGGTTGTGGGAATGCAACTTTTTTCTTTATCACGAAGCTAAAATGAAACATGTTAAAAACTTTCATGAAACAAATGAAAATGAAAAATAATGTCATTACAGCTCAGCCTTAATGAAAGATTAACCAATTTCATACATTTCTCAGCAAATTATTCATTATAATAAATTTTTTTGTCAAATAAAACAAAAAAAAAAGTGTAGGATATGTAGAATTTACCACAGGAGATCTTGCCGACAATTAAATTTTTGTTTTATGTAGTTAATTCAGTTATAGAATAATGAAAACAAACAAGATGTTTTATAGGCAAAAGGTGCACTAAATGAACGTTCATATCGCACATGAAAATTCATCAAAATCAAGAATTTTCATTTTGCTACAATTTTCTGTGACCAAATTTCTTACCAAAACGAAAATGAAAGCCATTATTTTTCATTTTTGTATTGATATACCAAATATTTACAATAGAACCCAAGTTTTACATTCCAGTACCTTACACCAATTTATTTTGGTCCTGTCGTAATTTCTATGTTAAAAATAATACATGTTCCCATAACATACACAAATATAACAATTCACATACATTTTTAACTTTTTTTCATGGCCAATATTAAAGACTAAAATGAGGATCAAGCTTTTTTACACTTTACTGAACGAAAAGCTTGAAACTGTATCTGTTTACTTTCGTAAGCAATTATGAATGAGCAAAAGTGACAAAAATTCACACATGAAGTGGTGGTTAAGATCGCGTGCATTACAATCAATATCTTGAAACAGTCACAAATATGAGTGTAACACCATTTTATCGATCACCAGCTGCTTTAGATGACAGAGTGTCATTGCAAAGTTGTTTTGTGAATCATGTGCTAAAACAATTTAAACATCCATGCAATTCCTTTTTCTATGAACATGTATTCCCCATCTGGACAAAAACTCCTTCAGAGCTGTGAGTCAAATCTGTAAATAATGTAGAAAGGATGCAAGGGAAGTTTACAGCTCACTGATCCTGACATTGCTGGCTCTCATGTCAATTCAGTGCAGTTAAAAAAAAAAAAAAAACTCCAGCTTCATCAGGCTGTGAACTTGTGATTCTGTCCTTTTATACATTTTGTAAGAGAGTTTTTCATTGTGAACTTAAATAGAAATGCAAAATACTTTTCTAGTTCATAGAAAAATGGAACAAAGTTTATTTGGTAAAAAAAAATGAACACGTTCATGAATGTGTTCTTTCCGAGCTCCGAGCTTGACTGAAGTTTGAAAAAAGCTTTTCATGACAAGCTTACTGTGCAAGACGGCAAGTTTGTACCTAACTATAGTCTCCAGTATCAAGCTTGTAGCAAGCTAGATTACTTTGATGTGTAGAAGCCAGCCAGGCAGCCCAGTGCTGCCCCTAAGCTCGCGGGAGTGATGCAACCTGCACGAGGGAAACCGCACTTCCAGTCTCCCCGAGAGATAGCGGCCTTCGCCGCTAAGGGAGGAGCTCCAGCACAAAGATACCCAACCAGCCAAAGGGAGCTGAAGGGCCTGCAGGCGGCCATCCATATAGGCAAGCACACGGCCCAAAAACTGTCGATTCTCAGCAATTCACTCCACCGCCTCGTGTATTGGAGGTCTCTACTTATACAGCCTTCCTCATGAAAGACCACAGCTACCTTCAAGACATCTTCCAGACCTTCATCCCCCAAAATAAGTCTTCAGCCCTTCCTGCCCCAAAAGACTCACTTCCAACTTGGGTAGTGACACCCAGAGTCCCTACTGGACAACAGCATTATAGTTAGTTAGTGTTATAGATAACTACCATATCTGCTTTTGCCTAGTTTAGACCCAGGTCCCCTTCACCTGGATTACTGTAGTTTATTTTTGTTACAGTTCGTTGATAGGAGTTAATATGGGCCACCATGTCTACTCCTCTGGGGAATAAACACTTGAGCTTACCACACCTCAGAGTACTTATTTCAAGGGTGACAGGTTGACATCTACAGGGATGTAAGTCACAATTAGAGAAAAGTAGGAGACCGCGTCTTGGAAACATCTTTGCCGACATTAGGGTAAGACTGCAGGCTCCCTTTACCGAGTGCACGTCCAATGCAAAACATAACTATTAGATTGTCACCCATACTGTGAACTAGGCATGTAAAGGTACCTGGTGTGCATGTGCGGCAGAGCCCCAAGTACTAGTAACTCAATTCACGAAGCTGCTGGACAGCTAGATCAGCCAACTCACTCCATCCACCATGTTGCTATTTTCGCTCGTTGGAATGATAGGACTGAATCTGGTTGGACTAGCCCCAACTGGCTACACACATAGCTAGGGAATTCATTGCCTACACTTCTTTAGGTGGTAGATAATTTTACCTACCCTTATGCCCTTCATCCATAGGAGTAATACGAAGTGGAGAACTAAGATGGCAGCTACTGCAACCCTGTGCTAACTGCTCTCTGCTGTCTATCCCCCCCCCCCCCCGGGATAGAGCTCAAGCTGCCCGACAACTGGGGAGGCCTCACCTCCCAGTCCCCTCATGCCACCCCACAAGTCAAGTCGGCTGGTGAGCCACACCCTATCGTCGTGAACATTCGCCTGGGACTCCCAGTGTTTTTGGGCATTGCCAACCCGTGCTCCAGAACCACGAGGGTCAGCAGTCCACCGTGGGCACCAACCAGCTTCACCAACACAGCACCCCCACCACCCAAGACCCAGGCCGTAGTTCCAACCAGTAGCAGCGACTGAGCCAAGAGCTACCCCAGGCCACAGCCTCTGCAGGTAGAGTGTTTGTACTTACATCAGTACCGGAGAGTTGCTAAACCCACACCAGACATTGTACCGTGCCGCCAGGCCACGCGCCCCAGTCTATACAGGAGCCGGGGTCTGAACCAGCAGCCAATAGGCAAAACAACTCAACACAGTTAGCCAGTGTGTCTGACCAGCACAATAGAACCTCGTCTGACAGTGATGTTGTCGTAAGTTCAACTGACGTCACGTGTCAAGAGTTTGGAGGATTATGCAACCTTAAGCGACACGTCTATGAAGACACCAAAGATCACGAGCCAGCAGAGTATTGAGAGGCTGCAAGAGCAAATACGTAGCAGGAGTAAAATCTGCTGACTGTGAGCATAAATACAGTGGAGAGAGAGACTGATAGGCCAGACTGTTGAACTGGATGCGCAAGTGCAAAACATTTGTTAATGATTGCAATTGAAATAATGAATATGAGTAAATAATGAGTGTCAATTAAGTGACTAACAAATATTGGGACATTTTTACAAACCTTAATTAGAATTGAGATAGACATTAAATATTGCACTCACTGGGGATAACAAGAGTAACAGTGGAGATATCGGCTGTTCACAATAAAGTGAGCACTATTGAGGCCCTAGTTACTTTTCCCTTCCAGTCATTTTTTATCCTATTACAACCTTTTTAAATAAATAATTAACATAGTGTGTATACGGTATTCCGCTGCACTCGGAAGGTAACGTCCAAGGCTCAAATAAAATATATTTATTGACTATTATTACAAATGAGAAGGCTTTCAAAAGTGCTCACTTTACCATGAATAGACTAATGTTAGTTTTATGTTGTAAAAAATAGCTGTGTGAATAAACTAAAAATAAAATTTGGATCTTGTAATTTTATTAAGACCTCCATCCCTAATGAAGTCTGATGCCGCCCTCTGGCATTTTGTAGCAAAATGATTTGTTTGAAACATAGGCAGATGTGTTAAAACTGGGGTAAATTTTTCAATGTATGTTGTTTAAAAGTGCTAAGTATCCAGAAATTGAGTATATGTTAAATTAAGCAATGACATTTCATGCATGACATCTTTCTGCACACTAATCAATTGACTTCTACTTATCAGTGCACATGGACCTGGAGCATTGGTAACCAAATTTGATTTGCTGCCACCAACAGAGACATTATCAATTGTATTATCTACTGAAGGCAAAGGATGGATGGATGCTCCACGCCAGATATTATTTTTCGCCGGCCGAGCCACTGAAGCCATTAATCAAGATAACAGAGTACAGCAGCGTGCCACTAGAGATGCCACTACTAGTAAAATCGCAGAGGCATGATCCTGGATCCAGCATCTGCCACTGACTTTACATGCCAAGGATCTATGTCACGCTCTTCTCAGCTGCTATCCTCTCTCCAAGCTACCCCCTATGCAAGTCGATAAAGGAGCATGTCATTGCTGCCACAGTACAAATAGAGGGCTACACCAAGACTCCTGACCAGTCTTCAAGCAATCAACATCTGTCTTGTTCCTTCACTGCACTCCTGGTGCTGAAGGAACCATCAGCTTTCCTACCTTGGTCTTCACCATGTCCTTGTGGTACCGAAGATCCTAGTACTTGCCCACTCTTCGCTGAAGAACCTACATCTTACGCTTTACGTCGCCATAAACACTGAGACATATAAAAGGTCCCTTCAGGATAACAGTAGTAGTGTTAGTTAAGGTCAGAGTTATTTTCATAGCCACTTTTTAATTCCTACCCTGTTAGCATAGAAACAGGTCACCTTCACCTGTGTTCACGGAGAGTGTTTAACTTCCATAAGCTCACGTGGATAGGAGGTAAGTACCACCACCACCACCACCACAGTTTATTTCCATCAAAAGAACTAAACACAATTTAACTCACGAATATCACTCCAATAGTCATAGTACCTCACCTCATAGACATCAGATCCTGAGAGACACCAGGTGACCAGGGTTTTGTTCCACTTAAACACCAATAACCATACAATCATGGATGGCCATCCATTCTCTGCACCCAGTGTAGTGAACGATAGAAGAACAACATCAGAATACCGCCTACTTAAAAGAGTGGACTGCCAGTCTGGGGTTTGCTCTTCTCACCGTGCTTCTGGTGCAGAGAGGAGTATTTCCACAGGTCTGGGAGAATCAGTTCCTCTGCAGCACTCACCACAAGAGAATTGGAAGGTCACCCATTCTCTGCACCAAGTGCAGTGAACTGTAGAGCCACGACAACATTAGGTACTCCATCCTCTTAGTTAGACTGGTCAGCTTGGAAGTGCCATTCTTACCATGCTTCTGATGCAGAGAGGGGGACATCTCAGTCTGGGGAGACGAACCTTAGAAGGAGCTCACCCCAGTACTGGGACTGCTGCCAGTGTTACGCAGCTTGAATTATCCTGTACCTCAAGTGCCGGAGTTTGAAAGAGATACGGCACTTGGTTGGCAGATGCAATACGCATACTGCCAACACTACCTACACATCAACTGCTCCACTTCTGCGACGTCGGATTGTAGATTGTCTTTCCTCATGCCCTTTTCCCGTCGTAATGATGTTCACAAGAGAGTGAAACAGGCAGATTCTGCCTCTAAATATCCATTGGAACATAACCCCCTCCCCAATGGGCTCGAGCAGCTCAGTCGACTGGAACAGGCCACAGAACTCCACAGACTCTTCAGACCAGTGTCATCAACCTACGAGTTGGCCTTATTCAAGCCACCGATTAAGGTGGCCGACAGACATCATCCTGTAGTCCAGGCCTTCCTCAGTGGCCAAGAAACGCCACTTGGATTCACAAACCTATGGTTTTGAGGAATGCCACAGCAGCCCCGTACCTCAACGTCAATCAGAACCTCCAAACCTAGGCCGACAAGCACACCCACCTCAGGGGCAGCCCCTAGTGTGCAGAGAGTCTAGCCTCAGTCTGCGCAGCCGCAGGTCAAACGTCGCCCAGGTCCTGCCAAAGCGTAAAGTAGTGCTTGCTGAACCAGAGTTTGTTCCCTGCTGGAAAGCGACTTGACCAGTACTGTCTACTGACCGAGGTCCCACTCCGCAAAGTGATTACAGATATCTGCCACCAAGACGTGCCTAGCCTAGCGCCTGCTAAAATCACTTTGGCTATGTGATGTGCCACCTGCCGAAGGCCGTCATGCGTCAACTTTGTAGTATGTGAGAACAGTCCGTCAAGCATTGAAATTATTTGTAAAAGGCCAGATGATACAACTAATTGAACTGCGCTGGAATTCAGTATAGCAGTATTCTTACCTCTTCTTGGTGTGCAGCAGCAAGCGTGTTCAGCTTTTCTGGCATGCGATAGGGAGATGCATGAGCAGAGTACCGTACGTCCAGAATAGTAGCGTTGGTGTTGTGTGGAGAGTGAAGGACTGTGAAAACATCCACACTGTCTAGACTCACATTCAGCAAGGTAGCCAGTCGCTGGCGCAAGATGTTCTGCTTACTGGGACTCTGTAAATAAGTAGATATGCTCGGTTTAGCAGCAACACATTTCGACACAGAGCTCAACATCAAATTACATGTTTTATGTTCAAGAACACTAGAGTCAATTTTTTTTAAGTCACTAGAATGTGGAGATAAAAAAAAAAAACCTCACAAACACAACGTAACAACACAAAACAAAACGTATTTACAAGAGGTATGTACATGAGAATGAAGCACAGTGAAACGGAAATAAGTTTATTATTCATTTCAAAATTATTTTTTTTGAAGAAAAGTGTTTCCAATGCACAAAACACTACAGGTTTAAAAAAAATCCTGCATTTGGTTTGCAAAACATATCTTCTTATTTTTTAAAGACTGTATCTAGAGCTACAAGCCGTGTAGAGGCTTTTAGCATTTTATATTGTAAAAAAATACACTATAATTAAACAGAACACGACTTGAATAAAAAGGATAAACTGTGGAACAAAAATTAACAAATGTACCCAGCATAAATGATACAATGCAATCTTAAGAAATATATTCACATTAATCTTTGTTAAACACATCTCTATAAGTAGCCATAATCAGTCATGTACAATGAGCTCAACCCACATTCAGAATATAACAAAGATAAATAACCTTGCTTTTGTTTGCTTTACCACACATTTTGATTAGGGGAGAAATATCTATTTGCTTATGAAGCACTGTAGCTATGTCTTCACAAGTGCATTTAGCATGTTTTTCTTCTTTTGGAACTTGCTCTGAAGAAACTAATGTTCCTTTCCACTGTCTTCCAACTTTTGTTACCACTACTATGGTAGAATTTCATCCTTCCTGAAGAATCCAATTCTACTACAACATAATCTTATACCTCTGCAATCTGCGCTAACTTTTCAAATTTGTCCAGTTTTAAGTTAATGGAAAGTTGACCCTTTGTTCTTCATTGTCTAAATCTACTAGCACCACAGCTTCACTAACAGTATCATCTTGAGTAGATTCACAATCTTACTTTCTCTCCTATCACTGTCATCTTTACATTTGTAGCTTAGTTACATTTCTGTTGGAGTGCTAAGAGCACTCTTTGCCCTTTTGTTGCCCTTACTTTCATATGATCCCGACTAAGATAACTATGGACATCATTAAGACTGAAATTGATGAATGTTGTCTGTATTTCAAACTACATGAATAATATCAAAAAGACTCAGTTTGAATAAATAAATCCATTTAAAAAATAGAAAATTTCAACTAGTCAAGTACTGTACATTTTAATGGCGTATTAAAGTGTAATTGTGCTCCACCCAGGCATGTTTTAGCTAGCCCCAATAGCGGTATCAGTGGTAATTAGGTTACAATACATGGTAGCACACTTAACCATTACTATTCACTTATACTTTAGACTAAATATATTCATTTTATCAACTTCTGAAATGCATATATAACCTCTTAGAGGGTGCAAAGTTCCTATTTCCTTGGGTGCCACCAACAGTCTACCAAACTAATGGCAGATCTTGATTTTACCTATTAAGTTGTGTGTTCTCTGCCTTTAGGGCTCTCTTAGCGTGTACCAGGTTTAGCTTTGCGGCTAGATGAAAGTTAAATGAATAGTCCACACAATCTAATATTATTGAACAGGTAAAACAATACCTAAACTAAATAATTTGGAACGCACAAATACTAAGTAGGATACGTATTTATTAGAACCTATGGAAAAGACAAAGTGATACGCAACTAGCTTCTACTTATTAAAATGCATGGTAGTGTTTAAAGCAGACAAAGATAACCTGTTCAAAAAAAATACTAAGTGAGGTTTCAAAAGTAAACTGCATTACAACTAAGAAAACTAAATGTTTTTTATAGAGGGGCTTGTGAGGAACATGAATAAAAATTACTTGCAAACATCCAGCAGTGACAGTCTTCCAGGGTGGATGCTGGTATTGATAAGTACTGTCTATGAAGACTGTTATCCCAGTTTGCGTCCCGAAGAGGTCTAGTGGTGGATTCCCTTGTTATAAGGGCCTCTGGTCCTTGCAGACAGAGGGAAGAGAGACAAACCACTTACCAGGGATAATTCACTTGACTTAGGTGGCGTGCGCGGAAGTATCCTAGTAGTCAGAGCCCTGTTAGATTGTTCTCTAGTCATCACAGATTGGGAGAGCAGGGTTACCACTTATCCCAACTGATGACCTCGGCCTTTACAAACTGGAAAGCACAGCGACTGCCCTGAGCCAGGGGATAGCTCCTCCTTTTATACAGAATTTTCCAGTTTGTAGGATTTCAGCACGGTGCGGGGATGGCTAGCCTCTCTCCGCAGGGGTTATTTATTCATCCGTGGTGGCAGTGCCACTCTTTCCTTATCTCCTGTGTTGGAGACATTGACAAAGTTATCACCTCTGCTTGAGGTGCTGGAAGCTGTGATGCTCCAGTGGAGTGATTGCTGCACTCTTACAGCAATCTGTGGAACTTGCTTATCTTCGAAGAGGCTATCAATGGCTCACTGAACAGTAAAATCCCACGTTGGGGTTAGGGCGCCCGCGTGATGGCTTTGAGTGGACAGTACAAGCTTTTCACAACCATGTCTCTGTAATCTCGTATGACGTGCAGTCTCCGGACCCTGTAGGCACGTGATTGTACTATTGCACGATTGACTTGCCATATAAGTGCTGGTGCTTGATAATGGGGCAAAGTCGTAAAGTAGAGTGTGCATGTCCCATATGTAGAAATGTGTCACGCGTGAAGTGATTGAGTGAGTGAGGTGAGTAACGAGTGAATGAATAAATAAATGAATAAATGAAGAAATTTGAGCAGCTCTGAAAGTCAAGTCTTGAGAGTCTACGAGGGTGAAGCAAGGTGAGTATGAAGTAGCACTGGACTGCAAGGGCAGGGCAAACGAGAGTGAGTGAAGAGGTTTGGGGAGCTCTTAATGAGGTCTAAAGAGCAGATGATGGTGATTGAGATGAGTATGGAACATCACCAGAATGGAAGGGTGGGGGAAACGTGAGATCCCTGATAAAACTCGCTTGCCAATGGCATCATCCAGCATGAGTGTCACATGAATAAATCAGGGGGCATCCCCACCAGGAATAAAAACCAGTTTGCATTGGTGCGAGGCGAGTAGTCTAACCTCTACACTACCGCGGCCCCTTTTTGTGATAGTGGTGGGTATTCAATAAAAAAAAAATTTAGACTAAATAAACTGGAAGCAAATTTTTGTATAATTTTCAGAGATTGCCAATGACAAACAAAAAATAATTTCTGCCACTCTATTTAGATAAACAAAGATTGGTACAATATTTATTATTAGGAGCATTTTTATTTCATTGATAATATTGTTACTAGTATTTGTTCTTGTACATTTACACCGCAAGTGTTCTTGGCATTAATTATGTCTCAACAAAGAAACAATTGGTGCACAAAAATTTATGTGACTGTGAGAATGTGTGTTATATGACATGTGTGCTACCATAAGGTTGTACTTTCATCGATATTGTTAAATATTGTTGAATGTTTTCCACTTAAATATGTACCAATTAAAATTAGTAAGGACAGAAATTCAAGTACTCAAGAGTCTAGTACTTGTCGACGGGTACACACACAAAGAAGGAAGACACATTTTTCATGTGATCGTGCAACCATGCGAAAAATATATCTTCCTTTGTATGTGTGCCTATCAACAAGTATTAGAATGTGAGTATAGTACTTGAATTTCTGTACTGTCACATATGTTTGGTAGCCTAACGGCCTACTTGCAACCTTAACCCAAATGATTAAAATGAATAACAAATTCCATTTAGTTTGATTGAAATCAATACAAAATAACATTCGTGTTCTAATAATAATGCTTAGGTACATTTTTTGCTATAAAATTTATCTGACAAAACGAAACTTTTTTTTTTATGACGTGAAATTTTAACAAACTAAATCAGCTCATTTTATTTATTGTAAAAGTGAGGCCTTACTTATAACCTGTAATTATTTATGTAAATTTCACAGTTTACAAAATGTGACTTAACAGTATTTCTGGGGTGCCTTGGGACCTAAATACTTGGTTATCACAAACTGTTACTTATGTGATACTTTTCCCTTCAGTAATGTGATTTTCGGAACATAACAATATATAGCAGATTATACGGTATGCAAAAAGACGTAATAAAAAATACAAATGTAGAAGAAAAAATTTAAAAATCACTTAGCAAAAAATTTATTTCTATATAATTATTTTAAAATTATTTTTCACGTGCTACAATTCTATAAGATGTCTTAGAATTTTGGCATGCATACCCCATTTGGTCCTGGTTTAACAAATTCCTCAGCAGTGATGCCAGCAAACCTTATGGAACCAGACTTGTCTACGGCTTCCTCGGGGATCACTTTGACAGTCACGTTCACCACGGCATCCACACTGTGGTGTGGGACAAGAGGAGGTGCCGATTCCGTAACCTGCAACGAGGAAGATGAAATAATCTTATTATGAAAAGTTACAGCCTAACTTGAGTGAAAGAAAAAGAAAACATGTCTACACAGGCAATATTATAAAACATCTGATCACATGTTTATGAATGTCCTTAATTTTCCTTACCCTTTCAACAATACAGATTTCAATTAATTAAAAACATTTAGAATCTTAATTGTCACTAAATTATACTGAAAACAAACAGAACAACAGTGAACAGAAAAAAAAATTTGATACGGTCCATGGACACAGTTACCTCACACATTTTTACAACTACCACTACGTATTTTCTATTAACGTATACGGAAATATGCTGTATCATTCAATGCAGTGATAAAGCAATCATAGTTGCACTACGTTTACATGTAAAAGAATCATCTAGCCAAAAGACACTTATAAGTCGCCGCACGATGAAGCTGGCTCAGCCAGCAAAACATTGCTGTTGTGCAACAGCATGGAAAATGTATGCACGTGTGTGCCTGTGGCCAAGTACTACACTGCGAGTACTTTAATTCCTGTCCTTTTATATGTTTAAAGTTAAAAGAATGGTCGATTTCAGGCCTAGCAGCCCTCCAGTCATTGTAACAGGACACACATGAGAAATACATTCACAAAAATTCCCCTACTCCTCAATTTGGAAAAATGTCTCGCCAATAGATTCTAAAATTTTACACTAAACTTCTCTCCACAAAACCACATCTATAATGCTAAATTATTTTCAAATCAGCATTTAAAGCATATATTGCATTTGAGGCACAGAGATCCCTTCCAGTTCAGTATATTTTGATCTCTTCGTTAAATATTCTAAGCTTGTTATGGTATACAGCACTTCTTAAGTAAAAGAATTTACACAGAACATTTAGACTAAATACTATACAGTTTGTCTCATACCAGACACAATACCTATACAAAGTCAATTGCAAAATTATTTTTACAAATGAGACAATCATAAGCTTGATGCATGATGCTTTTCCCTATTGGTTTTCAAATGACCTCAGCTCCATCCTTACGTCTAGCATAATTGTAAAATAAATCCCATCTCAGTTACTCCCCACGTGAGCTAAGATTGTTTTTGCCTAACATTGTAGCTTGTTTTATTCACTGGCCCACCGTAATTACGAGCATAAGAGAAGAGTTCATTTATCCCCCTCTAGAGAGCACTAATTGGTATATCATTTGTCTTTGTTTTCCATGCACCTGCCAACCGGGATGTCACAACTGCAAGCCATGCCTTCGCTACCCACCCCACTCACCCCTAGCCGTCACGACCTAGACCAATCAGCGGCGGGCACCACCCAATTTTTGGTATGAAGGGAGGTCTCTCCGAAGCACTCTGTATTTCTCTCTAGCACTCGCTGCTCAGAACAAGTCACCTGAAAGTCTAGCACTAGCTGCTCAGATGCACCACGTTCTCTACCTTCATGCTAGCACTCGCTGCTCGGCATACATCAAGCCTAAGTTACATCAGTGATTCTTACCACTCGGCAACGTTAGTCAGGCGACTCTCTCTCTCTACAAAGATCCCTGCTAATGCCTACCTCCTTCTCAACATAGATGTGGTCGAGATAGGTAACTCCTATCCTACAGTCATTAGTTCCTCCTGCCTATTCACGCTTAGTATCCCAGCATCACACCCAGCTTGGCGTACAGTCACTACCCACTGGAAGTACGGCAACAATAGGACCAGAAGTCTGCTTAGCCAGCGCTTCGCTTCACACACACTTCATACCCTGCTCAACACCAGTTGCCTCTACCAGCTAATGAGATTTACAGACAGCTTCCCGGCTGTTTCACTCATGCCGACGTCCAGAGCGAGTACGTCCTCACAGTTATTTCCGTTCAAGGGAACAAACACGAGCTTAAACTTGAGACTACCTTTCCTGTACACTTTGTACCTAGTTCCAAGCTGACTCTCCCGGAGGAAGGGAAGCAGGTAATCCCGGAGAAGTTACTCAAGTGCATCAACACCCTTATTTTGTACCCACACGCACTAGTATGGCCCGCCCTTCTGTCTACTTCATAGGTGGAATGGGGGTGTGACACAGGTATACTACCTTCAGCAGCTTGTCAGTTTGGTGTCCATCAGTCTCTCCACTGCAGTCTCCGCCAAGAGAGGCGAGCATTCCGTGAGCTAGCGAGACTTGGAGGAAGCCATACCCACGTGTCAGTCCCTAGACGAGTGCGGCCCGACTTTCAGTGAGAACTGTGGTATCCGCCAGGTGCTGGAATAGGGTGCCCACGACTGTATGGCCTCCACGTAATGTAACATATGATTGAGAAAACAAAGAGCCTGCCCTCCATGCCTCGGCAGAGAGAGTGCACTGTGTTACCAAATGCCCTATTCCAAAAGGCGTGGCCTTAAGGAGAAAGTGAGGCGGACCTTGCTTGCTGCTGCATGCCTACACGAGTAGTGTCTATCACCAAACTTAGTCCTAGAGAGCAAGCCCAGACTATGTGACACCTGCAAGACCCAGTGACACTGTCGATTCCTACTTGCCTCTTCAGTGAGCCTACCCGCACACAGGACCTGCAGAGATTCCGCCATGGATCACCAAACTGCTTCGCATACCTACACCTCAGCAGCCTCCTGTCATCGCCATACCAAACGTGTTCCGCCCTGCTCCCATGCCAAAGCCTGCAACATGCCAGCTTTCACCTGCGCTACCTATTTTAACACATCCACACTTAAGTGATCAGTCGCCCAGGCACACAGAAACGGGTGGCAGCTCCCAAACGCCCAGTACAGTAACAAATTAATTTTGTACCTTGCAGACAGCCAACCAGGCTAGTATATATAGCGGGAAGGTTCCAGCACCCCGCAAGGGCTAGATCCCATACATTACAGTAGCGCTCGATCTAGCGCATAGCCAAAAACCGCAGGGAATCTATTCTTTGGCGCAGTAAGTACAATATCAGCATACCCGTCATGCGTCAAGCTGAAGAAAGTGAATTTACATTAACATTACATAGCATTTGAAATAGACCATGTACTGTAATGACAACAAATTCTAAAAAAAATATGTTTTCAAGAATGAAAAATACCATATTTTGGCGTGTATAGGACACACCTGAAGTTTTTGATGAAAAATAAGGGTTAGTTAATATTTCAAGTAATAGACCACACTGAATTTTTTTATTCCTGTAAATATTGTTAAGTCACAATTCTGTACAAGCATAACAATAAATTCCCACTTAATTTCTCCCCTGCAAAACATTTGAGACAGAAAATTTAACAGTTTTTTTATAATAAAGATTCCTTCCTTCCATACAGAGTTAAAACATTAAAATGTACTGTATGTTGACAAATTTCTAGACATGTTTTGGGAAAAACTGTCAAAAAATTTTTTTTTATGCCAATATCTTGTATAAAAGCAGCACCCCTATTTTTGTAGTCATTTTTTTTGTAAAAATGTGCGGCCTGTACACGCAGAAATACGTACATTCAGGAGGACCTAATGAATCTCACTACATGGACAAAAACTTACAGTAAATTCCAACAGGTAGGAGCCCTCCATCGTTTTGTGTAGCATGGTGATCATCCCTGTGCTGGAGTTGAGGTCAAAGTTGGGGTGGTTTCCGTTGCGCCACGTGAATTCCTTATCAGGAAGATCCCAGTCATCTGGATCCTCCACATAGACCCTTCCTATTTCTGTGTCTGGAGACTCACCCTGCCACACAAGAAATAATGTACATTTTTCCTTTCAAATATCCCGGGTCATTGGTAAAGGTTGCACGCTACACCATGCAGTGTTTTATTCCAATGAAAGGTCAACCAGCATACAAACAAGAGCAGTTATGTAATGTAAGACATCCTTTAGAGATGTTTCCAAGGCACCTAACAAGGGCAGATTGAGTACATAATTAAATCCCTTTAAAGTTAAATTGATGCAGTTAACTGGAATGGTTTTATGGCAATGGCACATGGCATTCTATTTAGAAGTGATTGCAAGAAACAACAAACAAATTTTTTGTACAATAATTTAAATTTGCAATACACTATTTGAATACATTTTGATGCAAAAGTAAACATTTCTGAACAAGAATCACACTAATTTCAATATGATATTTATTGCACCTATTTTTTCTTAGTAAAACCCAATTACACCAGCTATTAATATAATTGAGATAAATGTGTCTTTTCCACTTGTTTTGCCAAACTTGTTGAAAATATTATATAACAACTTTAAGAACATTCAGCATTACTTTCTGTGATGACTTAACGCAGTAAAAAATATCAATTTAAATGTCGACAGTTCAAACGTTTGTGCAGGGAAAAGCCACTTAAAGGTTACAATTGAATAAATTAGAATTTCATAATTTTTAAGTAAATGGAAAATAACTTTCAACCAAATACAAACTTGATAAAATATTTAGCACTTATGAATTATGTAAAATATAGTGCACATTGTGCAAAATGTCACAAGATGCTGTTTCGCAACATACCTTGTAGTTGTACACAAAAATATTGCTCTCTCCTGGACCCATGGGATTGTCGTTGACATCACCAATAACTATAAGAAGAGTGCTAGTGCCAGTTAAGGAAGGTGAACCACTGTCTGCAATTGCAATGGGCAGCATGTATTCCTTCCGTTCCTCTCGGTCGAAAGTTACCAGAGCCTGCAAGTCCTTACCTACAAAATAACAGGACAGGTATTGTCACACACATTTATAGCAGTAAGGTTAGCTAAATGTAAAAAAAAAAATTACTTTTTCAGCCAGTGACATAGTCAGAACAAGGAAGGTATGTAATTTTGGTATTAGCAGTGCTGACATGTGTTAATTAAAACTAATTCTAAGAGAAAATTTCCCCACAGTATAATAAACCAATTACAACGAACAGCAATGGCATAAATAAACACAAAGGAATTTCAATTATTTTAGTACTAATTGCTGACAACCGAATATTCAAAACAGAGAGGGGAGTTTCAAACCCCCACAAAACTCCCTTGGCTACATCTCCGTTTTCACCACAAAAAATTTTTCTTATTGAATCCCAAAGGCTACTAATAGCTATGTAATGTAATAGATGCTTGACAAGAGACACATCAACTCACTGTTGGTAATAGCAAAATTGCTTGTAATGTCCGGCCCGGCACTGGAGTCCAATTTGAAGTAGAAAGGAGCTCCGTTCCTCTCACTGTCATTATCCTTCGCTTCCAGCGTCGTAATCTTGCCTGGTGGCTGCCTCTCATTCCAAACCACTGGCTGCACCATGTCAAGGGTCGGTGCATTGTCGTTTATGTCTTCCAGTATTATTATCACCTCTGTGGTGCTCTGCAATGATGTTCCCCCGCCATTCTCATCATTGGCTGCAATCAGCACCTGCCAGACTGGCGAGCCAAATGGAGGATCCCGATCCAGAGGCTGCACATAGGCATAGCAGGCAAGTGTTACTACAATTGCAGATCCAGCCACATAAAAGTTAAAGGAAATTCTTGTGTGGCAGCTCCTTGGAGGCAATTGAGTTATGATCATGAGATACTCATTTAAGTCTCACCTTAGTGTATTTACGTGTACTACACATGTATGTCAAATGTAATATACAAATGTTTCTGCAAGTTGCTGATGCCTGTAAAGAAGCTTTATAATTAAACTTTAAAAACCATGCATACAACATTTTAATAGTCAATACTGTGCCAACTGATTAATTGTAAATTGTCCACATCAAAAGTATGCAAAATTTTCAATTAACAATATATGTAGACTGTAAAAAGAATCTCCGAATTATTTTTACACGTCATTCAGAGAAAAACCGATATTTCCTACATGCTCGGAATAATTAATTACTATTCACAGGTTATATAATCCATATTAACTGTACTGTGTAAAGTATAAGATACTTATCATGAACTTACATGAACCTGTGTGCCATACCAAAGCTTTTAATGTACAAAATAATTAGTACTACAAATGAAATAACACTTTCTAATGCTGTAAGTACCCCACACCTTGATGAGCTTCAAGCAACCTGTCTCATCTATACTGAGAAGTTCCCTCTGCTCTTTCTTCACCACGTAGAACTGGATGTTCTGTGGAGCGTTCCGGTCTGGGATGTCCGGGTCATATGCTGATAGCTGCATGAAAAAAAACACATAGTGAGTTCATATTCATTACAGTACTAGTCAACATCATTTTATTTTGCTGAATATGTACACATTTAAATATCTAATGTTATTTACAACGTTCTACGCTAACATTTTCTTAATTTAAAAAGGCAAGAAAATTGTTAGAAAAACTGCCCGGATGTGTCAATGGCCACAAATATTCACCAAAGTACCTTTAAAACTAACACTTCTTGGGTGTGCAACCATCAAGGTTGTCATAACTACAATTTCATGATGAGAAAAAAAAAACACCCCAATCCCAAAGGCTAGCTAGAATTATGTTGACAAGCCTGCCTATAGCAAAATACTAATTCTTAAAACATGGTTTAGAAACATTTATTTACATTAAAGTCCTGTGGGTCCAAGTGTTATCTGTGCTGAGGATTCTTAAGTTCATTATGTACCTTCATCAGCTGTTTTCCAAGAGTTTCCTATCAACCAAATATGGCATTTCATCTTTTTATGAAACTTGACGCGAAAAGCATTTCTGCGCTTCTAGGAAGTACTCTCTACGCTACGACTGAGCCCCATCTTGGAAAGCATCAACCCTTATGTGCCGCCAGTCACGTCATTCTTAAAACTGTAATTGAGGGGGGGGGGGGGACGGAACTGCCTACAGGGTACATTGGAAAGCCCCAACAGATACTACAGACACGTAATTCTAGATTTTACAGTGTCTCGCCACGTGCCCACAAGCCATCATTCAACACCCCCCCCCCCCCCAAACCCTTTTCCAAGAAGATGGCTCTATCTATGAGATCACCAGAGCTTCTCCAGAACATTTGAGGTATATCACCTTCGTGCCGCTGGATAGCAGCACAGTCTACTGGAGCATCATGGCCTCCACAAGCATGTGGCAAGGCAAAGATATGTCAACGCCTCCATACAAAGCAGATAACTGTTCCAGGCACCCATATGTGACGACAGAAAGACAGACCTCCTTGGCGGTGGAGACGGCTTCCCCCTTCACCTTTACCCTTCTGAGAAACTACAAGCTCAAATATTAAGTATAAATAGGGCATGCAGACTGAGCCTCATTGTAGTCTAATGCACCTTCCCACTGGCCAGAGCTGACACTAAAGGGTACACTCTGGCCCGCATTGTCTCCCGTTGTAATGGCTAGTGACATCTCAACAAGGTAAAACTAGTGCTAGAACTATTCTTCCGCATCGGTAGCCAGTGTCCTCCAGAGGGTCCACACCTGTTCAGCGACCTCCAGCTCCGAAGGACTTCGGATCTAGACGCCACCAGAAGGTCCTGCCAACGCCGCTCTTCAACCTTCCTCTTATCTTTGGTAACCATTCCTCAAGGTATCCTTCCAGTCACGACTTCCCCTCTGGGTGATAGCCACACCCCTTCTTCAACGCCTCTCTGGTACTTAACTCCCAGAAATTAGGTTCCATAGGAACCTAGCCTTAATAGAGAAACATAATTTTAATTGTGGCTTTTAATGTTCCTTAAATTCATTAGTCCAGCCTTAACAAACACTCAAGTAACTGTTTGATATCAGGGTACCTTCCCTTGATCATAACACCCCAGTTTAATAAATCATTTATAATTATTAATTTTATTAAGATAGTACGGTCCCTCTTGTCCATATAAGTTCCCATAAACAAACGTATTATGAAACTAAATTTCATTGATTTAAATTGCTATTGAAGCCCTTCAGGCCAGATAAGAATAGCATATTGAGGAAAAACCGGCACATCAGGTTTTCAGCCACTAAGGCAGGAACACACACTATCCACTTGTGGAATTGAGTGACAGAATATCTCCCTACTCCACATCTGCTATAAAATAAAGAGAGAAAGAGAAAAAGAGAGAGGAAGGGAGAGAGAGAGAGGATTACTCTGACTACTTGACCACAGTGGAGCCACACCTGTGCACCAATGAATAAAACCGCGACGACATGCACACCCTGCCTATTCCACCCACCGCTGTGAGTCTGTGCTTGGAATAGCAGAGTGAGTGAACCTGTTGGCAAGCCAAGGTGTTCAGCCCCACACATTAGGGTCACGGGATACACTGGCTAATTCCAAATCTTTTGTTAATAGGCATACTCATGCCTTATAAACGCAAGGGCGGCATTAAATATAGGAGGAAATTGGACATGCAAAATATATTGAACCAATTAATTGAGCTAGTAGCCTCTACCTTAGACAAGCCTAAACCATTATTTGAGATTCCTATTTAGTTACCCAAAGGCCTGCTAAATAAACCTAAGTGTTATCAAATATAAAGAAGCCTTATTAGGACTAGATCCTATTTGTTAAAACTACCCTCCCAGTCAAATATCATCCTACAACCTTTAAGATTTCTTCTGCACCACTCCACCGCAGCCAACCCCGCCCTTTTTCCATCTGCCACCCTCTACAGTCAACCAGACTACGCACTGAAGAGCAACACGGCCAGGAGTTAATAAGGTATGGTGTCTGAGAACTATAGTGGCAAAGCACCAATCCGCAATTAAATTCTGTTTGTTTTGACATTTCTCAAATGTCCTCCACAATACTGGCATCGCATTGGTCGTCATCCTCTTCCATGGTCAAAACACAGACCAATCACACAATCACTTCTAGCTTCAAATTTCGATTGACACTGAAAGCCCCTGGTTCGAATCCCAGAGCAGACTCTAGCAAGTCCCTACCACCAAGCCCCAGTCCCAACGTGGCAGATACTATGCCTAGCCAGTGCACATGCTAACTCACGTAAAGTAACCTTTGGGCTTGTGACTTGACTCCGACCTACGTCAATCTCGTAGTTTGTGTGAAATGTTTTGTGAATTGTTTGATTTACTATTTTCCCCAACCAAGAGGAGAGTACATGCGACAAACTTGAAGTTTCTCACAATAATAAATTTCTTATCTACGAAAAGTGCATGAGCAGAATAGAACACGTTCAATATGCCTTCGTCACCCATTTGACAACTATAATTAACCAGTGTGAAGTTTCATTTTCAACTAAATACATACATTTCAAAGGCAATAAACTTAACTTACTGATAACAAGATGATATTGTAAGAACAAATTTCTTTCACAGCACCAAAACAGTATCATTGTGTTAAAATCAGTTCTTCAAAAATGAGTTTGTAATGACAAGTCAGCGACAGTAACTTACAAAAATTGCCTACCCACTCCAGTTGCCACAACTAAGAAGTAATTGATTACTAAAAAATAAAATATTGAACTGCTGGCAAATACTGAATCATAACTGGCTGCAGTTCATGACCTCTGAAGTAGGGTGAACAACTCCATTCCACTCATAGCGAGCCGGCTGGAGACATGAAATGTGTTTATTAATATTACTTCAGAGACTGTATATAACTTATTCCACGTGGACCACAACTCATGATCAACAATAAAGATGGAGATAAAGCTTTTATAAGGCTGATACAAACTGTGTTAACAGATGTGTGGTATTCAAAAAGAGGACGTGTTCAAGTAATTAGCACTAAAAAAAGAGGACACTTGCCAGAAAATTACATGAAGAGGAGACAACTTTACAATGGAAATATACTACATTCATTTATTATGTTGTATGTCAATTAAAAATATATTGTATGCAAAATTGTATCCCAAATTTGGTTAAATAAAACTTTAATATTTCTTTTAAATCAGATAAAGTGATAACTATGTTCACTCTGAAAATGAAAGTCAATTCCATTTAGTCTGTGGGCACTACAGAATATATTGCAAGTGAATAATATATAAGTATTCACACAAAAAACAGTTGTATATAAGCAATTGAAACAATTTTGTAGTTAATCACTCCCCAAAGCTCAGGTTCAGATATAGTATTTCGATCACACTTATTTTACAGTTTTAATTATTCGTACATGTTCTTGTTTCCTAGCAAATAATCATGAATTTTCAAATAAATTAGGCACTTTTCAACTTGGACGTGTAAAAAAAAAATGCCTGGAAAAATATATACAACAGAGTTTGAAAAAAAGTACAATCTTCGAAACGTCAAGAAATTGTACTGTCATGTAACACACATTCATGATCAAGTTATTACGAAATGTTAACGAAAATGCATTCTTTTACCTCTTTTGCATGAACGAGCTAAAGAAATAACACTGGTTACAAAAATAATTTGCACTGATTTTTTGACCTTTTAAACTCGGCGGAGTCAATTTACCAATATTGGCCATATCTGCAAGAAGTGTGTTTATACCGGTATCTATAAAAATCTGTTAACTCAGCTATAATGTGTTAAACCAACATTTATAATAACGCATCAAAATTATGTTTGTGGGATAATATGAATAAATATGGAATTTAATCTCACTAAATTTTAGATAACATAGTAGTTAACTAGTTCACAATTAGCTAAAAATTTCAGAATCCATGTCACAACAGCACAGTTTGCCAACAGACTGCACTACAATAGGGTTGAGTTAAGTTCAGAGATTTGGGCGGCTCTTAACAATGAGGTTCTGAGAGCAGATGAGAGTGAAATGAGGTAAGAATGGAGCAGCACCAAAATGCAAGGGTGGGGGAAATAGGAAACCTTGAGAAAACCCACTGACCAGCAACACTGTCTGGCACGATTCCCACTTGCATAAATCCGGGAGTGACCTGGCCGGGGATTGAACCTGATTTGCCTTGGAGGGAGTCTATGCAGTCGAATCATTGATCATTCAGCCATCACAGCATCTTACTACAGTAGAATAGAACAGAAATTTTCCTTTCCACTTTCTTACATTTATAAACTACTATATTTGCTATTTGCACCAAGTTTAAACAATTAAATAATTGAAACTTACATTGGCAATGCATCCCTCCACCAACTTCTCTTCTGGTATAGTTACGTTGCTGTTGAACTTGTAGAAGACAGGTGGGTTGTCGTTCACATTGGTGATCTTGATCTCCACCTTTGCTGTGTCATTGTATTTGCCATCAAATGCCCTCACCAACAGTGTGTACTAAAAAAAAAAAATAAACTCACTATTGCCAATTCACTAATAACCATCATTCACCAAAAGTATAAATTCTGGAATGTTACTCACACTTGTAATGGTCTCATAATCCAGTGGGTTCTTCACTCTAATTTTTCCGGTGTTGTTTTCAATAAAGAATGCATCACCCACATTGCCTTCCAGAATGTCGTAGGTCACAGGGGATGCTATCAACAAATAAATTAATAAATTACATACTCAGAGTTTGAAGTTTACTGCTTGTTAAAGAACTTCAGAAGACCATATGCATGTAGCTTGGTGATCTTCTGTTTTACTGAACAGATGTATGCATATAGTCCATTCACGCTTTCTTCAGCCTTTTGGAATCGAACCTTTGAAAAATCACCCTAGGCGTTATGTCAACCTGTTTTTCCAATAACTTGTATTCCACCAATATTTAACACTGTGATTAAGTTTACAGTACTGTATTATTGAATAAATGAAACTTTACCTCAGTATCTTATATAACTTGTAATATTTATTTTGTATTAAACATGAATTAACAACAGAGAGAGCAGCGATGTGTCGGCAATGGCCGGTAAGAAATAGTTCACAGTTACAATCTTTTTTAACCATGTTTTTATGTATACTATTTGTAAGGTAAACGTTGCCAATTGATATATTTGTATTGTTAGATAGCACTGACGGAAACACATTTCATTGCTGCAGTTAAAAATATCTGCGCGAATTCGCAAACTTTCATACCATCTGGGTTCAATACATAGAGGTTTTACTGTATACAAAAATATTCTCTGTTTATGTTTACTCTATGATGATATCTGATTAATACAATCATCTGCGGAACTTTACTGAGGGTGTCTTTGGGTTTTGGTCATGCAGATTAAATTGTCATCGTTACACATGTGATGAAGTAGATAATTAGCAACAATTTTCTTTGTATTTACCATCCATATCCAGAATAAAATCAATGAAATATACTTCAAAAATAGTTTGCTGGATTTTATTTAAGGAATTTCGTTACTTAATTACAACCAGAATGTATACCATTATGCAGAATGAAGCAATTATACTGGCTGAACATAATTTGTGAAAACCTTTGCATAACACACACAGGATCAGTGTTGAACTTTCTACAACTCATTTCAAATGCAAGATATATTCCCTAGATAGCCCTTATACTTTCTTGAGAGCACCTGGGATCAATATGGTTTAAAGTATGCACTTATTTCCTCCGAGCCATATACTACTACTTTTTCTTTGTTTTATACATTTCTCCAATAATTCTATAAAAACTTATGCAAAATGTTTATTCTCAAATGTTACTACCAGTCACTTGTAACAAACTATTTCTGATCAAGCAGGCCTTAATCCAAAAGCAGTGGGTTGCCCTTTACCAATACATATCGCCATTAAGGCAAACCTCCTGCCATATTGGAAAATTTAGGCAAAATCAATATTTTTTTGTAATGTAAATACGAGTTTGTAGTTCAGTCATTGTGTCTGTACTGCTGTGCAAGTTCATTAGCTAGTTGGGTATAAGGGTACTTTCAGAATTTTTTTTTTTAAACAAGCTAGAAAAACACAGAATCCAACGAGGCGGAGTAAGGTGCCCCTTAATCCAACAACAAAGATGAAAACCTATATACAGTATAAATTTTAAAAGACTTATTACTACCTGCAACATGCTGCAAATCATAAAGCATGAACTGAACCATACAGACTAGTACCCTCTGCTTAGAAACATTTAATCTGAGGTTACAAAGCATTTCAGATGCTTTCCACTTTCACATTAAAATTTATTACCTATGCACATTATTTTATTGTTCAGAAACATGTTAGTTACAGTTGCGAGTAGGCCTCTAGGCTACCGAAAATATATGGAATAAAAGGACAGTAATTCAAGTACTCACAGTGTAGAACTTCTCACCATGCAGGCACACACACACGCACACACAAAGAAAGACGACACATGTTCTATGCGGTTGTGCGACCGTGACGTTTCACTAACTAAGCCAGCTTCATCAGGCTGCAAGTTGTAGGACACTGCAGTATGGTGGAAGGGTGCTGTTGGTAGTAAACCTGGCGGCCGGGTGGTGAACTAGGGTGGGTCGGGAAAATTGAAAATTTTCCGGTATAGCTGATGAGTGTGAGTTGTGATTACCTAGGTCTGGCGGCTGCTTGAATTTTGCTATTAATTGGCGAGTTAATTCCCAGCGTCTGAGTTCTGAGCTATTTCTTGAAGGTGGTAAAGCTCTCACAACTCTGGTACTGTAGCAGGAATCAAAATCATTGTTGTGGGATGCTGCATGTTCTGCAACTGGTTTGACATGTAGGTTATTGATGTGCCCAGCAATGGCTTATTTGGCGTCTGCTCTGTGGCCATTCATTCTATGCATGAGTGTGTGTGTGGTGAGATACCGATGTATTCTGCATTACAGTGTTGGCACTGTAGCTGATGAATCAGATTTTCTGTTGCACAATTGTAGCTGCATTGGATGGGGTTATGTATAGCTAGTGAATCTACTATTAAAAGAAATTGAGGGTTGGCGGATGGCACAGGAGCCACAGAGTGAGCTATTGCAGGGGTGGGATACTTTGGGGGTGATAGTTTGGTTTGCATTTGTGGCAGGCTACAGCTTTGGACAAACCAGTTTGTTGGTTAGGTGGCCTTTTGAAGACTAATTTAGGTGGTTTGGAGAGCAGGTCTTGTGTTTGCGGTGAGGGGGCCAGAATTTTTTTTTATCCAGAGTGGAGAAATGGTTCTGAGTTAACTTGGGCCTTCATGATATGGGACCACCAGGGGTATATCCGAGTTGTTGACCTTGGTTTGTGTTCTAGTATTTGAGATGGCTTGCTGAATCTGTTTGTGGACAAGGTACCTGGGGTAGCGCCTGTCGAGGAATGCTTAGGCTATTTGTCCACACTGTTTGTCGAGATCATTGTTGGTGGAGCAGATATGTTTGGCTCTTGTGGCTAAACTGTAGGATAGGGAATTTTTTGGCATGGTAACTGTCAAAATGTACATACCGGAGGTTAGTAGTGGGTTTGGTGTGTACAGCAGTTGGAATTGTACCATTTTAGAGAGCGAGTTAAACATCCAGGAATATGGCATATGTTTTGGAGTATGACCAGGTGAACTTGAGTGGACGCTGCGCAATTAAATTATTCAGAAAGTAAATTGGGCTGTCTTCAATGGAGGTTTTTATCATGAAGAAATCAATGAGTTGCGTCCAGCAGTGTGGTAAGGTTGCTTGGTGACTGAGGAAGTTTTCCTCTAAACTGCCCATTAACAAATTGGCATAGGATGGGGCCATGCATGTACCCAACACTGTGCATTTGACCCGACAGTGTGCGTCTAAAAATTTGAAGTTGTTACTGAGGGATAACCTGGCAGTTCAACAAGGAATGCTGCAGAATGCTTGCTCTGTGAGGGTCTTTGCTTGAAGTAATGTTCTATGGCCGACAGTCCAGATGAGTGATACTGTTGGTATCGAGAGATGTAACGTCTATGGTGACCACATATGCATCTTGGGGAATGGGTCCAGGTGCCTCAAGTATTCAAGGAAGCAGCCAGTGTCCTTAACATAGGACGAAAGCTGCTGTAACCCAAGGTTGAAGCTGGTAATCTACAAGGGCAGAGATCCTCTCAGTGGGGCTGCCAATCCCCGTACAATGGGACATCCTGCAGGTTGCCTTTGTTCCTTGTGTATCTTCGGAAGCAGGTATAGAACTGGTGTGGTGGGTTTATTTGGGGTGAACAATTTAATTAAAGCCTCATATACGTCTTTGAGGGGCGCCTGAGACACAAGGAATTAATTGATATAGTCACAGAATCTGATGGTTGGGTCTTCTCTTAGATGTTTGTACATAGATATGTTCTTGAGTTGGTTTTCTGCTTTTAGAATGTAGTCTTTTTGTTGAGAATCACTTTGGTTATACCTTTGTCAGCCGGCAGTATCATAATATCTGGGTTGTTCTGAAGATTTTTTATGACTTTTCTTTCCAAAGAGGTTATTTCATTTCAATTTTATTGTTCGAATAGCAGTGTTACATGCTATAGAACTAGTCATTTTTATAATATGTACGAGAAAAAAAAAGTGTGCGCGCGTGTGTAAAAACATACAGACAACAATAAAATAACAGTTACCATTGTTAGGTAATGAAATGGCAAAAATCAGGGTCTTCAGTATTGACCAGGATGTATGTGATTGGTATAAAGGGGGAGGATCGCAAGTTGATGGGGGTGCAAACTTGGTAAGGTCTGGATCAATAGAGGTACAATTACGGTTTGGTGTGGAGAGGTTGTCAAAACACTGTGTCTAAAATTGTGTATGAAGATTGGGGGGGGGGGGGGGGGGTGGAGGAGACACCTTTTTGTATAATATTGTTCTTGGCAGCAGTGGTTATGGTTGGACAGGTTGAGTACATGTGGCTTGCTTTTATGGGGTGGTTGTTCCTCTTTTGCGGTTATGCATGAGAATGGCTTAGGCAGAGTTGTTGTGGTATATGCTGGTGTGGGAAGAAAGTTGGTGAGAGAGAGAGCGTTTTTAGTCGACTAGGGTCGTAGTGGTGGTTTCTTGAGAGACAAGGTGGCAGGCAAAGGGTCAGCTTTCAAGACTTCCATGCAGAGTTTACAGAGCTTAACTAATTTGTTGTATTACCCATGTATGACCTTTTTGTGTTGTGGCTAAGATACTGTTGTCGTGGGTCAGAAGAGGCACTTTTGTACAAAGGAGTAGCTTGATGTTTGATAGTAATAAAGTGCAGTGATGATTCTTAATTGAGACATACTGCTTACGGATAATGTCTGTCATGGTTAGGGAATGCAGGTTCGATAATGTCACGGCTGCATTCCTGGCTTGTGGTGGAATGGCAAAAAATGGCAGTTCTGAGGTGAGGCCTCATGGAGATAGGCCTAACTTAAGGCAGGACAGAAGAAAAGTTTTGTGATTTGAGGCAGCTGACATTTTTTTGGCATGGTACAAAACTTTTTTCAGCCAGAATGTGTGTATTTCTGTGTGTGAATTACATGTTACCGTACTCGTGTTTTTATATATTTAAGGTAGAGGTGAACATGTAAAACAACGTAGTCTCTCATTTGGAAACCAATCTACAACGTGCAAATACTGACCAGTATCATTATCCTCAGCAACCACTTGAATTACCAGCTGGTTCATGTTGGCATCTTCATTAATCTGATTGGCCACATACACAGGCATTGTGAACTTCGGAGGGTTGTCGTTCTTGTCACCAATATTAATCCAAAAGTTGATTTCCGCTGTGAAAAGTACAAAGAAAAATTATCATAATTTCATTATTGCATGTATCATTTACACAAGTGTAAAGGTCTCTGCACAAATAGTCATAGAGCAATTCTTGAATCTATAAAAGAATAACTATGACCAAACCTTTGTTAGGCTCCCCATTGTTTTTCAGTGCAGAAGGTGAGTTGTCGTAAGCAATGACCTTTATCACGTAGCGATTTATTAGCTCCCTGTCGAATGTCTGCAGTGTAGTAATGTTACCAGTGTCAACATCAATGTGGAAGAGGTCTCGATTCTTGCTGGTTTCATCCAACTTGTACCGAACCTGCGAAAAAATTAACATCTTTGAAAAACACTTACATAATTACAACTAGTAAAACAATACTGCTTATTTGGAAAGTAATAAAAGTTGCAACATATTGAATTTGAAAAAGCTTGTTGACACACACAATTCAATTATAACCACTTATTGCCAAAACTTTGACTGGGATTTAGCGAGACCTTATGTTCATTTACGTCAACAATCAGTAAACAATAACATGTGATCAATGTTTAATGTAACACATAACATAGCAGCACAACTTAAGATATTGCTTGTAAATTTGTAGACACAAATGTAATGCACGATTGCTTAGTGTCCTAATCTGTGTTGACATAAAACTTGTGGCATTTCACACAAAATTAAACATGGGGGAAAAATACACACATATACATGCACACAATATCACTAAACTTGTCAGTTTGTCCTTTGTGAACAACAAAATTAAAGCACATCTGTTATGCCTACATATATCATGGAACCTGTTGCATAACAAAAAAAACAGATAGTGTCCACACACAATTGCGATCATAATTTTACACTGTTTGCTTCAACTGTACTGGTTTCCTATGTATCTGCATCTTTGTACAAATGTTAATTTCTTTCCTTCATAAGCACAATTGTGTGTATACATTATTCAAAAAAATAACTTACATTGAAATAGTAATTTACCTATGAGAATTAACAAGAACCAAAGGCAATCTAACCTGATTGTTTGCAGATGTTCCATCCATGTCAACTGCACGTATTTGCATAACAGGCGTGCCAGGGGGTTCATTTTCCAACACAATTCCCTCTGGAACTTCCTTGAAGTTGAAAGATGGAATATTGTCGTTCACATCAGTCACAAACACATTGATGGTGGTCTCCGCAGCAAGTCCTTGCTTGTTCTGAACCCGCAGTGTCAGCACATACTCGTTTATTGTTTCGTAGTCTAATGGCTTGCCCAGTTTCAGGAATGCTGTGTCGTCTTTTGTCTCGAGGATGAATGTGGTCTTGCTGTTTGTTTGTTCTGTTCTACCAGTAACCAGCTCAAATGTCAGCTCCCCATTGTCAATGTTTGAACTGTACAGTAAATAAA
Organism: Dryococelus australis; assembly: GCA_029891345.1. Lineage (NCBI taxonomy): Eukaryota > Metazoa > Arthropoda > Insecta > Phasmatodea > Phasmatidae > Dryococelus > Dryococelus australis. Next base: position 80,711,452 of record CM057001.1, on the reverse strand, counting down.
AAATATTTTCATTAGTTGTCATTAAGTCTTATGTATGTACCAATAACAATGAAAATAATTAACTTTTTTTTTAACACTCCACAGTTAAACTTGAATTGTAAAACACTTGAAAGATTTAATAAATCATCTTATTACAATTCAGTAAAAAAAATTTGTTTCCTTTCTTACAAATACATGCACATTACACAAACAAACTACAAACAAGTTAACCGAGAGTACGTGATGTAGAGCAAGGAAATTTATAATGTGATGCCTTACCAATTTATCTAGCATACTTTAGTAATAAATAAACATAATTCTTTTACTAAATTGTATCATTTAATAACAGGAACAAGAACAAGTTTTATACAGAACACTAACATAGCCTTGAAACTGCCATTTGGTAACGGTGCAGTGTAGTTGCTGTAATTTTCAGGCAATGTTATCTGCCAGGCACCGTCAACATCAACGAAAGATGGGGCTTTCTTGTGCGACTCCACCACAAGAATTTCTAGCCCAATAACTGTGGTGCGCTTTGGTTCACCATGGTCCTCTGCCCGACCAGTCATCCTAAATGTGTAGCCTGGGTCTTTCTGAAACATCACAGCCTGCTAAGTAAGTTTCATACATACACAAGTGTAACACTACAGTTTAACTACTTAATTCTACAATATGCAAAATGAGTAACCCAACAAAGGATATAAAAGCACGAAATTAAAATTTACAGTATAAAAAAAAAACATTAAATACAAAATTAAATTAGAAGTGACAAAGAAACAAAGAAGTAACAATAATAAAAAATGAACTTTCTTGTAACTATACAACCACCTCTCCATTTATTAGGCTTTTTAACAGGTAGGTTTTTAAGCAAGAGTGAGTCATCTAAAAATATGACAAATACAATATTATGTACTTTGGTTGAAAAAATAGCCTACATTTTTTCTAGAATTCATATAATATTTAAAAAAATATTTTTATATATAACTCACATCTATTGGTTTGTCCAAGAAGATAACACCCGTACTGCTGTCAATTCTGAAATATCCAGGATTATCTTCCAAACTGTATGTAACACGGCTGTTTTCACCATCATCAATGTCTGTTGCAGATATTCTCATTACTTCTCGATTTGTTGGTGTATCTTGTGGCATGGACTCCAGGTAACTCTGGAATTTAAAAAATTTTCACACTTAACTTTGCAAGGGCAATAAATACACACAGTCAAATTTTATGTTAGCTTCTACAATTATTTCAAGATGGAGATTTTTCTCTCGTCCTTCACTGTAGTCTGATTACGATTAACTTGAAAAAACAAGCAATTAGAGGGAAAAAAATTAATTTACTGGTAACTTTTATCTAGATATTTCATGGCTGTTTACATACAGTTTAAAAATGCTAGTAATGTAACATGAAATTTGATGTGGAAATAATATTAAAAATTATGCGAGGCTATTAAATTGTATCCAGGATAACTAAAGTTTTTTAGATGTGGGGTTTTTCCAATATCTGAAATTACATAAATGAAGTCATCTAAAAGTTCGTGATTGCAGAAACAAGAACATTATATTTTTCTTTTAATTGTAAGTATTCATATTCATGTTAGTTTGGCATTTACAATAAAGCAAATCAATCATATGGGGGAATCTGATCAGCAGCTTCTGCTTAATCTGGAGAGTTGAAGTCTACAAACCTTTTAATTTAAATGACAATAGCGGACAGGATCGTTATCTTATTTCTGGCCATAACAGTCATTACTATATATTGTAGATTTCAGACACTTGACTTCTCATCTGAATTATATATAAACCATAATATAATTCTAAACCTTAAAGATTGTATCTTTTAATGTAATGCACCACAGTTGATTAATTATCAATATAAAAACCATTGATACAAAGAAGTAGCAGCGTTATTACACGACTAAAAACATCCTGTAGTAAAAAAAATATTAATTAAAAAAAACTATGACCCAGTGACGATTCCTGCAGATCTACGCCTCAGCATGTGAGATGCGAGATATACAATGAACAATATACGTAGATGCAATAGCAGACTTTAACTTGCCAAAAAAAGTTCGACATTTGTGTTTTTTATACACACGACCCGACCACCAAAGCCATGGACAAACATATCAGATCACTTATCACCCACTGAGTCTTGTCAAATGCAAATAAAGCTTCTCCGTCTGAACTTGGTTAATTATTGGAAAACTGCAGAACACTGGGAAACAAAAGCTAACTACTAAACCAACATCATACATGAGAAATATTACTGCAATTCTGGTACAAAACAAGAGTTGTCAACAGCTATATATATATATATACACACAGTTCTGCATGCCAAGTGAACAATTGATGCCTAAATTCAACAAATACTTAACCTGATTTTTGTCATGTGAGACACTAACATTAAATTACTACATGTGGGTATTTCTGTTAAAATTTGTAAAATACACATGTTTCAGTACCTAAAATATGAAATTGAAGATGTTCTTAACCGGCATTAATGATACATGCACTTAATAATATGGTTCAATACATCTAAAGTTTCTCTCATGATATTTCCATTACTCTAATTAAAATTTTTTTTCAAGTTTTGAAGCTATGCATAGTGTTTCCACCCTGGTATATATTTAAGTGCGTGTGCAGAAAATGATTATTGATAAGTTAATAAACCAACTATCCTTTCTTAAGCGTTCAAGCATGTACTCCACCAAAATAACAGCTACTAACAATCTCAAACAACTTAGTTATCTAAATATCAATCTGGTTTCAGACTCTGTCTTAGCACTTGCAGTGCACTTACTAGTGTAAATGAACACATGCACTGCCAGTATCAAAAACATGAAATATTTGTATTTGGCTATTGACAAGTGTGCTAAATTCAACACTGTAAAATATATATACATTCTGTTGTACTATGTGATACGTGTGATAAATTTTAGACTTTTGTGGCCCTTACTTTATCTATGCAAGTATGTGTCTAGAACAGCACATTTTAAAAAAAGACTACGATTTGGGAGGGGAAAAAAGGACACAGACTGTGCCTGTGATGTCACTGTATATGACTATGTTGCTTGTTTGTCTGCAGATGTCATAGTTGGTTACGTGCATTTGGGATCACATCTTGTTTCGAATGATTTCAGTGTTTTGGTCCTGTTACAAAACACCAAAGTGGTGCATAGTTCGACTGCAAAAACACAGTGAAATGTACTCCGGATAAGACATATATGCATGTTCTTAGTAAAAAAAAAAAGCATGTCTGAACAAAATAAGAACTGTGATACTTTCTGCAATTAGGGCGAATATACATTTTATGTGCAAAAATAATTTTTTCGGTTTTCTTATTATAATTGCCCTCCCATAATTCGTAACACATTAATGTACATTTCAAAGCTGGTAACTATATGATCAAAGTGAGATTACAGTTACGTTTCACATAAACTTTTAAGTATGGTTCACGCCATAACACAGGAAAGAGTTTTTATATTTTGTTACCAAAATAAAAATTTTATCTGTCTGACCCAATAAAGTAAAAATCTTTCTGAAATATTAAAACCTGTAACGTGCTAATTCAGTTGACAGAGGCTTAGCCTTAGTTTTTTTTTTGGTCTAATTTCAATATCCTGAGACACCAAAATAACATCTAAATATATCCATACAGGAATAAAATATTCAAGTGTGTGTAAATAAGAAAATGAATTTTACAGGCTCCTGTTTGCAGGAAAATATAAATACAAGCATAACAGCATGAACGTAAATCAACGATGAATAAAAGTGCAGAACAGTGGATAGTTTTAAGGATAAAGTTCTTAAATAAAATATTTACAACTTGTTAAGTAATTTCATAATGCCGTGATCACAAGGTTTTTTGATACACGGGCAAAATTTCAAACTTCAATAAAGGTCGCAAAAATTGAAGTAAAATCAGGTTAAAAATTGTAATAAGAAAATTGTTTGAAAATTAGTACTTCATTTGCTAGAAGAAAAAAAAAAACTATACAGCCCCTGAAGTGAGTGTGCAAGAGTGTATTTATGATGTATGAAAGGGGTTACCAAAATAAGTGATATATAAACTCTTAGTAATTGCACTGGTGAGGATAAAACCCACTGAGCGGACAGCAAGAACACAGCTGACAATGTTACAAAGTGTATCTGTCCACCCAGCATGCCAAAAAGTAGTCAACATGAATAATAGAGTATCAACTTTTGAAGCCATCCATGTGTCTCTATAAGGCGTCTGAACGAGGTCAACTCAGCAAACCCAGTACATAACTAACATGCACAACATAGTCAGTATTATGACATGTTACGCTGCGACATGGACACATCTGCGGGGGTACATCAAATGGTGGGGATGGGTAAGGAAAAAAGTATTGACTTCTCCGAAGCATCATGCTTCAGTCTGGGAATCGGCATAAGCACGTGGCACATATTCCTCAACACAACATGCCTTCTGCACCTGGAATGCTGTTGTAGGCCACTATTAGTTATATGACTTTTGATCATTTCTTTTACAGTGTAGAAGTAAATAGCAGACCACAAAGGTCACACATGATATGACTTGCATTTAACTGCTTTCTTCAACATCGTAATATGTTCCAATACCGCAGCCATCATGCAAGAGGCTTTACGTTGGTACTAAGATCATTCCTTTGTCTACAGAGTCAATGAACCTATTCCAAAAGAGCATATACTAGAACAGCTCAGCAGTGGTGTAGCATTCTAGAATGACGAGATGCCTGACGTCACCTAGAAAATAATTTTTAATTTGTGAATCTGCATTTTTAACATACAAGCCATGTATTACCTTCCGACATACCTAGTGCAGAATGCCAACACCCAAGTCTCCTTTCACCCATCTTTATTATTTGTGCCTCTCCTCACCACAGATGCCCGCCCACAAAGGCCTGTATTTGGTGTCCTGGTATCTTTACGGTAAGTTGGTGTTGGGGGTACGGGGGCAGAAATCAGCTGTGCACACTGACCTTTCTTGCCACTGCTCAGGTGTATATGATGCTAGCATACAGAGCGATAACAACGAATATATCACTATTCGAGTCTCTGACTGAGAAAAGGAGAAAAGCGTATGGCGGCAATTCGTGTATATCTACTGTCCGAAATGAGTTGAATTGCTTTTCATGATACTTTAATTTGTGTGAAATTCTTCGCAATTGCATTATTTAAACAACCCAGTATCCACGTGCTGTTACAGTGGCAAACACTAATGCTTAATCATTAAGTTTTTATATACCTTAACATTTTACACTTATTTTCAGGAGGAAATAATTTAGGCCCTGTTTTACTAGTCTGGATAATGACCAGCACCACTGGGCATTCCCAAAACATATCTTGTGCTATGCCTTTGTTACTCAGTTGTGTTACTAAGTAATCTTAATATTCTGTGTGTTTGATAAACACAAATGGGAAATGCAAAAAAATTATGACTACTACTAAGTGACTACCAAATGATTCACATCTATCTATGATTATTACAAGCTTTTATTTAACTTGCCATGTTAGTTAGTTTGTTTGTACGTTCTGGTGAAATCTTGCAAGTCGATTTTAAACCACTTCCCGTTATCCAATTGAGCTGAAATATTGCATACACGAGTAGTTCCGATGACAATACAATGTGAGGATACCACTGAGCTGATCTGATTATGGAGCCGGAAGTTACAAGCTTTTAATGTAATTTCATGTGTATGTATGTTAAACCACTTCCCATTATCCAATTGAACTGATCTGATGATGGAGCAGGAAGGTGGCCATAGGAACTCTACAATTACATGCAGTAAACGTATCTAGTTTGTTTAACATAATCGAATAACAGTAAAATGGAGATTAGAAGTGTCACTGCTGTTGTGGGCATGCCTTTTTTTGTAGCAGCAAATGGTTCTGAAAATATTATTTTAGCTTGCTCCTACAATATGTCCCACATCGGTATGAAAGCGAAATACTGGTCTATCACGATACATCATGGGGATCTTTCTTAGCAAGGGAAATCCATATTCGTGATACAAACACATGGTTGGAGACTAAAAAGTGAAAAATAAAATTAATGTAAAAAAACTTTTAAAACCAACCTTCTATTTATAAATGGTCTAAAAAGAGAAAAAATTATTATAATAGTTACACAATTTGTAGAACTTTTAAGATGTGGTCGAACAGCCGTAATAAACTTCACTACAAATTAATGTGTTTGCATCAATTTATATTTAGTGTATAAAAGCTTGACGTGAATAGTCAAGAGCCTTACACACAATATGTTCTTCCTATGCTTACTCAAATGTGATATACGTTCTATATTGTGAATAGTTAAGAGCTTTACGCAAATGAGGTTCTACATTGCGCCAAGCTTTTATAGTAAATACAAATTGATACAAACATATTAATTTGTAGTAAAGTTTATTACGGCTGTTAAACTACATTTTACAAGTTCTACTAATTGTGTAAGTATTATAATTATTTTTCTCTTTTTAGTACATTTATAAATAAAATGTTTGTTTCAAAAGATTTTTTACATTAATTTTTTTCATCCTATATTCCTTTCACCAAGAATAACAATTATTGCATAATATGTACAAAGACTCATGAAAGCCATGGAAATTCTTAACTATGCTAAATAATAATGAAACAACAATTTTCAAGTGTAAAGTGACATAAAAAATATTATGAAGAAAGTTATTATTTTATCAACGTTATTGAAAGAAAATTAATCATAAATTGCATGTGCAAGATGTGACAGAGTCTGATACTGTCATACTAACGTTCTCCACATTGGCAACATTAAGTTGTGCAGATCAACTTCACAGGTCAGTGCAAATTGTTTTACAATACATACATAGTCAATCTTGCTCAAGAAATCTACTGTTTGTTCCCTAAACAGATCTTCTCTAAGATTACACAAGGTACAACACGAGATACCTACTACACGACATCACTAAGAGACAGTGGACTAGAAAGCAGCAAAGTAATGCAACTCGAGTTATTTGGTATTACGCATGCACGAGTGTGTATAGGAAGTCAGGTCAGCACCATGCACTCACACACATGCGTGCAGTGCAAGGTGTGCTTGCGTGCGGTGCCAGTATCACATGCCTCCAAAAAAACAGCTAGCCAACTACAAACCTTATCTTTATAATCCTTTTGCTTATACACGTATCCTGTGTAGACCTGCGACAATTCACACAGTTACTTCACTGCACAAAACATAAAAAGGGGGGAAAATCAACATGAATGCCTATCAGTGGCAAGAATACATGTAGTTTTGGAAAAAATTCAAGTTCATAAATCGGAAAATAAATTATAAATTTTGTACAACTACAAAATTTGTGCTGCTAAAATTATTCTCTCTTTTTGTTTAGACAAACATACATTGATACTGAAGATTTTTTTGCAAAGTGAATACTAAAGAGCATTACAAAACCACAACTTAGTTCAGAGAACTGATGTTTTTCTGTATACTGAGAACATTGCCAAACTTTGCTCTTTTCATTGTAGATTGTAGCAAAAGTTACATGAGTAGAAATCTCACGGTTACTACTAACAAGAACACTGAACTTGAAACTGAACATGGCAACATCCTAAAGGCAAATACTGACCACCCAAAAATCAAATTTATGTACTATACCCCTTTTAAATTTTACCACCTGAAATAGGAAAATATTGGTTTTCAATATTGTAAGGCAGAAACATTCAAAGATTCCACATTCTCTACCCTAATCACTGGCGTGCGCGTACACACACATAATATAGCAACTAAACTTACCACTTTGTCAAAAACTGGGAAGTTGTCATTGATGTCTTCTATGATGACCTTCATGTTGCAGACATCATCCAGCTGTGGCCGACCGTTATCAGTGGCACGGATAACTAGATACTCCACCTTGTCTCTGTATGGCTCATCTCTGTCGAACACCTACACAGTTAAACATGGCATAAAATGTTATTTTGCCATATGGAGCTGTTCTACAAGATTTGAGGCAGAGTAGCTGGGCGGAAATAGAAGTTGAATGGACACCCACATCAAGTATCCCATTCCTGTTGCATCCAAAACAAAGAAATGACATTCAGTCTGTCATGCTGCATATAATGTTACTATTAAGCGAGACTTTGTACTGCTAGAAATTCTAGTGTTATATTCAACACACAAGTTTTGTAGTTATTCTGATGATTTTAAACACTACAATGACAATGTTGGAGGAATTCAAAATAATTTTTGCAATATACAGAATATCTAGAAAAATTGTACTTTGGGCTAACCTGAATGCAATGTCTGTTTGAATGAAAACATACAAGTGAGCACGTGATGGGGGTTTTTTTTTTTTTTTGGGATACATTGCAGCACTGTTGATGCATCAGGTAGTAAGCCACATGAATCTTGTTTTTTTGTTATTGCCACTTTTTGATAAGTGACTCCGTTACTTCCAGCCAACCTCCAACACTGACAACCGCATCTCACAACACCTTTCATCCCCAACACCCGTATAACTATGTATACAAAGTACATTTTGCACAATTATCTCCATTAACTAGACATTAAAATATTTTACCAGTCCGGAAATAGTGTTAAACTAGCCATCCTTGCAGGATTAACTGAGATATTTAAAACATTACACAACCATTTACTCGAAATCAGAAAAAAAGAATTAAAGAAACTTCAATTTCTAATCATTTAATGCAAACCGAAACCAAAAACTCTTATGACAGATGCACTGTGAGCACCAGGAAATTGACTTATTAAGTCAGTTTCTGTAACTAATAGCATGGTATGAAACTTACAGTCTGTGTAGTTATGATGCCAGTGTTGGGATCAATTTTAAACTTGGGTGTCTTTTCATCGCTCTTCTCCACAAACGTGTACGTAACAGTTCCACCAGACTCAGGAGGGTCCTTGTCTATCGCCTTCACCTGCCAAAACAAATCAACTCTGTCAACACACTGAATGTTCTTTCATGCAAACCTCCCACACTTACACGCCATCCCACTTCCTACACACTCCAAACCACCCCCACACACACTCCACACCCCCACACACAAAACCAGCATATTTATGAGGGCGAGATCAACATACTTGAAAAACAAAGGTGCCCACATCTTGCTCTTCTTTGACGTATGGCTCGTAGCTGGAGCAGTTGGCAAACACTGGTTTGTGGTTGTCCTGAATGACTAGCCGAGTACCTGTCCCGCCTGTTGTGACAGACACCTGCAACACATGATCAAAGTGTGATCATAACCTGGGTTAAAAAAAACCACAGTAAATATTTTAATGTATTGGAAAGGGCACATTAATGTCCTTTATGTCTGAAGGCTTATCAGGGGATGGCTTACAAACTAACTTATGACCCAACTTAAACTAACTCCCATGCCTTACCTAGGATTCGAACCCAGAACCTCCCCCACTACAGAAATGTGGCACACGAACTGACTGTGCCACAGGAGGTAAGCAAATAGTGGTAAATATTTTCAAGAATCAACAAGGAAAATAGAATTAAAAAAATTGTAGTTATTAACTCAATTTGTGTATGCACCTACAAACGTACACAGTGATAGAGGGCGAAAAGGGATAAACAACTGCCCCAGACCATACTTAAACATTAGCCCCACAGTTTGCAAAAACTAAAAATAAAATTCTGCGACATGTGTAGTTAAGTAGCACTTCAAGATTTTATCATCTCTAGAAGACAATATCAGCAAACTCATCAATCATCTGATTTCTAAAGCAGTAGGTATTTGGTGGTTAAGGGTAAGACTGAAAAAAGCATGGTGGGTCACAAATTTGTGAACAATGCTGATTGAGATAATATTGTGATTGATTACTTTACATAATTTTAATGAAAATTAATTTAATTAACTTTAGAAAATTTAACTAACAAAATTCATAGATTTCATACATATAATAATTTATCTTTATTAACAATTCTTAGGAGAGGAAAGCAGTGGTACATTTGGTCGGCATTTAAAAGAGTGGTCTTGAATGCAGGTGGGGGTGAAATGATGTGGAGATGGAGCAGTGGCAGAACACAAGGGCAGGAAAAACAGGAGTGCCCAGAGAAAACCCACTGGCCAAAGGCAATGTCTGCCATGTTTTCCACATACAAAAACAGAGTGAAGCTACCGGGTATCAAACCTGGTTCACCCTGCTATGAGGTGAATAGTCTGACCATTGCACTACCATGGCCCCATTTTGGAGGAGATATTTTAGGAAATGCAACTGCATTTGCTTGGAACGGCAACAGATACTAACACAATAAATGGTCTTAGTGCATATTCATCAGGATTAAAGCCAACATTAGGCTTGCCAATTGACCCATATTGTATGGGATTTATTGTATCCTGAGGCTGAAAAAATTATTCAGTAGTGACATAGACTTCATGTATCATATATCTCCGACTTCTTCAAAAAACAAACTGAATATTAATAAACACAGTGTCAGTATAATTTAATACTTCTGCTATTACAGGGACATCTAACCTAACTCAATTCATTTAACCTAACTCAAATGCCAAAGATATGTAATACAGAGCTTTCCACTAGCATTGTATCTCATTGTGTCTTATTGTCATTTCTCACAAATTGACGTATCTACACGTACGAGAATTTGTGTGGTCGAGTGCAAGTCTGAGCTAGCCGACCTATCTACAGATACGACAATTTGAGAGACTATGTTTCTGTTTTGTGTCTAGATCCCTGCACAGCTTTGCCAGCTGCACATCGCAGACAATATTATGTGATCATCATATATGGTTTATTTATGGGGGAAATTAACTTTGATTCAGTAGACAAATATTCATGCTATGATAGTGACAATGATCCACTATATAAAGTAGGGAACTGTGAAACTGCATTATGCCATAAAGAAGTTAAACATGCATGCCAAGTATGTGAAATGCTCCTGTGCAAATAACATTTTGAAAATCATGTATCTTTGTGCAAGTACCATGGGAAACTTGCAAAACTAAAGGAAAAAATGTTCTAGAAAACGAGCCAGAAGTGAAAAAAAGTCTACAACATCCAATTAAGTAAATCCATAGCAAATGTCCTTAATGAGAATGCAAAGAAGAAATAGCAGCAGCCAGTGTATCTCGGTACATCACCCACCACATCCAGAAGACTATCCAGTGGAAGGAATTAAAAGAGAAGGTGACAATATCGAAATCTCCATACTTTAACCTGCAGAAGGACGCAAAGAAACAGAAGTGTCTTGATATTGAACATGCATGACCAAATACCAAATAGATTGTTGCCAGTGAACAATTAGGTGGTAGATGTAACTCTTAAGATATGTACAACGTTTTAAATAAAAATGTAGTTTCATTGATGAAGAAACTAGGCAAAAAAATGTTACTAGTATCTACAGCTTAGTAGAGTCACAACTCCGAAGAGAATTCATCCTCAATGTGGAGAAAAACATTAAAACCAAAAAGAAAGTTTTCTCACTACGTAAAAACACTTTCCCACTATTTTTTCACTGTGAATGAAGTGAGAACTAATGTTTGTAAAAAAGTGTTCCCGAATACTCTTGCAATTACAGATGGATCCATTTGAACATGTTTTTCTAAGCTTACCAAAACTGGAACAATAGAAACTGACAAACTAGGAGGCAGACAGTCCAATGCAGTTATTGCGAAGGACAAAAGAATAAGAGAGCTGAATGAGCATCACCTCGACCAATTCCCTAAAGTAGAATCTAGCTACTGTTGTGCAAGTAGTTTGAAACAATATTTACACCCTGATCTAGCTAATGAATTAATGTCTCATATGTTTGAAAATGAGCATGGTAAAGGAACTGCTAGCATCAGCATATACAGAAGAATGTTTAAATAGAAGCAACCAGCAATTCACCACCCTAAAAAATACATGTGCTCGCTTTGCTTATGTTACAGAAATGGCAACAGCTTAAAAATAATAAGAAAAAAATACAAATAAAAAGTTATATGAAAGGTATGAAGTGCATATATCAGAAGAAAAAAAAAAGGGAAATAAAGGAAATGGTAGCCATCTAACTGCTACTTTCAACATGTAGCAAGTGATATACCTTCTTATCAACCAAGAGAAGTCTTTGCTCTACAAATGAAGGTTAGCCAACTTAAATTAAATTCTTTACAATCTTAGGAGCAGAGATTGTTATTGTTACTGCTGGTACAAGGCAAGTAGCAAAACTGGTGCATCGAGGTTTCTACTATGTTTATCTGTGTCTAAAACACTATAACGAGGCTGCAGTTAAACTGTGACACTGTTTACGGACGACTGCAGTGGACAAAATAAAAACTCAATAATAGCAACTATGCAATTGTTGATAGTGAGTACGAGAAAATACTTGAAGAAATCTCCCTACAATTTTATGAATCATACCATGGTCAGAATGAAGAAAATTCTTGCCACAGTGCAATATCAATTGCTGTATGAAATGCTGGAAATTTTTTTGTATAATCCATTCACTGTTACTTCAGCCTTTTTTGAAGCCCTGCTAATGTTTTACTTCCAGGATATTCCCCTGCCTCATGCAAATTAAGCTTAACAAGCCTGGAGAATTACACCAGAGAGACAACACACCACATTCCTGAGCACTCAGTTGTAATTATATTTTGTATAATAACTTGTTTCTTACTAGACGTTACCAACATACCTATTTTCTCCCTGTTTATATTTTATTCAAATTATTTATCAAGGAAACATTATAATATACAGATAAGATATTAATAACATTTCAATTTAACAGGAAAAAAGTAACTTTTATGAACAAGTATAAAACACTTGTGATACAGGACGTACTTAGGAAATAACTAAACATGTAATACATGGGGAGATTTTTCAAAGGTTTGATTCAAAAAGGCAGAAGAAACAGTGAATGGACTATACCTACTCAGTTGTACCAAATTTTTTTTCTTTGGTGAGGAGAGCCTGGACTTACATTAACCCTCCGTTTACAACATAGTGACATTTATGACATAAAAACACTATCGAAAGAACTCAGGGTTTTATCCATTCGTAAGTCGCAGGTTCTACAGATTATGACAACTGAAAGGACATGATGGAGATAAAGGTTTCCAAAGATGATCCATTATCCATCATGTACAAAACAAGTCATCTTCAAATTAAGTTTAAAACTATCACATTCAAAAGACTAAACACAGATCTGAAAAACTTGAAACTGAGTAAACTCAACAAGAAACCTACCACTATAGCAAAGGTGAAGTCTGAGGACCTAGTGTCGTCGTGCAGTGGCGAGACAGTACCGGTCCACCTCAATTAACACAAACAATTTTACCTATCTAGCTCTTTCCCATTAATCAAATTAGGAGAATATTTTAAAAATAATTCCATTGTATGGTATAATTTATTTTTTTTAAACAATTTTCTTGTTCCGGTGTCTGCTATAGTACCGCAGTAGTTGCAATACTTAGTGTACTGAACTTACGTTCAACAAATATTTCTTATTTTGACTCATTAGTACCCTTAAAAGGAATGTTGTTATTTATTCATTAGTATATTTTTACACGATGGTTGCACGATTGATTTCTCATTTTAACTTGTGCTGAAACATTCAACTTTTTTTAATTTTTAAAAATATTATTTATAGTTCTTGCAATTGCAAAAAAAAAAATTGCTTTAAGTCTATGTAATTCCATATGTATGCTTATGTACTTAAAATATTAAAACAAATTTTTTCTGAAAGAGAGACATAACTTTGTCTACCTATATTAGTGTTCTAGTACATTCTTAAATTAAATGATTATAAAACTGTTTGTGAAATACATTTGCTTATAAACATTGTAAGTAAATACTGCATTTTCATTAGACGAAAAGTTCTCTCATAAACTCTGAAAATCACTTAATTTCCTGGTTACGAAAAAAGTTAACGTTTATTCAATACACTAAAAAATATAGTCTTTTGAGTAGTAACGTGACGTTTTGTAGGATTTAACAATGCACTCCATTCAAATGAAAATTGGTCAAAACTTTGAAAGACTCTCCTGAAAAATCAGTAAAATCAAAATATGACCATTTATGAACCAGACAATGAATTGTTAATTAGTGCATTCGTGGAAGTAGCACTTGCCGAGATGTATATAGTATATATTTTTATAATGTATGTGTTGGTATCATCTGTTTAAAAATCACACTGAATTGTGATTGTAATTGCAACTAATATATTGTTGTTGTGTATGTTCAAAGAAAATGTTGACATGTACAATATTGACTTTTCACACATTACAGGTAGTATAACAAAACATGCTTTACTATAATAACGTTCCTTTATAATTTCATTAGGATCAAACAATACGTTAATTTGTTGGACGAGACAATTATGGCAATTCAAGAAAATCTGTAACCCTACCAAAAGTTTTTCTAGTGTAAGTCACACCAGGTAATAATGAAGTGTAACAAGCTGTGTATTAAATGAACACATTTTGGACTATGTACTTTTTAAAAAATAAATAATATTGCCATATGTATTAAATACACATTAAAAAATATGTTGATACTGCAAAACTGTTTTACAAACATTTGCATTAAGAAAAGATAGTAGCAATTCTATCAACGTATTAAGTGTCGCTTACTTTGACTATATTTTAACAATGTTATCTGAAAAACTGAAATATATTTTGTTAACATGTGATGTGAAGTGTAACATCACGAGCCAATGGCAAGGCGTTTTTTACCTAACAAAGTGAAAACTGGACAAGAAGTAAACATTCTCCCCTTCTCGTACACATGGCCAGTAAAACCAACATGTGTAGTGGCCATTCAACCAAGCCATTCGCAGCCAACTTGTGCATGCATCATGTGTGCTATTATCATCATCGTGTATACTAGGAAGTTGGCGAAGAAAACGGCGATGCAAAGGGAAATGAAGGCAAATGACGTCAGTAAGGAGAAACTTGACTAAGAAAAGGTTACACTGATTTTTTAAAGCCAAGTCCATCTTTTAAATTAGAAAACGTACTGTTTACACTGCTTTTCATTATGTTCGGTTCACTTTTGGCATCAGAAGTAACAGAAACGACACCCCTTGAATCACCAACACTACCTGCAGGCAAATTCTAGATTCAGGATTAATAATTTTGAAAGGTTTTTCCCTTGAGACTTCACTGTTGGGGCTGGATTTCACAAGTGTCTCAGATTATGCATAATTTATACCACTTCCTTTCAGTTAAAGCCCCCTCAACCTCTGCTAGGAAAACTGGCTTGACAAATTCAAATAAAAATTCTGGTAACATAAAGCTCCACAAGCCTTTTATTCTCAAGTAAAAGGTGATTTATATTCCTCTAAGTAGGTATTAAGAATTAAAACACTATTGTAAACTGCAAATACAGTAGACGTTTTTATATGCCAGTTCAATGCGTACTGCATAATTATTTTTAATTTGAAACCCAGCTCTCAGTATAAGTGTACTTTGAAAATTTCTCAAATGGAAGTCATCAAAAACTTATTTAAAGCATATAGTAGTATCTTATATCGCTCACGGCAGAAGAATGCAGTAAATGTCTAAAAGATCATTTTCCAAAACTTTTCATAATTTAACTAACAAAAAAAAATTTAAACTTCCTCTGATGGGTTAAACAATCATTAAGCCATATTAAAAAAGGTAACATTTCCACATGTTTCGTATATTGAAGTAATCGATCTAATTTCAACAGTGGACAATGTTAAACTTTGCTATTTACTACAAGGACTTAAAAAAGGTGGAATAATTCACAGGAACCTAGTCAGATCACATTCTCAGACTAGCCTTGGGTGGTAAAGTCTTTTATATCCTAACAGAGAATGGTCAATAATATTGTAGAGAGCTGATGCAGCTACAATCAGCACTCACCATGGCCTGGACAGTTATTCAACAAAAAATGAAACAAAATTAACAACTAGTTTTGTTTAGCATATCAAGTATCAGTTGTATGATTTCCTAGCGTTTCCTTAAGTTCTGTAGCACTTGGGAATGTACTTTAATATCAAAACCTGTTACTATTTTTGTTTTACTTCACAGCCAAGTTGTAAAGATATTTGTGGACTGGCTCTTTCATTCCGTAAATATTTATGTATTTAGTTGCACCTTTTAACCAAATTTGGAATAACTTGAAATTATGAAATTAATATATCTGAATTTACATTACGATGAAACAGAGTGGTTATTTTTGCTTGAAAGTATATGACAAGTGCTTTGAAAAATATAGTGTGAACATATTGCAAAACTGAAATTAAAAATAATATTTTAACAATACAATTCTGAGTTACTTGTTTCTAAGCAAAACAGTTTTTTTAAGAATATTAATGCATTATGCACTTCCTACTTTTTAATAAAAGAAAGGCATTACTGTTTAGTGCTAGATTTGCTAAATGTAATACGACAAAGTTAACTAAACTCTCAATGTGAACTATAGCCAAATATATCACTGGTCCATTACATCAATATGAAAAAAAAAAAAAAACACTACATTTAAAGAAATTTGGAGGTTTTCCTTACTTGTAAATAATGTACAACTATGAAGAACTTAAAAAACAATTTAGAAATGAATGTTTTTACATATATCTTTCAGAATTTTTTGCTAATGGCTATGGTAAAAAAAAATTATTTGCAACTAAACAACATTCCACCTGTAATGATTATGTTAAACCACACAGCCCAATATCTGTCATATTTCCTCTGTTACTATCCCAACACAAATCTCAAACTGAACAGTGAATCAAATTATCAGGGTCATCATTTGATGGTGGATTGGGAGATAAAAGTGAATGTTTACCCAAACAGTATAGTATTGATTTTTAATGGAGGCAGCTGCTAATCAATTTTTTACCAATAAATCATATAAAGTACACATTTTGCACGAAGCAACAAATTTATGTGTGTAGTTTTACTTCGGCATGAATGTAATAATTGTTATGAGACATTGTGAAATGAGTTTCCATCTTTCAACACAAAATGGAACATTATAATCAATAATCCTAAATTTGTGTTGTCACATCCGAACAGATGTCGCAAAAAAAAGCTTGGTGGAGAAAGTTCGAGAAGGGGGAAGGGGGAAGGGGGGAAAATCCTGAAGAAGGAATGATTCTTGGAGAAGACAGAGCTGACCTTGGTCAAGGTAGCAGGCTGGTCTGCCATCCTGAGTGCCTCGGCAACCGGCGAGTGTACTTCGGACAGATGGTGCGTGTGCCGTAGCTTGGGCTCGTTGCTGCGGTGTGCCCGCCTGGGGTGCTGCTGTACTGGCTGACTGCCATCTGTAACACAAGTGCACACACTCAGTTATGACATATCTCTGATACATAAACATGAGACATTTTGTTGGAGCCATAGTAAGTGTTACAGTGGGGTTCAACCATTTCTATACAACGTGCCACAACCATTATTGTAGACTTGTCCCACAGGCCGCAAACTTAAAGCTCACAATAGTATAAAATTCATAGGATTTTAAAAATATGTGAGATTCACTTTTTAATTGATATAATATAAATTTAATCATTTTAAGTACTATATTAATTTCAGGAAATTCCATATACATCGAAAGGAATTAATTTTTCTTTCAATACCAGGAATGGTGTTTATATTACACAAATCAGTCTGTGGGCCATGGGTTTATTATGAGTGAGGTGGGTTTCAAAATACCAAACGCGCTGTCATACTCTTTTGCAAGGTTTGTTTTACAGGACAATTCATACCGTACTAGCGGAGTAAGTGACCAAAAAATCCTGTACCCTCGTTACCACTTTCTACTCTTAGTTTACCTTAACAAAAGTTAGCACTCTCCAGCACTGTATGTGCATTGATTCACCACCTAGCACTATAAGCCAATTCTATTTTATTTACCTACCTATAACTGTGTAAAGAAACTTTCCGTGTTATGTGAATGTACAAAGATTACAAATATTTACACAATTACACACATTTACAGAATTTCATTTACATAAACACACACACCTCATGGCACATGTACTCATGATTGCAGTAAAGAATTTCCTACAACCCATTGTCCCAGGATCACAAAGTGTTGGTAGAAGGGCTGAAACAGAGAACGTTACGTGGGAAATTATGCAGTCAATAGTTTACTCGCTGGAATGAAATACATGGACTGTGTAGTAGTTGTGAACTTACAGGACTGTGGATTGAACATTTGCGGTAAAGCTGTAAGGGTGCCCGATGTGGATGATACACCAGCATACTGACACTGTGCAAACGGTGCTCAGATACAACGCGTGTTTGGACACGTAGTTACAGGTGTGCAGACACCAAACAGAAAACAGAGATCCAGTGTTATGGTTGTCATCTAAAAACTGTTAAATGCTATTCGCAAGCACATGCTGCTGAAGAATGTTGTTGACATTTCCCACATATGAATCTAACACTATCGCGGCATACACTCTCATGCTGCTTCTCCGTCGCGTCCGTTTCATGGGAGGACGCAAGCCGTTTAACTCCTATTTATAAACCCCGAACCCGGCGCAGACCACCATCAATATCACCTTGCTGTCACATGATCACCGCACAAAACACAGAGTGAAAGAGGAATACAAACGCTCCGCAGAACTGAGCTGCGACTAAATACCTCCATTTTAAACACAGTAATCATTTTTACGCTACTAAGTACACTCCTGACCATACGGGACTGATATTTTGTTTCCAGATGGGAGGAAAGTCTATAACTTTCTATGATGCTACCCATGTACATTTAAATCTATCTGTGCCCATGTTTTCCTCTCTCTCTCTCTCTCATTCATTTGGTGCATATGGTCTATTCGCAGTTTCTTCACACTTACTGAATATAACTTTTGAAAAATCACCCCATGTATGATGTGTTTAGTTATTTACTAAACATCCCATGTATCACAAGCATTTTATTTATCTGTTAACTTAAAAGTATCCTATTTTCAGTTAAAAGAAAGCTTTACCTTTATATTTCATTCATAAATTATAATATTTAATTTATAATGAATATGAATAAAAACAGTGAGAAAACATGTGTTAGTAACGCCTAGTAAGAATTAGTTCACGTGTAAAATATTACTAAAACAAAGTGCACACAAATTCAGTGCGTTGTCCTTTGGTGTTAATTTTTAGACCTAGTTAGCCTTAGTTTGCATGAGGCGGAGGAATATCCTTGAAGTAAAACTTTAGGGGGCTTCAGAAAAGTGTGAAGTAATCATAAATGGATTATATCAACTATTTAGATGCTATTATACACGTATGTTACAACACTTGGGTCATGTAGGCCAAGGTTTCTAATATTTACATGAATTAATTTCTACCAAAATGTACGGGGCCGCAGTGGTGTGGTAGTCAGACTACTCGCCTCCCACCTAGGCTAACCAGGTTCGATTCTCGGAGGGGTCACTCTCGGATTCTCCAATGTGGAAATCGGGCCCGAAGAAGCCGCTGGTCAGTAGGTTTTCTCAGTGATCTCTCGTTTCCCCTGCCCCTTCATTTTGGCGCTGCTCCATACTCACCTTGCTTCACCCTCATAGGCTCTCAAGAACTCAATTTTAAGAGCCACTCAAATCTCTTAATTCACTCACTACTATAATGTTGCTGTTTTGGTTTTGTAAAAACCTAAAAACAAGACAAAAATTTGAACAGAATTAAGCATGTAGTCTACAATAAGTTACAAATAGTTCGTACAAACTGAATTAGTGGGCGAACACTGTTTATCAACCAGAAGAGGCGACACCACTGCTGGCTGAAAAGTGGAGAGACAGCCGTCGCCCTAACCCCCCCCCCCCCCCCGCCCCCCTCCACAAACCGACACCTATGTTTCGGACTGCCGCTTAAGGTGGGCTCGCAACCATCCACCGCATCTGTCAGTCGCCCGTCCATCAGTCAGTCATCCAATTTATTTATTTTTTCATCTGTCAGTTGAAAGTGACTCGCAACAAACCGTTGTCCGTCAATCCTTCTGTAAGGCAAAATTTCAGTGTGACACCATAACATCGTGAACTTAATTTAGTTGGAGGTATATTTTGGTTTAAAATAAATTTTCCCGAGAGAATCGTTTGGGGGAAATAATTTTTTTTTACACGATAAGAATTTATACTGAATTTCTATTTACATTTTTAATTACCGAATTTACCACCAAAGATAATATACACAAATCTACCTCGTTGCATTTTATTTCAAAGTGTGTATTCACGTCTACGGAATGTAGTCAGAAGGCGGTGAAAGTTGATATACATTTGACGGATTGACTGATACAAAAAAAAATTGCTTTGCGATTGGTCGAAGATCATGTGACCGCCTAACGGACGGGCTACTGACTAATGCGACAGACAGTTGAGAGTCCACTTTTACTACCTGATTTATCAACATACTTTCGTTTTATGTTATTCGGTCGTGAAAGGTGTATTAAAAAACACCCGTTCCTTAAAGCTCTGAAATGAGCAACTATGTAAAAAAATGTGCAAATCTAATATTGTATTTCGATTTCTAAAATGTGCATACCGTAGCCATCTACTCAAAACGAGCTCGGTGATCCATTTTCGTGTATAAAGGAACACTGGATTGGTTGTCCTAGCTTCTATAATAATGGAAAACGACAGGAGGGAATGTACTAAGGATATTGATTAATCAAGTGTAAGATTAGTGTGTTCGCATTAATGCCAGTCGATTGCTGAGCGTAAGAATCTGGGACGTTATAAGCGCAGGCGAACGTAAGGGTTGGAACGCACACGTGCACGCGCCATCTTGGTACTTAAAGAGCCGAACAATCCCCGGGGAATGGATGGGCTCAACATCTGAACGCGGGACGAGAGCCGCGGCAAAAACGGCGGGTAGTTAGCATGACGGATCGTTCGTTCGTCGGGCGAGACGAAGGAACAGGCAGCAGGATCTTCCGGCCGCCTGCAGCGCCACTGTAGGTAACTGCCGGAACACGCCGGCGCATCCTCGACAAAAACCCAGCGCTGAGGAAGCTGGTATAACCAGCTCGGCAAAACGAAAATTACTCTTGATCTCAAGAGTTACCAACTTTATTATATCGCCAGATCTGGTGATTTCAGAAGATGGCCCGGCGGCCAAATTTATTATTTGTGGCAGGTCGAAAAAGTTGGTAATTTCTGCACAAATCTCGTCTGGTGAATTTTTCTACTGTCACATTATCACACTTTCGTATCTTCAGGATTGCTCATTTTCCCAAAATATATTACGTACACCTAGAGAAATAATGGCAACTTCCTTGAAATGCTTATTAAAAGTTTTACTGAAAATAGGCAGTCGTGAGGTGGTCTCTTGCGGGAAAAACGATCAAATCTGGCCCCATCTTAAGACGTTTTGGGAATCTCTACAGTGAGAAAGTAATTTTAAGTATCGATACAATCAGATCTAGATTACTGTGCGTTTGTTTGTATGTCTAGCAAATACGTTATTTAAGTAATTAGTTGAAAAAATAATTGTTGCGATTTGCGACTGTGATATTTATATAAACGGCGAGGAACTGCGGTAATAAATAAATATTCCAAGCTGCGAAGACAAATATTTATATATTTCTTTTTTTAATTTAATTTGAAAGAGGCGAAGATTACGATCTGGTGATGTTTGTATATTGATTTAGAAGCACGTTCTCAAAAAAATTAGCAACTCTACATGATCTGTTTCCCTTTTCTCGAACATGTCCTCCAGTCGAGCAAATATAACAATATTGTTGGTCTCCAATAAATTGTGGAAATTGGAATGTGTATTGAAGTCAATGACGATTAATTTAAAAATGTCACTTGGAAACAATTTATAAGCGTGATTCCGTATTTTTAAAATGATACATGGAAGATACAGCTTCTTAGACACGTCACCTCTTCCCAATCCGCACCCTCCAGACAATCTGCTTCCTCCACAAATACGTATACCAGTAAAGGAATATCGAATATCATTGTTTAGTGACCTCCCACTTTATTAGAGACACGTACAGAACATAAAGAAAGACTGTCACCAGCACACGGCTTAAGGCCATTACCGGTAGAAAAGATGAGAATTAAAAAATAGAGATAGTCGAAATATAAAATTCACAGGTTATGGTTGTCTACTTATAAAATTATTAAAAATTATCAGTTTATAGAAATCTCTAAATATACATACAGTATAAAAATATACAGTTATACTATACTGTCTTTGAACACCCCTTAATGAGATTGGAAAGGGAAAATCTCACCCCCCCCCCCCCCCCCTCAAACGCCATTAACTGCACTCAGTGTATTACAGTAGTAATAGTAAAACTCAAAGTTGTATTTCCTCCCATGAAATTGAGTTCGGCTGTTTTATTTACTGTAATTTAAAGTAAGTCTTGCAGCCTATTACTGCAGGCACCACTACTGGCTACTCGCCTCACTAGATGCCTACGCCCGGCCAGCCGGCGGCAGTTGATACTGGTGCCGGCCAGGTTATGTAGTAACAGTTACAAAAACATTAGGCGCGAGTCGGCAACACGCAGCTGATAATACGGAGACTAATGTTTTCAGGAAAGCATCAGGCCTCTACCTCGCCGGAAGCAGTACATTTACCCGCCAGCAGTTGTGTGACTAATTGTATAGGCTGTTCACGATAAATTGAGCACTTTTGAAAGCCCTGCTTAAGATCTACTTGTATGCACGTTGTATCTTCTTCCGCCTTACTTATGTAAAATTAACATTGCCACGGGCCTCAGCACTTAATTCATGCGTCAGTCAAGCGAAAGTGTGAAATTATTAGGAAAGAAAATATTTTACAAATCTGCTCATGTTTACACTTCTATGCATTAGAAAAGCAGAAAGGGAAAGAAATAATTTAAGTTATCAGAAAGGGTCACCTAACACTTTTTATTCGGCGTTAAGATATGGAACTACTTTCCATCCTTCGTTACCAACTTTACTGGGCGCATGTCACTCAGTGCGCCCATATATACACACACACACAGGCAAGGTGACTTAAAAAAAAAAAAAAAAAAAAACTATAAATAAGCTGCGTAAACCAGGAACCATATTTATAAGCTTCCTGAACGCATACGCATACACACAAAATTTCACATTAAAACACCTACACTTGAAGACAGTTCTGCTCTTTCTCCCAGTGTACTCCCGTAAGAATGGTTTCCTTTGATAGCACAACGTTAACGCCGACCCACTTCGTGCATTAGGCCTCTCTCTAATTATGAATCCACAAGGTTTCATTAAGCGACTGCTTGCGTGACGTAGAACGATTTGGACGTTATCTGAAAACATCGTGTCGACGGTACTTCCAGGAGAGTCATTTCCCAGAAGAAACGACGGTGCCTTTTATACAATTCGTTAGCGAATATAGCCCTGCATAACTGCTCCTCGTTTTTTTTATGTGCAGTGTTCGGTGGGACATTGAACAGGCCGCAATACTCTCACGGTGAAAATATTTCCATTTGCACCTTTCCAAAGTATAGTAATCAGCCAAATCAAATAAACCATGGAGCTAAATAATAATAATAATAATAATAATAATAATAATAATAATAATAAGCTTTGGGATTATACGTTTATTTTCGAGCATTCAGCGAGTCTGCCATACCACGATGTACCTGTTAAAAAAAGTGTTCCATCATTTTTATTGAAAAAAAAAAAAGTGAAATTTTTTCAGCACTCTCCGTGCAAGTACGAACATCTTCCTTTTTCAATAACGGGATTCCCGTAAATTGCACAGAACTTTCCGCGAATTAGCAAAACCTCTACGTAGATTTTCTAGTCAGTTTTCCTGTAGGTTTCAAAAACAGAAATCGGCAGAAAAAAAAAAGGGGGGGGGGGAGAGAGTTAGTGGTTAGACTACAATCGGGCTAGATTACAGACGCGGTCGCCCCCAGATTTTCGTACGTGGGAATTGTGCCGGACGATGCAGCTGGTCGGCAGGTTTTCTCGGGGATCTCCCGTTCCCCCCGCCCGTTCATTCCGGCGCAGCTCCATACTCGCATCACTTCACCCTCATCGGCTCTCCAGACCTCGACGTTAAGAGCCACCTAAATCTCTTCACCCACGGGAGGAGGGAAGGGGGGGATCTTCGATTTTCGTTATGTGGGAGTTTCACTGTGTAGAAAAAAAAAAAAAATCTTTACAGTGTTTGAAATATTTTATTCTCGAGCGAGTTCCGACCACGAATCAAAAGTTTTTGGGGTCCATGACTTTGCCACTCACCTGTGAACATTGTCCGTCGTTAGGAAACTGCGTTCCTCGCTGGCAACCTTTCAATTTCAAAACCGTTGCAAGTTTTCTGGAGAACCATTCGCCCGTAAGTGTTACACTAAGCAACGTTGTGTGTTCCTTTAACGCACATATGGCTATTATGTCCTAACAATCGATAAACACGCATGGATAACCTACTTTCAGTCAATGTAAGCAGATATATCAGACTAGTACTATTCACGAATTTGTTGCACATAACACCGTTTCCGACACTCTACAAGTACTTTTACGGTCATAGGTGGTATAGTCCATTCGCTGTTACTCCTAACTTTTCTTAACCCCTGCTAAAGTCCTACACTTCCATGTTATTCCTCCGGCTCGTGTAAACAAAGCTTAACTAGGCCTAGAAAGGATGCCCGACGCTGTGACGATGAACCCACCCCACCCCTCCCAACCCATCCCCTGCCCGGGCTGACACACTCGTTGCCTCCTGATCCCCCTTTCAGGGAAACCCGTGAATAATGGACAGCGGCCGTCGGGCTGTCGCACTACTCGGCGCCTTGCTTGCGTCACGGCCCCTCTTCCCCGCAGGAGGTTTCGACGGGTCTGGCGACGACGCAAATATGTTCTGGTGAGACTGGCTGGAGCCTCAGCCCTGCTCGTGACAGCGCGCAAGTTACAGAGAATTCTGGCGACGGCCTACTGCCGCGGCCCGGCGGATGGCAGTCTTTGACGGAGGCCATCTGGCCGAGCGTGCAAGCGAAGATAAATGCGAGACGACGGCGGCGAAAACGGAGTGTTCGTGGCGTGAATGGACGAAAGGGTGTGAAATCGACCAGTGAAGCCTACTGTGCTTGAGGGCGCTTGGAGGACTCTAGAACATTGCGACTGGCGGGACATGGACTGAACTGAGGTGGGACTGAATGGAAGTGCAATACGGATTTTACTATAAATATTCGAACTGACAAACATAGACGCATAATTTACAAAATAATTGAATAGGTTGAGATACACTGTCTATTGGGACTAATCTTAAATTATTTAATTTCACTGGTTTCGTTGTGGTAATTATACATTTAATTGGAGACATTAAATGTAACAGTGAGTGATATCAATCTACTGTGAGAAGTTGAGTTGAGAGAATTTAGCTGTAGTTATCGTAAATAAAATTAGAAAATTATAATTATTTAATTCGATTGAGACCTCCATCCCTGAATGCACTTGGTTTAGCCCACTTAATTTCTAGAGCGAGAAATTGTAACATTATAATAAAATATTAAAATTTTTAGTAAAAATATTAGTAAATGTTCAATTCAACCAAAAATAAAGTAATTTTATGTTAAGGAGTTGTGCTAAACAGAAAATTTAACTCGCATAGTTTTGACAAAACTACTGTGACACAGGCGTCCTGTGCTAGCATTCGGAAAATGGTTAATCAGCGTGTCCACTGGAATTCCATTTTGGAACTCCCCGACTTTCCCCTGTTTTCCAGGCACAACCGTGCCATTTTCACCTACCTATTTTCAGGAATACTGAAACTTTCCAATGCCATGTTTTTTTCTCACCTGACAATATATCGGTAAAGTTGAATTAAATTACACTGTAACAAAGCAAGTACGGCCAGCATTTTATTCAACCCATTCGATATTTCTCGCGATACACACTATTGTCTTCACACGAGTGCCCATTACAAACACACAGATGCTTTATTTTGTATGTATGGTGTGTGTATTATTGCCAGTTCACGCACATAAAAATTGAAATTTTAAAATGAATATGCTCATAATTACATTATCCTACATTCACACAACTATAGGCTGGCCACGGTTACTCCAGAACGTTTAAAATAAACCTATGAAAAATGTCACTGCCCTTGCCTGCATAAATTTTGAAAGACACACTAATTGACAGGCGCTCAAGTAAAGTTGGTAACGAAGGTGGGGAAGTGTCCCACGTCGTATTTGTAAAATATTCAATTTCTAAATTATTTCAGTGTTTCACTTGACTGACGCACTGATAAAGCGCTGAGGTCCACGACAATGTTAATTTTACATATGGTGGGAAAATTACTCAATGTGCATACAAGAAAATCTTAAGCAGGGCTTTCGAAAGTGCTCAGTTTACCGTGAACAGCCTTAAGCAATTTTTGCACAGTAGCAATTATTTCCCTTACTTTCCCCTGTCACATGAAATTTTCTGACCTTTCTCTGTTTTCCCCGTGGGTGGACACCGTGTTGATGCTCAGCCGACAGGCCTTAGTGGAGATGGCACCCTTGATGCGTATGGGCACTTAACCGCCCCCGCGCTCCTAGGCCTCGAAACCCGGGACACAGTCACAGGTAGGCGGGTCCCTTAATGCGGCCTCCACGCACGGGATCTCACCGGCATCTCGGGCGAGGAACTCTCGCCTCATTACAAATTAATTCATGCGATCGGAGGCACGTGCAAGCCGTGAAGGAAAGAAAGGAGGTTTTCGTGGTTGAGAAGCAGAATTGTAGAGGGGGGGGGGGGCAGGGGGAAGGTGTAAAAGGAGGGAAAGAACTCGGGCGAACCGAAGAGGATGCGAGCGAGACGTCGTATCAGGAAAGGAGATTGCAGGAGGGGGGAGGGGGTGAACAAGAGGCCGCCAACACCACCGGCCGCGCAGATTTTGAACAATGCATTATGGATGAAACGGGTAGGCGACTAACACGATAAAGTGTGGGGGGGGGGGGTGAGGGGCGGAGCTTTTTACTAAATAACACTGGCGATGGATGCGCGGACGAGACGAACACGGACCCGGGGGGGGGGGGCAAGCGGGGACCCGTGATAAGCAAGACGGGGGGGGGGGAGGCAATTTTAATTTCAAAATACGGCAGTAAGAGCTGGCTCCCTCAGGCCAGACCTTGTTGATGGCAGTGGGGCGTGAATGGGTCAGAAGGGGGGGGGGGGGGTGAGAAGGCCCAGTAGGGAGGTTAATTATTGTTTAGCTGCGTCCGCTGGCTTCCGGCCCGGACAAAGGCGGGGGCGGTTGGCGGCCGAAAAGGCGCAACTTCCTTTCTGGCCGGAGGGCATGTGGAGAAGGGGGGGGGGGATTACCGTGCTATTATAACACGGGGCGTGCGGCGGCAGATAAGGGCGAACACGGTACAGGCACACACCAAACTCTGGTCCGCACGGCAGTTCCCCGCGGGACACCATGCCGCTGTCGTCGACACGTGACACGATCGGCCAGTGCCCTGGTAGACTGCAAAGTATGTTTACAACATGGCATTTACACACTGCTTCAGGTCACGGGCTGTGTTACGCCACAGAAAGGCTATTATTATCGTATTTTGCTTATCCAGGTATTCATCCCCTCCCGGCCACTTAAGAAGAAACAGTATTTTGCCAGAAGTCCTTAAGACAGTGTTTGTGCATCTGCACGTACTCCTTCGGGAATGTAAAATTAAATTATATACAGCCGTCACTTGTTTGAATTTATTGAAGAGGGTAAAAAATATATATAATTAAAAAAATATATATATTGAGGGCTACGCAGTTTCCTTTAAGGCGTTCAAGTGCCCAAAATTACTTTCCATGCTTTTTCAGTATTTTATAAATCTTATTTATTACGTAGAATAGTAGCTTGATGAAAGTATAATAAACATGGGAAATTTATACACAAAATTTAATTACGAGATTTACAGCAAATTCTAATGAACATATTAAGCAAACAAATTTTAAATTTTGGGTAATTATTACATGTTACTGTAGTTCCACATAATTGTTAGTGTCATTAGAATAAAATAAACAAATTTCATAGGAATTCTTCAAATGGTTCAGCTGTAATTTTATCTTACGTTTTACAGTAAAATTTAAATTCAGAATAGCCAGAAATTAAACACTAATCGCCGGCGAACAATGTGCCCGACTTCTTCGTGGCGTTCCGACGACTTCAACAAACACTTTAGCTGAAATCAAACACTGTGCAACTTTTGTAAATTTGTTTGGCACAAAATTTAAGGTTAGAATGCTAATAATTCTCCTATAAAAATCTGCTAAATTATTTTTAAACTGATTTGACATTTTTATAAAGGTGTTATTGATATTGAATCACACAATTGCGAAAGAAAAAAAAATCGGAAATAAAATTGTTGCCACTTGAACAGCCTTAAGGGAAATAACGAAGATACAAAATTGCATACGTACGTAAATCTATTGGCATCTATACATAGTATAAAACAAAATCGCCGGGCTGCGCGCGCGCGCGTGTGTGTGTGTGTGTGTGTATTCGGATAAGCTTCCAAACTACCGCAATGAGTAAGTACAAATAATTCATTCTTAATTATTTTTTCCTGAAAGTGATTTTTCTTGAAGCGCTGTCTTCGAAAATGTCCTAATATGAATTCCTGGAAATTCATATCACAGAGAAATTTACAATTCAATTATAATAGCACAACGTAACTTTCGTTTGATGTTTTCAGGAAACTCCTTAAAAAGAATAGTAACAGAATATTGCCAAATGTATAGTTTGAGAAAATTTCAACCCCCAACTAGGCCTGGCTCCCCCACATGTGCAAACTCCACATTAAACCAAAATGTTTAGGCCTTCATAACTGCAATTAAAAATGTATTTTACATTGGTCAGATGGTGGTCGAGGTGACAAAACCATTAGCTTTAGAGCACAATAATCTAGGTTCGCGCCCATGATAAGCCAAAGACATGCCATTTGTGCACTAACTTGAAGTTAGTTTAGTGTGTAACGCGCCCTCTGCATATAGCAGGGCTTTGTAATGCGCCCTCTGCATATAGCAGGGCTTTGTAATGCGCCCTCTGCATATAGCGGGGCTTAGTTTGTAATGCGCCCTCTGCACATAGTGGGGCTTAGTTTGTAATGCGTCTTCTAATTACGGCAGGGCTTTGTTTGTAATACGCTCTTTGCACATTCGTAACACCACATTGTAAGTTCTAGTATACGCAATCTGATCATATATTATAAAAATATAAAATTTCTATGCAGGTAATGGGATGGATGCATAGCAACATTGGACGAGTTTGGTTATTTCACTGCGTAAAAACTTACCTATTCATACATCCCTATTACACGTGTTTTGTACTGGTGTGATTTAGCTCAAAAAAAAGTTTTTCTGTGTATAATAGTTGGCTTGGAGTCACTTGGGTGCCAACTCTGGCTCACTATCTCTCTTATACTGTCGCGTGGGTGGATCTCTACTATGAAGCTGCAACTTACAGACTCACCAACTTCTACACAGCTTTCGAAAAGGAGTCTTCCATCAGGAAATGTTGAAATGTTGGGGGGGGGGGGGAGGAAGGGGGTGAAATCCGGATGCCATTTTCCTTCCACGACACCATGGGCTGGCGGCCTTTCAATTTCGTTACTTGAATGAATATCGGAACGGATCACAAAATTCCAGCCAGCGATGGAGAATCCTTCGAAGGAGTTAAATAAAAAAGTGTCAATAAACAAAAACGTAGCAGAAAACAAGCGGCGATGAAAGGAAACTGCGAGAGAAGAAAAAAGTGTGGTACGGAGGCGCGACTGACTGAAGAAACCAGAGATAAACAAAGCCGGCTGGGGAGTGGAAGAGCGAGTGGGTGAGTTGGGGATGATTAGGTGGAAGGGGAAAAAAAAAGGGGGGGGTAGAGAAGCGATGCGAGAGCGTAGACCTGCTGCTTTTTGAAGGGCCGGAAAAACTTATTTGGCGCCCCGAGCACACGAGCCAATCCGAGTTGAGTCCCGGCCGGCTTGGCTCTGGTGTTGGGTGGAACGTTTATTGCTTTCCTGCGGGCGGCGGGCGTCTCGTAACAAGTGATTACTTTCACCTCTCCCCCCTTCACCAAGCCAAACAACTCAGTTATATCAGCTGAGACGCCTGGCCGTACTGTGACTGCGTCAGCTGTTCATCCGCGGTTTACGAATCACCACCCATATGACGCTTCAACAAAGCCTTTCTCAATGCCACAAAGGGCGAAGATGGTTAGATCTTGTCCACAGTTAAATAAAAAAGATAGTGAACCTGTGTAAAAAAGAATACCGGCCGTAAATTCATACGTTAAACCGTGGACACTTAAGCAATGGCGACACCTAATAATAATACATTTCAAATATACATATTTATTAATTTATTTCAAGCCCCTTACGATCCAATATAAAATATACTCTTGGATATGGGATTTGAAAAACGATATATGATACGAACTGTACAAAATATTATCTACTGGCTTAACTAAGATAACTTAAGCTAATTGAAAATAGTACTCAACATATTTCAGTAAGTACACTTCTGCATATTGTAACATTTGACAATTACATACACACACTTGTTATATATATGTATATATGTATATCTATGTATATATATATATATATATATATATATATATATATATATATATATATATATATATATATATATATATATATATATATATACACACACACATAGACACACACATGTATTGGAAATCACTTCTTTAATATGTGGAAAATATTCATGAATATCTGTTAGAATATAACAGCAATGTGCATCCGTATTTCATTTCCATATAAATGCTGAATTTCACACGATGGGCCGACAGTACAAACGAAGTACAGTTTTCAAAAGTGTTTAAGTAATTACTTATACAACGAGTGTCTGGTATTGGTGAACCACAAACAGCGAATCGTCACAAGGAATTGTCTGGGTTGTAAATGGAGCCACCTCCTCCTCCCTACATCCTCGCGCAGCACGTGTGCTGATGGTCGGTGTAGAACCCACTAACACACTGATCCCCTCTGAAACATGACGAACATGCACGACTGCAAGAGTCGATAAACCCGCACGAATGACCCATGTACAGAAGATCAAGGAGATGTGAAAGTCTGCGAAATCCACCCCTTCCCCTTTTTTTCCACGAAAAAAAAGAAT
Source organism: Dryococelus australis (assembly GCA_029891345.1). Lineage (NCBI taxonomy): Eukaryota > Metazoa > Arthropoda > Insecta > Phasmatodea > Phasmatidae > Dryococelus > Dryococelus australis. The sequence goes on along the minus strand of CM057001.1, from coordinate 80,680,485 downwards.
CTTGCACGAAGGCCGTTTTGCAAAGACACCCAGTCGTTACGACGGTGCGGCCATTATCTATACTTCAAGGAAATGTCGGGCATAACCAGCCTGGTCCGGCCTAAGCAGTCTCATTCTCCTAAAACTAACAGTTTTTTTTAGGTTGAGAGGGAAGGTTTGATTCTCGCGGGAGCACAATTGAGTTATGGCCACTAAGATAGGTTTGGGGGGGGGGGGGGTAGATAATTGTGGTGGCTACCACCAATGTCTAGGACATAAAATTGTATTCTGCGTTAATTATTGAGATTTGTTCAGAAATGAGCAGTATGTCACTCAGATTATTAAATAACTGTAATATAAACGGCGTACCTTTATTTGTTTACCAAATGGAATAAATGGGAATGATTTTTGTTAACCTGCTGAGAATGACTACAGAAACGACAGCAGTTGAAAAGCAATACACAATCGTCTCTAGAATATGATTAAACGATGTTCTATGGCCAAACAAAGTCTTATTCACAAACATTTATATCAAAAATAAGTCAAGCCCCCGTCACAGACTCAAATTTTTCCGTCGAAAAGCGTCCAATAAGTCTGGTCAACTAAAGTCGGGCAGATGTGACGTCAGTGAAACGTCACGAACGCCGCCATATTTGTCAAAGTTGGATGACTCCAGTTTTCCATCTAATAGTTGGAAGATTGGATCGGTTCCAAAATTGTTTCTATGTTTGACGGGCTCAACCACTTAAGATCGTGCGCGACCAAAATGGCCGTTTCCTACGTTACGAAACCTTAAAATAACGAGCAAATGCTGGGAACGAAATAAGGTTGTGGAGATAATTAACAGGAACTGCTTGAGCATTGCACACAGTACTAAGGAATCGGAGGCATTAAATTTCATTGTGCAGGCAACATCTCTGGTAAATAAAATTTGAATTTGGTACAGTAGAGAAAAAGAATCCCAACAATAGTTATTTTTCCTGTAGTGGACGGCATGGAAACACGACAGCAGGATCTCAATTGGAAATTAAAAAATACATTAAATCCTTTTTGGTAAACCAAAATTGACAGCGTGGCATTTCCAAACACGTTCAAAATTATTTTGTAATATTTGTAGGAAGGAAAAATTTAATGGGTGTACTTCGCTTTAAAATTTTATTGTCAAATATATCTGAAGGCGAAAATTTGACGTGTGTGACGGGAGCGAAGTGACAAAGTATGTTAAATACAAGATGGCGTGGAACTCTCCTCCCCTTGCCAAATACACTGAGAAAAGGATTTTGTTATGATTGTTTGCCGCAACCAAATTAACTTTGAGTGTAGGGGCAGTAAATTATTTTGTTGTTGAAACCAAGTTATTTATAGTTCTTATTCGGTTACCATAAACAAAGATTTGGTTGGCGCAAATAAACATTTGTTTGGCCCTACGTACATTATAAAGTTTCGATTAAAATTTAAAAAAATGGAGCGCGACCGAGATTTGAACCTACAATAAATCACCTGCGTCCGAGCTCCATGCCTTAGAAACCTCAGTTAAAATGGCTACAAGGCTGTTCACTTTAGAAATGAACCTTAAAAAAGTCACTGTCCCTGCTTGCATAAATTTTAATGGGCGCACTGAGTGACATTCGGCTAGTAAAGTTGGTAACGATGGATGGAAAGTAGTTTCATGTTCAAAGGTCGAATAAAAAGTTTTCAAGTAACCATATGTGATATCTTAAAATTATTTTTTTTCGCGTTGTTTTTTTTTTATGCATCGAAGTGTAAAAATGAGCAGATTTGTAAAGTATTTACTTTCTTAATAATTTCACAGTTTCATTTGACCGACGCATGAATAACGTGATGAGACCCATGGCAATGTTAATTTCACATAAGGCGGAAGAATAAACAACGTGTATACAAGTAGATCTTAAGCAGGGCATTCAAAAATGCTCATTTAAAAACGGACAGCCTATACTGATGAAATTAGTATGTTTTTAAGTACCTACAATTCAAATACTGGACACCGTGCGCAAAAATATTTCAATCTTAATAGCTCCGTTTTTTATTTTCCTGTTGAACTTAATTCTGTTAGGATGTTTATACCATTATAAAGAATCAATAAATTCACTCACAAACACTTACTATTCTAATTGTTACAAAAAAATGCAAAAAAAAAACCCTCGATCTGTATTTCTGAGCGAAGAAAATCAAATTAATGGCCAATCAAATATATATCTACAGTTTATTACACTAGATATTTTGTTAACTTGTCTAATTTCTGTTGGTCCAACACAGAGATCTTTTATACAAGCGATTTTTGTTAAATTAACAAAATTAATTTTGCTGCTTACCCAGTTTTCTTTATTCAAAAAAATGTTTCGTTGGGGCAACTAAATATATTTTTGGCTCAATACAAACAAACATGGTGTCGGCTATTCTCACAGTGTATGCAAACTAGGACAGATAATACTTAAAAAAAAAAAAAAGAACATTCGTACGTCAATTGGATCTTGCCCACCGCGTATGCTCTCTGGAAACTAGAACCAAATACAATAGTGTATTTGTTAGAAATAACTGAAATACTACAGAAAAAAAAAAGAAAATACAATGCAGCCGCTAGCAAATAAAACAAAAGCACAACAGTCCCCTAGTTACAAATTTGTATCGAAAATAAAAATTTGGGTATGGGCAACCTGGTCAAAATAAACACACCAAAAACATGTAAAATGATCATCTGAAGGCAGGAACTCGAGGCTAAATTGTTTCTTTGTATTATCTAACGCTCTTTTCTGTCCCGTTACGATCTTGTATCTGTTATTTCGCCACGCTCCTTGTCCGATTGGATTAAAATTTCTCATATCTATTAATTGCTTTTGTGGTATGTGGTATAGAGGGTTTTTATATTGGCGCTGTTTTTTTACTTGTCTATTTTACTATTGTTCTGCACAACTCCTGGATTGTTGGAATTTTTCGTTTTTTTAATTCCGATGCTTGCGTACTTGGCATATCTGAACACATGCTCTCGACCAAGCATCAGGAAGGGATTGGTGGCTCTATCTTAGCAAATCATGACATTTTCACTTAACTTCCTTGCATTGCTAAAGAAATCTCCTTCCTTTTACGGGAAAGCACCGATAAAAATTTATCCAGAAGTGTCCGTAAACTCTTCGTAAAATTACGGACACATTGATTTTCAGAAACGGACTTTCCGTAAATTTCACGGAACCCCTCCGTTAATTTCCAAGTTAATTTTCTGTACTTTCCGATTAAAATAAAAATAAATAATTAAAATGCCTTTAATTTTTATGTGGGTGTTCAATCTTGTATAAAAAAGGATGTTAAAAAAGTTAAAATATCTTGTACTTAAGCGAGGTTTGAACCCGAGTCAAGGAATTACCAGTCCACTCTATTAATTATTTTTTTTCGTCATAGTTTTCGTTGGTGTGGTTTTAGTTGTTGAACTCAAGCGAGACCATCTTGTTAACAAATTCCCAGCACGACAAGCTAACTGAAAATCTGCCGCGTTGGAGGCACCGGGGCGCGAACTCGCGACCCTCCGACTACAAGTCGGCCACCCTACCTCTGAGCTATGGAGGCAGAGTCCATTCACCTACAACTCTCACTTGAAAATTGTGGCATAACTTTTATATTTGTATTCAAAATACACAAGCAAAACTTCAGTTTCTATTAAATTTAGTGTATTTTTAGTGTTGCCAAATGTTATGGACGACTGATATTTTTTAATGTTTAAAAGAATAGGCCATAGTCGCGTGGATAACCTCAACTTCAGCAGAAACGATTATTTTCTTGTTACAGTGGCAAAGAAATCTTCGTGTAGAATCAGCATTGTTCGTCCCCGTAACTAGAAGCCAAAGGGAATACGGAGACTTTCCGTATTTTGTATTTACGGACTTTCCTCCGTTTTTCGTCATTACTGATTGCCTTTCCGTATATACACTGTACATTTCCGTAAAACATTCCGTAAATATACGGAAATTTTTAAGTGTGCATACTGTTACGACTGCTAAATTTAGGACGTTAGTCTTGCTATGATACAATCCTTAACCCAAGTGTATCTTAAGGATGTCCAACTCTTCGTACTAGGAAAATATACCAATTGTGCACCATAATTCACTGACATGTTTTCATTAAAGTTAATAGCGCAAGATAGGCCTAGACTATACAAAACAGAACATATACATAATAAAAATTGCTAACTGGCAAGTTTTTACATACTCTCCATTCGGAAGTGAGAAACTTGGCCCGACTTGCAGCAAAGAACGGAAACTTCGCTACGATGGCATTGTGGCTTTGTGCCGAGGAGCGCGACGACGAATTATCGGGAGACTATAAATCCGCTGATAGAGAGGAACGAAGGACCCGCATTCCGCTCACACGCAGCAGTTTATCTTTCCGAGATTCCCACAATCCTTTGTTCGGCCGTGACACAAATAAAACATCTCTCCCCTTTATCGTGGAGAGAAGTGACCGACTTGTCTTCAATCATGACTTGAAATCCTGGAAGTTACTTGAAACAGAGTCCTGCTCCACAAACACAAAGTTCTGGCATCTATCTCCGTCTAATTAAACACACAAGAAGTTATTGGAAGAAAGCCGTGGAGCCATAGCATTACTCAGAATATTATTGATGGTCTGTGCATTTTTGACGAAATACATTCAACCTATGTTCTGTGCTTGTTCAGGTGATTATGTGGATACTGTGAAAGCCACAGCAGTTTTACTGACAAATATCGTAACATATACTTCATTTAAGCCACTACAAACGCTATGTTATTATGTAACTCTTAATTGTAGTATCAAAACTGATTTCGTTTACAAACAAGACTACAAAAATTAATATCAATAATTAAATCAATGCATGGCCAATGGCCTATATTAAGTTCAAGTATGTAAAAAGAGAAGTCTAATTGTTATAAGTGAAGAGATTTGGGCTGCTCTTAATAGCGAGGTCTTGAGAGCCGATGAGGATGAATTGAAGTGAATGTGGAGCGGCGCCGAGATGAGGGGGCGTGGGAAACGGGAGATCCCCGAGAAGACCCGCCGACCAACGGCATCGTCCGGCTCAATTCCCACTTGCGAAAATCCGGTGACCCGGCCGGGGATAGAACCCGGTTCGCCTTGGTGGAAGGAGAGCGGGATAACGGCTCACCCACCGTGGCCTCTCGAATTGTTATAAGCTTAACCACATTAGTAATGGCACGTGCGTTGATTAGTGGGACAGTAAGGCCTTCAGTGTGATTTCTATGTTTACCTATCACAGCAATTTAACAGTTACATACCACACATTTCATTTGCGTTCTTTCAGGAGAGTATGTACAAAAAAACCGTAGAGCGTATTTTTACCGGAAACATGCCGAAAGTAGCTTCAACATATTCCTTCCCTTATATATATTACATTGTTCTTTTAGTAAATGCGGATATACTTGATCCTAGGAAAGAGTAGTGTCTATGCTTGTCATAGAGATCCCCTGCGAACGTTACGTGCCACGGTACCACTGGGCGCTGCAGGCGAAATTTATCGCGACAGAACTGTTATAATCCCAGGAGTCGGTGCTCTCAACTGTGCACCGGGCGTGCGAATCCCTACTCCCACCGTACCATCTCGTCCCTACAAACCGCCACGCCGACAAATGCCATATATTCCGCCTCCCCCTTCCCCATTCCATTTTACCGGCCACTGGATATTGGCCACTCGATACTCGTGTGATGTATAACCATGACCAGACCTTTCCCGCGCGGAAGAGAGCCCGCTCAGCTGGCATCAAGAGCTAACACAACCGGCGCCCTACCCTCCCCCCCTTCACATTCTAAAATTGGTCTGTCACAGCGAGTTGTAGCGTCCATCTTCTTTGCCCCTGCAGAACTTCCGAGAACGGCTTACACACCTTTGGCCATGCGTTTTTTCCCAAGTAAAATCGGCTTCTTTCATAAGCATACACAGACGTCAAAACCATTTTGCTGGAAGGAGTTGGGGGGGGGGGGAGGCAAGGTCTTTTAGAGAATTTGGCGCCTCTGGCGAGGTAAAATTCGCCCTCCCCAAAATGTTGCTTTGGGATAAATTATCACCGTATTCTTTCTACCTACCAAGATATACATGCACTTACATAACACTACTTTTTTAATGTTTGAAATAATATGTCTTAGTAGCGTGGTTAACGTAACTGCCGCAGAGATGATAATTTTCTGGTTAGTGTAGTGCAGAAGAGAGGTAAGTGTAAACTCGACTATGATCGCTCCAGAAACCCGAAGTAATGGCAAATATACGGAAACATTCCGTATTCAGTATTTACGGAGCTCAACTCTGTTTTTCGGCATTACGGACGGCGTTTCCGTACACATTTAATGTACATTTCCGTAAATAAACGGAAATGTTTAACAGTGCAAGATGGCATTCCTAACCCCAGAGCATGTAACACTGGATTCGATTCTTTTTCTTTGTAGGTCGGTTATAGATCTAAAATCGTCGTGGTGGGGCATGCCTAACAAACTGTTGTCCTGTAGAGACAAACTAACATACGTGTGGTTGAAGTTTAACTTACCCCCGAATGCATTTGCGAAATTCCTTTGAATCCCTGTACCGATATTTGTGTAAAGACAAACACCACCTCGCTTTCTTACATATGCATATATACATAAATACATACATACATATATATATATATACATACATGCGTATACATATACATACATGCGTATACATACATGCGTATACATATACATACATGCGTATACATACATGCGTATACATACATGCGTATACATATACATACATGCGTATACATATACATACATGCGTATACATATACATACATGCGTATACATATACATACATGCGTATACATATACATACATGCGTATTACATATACATACATGCGTATACATATACATACATGCGTATACATATACATACATGCGTATACATATACATACATGCGTATACATATACATACATGCGTATACATATACATACATGCGTATACATATACATACATGCGTATACATATACATACATGCGTATACATATACATACATATATATATATACATACATGCGTATACATATACATACATATATATATACACATACATGCGTATACATATACATACATATATATATACACATACATGCGTATACATATACATACATATATATATATATATATATATACATACATGCGTATACATATACATACATATATATATATACATACATGCGTATACATATACATACATATATATATATACATACATGCGTATACATATACATACATATATATATATACATACATGCGTATACATATACATACATATATATATATACATACATGCGTATACATATACATACATATATATATATATACATACATGCGTATACATATACATACATATATATATACATACATGCGTATACATATACATACATATATATATATACATACATGCGTATACATATACATACATATACATACATATACATACATGCGTATACATATACATACATATATATATATATATATATATTACATACATGCGTATACATATACATACATATATATATATATACATACATGCGTATACATATACATACATATATATATATATACATACATGCGTATACATATACATACATATATATATATATACATACATGCGTATACATATACATACATATATATATATATATATACATGCGTATACATATACATACATATATATATATATATACATGCGTATACATATACATATATATATACATTTGTATACATATATGTGTATACATATACATATATATATACATTTGTATACATATATGTGTATACATATACATATATGTGTACACATATATATACATATGTGTATACATATACATATATGTGTACACATATATGTATATGTGTATTCATATATATACATATACATATATGTGTATACATATAGGTGTATACATATAGGTGTATACATATATATACATATATGTGTATACATATATATACATATATGTGTATACATATATATACATATATGTGTATACATATATATACATATATGTGTATACATATATATACATATATGTGTATACATATATATACATATATGTGTATACATATATATACATATATGTGTATTCATATATATATATACATATATATAATTCAACACACAAGTCGCAGGAAACCGCTACATGCAATTTCACTGTCGGGTGTTCAGAAATGGAATCGCGGCAACTATGCGCAGGAGTGGATAATTTCTCTGTGAAAGTTAATTCCAGTGGTAAAAAAAAAAATTTTTACCGGCGTACTTCGCTAGTAAGTAATCGCTAGCCTGGCACGTAGCATGACTAGCGCCCATGCCGCCAGGGACGGGTACTTCTGGTCGCGGATCGAAAGGTGAAAGGTGCGCTATATGGACCCGTGTCACGCTACCACAGGCGGGAGAAGTGCTCGAGTGCGGAGACAAAAACGAGGAGTGTCAGGTGGGAACATTTCGCTAGAACAGCCAGGTGTTGCAGTTCTGATTCTCTCTATCGAGAGGGGCGGTCACACACCAGGCCTCCGTTCGAATTCGCCAGCGAAGGGCTCTTAAGGATCTTGCACAACAGAAAAGCTTGTCATTATCGTTTCCTTTCCTGGAAAGTCAAACTTAAGGTAATTAAAAATCTTTTCTGCAGTCTTCGTAAAAAATTGTTTATATTGTTATGTAACTAATTATATATCGCAGAGAAATATTCTAAAGCACCTGTTTTTTTTATAAGCTTTTAGTGTTCAAATTAAAATTCCATTTCAAGCAAAAAACGTGCTTGTTACTTTATTCATAAGTATCAATTTACATTTTTCTATTCGCATAACATACATTTCGCATTCCTTTAAATTGTACGAGATTTGTTCAATTTACAGAGATGAAAATCGCTTTTCATAAACAAATATTCATTCCACATAACATGCGATAGATTTTCGGCAAAATGGTTGCTTGACTTGGAATTTAAGTTTCAATTTTTCGAAATCTTTCACAGTTCCATTGCGTCAAGCTCCATGGGAAAAAACATGACGAGAAGCAAACGTAAAGTCAAAACGTGAGTGAACAGATTTGGACGGCTCTTAAAATCGAAGTCTTGAGAGGCAAGTAACATGTGATGGGGTGACAGTTACATTTTAAGATGAGATATTGTAAGGATGCTTGTTTTCAGTGCGAATACACGCCTGCGTGAACGGCGCTATATTTCCTGGTTTGCAACGAGGTTTCCCGGGTTTCAGCAGGCGACGATAAGGGGCAACTATTGCTGCTGGCCCGTGATTGGATGTTGGTTTTCTCGCCAGTGCTAATATTATTGTGTAAATGCGGCGCTGGCGTCGTAAAGTGCGCGCGCCAATCGTATGGACGGTGCTGGAGTGTAGGTCTCTTGGGGAGTGTATGGCCGAGAGTAGGGATATCGAGCCGTATAAATTTGCGCGCGCGAGCAGCCTCAGGGATATCGCCCCCAGCCGGCGTGCTAGTAGCTACTCCTGGGTGATGTGGTTCCGCCCTGAGAATGAACTTCGAGAGGTCAACGCTGCGAGGAGTTAAGTAAATTTGCTAGTCGGATTTCGAAAAATAATGCTATCGACATATGATTTGCGACGAGGGACTTCAGAAAAATTTCTACCTGGTTGGGAACTCTTGAGAAATTTTCTATCTTGTGTCAGTGTCGAACTTAGTCTCTGGAAATGCGCATATGGGAACTTAGCCGGAATAAGCATGGCGGAAGGCGCTTAGAAAAAAATACAAGACTTAAGTGAACTTTGTCTCGCATGCTTGTGGTTGAGGATAATTGGTGAGAGACTGTGCAAACTTTCTCGGCGTGTTCGATGGAAGATTAGAACATAAGTCATTTTTCTAGCAGTGCGGCCTTATGCGCCGATATTCTCTGTGATGAGATGAGAGGTTGGACTGCCGTTATGCCCGTGGTCTATTTTGGACTTAGAAAACTGTGCGAGAATAATATAGGAAGATGAAATTAATGAGGGCACATGAGTGCTGTTTTTCCCAGAGAATTAAGCAGGAGAAATTAGTTACCTTTTGTTTTACTTTACTTTGAATGAACGTGACAGCTAAAGGTTGTAGTAGTAGGGGTGCAGTGACCCTGCTACTCAGCTGAGTGGGAAGTAGTGCGTTTTTTTTTGGAAGAAGGGCATTGGACTTAGCGGTGGCGTGGAAGAAGACGTGGATTTTGGGATTGTTCGAAGCTTGGCTAGTAAAAATGGGACTGGATTGGTACATGTGCGTGCTCTGTTGGTCTGTGGAAATGTTATGCATGGGTAGAGGAGAGGAAAAGCCTTAGTGGTACGGAGAATATCTCTGTTTCCTACTCTTTCACCATACTGAGTGCATTGGTGTACGAGTGGAGTCAAGGGGGCAAGCCTGTACCTTGGTATCGGTGGGGAGCGTATCCTCAGGCTTCCTTGGCAGAGAGGAGAGAGAGAGAGAGAGAGAGAGAGGAGAGAGAGGAGAGAGAGAGAGAGAGAGAGAGAGAGAGAGAGAGAGAGAGAGAGAGAGAGAGAGAGGAGGAGAGAGAGAGAGAGAGAGGAGCAGAGAGAGAGAGAGAGAGAGAGAGAGAGAGAGGCAGAGAGAGAGAGTGCGTGTGCGTCTGTGTAGGTCCTAGGGCAAGCCGCCACGAAAGTGGAGAATTTCGGGAAGCGTATCCCCAGCCCGAAAGTCTTGAATGGTGCTGTGTTGGTTGTGGAAGAGTGATGGGTTGGGTGAGAAAAATAGTGTGTTCTCCCGGATGATCTTCAAAGGGGAATATATTGTAATTCTGAAAGGCAAAAATTAAGAGACCATCACTCCAGCGGGCGTTCTCACTGGTTTTATGTGCGGTAGTGTATTAAATTGGTGGAAAATATCAAATGTAGATGGAAACACCCTGCGAGGTGAAATGGAAGGAAGATTTTATAAATTTTAATGTGTATTGCGTTAGGATAAATAAATCTTTGTACTAAATGAGTTTTTAAACTGTGCAAAAAGAAATGTGAAGCATACGAGTGCCGAGATTTAATATGTCTTTTTAAAAGAAAGTTTGAAGCAAGCAAGCTGCCATTTTTCTGATATGGGGCATACTAATTAGTGGTTGCTTTATCAAGATGTCTCTTTGTAAAATACATATTTTAACTGTGTGGCGAAAGCAAAATATTTTTAAGTGTTTTTGTAAAGGAAGGTGCTGAAGGAAGAAATAAGTATTTATGGTAAATTCTAATTGGGCAGAGAAGTGAAATATTAATGTTAAAGGTTTTTTTCAAAGAAAATGTTAAAAGTTTGATTATGTCTTATAAATCCTATGATTTGAGAATTTTATGCAGTGTGTGTTTTACTGATATTTTGAGAGACTATAGTAAAAGCGATTAAATTGAAATTTTCAGCTTTCTGTTGAAGTAGTGGTAGAGTCCTTTTCCCAGATATTCTGAATAAGGTAAAACGCACTCGCATTAACAAAGTACTCCTGATCTGCTATTATTGTATAGTGTGATGTTGATGTTCTATGTACCCTTCCCTATCCTGAGTGAGTTTAAGAAAGGCAGAAAAGAGGGTTGGTTGTGATATAGTGCTCCAGGAGTTGAAGCAAATAGATAAGCACGAGGAGAAAAACTTTGAGAGAGGCGCTCTTTTAGTTGAATAAGCCACTATATATCACCGTCGGAAATACGCCTCGCGAGGCATGATATTCCAAACCACGGCTGACTTTACCAGGTGCAGCCTTGAGCACATCTGGGTTTATAGCACTTTACAACAACGTTGCCAACATATTTCTAACATTTCTTTGACGTTCACCGCTCAATGACGGGAAGCTGTTTTTTTTTTGTTGTCAGCACTTAAAACTACTTTTATCAAGTTATTCTGACAACCGTGTGTTATCAACACAATGTTGCTGACAACACTGCGCCGGTGAAGACTCGCCTTTGAGCTTAAATTATCTTGTCGCCTGGTGAATGCCCTCGTAACATGCGTTTTTATCTCATCAGTACGGCCAACAAGGCAGCATTGACGACTGTAGTGAACTCGAGGTCGCAAAAATACAGCGGCGAAAAAAACAGCCACGGAAATGTAGCATTTCCGCAACTCATTTCGGTTTATTGTTCCCAGCCAACGCGATTCTAACAAACATACGCAACGTTGCCATTGTCACTGAAATTCCCTTACGCGCATCTTTTTTTATACTGAAGTAAAAAGTAATTTCAAGTCATTCAAAAATGGCGCAGAACACGACCGGGGGGGGGGGGGGTGGAGATTAAACACCTTTGAAAAAATGTCTACTTTATTCCCCCCAGGACATTCGCGCAAAAATTTATTATTTTTTAAATGGTGGATGGAATTAAAATTTAAATGTCAGGAGTATCGCATATTCCAACATGGTTGTAGCTGTGCTTTTAAAAAAAAAAGCGTCACAGATATTCTGAAAGCAATCTGCTTTTTTATTTCAATACAAACTGCGTATTCCTGCCGCACTTTTATAGTGTTATCTCACCACGACTATCAGTTCTGCAAGTGGTAAGATTACCTGTGTGCATTTACACCAAAACACTCGCGCACGGTGTCTGAACAGCCGATGCACGCATGAAAGTCAACAATCTTTCAGTTCTGTGAAAACGAAAGGAAAAAAATATCTTGATAAGGTACTGAAAATAATCGTCAACACTTGCGGAGTTCTAAGAAAGCTGCTTAAGAACGTGCGTCACATGTCAGTCAAATCAGTGACGCAGTCTGTCATGACTCTGAAGATTATGCAGGCATCGTTGCGCGTGGGTCTAACATTAAAGGAGGTAGTGCTAATGGAGGGTCGTAGTGTTCAACTTTGTCGCACAATTATTTGATAATTCTATTTTCAAAATGCATTTAAAATGCTGTTTTCCGACAATTTCGAAATGGCTTTGAAGATTCAGTCCTAAAATAAATAACCTTCCGTTATGAACAAGAAACTTTGAAGCTTTGTCCTCCATTGTCATCGCTGAAAATCTCGAGTAATCATTTGAAAGCATTTCTAGCATGTTGGAGGTACACAGAAATGCTGGTGTAGGCTGTCCACGGCAAAATGAGTACTGTTGAAAGCCCTGCTTTAAGATCTACTTGCATGCACGTTGTGTATTCTTCTGTCTTATGTAAAATTAACGTAGCCATGGGCCTCATCACTTTTTCATGCGTCTTTCAAATGAAACTTTGAAATTGTTAAGGTAGTAAATATTTTACAAAATTTGATCATTTTTGTATTTCGATGCATTAAAAAAATTGAAAGCTAAAGAAAGAATTTAAATGACCGCAAAAGGTTACCTAATTTTTATTCGACGATAAGATACGGAACTACTTTCCCTTCAGCGTTACCAACTTTACTGACAGCATGTCGCTCAGTGCTCCCGTTAAAATATATGCAGGTACGAGCAAAGTGACATTTTTTTCCAGGGATGAGTTCAAAAGTGCTCACTTTATAGTGAACAGCGTTTAAGCTGATGACTCGTAGCGACTAATCGCGTGGTACCGTAAACTGGAGTTATAAACAAATATTATTCTTCCCTTGTTACTTCCATGTATGGTGTGAGCGCGCGCACAAGCAAGCGCATATGTTATACCTGGTTCACATGCACGCAGATCACGCGGTAGCAGACAGCGGAAACCGAGGACGGCTTCTGATTGGCTGTTCTAGTTTTCCGCTCCGTCTGGTCGGCGTGATCGGCGTGCATGTGAACCAGGCTTTATACGGCAGCCAAGTTAGGCCTGCTCACTGTGATGAACAAAGGTGTCTGACGTTACTATATATATATATATATATATATATATATATATATATATATATATATATATATATATATATATATATATATAAAACTAACTTTGCAATATTTATTAACATGTCAGTATCCCTTAAGAAACGTAGTTTTAGACCATTTTTTTTATATCTGAAACAGCTGTTACCGTGTATTTAGAAATATTTTCTTTGTGCGGCTGCAGGCTTGGTAGTTGGTAGGCATCCACTTCTGTTCCAAGGCGTCACTCGGAGAGATTGAATGTTTGTGTCGCAACACGCGTGGCCTGCTAGACATGTTGCGATTCACGGCGCACGCAGGCACGGGGAATTACACTCAACCCGGGCAGTCGCGCGCACTTACTTTTTATTTCCCGGCAACACAGAGACTGCACGGTGGAAGAAAGGGAGGGTTGGCGGGGACATTGTCCCCGCGGGCATCAGCGGCGTACAATTGACCCTCTCCTGTAGACAAAGGGCGAAAACGCGCCGAGGGCCGAAACAAAACAGCAGCAGCGACGACGACCCGACACAAAAACAAGCGTCTCGTCAAGTTTACGAGACGCGTGTGCAAGAGTTTGTACATACTGAAGAAGAAAAGAAGGGGGGGGGGGGGGGGAGACGCTCACGAGAGTAGAGGACAAGACTGTGGAGTATAGTGTGTTCACGATAAAGTTGAGCACTTTTGAAATCAACCTCAGAAAAAAGTCACTGCTCATACTTGCATATAATTTAACGGGCGTAATGAGTGACATGTGACAAGTAAAGTTGGTAACGACGGACGGGAAAGTAGTGCCATATATTAATGTCGAAAAAAAAAGCGTTAAATAATTAAGTTATCACAATTGGTTACCTACCTTGCTTTCTGTATTTTTTAATGCATCGAAGTGTAAAAATAAGCAGATTTGTACAATATTTACTTTTATAATAATTTCATAGTTTCACTTTACCGGCTCATGAATAAATTGATGAGGCCCATGGCAATGTTAATTCCACATAAAGCGGAAGAACACACAGCGTGTTTACAAGTAGATCTTAAGCAGGGTTTGCGAAAGTGCTCATTCTACCGTGAACAGCCTATAATCTCAGGTTATCTACCTGACGGACGTACACGGGTCAGTTTTTCCACATAAACAATTTCCCGGACACGTAACCATCCACGCGTCTTATCAAATTCTTTGGTTATCTTCAACAGTAATGTACATTAAAAAAATTCCGAAATTACGTCTGTAGCGAAATAGCTATTGAAATTAAACAGCAGTACACACATTGAAACTCATAATTCTGTCACAATATAGATTCTGCCAAATTTTGGTACAACCTATAATGCGATCTAATTACGGGTTATTACGTTTTAATATCTGTACCGTAGCATTAAGTCAATAGCTGGTTCGCTATAAACGCACTTTCAGAAGTTTCGTGCTTTAAAAACAGTGACTCTAATATGTCGGGTGAACCTTGTATAGTAATGAAAATATAATTTAAGGATTATCCAATAACTGCAGTTCTCGCACACCGACCCACATTTTGTGGATTTAGAATTCACGATTCACGTGGTAATTCTCTAGTTCAGCCAATTAGAACTTGCAACAACCCTGTCCGGTTTGCTTTTGGTTGGTAACAATTTCTAACCACGTATAACACAACCAAGTAGACAATCAGCAAAGGAGGTCATTACCGTAAACGTAATTCATAAATATAAAAATTCACATACACAAAACCTTTTTTTATTCAATATTTGATACTGAAAATGTTTGTAAATAAACAACGCCCCTGCCAACAAAAACGACCGTTCTGTTCTGATTGGTCACAGTCGCATAACTTTCACTTACGATATTTAACATAGTGATTTCTTTTAACGTTGAAAGTAAAAACCAACTACTCTCACGACCGGCTAATTTATATTGTGAGCAAACAGATTTCAGCAACACAAACACTGCGTTGTTCTGTAAACGTCAAAACTTATTTTTCCAGTGTGAACCCAGCTTTATCCAACACACTGGAAATGAAAGGATGCGTGTTGACTCAAGTATTAAAAAACTTCGTCAACACGCACCGGCCAGCCCGAATAAACTCAAAAGGCGAGAAGGTTGGAGCAGAGGTGGAAGACGATTGGGGTGGTGGAGAAAGAAAACTTACCAATACCCTTGGACCCCGCCCCGTCCCGTCCAACAACCTCACAACACTCTCAGCCACACGCCCTACGAAAAACTACATGCGAAAAATTCAGGCTCGGCCGCTGGGGCCTGGAATCAAATTGGTGGCATTAAAGGTGGGTAACTAGTGACTGAACACGAGAGCCAATCTTGGGTTTCAAACACGTTTTTACATCAAAACGTTTGCCCGTACTCACAGTACAGGCATAAACGACTTTCCAATCTGGGTGCCGCCTGGCTTTACGTATTTTCGCGTGATGACACATCGCCGTGTGTATGTTCCGTCTGCTTATTTCGATATACGATATTTGAGAAACACTGACTGCCTGCTAATAATTGCTCCAAGTGTTCGGTGTGAAAAAGAACATTAAATATATTGTGGTCGGATATGAACTTGTCAGTTGACTTATTTTTATGCTCGCCTCCCACCAAGGCGATCCGAATTCGATCCCCGGCCGGATCACTCCGGATTTTCGCATGTGGAAATCGTGCAGGACGATGCCGTTGGTCGGTGGGTTTTCTCGGGGAGCTCTCGTTTCCCCCGCCCTTTCATTCCGACGCTGCTCCATACTCGCCTCAATCACCATCATTGGCTCTCAACACCTCGATGTTAAGAGCCGCCCAAATCTCTTCACTCACTCACTATTAGTTTTATTATATAACTAGCTCTTCAAAAGAATAATGAACTGATGATTCGTCTTATTTGATTTTCATGAGCGATGCTTAAAAATTGTTACGTATTTACTTTGAATGCAAGACGTGGACTACGAGAGATTTAAAGTTATTCAATAGTGTCTAATTTTGTGGCTAATTTCTTCAGAAGAAAGTTTCTCAAACAAACGGAATTTTTACAAAATCTTTTTAATAATTAATAACTTCTAATTGATTCCAGCTTTCTTATTTGTATTCGTGCATTGTATTCGGCGAACCTGGAGTAAGTCATGCACTTTAAAAGCGTACATAATCAAATTCATTCTCAAATACTACAATAACCGTAATATTTATACTGGAATCACAATACCCCGACGAACCCGACACAACTCCGACACGACGAAATAGGAGTAGCAGCCAATGAAAAGCAAGGTCACTTTGACTTCAGTCCGACAAAATCGCAGCCCCAACAGCCCGAAAAAGTAGGTTCTGTTTCTACTCTCCGTCGTGTCGAGCTAGTCGGAGCGCGAAAAATGTAAATACAACATTAGAAAATAAAATTTCATACGTATTTCCCTACTGCCGCCAAAATAACGTCCCGGTTAGTTTTTAAATACTTTTTTTCTCGTATAAATACAAATAATGTCAAAAGCAAAATAACCATTCCCTTTATCGAGAATTTTTAACAGCAAATATTGTATATTTTAAGGACAACTTGCCGTTTTAGGATTTTCCAACATCCAACTAACCCACTTGTCGGGCAGATTTCGTCGGGATATTGTGAAGACTGAATAAAATATAATATGAAATTCCATCGAGCTCTGACGTGTAGTTCTGTTGTGTCGTGTTCGTCGGGTTACTGCGACACCAGCTTTGTGGGGTCTTCGTAAGGTCTAAAATTATTGTGTAGGCTGTTCACGATAAAGTGAGCACTTTAAGGCTCTCCCGACAGGCATTAACTGCTAATAAATATATCTTATTACATCTTCAGGCATTAAATTTTGGTGATGGTGAAATGTATACACTGTGTGTATTGGTTACATTGCAATGTTTATATATAAAAAAAGAAGCAGGAAAATGGAAATAAGATTAAAGAAAACGTTTATAAGGGCATTAAAAAGTGCCCACTTTACCGTGAACAGCCTATACCGTGACAGTGCCCGGGGTCAAGCTGCACTGCGGCACGAAAAGCGACACAGGCATCGGATGCTTCATCGACTCTACGCAAGAGGCCGCGGTGGCGCAGTAGCCTACACTACTCGCATCCCACCACGACGAACCGGGTTCGACTCCTTAGGGGGGTCATCAGCATTTTCGCATGGGAAACGTGGCGGACGTTGCCGAGGTTTTCTAAGGGGCACTAACATTTCCCCGGCTTCTGCTCCATATCCACCGGCGCTCAAGACCTCAACACTGCCACTCTATGCGCAAGGCAGTTATAGGCTGTTCACGGTAAAGTGAACACTTTTTTTAAGGCCCTGCTAAATTTTTCCTTTCAATTAATTTAAACCTTTTTGCAACTTTTTAAAGTAAACATTGCTATTTAATTAATAAACACGGTGTATGCATTTTTACACTCTCAAAAGTTAATGTCTGAGACTGCAATAAAATACACTATCTACCAAAAAGTAATTGGGCGCCTGTCCACAACGTTTGCTCGGTGGTTGTCACCTCATTAGAATCTCGTAGGGCCACATCTTGCGGCTATTAACAGCAGCCACCCTGTCTGACATGCTCTCTACGGGTGTTTGCAGGACATCTACAGGGATTCGTCGCCATTCCTCTTGCAGCCATTCCATGAGTTGAGCAATGGATTTTGGCCGCACCTGACGAGCCCTCACCCAGCGATCCAATTCGTCCCAAAGATGTTCTATAGGGTTGAGGTCGGGAATCTGGACGGGCCAGTCCAATTGGCGAACACTGTTGTCGGCGTACCACTGCATAGTAACCCTTGAAACACGAGACCTGACATTGGCATCTTGGAAGTAACACGGGTCCATTCCGTAAAAAACGCCACAACGTTGGGAGCATTTCATTATCCAGAATGTTACAATAGGCCTCTGTGTTCATACTACCACGGAAAAAACACCAGCGATCCTTCGCCGAAGGCCGTGAAACAGGAGTCAACTGACGTACCGAATTACCTATCCTAACGGGTGCCCAACTACTTTTTGGTAGATAATGTATAATTATTTTGGGAAGGCCTTAAAAAGTGTTCACTTTACCGTGAACAGCCTAGAATTGGAGTGTGGTCGTTTCGTGGGCACACGCCTTTACGGTCCTTACTGCGGTGCCACGGTAAGTCTCGTCATAACGATGAGGTCGCACGCCCCTGGAATATTAAACCTCGTAAGCTGAAAACTCCCAATTACTAGGCCTATTTCTTTTTTATTACAACGTTACACACCTTCTGGTAGCTTGATATACGACTACCCAAGAGGCATAAGACTGATAAATATATTTGGTTTAACTAACATTATGTTGGGAAATATTGACACGTTGGTAGTATCAAAATCTCATTTTAAGTCGAACAAAAATTTAAACATCTTGGCCGCTGCTACAAAGGCATTATTAATGTTAACTTTTGACCACATTTTAGCGAGGGATTTGTGGATTTTTTATCTTTACCCCCACAGACGTAAGCAACACTTGAAGCTGCTACCCTTTGAATTTAGGAGTTTAAACGCGTATGCAGGAAAGTGATTTATACAAAACACTTATAAATTTACAAATGTACGTATCTGTATAACTTAACGACATTTCCAAGGACCATAGCGTAGTTGGGTGATGGTTTGCGGGGGGGGGGGGGGGGGGCGATAGAGGCGCGTTAGTGGTGGAAGATTATCGAAAATAAGTTACAGATGCGCTTGTACCACGCCATACCCATACTTCATCGTGTGCCTTTTCTTATTGGTTTTAATTTATTTAAAGATACTTACCGTTAGTGGCAGCTAATTATTATTTTTTAAGTGGCCGTCCACTGCAGTAACGCAATGTGTTCTATCGTTGGTATCACGACTTACTTTCATGAAGCAAAATGAGACGTACAGTGAATACAGTGGACACCAGTCACTACGCGCTACGAGTACGGCCTATTATTGGTTTTGTTATTACCATCGCATCGAACTCCGGCAAAAGCAACTTTCTATTCGTGTAACTTAAGCGTGTCAACACACGAAGTTCATGTCGAACTCAATTATGATCGATTTTCTCATAGCCTCAATTACGTAGCGGACACGGCAAATAGCCAATTACCGGAAGGGCAGCAACTTGGTTTTATTAAGATATTTCTTTGTGATGCAAACAGTTTTATAAATAATTTTCGTCAGAAATAGGAATATACAACATGGATATGATAAGAGACAGACTCGCGCTGTGCGTAACAAATATTAAACATTACATAACTTTAATTGGAGAGGGAGGGAGAGAGAGAGAGAGAGAGTGTGTGTGTGTGTTTTTCCAGAGCATACATATGCATCGGCAACCCTGTACAGCATTAACACAAAATACTGCTAAACAGAAGACAGCATTTTACGTCAATATAAAACAGAGCATATAGAATTTCCAGACCAATAAACGATCAGTACCAACATAGCGAAGTAAACGTTTCTATTTTGTTTATATTGTTGCCACTTGTAGTAAATTTTAATGAATACGCAGTCTATGAAAGATCGCGCAAGATCTCACATGTATATATTCTTTAATACTGAACTTCAGCTGCAAGTGCGAGGTATAAAGCTGTGATAAAGTACAGAAGGCATTTTTAGCTTCACCGCTATACATTTTACGATATTAGTGCACAGGAATATCCAGAACTTCAGTTACGACTTGTGCGATGATTCGTTATGGTGGAAAAACGAGTTAGATAGAGAACATAATACTACCCAAGACATAACATGAATATTAAAAGTGACATATCCTTGAAAACTGGGAATTAAAATTAGTTATTTGCAACATGTCGGAAACTACGCAAGACGAAATAAACTCGTGAATATTGTTAGTATGACTGCAGAAGTAACCTAACAGTGAGTGACAGTGGCAGAAAACGAGGTTTTATAATTAAAGACTTGAAGAATTCGTGATTTTAATTACCTGCAGGCTAGAATCAACAGACCACAAGGCACGTCTTTATCACTACTGTAAGCACTGCTTAAAATCTACTTGTATGCACATTGTGTGTTCTTCCACCAAATGTAAAATTAACACAGCCATGGTCATGAGTCATAACTTTATTCACATATTGGTCACGTGAACTGTACAATTATTTGAAAAGTTAATATTTTACAAATATGTTAATTTGTACACTTATAAGCATTAAAAAAACAGAAGCAAAGGAAATTATTTCAGTATTCAGAAATGTTTGCCTAATGGTTCTTAAACGTTAAGGCAAAGAACTACTTTCTCTCAATCAAAATCCAAATTCACTGGGCACATGCTAAGTCAGCGTGCACGTTAGATTTAATGCGGGTCAAGAGCAGCAACATTTTCCAAAGACTGATTTAAAAAAAGTCAAATTTACCGTTAACAGCCTATACTTACAAACGTGCCGATAACAACAGCCCATTGGTTGCTTGTTGTCACAGTGGAAGGCGTGTATTATTGGCTCAGGTGGTTCAACAGGGTACGGCGGGATCAGTACTTGGATGGGCGACCGTCCGAGGAACTCGCCGTAGCCGAAGTCGCATATCAAACACTAGGCAGACCCACTACTAGGGTCATCACAAGGTTAGGCATGGAGGTGAGGTCGTGTTGGCCAGGTACTTCATCCAACCTGCCCCAGACTGGGACACCAGACACAAGCAGCCTATATGTATGTGTGTATATACATACATACATATCTATATATGTATATATAATTGTATATATATAAACGAACTATAGTAGAAGAATTCAGGATTGTCAGGTTTCTATGTACAGTGAAAAAAGTCGTGTCGAGTGCAGAATCTCAAGTTGAACGAGAAAAGTGGAGTCCAATCTGTGAATCTGGGTCCGCCGCGATATTCCAGGAACGTCGCCACGGCGTGTGTGAGAAATACCAGAGGAACGTCGCGTTCCAGGGACACCGCTGGAAGGAGGAAACCCCCCCCCCCCCAATCCAACTCATCGTCGCCTAATCGTCTTCAGACGTCCCTAGACTGGAGCGATGGAAGGGGGGGGGGGCAGGAAGACTAGCAATTACCCCGCTAATTGAAGTTCCTGCGGCGGACAAAACGCGTACAATGAGAGCGTGGAGAGAATGAGAAAAAAGCTGGTGGAGGGAGAATAAAAAGAAATTCTTCGCTCCGCGAAACCCGCTGGATGCTGGACATCAGGCGCCGGGTAATTTATCGAGGTCTTGGTAATGGCCGTCAGGGGGTTGAGTAGAGGGTTGAGGAGGGGATACGGGGGGTGAAAATCCCGAGACAAAACTGCCGGTGGCGAAAGGGAAGAAGGCTGGACGACAAGGGGAGGAGAAAAAAAACTCTTGTCAGATTCCTGGGACGGTGTCTTCCGCTCCCTTGGGGAAGGAAACGAAGCCAAAGGGCTATCAATTAACCCTTATCGCCCAAGATTCTCCGACACGCAGACAAATAAAAAAATGAACTGCGTATAAGAAGAAAATACTGGACGATGTGATCTAGAGGAGGTGAACGGAGATAGAGCGAAAACTCGACATCACTACCGGCCCTAACTGGGCTCAGGCCAGATTGGGAAATTAATAAAGGTGTAAGCGGCAACATCAGTGAGTGATACGGTGACGTACTATCCAAATATTCATATTAAAAAACATGAAAAACCAAGACTCCGATACGGCGGGTGAAGCTCGTCATCAAGCTGGGTTTACAAATGAAAATTATGAAGGGGGGAGGGGGAGGAGGAAAGGATTATGCTGTTATTGCAGATCTCGCACGCGGACTACATATTCTGGATTTCTAATCCACAATGTGCATGATAATTGCCAAGTTCAGAGTTGTCATGACATTGTATGGGTAAAAATTTGATTTCCATTTGCTATGTTGATTCCTTCCTGGAATTAAATAGTTTTACTTGCGCAATTTTCGTTGGTTTGGGACGTAAGGTGTCTACGTTATTATTTTCGTAAGATTTAGAACCTACGTATACTCATCCGTTGCTGTATTATGATATAGATTCTGCAATACTCTCACTGGGTTTTTGGTTACTTTCTGCGCATAAGTATAATGAGGTACGTAACAAAAAAAAAAACTTTGTTTTAAATACACGTCTGTAGTGTACGGCGTGACCTTGGATCCTTGGGTCGCACTAACCTAACACACTGCAGCTATTTTCCGAATTGTATTGAAAAAATATTTTTTTGTGTGTCTACATCCAAAACGCCTTAAGGAATGCCATTCACACAAAGCACAATAAATACCGGTATTCTAAACATTATAGGCTGTTCACGGTAAAGTGAGCACTTTTTAATGCCCTTCCAATAGGCATTAACGACTAATAAATATATTTTATGGCAGCTTCAGACGTTAACTATTGGGAGTGGTTGAATATGTATACCGTGTTTATTGGTCGCAAGGCAATGTTTATATTAAAAAGTGCTGGAATAAAAGTGGCTACAAGGAAAAATGTTTCAAGTCCTCAAAAAGTGCTCACTTTACCGTGAATAGACTATATAGCCATTACGCCGGTGTGCACTTCGCTTAAGGGAGAAATATCCTTGCCATTTTGGATTTAAGTAGCTAGTCAAGGCACAGGGAACATCTTAACAGTTATTTCAAAATCCAACCTATTTTACCTACGTGATTAGGTTCACATATGTATCATTAATAAAATATTACCTAACTATTTATTAACGTCGATATCAATTCCACATGGGAAAATACAGGTATGATCGAGACCATGCCAATTTCAAAGAATTCTTCAAGTAGTCATATATTTCATTTCTTAACTTCGATTTGTTTTTGTGTTTGTGGTTATAAATTTTCATTACGAAGATCTATAAGAAAAATCTAAGAGGGAATGGCTATTACCCCCTTAAGAATAAACGCTTGAGGCTGTGTGTTCAACACCAAGGTGAAGTTCGAACGTAATTAATTCATGAGCCTTCGACAGGCATTCGAAAAGTAGCGATGCTTACTGGAGCAGTGCGATTAAGGTTTTTTTTATACAAAGTATGATACCTGCGTGACTGCATTAAAAAAATTAGTAATTCCCCAGTACTACCGTCCATACGTTGGAGACATTTTAGCACTTGTATCGTTACAGGATGGTGGCGGAGGGTGTGGTTTTATAACAGGTTTATTACACCATGTCGCACATGTTTTTTTTGGTATTATTTTAGTTAATGGCACTGCCTCAAGGTGTGCGCTCCAGTATCATTTCATGTGCACAAAACATGAATCAGAGTTAGAGGAATTTGATAAATGCGAAATGCGAAATGTGCTTGAAACCCGCTGAAATGGTTTTATTCTACTCATTTTGTATATGTTTGGCAAACACTTGCCAGAACTCTGACAAAATCCGCTAATTGATTACTGTAACTTTTACAATTAATATTTTGGTTTTGCGCAAATATCTTAATTATTAGATAAATACCTTCACAATGTATGTATGGCGTTTGTCCACGTGACGCCGAAATAAAAATAAACAATATTTGTCCGGAGTTGCAAAAAAAAATTACGCACCAAGAAGAACATGTATGTTTGAAGCGAATACTATTTTTGATGAGAGCGAATAACAAACTGTTTTACAATCAAACTTGTCATTTACGTACATACAACAGATTCCTTTTAAATAAGAAATATGACGTGTTCAATATTTCAGTAAGACGTGCTATAAAGTGACTATAGGCTTTTGACAGCCCTGCTTAAGATTTAATTCTCGTCTTCTATTGTATCCTTTCCACCATATGTAAAACGAGGGATGCCTGTGCCGTGTCAAAAGCGCTCAATAAACGGCGAACAGCCAATAGCAACATATTCAAACTTTTCCTCGTGAACAAGTGAGCTAGGAGAGTGTGCCTCCGCATCGCAGTAAGAGAAGATCAATGATCCAATGATAACGTGTGCCTAAGTGTTCCACCGTAAACTAAAGATGAGATTTTCGCCTCCTGCGTACGCCTCCATCATCAACTCGCGCGTGGCCAATACAACTATCAAAGTCACGTGATCAACAGCAATGAACGAGTTAGTTTACGTTTAAATTTTCAACATAACCGTCTTTTCACACGCAATAAAATAGTTCGACTACCTCCAACTGCATTCAAACTAGATTAGAGGAGGTGTGAAAACATATCTAAAGGCTGTTTATGATAAAGTGAGCACTTTTGAAATCAAACTTAGAAAAATGCCACAGCCCCTACCTGCAAATATTTTAACGGGCGCATTGAGTAACATGCGCCTAGTAAAGTTGGTAGCGATGGAGGGAAAGTAGTTCCATATCCGAGTGTCGAATAACAAGTGTTAGGTAACTATTTGTGACAACTTAAATTGTTTCTTTAGCGTTCTGTTTTTTTTTAAATTCATTAAGTGTAAAAATTACCAGATTTGTTAAATATTTAATTTCTAATAATTTCACAGTTTCTCTTGACAGACGCGTGAATCAAGTGATGAGATCCATGCCAATGCTAATCATACATAAGGCGGAATAATACATAACGTGCACACAAGTAGATCTTAAGCAGGACTTTCAAAAGTGCTCAGTTTACCAAGAATAGCCTATATGCTTGCGTTAGCAAAAAACTACCTTATTTTTCGTTGAACTGAACTTGTACTTATATTTTGTCAGAAAATCATAATATTTAATTATAACTTACACGAATGAAGACAGAGAGAAAATAGCTGTGTTGGTAACACCTAGTAAGAAATAGTCCTTGTGTAAAACACTATTACACTGAGTGCGCACGATTGCGATGCGTTGGTCCGGGTATAATATTCCGCTCTTTGTTTGCGTTAGGTGGAGGAATATCCCAGAAGCAGAACTTTAGCAGAGCTTCAGAAAAGTTGGAAGTAACAGTGAATACCAATATACGATGTTGGATTGGAACTCACACGATTGTTCACTGTGCAGCTATAACGAGCACTCTACCAGATATTTCCTCTACGGTAGGGTGACCAGACGTCCTGCTTTCGACAGGACGATCCTTCCCCCCCCCCCCACAATTTTCCTGCGGGATACGAAAAGCCAAATAAATTCACGAAATATCCAGCGTTTTACACATAAACATAAATGAAAGATTTATACTATTTTTTATTATCCTGTAAAAAATGCGAAACAACCTAGTTTTACGACATTTGACAAAATAAAGAGTTTGCTGTCAACTAATTTGAAATAAATTTTTCATTTTAATACAGGTAAATGTTACAATGTTCTGCTAGTGATTGTCTTTTTGCTATTGTAATAAAGTTCATTTAACCTGGATTTTTGTCAAATCTTTTCAGTATTTCAACTAATTTTGCTTGTATTTATAGAAATGGATGTTATTACTAGAAGTTTAAGATAAACTTTGACAGACACATGATGTATCAGACTTTTTTTTGACTACTGTCCCGCTTCGCATATTAAAAGATCTGCTCACCCTACTCTACGGGTCTCATGTCCTTTGTGGACTAACGTCCCGATGTAGCGGCCTCGTGGGACGCCCCACAGGCCTGCCCACGTGATCAATGAGTCGCCGCCGCTGGAGGGGGTAAAAAGGAGCCTGAAGTGAGGGAGGGAGGGAATCTCGTTATGGTAATCAACCGTCATTTGTCTGGCAGATAAGGAGCCAGGCAGCGTGTCCCTCCGCGAGATACGACGAACAGGAACGAGCTAGGAAGACTCGACAAACATGAGCACATCAGTCACACTGAGGTCGGGCGGTAGGGGACGACGATATACGTCCACCACGACAAAATCTGCACGTTGAAGTAGAATGTTCCCGCAGACAAGCATCTTCGTTGAGAAATTACAACGACACTTCGGCGGAGAAAACAAATAGGCCAAGGCATAAAAACGTGTCACACTCGTACGGACATTCTACGTGGCAGTCTATTTCTATTCCCGTCGGAACTGTGTTTTATTAAGAGGCCAGGAAAACAACGGCATGAAGTTATAAGACTTTTCTCCGACACTTGCAGCTTAACACACGGTCCTTAAAACTAAATTTAACTAGTCATCCGGCGCTATGACAATAAAAGGCGTGTGATATTACGATACCAGTTGGTTTCTAAATCTGTTAATTCTAGCGACCCTTCTGCACTATCGGTGCTAATAGCTTCGCAATATTACCGATGTTCACAAAGAAATCAAGCAATAATATCATATTAATCTTATCACCTTCTACAGTACGAACTACTCTTAATACCGAGATAATATATTGTGACATGGGGCGCCTGAGCGGCATATCTGAGTTCGTGAGGAATGGAATTCTTCATAAAAATATAAGAACAAAATTCAATAATTATATTTATTCTCAATCCTATAAACAGTCAAAAATCCGCTATTTATCAGTCTGAGCGTCCTATTAACACTTATTATTCTCATTTATTTAGGGCAATATTTCAATTAAAGTCTTTATCACAATCTTTACTCTTGCTATAATGTCTCTTAAACTGCTCCATCTATTTCCACACTTTTAGTTAAAACTGTATTTCCATTCTCCGGAATATCTTTTCACTCACGCATCCAGTCCACAGTCCCACTCTTCACTGCACACAAACTCGCCGACGCACTCTCGCAGATCGCTGTAGTCGTCCCTCGCCGCTCCGGAACCCCCCCCCCCCCCCCATGGACCTACTGTTGCTTAAGGTCGCACGAGACGCCAAACTCTCGGCTCTTAATCACACTCTCCTCAGAGGCCCGCACGTGGTATTTATACTTAGGTAGGTGCCGTCTAGAACGGTCTCGGTAATCAAAGTTGTTCTGGGAAATATAATGGTTATGACAACTTTCCTGTGATACATTGAGAAATAAGAGCTATTCAGGATCAGTGAGCTGCGATAAGTTTACAGGGTGTTTCTGGAACAATATTCATTTTCGACTACTTTAATTCCCTCCTTTGTGTTATTTCCTAGTTCCATCGTTTCCCCATCCTTTTGCTGACGAGAAACCTTATAGTAGCATTATTTCGTTGCATCATGTCTTCCTTCGACAACATTACGCCTGAACTTTATCGCCACGAGTCACTTACCTCCGCACGTTATTCGAGCCAGCATCTTCATTTCTCTGCAGCTTGAGCCGAATAGGGCAACGCTAGGTGGAGCTGTGCTAACACGCCGTGTTCGTATTTGAAAGGACTCGGGTTGGATTCCGATTTTTTCATAGTTTCCCGTAGTCTCCTTCCAAGAATGTAAATGAGGTTTCTAGGCCATCCTCCTCTGTCCTGATGATCTAAGCAAATGCACAGAGAAAGAGTATGTCAATCCTATTCTCCGTTTCTCACATTAAATAAAAAAAAAACACTGTGGTTCTTTAAAGTGTACGGCGTCTTGAGAGTTCGAGACGACGCGCAAGATAAATGAAACAACAACACATTGTTTCTGCATTGAAAAAAAAAAAAAAAAACCCCCTCTCTCTCTCTCTCAACAACATATGGTTAAGTCTAAAACGTTACACAAAAACAGTTGGTAAATTTTGAACTCGAAATTTTTCTTGAATGGGACTTCTTTTCGTTCCCTAGCATATATCAAGGGGATTCTAATTCTCTATAAGTGGCATTAACTTCTATTACTAATATATTCATGCACTACAATACAACTTATTTTATCAGTGTCGGCTAAGTAAGCCTAAGGGGGCCGTGTACTTTCTTACTCGACCCCCCCCCCCCCAAACAAAGTCATTGCGTACGGAGTCTTGTAATTACGTATAAGTACTATTTTCACACAGAGTCGTCTTTAACCAGTTTAGTTTCCCTTCTTCAATTGCTACTTCCGCATTAGTATCAGTGATTTTTTCCGTATTTATTTCTACAGTTTCGGTATTCTTGATCTTTGCCGGATTGCCATAACTATTTTTTTTCCATACAAATGGGCCGGATGGCATTTGAACCCCCCACACACACACTTTAACCAATTTAACCACAAACCACTTAAGATATGTAGATGCATCACTGCTGCGCAATGCTTAAAGGCATTGAGGGAGTTGTTTTTCAGCGCGTCTGTTCTAAGCCTGCAATGCAGCAATAGTGGCAAAGGGGGTTTGGTTTTCGTCACGCATTAAGAGATACTTTTTTGGAAAGTAGGTCAAAACCGTTCCCCAGTGGATTCCTGGAAAATAACTTGTAAAGTAATGCATAGAATGTAATATCTCTTCCTGTTATTTTTCACCTTTTTCCCGTCGAGGACTGCAGACAAAAAGTCAAGTTCAAATAGACTAAAACAAAACTGTTCTTCTGGGATTAAGTTGGAACCCGTGGAGCATACGCGAGTTGTGGTGAGCTACCTACGCTTTCTCAGCGTCGTAACATCAGTCATTCATACGACATATCTAAACTATGTCTGTTTTGTTTAAGGAGGATTCCCACCCGCCGTCTTGGATTAATCGATTTTTCTACAAAGTTTCTATTTCAGAAGGTGTATTAAAATTTCCCGCAGGATATATCCTGAATAACAACTTCCCAAACTTTATAGAACTGCCACAGTTTCACTACGTTTATTAATTTTTACCTGGTAACTGTCGAGACGAAACGAGAGATTATTTCCTGCGAACGAATATAGAGGCGACGATACTAACAGTTACCCAGAAATACTGACCTCAGACAATGCACTAGGCAATGCTCTGTGCTATGTCGTTCCAAAAAAAAAAACATGATAATGGCTGTTCACGATAAAGTGAGCACTTTTGAAATCAACCTTACAAAAAGGTTACTGCTTCTGCCTGCATATATTTTAACGGGCGCACTGAGTGGCATGCGCCCATTGAAGTTGGTAATGATAGATAGCAAATATTTCCGTAACTTAACGTCGGGTAAAAAGTGTCAGGTAATCATTTATGATAGCTAAATTATTCATTTCGGTTCTGGTTTTATTTGAATGCATCGGAGTGGTAAAAATGACAAATTTGAAAAATATTTTATTTTCTTAAAAGTCCACAATTTCACCTGACCGACGCATCTTAACGACAATGTTAATTTTACATAAGTTGGAGGAATACACAACGTTAATGTAAGTACATCTTAAGCAGGGCTCTGAAAGTGCTCATTTT
Source organism: Dryococelus australis (assembly GCA_029891345.1). NCBI lineage: Eukaryota > Metazoa > Arthropoda > Insecta > Phasmatodea > Phasmatidae > Dryococelus > Dryococelus australis. The sequence goes on along the minus strand of CM057001.1, from coordinate 80,650,800 downwards.
ACCGTGTATCGCCTATACAAAACTGTATTAACTTATTTCCAGAGTATCGCAAAAGTTCCATAAGCCTAAATACAAGTGGGTCCACAGAGGACGATCAAAGTGCGACCAGAACGAACTGCTGAGCTGTAGAGATCTTATACCGTTGGATGGACGTCGACGAACTAGGTTAAAGTTATCGACGGGCGCACAAGGTTAATTACACGAAAATGGCGTGGCATGCGAGGAGGTTGAGGATGTGGAGACTTGGGGGGGGGGGGGGAGATAGGAGGCAGATCGCTAGATCGACTAGACGAGACATGGAAGCGAAGCGAGCTTGATAGAGGGGTGTCGATACCCAGACACGATAATTACCGCGACTAATGGGATGAAAAATAATTATCCTCCCGGCATTTTTGCGCCTCGCTGCCTCCTTCGACCTGGCTTCGAGAAACCACCGACAAACTCCCCCACAGTGCACGCCGTAGTTAAAACATGGACGGCGAACTAACGCCTTACCATTTCGTACCTCGTCCCAGCCTGGTACGTTTCTGGACCAATCACGTGGCAGCTGTTGGGGAGGAGAGAAAAAGGCAGGGGTAGGAAATAATGAACGGCACGTAGCAGAGGTCGACATTTAACGGGCAAGCAAACGAGATCGCGCCCGGCTTTCCGCGTTCGCCGCCAGACAGCGTTCGCAGCGACGGAGGTGAGCGAAAAAATTCTCAAGGAGACGAGGGGGAGAGATCTTTTATTTTTAACTTTAATTACGCGAGGCGATGGGGATCCCTAATGAGTCAAAGTCAGGAAGGAGGGCGGTGGAAAAACAGCGGCCCAACTTTGCTCCTCATTAAGCCGACGGTTTCTAGAAAGCAACAGGGGAGAAAAATGAGAAATCTCTGAAGATTATTCTCGCCAGCTACTACCACCGCCGCTAAGGATGGACTAATTTGTAATCTCGACTACGACTGTCAATTTTGTCTTTTTAATTTGAAGCTACGAGCGCTTTACGCCACCGTCCGCTTCGGTAGGTGTACATGAAACGTGTAATTTGTCATTGGTTACCAGGGAAATACTGTGACTTCACGTTACAAGCCACTTGTCCTTCGTTATTTATCCCCACGCGCCTTACCGTCTACTGCAGTGGTGTAACTTTCAGTGATTATATGCCAGCCGTCGTAGTCAACTGTACCTCGCCGGGAAACTACAACTTCAGTTGTAACGGTACACGCGTTTATTCCCTTCGCGAGTTGATAGGGCCAGATGTGACGCGTTTATGGCGGAACACTTCGCAGAATATTAACTTGAAATTTTCTTCGAGCCAACCGTATTTTCTGGGTTGCAAGGCCGGTGCAACGTCAGTTTCGAGTACCAATACGTATCATCTTTTCAGTATAAGAATTATTAACCATCAATCCGCCAACTATTGGAGATCAGTATTTATGTATCTTAAACACCGTAATCAAAAACAACTGAATGATATTGTATGGTTAATGACGCGCTTCTGCAGTCCCATAAAGTAAACACTGTAAATTCAATACTGCAAAACCGCCAAGAATACGAAAACTTAAATACCGAAACATCATAAACCGTAATATTACCCATATCGGAATGGGAAAATCGCGATATCCACAATATAAAATTATTTGAAACGTCGCAGTGTAAGGTTTATTGCAAGAAAGTACCTACACCGTATCCAACCAGCGATATCTCGAACATAGCATTTTTTACTTACCTGTGCCCCCTCCCTCCCCCCGACCATCAACCAAGGATGTGAATCAGTCAGCAAAATGGAGTCACTAGCCAACAGCAGGTCGGAAGGCCGTTCACCAATCAGCATCTAGTAACTCGTGCCAGCAAGCAGCCCAGCCAATAGGGAACGTTTCGCAGCACACAGTAGGCAACCAAGACAAAAAGCTCACTCCCAGAACTTCATGTAGCCAATCAAAGGAACCGCTTCACCATTTCGCCGCTGTACAGGTACTTAGTCAATGCCAGTGATGTTAGGGAGGGCGGGTCTGTGTGATGCGTACTTGCACCTTTAAACCTGGAGGATCTTCTCAAAGCTGTATAGTCCATTCACGGTCACTTCCAAATTTTCTAAAGCCCTGCATAAGTTCTACTTCCAAGCAATTCCTCCGCCTCATGTAAACAACGCTTATCGAAATCTAGAAAATTACACCAAAGGGACAATGCACAACATTCGTGCGCACTCGCTTTAATATTCTGCATAAAAACTATTTCTTACTAAAGAATTCGAAGCTGTTGCGTTAATAGAAATATAAAACGCTTGTGATATACGGCATATTGGGAAACAAAACATTTATCGTCAATGTAATTGATCTAGCCAATCAGAAATACCAGATACCAAAGCAGCCGACGTGACCTGGAAAAAATGGGAAAGACTGCAGATTATTTACATATATTTGTTTATTATTTGTGGTTACTATTTGTGTAAATCATTTGGAAAAAGTTTTGGTATCGTATAGAAGGGAATACCGATGCCAACATTGCGCATTTACGTCAGTAAATTTGCTGAAGGTTAAATAAAGTTAATTCAATAACCTCTTCCAAGAAATAAAACACGACCTCGAACGGGTATTTAAATAGAGGTATATAATTAATTGCATGCGATTTCACGATACGACATAACCTAAATCCAAGATGTAACTACAGTTTCCCGCCAAACAACACATGTCACTGGGCTCTGATTGGCTACTTCGTCTTGACTTGCACTTAAGATATAAAATATGACATCTTAAGTTAAGCCAAGAACGTTCACGACAGTCCATAAAACAATGCCCTTGAACACATTGATTCACATCCTAAGCACACGGTACACTTATTCTGTTAAGTCAATCGTAAACCCATTCCAACAAGCTGTAAAATAATGCCCGGGTGACTGTTTCTCAGGACGCCATAAACTCATTGTTTGATGCGATTCTCCGACGACCATAGAAAGTTGCATTTCGCATAGCACAAAAAAAATGTACTTTGAAGCGCATAATCCGCGAAATTCAAAAAGTACCCTCTCTCTATTTTCATAGTATTCTGATTTTTATGAACAGAGAAGAATGTACGCATGTGTGTACGTACGTATACGTATGAGTGAGGTGTTGGGGGGTGCGATGAATGTAGCATGGACGCTGTTATCAGACGTGGTTCGTCAGTTGCTTGTCCGGATTTTAACAATGTGGAATATCACAACAGCTTTTCTAAAATTAAAAAAAAAAAGTGTTAATTAAAGGTTGAAAAAAACACTCCCTGAAATTAATTTTGAACATAGCTGTTTATGGGGGGGGGGGGGAGGCGGGTTCATGCGCCTCATTCAAACCGGGCGCAGGATCGACGTAACCGCGGTACGGTTTTCATCCTTCCGAAAAACACAGGCGGAACGCCGACAATGCTGTCGCAAGCAGTCAGCGATGAATGAAAAGAGAGGAGAGGAAAATAATGTAAAATTCGGGAAGTGTAGCATTGATTGAGATACAATAGACGCGCGCGCGTATATATATATATATATATATATATATATATATATATATATATATATATATATATATATATATATATATCCATTAAACAAATTATTTTGTCCGAGCGGTATGTGCGAGTGGGTTTGGGGAAAGTGCCAGCCTCGCTATGTCGACAGTCGTATGTTTATGACAGTAATTTGACGCACAGGAGGGTGGTGGGAGGAACCTCCCCTGCAGCACACACCCCTTTCCCACCACCACAGTACGGACCACCTCGTAGTGCCGCGGCGAACGATCGCATAAACACAGCAGATCGGCGGCGAACCGAGGTCGCAGTGGGCTGACCTAGAGCTTGGACCGAGGGAGGGGGATGGGGTTGGGGTTGCGAATTCCCCTGCTCCAACTGCCCGCAACCCCTAAACACGCAGGGGCCGGCGACAGCCGAAGGGACCGCGCGCCTGTGGTAGTGGCGAGCTGTGGGCGCCGTCTGGGGCCAGACCGTGGAATTAATCGGCCACGGTCGTCTGAGGGGTGCTATCAGCCGCGTCCACCCTCCACGTAGGACTGCCGCCTCCTTGTCCTCTCTGGCAGTGTGTGTGTACCTATACCGGCAGTATATGGGTTATGTCGTACTCTGGAGCCTCTGCTAGGCGTTAAATGCACAAGTTCCATTCTTCTTCTTGTTTCGAAGGGCCTACTTACGACCACGCTTGTTCAATTGTTGGGCTTTGATCTTTGCCCCAGTATTGTCGCATCTTCTCCCGGTGTAAATATTTTATTTCTTCTGTAATAACTTGAATTATTTCTTTCGCTTTCTATTTTTTTTTAATGCATTGAAGTGTACAAAATTTCCAGATTTGTAAAATATTTACTTTTATATCATCTCCAAATTGTCGCCTGACCGACACATGGAATAAAGTGATGATGTCCAGGGCAGTGTTAATTTTGCATAAAGTGTAAGAATACACAACGTGCTTACAAGTAAATCTTCAGCACAGCTTTCAAAAGTGCTCATCTTACCGTGAATAGCCTATAATGCTGAATACATAAGAAGATAAGTCTGGACCGGAGAAATAAACTGTGTACGGGAGGGGAGGGGGCCTGAAATAAAAAAAACTTCCCTCCACTTCGCAATAACCCAGCTTCCTTCCGCCTACCCCCCCCCCCCCCCCCGCAATGGTTCAGCGGAGGTGTTAGCTGGTTTCGAAAGTTTGGGACAGCAGTGTGCGTCGTGACTTCTGCAGTACTTCTGGACTTACGGAGTTACACGGAAACGAGCTACTTCAGAGATAGCCAACACGCGAACACGAATCAGTAGAAGTGCTCGCAATTGTTGACGCAGCTAAGAATTACCGTCCAAACCTTTCTAATTTTTTTTTCTTTCTTTCTTCATTTTAATAAATACGCTCAGTTACATTACTGCTCAAGTTAATTTTCAGCAAATTTTAAAAAGATTTTTTTCCCCCTCTTTGCTATATTTTGTTAAAAAATTTCCCCTCTTCAGTTCTCACAAGGCAAATATTTACTTCTGCCAACTATGTTATCAATTTCTTCACGAAGTTTGATCTGTTACATGTAGATTTTAAAAGAATCTAAAAGGGCTATGCGTAATTAAATGTACTCGTTTACCAACACATTATAGTAACTTGATTACGAAGTTCGCCGTGGAAATCTTAAGACGGGAACGTTAGTCAGCGAAATTTATTAATGGAAACAAAATTATGTTCCGTTTACACAGAAAATCTCCGAAGAGTGTTTTCAGGATTTATAAGTATATATCGCGTACGATACAAAGGATGATCAAACTTTGAGCAAACATTCTTCACACGGAGGTTGGAAGAAAAAAAATCTAACGTAGGCATAGGCACACAAATGCTTCCCTTCCTCGTCAGCTTCTTTTTTCGTAACTGCGAATATTTTTCTTAGCGCATGCCGATACAAGAGAGAGCATACGGAGTCGACGTGACAGCAACCTGAAACTTATAAAATGGCAAGGGCAAAGTTGGAATTACTTGTAACCTAAAACTCTGCAAACAATGTATTATCAAGCAGGTTAATTTTCGAATAACTTCCTACAACAGTTTCTCATCACCACAAAGTACACCGAGCTCTAATGCTGGATTTACAATAACCCGACATTCCAACAAAATAGCCCCGACACAGACGAAAATATTTCGTCAGCCAATGAGGAGAGAGAGGTCACCCCGACAAACGCAGCCCCGACCAAAGTAGATTCACTTTCCGTCGGGCGTCGGACCGGTCGACCTAGCTTGGCAGTAGATAAATAAACATAACAAAATAGTATACAATGATTTGTGATTTCTTCACACTCCACAGCATGTTGCTGGCTATTCTAGAATTTGCCGAAAGCCACGCAACACTTCCCGGAAGGAAACTGTCGGTGTATTGTAAACAGTGACTAATTTCGGTGGCGGATATGGTCGTGCTGTAACGTCGTGTCCGACAGTCGGGACTAACTCGTCGTGGCATTGTAAATCCAGCATAACGCAGCTTGCAAGGAAGCCACGTTCTCTGCTTACCCGACAATTCATGGCGGAATGGGACTCGTACGCAGTTAACAGCAATGGTTACCCTTCTCTTCAACTGCATATAACTGGCCGTGCGCGGTCGTGTTCGATTATGGCCAACTCGTTTCTCGAGCACGTTGCTTCCAAAACTTCCGTTTCTCAGAGATACCTCTACCTGCTTCCCCACGCCAACGACGCAGCTGCGACGTTTTCACAAACTTCCAGGTTTATCTGGAGTCGTTAGAATACGGTACTTACATTTGTGAACAAATAAGGATCATCCTACACGTCAAAAAAAATGTTACCATCAACCCAAAGTGCACCCAATGTCCTTCTGGACCATCACGCACTCTAGTCCACATACGAACTTACGTTCACGCATACGAACACGCGTTCCAAGATGAACCTTCACATTAGCAGGCAATAAGACTTTATGGCACAGTCAAATATCAAATTATTAAGAGTGGGGTGGCTCCCAACACCCCCCCCCCTTCCCTGCGTCGTCCAAGGTCAAGAAGCGAGGGAGCGATACGGGCGACACTAACACCCACGCCTAGTGCCTCATCGCTCCTACGCGCAAGGCGTGCAGTGTTTCCGTCGTAACGCTGTACTGAGCAAATTAGATCTGTAACAGTGGGGTTTTATTACACGTGATGAAAGCTCACAGATTCAACTACGCCGATATCGTTGTACTTTTCTCTTGCCGCTAAAGGAAACTGCATAGGCAAGCTTTAAAAATGCGATATTTGACCATTTTCACGAATATTTTCCTCCAAGAATACACTAAATATGACAAAAGAAATAAAAATAGGGGGGGGGGGGGTTTATCTTTTCATACAAAAAAATCGTATTTGCAGAACATTTATTTACCGAGATACGCGTATTCGCCCAAACTATTTCACAAAAATACCGCGCGGATCCATCCCACTCTTAATAAACGTTATTAGCATACATACGAAATGTACACGAAACTTCAGTCATGTTTGCCAAACAAAATGCGTTCGCTTTCTTTGCTCAATATTACAGAACACTTTACAGCTTTAATTTTTTTCTTCTGACGTTGTGGAGCCTAAAGCCCACCACCTTTGCATTGTTACCCCGGAATTCTTCTTATTCTTTAACACCTGGTTTGACGAGGCCACTCTACACGGGCCTACTTCAGTGTCTCCAACATGGTTTACGAACTCTTTTAAAATAGGTCATCTGTAGTTGTTTAGTGTGAAAATATAACTTTCCTTGCGTGAAGTGAATATATTTGGACGGCTCTTAACATCGAGGTCTTGAGAGCCGATGGTGCTGATTGAGGTGAGTATCGAGCAGCGCCGGAATGAAAGGGCGGGGGAAACGGGAGAACCCCGAGAAAACCCGAAGACCAAAGGCATCGTCCGGCACGATTCCCACATGCGAGAATCCGGAGTGACCCGGCCGGGTATTGAACCCGGATCGCCTCAGTGGGAGGCGAGCAGACTAACCGCTCAGCTACCGTGGCCCCTCCTCGACTAAATAGTGACACTATAATTAATATAAAGAGTGAATTGTTCAACTATGATCAGTAAATTATTTTATTCAACCATACAGAAAAGGGTTATGAGACTGGTAGCAAGTATTTAAAAGTTCCGGAAAGCCATTACGTTCAAACCCACGTACACCATCCAATTTGATAGTTTCATTTTTTTTATGCTACCTCGTATTATACACACAAATGCCACAACGTTCTCGCAAAATGTGTGTTCAAGAACATCACAGAAAATATACCACTAGGCACCGTTCACGCCACAATATTATCACAATTCGCTGGAAGATTTCCAAGAATTTGAAGTAAATCCTACTAATTATTTGATCGGGAACTGGGTCGCAGAGATGTGGAGAATGTACTGAGGTAATTTCTGACAACTAGATCAAACATTTACATCGGACAAGGCTTGATATCTGCTTGTTTGGACTGCATGAATATCGGAGGCTCCTTGGTGGGCTAATCCTCAAATAAACAAGCCCGGCAAGTGCAACTGCTAATTTCGCCACGCTATAAATTGTTCTATTTAAATATTCGAAAACAATCCCATTCGCTTAGTGAAGTTTAAATAGCTATATAAAAAATAAAACGTACTATAATGTTCTAATAATCGTGTATCTCCGTCTAAAATCAGAAATGTTTCCAACAGTGAAAGAACTTTATAACGTACAATGATGAATTTTATTAAGTGTAATACCATATATATGACACATTTCAATTAATAGCTATAACATTCGGTTGGTTTTAAAAAACTCTGAACGTATTGTGGACCAAAACGAAACACTGCAACATTACCTACAGGCAGCTCCAAGTTACGCCCAAAAAAAAAAAAAAAAAGGCTGTTCTTGAAAAGCTTTCGAGCTAATGAACCCCGTCTCATAAACATACGAGAAAGGTGCGTATATCAGAGGTTTTATTACAACGCAGTTTCACTGCTTCAACTTTAAACTTATGGCGCCATTTTACTCTTCCAAGGGCGGGAATACGGTGTGGTTACATAATAAGCGGCTTCGGAACTAGTAGCAATTGAATATCTTTCTGGAAGTAGACACGCCCAATAATTCCAGTACACATTTTTCTAACGTAACAGGGCTGTTTGTACTAGACGGCGAACTACAGGTCCTACGAGTACGTATAGGCTGTTCACGGTAAAATGAGCACTTTTGAAAGCCCCGCTTAAGATTTACTTGTATACACATTGTGTATTCCTCCGCATTACGTAAAATTAACATTACTGTGCACATCGTCACTTTATTCATCCGTCGGTCAAATTAAATTGTGAAATTATTAAGAAAGTAAATACTTTACAAATATGCTCATGTTTACACTTCGATGCATTAAAAAAAAACCGAAAGGGAAAGAAATAATTTTTAGGTTATGGTTACCTAACACTTTTTATTCGACGTTAACATACGGAACTACTTTCCATCCAGCGTTACCAACTTTACTGGACTAATGTCACTAAGTGCGCCCATTAAAATACCGTATATGCATGCAGGGGCAGCGACTTTTTCTAAGGTTAATTTCTAAAGTGCTCACTTTATCGGGAACAGCCTTTAATTATCTTGATAATTTTTTTTTTCCAGGCGTATGAAGTGGAGTGAGGCGAGGTTTTGAGAGACGATGAGGGTTAAAGTGAGGCGAGTATGGAGCAGCGTCGGAATGCAAGGACGGGGGGAAACAGGAGATCCCGAGGAAACCAGCCGACCAGCGGCATCGTCGAGTACGATGCCCACGTGTGAAAATTATGGAGCGGCCCCGCCGAGAATCGAACCCGGTTCGCCCAGGTGGGATGAGAGTAGTTTGACCACTATACCACCGCAGCCCGAGGCGTATGGAGTTTTGGGGTGGGGGGGGGGGGAAGCACGTACCCGTTAAGGAGGATTCCCACCCGCCATCATGGGTTTATAGATGTTTCGCCAAAGCTTCTATTTCATAAGACGTATTGAAATTTCCCGCAGGACATATCCTAAACAACAGCTTCCCAAACTTTATCGAACTGCCACATCTTCGCTACACTTATTAATTTTTAGCTGGTAACAGACGAGGCGAAACGCGAGATTATTTCTTGCGAACGATTACAAAGGCGACGAAATCAACAGCAGTCAAGAAATACTTATCTCGGACAATTCACTGGGCAATTCTCTGTGCGCTGTCGGAAAAAAAAAAAAAAAAAAAATACAGTACTGTATTTCCAGAATATTGCAAAAAAAACCATAAATCCACGATGGCGGATGGGAATCTTCCATAACGTCAAGAGGGGCCGCGGTGGTGTAGTGGTTAGACTTTATTTTTTTTAACTTTGTTTCATTAACTCTACTTAGCAGTACTGCCATCCAGGGTGTTCAGTTCTATCATGACTACTACAATTTAACAAACAGTATATTAATTGTATAGATTCACAGTTTTTTTGTGGGATGACGGCTGTTCGTTTGGGCGCCCGTAATTTAAGTTACAAATTATATTCCTATTCAAAAGCATCATTCACACTTCCTAGGAAGGCGGAGAGCTATTCTGCCCCGACCGAGACAGCTCCCCGACGGGTATCCTTTCGACTGCCACCTCGCTTTACAGCCCCCGCCGGAACATACCAGGGACTGGGATTCCCACGAATCCGCCCGCGCGACCAGACGCCGTCGGGCCCGCACACAGCTAACTAGCCTTTCGGCCGGTCCGCCATGGCACCCAATGGTCGAATCGCCCCGCCCACGAACCCGAAAACCCCAAGCCCCCTCCCTATTTGTACTATTCTATTTTGTTCTTTTAATTTTCCCCCCTCGCCCACCGTTCTGCTCCCAACCTACGCATCGTCCAGGACATCGAAGTACCCCTTCTGGACACCCAAGCCTTCGTTTGCCGGCGGACGAGAAAATGGAGCTCCGCTCTTACGCCCCCCACCCCCTTTTTTCCCAGTAAATGCACAGACATCAACCAACATATTATCACAAATCACATCTTTCCCTCATTTAGATTTTCTTCTCCGCAGTTCCTTCCGTTCCTCTTTCATCCGTTTCAGATCGTGTCTTTCTTCTCTTTCTTGCTGCTTTTTATTTTTCTCTCTTCTGTTCTACTTTCCTTCTCTGTTCTCCTCCCCATTTTCTTTCCTCCTCTTCTCTTCTTTTTCTTCTGTTCCTCCTATTTTTCTCCATATTTCCTTCAATTCTTCTTGCATTCATTTCAGATCTTGTGTTCTTCTTAATAACTTTTTCGTGTTTGGAGCTTTTCGATTTTTCTTCCCCACTGCTGTTCTGCAAAACTTCAATATTTACTGAAAATTCTGTTTATCTAAAAGAGAGCGTTATTTATCATTTTTATTTCATTTAAACGATAAATAGACAAACAGAAATACTTCACTCAATTCCCGTAGTTCCAGCACACACTCATCCGCTCCCTAGACTACACCGTTAAATCATCATTCATAGTTTTTACCAAATCATATCTTTTACTAATACTTTCATTTATTATTTTTACAATTTCCTTGTCATATATATTATGTTTTTTTTTAATGGCCATTTGTCATTAAAAGGTTTTAATTTCTGTTCTAATTCTTTCCTTTCTTCTTTAAACATGTCACATTGACAACTGTCGTCTACTATTTTATTTGTTTTAGCTAAATATTATTTAATTTGACAGTGTCCCGTTATTACTTTCAACACACTATTATTTATATTGATTTTACTTTGATACCATTGTTGTATATTTTTAATATAATTTTTAGTATTTAGGCCGGTTTATTTTGCATCGTAATCTTTTTGCCAATTTATAACACATAGTTTATAGATTTCTTTCTTTAGTTCTTTTAAACTAATAGGTTGATTATTTCTATTTTTTTCAATCCAAATATTATTGTGCTCCGCTATATGTATTCCCCTTTTCTATCGTTTATACTATAGTTTATTGGGATTTCTTTACTAACAAAAATCGCGGATACATATGATGCTGTTGGTGTTAAATTCATTATTTTTATCAATACATATCTTTGTGATGCTCTTAGTATTCTTTTAATGTGTGTATTTTCGATTTTATTTTTATAACAAGTACTAGCATATTGTATAATATTACGGTATAATGCCTGATATATTATCTTATTTTTATTATTGTAATTTTTTATATTCCATACCGTTTGTTTTAATTTTCAAAATAGATTTTTAACTTTTTCGGTTATATATTTAACATGTGGGACAAAACTTAATCTATTATCCAAAATAATGTCCAAGTAATCTATCTCCTTTTTAACTTTTATTATTTGTTTTGTCATACTTTATCATTCGCGGTCTTTTATCTAATTTTCCTTTTAAAATTATGGCAACTGTTTTCTCTACTGATAATTTAAGATTTTTTCTCTTTCATCCATATTAAAGTTTTATATATTTTTTGTGTCCGTTATTCTATTTCCTTTCTTGTATTACCTTCTATCAAAATTATACAATCATCCGCGAATGCCACAACTTTTGAATCCTCATTATTGTTCTGTACTATGTAGTCATTTATTACTAAATTCCATAGACTTGACCCTATTACTGATTATTGTGGACAGCCGCGATTATTTCCCTTTTTATCGTGATCTGATTATCTTGTACTATTATGTTCCGGCTATTCAAATAGTCCCATCAAATTTCTTTCCATTTTCCCCTATTGGTATTTTATTATTTCCCCTATTGGTATTTTATTAATCTGTTCTTTAATGTCTTTCCATGTCACTGTTGAAAATGCGTTGCTTATGTCTATTGAAATGCCAATCAAATATTTTTGTACTTGTTTCTATTAAATTTAATACCTTATTTATTGTCTGTTCGGTTTATTGTTTTTTCTCTAAATGCAAATTGGTTACCGTGAAGCTTTTTTATATTTCTGATATAATTTTACTATATATTATCCTTTCGTATATTTTGTCCAATGATGATAAGACACAATGGTCTGTAGGATGAAACCTCTGTTTATTTATTCTTACTTTTGTATAAAAATACTATTTTTCCTGTTTTCCATATTTCCGGGTATCTGCTTAATATATAGCATTTATTTATAATTTTGTTAGTATTGATTTAATTGTTTCGCAGCTTTTATTTATTACTTCGATTGTTATACGATCGATTCCCAATGCTTTTTTAATGCTGCACATTTTTATTGTATTTTCAATATCTACTTCTTTAATTTCTTTACATTCTTTTTCTCTTCTTCCAAAGTACGTATTTATTTTTCTTCTTCTTTTCATTCAAGATTAGGTAGTAGTTCGTCCATCATAACTTTATGTGTTTCCTTAATTGTTGTGTATTTCCCCCCAATTTTTATGCTACTGGTGGTTTCTATTTTCCTGAACTTCTTCCTTGCTAGTTCATCTACTAAATTCTATGGTCTCTTTCTCGCTTCTTCTTTAACAAATTCTATCCATTTATTATTCATGTTTATCCTGATTAACTTTTTATATTCCCGTCTAGTGGTTAGACTACTCGCTTCCCACCAAGGCGAACCGGGTTCCATTCCCAGCGGGGTCGACACCGGATTTTCGCATGTGGGAATTGTGCCGGACGGTGCCGCTGGTCGGCGGGTTTTCTCGGGGATCTCCAGTTTCCCCGTCCTTGCATTCCGGCGCTGCTCCATACTCGACTCGCTTCACCCTCATAGGCTCTCAGACCTCGAAGCGAGGGAGCGATACGGTCGACACTAACACGCAAGCCTAGCGCCTCATCGCTCCTACGCTCAAGGCGTGCAGTGTTTCCGTCCTAACGCTTTACTGTGTAAACTAGATATGTAAATGTCGGGTTTTATTACACGCGATGAAAGTACACAGATCAAACTACCTGCGTATAATCATACTTTTCTCTTATCGCTTAAAGAAATTTCATAGGCAAGCTTTAAAAATCCTGTATTTGACCACTTTCACGATTTTTTTTCTCCATTAGCATACTTAATATGGTAAAATTAAAAAGATAACGATATAGGCAATAGTTTTTTTTTATCCGTTCTGGCAAAACTTCGTATTTCCAGAACATTTATTTGCCGAGACAAGCGTTTAGGCGCAAACAACGATTTCACACAAAACGTTTCAGTACATAGGACCCATAACGTCAAGAGGCATTAACCACGATTTGGTTACGGGCATTAAGTCAGCAGGCAGTAAGGAACACACACGTCGTGGTGCTCTGTGAGCAAGGTAGCGAGGTTCTCGGCTGTGCTGTTGATGGCAGTGATGGTGTGCTTTGGGGCTGGAGCAGCCTATCTTATCTGGAGGGCAGGAAGCAGACTGTGTGTATAGGGGGCGCCCCCACCAGGTACACACAAGGTTCTATCGCAGGAGTATTTCCATGTCGTCGCCCGAGGCTTATCACGGGAGGTCGCTTCATGCCTCGTTGCCTCCCCGTGGTGGCGACCCCTCAATCAGGTCACAATCACTGTTTCAAAAACGTTCCTGCCGAGAGGAAACCAATTACTGCCTGTTTAAGGCTTGCCGCGCGCAATTTGTCCCGATACAATCTGCATGCAGAACTGTTCGGATCGCGCATGAGAATGCACATGGCTGGAAGGGTTGAGGGGGGGGGGGGGGGGAGAGGCTTGGAGGGGGAAAAAAAAGGGGGGGGGGGGTTAACAGTCCACCTACATCCCCGCGTTGAATAATTAACTACGTGTTCAACTCGCTCCTGCTGCCATCACACGTTATTATCCCCGACAATCAACTTATGACAGCAGGCGATTTTATTCAAAGCTGAACAAATAACTGTAACACGGTGAGTCGGCAGAGCATCAAAACTTCCAGAGTGCACAATGGACCAAACATTTAATATTTTCATAAAACATTGCCCAGTGATGTAGGCATGCCCAAAAAAATAAAATAAAAATAGCAAAATACTCTGCATAATTGCCCGTCATAACATTTATTTACAACATACTTGCAAAATTTAATGAGCAAACAACACATTGCATAATATTCAAGGCGCTACCATCCCCATTTTACTGTAAATACAAATAAATGTCTTATGTTTCAAATGTTTGGAAAAAATGTACGCGTTTTAGGCGCACTAGACGCAAGAAAAAAAACGCCGAGACAACTTTGCCCTCGTGCATCTCATATTCGTACTTATTTATATTTTTTATTTTATTTACATTTTTTATTGTCAGTCTTCCGTACAAAACAGTACGTTAGATATTTTAACGAGAAAATACTAACCGAACAAAACTTTAAAACTTAAATAATTTGCATTAACATTTTTACTACTTCCAGTCTACAAAACTGAGCTGTGTGCCACAAATTTAACATCGCGAACACACTGTTTCTGTGCACCGTAAAACCGAAAGTGAAAAATTTGAAATGTTCGCCTACACAGCAGAATGTAAGCAGAAAGACTACTGAATCAAAAGAGTATATTTAAAATACGAATACCGTTAGTATAAAGACACCAATTATTGCGTAGAAGCTCGTGCCATCATAATTTCTTAAGGCCCTGTCCACAATCGACTTGGATTAAATAATATCACTTACAAAGCATAACAAGTGAAACCGTCTGTCTACAAACGGCGTAAATGTGGAAGGAAAAAAACTCAATTCTAACCAATTAGAAAGAGCAAACGAATAGGAAATATTTTTTTCCAGCGCAAGAATTTTTATATGCATAAGTTGGCTACAGCGATTTTTATGACGTTCCAACATTTCCATTGGCCGGCGTTAAAAAACTCTGCGTAAGATAATCACAAATGACCATCTACAACGCCAAGTCATGCAAATAGCGCGAAGTAAGTCACGCTAAATACTAGTTGTTGACGTTACCATCTCAAATACAGGTTTTTACTTCTTTATGCTATGCATGTTTATGTGCGCCATGTCGATTGTAGACGGGGCTCAACTGTGTGGAAGTTATCGATCGGGTAAATACGTGCATGTGTGCGAGACTCGCATAAGCACGCATAGACGTGCGCAAATGAAAATGGCGACCTTTACCGCACAGATCCAACAGTAGTAACCTACCCGGAGGCTTTACTGCTTGCAAAATTCATTTTCCCTAACCGGCACACACAAAAATAATGCGAGTCCAATTTTATTTCACGAACGCATTTGTATAGGCTATTCACTAACGTGAGCACTTTTTAAGGCCCTGCTAAATTTTTCCTTTCGGCCAATTTCTATATTTCTACCACTTTCTAATGAAAACATTGCCACGTGACTAATAAACACACTGAATACATTTCACAACTCTCAAAAGTTCACGCCTGATGCTGCAATAAAGTATATTTATTAGTTATTAATGTTCGAAGAGAGAATCTTAAAAAGTGCTCACTTTACCGTGAACAGCATATAATGGGTATTGCACAAGAACATTCCTAACATGCACTGGCCGATAAAGCAAAACGTGTGAAGAAAGAAATCCCGATTTAGAGAGAGGAAATTAGACGCACAAGTCAACGATTAAAAGGCACCACACTACGTATGCGACACTCCAACAACTCAAAATATAAGTACACCTCGAAAGAGTGCACGGGCAAGTACAGAAAGCTGTCTTTTTTTTTTATGAACGTCCGGTGTCAGGTTTTGCAGAATATTAAATATCTACCATAAAACGTCGCAATATATATTTGGATTTCCCGTTCTCTCCCTGTACCCCGCCCCCCTTTTTTCTTTTCACTCAAGTCATCGGAACATTACACCAATAGCGGAGGGGGGAAAAAAACGCACGGTCCTTTTAAGCCCATTACTATGATACGCGCCGGTCCATTTCGCTGTTCCTTTGGCCCCCGATGGAGCATTGCAAACAGTCGCCGAAAACGCACTAGACAGAGAGAGGGAGAGAGAGACGGAAGCGAAAGCACTTACCGTATTAAAGGCCGGCGTAGTTGCGGGAAATACGCGGCTCTTGGGGAGGAGCCCTCGGATGAAAGCGCGGGATATGTAGTGCATTAATAAGTTTCCCGTTGACAAGAAGGGGAACTGCTGAAACCGCGAAGTCTCGTCCTGCGTCGCGCGTAGCCTACAAAAGAAGTCTCGGCGGCCAGGATATTGACCACGATCCTCCGGGTACTCCATTACCAAGTGCGATGTTTAGTTTCACAATACTTTCACTGACACTTCCAACTTTCTGAAGCCCTGCTCAAGTTTTACTTCCAGGATATCCATCCACCTCGCGCAGTAAAAGTCTTACAAAATTACACCAAAAGGACAACGCATCGCGTTCGTGCGCTCTAAGTGTATAGGCTGTTCACTGTAAAATGACCACTTCTGAAAGCCCTGCTTAAGATCTACTTGCATGCCCGTTGCGTGTTCTTTCGCCTTATGAAACATTAACATTGCCATGGACTTCATCACTTTATTCATGCGTCGGTCAAGTGAAACTGTGAAATTATTAGAAAAGTAAATATTGTACGAATGTGCTCATATTCACACTTCGATGGATAAAAAAATAAAGAAAGCAACAGAAATAATTTCAGTTATCACAAATGATTACCTAACACTTTTTATTCAACGTTTATATATGGAACTACTTTCCTCTCCATCGTTAGCAACTTTACTGGACACGTCGCTCATTTCGTCCATTAAAATATATGCAGGTAGGGGTAGTGACTATTTTCTAGGGTTGATTTCAAAAGTGCTGACTTTATCGTGAACAGCCTTTAACAATATTTTGTACGGTCGGTTGACGATAAAATGAGCACTTTTGAAAACAACCTCAGGAAAAATTCACTGGTTCCTATGTACTTATATTTAAATGGGTACACTAGGTGACATGCATCCAGCAAAATTGGTAACGGTGTAGCGAATATAGCCCCGTATCTTAGCGTCGAATAAAAAGTTCTAGGCAACCATTTGTGATAACTTATATTATTTATTTCGCTTTCTGTTTTTTTTTATATATAATTCATTGGAGTGTAAAAATTAACAGATTTGTAAAATATTGACTTTCCTACTAATTTCACAGTTTCACATGACCGACGCATGAATAAAGAGACGAGGCCCGCAGCAATGTTAATTTTAAATACTGCAAAAGAATACACAACGTGCATACAAGTCTATCATAAGCAGGGCTTTTGAAAATGCTCACTTCACCGCGAATAACGTATATTAATGACTACCTCCCTTCATTTTGAAAATTACTCATTCCGAAAGTACTCGTTCCTCGTCTTGAAGCAAGCTTTACTGACCACAGTGCGGGAGACCTGCCCTACCCAACGACCCACGCACGCGCGCGACTCCGGAGGACAGGCAGAGGCACACGGTCGGACGACCTCTGACCATCTTTCCCGAGGCGAGGCGAGCGAGCGAGCGAGCAGTGCACGGAAGCGGAAATACGTGGTGACCCGAGTCCTGCCTCCCAACCACGCCAACAACCTCCCTGCCTCTTCTTCACCCCCGTGAAACCGCCGCGCCAACACACCAACACTGTCCTGGAATTAACGCCCTATCACGAGCTCAGTCGGCCGCCTCAGCCGGCATTCATTTGCGCCACTGGCAAGTTGGTCCGCAAGATGGCATTTAGGGAGACAGTTGGACGCCATCTTCGATTTATAGACACTGCACTGTAAACTAAGCACATTCTTCCGATACATGCAATATTAACACTGTCATGCGACTGATTACTTTGTTCCTGCGTCGGTCAAGTGAGACTGTGATTAATTAGAAAAGCAAACATTTGAGAGAGCTGCTAATTCTTACACTTAGATGAAAAAAAAAAAAAAAAAAAAAAAAAAAAAAAAAAAAAAAAACCCAAATAAATAAATTATTTCAGGTTTCCTAAATGATTTAACGAACACTTTTATTGCAACGTTAAGACACGGAACTACATTCCTATTGCTGTTACCAACTTTGTAGCGCGCACGCCATTAAACGCGCCCGTTAAAAGAGATACAGGGACGGGGCGTTGGCATTTTTCGAGCTTTTGTCATGGACAATTCTTTACCTACTTTGTTTGCCATTACTTATGTTACAGGTGAACTTTTTTCAAATGCGTCTTCGTTAGGTCGTAGGATATTTAATTGTATTATATAGTTCATTCATGATTACTTAGCAGTTTTCTGGACCCCAGCTAAGTTCTACTTAAAGGATATTCTAATTCATGCAAATAAAAAATTAACTAAGTGTAGAAAATTACACCAAAAGGACAACGCACCGCATTCGCGCGCACTCAGTGTAAGAACTATTACCAATACGCCTATTTTCTCACTGTTTTTATATAAGTCATCTATGAATGAAATAAGATAATTTATAGAGAAAATTAAAATAGAATATCAATTTAAACCAAAAATAAATTACTCTTATGATAATTATAGAACACTTGAAAACTGATATACTAAGAAACGACCAAGCAAGTCATACAGAGGGTAATTTCTCGAAAATTTGATTCAAAGCGTAAAAAAAACTGCGAATAGACTACAGAGAGAAACCACTTTGACTTACTACTATTGCTTCTGTAATTTTATTTTCAGAAGGTGGTCACTGATTAATTCCTTTTTTTTACTAAGCGTAGCAAACAAATGTACTTCATTGATGATGCAGCTATTCAATCACGAAAGTGTATCACTATGCTTTGTCAAAGAATAAATTTCCACAATGAATGCTGAATGCATTTTGACTCTCAAACTGGTTAAGAGCACAGTGATTTCTATCTCACCGCCTTAAAAACAGATTTTCGCAGCACAAAAAAAAAAGATAACTGTTCTGTGTTTACGTTGTCTTGTGGTCACTGCACGAAGTAATTTGCAACAAATATTTTGGAAAATCTTAACCAACTTTGTACATCAAACAGCACAAATTCGAAAGCTTTGAGCTGAGCTGGTTAGCATTGGTCGGCGCTTTAGCGGTCGGTGAGGGCGAAAGGAGGTGAAGATGGGCCAAAGACGGAATGCAAAAGCAGGGAGCGGGAGTACCCCGAAAAAACCGCCAGCCACGTGTCCCACATGCGAAAACCCGAGTGGCCCCGCCAGGAATCGAACCCGGTTTGTAGTCTGATTGCAACAACATCGCGGCACGCTTAAAATGGCATGATTTACAAACCTAATTGCAACCGAGATAAATGCTGCCGCGAAAATAAATAATTTAATGCTCAAATTTTTTTTCAGAATGAATGATGCAGCAATTTCACTGAACCCATTTCAAAGTCATCGCAACGCGACGTCTTATAAAATTTATTGGGGCATCCTTTATGTAAATTTCCACTTCACCATGAGACGAACTTAAACCAAAATTATGGAACAAGGTTTACGTAACACTGCGGAGAATTATGACCCACCATCTTGAACTGTCTTGGCAATTATTTCACCCAAATCTACTATAAAATATAGCACCTTCGATCATCACCACACAGAAACGTGACTCGCGAACAAATAAGAATGTCATTATATATCAGCAGCTCTGTGAGTTATTTAATACTACTTACTAAATGTAGTATATTACCATTTATAAAGTAGGTTATATTCTCTTTGCTGAACACTTCTTACATAAACGAAATAACGTCACTCGCATTTGCAATAACTCATTATGTATTTTCGTATTTTGAAAGGAAACTAAAAGTCGTATCATTTAATAATTTACACAATCTTGCGGAAAATAATTTCCCTTTATGAAAGAACAGTTCGCGCGTACAAAAGTTGGGCCGCGGGTCCTGTGATCATCGCCGCCGTCCTGGGAAGGCCAAACCCGGATTTCAGAAAAGTTAGCTGCGCAGCGGACGATGCTTCGACCATACGTTTTCTCGGGACCCTCCCGTTTTCTCCTCGATTCCAGTTCATTGGTTCTCCATCTTCAGCTCTTCACCCGCATGCATTGGCCGTTTAAGCACCGCCCGTAATATATTCTTTTGATAAGTTTTGAGTTATGTCCTAGTCAACACTCGCGCTTCACGAAAATACCATCAGTATTTAAAAAAATGCAGAATTTCCGATTTGTAGTTAGTCAGTTATTACAGTCGCACTGAATGGATTGTTGCATAATTCAAGAAACGCGGATTTTCATAACATGGCATGTAAAATGGCAATTGTATCTGCTCACAAGCTTTTTCTTGCGCTATTTAAACACTTTATGGACTGTCGATATTGCATTCGGGCCCCATATTTCTCTTTTAGAATATTCTTGCTTTATTTATGCGCTGGCTGGCATTTAGAAGCATTCCCGATGTATGCGACGGAGTATGTCAAGTAAAAGCGGGACGTGATAGCGATATCAGGCGGGGAATTTAATCAATAGCGCTCACCTCACACAAATCAGCGTCTCTGTTTTTTTCTTAGAAATATTGTATAAGCCCAATATTAGCGCTTTTAAACGTTTGAATACTCAGTAAAGATGTCAATTTTAAGGTAGGATACCCATTTAGAACTGAAAAACTAAAGATATTTCTTCCCCTTATTTATTAGTTGTTACTTTGCAAAAGGAAGTCTAGGTTTTAAATTACACTCGCAGAAAAAAAGTCACTAAGGGTGCTAAATTATAAATTACGTTACACGCGAAAGTCGCCAATAACATAGAAGTCGGCGGCCGCCCAACTAGAGAGAAACACGAGGTGTTTAATATTATCGACTCTTATTCCAGATTCCTGCATTTGAACCACACCTGGCTAAATAATTTAACACACTGTTTGTAGTGAATTAAGCAAATTTGAAAGCACAGCTTAGAATAATACTTCTACGCCCACTCGTATCCTTGCTCCTCATGTAAAACGAACATTTTCATGGAATTGAGAATTTTATCCATGCAATGATTACGTAAAACTGTTAAAAATATAAATATTTTAAGAATAGCCTACGCTAATTTGAACTTTGAATGCATAAATTAAAAATAAATTAAATACAATGGATTAGTATCTACGAATTTAAAATAGCAACCTATTAATATATCCGACTGCATTTTGTTCGTAGCTGTCAATTTGGCAGGCAGTAACAGGGGCTTTCTTCAAAGTTTGATTTCTACGCCGTCAAACGCCTGGGCAATACGTAGTCCGCAACCCGGTGAACAAGAGAGTAGTTTCAGCTATCATATGCACTCAGGGGCGTCCAGCCCATCGGACTATACCGTTGGCGGCTACCGGCCGACAAATTTGACTTAGGCACTTTCAAAAACAGGTTTCACGGCTCGCAATTCCGCAAACGCACCTTTCTACACACAGCCCCAAGTCGTCTTCGCTTCACGCACTCCTTCACATGCACATGATCAAGATAGAACAAGAACCCTTACAATACACACGCGCGCAAAGAGAGAGAGAGAGAGAGAGGAAAAAAGAGAAAGAGAGAAAAATAGAGTGTGACAGAAAGAGGAACAGAAACAGAGAGAATGTGAACAAAAACTGTAACTAAATAAAATGGGTGAATCGCACCTCCCAAATCTCATCACATCACAGTGAAGGCAAAAGTGATGCTCCCAGGGCTCTGCAGGCAGGGTAATACATATACTTCGATGGTTTGTCATTGCCTTCAAGTACGAACTGAACCAGACTCACCAACCAACCAACCAATAGAAAAACATGGATGTGGCATCAATGGTACCAGAGACTCCTAAGTGAAAAACACTGCATTTCCACCCATATATTACGCAGTACTGCTGAATTATATGTATTAAATATAATACATACATTATATTTACTTATATAATATATTTCACACGTTATATATTATATGACGTACCAATATTATGTAAGCCATTATAAAATCATTTAGAAATTTTATTTATTAGATATGCGCCTATTTTTGTGAAGGGTGGTGGTAATAATTAATAATAAACAAATCTAATGTTTTTATTTATTACATTACAAAAATCTAAAGAGCTGTGTCTTTCACGATTATTTATCACTCACTGTAGTACAGTACTAGGCGTGAAAATAAACAATTACCGGCATCTTATTACGATTCCCCAATGTCCCACGTCAAAATTAACAAGCAAGCAGATGTACCCATACACGATGGGTTCCAGAGCATGATGGTTTCGTACGGGTAGTATTGCGTGCTTATTTTACAAAACAGCGTCTCAAGACCTCGCTGTTAACAGCCGCCCAAATCTCTCCACTCTCTTTGAAACAGCAACTGATTCAACGCAGCATTCAAACATTCCAAAACAATTTTTTTTTTAAATAAAAAAACCATATGCTGTTCGTATATGTATGTACGTCAAGACTAGCGGCAGGTGGATAGACGAGGACCCATTACGGTGAAACCACATAAGTTTTGTAACCCTAAGGCGAACATTCACTAGAAGATAAGGCTACGTTAGAAACGCCCTGTAATTCCGACCACGTAGGTGATGTGGCAATAAATACATTTGTAGCTTCGCACATTTCATCCAGCCTGTCCCGTCTGAACTATGCATTTCCGGATGAAATATTTGTCTTGATCCTATCCCACGCCTCTAAAAGTTTATGTTACTTCCCAGCAAGCTGTAGAGCGCGTTTTTTTTCCTTCTGTGAACGCGTGTAGTGCAACAGGATGTTTCAGTGGTTAGCGCGGCAAGCTTAAGGAGACACGAGGCGTAAACATGCGGGCGACCCGTGATGTGTGTGTTTGTGTAGTTCACTTATCGTCTCTACATTGTCACAGTAGGTGAGAGTATCAACGACAGACGCTACACGCGTGGGATATAAAGTGTGCGGCAGAATCTCGTAAGCAGTTGTCATACTTGCGTTGTGGTTGGTGGCAGTCACTTTGATCAACTCTTGCGAGGTACGAACTTGTAAGTTAACGCCGGTCCATCAGTGGAATGGTTCTGTGCAGTGCTACGTGTCAATAGAGTACACACACAATGTCAATAATACACGTAACCAATCCGGACACCTGTATTCGTGTTGGACATGTTTACGGCCTATCTCCTTTTGCTGCCCTCACGAACCACACATGTTCACAATCTCAAAACATTCCGTGAGGCTGCCCCTAGTCGAAGTTTCATTTCTGCGAGCTTTTACTGAAACAGCCTCTATATATAATGGCTAGAATACTTGATTGATACTGGTAACGATAAGAACGAAAAAGAACAATAACTTCGATTTTGGGGGACACCTATATCTAATAGTTAAAAACATTTATTTTGGAAATATAAAACTTGACAAAGATTTTACCTCAAATTGTGTTTTGCCGATTGCTTAGGCATCCCTTTAGCAGGTGAAATGGACTAAACACACTTTGAATTTAATTTCCTTTACTGCCACATTAAACTAGCGCTGCAAATTTCCACTTATAAAAATCATGTGCAGAAGCAGTAAAGTATACTCAACGAACTGAAAGACCTCCAAAATTTAAAATATTCAGCAAGTCGAAGTTTAGAGTCAAATTTACACGAGGATGCGCAAACGCACGAGGTAATATAGACTGGTTTTCTATTCTGTTCTGTTATCCAATCTCTCACTGCCTTCACCATATAAGGGCCACGGTGGCTGAGCGGTTAAGACTGCTCGCGTACCACCACGACGAGCGCGCCATATTCACCTCACTTCATCCTCATCGGCTCTCAAGACATCTATGTCGAGAGCCACCCAAATCTCTTCACTCACTCATTCACCAGATCACTCTTGACAGAGACTCGCTGGCTGGACGGTATTATCTTCACGACGTCTCCAAGGCCGCGCATGTGCCCACGCACTACGAGAAGGATACACAGGGGGGGGGGGGGATCGCGTGTTCAATCAGCTGATCGCAAAGATCGCCACTTGCATGATGCGGGCGACAGCTGGACAGGCGTGGCGTCCAAGTACGTTACATGAAAACCGCGGTGAATGCACAGCTACGTCGACCTAAAACGTCCAACAATACTGCGCTCGGTCAAGTCTTCAGGTGTCATTTGACGATGCTCCAGTGTCTTTTACAATGCAGTCTTAGTATAATATAAAGTGGAGAAATTCACGCGTGAATATTCTTAGGGATTAGAAAAGTTTTATTTATTATTATTTTGAACAGTTGGTATTTGAAAAAAGTTTTTTGAGTAATTTACAAGAGCAAATGAGCACTTTTGAATGCTCTGCTTAAAATCTACACGCATATGCATATTGTGTATTCCTTCGACTTGTGTAAAATTAACATTGTCATTTGCCTCATCACTTTATTCGTGTGTCGGTCAGGTGAAACTGTGGATTTATAAGAAAAGAAAATGTTACAAATCTGGTAATTTTAATACTTCGATGAATAAAAAAAACAGAAGGCGAAATAAATAATTTCAGTTATCACAAATGGTTACCTAACACATTTTATTCGACGTTAAGTTATAGAACTGTTTTCCATCTATCATTACCAACTTCGGGCGCATGTCACTCAGTGCGTCCGTTAAAATATATGCAAGCGCAGGGGCAGCAACTATTTTTCTAAGGTTGATTTCAGAAATGCTCACTTTATCGTGAACAGCCTCTATGCGTAGTTAACGTCTCATTCCTTGATAAGAGACACTGCAGCAACGTTCATGACGGGAAGTTCTACAAACAAAGAAAGGGGACCGACCTTCGTTCATTTTAAGGTTTTTATTTAAACGAGTTCTCACTTTTGTTGAAACATGTTAAACCACCACCCTGCCATCTGTACAGCAACCTGGAGTGCGTAGTGATAACATGGTTCCCAATCTCAGCCATCCTCTTTTCGTTTACCCACGCACTTCAGCTAATTGCGACGCCAATTAGAGAGCACACTCATGTTTATTCAGAATGTTCCGACAGGAAGGATGGCTTATTCGCAGCACCTTTGCTAATTAAGGTGTCTCGCATCCTCTGGTCTCGGGGTACGTCAGTGTTTTCGAGGTCCTTTCCCAGGTTTATGTATTTAAATATACAACGTAAATCAAGACCACAGCTCAGCCACATGAATAACATCAATCTTACAAACAAGTGTTTCTCGCAGAAGATCAATGGGTAGTGACGGATGGCTGTTGCATATACCTAATAACACTACGATGTTACCACTAACGCTAGAGGAAATAATACAACATTCAGACAGTTTCGAGCCATACATTCACCTGTAAGTATAGCATTTATATGACACTCCAATAGTTATGGGAAAACTTTTCCGTGCAGCTAGCACCCGCTGCCAAAAGAAAGGAACTTATTTTTGCACACATACTTAGCGATTAAATAACATTTTGTGCAGCAGTTGGAAATTTATGAAGCCAGAAGTAATTCAACATTAATACACATGCATGCTTAAGAAATGCTGTCCGACATAAAATCGCCAATTATTTGATGTCTCCTGATTTCTTCCGAACGCTTGTATAATACTGCAAAGGATGATAAGCGACTGTTTCAGGATGTACTCCGCCTGGCTCAAGTCCCACAAAGAGGGAATTGCCGACAAACAAGTCACGCCATATAAACATATCCAGTATTTATTAAGATTTCATCTTCAAAAAACTGTACCCTAGCATCACATAAACCGTTAAAATAACGCCTTGAAATCCGTTCTAGACTTAGATTTCTGTAAAGCCCCTAGATTTGAACTGGCAGTTGCAGCTGGGACGGAAGTTTATGTTGCCATGTGTTAGCACCGCACGTGAACCAAATACTCAGGTGATTGCGTCAAAGTGTTACTTACGAATACTAAAGGACGATCACAACGAAATCCGACGGAATGAAACCGAGAAATATAAGTAATTTGTAATCCTCTCCCCAGTGGAGCGGCAAGGTCACTTGGCACGGCCGGTCCGGCAACGCTAATCCGACGAATTCGTCGGTTACAAGTAAAATAAATTATTTCAAGTCTTATTGTGTAATTCAAGTCCACTCTTCATGCCAGGAGGCTGGTCAGAGGGCAGAAAGCGAAACTTTTATTTGCAAACGACATACGGTAAAATTGCTTAGTAGAACAGTGGAAAAATGTACAGAAATCACGTAAATACAATAA
Organism: Dryococelus australis; assembly: GCA_029891345.1. NCBI lineage: Eukaryota > Metazoa > Arthropoda > Insecta > Phasmatodea > Phasmatidae > Dryococelus > Dryococelus australis. The sequence goes on along the minus strand of CM057001.1, from coordinate 80,624,539 downwards.
CAGTGAGTTTGCGATTTTACTATCTTATTAGTGAACAAACACACATACACAGTGGTGAAAAAACAATTGCGAAGTCTGTGTAAATTTACTTGCCGTGGAGAGAAAATACACGAATGTTGCAGTTTATTTTCTGATACATAGTAATGGTAATTTTAACCATTACATGTAAAATATATGTTATTTTACTAATTTTTACGCTAAATTTACTTCGACATAGTGTAATTTTACAACTACATATGTAAAAAAAAATTTTGCTCTGACATCAGTGGAGACACTGCTACCACATACATTTAGTCTAAAATTACATGATTTTTTACAGTGTATGGTAAACAAACTCCGATTCCACAAAGGATTGGTTTAAGGTGTGACAGAAATAAGTCGGGCAGTGTTCAACCTTTTGAATGGTTTCTTCTGTTACAATGTTCGGGGGTAGGTGGATATATAATATTTACTGAACTTCGTAATGGATTAACTATTTCATTTCATATACTTTATTTGAAAATACGTTTGAAATGTTACAGTTTAACAGCACCTACCAAAATGTCTTTAGTGGGCGTAAAACACGTATCACACGAATAAAACATTACCACCTTTCTTCTATTTTCTTATCTACTCCTAAAGTTTAATGTTTTCACTTAACCGCACCCAACAGGGAAAAGGGATAAATTGGGGGAGAGCAAAGATATAATCACAATTTTTGGGCACGGCAGAGTACACACAATAGTTTACCAAACATTCTGAATTTGTTGCAGTTTCCCTGCATTCACTACTTCATACAAGGAAGTACATGCTAAAAGGGGGGGGGGGGATTATTTCATGCGGACGACTAAAAAGGCGACAACAGGACGATTAAATCTAGAAGTGTGCCAAGCTATACCTGATACCTTGTCGGCCCACGAAATGTAAAACATTATTTCATGACAGGTTTCGTAGAATAAGAAAAGAAATCCAAAATGGCACTGGGATTAGTTTCTCGAAATTTCCGAAAGAAAAATAGATAATTAAAGTGAAAGATTCATCAAATAGCGTTCCTGATATGTGTATCAACTTCTCCCGAAACTTCGATGGTAGTGACTACATAAATGTTACTCTAGAAGTAGGAGATTGCATAGTATGGGGGGGGGGGGGGTTAGGGGTGAGATTAAGCAGCCAGCACGCATCATATATTAAAGATGAGGTAGACCGATCTTGCTGGCTGCGCACAACCAGTCTCCGCATCCCCCACATTGAACTGCTTTTCTGACAACACGACTAGCAAACAAGTCGTGGATTGGATTTGAGTTTAGAACACTGTTTCGTAAACAAGTGCATCGAGATGTCTGTATACTAACTAACCAATTTATAACCCAGTTTAATTAAATTCAAAATGGTAAAAATATTTTATTAATGCAATTGTGCTTGTGATTCAAAATTTTAATATACAAAGACGCTCTTCACTGTTGACCACGTGACTGACAGTCGTGTTCCTTTGGGGTAGGTCAAGTTTGGGTACATGCACAGAAGACGAACAAGCGGCATGCCTCATCGTTAGTGTATAGCCGTGTTCCTTTTTCTATTGACAGCGTTGAGGTTACTGGTCAGTAGGTAAACAATTAGGAAAGCCGATAGTCAGTGGTCATGGTGGCGGAATACTCGTCGCCAGTTCCAGCAGTTGAAATAAATGGCGACCGTTATGCCGGACTTGTGTACTGTCATGTCATTAGCAATGGATGTATTTTTCCACGATAGGAAGATTTATTTGTAAACATAAGAATATGGGCATTCAATTCAGGGGAAAATAATTTAATATTAACCCACCCTTACTGTCTCTGCAGATAGTTCCCTGGTTATAGAATAATGTTTACCACCGCCATGATTGTTCGTCTGCTACTGATGAGACTGTTCTGCTCTACCTTCCGGTCATCAGAGGTCTCGGCAGAAAGTGTAGCCTCCAACCCAGACGACAAAACTACTCTCATCAGCAGCATCATAACACTTATAAAGGAACGCGGCATGTGGCACACGAGGTCTCCACATAACCGGTTGTTGATCCGAGCACGGGACGCCATTGCCAGTGGGAATTCACAGCGAGGGATATGGAGGGGGGAGAGTAGGGGAGGGCAGCACTGGGTATGGGTCGTGCTCCTGTGGGTCTGATTATCAAAGTTTACCCCCTCCAGCAGGGGTTTCCACAGCCCCAGCTCCCGGGCTGACACCAGCGCTAATGAAATCATTCCAGCGGCTGGCGGCGGGCGAAGTCCCGCGGAGAGACCGCAGCCGAAGATGCGCACCCCCGCGGCGTCGACACGCGCTTCTACCAACCTGTTTTTTTTCTCTATACTACCTTATTCTAAATGCAGAAAGGCCCGAAGGTAGGGCGGGATTTTATTGTGTCTCAGGGCTAACCCCTTAAGCCTACTAAAGGCTATTCACGATAAAGTGAGCACTTTTGAAATAAACCTTAGAAAAACGTCATCACTCCTACCTACGTATATTTTAACGGGAATACTGAGGAGCATGCACCCAGTAAAGTTGGTAACAATGGTGGGAAAGTAGTTCCATATCTTAACGTCGAAACGTGAACAGCCTATAGGAAGGAAAATCATGCAAGGAGACATTCATCGCGGCAAAGGGATTGGGAAGGCATGGCATGGCCTGCACTTTGGGGCCATGACTACCTCCGTAAGTGTACTTATAGATAGTCTTAGCTATGAAGAGCAGGGGAAAAACCGTCAAGAGAGACATAAAAATACATGCGGCAGAGAAGTAAATATTTCAAAAAATTATTGCATGCATTAAATATAATTTAATTAAATAGAATGCTACAGGAAATACAGTGTTTGGGAACATGCTATTGGTTAGTAGAGTAGAAAAGACTAATAGAGAATGGGCGGGGGTCTTCATTGTTCTTTAACTTGATGCTGGCAGTAACCACAGAGGTGTTTTACCAGCCCAGGACAAGACTCCCGCGACGGCAATGATGGGTCAGTCAAACTACTCCTGCAACCGCATACTTGACATGCGCCCCGCGAGGGCCAACCGCACTTACACTCTGTCTTAGCTACGAAGACCACTTTTTAACAGTTCGGCGGTAGGCGGAACGTAATTTTCTCTGAATAGGACAGGGTTCCTCAAGACCGTTTTGTATCGTATAGAAAAAACGGACACAGACAGCATGGCTTTCACGAGTCTGAGCAGTTCGGTTGAATTGATACGTCGTCGAAACAAGCACTCTGTAGAGTGGAGAGATTTTGGCGGCTCTTAACATCGAGGTCTTGAGAGCCGATGACGTGCTGTGAGTATGGGGCAGCGCCGGGACGCAAGGGCAAGGGCGGGGAAACGGGAAATCCCCCGAGAAAACCCGCCCACCAGCGACATCGTCCGGCACGATTCCCACATGGGAAAAACCGGGAGCGACCCCGCCGGGAATTGAACCCGGTTCGCCTAGGTGGGGGGCGAGTAGTCCAACCACTACACCACCACGGCCCTAGGGCAATTGCAATTATACTTTCGTCTCAGCTACGATGGCGGTGCCAGGCAGAACATAGAATTCTCTGAATAGGAGAGGGTTCCTCAAGATCATTGTGTACCATACTGACAAAGCGAACAGAAGTAGACATGACTTTCATGTGCCATAACGTTTAGGTGAAATGATGCATGGTCAAAACAACCCTGGTGCTACCTTCGAACTGCCAAAACGTGGCTTTCGTAACTGGGAGTATATACTTCATCAATTTCAAGGTCGCAGCAGAGAAACATTGCATGCCACAAAGACAAAGTCATTGGCAGGCCGGTCGGTTTACAGTATGGCCGAGGCAGAAAGCAGTTCCAACGGTGTTTCGTAGTCGCATAAGAGACACTCTGCGAAAAGGATAGGGAAACGTCCACAAACCTGGCCTCCGGAACAGTGTAACAAGAGATGTGTCCATTATCCACGGAGAAGCACTCTATCAGAACGATAGACTAAGTTCTCCCTGTAGGAGAGTGGGACAAGTTTTACGGAGCCCAAAAAAATCTCAGAAACCAAAATCAAAACTGCGAGAGACCATAACAGCGAGAAAAACAGGAGAGAAAAAAAAACTGTCGCCGTGGAACGCGGAAGCAGGATGGTACGATACGGTGATGCTTTGGTCCGTAAACCTTGCTGCCGTCATAATCATGTCCGGCACCGGTGATGAAAAGTCGCCCGAAATTTTTTTCTTCCCGCCACAGAATGTTTTCGCAACACACAAAACTTGGTTATTTTTGTTTAACAACTAACAATATAACCAGCAGGATTGCCGCTGATGAGTTAGGAGTAGTCTGTGCGCAAACTTTTCTCTTAAAAATCTTCCAACTTCCCACTTAAACTTGCGGTGGGAATGGGAACGGGAGGTTAAAAGCAAGTTTATTTCTTTCATCAGGAAAATGGTTCTCGAATGTGCATTTATAACGTGATTGATCGTTCATCTTAACTATGTGCTGCAAGGGAAGCACTTCGCCGAGGCAAATCCGCGGCGCCGTTCACCTGCTCGATACTCCACGAAGACCATTTCGAAGAATATTTCCGATCACAGGTAGTTTGCTGCAGGCCACGAACCTTCACTGACAATCAAAATTCGAGCAAATAAACATTCCCCAGACACCATTCAACTGATAACCGTATTTCGCCGCTCTGAGTTTTCGTTACGTATTCAATGTGAAACCATAAAATAATATTTCCAGCTTTACGACCTTACTAGTGACCTATAAATTTGCGTGTACATAGTGTCTCGCGCACGCGAAATTCTTCATTTTTGCGTCAAAATTTCGGATTCATAGTAAAATGACCGACAATGTACGATTATAGAAAATTTACAGCTTACGAGTTGTTTAATATTTTTGTGCGTAATTATAATTGTGTGTTATCTGCTTGTTGTAAAAAGTCAGGAATGTGTGTTTAATCGATAAGTTCCTGCCTTTTTGCAAGCAGAAATTACATACGCTGAAAATTAGATACAAAAGCATCAAACAACTTGTACATTTAAAATTTTCTGCAATCAAACATTTCCAATAATACCTTAAAAAAAAAAAAAAAAAAACTTTAAGATAACCTGATACCTTTCGACCGACTTTTCCAAGCAAAGACGCATTTACGGGCACGAAAATTACCGACAGTAAAAAACACACCCTCAGATTTATTAGGAATTTCACAGCAGAGAGCTTTACTAACCGTACAATTACTTGAAACGAAGGAAATTATATTACGGAATTAACTGGACCTGAAGCTAGGAATGGGTGGAGAACGAATGGACGAACCACCATCGACCAATATCCACAAAGCTGAAATGAGTGGACGAGTGATCCGGCAAATGATGAGGCCCTCTTCCCACCGGCTCTTTTAATACACTCCTCCGAGCTGTCCGATAAACCTACACGGAACAATGAAGGGGGAGGCGGGTGATGAAATACATCATTCCAGGTATCCCGCAGGGTTGAGTGCCCTCAGAAAGATTTGATCGGCGCTGGATGCTCGCCAAACGAGGAAAACTAACATACACCAAACATGTTCTGCAAAATAGAATACCGTTCTGCCAAAGCACACGGCTACAGTTATTCAGCAGCAAGTAGAAGTACACAGATCCTGAGCATGTAGCTGTAAGGACATCCTACGCCAAAATCAACACGTCACTTTCATGAGTGTATATAGTTAATGCGAATGCGTGTCTGCTTTAACATTCTGGAGGTAGCGAGTTCGATGCAGGTCTGTTTCAGTGCGACTTTTCGTAATAAGAGGTTTTCTATTTCCTTCGCAAACAAATACTGACGAAGTTCCTTCAAACAAATCTCCCTAAATAATGACCCCCAATAAATGCCGACCTAGTATAATTCCCCAGCACATGAAAAGAAATTAATTAATTAATTAAAACTCCACGGGAATTAAATCCTAGTGAAATGCTCTCCGTCAACATTTCTGCTGAAGTATTGCCAACAAAGTTAAGTCTAATGTATTCTACGGCGAGAGATTTGAATAGACGTGCTTTTAAAATTTTCGAATCGATAATTTAAACAAGCTAACAAAGTTTGTCAGCTATGTCACGGCGAAACGTATACCACCTGTCAAAAGTTTCTACGCGCCACATGGAGGCGATATTAAAAGTGGAAAGGCGCCACACCGCATGCTGTCTCATCTTTACAACTTGCTAATGCATCGAAATGTGACGTACCTGGAAGAGGAAACTTTACTTTCAAGGAGCATCGACAAAATTGTACTAGTAACTCGGTGACTTCCTGTAAATATTTATTAGTTAAAACACTAAATGGCAAATGGTTTTAAAAACGCTCTTAAGACATTCCAGTACATGAATTAAAATATACGAGTGAGTTCGTTGGCACCCGCTATCTTTCCTTGACGATATTTCGTCTTAATTACACCTGGGTTCCATAGCATATTTTTATACTACTATGTGACAATTATGTTTGTGTTACAATTGACGAAATAATAATTACTTTATATTATGTTCTTAACAATTCAGGTATTACGCTTGCATTTGATGGACGAAGTAAAAATTAATAAATACACCTGTTTAGTAGCATTTTCTAATTTTTTTCTTCCGACTGCTTGGCTGTTTGAGAACGCAAGAAACAAACGTCTTGCTTTACAGTCACCTAGACACGGTTAGTGCTTACCACCACTAACAAAGCCACAAAAGAACACAAGACGCAAAAACACCGGCAAACGCTTTAGGAAGTAACATAAAAATTGTTTTACCATTTATAAAAATTTGTAAATACATCGATGACTTAACGGATCAGACAAACACAACTCATGTTTAGAGATTACATACGTTTCTACTCCCTCTAAAATAGTTATGAAAGGTGCTCGGCAAACCATCTCTTTCGAAACTAGTTAAGATTTCTAATTTTTGTTACTGTCTGTAATACCAAAGTTTAAGAGTTTAAAAAAGAATGACTTCCGGTTATCATTTACAGGCAGATTACATTCATTACCGGCCACGATATTCGGCTGAACGTGCAGTCCTCACCATCAGGCGATATGAATTTAATTAATAGTGTTATATATTTGACAGTCTGCTGATCAACAGCGCCAAAATGGAGACTCAGTACAGAAACTTATACTGTGTCAATACAATTATTTCATTTCGTAGAAATATGCTTGTCATATAACTATCTGTTTTAATTAAAAATTAGTATATCTCTACTTACAAGGCATACCAAACGGCTATAATCAAACAGACATTATTATAAATATATTTCAATTAGAGTTTTACAATAAATGTAAGATTAAAAAATTGGACAAATAAGGGTGTTAACATTAAACAAAAATTATATATGATCAGCAGTTGCAGAGAAAATATAATATGTAAGTACATTAAATCATATTCATTATTAACAACCTATACAGAAACTCGCGTGGCTGGAGGAATGCAAAGTATCCGACTTATTTCACAATGAATACATATTGTTACGTGCTGTAGCTGGCGCCGGCTCGGCTGTCCCGCGCCGAGGTAGGAGACCCACCTCGCCCTCCCCTCTTCCTGGGGAACGATGCGCTCGCGACCTGTTTGCCACCTTCTGGGAATCCCGTGATTGCAGACAGCGGCGAGACTTGCTGGCGTCACCGACCTCCTCTCGCCTACTAGAGTTTCCGATATGTTTAGCGACGACGCAAGAATGTTCTGGTGAGACTGGCTGGTGCCCCGGCCCTACTCGGCGTAACTCGCGTGTTGGGGAAGATTCTGGGTGACTGCCGAGACGATAAATATACTGTGTAACACGGATTTTATTGTAAATATTCGAACTGTCAATTCGGACACATTTTACAGAATAGCTGAATAGGTTGGTACACTGTCTATTGGAGCTGATCTTTAATTTTTTTATTTTATTTATTTCTTTGTGGTAATTATATATTTGTAATTAAATTGGAGTAATTAATTGTGAACAGTAAGTGATATAAATTTATTGTGAGATTATGAGTCCGGAGAATTTTGCTGTAGTTATTGTAAATAAAATAAGGAACTTTTAATTATTTTGTTTGAATATGGCCTCCATCCCTTAACGAAATTGGTATAGCCCCCTTAATTTCGAGAGAGGAGAGAGAGGAGAGAGAGAGAGAGAGAGAGAGAGAGAGAGAGAGAGAGAGAGAGAGAGAGAGAGAGAGAGAGAGAGAGAGAGAGAGAGGAGTGTAACAATATAAAACTACGGAGTTAAGTATGAAACCAAACTTACGCTGAGATCCCAAATTAGATTCAATCCTGGCGTCGGCAGTCCACACACACACACACACACACACACACACACACACACACACACACACACACAGCTGGAAAGACATCTTGAAGGTGCAACTAATGACAAAAAAAAAGGGGGGGTAAAGGGAGTGGGGACCGAATATTTCCGCTAAGATCTAGATATTCAACACAACACATTATTTGCTGGTTTGAAATTGTTTCTATGCTGACATGCACATAGTGTCAACTTGCGCTGCGGGGCAACAGTATAGAGTTTCCTTTCCAAGTAATTCACTTCTCTGGGAAATGTTTTAAGTTCTGGAACTGTAAGGCGTAACCGCACATCGCATGCCAGAAACAATCTCCATAAATTAATTATTTCGCGAAAAAGGCGTATCCCTTTAGAAATCGGGGACATGAAGCAGAAGGGGAAAACGGGGGGGGGGGGGGGGGTGTTTCTACTGATTCACCTCTCCCGACAAACATTAGCATAGCTGGTTTACGGTTCGTCATTACGATCACGCAGATTTTTTTTCAAAATGAACGGTTCGCTGAAAAGGGGCCGTATGTACCTAGCTGAAGTGGGGTGCACACGTGATGTCAAACCCAGACAGTGTGTTGGTGAAGGACACGTGGTGCTCACGTGGCGCAGTCTCTTGCAGAGACGCAATGCACGTGTGGGTCACAGGTGGGGTGACTCACTGCCAACCCTTCAAGGGCGAAGTGACCCTACGCATCAAGGGTTTACCTGCATTTCACAACCTCAGCTTGTATGGTATTTAAACTAAGTATAACAATAGCAATTGTGGTACGCTCAATGACTCAATAAAATGCCTTATACAGTGGTACTATTATATGTTTAACTTTACCCCAGTTTCTCACTAACCCGTATCATTTTGTCTCGAAATAATTTCTTTTGGCCATCACATACGTTATCATAACGGAATATTTATAATGTTTTAAAGCGAGAATATTGGCATATAGGACATTTCACGTTACCGTAAGAATATGAATACATGCCATACGACTAGTGGAAGGAAATTTCGGGAAGAAAATTGTAGGTAGACCTTCACGTAAATAAGATTGTTTAAGACACAAGAACCCCGAGTTGTTACAATCGGCAAACACTACTATCAAATGGAGACTGCAATATGGTCGCAGATGTCTGATTACGCTACAGCCATCATGGCCGCGACAGCCTGAAAAATTAAAAAGGGGGCCGCGGTGGCGTATTGGTCAAACTACTCGTCTCGCACCCAGATTCCCGGAGGGGTCACTCCCGGATTTTCGCAAATGGGAATCGCGCCGGACGATGCCGCTGGTCAGCGGATTTTCTCGGGGATCTCCCGTTTCCCCAGCCTTTCCAATCCGGCGCTGCTCAGTACTCGCCTCGTTTCATCGGCTCTCAAGACTTCGATGTTAAGAGCCGCCCAAGTATCCCCACTGTACTCCGTGATTCTCGCGCCCATTATAAAAAATATCCGATTATCCACTGCACATTTAAATAAAGGTTATACTCTAACCGATGAACGTCACCTTCGACCATCGCGTCCTAGCTATATGCTATTTCTACTTTGTTTTACCGCCACACCCGCCAAACATCGAGTCGTGCATGGTTTCCGACAGGAAAAACAATTGTGTCGTCGAACTTGAGAACCTACCACCCTTCTCCTACTGCGATGAGAAAATTCCCTCCACCTCCTTGGAGAAAAGTAATTTCCGTCCCAGTAGTAACCCGCCAACCCCATAGCCGGGCCTGGACCAGCATCTCTCCTCGGGCGGAGCCGAAAGGGGATTAGGAAAGAAAGTTTCCTCTCCGAGAGGTCACAAGTCATCGGCGACCTGTCCCCCAACAGGATCGTCTCCCGGGGTAGGAGCAAGACTGAAGTGAGGATTGTCAAGACTGGGAGGGGATGCAGCTCCCTGGCGCGGCGATGAGAGACAGCGCCCTTCATTATAAACTTGGACGGAGCGAGCGATAATCTGGGGGAGGACTGCGATCATATCGACAAGAGGCCGTCACTCCGGGTGCAAGACAGCGTCGCTAGACTTTGCGGGCGACAACCGGCCATCCGCCACACAACCCTGCGCCTCTCGCTCTTACGATGTTGTATCACGCCCTTATACAGGAACTATTCGTTTTACTGCCATTACAGAAGAGTCAAGATCATTACTGAAAATGATTCAGTTTAGTCTATTCGTGGCTTCTTCACCCTTTTTAAATCAAACCTTTGAAAAACCTCCCCATATATGACGTGTTTAGTTATTTCCAATATATTCAAAGTATAAACAGCGTTTTATACTTGTGTTCATAAAAGTAACTTTTTTTTTGTCAAATTGAAATGTTATTCATATGTTACATATAAATTACAATGCTTCATTTATGAATAATTTTAATAAATAACAGCGAGAAAACATGCGTGCTGGTAGCACCTGGTGAGAATAGTTCTTATACAAAATACTGTAACACTGGGTGAGCACGAATACGGTGAGTTGTCTTTTGGTGTAATAATTCCAGACTTCGTTAGGCTTAGTTTGTATGAGGCGGAGGAAGATCCTGCAAGTAGAACTTTAGCAGGGCTTCAGAAAATGCTGAAGTAACCGTGAATGTATTATATATAAGCATTACATTTGTGTACCTGGTTGTAAAAATATTTTCCCTGGTTGTCATTTAAAGGTGAGAATGAATATATAAAATGCATTAATTTAGTCGTTGCATAAAAATGCGTTAGCTGTTCATATGTGTTTGTAATTACGTGTAAAGTAATTAGATAACCTTCTGCCGTCACAATTTTCAATAAACCCTCACAAATTTTAATTGGTAATAAATTAATAAAAAATTCAATACGCCGGGTGACACGGGCTCTTGAGTCCATTCACGATTACTTCCAACTTCTCTGAAGTCTTGCTTACTTCTAAGATATTCCTCCGCCTCGAGTAAGGGAATCTTAACGAGTGTAGAAAATAACACTGTTGTACCAACGCAACGCATTCGTACGCACTCCGTGTAGTAAAATTTTGCCCGAGAACTATTTATTACTAGGTGTTGCAAACACACACGTTTCATCGCTGTTTTATTCATATTAATTATAGAAGAAATGTGTACTGTAATTCATAGTTAAATGTAAAATATTTATGTTATACATTTTTACTTATATTTTGTGTTAGCACAAGTATAAAACGCTTGTGATACATGTAATATTTAGTGAACAGCCATGGGGAGATTTTTCAAAGTTATGATTCAGAAATTGTAAAGAAACCGTGAACAGATAATAGATTTAGAGTCTATTTCCTGTTCTTCCGCACTTAAAAAAAAAAATAACCCCATGTATGACGTGTGTGTTTCCTGAATATACCATAAGCCACAAACGTTTTATACTTCTGGTAACATAAATCTACCTTATTTTTAACCTTACTCTAAGTGTGAATTATAACATTACTTTTTATAATTAACACAAATAAAAACACAGAGGAAATAAGGGCAGTATGTTCGTAATGCCTAGTATGAAAAAGTTACTGTGCGAAATATTATGACAGTGAATGCAAACGAATACGATGCGTTGTCTCTTTGTCTCTTGTCTTGGTTAAGCTTTGATTGTATGAGGCGGATGAGCTTTAGTATGGCTTAAAAAAAGTGTCAAGCAACTGTGAATTGACTATAAATAAATTTTATTTATAAATTACTGTAAAATGTGACAATTTTTGTATGCACATACTTATTCTTTCAACACGGCGTAACTTCTCAGCTATAGTGAGGCGCGCTACTGCACTCATCTGAGAGAGAGAGAGCGAGAGAGAGAGAGCGAGAGCGAGAGCGAGAGCGAGAGCGAGAGCGAGAGCGAGAGAGAGAGCGAGAGAGAGAGCGAGAGAGAGCGAGAGAGAGCGAGAGGAGAGAGAGAGAGAGAGAGAGGAGAGAGAGAGAGAGAGAGAGAGCTCCATGGGGCGTGTTTGTGCGAGGATGGTGACATCACGTGCTCGTTGGTATCTACCACGGGACGATGTTCATCTTCTCACGATCCGGCTATTTTCCACTACACGTTAAAACACACACAACTCGCTTGCCCGAGAAAGCTTGCTCGTGATTGGTGGTGGAGGTACATGTCTGGTGCGCACCGATACCCGAAGTACAGTTAAGGCGATGCCCAGCCGTTCTTCACTGAGCTGGCCGTTCTCTTTGATCTGAACACCACGGGCGAGGAGGATCACCCGACAAGACACCAAACAAGGGTTTCCACGTTCTTCTGTTTGACATACGCCCAAACTGTAACGTAGGATATTACCACGTGCTTACCGAACATGATGCAGTGCAAAAGTCGCTAAGCATCACGTGCAAATGGGACCTACAATAAAAGAGTAACAAGTTTTCCTAAACTTTAAGTGAAAGAAAAATATTTTTTTCTTGAAGACGGTGTGGAGCGGTAAAACTCTTGAAAGCAAAGAAAGAAAAACTATGACTCACCAAGTTACGAAAAAAAAACTATACGATCAAAGTGATCCCACAAAGTTGCTGGCGATTTTCCGCAACTTTAAAGTGACGTCAACTTTTCAGTGTCTTCGCAGGGAGCGATTTAAATTATCACAAGCGACCTTCGCCATCGCGAATGCTGGAGTCGATTGAGAATTCGCATGCGCGTCACAGAACACACTAACTTATCCGGGATGGTCTCCGGAGTTTTGGGAGTTGACGTGTGAACAAACGATAAAGTTGGGGAATCGAGCAGGTCCTTGCCCTTGCAGGTCACGGAATAACTAAAGGCGTGGAAGATGATGGCAGATTCTTATCGAGATTTGCCTGCGCGCAGACTGGCTTGACGAGTCACACAGGGAGAAGGAATATGATGGGGTCGTGGGCGGGAGAAAGGAAAAAAAAAAAGCAAACTTTGCAAAAGAACGGGGGTAACGGGAGACAAAGAGGGAGATTACGCGGATCGCGAAGCGAGAGCAGTCAAAGGGCATAAACGCCGGAATAGATACGGCACGAGTGACAAAGAGGAGGAGGGAGACGGAAGAGCGGTCTGCAATCAAAAAGGATTTCATTTCAGTTCCACAAACTCGATTTTCCGCCGGAAGAGATCTGTATCCACCGGCGCCAATTTTTTTTTCTTCCGGACTCGGGGAAAGCTGTCGCGAAATCACATTACTTTGAGGGCAAATGAAGTTTGTCAGGTGTGTACGTGTGGGTCGGGCGGGGTGTTGGGATGACGCAAAAATAGGCGGTGGGTTGGGACGGAAAGCGGGACAGAGACAAGGGACGTGATTGGCGGAAACTGATTTAAACCATCGGTTACACACAATGTGCGCCGCGTGCTCACCTCTATAACGTATTCCAGCCGGGACAAAGAGGGCGTTCAGAAACAGCGTTAAGCCCCTTCCACTCTTGAAGTACAGCCCCACCCCCAGATAATTAAAAACCCACACACATACATGCACGCCCCTTTTCAATCCGCGAGCAAGCTGCAGTTTTTTTTTCTCAAAATATCGGGAACAAAATAAACGCTTGTCATGATACCACAAGTCCCTGGCATGACGCATCACGTAAGTGGCCCGCCATGGTATTAATTACTTACTGCACCAAAAATAAATTCAAGAAAAAAAGTACAGAAAACACTTTTTTCCTTTTTAAAGAATAACATGTCTCGATTAGAATTTAAATAAAACGGCTGTCTCGACAAAGAAATTAAGAAGTCATATTACATTATTGAACCTCGGAAAACGAGGTGCAAGGGATAAACTTTGAGGAGTTTCAAAAATGTGTATAAGACTCGGAAAGAGGCAGAATGATGTATGTGTTTAAAAAAGAGTAATAGCCCATGACGTCTCCACAAATTTCTGGCACATGGGCAGAGATAATCTTACATTTACCCCTAAAAGTGATGCCTGGATTTTTCTGACGATCCTAGATATGTCACGGGATTCGACTCGATTGTCCATTGATTGGAATTTGTCGATTCAATCCAGTTCTAATACGGGGAAAATTTCAATGACGCTCATTTCAATCTATATTGCGCTGGCTACAAAATCTAAAAAAATTTCGTTGTCAATGTTGTTCTTATTTTCTCAACCAAGTTCATTTTAAGGGAAAATAACTTCGGAAAGTTTTACGAGTATTTTGCACGAAGATGTCGACGTTTACAAAAGTGTCGAAATAGCTCTATATTATTACTTTTGAAAAAATTGCAGTATTCAACGAAACTCAAGTGAACGTTAACTAAGCCTGCATTACAAACTAATAATAAGTTACTGCCCGGTGTTGCCCAGTTATACGACGGCAATGGAATCCCCAACTTCGTTTTAGGGTTTTCTGGCTCAACGGGGGGCCGGAGTTATTTCGCCCTGCATAGTATTTCAAGCTGGGTACTTGAGGTCTCCCTGCGGAATGTGGTCAAGATCCGTCGAGTGGTGTAAAATCTAGATAACGACACCATTTTAGGAGTTTTGGGTGTTTCGGGCCCAATGAGAGGCCGGAGCTTATTATGACCAGCACGATGTTTAGAGTTGGGTACTGTAAGCTTCCCTGCCAAATTAGGTCAACGCCAGTCGAACGGTGTACAATTGTGTAGAGAATAAAGTGCATGCAAACTTCACAAATGAAATATACTGTAATAATAAAAATACAAGTTTTGATCATTTTTTTAAATTTTAACAAAATATGAAACATGAATAAACAGTAATTTTATAGACTATTTTTACATGGATGCCTGAGGGGCGTGCCTCAGTTCGTGAGGGATGGAGGTAAATATATTTTTCCCTAATGCTACAAACAAACATCTGTTATTTTTACCAGTCGGAGCACCCTATTAACTATCTTTTTTTTTTTGTTATTGAGCGTACTATCTCCATTTCAATTAAATTCTTTATCACAGCCTTTACTCTTGCTAATGTCCCTTAAACTGCTCCAGATATTTCCACACGTTTAGTTAAAACTGTCTCTTTCCATCATTCCGAATGTCTTTTCACTCGGGTATCCAGTCCACAGTCCCGCAGATTAGTCCCACGCTTCACTGCACACAAGCTAGCCGACGCACTCTCGCAGATCGCTGTAGTCGTCCCTCGCCGCTCCGGAAACCCCCCTTCCCCCTTGCAACTGCCGCTTAAGGTCGCACAACACGCCAAACTCTCGGTTCTTGATCACTCTCTCCTCAGAGACCCGCATGTGGTCAGCGAGACGCGATAAGTTTATCGGCGTGTGCGGCGGCGTCCTTTATGATAGGCCGCTCGCTATCTTATAACTGCCGTCCTTCACTTCCACTCGCTCGCGCGGGATGCGAAGCAACGAGCGCGTAACATTATCATTTAAATATATACTTTCAATTATAAACCCTATAGTAACATAATGTCAGCTATTAATCTAGTGACCGGAATTCCGTGGACAGTTTTGAAATAAGACTGTTCACGGTACGTGAGCATTTTTAAAGCCCTCTTATTTGGAATAATTATCAACAAATGTATTATATTTTAGCCTTATATGTGTTAACTTCCGAGTTCGGTGGAATCTACACAATGTGGTTATTACTTACACCGCAATATTTATTTAAAAAGATGGTTTAATGGTTAAAAAATTGCTGAAGTAAAAACGTAACTAGGGCCTTAAAAGTGCTCACCTTACCGTGAACAGCCTATAACTTCCCGTTCTTTGCAGCCTTTGTATTTGATATTTGGGCGCGCAGGCAGACTTCAGTAGTTCGGCGGACCAACCACGACTTGTTGAACTTCAGCAACCTGGCAGTATAATTACGCAACTTGAAATTTTACAAACGTTGAATACCTTATTTGTATCCATATTTTTCGTGAAAATCGCATACTGGTCGCCGATGGGATAATTTATATAATTGATACGTTTGCTTGTGTAGCCCTTGCCCGAATTTTTTTCCGAGCCTCATACGTCGCGGTTGTCGTAACTGAACAAAACTTTTTTTTTCTTTCTTTTTATTGAAGCGCGAAATTTTCCGCACTCAAAAACATTTTTCTGCACGCCGAAATGACACATACATCAAACTGGCTGCACTTTTACTAGGTTCTGAGCTTTCCGTACGATATTTGTGGGGAAAGCTGTAGTAAAAATGGTAGATTAGTCGCTCATTGCAAAGCCGTTCACAGGTGTTATTTGTAAAACTAAATAGTGTCTTTAAATATTTTTTAATTACTTTAAAATTAAAATCATTTCCGCCCAATTCGATGTTTTATGTAACACCATAAAATGTCATAAAATTTCCAAATATAAAATATTCTCAAATAATAAAAAAATATATATATTCTTGAACAGCGAACATTATTAGAAATCATTGGCGGCAAAACGACTAGTCGGGGACGAGCGCTAACATACTCAGCAGCTGTCTCGGATTATAGGCGATTCACAGTAAAGTGAGCACTTTTGTAAGGCCCTGCTGAATTTTTCTTTTTGTCAGATTTCTATCTTCCCGTCACTTTTTAATATAAACACTGCAACGCGACTAATAAACAGTGTATACATTTTACCATTCCTAAAAGTTAACGTCTGGAGTGGAAATAAAATATATTTATTAGTGGTTAGTGCCTATTGGAAGGGCCTTAAAAAATGCTCGCTTTACCGTGAACAGCCTATACGCTCAGTAAAGTGTGAATAGGAAAAAGGAGAACTGGAGGCGGAGGTGGCACTGTCGCAGAGTCCGTGTGTAAATCTTTCTGTTTCCAATTCCGCCCCGGCTTTGCCAGGCCTGTTAGCGAGTTGGCAAGCGAGCGAACGAAAAAAAAGTGGGCGCGCGGCTGTGTTATCCGGTGATAATTGGCAGACAAAAGCCCTCGCCTCGGTCAACGTTCGTTACAGATTCGGAAGAGACACATTTTGTTTTTCTATGTTACTGTTAGGAAAAAGGTTTATAAAGGATCCGTATATTTTTTTAATGACTGTTTTTGACCTGAACGAAAAACCGCATCTTCACAGCCACCTAGTTTCCGTAAACAATTTATGTATAACGAGGAAACTTTTCACTCTCTCTTTGCTCAAAATGTAAAAAAACTTGGGTAACATCATTGAAAGGCGCATCGAAATATGTTTTCTTAAATACTGGCACCGCGCAATAAGAAAACCTCCTTTAAAACTACACTGTAAAAAATAACGGGAAATTTACCTGTTAAGTGTAAGGTAATATTTGCTAATTTGTGGGGGAAATACGGTTTTCTTTGAGGGTAAGATAAAATTACCTTACTAGGAATAAATTTCACGTACATGGTATTGGAAAATCCCATAAATGGATGGGGAAAATTACCTTACGACGTGTGACGTGTAAATCTCCTCGTCCATTTGTAACTATTTGATAATTACATTTTATATATTTTTTACATTATAAATTATTTTTATTTTTTAGTCATACACGGCTCTTTATATGTAAGGCATAATTACCGCATTATGGAGTAAAATTCACGTATATAGAGGGGAAAACCCCGTACATGGATGGGGATATTACCTTACGACGTGCGCATCTCTTCAACATTGTCTCAACAGCTAAGTGCGGGAACGGACAGAAGAAACTATCGTTTAACATGATAATATTAAGTGATACCGTTACGCTGTCGTCGTGGTGTAATGGATAGCGCATTGACCTATCGCCATAAAGGTCCATGGTTCGCGCCCACCACCAGGAAGTGTAGAGGATTTTATGGTTGAGGTTTCGGGTACTCGTCAGAGTATAGGTAATATAAAAATTAACAGTAATAATGTCCCGGGGTATTTTTTAATATAATTTTACTATACAATATAGATCATTTTCCCTTATTTGTATGGAATTTTACCCCTACTCTTGTTACGTACTATTTACGTACGATTAGGGAATAGTACTTTACTTCTTATGTAAATTTTGTCTACATTTAAGAAGTAATTTTACGTTACATGTAGAGGTAATTAGCTTCCCCTTACATGGAAGGGAATTTTACATCCAATTTTTTTTACAGTGTACTGCAAAGCCAATACTTTTATAGTATGTCATACTGTAAGAAACACGACTGCGTGTGGGTAGAAATTCATCTGCAGATTCGAGCAGCCACAAATATTGGCCGTGGGCATCCTAATTTCCTTTGTGTTGAATAAACTTTCAGGCTAATAATAGAAAATGCTACCTAAACTAGCTAAGGTCCAGTGGCGTGCGTTGGAGTATTGCAAGGTAAGATGGCGCTTACTCAGTTCTGTACACACACTGCGCACGCAGCAGGAACCAGGAACAAAATTGGAGCCAGGAGAAACCTAGTATAGGCTATTCACGGTAAAGTGAGCACTTTTGAAAGCCCTCTCATTTGGAATAATAGTCAATAAATATGTTTTATTTTAACCCTAGACGTTAACTTCCGAGTACGGTGGAATATATACACTATACTTATTACTAGCATGGCAATATTTACTAAAAGGTGGTTAAAGGATTAAAAAAAATGGCTGAAAGGAAATTGTAACTAAAGTTTCAAAAGTGCTCACTTTACAGTGAACGGCCTATATTACGGCGACGCGCCCGTTACACACGTACTGTGCCATCAACTGCACTACTACGTTTGAGTGGCCGATATTTAAACTAGCAAACGTTTAGGTATAGCACAGAGCAAAACACGCTGCTGCTAAGGTCAACATACAAAATATTACATGCGTTCCTCTAAAAATATTTTTTATTCAAGTGTCGGACCCCAAAAAATTAAATATATTAAATTTGTACCAAACATTGTTCACCATGTATGCATTGTATATGATGCCATTTTTCTCGAATAAAGAATATTATTTTAATAGTTTGATGTAAAATCAAAAACTTTCCTGTTTTGCTGCAGCCATTATAATACTAAACTGTAAAAATTAAAAAAAAAAAAATTATAACGTTAATTGATTCCGTGGACTACCGTGTGATACATGTGTTATCACAAAATAATAGTCCATTAATTTTTTAAAATATAAAAAACAGTAATTTTTCATAGTTCAGACTTTTTTTTTAATGTGCGAAATGTAATTTGGTAATTACATATAAAGGTTGTTCACGATAAAGTGAGCACTTTTGAAATCAACCTTAGAAAAAAGTCACTGCCCATGGTAAAGTTGGTAACGATAGATGTAAAGTAGTTCCATATCTTAACGTCGAATAAAAAAGTTTTACGTAACCATTTGTTAACATTTAAATTATTTATTTCGCTTTCTGTTTTTTTTTTTAATGCAACAGTGTGTAAAAATTAGCCAATTTATAGAATATTTACTTTTCTGATAATTTCACAGTTTCACTTGACCGACGCATGAATAAAGTTAATTTTGCATAAGGCGGAAGAATGCACAACTTACTTACAAATAATTCCTAAGCAGGGCTTTCAAAAGTATACGTTGTAATTCTTTTAATTTGTACATCTTAGTATTTCTTATTATTACTGCAGAAAACCTGAAGAATTTCGGATTTGACATCAAATTATAAAAAAAAATATAAAAAAAATACACAATGTAAAAAAATATTAGAGGAAAATTTCATTACATACGAAGCGTACAAGTTGAACAATGTTGGTAGTCAATAATTTTTTTCTGTAACTTACGCCTTCAATACTTTCCACTAGACTGCCCAATTGTTTTGAGCATTATGATCAACATATATTTCTAAAGCAGATTTTCGATATGCTAGCCAGTTGCATTTTACATGCACGTTGTGCTTTCGTAACGCGAGGTATACACAGTCCATGCCACTATAGGCTGTTCACGGCAATATGAGCACTTTTGAAAGTTCTGCTTAAGATCTACTTGTTTGCACATTGTGTATTCTTCCACCTTATGTAAAATCAACACTGCCATGGGTCTCATAACTTAATTCATGCTTCGATCAAGTGCAACTGTGGAATTATTAGATAAGTAAACATTTAATAAATCTGCTAATTTTACACTCTGAAAAGTTAGAGAAAAAAAAAAACAGAACGCGCAAGAAATAATTAAAATTATCACACATTGTTACCTAACACTTTTTATTCGATGTTAAGATATGGAACTACTTTCCATCCACCGTTACCAACTTTACTGGGCGCGTGTCACGCAGTGCGGCCGTTAAAAATTAATGCATGCAAGGGCAGTGACATTTTTCTAAGGTTGATTTCAAAAGTGCTCACTTTATCGTGAACATCCTTTACGCTCATATCTATTACTGCTCACACACAGCAAGAAGTTCCCGAGAGTACCATATTACCCTCACATCCTGCCCGTTAGAACTTTCAACACCACCTCGATCGACAGCAGTGAACGCCTGTATGGCAATTTTCTCTCTGTTGTGGTGTATCCATGTCTGACTAACACAGCGAACGTCACTAATGCAAGTCCAGTCTCCGACTCAAACGTCAGTCCTGCCTTGCTAAGTTCTGTAACTACTACACACAACAACCGTCGCGTACTTCCCGAAGCGTGAAACGACGGTCACTCAAACAGCGACAAATTTAATTACGATCGGGTAGTGCGAACCGTATGAAAAAAAAAGGAGGGGGGGGGGAGAGGCGAGGCTGAGAGCCACTTCCACAATCCGGCCAATTTTAATCCAATGCCATCTTTCGTCCCGAAAAGCAATTATGTTAAGGACAGATATTTAAATGTTCTGCAGAACAGGATACATACAGCTTTCAGATACTTAGTCCGTTTGAAAAACAAGTATGTTACAAATAGAAGTTGCCATCACACCTAAAACTAACCGAAGTGATGAAACTAGCAGTTGGGCATGATGGTCATGTCACAGATACCGGTCGCCAAAACATAGCTCCAAGGCCGACACCAGTTGGAATACTCCAGTCGATGTAGCTCTGGCTGAGGTTGTAGTATGCCGAGTGCTGGGTCTCTCAGTACAGCGGCGAGGAAGTAGGCCCGCTGTTCGGTTGGCCAACCATTCAGAGTAGAGGCTATTTCAAAATGATGATGGTTCTCCCGCAAATTAAGTCTGGCCATCATGAGGGGCAGGTTTAATTGAGACTCCATTCCCCACTCCTGGCTGCACGACACCAATGATGCAGAGCTGCTGACTATCCTCCCTCCGAGGTTGCTACGTTGGTTATGGCTTGCACTGTTTCCTCACTTCTCGGCTGGCGATATGATGTTAGTGGAACTCCGTTACTGGATAAATTCCTGCCATTGCTTCTGTACGATATTCTGTTTCATTCCATCCTCGCCACTGTCCATTCTTGCGTTTACATTGTTCACTATTTCATTTACACTGTCCATTCTTTCAGTTACATTGTTCACTATTTAATTTGCACTGTCCATTCTTTCATTTAAAATGTTCACTATTTTATTAACACTGTCCATTCGTTTTTATTTACGCAGTCTATTTTCTTTTCTACAGACTCAACTCTCGTATTCACTAACTCCATGATGTCTTATTTTCTTGTCTACATTCTCATTTACACTATTAACATTATCGTTCAGACTACTAATTTAGCTATTTACATCATTTATTTCACTATTTACATCTTCCCTCAAGCTATTCGCACTTGCGTTCACTTGGCTACTCAACTCCTTAATCAACGCTCGCAGTGCTTCCAGTTCTGCACACATTATTCTCGTTAACATTCACTGCTTCAGTGGTACAAAACAGTTTTAATTAAATTCACCCATAACTATTAAATTTAATTAATTTGTTTTAAAAGCATTAACTACTTACCCATATTCTAACAATTTTTACAATTAGTTAGTTAGTAATTGCCTCCATCCCACTTCTGACACCAGTGTTACATGAATGCTTGAGGGGCGTATCAGAGTTCATGAAGGATGGAGGTCTTAATAAAATAAAAGAACTAAATTCAATAATCATGTTTATTCGCAATGCTAGAAACAGTCAAACACCTGTCGTTTACAAGTCAGCATCCTATTAACCCTTATTATTCTTATTGAGCGTGGTATTTAATTACTATATAAATTTCAATTACAGTCTTTACTCTTGCAAATGGTATATTTCCATCGTCCCGAACATCTTTTCGCTCACGCATCCAGTCCTCAGTCCCGCATATCAGCCCCACTCTTCACTGCACACAAGCTCGCCGACGTCCCTCGTCGCTCCGAAATTACCCAAATGTCTGACGAGACGCGAAACTCTCGGCTCTTAATCACTCTCTCTTCAGAAGCCCATACGTGGCATTTGTACTTGAGGTAGGTGCCGCCGTCTAGAATGTTCTCGGCAATCCAAGTTGTTTTGGGAAATGCAATGATGACACTCCTGTGTGATAAATGGAGAAATATGAACTTGTCAGCGAACCGCGATAAGTTTGTCAGCGTGTGCGGCGGCGTCCTTTATGATAGGCTGCTCGCTTCGTCTGACGTTACGAACTTGACCTCCAGTCCTCGGCGCCTTCCCACGTGAAGGAAACACCGAGCAGCGATATACAACACGTTTTACAGAACCAGTAATATTTTCGTAAACGGACATATACGGCTTGAGGTAATTACTCGGGTGGCCATCTTGTCTGTCCCAGCTTCGTGGGTGAAGCAGACGTTCAGAACATATTCTACTGATGTGGAGTTTGGTCTGGGAGCGGCAGAGATTGAGTATGAGTGTGAGAGAGTATAGATGTTACAGTCGCCACGACAATGGACTAGCGCTACGAGGTGTCCATACCAAGAACTACATATTCTTACCTGCCGAAGTGGTCAGGGACTAACCTGGGGAAGTCCACTCTATGTATATCTTTACTTAATGACGTGAGGAAGTATTAAATTGGTAGTCTTCCACAGTTCGATTATGTGCTAAAAGAACAGCGTACATTGCTTTTAAAGTTTTTTTTTTTTTCCTTTCTGTTATTTCACTAGCTATTCGGATAAGGGTAATGTTACGTCTCCATTTATTTCGTACCTTATCCTTTCCCTTGCTGATTTAAAGATTCAATACTTTACTGGACGCATATAGTTGCCAGAAATGTTATTCTCGCTCTATGCCACAACCTGCAGCCCGTCCGAACATACGCTTACGGTTGTAAAGTACCGTATAACCTTAAAACACCCTTTCCCTTATTTTCCTCCCAAAGAAGTATCTTGGTACAGGTAATATTAAATATTAATTATATGTATTTTTGTGCGTACATTTTTGTCCTGCTGTAGTTTGTATGAGTTATAAGGGGCTTTGGTTAGCATCCCCTCGTTTCCGTATTCTATTTTTGTTTGTTTCAGTCTGTTCCTGGCCAGTCAATTTGTTACTTTATTTCCATACACAGCAGACGAGCAATTTGTTGAAGAAGGGATGGAATGTTTCGTTCGTTTCTGTTTAATTGTATCGCAACGTTTACGTTATGTAATTGTGCCATTGTTCCTTTAGTAAACAAGGTTATACATCGAAGTCAAACAATCCCAGGGTGGAATATTGAATCACGGGCGAAACAAAGTTAAACACGACGAGGCACCATCTTGGCTAGTCTCCGGACGACGTCACCCGGGCATATGGCGTACTCCGTAGCCGCCGTTAACTCCCAACACACCGAGGTTGCAATTAAACGGCGTCAAACGGGACGACGGAACTGCCGCGATGTCCATTACGGGGGATTATTACGTATGGGGGAGGGGGGAAGAAGGTAGGCAAACCGCTCTGGGCACACACACCATTCCGCAACCTTCTGGCCATAGTGTATACATACATAGTAGAGGGAGAAGCTACGTTCGGGACCACGTCGACACAGACGAGGTACTGCAGAAAGGGGGTGGTGGCGCCATATAAACGGGTCCCAGGAGCACACACTGCGCAGACGAATGTAATTAATTGCTGTTCCAACACTGATTTCGTTACAGCTGGGTTGGTAAGGGCCCTTCGGAAGTGGGTTTGAGGGTACGTTGACGACTCCCTTTCCCCTGCCTCTCCTTTCACAGTCGTCACGCGGCCGACACGTCGCAAAAGGGGAAGGTACGTAAGCAAAGCATGAAATTTACCGCCTCCGACCCCCCCCCCCCTCCAATTCGCTCAACCCACACTCCCGTCATCACTTTATGACTTAACTTGCCGACTCCCTCGACACCCAATTCGCACACAAGTAAGCGGGACGGGTTGTTCCGAGCTGCTAATTGCTGGCTGCGGCTGCCGAGGGCCTCTGGCTCGTTAAAAAAAAATAATTTAAAAAAACTGAAACGTGTGACGTTTTCCAGCTAACGGGGAAGATGATGCCGTGTCCTTAACAGCACTATGCACTTTCTCGGAAACTCACGACCCACTGAACATAATCATGGTGCAGCAGGTAATTACGAGACACTCCATTGGCCTCCTTGTATTATACCGTACCTATCGCACAACGTTGACAGGGAAATCTCGACTACGCACGCAATAACAAACTGGCACAACAGAGTCGACTGCGGAAAACAAAATTTTTTTTAATAAAACCCCGAAATATAAGAACATACTGTAAGTAAACGGAATTAAAATCAACATGTTAGCAACGTGTAATTTATACCACCTGTACTTACTGTCAAAATATTTATAATTAGTTTACGATATTTTTCACTACAAATTTGCCTTCATACAAACATAACTGACGGACCTGGTTTGCCAGTAGATTTTTATTTTACCATCTGACGTCACGGTGCGTTAATAATATGTGTCCCAGGGACTTTTTCAAGAAGTCGCCACTAATACAAAAAAAATGTCTAAAACTGTAGAAAAATCAACTCGGCAAAATATAAATATTCTATATTAAATTTTAATAAACTCAACATGTATTCCACCTTCCAGCATTGTTGAACTGCCACCACACACAGCGGTAAGGGTGCCCATCACTCCAGCAAGATCCATGAGCGGGTATCGGACAACTATAGCCAAAATACCTTCGGGTGCCTAGTGGCAGACTAAACCCCCGCCAGCTAACCGGGCGGCGGAGTGGTTTATAGGAGGTGCGGAATAACTTAACTTCGCTAACGCGTATCGGAACGTGCAGAATCCAGGGATGTTACTGGAGAAGGGGAAAATCACGTGATTGTGGGGAGGAGGAGGGGGAGATGGCGAGAAGGAAGCCCACGGTAAGTGGATATAAATCCGGGGGCGGGCGCCCTTAATCAGCCGCGAAACTCACCCCTCTGTGGTCGGCAAAGGCGGGAAGTGTGGGGAGGGGGTAACAGCAGAGACGCCGCGAGATGACCAGGGTGATGGAATGAGAAGGTTGTGAAGGGGGTGGGGAGGTGAAGGCAGTCCACGCACAATTGACGTCGCAACTTGGCCGGACGCTCGTTAACCCAACCCTGTCGTCCCGGGGGGAGGGGAACGGCGGTCAATTGAGTTATGTGAGCGCGGGCGTAGAGGTGACAACTTGCCTTATCTGTTGGCGGGAATAGCCGGGAGGCCATAACGACCGCCGAAGGGCCAGCCGGAGTGCGGATTAAGGGAGGCGGCCACGGAACTCATTACGGCACCAAGATCGCCTCAGTGACACCGTACAGTCTGCACAGCGTATCCCGACACCCGCCCAGCGAACTTCCATACATATCTGCTATTCATGGTAAAGTGAGCACTTTTGAAAGCCCTCACATTTGGAATAATATTCAACATATATTTTTTATTATAGCCTTAGACGTTAACTTTCGAGTGCGGTGGAATATGCACGCTGACTTTATTACTTACATTTTAATATTTATTTTAAATGATGGTTAAAGGATCAAAGATAACTGAAAATGAAATGTAACTAGGGCCTCAAAAGTGCTCACTTTACCGTGAATAGCCTATATTTTCAATTTATATTTCCATTCTATGTTCAAATTCCGCATATACAGGTTTGCGAAATTTTTTTCATTAGAAAATTTCATGACATATCCCAGATAAAAAAAAAAAAAAAAAAAAAAAAAAAAAAAAAAAAAAAAATCCATAGTCTTTTGCTATCATATTTTTCTATTCCTTTGCATTATAATACACTTTTGTATCAAAATACTTATCTGATCTTCTAAAAATGCTACCTTCATAAATTGCAAAGCAAAATGCCTAAACACATTGTCCACAATTATCAAAACTATTTTATACGATTCTATTAGCGGTGCACAATTAATGGTAGAACTGCCAAATATAGCATGCGTATCACAGAATACCTGACATTTAGCTAACTTGTTCGAAATTCCCTGACATTTCCCTGTTTTCCAGATGAGTGGTAACCATGATAGCTCACAAAGAATTATGCCGTATACGCTGACAGAAAATGGTATTCAGTGACATGTATCTTATGATTTTATATAATAATCTGCCAAAAAGAAACCAATGATTTCTTTATTAAGTTTCGGTACTGAATTCATGAGATATATCAAGTCGCTATAAAATAATATATAATTAACAGAATTTAAAACTAAAGCCATAATACAACACATAGCCGATCTCGCAAATTAATTCTCGCCCCACAAATGCAACGCAACAGGTATGAGTTTCAAACGAAGTCATTTTCTGTGCATGTGCTCACCAAATTTACTCGTGTGGATGAGTCCTAATAGAATTGTTCGAATTTATTTCAGAAACGAAATTATTTCAACTGCTTTCTTGTGGCGGGACATAATAATTATAGCACAATAACGAACCAATTAATATTAAAACTGAAAAAAAAAAAAACTTATCGGAAATACAAGGAGGCGGTACGAAAATGTCTAGTATTTTTCACTGACTATGAAACTTGCAGTGCTATTTACAAGTAATAGTTTTTTTTTTACGAAATTCATTCGATTGCATTTATAGTTTTTCGAGAAAAAAAAACTATTTCAATAAACGGTAGGTTACGATCCTCTTATGCCGACTTTAAAGGTCAAAATAAGTAATGGCCCCGGGGAGCAACATAAGCCTGAGAGCTTAGGACAGCCTAGGATGCTAAATGAGTATTTTGTGTAGTTTATTTTAAAATAGTCTCGTGACAAATTAAATACATAAACACAGTTATTCGTACTTATCCAAGTTCCAAGCGAATATATAAATTGTAATCTGAAATATGCATCGTTTCAACACACTACGCTTCAATAATACTGGCCGCTTTTGGTTTCTTGACAAAAAGTGGCAAAGTAAGAAATGCACAACAAGAAAAATTGTGGGAATTTTCTTGCAGTTAGGTTAACTAAGTCAAAGACAATTCAAGTAACATGAAGGGAAGAGGTACTCAAATTCGTTCTCAAGGATGGCTTTCGTCTCCATGCTGCTTGGTTTTTTTATTTATTTTATTTTATCTATCCCAAGTATGCGATTATTTCTTACCTCTATGAGCCATTTACGTCACTTTCGTGGTTCTCTTATAGCTGAAGTTTAGAATTCACAATTTCTGTACGTTTCTTGTGCGAACATCTCACCCCCTCTAGCGTATTTTTTTTCTCTAGTTATCTAATGTTCAGAACACACTCTTCCATCGGTTTGCTCCTTCAAAAGCTGAATACGACGTCTTGTGACATGCACCAGATTAATGTGTTCCGAAAATGCTTTAAATAATCCATCACTACTTTAGCTTCAAGACACCTCAGAAGAAATTTTTGTGTCCGATATCTCCAGAAAAATCTTCCTCAAAGAGAAAATTCATTTTTACGAGAAGCAACGCTGTCTGTAGGCTGCTATCTCAAGACTACAAAGTTTCGGATTAGAATCCCGGGTGATTCGTAAACAGAACGCAGTTTCTTGTTGTTCTTGCAAGCGTTGTAGATGCTTCTCAATCAATAGTCTAAGGGCCTTCCACGGTAAAAAGGTAAAAATAAAAGAGGAGCTTTTGTTAATGATCAAACGCTGACAAAATGTTTACGCTATCATCATGACGCTGAGGAAAACAAGATATACAAGCTACAGTCATTCAAAAAAATGGGATGCCTACAAAGAACTGCGATACTTGCTACCGGAAAAATAGTTATATTGATATTCAGCTTCTATTTTAGTTCAGAAAAAAAAATTGTTCGACACCACGTGAGCATAATTATTTCCATCCCTTCTTCTACATTGGAAATGTGAAAGTTGTTGGAATTGGAAGGTTACCAAATATTAAATATAATTTTTTCCATCCCTTCTTCTACATTGGAAATGTGAAAGTTGTTGGAATTGGAAGGTTACCAAATATTAAATATAATTTTTCACATTTAAAAATCACAAAAGAAGCACTACTCGAGCTACAGCTATTTCGCCCAATAAATATTAGATACAAAACGTTATGCTGGCTGATGAAAAGGTCCGGGTGGACGCTGAGTCGTATGTTATGTTGTATGACTTTGCATTCGACATGCTTTTTTTATTAGATTCTGTGAGATGGTATTTTACACGGAAGAGGAACTCTACCTGTAATAATTATTTATTTTATAAATTCCGATTTTTTACTGTGTTTAAGTCGTAACCTGTAGCTAACGCGGCAGCCTTAAGTTAAGTTTCCGAATAGATAAGCTGCAGCATGTCCAATAACGCCTCAAAAGGGTAAGTGAGCTAGCTTTGAAAGATGAATTATACCATGCAAATGACACTAAAGCAGGTATTTATTAGTAAAGATTACACACGGTAAAGAGAGAACTTTTGAGAGCCCTCTCATTTGGAATAATAGTCAACAAAAAATAATTTATTTTAGCCTTAGACTTTACTTACATGGGAATATTTATTTTAAAATATTGGTTAAAGGATAGAATATGGCTGAAAGTAAAATGTAATTAGGGCCTCAGAAGTTCTCACTTTACCGTGAACAGTCTATATGCACGAAGTACGTGACGCACAATGCGATAAAAAAATAATGTTCCATTCTCGTATATAAAAATCAAATCGTAAAATTTAAATAATAATGGTACATAACACTTTTCATAGTCTTAAAAACAACAGTTTAGTAAAAGTGGGGTATTACAGTATGATTATTTTTAACGTATTGAAATTTAGCGCAAGAAAATATTCAAAAGGAATGTGTATGAAGAAAAAATTATTCCAACCAAAATTAAATGGAGATATTAACTACTTGTTGGCAGTGTTGAAAAAATTCTTTTGACTAGCAACCATTTACACTAAGATTCTACATTCACCAAATCATGAGTCGTTTAAAAAAAATCAAAGGGAAGTGGAGGGGGTTTGGGCTGATCTTGATATCGATATTTTCAAGACCGACGCGGGAGAAGCGAGGTTAGTATGGAGAAATGCAAGGGTGGGGGAAAACTGCGAGCTCTCCGAGAAAAAACCTGCCGACCAGCGGCATCACTCGGCATAAATCCAAGTGAAACACATGATAACTCAGCGTTATTTGGCAGTGCACTAGTATCCTAAAGATGCACAGTTATCCCTTCCACAGATATGCATCCGCTTGCTGCAGGAATTTTAATTCGTAAGACCATGCCACTTTATCGCAGTTAATGTAGCTTGCGTTGGGAATTACTCATCCGAAATGCACGGGCATGAAAAAGTGAAATTCGCACTTGAATCTTCAAGTGTTACTTAATTTCAAAATAAAACTACACCTCTATAGAAATGTACATTACGCTGTAGAACAAATATAAATTTTGAGCTTTCGTCTACTTATGACGTAGTAAGTGTAACATTTTTTTTTTTTTAATTAATGATAAAGTCTTGCCGTTTTACAGGTACCGAAAAACGCGTGAATAAAATTTGGTGACTACATTTGAAGGCGTTTGTAAAATTTTAAAAGTGGTAGGTATAATCAGAAATGTTTAGTTATTTCTTTGAGAAGTTATGGCACATGAATATAAAATTCAACATGGCGGACGAGATCGAGGCGTTTATCAGTTCGGTCTCGAGCTGGGTTCACAATAGAAAAATTAAGCGTTAAATTATGTGTTAAGACGTATGCAGAAGAAACGAAAGTATGTTATCATATGGATATTGGTTTTCCAATGGAACTTAGCGGGTCGTGTGCGTTATTGGGATTTCCTTAAGCGTTAAAAGAAATAGTTATATTTTATATCTTAAGTAAACTTAATAGTCGGCGACCAATCAGCACAGAGCAGTCGGTGTTGTTGGCGGGAAACTATTATTTACAGTATTTTGGGTATAGCAAATATTAAAAAGGTGTGTGTGTGTGTGAATATGTTTAACGATTGCATTAGTTCACAAAAATAAACTTCTGCGATAGAAAATGTCTGCCTTGAAGAACTGTCTGCTTGATTGCGATATACGTGTTTAGCTGAAATTAATTGACATTAATTGGGAAACTGCAAATGATGAAAACGTTTTCGGAATGCCAGATCAGCACTTACTGCATAATTTTTAACGCGTAATCATCTTATTGTAATTTCAGCTTGAGAATCGGATAAAACAAATGGTTGCAGTGTCTGTCATCGATCCGGGAATGTCACCAACCCTCAAGAGGTTACCTGTGGTGGAAATAGGATACGTTTTGGGTGAGGGGGTGGGGTGGGGGAGAGGCATTGCTCTGGAGTTGGCAGCGGTTTGGTGCGACAAGGTAAGCTCATTACGAGGATCTTGTCAACGGGCAAGAGGCTTAGAGGCAGTTCCCATCTGGCGAGACGCTCTGGTATATAGAGAAGGGGGGGGGGAGGGGGGGACTATGACAATTAGACCAGAGAGTGCACTCTGGCGGGCACGAATGTGCGGTCGGCGAGGATTACCCAAGCGTCGGGGGATTACGTCGTGGCGAATTGCGAACAGAGGGCAGGGGGCATCGCCGTGTCTATCGCATTACCACCCGAACACACGACGATACCGTGGCGTGGCCACGACGAGAAGAAAACAATCCCGGCTCCCCTACAGACACCGTCCTGTCGAGGTTGAACGGGTCGATGCAACATCGAGGCTGCAGCCACAGCTGCTGCTGATCATACAAGCGGTCCGATACGAGCGCAGAAGACAAGACACGCTTTTTCCGTCCACATCAAGTACACTTTCCGCAAGTATACAATCACATTTTTCCACATTAAAAAAACCACGAGTATCCTATCCATGTACTACTTTAATGCGTAAATAAACATATTTTTTAAATCTATAACACACACAATTTATGCCAAAATAAATACTTCTACATATTCCTACAATTGAAAGGTACGCGAAAAATGTTAATGACATCGCACAGACGGATTTTATCCACAAAGTTAAACAGCAGTGATTGCTACACCAATTTGTCGATAGACATGTCAATTTGCATAGCAAATTTACGCGTCTTTTTAAGAAGCAGCATAATACAGACAAAATATATGGAGTT
Organism: Dryococelus australis; assembly: GCA_029891345.1. Classification (NCBI taxonomy): domain Eukaryota; kingdom Metazoa; phylum Arthropoda; class Insecta; order Phasmatodea; family Phasmatidae; genus Dryococelus; species Dryococelus australis. Next base: position 80,593,292 of record CM057001.1, on the reverse strand, counting down.
GGGTTGGGGTGAAGGAGGGAAGTTCATTGTGTCAGTTTATTTCGAGAATGCAAGAGACCGACAAACTTGGACGAAATAACATCGTTGGAAACCTTTCATTAGTATTTTTCTTACCCCCCGACAACCGCACGAACATCGCCATCTGCGAATTTTAATAATAAAAAAGTACCTAGTATCACAAAGCTACTTGGTAATTATGGACAATGAAGGTGCAACTAACGAGTAATGAACATCCAATTTCTTCAGCATAATTTTCATGACAGACGAAAATGGGAATTTTCAATTACAGTCCGGAATTTATCAACTATCTTTGATTCTGTGAGCAGGTGCAATAAAGCAAAGGAAATTAAAGTACAATCAGAAATAAAATGGTCAGATCGTTGGTTATTTACGCAACCGTTTTATGCTACGGTACTCTTGAGTGCAGCGTATCAGCAATACTTATAATCCATTCACTGTTACTTCACACTTTTCTGAAGCACTGCTAAGGTTCTACTTTTAGGATATTCCTCCGCCTCGTGCAAATTAAGCTTAACTAAGTCTACAAAATTACACCAGAGGGGCAGCGCACCGAATTCATGCGCACTCAGTTATATTAATATTTTGCATGAGAACTATTTCTTACTAAGCGCTACCAACACATGTTTTCTGACTGTTTTATTGATATTTATTATTAATGAAATATCATTTATGAATAAAATATGGGTAAAACTTTAATTTAAAAAATACAACACCTACGTTTATGTTGACACGGGTATAAAATGCTAGTGATACATGCCATATTTAGGAAACTAAACACGGTATACAAGAGATGATTTTTCAAAGGTATGATTAAAAAAAGTGTGAAGCAATCGGTAATTGACCATAAACCTAATGTTGCACCTGGAAATGGTACATAACGTATGCCTTGCCCGCCATTCGAACCACTTGCCACTTGCAACGTAGATTAGCGTCCTAACCAACAACACCACAGAGGTTGGCTTAGAAATGAGCATGCAGTAGAGTAACATAACTATGTTGACAGAATCTGTACGGCTGCTACATCCCTGAAACATGTACTGCTTGCCCACGAGGGAAAATAATAGTGATCGTAGGACTCTAATTAAAATGAACAAGCCACTTCCACGAAGTCATGAATCAACAATTGAAAATATTCCGGGGCTGCTTTATTTTTAACGCATTTAATAGTTCCGTATCCGGCTCCGCTGAAGTTTATCGCTTGGTCCTCAATAAATAATACCATATCCCAAGAAGAAACCTTACAATTTTTTGCAGCCATGTTGGAGCTATCTTGGGGACGGGATGGGGAGAAAGCAGACGTATTTTATCAGCGCGTGAAGCCTACTTTATCGTTTTGTCCTCACAGACAAACCTGCGGTAACACAGGCACCCGAGGGGTTACAAAGCAAACAAAAGAAGATGAAACGTGGACGGGGAAAAGAGAACAATTGCTACTCACTTTTTTTTTACCACTCTGATATTTCCACATTTCCGTCTCCCTCTTTGCATTGCCATTCAGCTTAACCGCTCCCCTCGGCATTACAAAAGATGCGCAAGTCTCCCTACCATCTAGGTCATCAGTGGAAAGCCATTTCGCATAAGTTACATAGGATCAGCAATATTTGCACTTACAACAACCGCCCAGTGGGCCTAAACACCACAAAAAAAATTGTGTAAAAAAACAAGACACCAGTCTTATACACTGGGGTATATGTGCTCATAGGCCGTTCACGGTAAAGTGAGCACTTTCTAAGGCCCTCCCAAAAGGCATTAACCACAAATCAATATATATCTTATTGGAGCCTGAGGCATTAAATTTTGAGGGTGGTGAAATGTATGCACTGTGTTTATTGGTCACATTGCAATGTATATATTAAAAAGAAGCAGGAAGATGGAAATTGGAGGGAAAGAAAAATATAGAAAGGCCTTATAAAGTTCTATCTGTAAAATAAAAGTGAGCAACTTGTGAAAGTATTCAATACCGAGATTAATAAGCACTGTGGTAAAATTTTAGTTAAGCTAAAAGATCCAAGTGTGATTTTTAGTGCAACACGTACATATTTATAGATTAAACAAGTAGTATGTGCACGTTAACAGGGCCAACAGCAAAATAACAAATGGGGTTTTCAAAAATCTTACAAATTCTGTGCGGAATTTCGTCGACATTATCATAAATTGCTTAGAAAAAAACGTCGAATTTCCGAAAAATGAATTTGTACAAGGTGGATTGATTCATTAGTGAAAATCGTGTTTACGTACGCCTACATATTTTATATCAAGCGTGACTGACCCATTTCTAATTCTTTGAATTTCTTTGATATTTTCTCGGGTTTATTGATGAAAATATTACCCCCCTCCACCACGCCTCGCCTATTATACGCCAGGCTCACCATTTCTGCAGGTCTCTTTTTTTTTTTTCATTTCATCATCTTTTGTCTAAAAAAAATATGGTGGGAAAACCCGCTGTTTTATTTTATGAACGGCCCAGCCTACCACGCCGGCAGCCGCGAACTTCAAATGGGGAATCAAATTTAAACGAAATTACTTCTCATTGCGTCAATTTTTAAGATAACTATTGCAAACAAAGAAACATTTTGACGCTATATATATATAGCGTCAAAATGTTTCAAATATATAGCGTCAATATATATATATATATATATATATATATATATATATATATATATATATATATACACACATGCACACACACACACATTTTTTGTTAGGGCTACATGAAAATTTCAATATCACATTTTAGAAAAAAAAAAATTTATACAGCACAATCAGCCAGATGTTTTAACGAAGCAACAACATGCCTTAAAAAAATTGCACGCAGAATACTTTTTGTTTGAAACAAATTCAATCAGTTTAAACCTATTTTATCTCTAGATATAATCAAATAAATTCTGGCGAATTCGAATTCATAATTGGAATAGTTTCAAATGCTAGTGGTCTAGAACGAGCAGGAGTTTACTGCTATAAACATAAACACGTTGTATTTATTTTTAATTTTTCCCCCGAAATCGTTTTTACTAGCACGACGTTGTCATTATACACTGTGTACTACAGTAACGTAATTTCAAATTCATTAATTATTTTCACACGATCATAGAATACTATTCTAAATTTCATTATGCCCGCGCATGAGCTGATGTCAACTCCTGCCCTCAGTTCGACAAGCTTCGCGCAACTGACCAATAACCGTTGCCCCATTTACAAGTAGGCGAAATAACTTCGAGGCCAAACAAATATACCATTATAGCATGAACATTGAATAAATTTCGAGGAGCCATCATTTAGATATATCTCGCTGACGAATGATGCCGACAAAGAAACAAACCTGTCGCACTTCGTACTTAAACCTTTGACGTGTTTTTTTAAGTCTCTCGGAAAAAAAAAAGAGAAACTAACCCCCACCCCACTTCCCGAAAAAAAAAAACCGAAACAACTTCGAACAGGAATTACACGACGTTAACACTATGACAATAACTAGGAAATGACCCACACCTACCTTTCTACGACATGGCTCAGCGTGCGATAATGGCACTAATGGGCAGCGATAACAGGCTTACTACACAAGGGACACATTTTCGATAACGGTCGCCCGAGGTTCGCTGCTCCCGGCCACAAGAGGTTAATACCGTTTTTTTTTTTTTTTTACGCGGCCTGCTCAACGTAACACACGAGTATAGAAATTCATAATTGGTTTTTTTTTTTTTTCAAGAATATGATGTAGGTAATGATTAATTAACACGCTTCTTTCCGGTAGAGGACGACCCCCCCCCCCCCCCGCACTACTTATTACAGTATTAAAAATATAAAGTTAGTATTAAGGAAGCATCTATTGCACTAAGTCCGGCCATAATTAGACAACTTCTGTTTGCAGCGAAGTCCACTCCCTTGCGTATATTTTCCTTCGTCGCAGGCGTATGGGACTATGCCCTGGACGCATTAGCACCCCCTTTCCCAACCCTTCCCAAACTTGGGAACTTCACCCACGACATAACGGGAAAAAACCCGGCGAAATGTGCGTGTATACCCATTTTAAAGCACGTGGTAGCCCAAGGACGGTGGCGTGTGGTGAACTATTGTAAGGTAAGCTGGTGCTTGCTCACTACTGTACATTCTCGGTGCACGCACCAAGGATCAGAAACCATTGCGGAGCCTAGAGAGACTGAATGTGTTTCGACCACTCACAAGCGAGCAGGTAAGGGACCCATTACACGCGTCCTGTGGCGTCACCTGCCGATATACTTTTTAGTGGTGGAAGTGTAAACTATCAAGCAACAGAGTACAGCATAGAGCTCACACCAAATTAAATACTGTTCACGGTAAAATTAACACTTTTGGAAACCCTGCTTAAGATCTACTTTTATGCTCGTCGTGTATTCTTCCGCCTTATGCAAGATTGGCACTGTCATGAGCGTAATAACTTTATTCATGCGTCGGTCAAGTGAAACTGTGAAATTACTAGAAAAATAAATAGTTTACAAATATACTTATTTTTACACTTCGGTGCATTAAAAAAAACCGAAAATGAAAGAAATAATTCCGAGCTAACAGAAATAGTTACCTAACACTTTTTATTCGATGTTAAAATACGGAACTACTTTCCCCATCTATCGTTACCAACTTTACTGGGTGCGTGTCTATCAGTGCCTCCCGTTGAAATACATGCAGGTAGGAGCAGTCTTTTTTTAAGGTTTATTTCGAAAGTGCTCACTTTATCGTGAACAGCCTTTACCTTGCAACACGCCACTGTACAGCGGTATGGTTCGACTGCGAGGGCTAAAGGTCGCAATAAACCACGTTAGTCTAACACGTGGGTTGAAGGACTCACGTGCAAAATATAAAATCGTTCCATACACGAAGAAATTAAGTCACATAATAAATAATAGAGGCCCAACATAGACGCAAGTGCGCTGCGAGTACGATGTCGTAGCGAAACCTCTGCTACAGAAAATACCTGATAGTTCCACAGTTCATAATACTGATAACAGTGTTACTATTGCGGTGAAAACTTAAGTAAAAAAAAAAAACAGCTGGAATATCCGGCAACCGAAAGTGTGTGTGTGTATATATATATATATATATATATATATATATATATATATATATATATATATATATATATATATATATATATATATATATATATATATATATATATATATATATATATATATATATCACAGGACCAATCTCAAAAAAAATTCTCCATTATTTCAAGTACAGTACACTGTTTACTAGCGGTGATAATTTGAAGAAGCATTAAAGAACTTGAAAAGGCTGTGTTCCTTTGCTTGCCACTAAACATGCATTTAAACCATTGATCATGCAAGAGACGATGACACTGCTACTTATTTATGAACAGGTATAAAAAATAAATGTAAAGGAAAAATAGTTTTAAGCACCTACCAACCTATGCATACTGTACGAGCAACGAATGCGGTATGTTATGTTAGCCCCCCAAAAAAAAAATATTGTCACGAAGCAAGGGGGGGAGGGGGGTAATAGGGTCGCTGCTAGACACTGATGCCAGCAGAAATAAAAAAGAAAGGGTAATAGTTACAAACACCTACCAACCAACCATACTGCGCAAGTGACGAGCACTGTACATCGCATCGGTCGTTGGTAGACAAGACCGTGCGTCTGAAAACTGACATGGTAGCCTGTGGTTAGTAAAGCATAATAGCGAACTATTTTCCCTACGTACCCCCCTCCGACCGAGCTACGCTACAGTGCAGAGGCACACTCATTCCACTACCAACCAACGCATAATGGCGCGAGCATCGAGCAACGTACGTCGCATTACGCTAAAATAAAATACTACGGCAGAGTCGAGAAACAGGGGGGCGACAGGTCGACACTGCTACATACCGATGCAAAAAAACGTAACAAATAAAACTAGTTATAAGCACTTAAGTAGCGCATATTGCAGAAGCGTTGTACTTGTACATCGTGTTAGATGATTCTAACCTAGATCAGGCCGTCCTGGTTAGTACAAGAGAATAGCAAACGACTTCCTTGTGAACCGACTGAAACGAAACCATCACAATCAGATTACGGCCAACACTCACAACCCGCAACACTAGCAGAGGAACGCATCCGACCTGGTCGACATTGTGCGATCAACTAACAGCGTGACAATCTGTAAAGCAGCGCAGGTGGTCGGCCGGCAGCGCAGGCACCGCGCAAGTCTCACCTTGCAGGATGATATAGAACACTAGCTGAGAGAGAGAGACGCCAGGATCCAGGGTAGCAGACCAGCCGAGTCACGCATGCACTTCCCTTTACGAGAGGAATTCAGTTATACAGGAAGAGTCCTTTAAAAGAGGCCCCGTGGGACTTGTGTGCAACGGAGCGAAGGAATGAGGAAATACAGACCAGTGTGGCAACATATAGAGTAAGGTGCTGGAAGTTCCCTCCATGTGAATTGGACATCTGTTTTCGAAACCGCATAACACCAAACTTCGTTGCAAACAAAAACGAGGAGTTTGATGGTGTTGCATTCTAGTGAAGCGTACATATTTTACTGTGGTGCATCAGTTGCTGGATGTGGACAAGGCAGCTCGAGTGCAGTTCTGCGAGTCGTTTTTGTCCAGTATTGCAACAACTCGCACACACTCTAAGAACTCCAGGCAAACATTATCACAGCTATCGATGCCATCCCGCAGCATGTCCTCGCCCGTACCTTTCATAACTTTTGTCGTCTGCACGCCTGTTTCGAGGTCAATGGCTGCCACTTCCAGCACTTACTCTAGGTATTTTGTTGTCACACTGGACTGTATTTCCTTATTCCCTCGCTCCATTACACACGACCCAAGGGATTTTAAAGGATTCATCCTATATAAGGCATGATACGTTATTTATTTTTAAATATTATTTACACACGATAATATTAATTTAAGGATGAAGAAAATGCATGCTAACACTGAGAGAAAATCCATTTGCCTCGCCCCAAAAGCAGGAACCGTGACAACAACCAAAGAGAGACATTGACCTTAAGAACCTATACTTTGTTTATAAACCAATAATGGGAACATTCTGAGAAAATCAACACAATGTCAGAGCATGAGAAAACTAATCGGAATGCAAGAGCGTGAAGTGTCGAGGTTGAATGATGGAGCAGGGGAGAAAAGGGAAATCCCGAGGGAAATAAGAGAAATTCCAGAGGGGGGGGGGGAAGGGAAACCCAATATGGCCGCTGCTGACGAGGAAAGTTTATTTAAGGTGGTTTGAAAAGTAAGCGAAAAGCTGGGCTGGAAAATTCGTAGGATTAAAATTCATTAAGTATATTTAACAGGAAATAAAAAAAAATTCACGGGCGTTAATATAAAATACCATTTCAAAACGTAACTTGAAATTTCGCCTAAGTAAAACAGTATAAACCTACTCAATTGAAATACTCAGAGGCACGGAAGTAATTCATTTGGCTGTTAGCAGACAAGTCATAGAGCTCAGCTGCGAAGAAACCCAAGGGTCTGGCGATCTAATTAAATACTCCTAAATTTTTCCCAACACACCAAAAAAACGGCAAGAATGATAGGAACAGTAGCTTCCCATAATGACGACTTATAATATTTAATAAAATTTGAACACTTACGATTATGCCCCAGCATATTTATTCTTCAATAATTTATCCTTTAATCCATTGTTGTAGACCCTAAACAACTTCATTGAGCCATTCATATTTTACTGATAACTTACACTAACTTCTATAGATCATCTAACAATAACATTACCAAATAGGAGTACGCTATTAGCAAACAAAGAAGTTAAATTCACAAGACTATAAAAAATTACAATTTCAGAATAGCAAACTATTTAAAATTTCACTTCAAAAATGACTTTTAAAATATTTATTTCATAAATTAAATGAGTATATAGATTTTACAGTCCAAAATATTATATTAAATAATTTGTTATTATAGCAATAGCTAATCACAATAATATATCATTTAATTCGCATTATGAATGCAACAGAGGTAGTTATTATGTAATAGGTGTTAAGTTCAGTGATCTCCATTGAATAATTTTTATTTTTATTGTGATTGTGTATGTAACTGCACATTTTGTCACGTATGTTAACATTTTTTTTTTGGAATATGATACAATCCAAAACCCAACTGTCTACGAGACAGATTAGGATATCAATGGAGATCGTTGAAACAAATTAAAATTAGATAAATAAATTGTTAATTAATAAATAGTTTTTATTCATATTTATTTTTAAATGCGAAATTATTTTGTATATTTGCGAATAGAATTAACGTAGGCGGTAAGCATCTTCGCATTAACTACGATATATTCCAACAGTATTGTGGTCAGCTGTAAAATAAACTGCTAGGAGGCCAAATTCGAGCAAAAAATAATGGCAATTATAATGCTAACTCAAATTCCTCTTAAAACGATTACGGAAGTTGGTTGTCAGCACGACGGAAGAGACGACGAAGGCAAAAAATTAGCAAATCACTGATGACCCGAGAGGCGTCTATTTAATTTGTTGATGGGAACAATTAACGCCACACAATTCTCCTGTTAACAGCAGGCCAGGGTGCCTTTGAAGTCCTCGCCAAGCGGTATTTCCCTTGGCGATTAGCGCCACCCACGAAGCACACCGATTGGTCAAACAAGCAAATCCCTTCAGTGTCTCCTCTGGACGTGGCGGGGAAGGGCTGGCATTTTACCCCCCCCCCCCCATGTCACGCACGCGCCGGGAATATCCGCGGAGCAGGTACGTTCAGTCGGCCAATTAGCGAATCCGATTACACGAACAAACACCGGACCCGGGAGCCGAGACGAACTAGATTGGTAACCACTGTCGGGGATCCCCGCACCCCTCTCTACCACTCACGGCACTTCGCGTTAATTAGCTCGCGGGCGGTGGGCGTTCACAAAGTCCAGCCCATCAACAGGATTGCGCGAGCCCACACAGGTATCTGCGCTTGGGCGGTCGCTACAGCTGTCACCTAGCCACTGTCGTCGCTGACGATTCGTGGGTCGCGTCAGTCGCCCCCCCCCTCCCTTTTACCATGACAATCCTCACCGCCAGACCAATTCATAATAATCACGCGATTGCAGGTACAACCGTTCGTTCCAAAGGTCATGGGCGGGGCCCGCACTGCTGGGTCACTGATCTCGTGTTCTGCTGCATTCACGACAGGTTTGACTATTTCTTTATCCGGCGCGGTTTTGGAACTCGTCAATGTTTCAACCGCCGTATCTTCATCCTCGCACTCCAGAAGACAGTGGAAAACCAAGAAGACCGGATCATCCACACCGACCTGCCTCGAGCGTCCAGTGTTAAACCGGTATGCAATTACGACTCCAAAGCAAAGTCTGTTACAGAAAGCGAACGTGTGGGGGGAAGACGGTTTACACGATCCCAGTCACACCCTCCCCCCCCCCAAATACCTTTTTTTTCACCGAGAAAAATGCATTGGCGTGCAACACTGTCCTGTGAATGTTTTAAAAATAAAGTGAAATTATATAACTGCTTAAATTACTGAATTCATTAGATTATTTTGCCGACCTCCCGTGACGCGGTCCGCCGGTCTGGGATGCGGGAGGCTCTGGGTTCGAATCCCGGGCAAGGCACGGGTGTTAATTTAAGTTAGGTTATAAGCTTCCCCTGCTAAGCTTTCAGGCATAAAACCGGATGACGTTAAAAAGCCCTATACAATACAATTGCTGTGCATCTGTAAGCACTCGTTACTCAATTAATGACTAGGAAGCATTTCCTGATTTACGTTGATATCTGAATGAAATTTAACGTATTGATATCAGACTCGCACTCAAATTTGAGGTCTTCCCTCAGCTACAGTGCCCTTCTTGATCAAATATCGTATTCCGGGCTCCTTACCCCATCAAGTTTAGTTATAACGAAGAGGTCCCGCCAGCTGTGAGTACAGATCTACTGTCCCATGCTACCGGCCCGCCTAACTATCATATTCGCACATTATTTCTTGGCGTTTGTGTTACTTTCCATTGCATATGCTGTATAACTGAATTCCTCTTTGCACGTACTTTCAGATTCCGTTGAAATAAATGTATGTTTCCACGGGAAAAAAATTATATGTGGTTTAATTATTTCTGTCCATACACGTGCTGCAAGTAGTCACTTTGCTGCAAATTACTTGCCGCCGTACGTAATTTCATTTAGCGAAAACCGCATTTCGTGATCTGCAACCTTTCCGGAAATTTCTGCGATGTAGATGTTAGACGAACCACCCTGTAGTTTCACGTACGCAAAGAATGACGAGCGCCCAGTAAAGTTGGTAACGACGGAGTTAAAGTAGTGTCTAAACGTTCAGTTAAAAGTGTTAAGTAAACATTTATGGCTTCTGAAATGCTTTCTTTTGCTTTCGATATCTTAATTAAAATGAGAGCAAGAATATAACGTATTCACTTTTCTAATGATTCCACATGGTCACATGACCGACGCATGAACAAAGTGATCAGGCCCATTGCAATGTTAACTCACGGTGCAAGAATACACAAATGTGCATACAAGTAGAACTGAAGTAGGACTTTCTGAAATGCTCAGTTTGTCGTAAACAGCTTGTAGTACAGGTGATCGCAAGTATCTATGGAGATGGTCGGACCTCAGATCTCACGGCCGCAACTCCCACGCTACCCCGGAGACACCTCCAACGTCGCCCTCGGCTGGAGACCGCATGCGAACCTCGCACAGCAATCCAAGCGGGAACACAACACGAATGGCCATTGTTCTAGACCGTCCGGCCAGTGAAATCGTCGGGAGTGACGTCACTTGGGGGCGGAGCAGGAACTCACGAAAGAGGGCTGGCAACGAGTGTTTTGGGCATCACCAGAACGTTCTCTCAGCACTGCGCGTTCATACGAACCACCGAGTAACTTACATAAACCCCCTCACCCCTCCAACCACCCCAACACCTTACTAAAAAAAATTAATGTCGATTTTAGACAGCATCCGTGCAAAACTTAACGTAGGATTATAATGGCTTACAATGGAGCACTCCATCCGACTGTAAATGCAGGTCTAGTTAAAAAGGAACGCGCACACATTACCAAAACTTTCAGCAAATTGAAATGTTTATGTAAAATATTTTTTTCAGAATTTACATAATTTAAATGTTTAAAGTATCCATTAATAAGAAACTATTTTTATTCTGGATGCTTCGGATAGTACATTTCGCAAAGAATCCGTTAAGAAAAACATTCATAATCATCACTCTATTTATAAGTAATATGAAGTTAAGTAACAGTGTTCACAAATATTTTAAATAATTAATTTTATGTTCAACCATTTAATCGACGAGATATATTTTCATAACTCAAATAAACTTACGACACATAAAATCAATTGTTAATATTTTTTCGACATTTATAAAATTTTTTCCTATTTACAACCAAAGTAATTATTTGAACTGTTTACTTGAAGGTTATTAGAAACCAAGGTAAACCATGGATGGTCGGGCCAGGATTCGAAGACAGGTCCTCTCTCACGCGGGTCCAAAAGTTTACATTGTGCCACCTCGCTCTGTCAATGCGGATTAAGTTCACAAATAATTTCATTCGTAAATATTCGCGTGTACTTATCACCAAATGCGGCAATTTCTTTTAATTTTGAAGCATTTAGAGCATGTATAATGATCATGGAACGATTTGCATAAGTATGGTTCTTAGATTCCAATGCCACATTTTAGAGAATACTGTTCCCGACAGCATTAACAAGCGAATAAATTAAATAACGCAACGGAATGCCGAACGGGCGTTGCGATTCGTCTCGTAACGGTGTTATTTGCGTGTGCAATACGATAAGTGATGATGTCAAGTGTGCCTTACTTCAAAAAATAACACGTAAAACGATTACCGTTGCAAAAAATACCGCATCCAGTCTATCGCAAACACACATGCGTAACTCGTGAGATGAGTGATATTTGCTTCGTATTATTTCGTAATTTAATTATGCCGTTCTACACAATAGTACATTACTGAAAACTCAACTAATTCACCTTTTTTGAAAATTACAAACACTTCACTAGCGAAAAAAAAACGGCTAAACTGTTTCACGATTAAAGCTGTGTGTTGTTTTTCAAGCAGCCAACTAAACTTAGACACACAAACTTGAATGAAACAGGAAGCTAGAGGCTGGAAACTTGATGACCGTCTGTGGTTTCGGGAAGTAGCAAAACCGCTACAGTGGAGGAGCCGAAGATGAATGACTTGGGAAGGATCTATCTCCCTGCCAACAATCTACGACAGACACAGCGCAACGCAACGTACAACGTGGAGGGCGAGGCCAATCCGCCTCATATTTCCTGCAGGTAGACGTGTCCTGGGATCGTGAAAGGTGTTGGAAAGAGCTTATGCTTTAAATGTCTGGTGTACCGGCGGCACGGTGAATCACGTATGCCGCTTCCATTAGGACGACACGCAAGCCTCTCCGATCAATCACCGAAAATCCGTCTCTCAGCTGACACCTGCGTTGCTAAGACCACTCAGGAATTGACCGGTCTCTCGACAACGCCCAATTTATACAACTTTCATCGCAATATGAGCTTCAAGTCCGAGTCTCAGGTAAGTCGCGACCAGCTGGGACGCACACCTTATTCTACAGAATAAATATGACAAGGCTGTTCACGATAAAGTGAGCACTTTAGAAATGAATCTTAGAAGAAAGTCACTGACCGCACCTACTGGACGCACTAAGTGAGTTGGTAACGATGGATGGAAAGTTGTTCCATATCTTAACCTCGAGTAAAAAATGTTAAGTTATAATTTTTGATCACTTAAATTATTCCTTTCGCTTTGTTTTTTTTTTAATGCATCGAAGCGTAAAAATAAGTACCTACATTTTTAAAATATTTACTTTCATAATAATTTCACAGGTTGCAATGTAAATTTTGCATAAGGTGGAGGAATACACAACGTGCATACCAATAGATATTACGCAGAACTTTCAAAAGTGCTCATTTTACCGTGAACAGCCCTGAAATTAAAACTTAGCATTTAAAAAAAAATTGTGTATTTAGGCCGGTATTACGATGACTTCACGTTTCACGTAATACGTAACGAGCAACACGTTCACGGAAGCTGGCTACACCTTGACTAATGAAGCTTTACATGGCCGCAGTTTATTAGTTATATTTCTCAGAGCTGTAAAACTGCATGCATGAAATACGGAATGTTCACTGTTACTTATGAAAATTTTAGTAGGCTTATTTCATTAAGCAAAATTATAATTTTCTCAGCACATCAAAGTTTATTACATACGATTTATTCCATGCATACGAAAAAAAGTGTGTACGTCTCCCAGAGATATCTTTTTTTTTGTAGGTTATTACTATATTGCCCTAGTTTTCAAACATTTTTATAAATGATGAACACCATACCTTCGCAACCTGTTCTTGCAACATCAACATTAAAACCTTATTGGTATGCAGTAACTACGTATGCAGAAACATAAAAATTGCTACGTACTTTTAGATCAACGTGAAAAATAAACAATGGCACGACATTAATGAACGAAATTTTGATTTCCGAAAGCTTCGACATTCGCAGGCGGTTTAGCTTAATATTCACGCCGCAATTTTTTACACGCTATACGCTGGCTGACGTTTTACGGGCGCGTTCTTTTAAAACAAGTTTTAATATATGCACGTTAACTCCAGTCTGTATTCAATTATTTAACACAGTAGCACATGCAAATAAAGACTGTCCACAGTAAACTGCACTTTCGAATACATTGCTTAATATCTACACGTATGTACAGTATATTCTTCCACCATATGTGAAATTAACATTGCCGCGGGCTTTATCACATTATTTCATGCGTCAATAAAGCGAAAATGTCATATAAGTTAATATTCTACAAATAGCATTGTTACATGCGGGACGCCTGAGGGATTTATCTGAATTCGTGAGGGACGGAGATCTTTATTAAAAAAATTATAACAAACTAAATTTGATTTATAATTTATTAACTCCGCTATTATTGACAGCATTAAATTATCTGTCTCCACTTTTACTCTTTTTATTCAACAGTGAGCGCAATATTTAATGTCTATTTCAACTTCAATTAACGTACTTTTTAATTGCCTCTGTTGATTAAATTCAATTAACTCATGCGCATTATGAATACGTGTTTAATCTATCTGTTGCCATTATTTATAATGTATTTCATTCGTGCGTCTACTCCAATAGTCCAGACTGCCAACCGCGTCCTCCACTCCTTTATAGTTGCAATCGCAGATTTCCACTTCCGCTGGTCGCTGCTAGTCTTCTATCGCCCGGAACTCACACATTCACTCCTCAATCCCCACTCCACTCTCGGTCCGGAAGCCTCCCTGCATATATTTATAGTGTTACCCTGACCATCTGAAGGGTTCAACGCACCCCGAGTCGCGCTGAGAGAACGAGGTCAGTATGACAGGGCGTTCTCCAGATAAACGCAGAAAACAATATAACCAGGGTCAGCGGCGCACTTCTGTAATTCGAAACCTATCATTGACCTTTCCTCCGCCGTCGCTATCATATAACGACTCTGTCCTCGCTCGCTCGCACGGGATGCGACGGTCAGCAGCGCGGATCAGCGACACGTAATAGTATTATATTTCTTACACTTATATGCAGTTAAAAAAGAGAAAGAAATGATTTCAGTATTCTCAAAAGTTTACCTAACTCTTTTAAATAAAAGTTCATACCAACTTATCTGGGCGCATGCCAGTCAGTGGGTCCGTTATAATAAATAATCGTGGCAACTTAAATAATCGACACATAAGAAAAATAGGTATTCCCAGGAAGATAGAATGGACTAGCGATTTTGTGCGCACAAATACTCGTACGATTAAAGCTGCAAAACAAGCACTCGCCATGTGAAATTTGACCTGTTTTTAAATATTCTATCAATAATTTCTGCCAGTATTACGTAACTTCTAAAATATTTACAGGACGTTATAAAGTCATAACGGATTCAATCACAAATAAAAAAGGAAACAAATTACAAAATGCGAAAGCAAAAATAAAACCACTTCGCAGCCTTCTAGCGGTAGTGGACAAGAGACGCTCAGTATAAATTTACAAAGTTGTAATTCGACCCGTCTGTCCGGCAAAAGTTACAGCTTGCTAAACTTGGAGGAAAAAAATTTAGTTTGGTCATGTAACGGACAAACAGAAGGATGAGACAGCTAACAAATCTGAACCAAAGGGACGCGAATCATGGGCGGAATCAGGTACAAGGGAACAGGCAGCCCAGTATTGGCATGAAAAAAATTTAATTGTACTTCTTTGTATTGTTACATGAATGTGAAAGGCGAATCACAGTTCGTGAAGGATGGAGGTCTTAATAAAAATGAAAGACTAAGTTCAATAACTATATTCTCAATAATACAAACAGTCAAACATCTGTCATTTACCAGTCTTAGAATCATACTAACTCTGATTATTCTCAATGAGCGCAATACTTAGTTACTATCTCCATTTAAATGGGTCTTTATCACAGTCTCTACTCTTGCTGATGTCCCTTAAACTGCTCCAATTATTTCCACACCTTTAGTAAAACCGCCTATTTCCATCGCGCCGAATATATTTTCACTCACGCATCCAGTCCACAGTCCCGCAAATCAGCCCCACTCTTCACTGCACACAAGCTCGCCGACGCACTCTCGCAGATCGCTGCATCCGTCCCCTCGCCGCTCCGGAACCCCTCCCCCCAGCCCCCTCAAACAGCTGTCGCGTAAGGTCGCACTAGACGCGAAACTCTTGGCTCTTAATCACTCTCTCCTCAGAGATCCGCATGTGATATTTATACTCGAGGTAGGTGCCGTCTAGAACGTTCTCGGCAATCCAAGATGTTCTGGGAAAAGTAGGGGTGATGACGCCATTCCTGCGTGATAAATGGAGAAATATGAGCTTCTCAGGGTCAGCTAGGCGCGAACTGCGGTAAGTTTATCAGGCGTGTGCGGCGGCGTCCTTTATGATAGGTAGCTCGATATATTATAACTACCGTCCTACACTTCCACTCGCTCACGCGGGATGTGAGGCAACAAGCGCGTAATATTGTTGTTAGTAGCCTACTTAAATGAAACTTCAATTTCAAAGTGTTCATAATGTGTGAAAGTAGATATAAAACGGAAAACTTATAATGAGTTACTTGAATAATTTTGCCATTGTCTGACAGTGACGTAGGTAAAACTATTTACCCGAAAATTTCTGGATAATGCTTCTGGACTGTATCAAATTTTAATTTTGTTATATACTAATGAATACTAATCCAATTTCAGATAACCATGCTGACAAAAAAAAATTAATAGAAGAAATCATTAACCAAAAAATTTAATACATTACCAGCTGGGTATTAAAAAACTTAATGACTGCAAGGATTTTTTCTTAACATTTATTACTGCTTAACAAATCTAGAAAAAAAAGTGTAAATCAATGTTTATCGTGAGTGAAACGTCAGTAATATGTAAAAACAGTGAACACATATAGCAGATTTTCTAATGTTGAAAATAATGTACTTTCAGTTTTTACTTTGCCTGCAAAATGTCGGCACGAGTAGGAAATTACCAAATAAAATAATTAGAAGTAACATTGTAACTGTAACTCAAGGTGGAATGTTTTCGGATCATCTTGGGAGTAAATAAACAATTTTTTTTTTTTTACATTTGAAACCAGAAAGTACTTAAATATTGGATATGATCAACTATAAAGTAAATTTAATGGCATTTGTAAGAAATGCTAGCAATTTAATGTAGCGATATGCTAATTTGTCTTCAAACTTGTAATGAGTAAGAGGAAATGTTGAGATATTGCGCCATAATAATTATTGTAATACATCGAGGATATGAAAATTATTAATTGTCTGATATCTATTAGTTTTTATGAAACAACTAAATTACGCAAATCTGACTTAAGTAATATGGCACTGCAGTCATCAAGAAAAAAGTTGAGATGGTGCATTGGGAAGGGAGGGGGATTATTAGCTGAGTTTAAATTAACTTGTGCTTCATTTAAATGTCCATAAAGAACATAACATGTAAAGCAATTAACGAAAAATGTTCGTAATTTATGCATGTATGCATTAAGTACGTAAGTAGTATTATACTAGGTACCCTATGTATGTAGGTGCGTGTTTACTTTATATTCTTTTTAATTAAATACTTTCACTTATATATTTAACTAACCTCCCTTTCTATCATATACCAACAAGTTTTTGTTTACCATTGCCACCCCCGTTGTAATCAGATGCTGGTGACGCCAATGACTAAGGCAGTGTCCGAAATGGCAGATTCTGTCGACAAAATTATCACGTGATCCGATTTTGTTTACAAAAATGGTGACTTATTTAGTAATTTCGTATTTCGTATTTTGTATCTAGCAGATATTACCAAAAATACAAAATGACAAAATCAGCACCATGTTGGTTTTGATCTTTAAAATATATACGCGAACGCGTAGTTTAAAACTTTTTTTTTTTTGTTTTAACAAATACGTGTTCATAAAATACTCTACACGTGTTTAAGAAGCAAGCAAGTGTTGTGCTTTGTTTTGTTTATATACTTCGCACCTAATTTTTTTAAAGTCGTTATTGCATAAATAATTATTTTCTTATTTATTGACGTATTAGCATAATTCCAGTGATGAGAGCAGAAATATCACGTCCGTTCACAGAATTTAATTTAGATAGAAATAATTTCCACTATAAATGTAAAAATGCGTGGCCGCGAGTGCTAAGCAAAGTGATTGTCGACAACGTCCGAATTGAAACTTACGAAATGACAAACTACAGAATACCGAATTTTTCATTTCGGGCACGGCCTAAGACCAATTCGGGGACAGTTAACTGTTTCTCCGAAACGCTGCAATTTCGCAGAGAATCCGGCGTAAAGGAGAAGTTTGTTTAGAGGCAGAGTTTCTTGGCGGCTCAGTTTGCTATTCACAGAGGTCGTCTTTTGTCTATTCAGCTGGAACAGCTTCGCGGCGCAGAGCACAGAGCTGCTTCGCCGGCACTGAAGATGCCGCGAGGAATGCAGGTATGTACAACATCCGGCAAGAGGTTGTAAACAGAGGAGGGCTCGCCGGTACTTAGGCTGTGTCCGAATTCGCCTGAAGTACATACTTGTGCGTATCTGTCGACGGGAGTGACGTCGTAAGTGCTGTCCTAACTGCAAGAGAAGTATACAAGTAACCGAAGTTGCATACTTCTCGCATACTTGAGGGATGTGTGCCGCCATTTTGAGAAGCAATTTGTAGGTTACAATCCATTTCCGACATGATTATTTGATTTCAAGTTTAATAGGGCAACATACCTACTTTGTAGACGTAGGATTTTTAACTCAATAAATAATTACAGCAAGTTTCACCTTTAAAAGAGGTCTAAACAATAAATTGGTATTAGGCCTTTGTTCCTAATCTACAGAAGCCAAGATAAAAAAAAAAGCAATCCAAGCTGCACTTACTTACAATAATGCAAGACAATAAATGTTAATGTAAATCAAATTTAAATATAATTTAATACTTTATTAACCTCCTAAAACCTTCGGCAATTATCAAATTCTTAGTCGGAATACATGAACATTTAAAGTGGTTAGTTGGCTAATAACTGGCACCGAAGCCAACAAGACTGCCTGTCCGAATTCATAAAGTTTGGTGCCAAGGGTAAGTGAAGTACGCAAGGATGCAAGTACACAAGTATATGCTTGATTTCGGACACGGCCCGAGGTCGCTTGTCGACTACAGCCTGTACTGCGTAGGCCCACTGTCATCCAGTGCAGAAGCTAGTCACTATATAAGGCTTTCGCTGCTCTTATCGAGCACTTAATACCGTTTGTACCAACATCGAAGTCATTCAATTCTAAAATAATTTATTCATCGGATTGGCGATCAATCAGAGTTATTCTTTTTTACGTTTAAGATCAAATCAACTTTAAATCGCACACACGTTAAGCATTAAACCAACTATTTAATAAATGTTTTTAATTGTCCATTTTGTAATTATTCCATAAAGTTGGCGTTCTTGGCCAAGTTGTTTACAGCTTCGTACGTGAATTGAAATAATTTCCAATTTTGAAATGGAAAAAATTAAAAAGAAATGTGTAACAATATGTTGGATTCTTCACTGTGAAAATTCGAAGCCAAACACACTTGCGAAATACTTCACCTTTCCCAGCAATCGAGAAAGGTATGTTTCTAAACCAATTTTGTTTGTTTTGACTGGCATAGAGGTTTGGGCTGTTTATCTGGTTACGAACTTTAAATTATTTCCTATAATAATTAATACTTTGCCTGAACATTTGTCTGTTTTATTCAAATACTAGAATTAACTGTCAAAACAAACAAAATTGTTTTTGAAACTTTTTGGATTGCTGGGAATCTCGGATAAAGGCACCGCCCTGCAGAGCAAAAAGAAAAGAAAAAGCAGAAAAATACAAACCAATTTAGTTTTACATCAGTTTGGTAATTATCAATGCTAAAAAATTCTCACCAGTCTTCTAAAATTATATTTTATCAAACTTAATGTTATAAAATAGCCACGACAAAATTATTTATTTTTATGTTGGTGACAAGAGAAGCGTTAGTATCCCGATCGTAGAGAGGTAATAAGCAAAAAAATCCAGCCTGGCAGTGAAATCTCTTTTTCCCTTCCATACTCTTTGGTCCAGTGTTGTGCAAGTTTCTGTTTTAAAATAACTCTTTAAAAGTTTAGTTCACTGCAAAAAAAGTAACTTTAGTATATTACACTTCAGTTCAAGATAACGTTCTTTAATAAAATGAACTTCACTTAAAGTTCTCTTACTGAGATAACACCTAAGTGTGCAATTCATTAAACTTTTGAATTATCGGTACACTACGCGTCCCGTTTTACATTTTTTAAATTGGAAACAAGCAGCACTTGTCTAAACTGTGTGTGTTGTTGTTGCCGCATGAATCTAGGTCAAGTTCTTTAACTCTGTGTGTTTTGTGTTTCCCTGATAAGAAAGAGTCCGACTTTCGCACTGAAAACATAACAATACTACATGTGCACACAGCTCCCTTAATGTTGAGTTAAATAGCAAAATATGTATTAAATTTGTACTTAAAATATATAGGTTATGCCAACCCTAAATATTAATTCAAAAGTGTAATACATCAAAAATGCTTATGTGAATAGGTTAGACGAAGTTGAGCGGTTTGCAGATAATTTTACTTGCGGTAAGCAAAGTTAACACTGAACTTTCAGTACGGCACCATCACTATAGGCTGTTCACGGTAAAGTGAGTACTTTTGACGCCCCAGTTACTTTTTTTCCTTTCAACCAGTTTTTATTCTGTAACAACCTTTTAAAATAAATTTTGCCGTGTAAGTAATAAACGAAGGCTAAAACAAAATATATTTATGGACTATATTTCCAAACGAGAAGTCTTTCAAAAGTGCTCACGAGGGTAAAGATTAAAATGGACTGGACAAATTTTTCTTTCCACTCGGTCGGAAGCGAAGATGTAAAAGTAAGCTGAGCTGAGACTAGAATTCATTTCACTGCATACTTCACTGTTCGGAGCGGATGAAAATTATCGCGAGATGAGGTATTAAAAAAGTAGCCTGCAAATGCATTTACGTATTTAATGATTTCAAATGTATTTGCAAGTCATAGTTTGAGTAAAACATTTTATTAAGGGTACAAAAACGAACATTTAAAAGAACGTGATATTCAGTTGAAATCCACTAAAATGACGATCTTCTAAACGTTCAAGTTCGCAGGTTTAAAAAAAGGAATGCGTTCGTGAAAATATGAACACGATCGTAGGAACGCGTTATTTTTGAAAGGTTCAGTGCACACCTGGCTGCCGTTATGGGCGTGGCATGCCACTTTCGTTTTATTTGCATACATGGAAGATGCACTAATATAGGCTATTCACAGTAATGCCAGCACTTTTGAAAACTCTCTCATTTGAAACAAGTCAATAAATATATTTTATTTTAGTATTAGACGTCAAATTCAGAGTACGGTGGAATATACATACTGTGTTTATTACTCGCACAGCAATAATATATTTAAAAACCAAGTTAAGTGATAAAAAAAAAGTCCGAAAGAGAAAAAGTAACGAAGGCCTCAAAAGTGCTCACTTTACAGTGAACAGCCTATAAAGAAATGCCTTGTTACACATAATAGGCAACACTAACGTGTTTCGTCACATTTAGCACAGTTTCGCTTCAACTGTCACCAGCATAACGACCCCAAGTATATCTTGGCAATGACCTACGTTCAAGATTTATACTATACGTACCTTCGTCTTATCAGGACTTCGCTCCTGCGCATTGCTTTAGAGTACTGTATAGTTGCCAGACTTCCACTAATGCATTTAGTGCTAATTTAATCAATTTATTCAGGGAATTTGCGTGAGGCTCTTGACTATTCGCAATATACAACGTATACCTCAGTTACATAAGTGTAGTAAGCACATATCTCGCGTAAGGCTCTTGACTATTCACGCCAAGCTTTTATATACTAAATATAAATTGATACAAACACATTAATTTGCAGTCAAGTTTATTACGGCTGTTTGACCACGTCTTACAAGTTCTACAAATTGTATAACTAGTATAATTATGGTTTTCTTTCTAGTGAATTTATAAATAAAATCTTGGTTTTAAAAGTTTTTTTTACAATTAATTTATAAATATAAATAAATAAAATAACTTAAAACACACGGGTCGACTCTGTAGTTACAGTCACTAGGGTACACGGTTCAGCCCCTGGCGGGATTTTTCGTATGCGGATTCTCACTAGTGAGAAAAGTAACGGATGCTCGAGAGTCGTTGAAGTCTCACCATGTTGCACCAGTTCCCACAGTCTTCATTCCCCTAATGTCCTAGAACGAAGTCTGTCGCCCTGGAGGAAATACCGGCGCCGCTTGCCTCCCACGCTCGCACAGACAAGATGATTAGCAGTATCCTTATAGTACCCTGACATTTATTTCTCCTGACTTTTCCAGGTATCCTGTTACATTTTTTATAGGTAACAATGGCATAGCTTTTATTTATTGATGCTCCACTACGCAGAAACTAATATTTATAAAACACTAAAAAAAAAAAAAAGTACATAGGTACAAAGATGGCAAATGGAAAATGGTGGCACAGAGATTAAATACTAGTTTTTCAGAACCAGAAAAATGTCATGATGCAAGGACATGAGACAATACAATGTATCAATTCCATAAAAACCACTAACTTAAAGGGTTTGAATTATTATTTTAGTAAAGAAAAAATTTTACTTGCAAAATCTTACAGTTATACCTAAAATCAAATTTTCCACAATGCCAATGCTTGCCGTATCAACAAAAAAAACTCAGCCAGCAAAATATGAGTATTAATAGTTGAAACAAAACGTTTAACAACAACATTGTCTTCCAGGCTCATAAATCTTCCTATGAAGGTAGAATTAACTAAAGTAACAGTACAATATTCATAAGATGACTATGTAGCAGAAGTGCTAGAATCTAATATTATGTTCTTATTTTTAAACTACTTTATCTAAATTCCCTGGCCTCACACAAATTTCCCTGATATTTCCCTAATTCTTCAAGGAATGTGAAATTCCGTGACTTTTCCAGGTTTTCCTTGATGATAGCCAACCTGACTGCATCCACGCCGACCATGTTTCAGGAGTGAACGCCTTTGGTAAGTTAAGGCCATGTACCAATCGCATTTTCTTTATATTTGTACTTTCTATTTTTAAGTTTCCCAAGTGGAACACCACAACAATCGACTGTTCAGCATACATATCGATGGTCAAAAACAACTTGGCTGATGCCAGGTAAATGCAAACTTTTAAAACTAAATATTTCAAATCGGCAAAACTCATGACAGTCATTTGGTTAGTTCTTATTTGGTACCTTGTGAGCTTTGAAGTAGACAAAAATACCATTGATTTTATACAAAGATCGATTAAGTGACCCCTTTGTTAACAAGAGTGCCCAATGGAACACAACCTGAATCTCGAGAGGAAGTGTGCGATAGTGTCAGAAAGGTCTAAAGTCACATCTCCGTCTCCCAAATGCCCCGTTGTCGATAAAAGTGAGTGAAGAGATTTGGACGGCTCTTAACATCGAGGTTTAGGGCCGATAAGGGTGAAGTGAGTATGGCCGAGATGCAAGGGCGGCGGAAACAGGACATCCCCGAGAAAACCTGCCGACCAGTGGCATCGTCTAGCACGGTTGTTTTAGATAAAAAAAAAAAAATTCTCCGTAATTATAGTGGGCTGCGAACTTTATTTACATACGTATTGTTCTCATAAATTCAGTCATGCCAGTTGCTGGGCGCCAGCCATCATCATAACCACAGCGTCCTTGTCACGTGACGCCTTAGCATGTACGACAACCGACATCTCCCAATTCTACTTCGTTTCGATAAAAATACACGCGAGGCAAACACGAGCGCTATCCACATTTTGCGTCGTCAAGAATGTCTGACCCAAAGGCATATAAAGTGCCATGGTGTGTGTGTGTGTGTGTTATAGACTATTCGTGGTAAAGTGAGCAATTTTCGAAGCCCTCTCATTTGCAATAATAGTAATTAAATATATTTTTTATTATAGTTTTAGACGTTAACTTTCGAGTACGGCGGAATGTATACACTGTTTTTATTACGTACAAGGCAATATTCAAGTTAAAGGCTGTTCACAATAGTGTGAGCACTTTTGAAATCAACCTTACAAAAATGTCAATGCTCCTACCTGCAAATATTTTAACGGGCGCAATGAGTGGCATGTGTCCAGCAAAGTTGGCAGCGATGGAGGGGAAAGTAGTTCCATAAATTAACGTCGAACAAAAAGTGTTAGGCAACCATTTGTGATAACTTATTTCTCTCGCTTTCTGTATTTTTTAATGCATCTAAGTGTAAAAATGAGCAGATTAGCAAAAAATTTTACTTTTGTGTTAATTTCACAGTTTCACTTGACCGACTCATGAATAAAGTGACGAGACCCAAGCCAATGTAAATTTCACATAAGGCGGAAGAACACGACGTGTATGCAAGTAGAACTCAAGCAGGACTTTCAAAAGTGCTCATTTTACCGTGAACAACCTATACCCCGAGGAAACCCGCCGGCCTAGCCAAGGGCAACTTCAGCCACGTTGAGGAAATCCGGGAAGCCTCCGGGGGGGAATCGAACCCCGGTTCAGGCTTAGCGGGAGAGGCAAGTACACCGCAGCCGCCGCCAACTATCAGCGAAGTGAACAAGTGGCGAGGGAATGACTTGGGGCGAAGCAGGAGATGGCGGGGACTGGCAGCCTCAAGCTCTCTCTCCCCCCCCCCCCCCCCCCTGCTAAGGTTGAACACACAAAGCAGGAGTCAAGAGAGCGTGAACAATTTGCAAAAGGCTGTAAGGAACCAAGGGCGGAGTTTGCCAGTCTGACTCCGACATGCCCAATCAACATCAGGCGGGGAAGATCAAGGGGACGACACTGGGTTAGTTGTGACGTCGATCCCATTGCAAGCACTCGCGTCTATTCTAATTTTTTTTTTTTTAATCCTGTGGAATATTTCCCCGTACATATTTTTTTCACGACAGACATGAAAGTCGATTATTTGTCGCTGGTTAATATATTCGGTTATTGAAACACAAATGCTAACGTTGAAACTTGTCAAAAAGTCAACAAAAATCGCTGTGAGTGGCCCTCTGTTACGAAATTTATTTTTCTCTAAAGCAGTGATTTTAAACTATAGCGACAATGCTTTATCCTTTCTAAAGGCTGTTCACGGTAAAATGAGCACTTTCGAAAGCCCTCCTTGAGATAAACTTGAATGTACATTATGTATTCTTCCGCCTTACGTAAAATTAACATTGCCATGGACCTCCTCACTTTATTCATGTGTCGGTCAAGAGAAAATGCGAAATTAATACAGAAGTAAACTTTTTGCAAATCTGCTTATTTTACGCTTCGATACATTATTTCTTTCGCTTTTTTTTAATTTTAATCTAAGTTATCAGAGATGGTTACAGGGCACTTTTTATTTGACGTTAAGATATGGAACTAATTTCCATTCATCTTTACCATTCATCGTTACCAACTTTACTGGACACATGCCACCCAGTGAGCCAATTGAAATATGAGCAGGCAGGGGCAGT
The DNA here is from genome assembly GCA_029891345.1 of Dryococelus australis. Classification (NCBI taxonomy): domain Eukaryota; kingdom Metazoa; phylum Arthropoda; class Insecta; order Phasmatodea; family Phasmatidae; genus Dryococelus; species Dryococelus australis. The sequence continues at coordinate 80,568,196 of CM057001.1, read as the reverse complement.
GACATTTTTCTTAGGTTGATTTCAAAAGTGCTAACTTGATCGGGAATAGCCTTTAAAAAGATTGCTATATTAAACCGTAAACTCACCGCTTAAAATTCCGAGGAAACACAAGGTAGCATAGCATACTTTATGGCCGGACGTGACCTCCAAGAGTTAAACTTTTTTTTTCTTTTACTACGGATAGCCCCTTAATGTCTGTGTCGGACTAAGTACGTTCGCATATTGAGGTGCCCGTGTGCGTAGGCCACCCTGCGGAGTGGAAACACTCCAACAAAATAAGTTTCATGTAAACTGTTTAAAATTATCTCTCAATGTCGGTCGAAGAAAAACTTGCAAAACTTCCGCAAGTTAATAACGTGAAAGGAACATTGCGAAGACGGTAAAATGTTTTCGTATGGAAATTTCGGTACAGAAACTTTAAAGTATCATAAGGGCGAGCGCACACGCCAACATGACGGACTAGTAACACCACTCGCCTATTCGACATTTGTGCGTGCAAAGAAAGTGTGTTCGGGCCGCCTCTTTAACGTCAATACACTGGTTTCGATACTATAGACAATTTCTGTATTATCAATTATTACGGCATCATCGTCAATTTCGGCATTATAGTCAATTTCGGTATTATCGATTATTCCGGTATTATCGATTGGTATAAACAGGTATTAACTATAATTTTTGGTACTATAGATAATTACCGAATAACTGTTCAGAAAAATATCCATATTAACTTATGATACCGATTAGCACTAATCTAAAGACCCTGTCACACTGTCAAATTTATATTACTGGGATATCTAATTTGAATTATAACTTTACAAATTATTTTTGGTGAGATATTGCTTTTGTTTTTCCATGCATACCATTTCAGGAAGAAATGTAACTAATGTTGTAATTTATTTTTTCATTACTAAATCCACATTTTATTTATCAGAGATGTTTCCTGCACAATGAAATTTAATGCCTCTGCGTTCGTAATATTATGTGCAAAATTCACTTAAAATAGCATTCATGCCCAGGTAGCTTCTACATAAATCAATTATCATCATAACCTACTTCGTTTCCAGCAATTGTTCGTTCTTTTGAAGTTTCGTGACGTCCATTTTTGTCGTGCACGATTCTGATTGGCTGAGACCGTCAAACATCAAATTTTATAACCAGGTCAATCTTCAAATGGTTGATGGAAATTGAAGAAGCCATTCGACTTTTTCAAACAAATATGGCGGCGTTTATGACTTTTCGATGACGCCATAACTGTCCAATTTTATTTGATCAAACTTACTGAAAGCAGTTTGACGAAAAAACCTGACTGACACTCCCAACAAAATAAAGGAATTTCAGGCACTCAGCTCTACAACGGCAGTTTCCGAAGAGCCGCCGGCATTTCCTGTACTAACAACGGTCACTTGTTAGGCGGGAAAATGCTCTGGCCACCAGCAAAGAATCGCATAATCAATCAAATGTGGTCACCGTTATCAAAGTACGTTTCTGTAAAGGCGGTTCACGATTAAGTGAGCGCTTTTGAAATCAACATTAGAAAAAAGTCATTGCCCCTGATTGCATATATTTTTAACGGGTACACTGCATGACATGCGCCCAGTAAAGTTGGCAATGATGAATAGAAACAAGATCCATAACTTAACGTCGAAAAAATGATGTTAGGTAATCATCTGTGATAACTTAAATTACTTCTTTACGGGTTATGTTTTTTTTTTTAATGCATCAGTGTGTAAAAATGAACAATATTTATAAAATATTTACTTTTCTAATGATTCCACAGTTTCACTTGACCGACGTACGAACAAAGTGATGAGGCCATTGGCAATGTTAATTTTACGTAAGGCGGAAGAATACACAACGTGCATACAAGTAGATCTTAAGCAGGGCTTTCAAAAGTGCTCATTTTAGCGTGAGCTCCCTATAACATTATTTAAACAGTATGGCGTGGCATACTTCGGCCCCTATTTACGCCAGCTGATAAAGAGCGTTCACCGACCGACCAACTGCATTATCGCACGCGCATGTAAATTAACCCTATCAGAACATTCTTTCGAAGATTGAAAACTGTACTAATTACAATACTGACTCAAGTAACGAGGCTTTACCACTGGCTGAGCAACAGAAAACACAGCATTAATCTGTTATATAGAACGTGATTCCCCGTGCAGGTGAGAGAGGGGGGGTTCCAATCATAGACTTTATATTCATAGAACGGGAGGAGGACTATGTCTCATGATTTTGTGGAACAATATTAAGTTAAAATATTAAAATCAGTATTTAAAAAAAAATCACCTCTATAAATGCGAAGGTTTGGCAAGGGAGGGGGGGGGGGGAGAGGAGAAAGAGGAGGAGAGAGAGAAAGAACGTCATTATCGTAATTTGCTATTGCTAAGTATGTTTGCGTCTCTGAAACGGTAGTTGCCAACATCTATATACGGAGAACAACGCACTAGGCTACAAATGAAAAACAGCCCAATTTCTACTAGATTATTAAAGTTTAAATAAGCCTATTTTGCCTAATATGCAATAATTAAAAGCCACTTAAGTTGGTGGGAGATCCAATCAATCGACAAGTGAAAACACGCCTAGGAAGGTGTGAAAAACCAGAATGCCAGTGGTCGCAGCGACCTGAAGACGAGTCGTCGGTCGCTCCTCTCCCAGGTGGTGCCCAGCGCGCTTCGACTGCGACTGTACCGAGAGGAATGTTTGTTCCAAGTCGTTAACTCACGCTAATCGCCTGCAGTTAATAAAACTCTTCCCTCTCCCCCCCTTTCCCATAGGCTTTCCATCACGAGCCATAACGCAAGGCCTGCGCTGCGTGGGGACAAAGCTCCCCACGTCGAGGCTACACACACACAAAGGCTGACGGCGCTGTAGATACCACACTGAGGCGAGCGCTACCTCGGCGAAACAAGGAACTGTCTTCAACACCTATCTTTCACTTTCACTCCCCCTTCCCGACTTTCATCCCACCCTAGCTCCTTCGCACGCGAATCCTTCTTGTCCCCCATGGAACATAATATATTTTGCTATATAAGCTTTTCACGGTAAAATGAGGCCCTAGTTATTTTTTCCTTTCAGCCACTTTTTATCCTTTAGCCACATTTTAAAATAAATATTTCCATGTAAGTAATAAACACAGTGTATATATTTGACTGCACTCGGAAGTTTACGTCTAAGCCTAAAATAAAATAGATTTATTGACTACTATTCTAAGAGGGCTTTCAAACGTGCTCACTTCACCACGAATAGCTTATACTGACAAGCAACTGGGGATAGGAAATACGTTAGAAAAAGCGTTAGATATGGCCTGATCAACGAAAAAGTGCACTATTTTCAGCTGTCAACCTGCCCAGTATGCCAACACAAAACAATTTTGTCTCAGAAACGATGTACGTATAGAACTACATTTAGAATTGTTGAAATAAAAAGAGCACTCGTTCATGGAATAGGCTATACAGGTGGCACTCAAGTCTTAACTAAAAAAAAAACCACTTAAGTATGGTCTGTTTCGAGGTAAACTGAGCACTTTCTAAAGTCCTGCTTAAATTATACTTTTATTATGCACGTTGCGTATTCTTTCATCATATGTACATCTAACATTGTCGTGAGCCCCATCACTTATTCATGCGTCGGTCAAGAGATTATTACAAATTAATAAAAAAGTAAATATTTTACAAATCTGCTCATTTCTACTCCGATGCAGTAAAGAAAACAGAAGTCGAAATAAATAATTGAAGCTGCCACAAATGGCTACTTAACACTTTTTATTCGACACTAAGACGTGGAACTACTTAACCTCCATCATTACCAACTTTACTGGGCGCATGTCACTCAGTGCGCCCGTTAAAATATATGCATGTACGAGGAGCAGTATACAAACTACGGGTTACAAGTTTTTTGGAGTAAAAAACTTTTCCTCGTGAACGCTAAAATTTAAATGTCCTTTCGCCCTAACATCCCCCCCCCCCCTTCCAAAAAAAAAGAACCATAAAAAATACTATTTTTTTTTAGGCTGTGCTATTAGTTGTTTGCTCTCGTAAGCTCTGTGCACTAGTATTCCCAAACATTATGGCGAATTCTTCCGCCTTCAGAGACCACACAGCTCACCTCATATACATTTGGATAATTATTTTAAAACAACAGAGTTTGATATGTTACTAGAGTTCTCATCGCAAAATGTTCACGTGGTCATACTGCAGAAAGGTGAATTCAAGTTGTCATTACTTTCCTTATTTTTTCGTGGAACAACTTGCATGAAAAAGCGTTACTGGCTACTTCATTATTTTTTAAACACAGCAGGAAACAATTAAAAAAAAAAACAAAGAAGCGACAGCAAGGAGGAAAGGTAGCTTAATAAAACGAGAGTATAAAAAGTTATATAAACATCCATCCCCACTTCACAAGCATGGCGCAATTCACGACATTGAGACCGAGAGCAAACTGCTCATCGCCAAAGGCGAAGCAACTAGCGTAATCGCCAAATATTCTGGCTATTATTAGATCCTAAATCATTCGAAAGGACTTGGGTTGCCCAGCCAGCCGATCGCTGCACATCAAACTGGCTGCTGGCCAAACTATCAGTCATCAGCGGGTGGTCGCTTGCTCTCTTAACATATCCTGTATTTTAATTTACATTCCTCTAACATAAAAAACTTAACTTCCGCGTTATTGCGCACAGTTCAACCAGTTCGTTAAAATGTCAAGGTCATCGTCAGATACAGGAACAAAACAGCTGTTGACTCATGGATAACTGTAGTAACTTACACGATTGTCGGATCACAACCGGATATTAGTCGACCCTTCAAGTAAAAAGTCGTACATATTCCAGTTTCGAATACAGAGTCGTAAATGCGTAGTAACATTTCTTGTCTGAAAGAAAAAGAAAAAAACAGCTATTCTTAAATGACCAGGTGGCGCGTTTCTCATTCGCTTGTCCACTTATAGGAAACCGAATTAAGTGAGTATCACTACAAGGTTGTAGTAGATTTCACGATATTCTGATAGGCAGGCGACTACACTTCGTGTTATGGCAGTTTCCACCACGTCTATAATTCTGCTACCGATAAACAGTGAAGTGAATCAGAATAGCGCCCCAGGCCCATGATAGTCTATTAGCAGTTTCTTCACACTTTTTGAATCAAAACTTTGAAAAAACACCCCACGCATGACGTGTTTGGTTGTTTCTTAAAGAACATGTCATGATGTATCATAAGTGTTTCATACTTTAGCCACATAAATCAACATAAATATATACTTTTTTTTTGTTAAATTATATTTTTAATTAAAAATGTTCCAATAAATCACAATAATTTAATTATAACTGGCATGAACAGAAACAGTGAGAAGATAGGTGTGTTTAGTAATGCCTAGTGAGACAAAGTTCCTGTGCAAAATATTATTAAACTGAGTGGACACGAATGCTGTGCGTTGTCCCTTTTGTATAGTTTTCTATACGTGATTAAGCTTCGTTTGCATGAGGCGGAGGAATATCTTGGAAGTAGAACTTTGGCATGGCATCACTCGAGTTGGTAATAACCGTGAATGGACTAACCTATATACTCCGATATAATGAGTAACTTTCGTTTCGATATTAATAAATGTAATTTCCTTAAATTCGCCTCTCTTGTTCAAGAAAATCTCTAGTTCAACGAAACGAATGCAGGGTATGTCTGAAATGGAGAAGAAAGGAAAGCACTGGGGAAAACGACCCCCTCTCCCCCACCCCACGTAGTTGGTTAGGATGGAACCCACATTTTCCCGAAAGACTGTCACGTACGCGACTGCAAGACCCAAACACGCAGTTCTTGGCTCCCCTAATGGACGGAATGATGGGAGATTCCGCTGGGGCAAGTGCGAAGTGTTGAAGGAATCCTCGAGCGGTCGGCCGGATCTGGGAGGAAAGTTGCACGGCATTCCTCCCAGTTTTCAAGGGACGTGGAGGAGGGAGGTTCATTTCCCTGGAATCTAAATTCATACCCCCCTCCCACCGCTCTTTGCTCACGCACTTCCTAGACCTCGCTCCTATCCGGCGACCTCTGAAACATCTGCGGCCATCACGGGAAACAACTTCAGAGGTTAATTGAGAGCCGGACGATGATTTCTCATCAGCTACCAAACGCCGGGCAAACCGAGAGGCAAGAGTTTTGGAAACTTACGCAAGCCAGCGACGACGAACCGGCTTTAATTAAGGTTCCGCGGCTTGACCAAAGAAGATGTATATAGTCGCACATCTGGAGAGGACATGATATAGGACAGGCTGCTAAACAGAGTGAAGCCGGCTATAGGCTATTCACAGTAAAGTGAGCACTTCTTGAAGCTCTCTCATTTGGAATAACAGCCATTAAATATATTTTATTGTAACCTAACACATTAACTTTCGGGGTCCGGTGATATATATACACACTGTTTATTACTTATATGGCAATAATATTTTTTTCATTGGCGGAAGAATAAAAATTGACTGATAAGAAAAAAAGTAACTAGGGCTTCTAACTAAAATGCTCAGTTTACCACGAACAGCCTATATCTGCGTCTACTCACCGATTCCTACGCTGGAAGGAAACGAAAACGGCCATAGTTGGCCTTTCGCTGCCAAAAAATCTTTCAAACTAAACTCGCCACGACTCAAAAACCATTCAATCAAATTAATTTTTTTTCTACCGAATCTTCTAACCTTTCTGCCAATGACGCCGTAATTACTTTTACAGATGTTGAATGTGTTTATAAAAAAAAAAATTATACAGCCATATACTGCTCATAATTTCTGCAAATCCGAACAGGAAAAAATAGCAACGTGGAAACTTTACCGTTTTCAAAGCTAGTTCAGGGAAAGTCGCGTATGGCAGAGAAGCAACATCGAATTTAATTTATATGCCTCTCTCGAAGCATTTTCGTGCTTATCTTTTGGCGGTGCGTGTTGTATGTTTTAGCGCTCAGGAGCGCGGTTATACTAAAAACTGGATGACCTTGTGATTATGAATATGTTATAGCAACCATGTTAAAGTAAATTAAATAAAGTTGTTATCAAAGTGAAATACGTCCTTACACCTCTGTAAATAAATGCAAAAATATTAAATACTAACAAAAAAAAAACTCCCGTAATTATTTTTAATAGCTTCAATCCCTTATTAACTTTAATTATACATCCATATTTGACCTGACTTTTTAAATAGTTTACGGATGCAGAAAATACCATCTTCAGTCATCACCAATAATTTATTTTACAGTAGGCAGACTGAGCGCAGCACAGAAGAAAAGCCGTTCTGATTTACTTAGCAGACATTCGGGAAGCGTGTGCGATCGGAAAAACTTTGCAGACAATGTAAAATGTAACCATGCACAAAGCTGAACATATAAGAATGTATAGGCTGTACACGGTAAAGTGGGCACTTTTGAAGCCCTAATTACCTTATTCTTTCGGCCATTTTTTTAATCCTTGAACCACCTTTTTGAATTAATAATGTAATGTAAATAATAAACACAGCGTGTATATTCCACAGCACTCGGAAGTTAACGTCTGCTACAATAAAATATATTTATTGACTATTATTCCAAATGTGAGGGCTTTCAAAGGTGCTCACTTTGCCGTGAATAGCCTACAGTTCTGTGTGACCACGACCTTACAAACTGATTATTAGTTTTCGTCTTAAATTTGATATTTGCTCCCAGTATTTTATAGCTACTGATGATGATTGTTGCTTACAATTATTCAACAGCGGGTTGTTTTCACTAATATATATATATTTTTGCGATTTCATATTAAATTTGTTTTCTCAGTCAAAGTGCAGATTTACAATAGCTGTGGTCATGTTTTAACATTCTGACAAAGTATATACTTATTCATTCCAACCCTTACTTACATGGAAAATAGCTTCGATCATGTATAACGGTGGAAAGTTTACTGCATCTTTTGTTGCACAAAACGATATGGTGGAGCAAAATAAGAATTACAAGGCTACTGTTAAATGTGTCTACACCAAACTTCGCAGGCTTTTGTAGAGCCATTAAGAAAGAAACTGCATAAAAATTCTATAAAATAAGAAACAAATTTTGTAGTGATTGCACTCAAAACTGATATTAACCCTATCAGAACCACTTTAATTTACGGTTTATGGTGTTGCAAACAAAAGATTTCATGATGCGTGCTCTACTTTAAGTCAACACAATACTATTTGTTTCACTGTCGCCATCAATGGGCTGTAGGCTCTGTTCGGATACAGTTATATGAACAAGTCATGGCATAGACCACTAAGACTGTTTGCGAATAATTTTCCACAGGCAAGATCATTGGTCACCGAGCTTCGCAGTGTGCAGTACAGACCAAACCCAATCATTATCTACTGCATACGTGCGTAATTTACACAACTGTGTATACTGGGTCTGAATGGATTGCGCTTAACGGCAATGAAATAAAACAGCATTAGAAACGGGGGGGGGGGGGAGGATCCCCGAGAACCTCCCAATCCACAAAGACCAGCGGCATCGTACATTCGGGAGCGCCCCCGCCGGGAATCGAACCAGGTTCGCCCAGATGTAGTCTAGCCATTAAACCACCGTGGCCTCAACATTGGAAGAGAATATAACAATAATCACTACCATATCGTAGCGAATGCGCGGGGTAGGAATGGCTTCATGCATCTTATCAGCCTTAAGCAAACACACGTACTAATCGCGTGTTTATAACTAACTTAATTTCAGGCGCAGACACTGCTTTCGCATACTGTATGAATGTGCTGTTCGTGAGCGGAACATAATTGATGTAATAAACACGAGAACACACTCATATTTCAGGCGTGGAACTGTTTCTTTGAGTGTAATAGTGACCTTACGATTTCCACATAAATATACGAAATTTTCTCTTACCTGAGCGAGATAGTAAAATCAACTTCTTTAAATAACTGCTCACATAACTCGTACAGGCTGTTCACGGTAAAATGGGCAGTGAAAGCTCTGCTAAGATCTACTTGTATGCACGTTTTGTATTCTCCCGCCTTATGTAAGATTACCATTGCTATGGGCTTCATCGCTTTATGCATGTGTCGGTCAAATGAAACTGTGACATTATTAAGAAAGTAAATACTTTATAAATCTGCTCATTTTTAACCTTCTGTGTATTAAAAAAAAAACAAAGTGAAAGATTAATTTTAAGTTATCACAAATGGTTAAGTAACAACTTTTATTCTACGTTAAGATATGGAGCTACTTTCCTTCCATCGTTACCAACTTTACTAGGCGAATGTCACTCAGTACATCCGTTAAAATATATGAATGCAGGGGCAGTGACTTTTTTTTGTACGATTCATTTCTGAAGTGCTCTCTATCGTGAACAGCCTTCACAAACGTACATAGCAGTTGCCAGAAAGCCACGTTTCCTTTTGCTCGCATGTCTGAGGGGTAAATGCACGCGCGCGCACGCATCATAGAGTCGTGCACACATTCTCTCCGGGCGGGAACGAAACCCCGTCGAAACAGCGACAAACCCCCCCCCCCCCCCCAACCCAACCCAAACAACCGCCCAAGAATTACATACGCTAACCGCATGGCTAAACACCCCTCGACTCCCGCAGAAGCAACATCTGTTCATCGTACCAACAAATCAAATCCGCGCGGGGCCAATACCCCTCGCCACTAAACAAACACTTGCCGTGACTTGACGTGTTCATTATGGCCCCAGGCCCATGGCTGCTGCGTCGCCAAACACAGCATTCCTTTGTTGTTTCCCTTAGCGCTAACCTCTCTGCGTTTCCCGTGATTTACGACTGGCCGACACAGCCCTACTAAAAACAGAGCCTTACAGCCTACGGCAGGACTTGTCTAAATCACAGAACTGGTATAGCACAAACATCTAGAAATATGTTTATTAATAATACTCACTTGCCACCGCTCAACTCTTCATATGAATTTTGTTACCAACAAAATTTAAGCGCACGGTCGTTCCACGAGATTATCCTGTTTCCCATAAATATTTCAATACGGAGTTTTCATAGATTCCAGTACGCTTTGGAAGAATTGTGTTGTAATGGAGACCAAGAAAAACAGTAAAAATAATGCAAAGAATCTTCATAGTTATTTTTTCCCCCTTGCAGACATCTAAAGCCTAGCGTGACATCATATTTCCAATAGTACTTTTTTTTTACAGACGTAGCGATTACATCAAAAGAAATAAATAAGACACAGAAATGTTTTCTGGGTAAGTCGGATATGCTCAGCTCAGACGACATTTAGGCTGTAGCATTGTCCTATAATTTCGCCCGAACTGATATTGACAAAGACGATGCATCCATACAGCAGAACAGAAACGATCAAATGTCCTCCAAAAGTAGGCTACTATAAAGACAAGGCTTTGCGTCAGAGGTAACTACTTTGCAGGGAAGAAGTAATTATTACAAATCTTCGTAATGGAAATATATAATCAGGCGTAAAAAATCAAAGCTAGACATGACAAAGGACTACCAAACAATTTTTTTTTAAATTTGTACGGTTTGAATTATACCTGTATTTTCTCATGTGGTATTAATATTATGAAATGACGTAATATTTTATTAGGTTCCAAATGTGAAACTATGATGTAGGAAAAATAATCGGATTTCAAAATAACTGTTACGATGTTCCATATGCTTTGACTAGCTTGGTTTTATGAATTCGAACTCCGAAAATTAAGTTATGGAGGGAAATACGTAAATCCAAGATAAGTCCTCAAGAGAATTAATCTTGGTGTTTTTAGTTATAAACTGCGTTATAAGTATTTCGATACTTTGTAAAGAGCAGATCGCTCTCAGCATGCAATGTGCGCCGACTTGGCAGGCTAAGACATCGACGAGTGAACACGAGAAGAATGGTGGTTATCTGCGAGGCGGGTTCGAGGAGCCCTACGCCCTACGGGAGTGGTTCATTGTGGCGTAGGGCGTGGCACCAGCCCTCGGCCGCCACAAAGGGCTACTGTCGGCAGCAGCGCACGCCCTGTGGACCAGAGGAGCGTGAAAACGTCTCGCCCCGCCGGTTTTCAATAGCTTCTTCCCTTCTTCGATCGCCACCACTGCGTCTCATTTTCACCACCATCTCCATGCCTTTTAATTACCAGTCATATTTTTCGTCCAGCCAACCGTTGCATCCGAAGCATCTGAGCACTGCTGCTGCAGTGCTCAGAAATTACTATAGAATTAACTGAAAATCATGCACAAAGTAAAAAAATATATATTTTTTTTAACAGCTATAGAATGGATAGCTCCAACGGGGAAAAAAAAACCTCGTCGCCATATCTTTAATAGTTGCAAAATAATCATAATACAAAACCACTGTATGTTTCACACTCGAGATGGCACTACATACCACTCTTAACGCCAAAGTCACACAAATAACGCCATGTAAGTCACGCCAAATACTAGTTGTGGACGTTGGAATCTAAAATGCAGGTTTTCACTTCTTTATGCTATGCATGTTATGTGCGCCATGTCAATAGAGGCTGTTCACGATAAAGAGAGCACTTTTGAAAAAAGCCTTAGAAAAAAAATCACTGTTCCTGCGTGAACATATTTTAACAGGCGCACTGAGATGCATGCGGTCAGCTAAGTTGGTGACGATGGAGGGAAAATAGTTCCATGTTTTAACGTCGAATTAAAAGTGTTAGGTAACCATTTCCGATAACTTAAATTATTTCATTCGCACTCTGTCTTTTTTAAAGCATCGAAGTTTAAAAATAAGCGGATTTGTGAGATATTTACTCTTCTAATAATTTCACACTTTCACTTAAACGACGTACAAATAAAGTGATGGGACCCATGGCAGTGTTAATTTTATATAAGGCGGAAGAATAGACAAAGTGTATACAAGTATTGGCTATTCACGGCAAAGTGAGCACTTTTGAAAGCCCTGTTTAGAGATCTACTTGTATACACATTGTATGTTCTTCCGCGTTATGTAAAATTAACAATGCCATGGGCCTCATCATTTTGTTCATGCGTCGGTCAAGTGAAACTGCAAAATTATTAGAAAAGTAAATATTGTAAAAATCTTTTCATTTTTACACTTCGATGCATAAAAAAATTTAGAAAGCGAGAGAAATAATTTAAGTTATCACAAATGGTCACCAATCACTTTTTGTCCGACGTTAATATATGGAACTAGTCCCCCCCCCCCCCTCGTTTCCAACTTTACTGGACTCCTGTCACCAATTACGCCCGGTAAAACATATGCAGTTAGGGGCAGTGACATTTTCCTAAGGTTGATTTCAAAAGTGCTCACTTTATCGTGAACAGCCTTTAGATCTTAACCAGGGTTTTCGAAAATGCTCATTTTATCGTGAACAGCCTATAGTAGACGGGGTCTAAGGGGAACGTTCAGGCTGCAGCGCAAACGAAAAGTGGTGGGATCGGGCCTCCTCCCCCCCCCCCCCCCGAGCAATTTGCTTACGTCCTAACGGCCCTTCTCGCGAGACGACGTCACGAAAAATTACTGTTTATTCCGGCGCTTTTACAAGCCGCCACTTTCACCCGCGGAGTGGTTCGCTGGCGGTAAGCCAACCCGTGAACCCCTGAAGGGAAAACGGGACGGGGGTGGGGAGAGGGATGGTTCCTGCAGTGCTACGCTAAACTCGCTAACCCTAGCCTCTCAGCTAAACGAGGTCGTCTGCGGCACCACAGGGTTGCACCGCTCCGAAGAGGGTTCCTACCTCAATCCCGAAAGGATTGAGGGGTATAGTCAATTCACGGTTAATTCAAAATTTTCTCCGAAGTCCTGCTAAAGTTCTACTTTCAGGATGTTCCTCCGCCTCATGCAAAGAAAACTTAGACTAGTCTAGAAAATTACACGAGGGACAACTCACGGCGTTCGTGCACACTCAGTGTATTAATATTTTACATAATAACTATCTCTGACTAGGCACTGCCAACACACCTATGTTCTCGCTGTTTTTATTAACAAGAATGATAAATGAGTCATTACAATTTATAGATAAAATATGAATAAAATTTCAATCTGCCTAAACATGAGGCACAAGTATAAAACGCTTGTGATACATGGCATATTTAGGAAATAACCAAACACGTCATACATACATGGGGTGATTTTTATAAAGCTTGATTCAAAAAGTGCGAAGAAGCCGCGGTGGCGAGGCGGAATCGCAAAGGAGCAGGTGAAGCACTATCAGCATGGGCACAGAACAGATTAGACAACAGAGACGAAACGACATGGCAATTCCTTTGATACGGCCGTGCCCATTCTCCGATTGACTGCGCGAGGCTCTGGGAACTGACCAGGTACCCGACTGGCCACTGCGACCTGCGATAAATTCCCTATTGGCTGGACTCCTGGCTAGCGACTAGGTTACCAGACGCCGATTGGCGAACGATGTTCAAACAGAGCCGATGGCCATACCGCCCTGGTAACCTGGTGGTCTTCAGATCACCGTGGTTCAACAGGGTACGGCGGGATCAGTACTTGGATGGACGAGTGTACGAGGAACTCCCCGTAGCCTAAGTCGCATATCAAACACTAGGCAGGCCCACTATTAGGGTAACCACAAGGTTAGGCATGGAGGTGGGGTCGTGTCGACCTATTCCAAACTGGGACACCAGATACAAGCAACCCCGTTTTTTTTTTTTTTTACGGTGTTCAAACATTTTGCTCGACGTTCGCGGTATAAGCTGTTGTTTAAACTCTGTACTTTTAAGTATTTTGTGGTATGAACCTCTGCCACACTACCACCATTAAAAGAAAACACTATCACTACATTTTTTTAAATAATATACATTTGTTCTGCTTGGATAAATTTAACGACTTGTTCTGCGAATTATTTTGCCACCTATGTGGACGTCGCGACTCGTAAATACGCTCCGAAAATTTACGTTTCTGAAGTTCCAAGTTTTGTCTGCACGTGCAGATACGGCGTTGCAACAAGTGCGGGGAGACTTCGAGGAATGGGTTGGAAACGATTTTTTCGTGCTCAGTCCTGTTTTTCCACAACACACATCTGCATCGCAATAGCGAATGTCCAAAAATCTCAATCTAGTCATTCACCCTCATTGCACTATTTAATAAAAGATCACACCTCACTCGTCATTTTACTGATAGACCAGTAAACCCCAAAGTCTTAATTTATAATACCGAAAATGCATAGTCCCAAGAATGTTATATTAGTCACTGTTTTATAACTTTTGTGCGCGGGCGGATCCTTCGTGGTGAGAAGTGTCCGACGATTATGGCATAATAATATATAGTTTCCGACTACTAATTATCACATTAGTCTATGTGCAACAAAACCCTATAAAACTGTATTGTCAACATTCTTTTGGTTAATCATATCAATCCATCTGCATGTTCTTTATTGTTCTGTATATTTACATATATATTTTTTAATTTCCCATTTACAAACATTTTTCATACACTGGTAATGTGTGTAACCCCCCCTCCCCCTCCCCCCCGCAACCAGCTGCCAGTATACAGGATAATTTTCGTGGTCCTTGGCTTCATACTTTATGTTAATACACTTAAATTTAATAATATTCCTTTTATTGGTTAAGATTAAGCAATACAAAAAAATTAAATGCGTGGTTCTCCAGTACTAAATATTTGCGGTGGTAATGAAGCTGCATTTATCCTAGTTTTTAATTAAATATATCTTTCAAGAATGAATGTCCTTTTCTATCCTGGGCGTCTAGTGCGCACGACATCCTCTCCAAACACTAGAGGGGAGTAGGAAACCCGTGAGGACGACCACAGGGAAGGGACCATACATACAGGTTGCCATGTGCGACTGGAGCAGACAGTACTCCAGTAGAGACGCTAGTGGGGGGCGAGAAGAGCGGCAAGATACCGTTATCGGCCGGAGGAATGTGCGGAGCAGACAACATCGGCAAAACATACATGGGCGGGGGGGGGGGGGGGTTCCCTTCCGGAGTCTCGCATTCCAATCCCCTGGACTTGCTTACAAGATGGCGTGTGTGGAGGGTAGAGAGGACAGCCACTTGTTTAAAGTACCTAGACTACGGTATTTTTAAGAATGGATGTGTCACACGGCAAACCGTGTTACGGTCATTCTGAGGAACAACTGCAATATCGCACGTTTTACAACCTTCTGGCAGGGAGGGAAAAAAAACCATGAGCGACGGAATTTATAGGAAGAACGTGGGACTGCGACCGTCTTCCGCCATACTTCTTCCACAAATTCGCGCACGTTCGCGCGAGGCACGTTCTCCTGAGTGCAGCCGGCAATAAAACATATCTCTTCAGATTTGTCTACGATGACATTCACCACAATCAACATCCGAGATTTAGTACATTCCTGAGTTCGCAGCAGCGATGAAACGTTTCGACGAAAAGATATGTGTGTGATAATACTAAAAAAAAAAAAAGAATACCGAGATCGGAATTCCCGTGCCGCAGTCTGTCAGTGCGCCGCCTGTCTGGGGTGCGGGAGTGACTGGATTCGAATCCTTGGTAAGGCATGGGTGCCAGGTCATAATTTAGTTTGTAAGCCGTCCCCTGATAAGACTGCAAGCATAACACCGGGATACGTTCATAAGCCCTTTAAGAAAAATAATAATATCGAAGAACTAGCTTTAGAGACGGAAATATTACGTGTCAATCATCCCTAAAATATGACGAGTGAAACACTAATGTGGAGTAGAGACAGAACAGAAAGAAAGTGGGAAACTGGAGTATCGCAGGAAAACCAACTGGCCAGCGGCAACGTCTGCCACAATTCCCACATAAAAAAAGTTAAGGTTGAAGTAAAGCACCTGCCTATGGAGCACTGCACCTCACTGTACAATGTGAAGAACTCAAAAAATTTAGTAGGCACCATAAAAATGTAAGAAAGGTCCGATTTATGTTTTATATGAAAGAAAAATGTATATATTTTGAAACAACATACAATATTTTACAATATAATTTTTAAATGTAAAAAATAATCAATTAAAAGTCTATTTTTAACCTAATGTACATATTTCCATTCTGGATGCTTCGGAAAGCAGAATTTGCAAGAAAATCTTAGACATGGAATATCGACAATGTTTACTATGATTGTGTGTAATAAAATTGTAATATAAATGTAGAAAATAATTTTTATAATTGATTTTATGCATGTCAGTTTGTAACAAACATTTATGGCTGAAATTGAGGCAAATAAAGTTAATCATGAAATTGATACAAGTGATTACTATGATTTTATTACACAAGGTCACAGTAAATATTATGACGATCTTTCTTAAAGAAGATTTTCTTGTGAATTCTACTTTCCGTTGCATCCAAAACGCAAATGCGCTTAAATTTGGTAAAAAAAAATGCAGACTATCGATCGATTAATATTTTACATTTAAAAAGTATATTTTAGTCAAATATTTTAGTATGTTGATTATATATATATATATTTCTTCTTTCATATAAAACACAAATCACTCTTTTCTGACAATTTTTATGGTGCCTATTATTTTTTCCAGAGTTCTTGACGTTGTGCAGTCAGGTGCAGTACTCCATGGGCAGTAGCTTTACTTCAATCTTAACCATCAAGAATAGAACCCAAATCTTTGTGATGAGAGGCCGGTGCAGTGCCAACACAGCCACTACAGTCATATAATTAAATAGCAGCCTCAGAGTTAAAACACTGTAACGATAGTTAAGCGTCTTAGATGGTCATCGGTATTTCAACTACAAATAAGTGCTAAACAACTTCCCTATTCTTTAATGTTAATTTTTCGTAACGTTGAATGTTAAAAACCACGCTTTTGTAAGTTCCAGTATTTCCTCGAGCGATGATAATGACGTGACATGAACGAAGTCATTAATAATGCATTGGTGTGATATATAATCCGCATTTCATACGAGTATACCGCTGGATCCAACAAACGTTGAGAGCGAACACTGAGAACAATGACGGCGCGAGATATGACAACGCGGTAACAAAACAGCACCGGCATAAACAACATCCCCAGTATGAACAGAGTTTCATCCCTCGTTCAGCTGAATTTGACACTTTACCGCCACAAAAGGGCAACAAAAAGCGGACCGCTGCGTATAGTTACGTGCGTCGGTGTGACATCACACCGAACGTAGTATTTCAGTTTCCTATAGTCTAGAACCACCAAAAACACTGAATTTAAGTTGTCCCGCGGAACTAAAGGACACGTTTCCGTACTCTAGCATCAGTTTGCAAACAATAATTTAAGTATCATAAGATTTAAAAACGTACAGGCTGTTCTACATGTCTTGTACCCCCTGAAGAAATAAACATTCCTAGCACGTCCACTCCGGCAAATAACATATTCATAGGAGAAACACTGTTAACCACGCTGTCCGAGTGTCGAAAACACCTCAAGCAATCCTACGCATGCTGAATGTCGTTTGTTCACCCCAGAATCGCTTGGCTCATTGACTGCTGTTGGTCTAAAGGATTTCAATCCAAGATTCTTATTTCACGTGTCTTAACATTGTGATTGTTGGGATTGCAAGCTCAGGTGTCCGTTTCCACAGTGACATCTTGGTTGATCGGAGCACAGATGCCTCCACCGCCGCACATGTGTCCTGTCGCGAGGTTGGCCATTCTGTCTTCTGTTTGTATTTAATTGATCCCGTCAGAAACAGTTCGTGTTCCCAACGCAGAATTGTCCTTTTAGGAGGGTCTTCTTTGTGGACTCGCCCCGTGAAGGCTCGTCGCCAATCCCCTATGCTCTTTCCAGTATGAGGACGTTAATATGCCCAGCACTACCTACAAGCTGCTCTTCAACACTGTAGGAACTCGTGTCGGCCATCTGACATAGAGAATGAAATGTCATGCACTACCTCAAGGAAAATTAAGGGGATGACAAAGACATTTGGACCATCCTGTACATCAGTAAAAGTAAATATAAACGCGAGACAAGAATCACTACAATAACTAATAATACCCTAGTGTATATCTGTGCACAGTAAACTGCTTTTTATCCCCCCAATACAGAAGCTCCTCCTATCTATATACCAGCATTCAGTTGAGCTACAATTTAAAAACACAATGAACGTGAACAAGTCATGAATCTCCAGAAAAAAACACTGGTTTACAGATTGCCGTGTTACGTCGAATTTACAGCAACGTAAGAAATAATTTTGTCTCCTCGTATCTGCCAAGATATTCTCGTGACGAACTCGGCTGTGAACGCAGATGAATGGAGTCCTTTACGGTAGATTCAGATTCAATATTTAGGAACCAAGCTTGTCAAGACACATGGAATAACTTTAACAGTTATTTCGAAATCCGACTTGTTTTACTCCCGTTACAAGTTTCATCGAAGTCGAAGGTCCCTTCATTATTTAACAATTTTTGCCTTGCATTGGAAAGATATAGAGCTAACTGAAACCATACAAACTCTAAAAACCCTGTTCTATGCCATGTCCTGCCATAAAGTTCAATTGAAAAAAAAAAAAAAACACCCAAGATCGATGACATTCTCCCGCCTTGAAACTTCGCTGGGGAAACGAGACTACATTAAAAATTAAGTCAACCTCGCTTATAAAAAGCCGTACTCTGAGGCATTCCACCCTCGAGATACGCCACCACACGAGTTAACTCCGCCGCTTGAAGATCTCGCTGAGCTGCTGGAAGACTTCCTGGCGGACTACAAGCAGGTGTGGCAACAGGATGACTCGGCGTTACCTCATTTCACGGTGCGTGGTCACCTGAACGCTCAGTTTTCCACACCGATACATCGCCCACGAAGGGCAGGTTGCTTCGACTCCCACATCACCCGACCCTCACTATCTCTACTATTTCTTATTGTGAGATAAGAACGGGGAAAAAAGGACGGTAATTTTGAAAAAATCTCGTACACGAGAAACTATCAGCCTTGATGGGAGGCGTCGGCCTTGGTGCCCTAGTATGTGGCATTGATTTTTTTGTTGGGGATGGGTATCGTTTCAAAGTGTCAGTGGAGTGTCACTTTTCAATTACATTCTATGAATATCTTAAATGCTTCGAACTTAATTCTAAAAGTTTTGCGAGTAACGTGAAAAAAGGTACAGGATGATAACGTTAAGGTAGATACAAAGCATATACTGTCTATCCGTAGATATTTCCAAAAAAAATTTGAAGCCGCGCTGATCTACTTACGACATACTCACGTATCCTTCCGCCAAACGAAAGAAAATCACAGCTAACAAGTCCGGAAGAAAACATCATCAAGAAAACAACGCTCCTTAGTTTTGCGCCAGAATTGACCATCCGAAACGAATAGTATTTATAGACAACCTTGCGAAACACGTTCCAACAATCATGGCAGTTAGAAACGTTTACTTTGCAATTAAACCTCGGTATGCTAACTGTCCGTGTTATGAAAAGGAAACTAAAACTTAATCTCTTACACTGTTTCTCAAACGCGGCGCCTTGCAGGACTGCTCCGGTGCTCTCGGTACGAAGATTTGGGTGGAAGGTTCAACGTATCGCAGCGAAATGACGTAGTGACATAGCGCCCGCCTGTCACGGATACAAATGTTCTAGCTCCGATAACGCACATAACTAGACAAACTCCGGTGCGGGTCCTTGTAACATACAATAACTCACCCCCCCCCCCCCAACACACCTTTCTCTTCTTCGTACGGGGTCATGGTGGCTGGGCGGTTAGACTGCTCGCCTCACCTTCCCGGACGGTTCACTCCAAATTTTCGCAAATGGGAATCGTGCCGGACGATGCCGCTGGTCGGCGGGTTTTTTTCGGGGATCTCCCGTGGCTGTCATGCAATTGTCTCATCCATTAAAAAATCTATTAAATTCTCCAGTGCACCTGTGCCATACTCTCGACGAATGGCACGTTTCTCGGAAAACAAGTGGCAGAAACGTAAAATGTCCGCATACAACTCACCTTGTCTTTTTTATTTTACAGGGACGATGGACACACACATGTTATACATAGTCTGAACTGGGGCATAACGGCGGCAAAAAACGTGCCTTAATATGTTGAGCGCGTTAGACGTAGATGTTAAGATAGAAGAGGGTGGATTACGACACTTTAAAAAGACGTGTGTGAAGGCAAATCCAGGCATCGCATTGAAAGGAACTTGGCCAGCAGTTTCAGATTCAACGATTTCCAACAATCTGCAGCACATAAGGGAAGGTTTTTTTTTATTCTAAGCGACAACTGGGTACCCCAGAAACTGATGGAATGTTGTGGCAGCGGCAGACATCTCATTAACCCTTTGGTTTGGCAACACACTGAGCCTACACTCCACTGTCGTATCGCGACATCTGATTGTAAATGGATTACGATAATAGCAAGCAATGTTTGCAGTGGTTGGACGTTAGTGAAACTCTTTCAATGTCCAACAGCAAATAGTCCTCTGTTCTTAGGCAACGCCCAACACCACGCGTGCGACAAGTTAATACGCTACAGAAATGGAGTGGGCATAAGATACGACGTAATCCCGCAACCTCCATATTATCCACACACACCACACACGTCCATGTATCTGGGCCACTTACTCAGGGTTAAGGTGTTCAAAAACAAATCATGCACAAATAGGATTGTAATTTTTAACTTTTTATCTCATTTGAAAATTCCTTGAAATTTCCCCGACTTCCAGATAATTAATATTTTTTCTGGCCTTTCGTTTAAGATAATTTTCTACTACAATGGTTCCTTTAAAATGTAGCACTCTTACCACCATAGAAAAAACTACTGACACTACAACATAATGAACCTGGACAAAAACCCCTACACATATTGCACAGAAAAACTGAACATGCTTGCACCATGCCACGAGCAAACCAGGCGACAACACGACAGCTAGCTTTCTTACCAAAGTAATCGGGTAAAGTTTACACCGACATGCACCAGAAAACCACACATATTATCCAAAAGAAAATATTTTTCCAATGTTCTATATTCATTGCTGCATGATTAATGGCACAGCATCCAGATACAGCTTACCTGTCCCAGAATTCCCTGATAACTTTCAAACGCCCTTAACATTTCCCTGTTTTCAAAACATATGGCAACCATGTCAAAGCGCCTTCCAGGAATTCATTTTCCTCACTGGAACTAAGGATGCTAGGAAAATATCGATATATCGATATAAGTTTGGATACATTTCAACAATATTTTATCGAAATCATAGCCCCTTTTTTTTCCGAATATTGGAAATTAATATCTTTAAAATACTCTTTTAAGCACCGTTTTGAATGCAAAAATTGAATTAAAAAAAATACTACCTTTACTTTGCACCAAAAATAGGTGCTACAACTATCTGCAATGCCTCGTGTCATCAATATGTCATAAATAACCAATATAAATGATATCGATAATTTTTTTTACCAATATCAACATTCGTAACTGGAACCACGTTCATTCTAGACGAGATTCATAGCGTTGCAATTCGTTGTCAAAGAAATGTCGTTGCATTCAGGGAATACTCAGCATGAGCAGATTTCTTCTACGTTCCAAAATTCGGTAACTGTGCGAAGTACGAAAACAGCCATTTATTTCTGAACAAACTGGCATAATACATTTTTCAAAACGGCGATAGTGTCTTGCGCCACACACGAGTAAGGCTTACAGTTCCTAATCAGGCCGTAATACACTTGACCAGGTGTTGGGCAAATTTGGTTGGAAATAAATAAATAAATACCACTTTTGTGGCTAGGTCTTGAAATACGAGAGACATCGCGCGAGTCTCTACTACACCCAAACTACGAATTTTCCAATCAAGTAAAATGAGAACATGACGGTGCTGGCCTAACGTTCCGTGTTTCTTCTTATAGACTGTTCACAGTAAAGTGAGCACTTTTAAGGTCCTGGTTACTTTTTCCTTTCAACCATTTTTTATTCTTCAGCAGCCTTTTTTTTAAATAAATATTTATATGAAAGCAATAGACAGTGCGTATATTTCGCCGCACTCGGAAGTTAACGTCTAAGGATAAAATAAAATATTTTTGTTGGCTATTATTCCAGATGAGACTACTTTCAAAAGTGCTCACTTTATCGTGAACAGCCTATACACGAAAGACAAACTGGGAAGCACAACTGTAGGACTGCGTTTATAAACTGGTTTCCTGGTAAAAAGTGTCAATACAAACTTTAGACCTACATTTTTATGTTTCCTTATACTTACACGTAAAGAATAAAACACGAAACATAACACGAGAAACAAACGTCATGCTGATAATGCCAGTTTACGTCAACCTGACTGAAGCCGATATATGGAAGGTACGCAAACTTCAGATTATTTTTAAACGTGACACCTGGGACGTGACGTCATGAGCGCATCCTCGGCACGCGATGACGTCACCGTACTTCTGGGACCAGTCCCCTGAACTCGTGAATGAACGACGCAACTGGTCGGGCGCGAAGCGATGCAGGAACAAAGCTAGAGTGCAAGATCGCTGAGCGAGTCGATCTTTTCTTATCCTGCGAGCACTCGCCAATGTCATAATAGAGTGCTTCATTTTTATTACATCCTTTAAAAGAAAGTATAACTATGAGAAACGTGCGCATATGGAAGTTAGCGCTTATGGTACGCGGGACTTCATGCTTGTAATTTAAATGTATCTTCTGTATACGATTTACTTACTGCTGGTCGCCTTTACGTGAGAACTTGGTTTTATCGCCGCAATTTTTAGAGCTAGAATTTATTGACTTCCTGCCAGCGAAGTAGTAGAATCGTCGAGTCTAATGCATAAATTATGTGTTCGTGTAACTATTGAATGTACAGCATAGTACCTTGAATGGAGTTATTTTTGATTTCATACACAGAATAGACATGGCTTAAGACGCAAAAATTTACGCGTACAGTTAATATTTAACCACTTAAAAATGTGCTGGTGGGGGGGGGTAATCCCTACCCACAACTGTATTCATAGCGAGTTATATGAAAAGTAGTCTCAACTCATGCAATGTTTGGCTAGAGCGATCTGCATTCAATCTGCTTTGAGTTACAATTTATTTTATACGAAATATAGTAAGAAGTGTTGTAATTTGAATACAGACGGGGTGTGACAGAAAACTTCTGAACAAATAAATTGTCCATATGAACATACGTTCTAGGTTCATACCAAAACAGGAGCATTTTCTTTGCGTTGGATGTAGTCCGAATATATACTTTAAAAATGTTACAGATAAATTTTATTCATCTGTATACGAGTAGTTACCCAGATTTAAATAAAGAACAACTATTCCTCTTTTCAAAAGAGACACAGATGCTAGATCCCCAAGGACAACTTTCTTATTCTGTGGACAAATAAAGTCTGAACATGCCCACGTAACGACAAGTATAGAAAGACAAATTTCAACATATTAGCCATGTTTTTAACATCAAGGAAACCTGTTCAAAATAACTCGTTAGCCTAGTATCCCGGTTGCGTACTAAGGGTTAGATAGAGCCATACCGTTTTCAAATTCCATATTTTGAATTAAAACCTACGCCCTGTTAGAACATAGTTCAAAATATTTCTTAAACTATTTAACCTCGTATCTTTATAATAAGAGTTCATATATTTCATTATGTCTACTTTGCTTGTAATACTTACCCGGTAGCGCTTCTATATAGTTACTCAGACAGTCAAAATATATTAGGTAAGCAAGAAAAAAAATTACCTGGTATTATTACATTCCGTCGAATTATATTCTCACTTGACCGACCATAACTTTGTAGTCTCATTTCCGATTATAGCAGTCTCCCTAGTAATTCCACGCGATGCGATACTACATTCGTCTGGCTTTAGCTGCACATCACTGAGAGCGGTATTCGGGCTCGAGTCTGATCGATTCCAAATGATATTAATACCAGACTCTTGTTCGAATATCCCGCAGCGATTTACACGGCTTCATTCATCAATTCCCGATAATTACACCACCTAACCTACCCCTGACGGATAGGACGTCTGGACCTCCCTGATAACTCCAGACTCTGACAACACTCCAGAGCTGCGAAAATGATGTTGAACCACCCACCTACATTTAATCTGGAAATGCAGTACCGTGGGTGTATATAGAGCTCAAATAGGCCCTACATCAACATGCAGCAACGATCGGTGGGGTAGCTATATATGGGAGGAGAGGAGGGAGACATGTCCCCTCCCAGAAATCAAGAGATTTTATGTTTCCTAGCACAAAGTAAGATCTTCATTTATGTAACAACACATCCTAAAAGCTACGGTGTCTTAAATAGACCTATTTTATTAAATATTGCCGAAAGAAAAAAAAAATATTACGAGCACAAGTTTATTAGTCACGTTCCAGGCGTCGAGTTATCTTCGGTATTTCTGAGGGACCCACCCTTCTGAAATAATCACGTTTTGTGACACAGCCTGGGAATGCGAATACATGTCCAGAACAACTTTTTGGTGTTATATGGCCGAAGGATGAGAAAGTATACATAAGAAAGAAACCACTACGGGTTTTCGGAAAACGTTAAATTGTACGTCAACCAACTCTTGTGCACATGCAGCTGACAAAGAGATCAGAAAGACAATTCACAAAAACGACCGACATTCCTACTCAACGCTGAAAAGCGGGCGGTAAACCAACCATTCGCGAACAATGAAGCACTTTCGCAGCAACCACAAGGGAGACAATGCAGTTCATGCCCCGTTAGCATCGATCACCCTTCGGGTATTTAATTTCCGACCAACTAAAAATGACTCTACGGGAATCAATTATTCATAGAGCATCGCGGTCGAGCGCACTCCGCTACAGCGAGTTCGCTCCGGGAGGGAAAGTAATTATGTTCCCGGAACTGTGCCAGGGAACATCAGGTCACCGTGATCGGGACGATGTTACAAACGATGTTTTTACTTCCAACTTTTCTGAAGCCCTGCCGAAGTTCTACTTCCAGGATATTCCTTCGCCTCATACAAACAAAGCGTGATAGAAAATTACACCAGAGGGCCAACGCACATCATTCGTGACCACTCGGTGTAATAGTATTTTGCAATGAAACTATTTCTTACTAGGCATTATCAACACACATATTTTTTCTGTCTTTATTTACTTAAGTTAAAAACAAAATATAATTTATAGATAAAATATTAGTAAATACGAAATGTCAAGACCCTTGCATTACATGGCAATTTTAAAAGACCCGCCATACATGGTTTCTTTTTCTTTCAAAGGTTCCATTCAAGAAATCTGAAGAAACCGCTGTTAGACTACTCTTAATACATTTTTAAGTTTAAGAATATGATACGTTTATATTTTTGACAGGACAAGGTCAAATGAGATAGAACAGTAAAGAAAAACAAAAGCTGTTTCCGAATAGCCCTTTCACAATCAGACCGCCATCTTCGGTTAGCAACCGAGTTCTCGTATGGGATGCCGGTTCACCCCCTTCGCCATTCTGTGATAAGGGAAACGACACAGGTTCACTGAAGAAGCCATGTAGAAATTGGCGGCATTTCTTAACGTGCCAGTATTCATTTTTAAAAAAAATGTAAGGTAGGATGCTTTTTGTTTGAAAAAGGTTATCTTTAAAGACACTGAGCACTGAGAAGAAAATTCTGTAACATCGATTTCCCCACTTGAAGTGTGTGGCTGCAGGCTTGATACCCAACGTGCGTGTCTACAATAACGACGTCCGAAGCTAAGTTTTCCGACACTGAACCTAGAGTGCACCCTAATAGGCGCGTCAAATTGTATGCGATTACTCGTAAATTATGATATTTCTAACTTATTTTATATTCTAATTTGATTAATGCTAGTAAGTTTTGATTTTGTTTTAATTTAACTTCATTTGGATAGTTTTTTTTTCTCTCTAGTCAGTACATTTTTTAAAATTTTTATATACAGGTTCGTTTTCGCGATTATGAGATTCAAGGTTACTGCTTTGAAGAATTAGCGAGATTTATATTTTAAATCTTCATGTTTCGTTATCAATACGTAATTATTTACTCTTACCGTTTGCGAGCGATAAAACGTAAAGAAAACAATTTGGAATACGTCCGAGGACGAAAGCTGAAGTTGGCAAAAGATCTTGGGGCATAGGACCTTGGGACGGTGAGTTATGACGTCAAAGGATCACGTTCACAATCAGCAGTTACGCGTCCGCGGACCAGTTATTGTGGACTATGCCTAAGAGGCTGGATCACTCTTTATACGGATATTATTTGTATTTGTACCATAAACGTCAGGGTCATTACAGAAAATGTCTCATTATAGAGGCGTTACACTTCGTGTGTTCTGCGCAAATTTTTATACCTGATTGTTAGTAGGTGTTCTCTGGTTGCCATTGAAAGGTGAGAATGAATTAATTTTTAACATTTCGTATTATGTCAATTGGTGTACAAGTATGCGATAATAGCTCGTATGATAAGCAAAGCTTCTACTGTCGCATTTTTCAATAAATCCTGCTAGATTTGAATCAGGACAAAAAAAAAATTACAAATTTAACATGGCGCGTGACGTGGACCCTCGACCGTGAACTGGTATGGTGTGGGTCAGTTCGCTAAAGAGCATTTTGAGTTTTGTTTTCCATTCGCAGTCTATGTCTCACATACATGACAAACCTTAATGTGGATCTTATTTATATACCTTAGTGTTGTAGAAAAAAAACATGATTAAGGTTTATTGTGACCAATGCCATACCAGTTATGGGACAAGTCCAACAATCCCATTAAGGATTAAGAAAGAGTTTTACATGAATCAACACTCAACATACAGGTTTTTGGAAGCGAATATAGGAAAACTACAAGACTGCAACTCTTAGGTATTAATTTACTCTAACTTTGAGAGCAAATGTTTTTATAATCCGTTGCAATAACTGTCGAACTATTTCTTAAGCCGTAGATCTGCACGTTTCAGTGCGACGTAAGATAAAGCGCTGAAGGAATGTATCTGCTTGTCAAAATACTTGCTCACAAAGTAGCCACAAACCGTTATTTAAGGTCGCCATTTATTGATTTTCCTGTACCGACTTCCAGAAACCTGTAAACTGCATAAATATACGACAGTCTGAACACCGGCAGCTCTCATGCAAATTTATTTTGGATTCTGAAATGCACAACTTGCTCTTGAGTAAAAGATGATATAGATTCGTGTTTGGGAGATGTACGGTTGTCCCTGCACATCAAATTATTCCAAAGACCAGAACTGGAGTTTCTACAAGTGTGGGCCGTAGGCACGGCTTACCTTTGGCACGTCGGGGACCGTTCGACTGACCAACTCGCCTCACGTCTAGCTGGCATGACTGCTGTTAGCCAAGTTGGTGATGGAGATAATCGATGTTGATAATCGATTAATCGATTATATTTAAATAATCTTAGGTAATCAACGTCAATTTTAATAACAGAAATAATAATCGATTGTAAAAAAAATCGTCAATATAAAGTTAATTTTACAAAAATAATATTGGAATAAAGACAGCTGTACTTTGAGTTCTGATACTTCGTGTGAACTTAAAAAGTAACTTAATTCTTTTTTTACATATACATTTTTCACTCTCTTCTCTTTTAAAATATTTGTCTGATGTTTTTGACATTACGATTTATGACGAAAATTGTTTTGGTGCTGTTCCAGGGTATGTAAAAATAAGTTATTAAGATGTAACTTATGTTTTTAAGTTTGCCATGATGGTTATTTATCATTTTTTCGTATAACAGTAAACATTCGACAACAGATGTGCGAATGTGCGTACTGCGTGTTCGTTCGTGTTGAACTTTGTATCCAAAACTCTACGAAACATATAACACTGAATAATTTCGTCGAATATTCGATTGGTGATCGATAATTTATCGATTAATCGAATAAGGTAAATATGAAGAATCGATTAATCGGCGGTACGGAATAATCGGTTTGCTCTACTACTAATCAAAGTGTGAGCCACGCGGTGCGCTATCGCCTGCGAAACCTCGCCAGCCACCCCCCACCCCCCCGCCAAATCCTTGACGACGTGACGCAGGCAAGCCAACGACGCAGCTCGAGGACACTTCCGGTTCCGGAAGAAGAACATTTCTTAACCCCCTCGAAGCTTTTGAAATTTGTAGGCTACAAACACTGAGGTCTCGCCCATGAACGGTGAGACAGACCAGGGTTCCATAAGGCCGTGTCTACATTCGGCCGTTCCCGTGGAAGTGTCTGAAACTCGGCGTCAAGTGACATCATATTGACGCGGTCCGAATATGGCCTACAAATGCGTTGTCCGAAGTGAGCTTTCATAATCTGACACTAGATCACACTAAAATCGGCATATTATTTGTTGTTACGTAGTGTTGTTTAAATTTGCTGTATTATTGATAGTTAAATGTTTACAAAATGATTGGTTTTAATATTTATTTATAATAACGGCTTAACGGTTTTATTTTAAATCATTTCTCCAACTGACATTCAAATTTTATTTGTCAAACTTACGTTTTAAAGGTTTAAGCCCTCAAATAAAATTGTTCAGACCGAACGAAGACATCCCTAATTATTTACTACCATTTCATCATATTTGTTTTGAGAAAGTTCACCTTGCACATACTTCGTTTACATTAATAACGTAAACATTTCACGAATGCGCGCGAAAGTATTTGAAGTCTTCTTTTTTTTTTCTATCAGATTTGGACACAACTTTGAACAAAAGTTCAGTTTTCCGAATGCTTCAACTTGGGACACAGGTTCCATTGGGACAGCGCCATGACATCAGAGGGTCGCGTGTACCAATCAGCACATCCTTGTCTTAAGACACAGGTTGGGATAGCCCAATTGTAGACAGGCTATAATAGGAAGGAACTGCCGTTCCTAAGACCACTTGTTGGCGAAGAAGGGGGGGGGGGGGGGATGGCTTGCTACCATTCAAAATATATGTAATCGTTTGTACTATCATTCATTTGTAACTTATATATTTACTGTGGGAAAAGAAACATTTTAACCAGATACTATTTTGTATTTTGGGGAAAAGCTGTAATAGTGTTTTAAGATTACATACAAAAATCTAAATGTGTGTGAATCTTTTTCACTGAAGTAAACCCAACCTCTTTCGAACTTATTGGGGAAGGTCTCGGGTCTTTTCAACTTTACCAACTACACTGAGTAGCCATTCAGACACAAGACCTCGTTCTGTGTGTGTTCGGCACAAACCGTCACAGCGAGAAGCTGGTGATCGAACACGCGACCTCCTTAATGCGACTCAGGCAGGCCACCGCAACGTACAGAGTTTTATCTTTGCACATATTTTCCATCCGCCATTTAGTTCTCAGATAGTTTCTCTTTTACGTGAATTAATGCTAGGCTTTACCACCCCTTTTTGCGGAAATTCTTCATTTTTGCTTCATAATTTGGATTCATAGTAATGATTGACAATGTATGATTACAGAAAATTTAAATTTGAGTGGTTGTTAATATTTTTGTGCTGAATTTTAATTGTGTGTTATATGGTGGTGTAACAAGTCGATATTTGATCAATAAGTTGCTGCGTTTTTCGCAAGCAGGAAATAACACAGAGTGAAAACTAGATACAAACAGGTAAATTGAAAATTTTCTATAACCAAACATTTCCAATAAGACTTCGAACTGAAATTATGACACGAAAAAAGGCGGATTTCCGCAAAAAGGGTGGGGCCACGCATTATAAATTTGGTTGAGGACTTTACCTGCTCACGGTAGGCAATTGATGGACATTTTATCGATATTAAAACAATACTGGTTACATTTGCTGTCCGTCGGAAAATCACAAACGTGCGCTGCAGAAGAGATGATAAAAGGCGGAACAAAAAAGAAAGGCGTGTTCCAAGTTTCTTTTATTGAGGTATTTTATAACCTGACGATCGCGTGACACCGAGAATTTTGCGTATTCCGTAGAGAAATTCAATCGAAGCTTTCACCGCCAAGCGGTGCGGGATGGAGACCCGGGGAATTATTTGCACGAAGCCTGGGAGGTTCCCGTGGTCGTTCGTGGTGCCGGATTGATTGCGTTCGCAGGAGAAAAGTGCGGTCGTGGAGATTTATGGAGGCGAAACGAACGCCGGATCCACGCGAGAGAAGATGCCGAGGTCACGACACGTCGGGGCGGGAGAGACGATGTTGAGCAACATAACATCACGATCCAGGCGCGCGTTTGTTGCAACCCCCATCCACCCCAGAAACTTTTGCAAACATTGCAATAACCACTTGTAGACCATTTATAGTTACTTCAAACTTTTCTGAAGCCCTGCTGAATTTCTTGCACCAAAAGGACAGCGCACCGAATTCCTGCTCACTCCAATGATGTTTTGCATGAGAACTATTTCTTATTAGGCATTACCAACATAAATACTTTCTCACTGTTATAATTTATACGAATTATAAAATAAATACTATACAATATAAATTAAATATAAGTAAAAGATCAATTTAGGTAAAAACACGAGACTTTTACTTTAACAGAAGTATAAAACGCATGTGATGTGTATGTTTAGGAAGGATCAAACACGGCATACATAGGATACTTTTACGAAAGGTTTCATTAAAAAAAGGTGTGAATAAACCACGAATACTATACAAAACACGCACACAAACATCCCCGTGCCGGTAACACTGATAACCCACGGCCAGGGTATGATCGGGGGGGGGGGGGGGGATCTCACCAAGGACCTCCCCTTCCTTTTCCTATAGACAGGTCGCTACCGCCGGCGGAGTGAAATGATTGCCCGCTGAACTGGATGGAATGACGTAACTGCCCCACCCGGCTGGACCAGTCTACAACTTAATAGCACATGCAAGAACCTTATATAGTCCATTCACAACTGGAACAGACTTATGAAAATCAACATTTGAAAAAACACCCCAGCCATTAGCTGCACATGTATATCTAGTAAAAAAAAGTGGCGGGAGTGGGTACAGTGCCCGCACCCCCGCCATTTTTACTAGCTATGCATGCAGCTAATGGGCTTGGATGTTTTTTAAAGGTTAAATTTTAATGTCTTGTTTCAGTCGTGAATGGCCTATAGCTACCACCTCCCTCAGCGTGTCCCGAGGTGTAAAGGTTCTGGGTCAGCGCACCTACAGTATAAATACGACACAAGCTGGAGGGTCGGCAGTCTGTGATAGCAGCCTGGGGCTTGTGTGCAGCTTGTGTGCTTGTGTGTATATGGCTGCTAACGAGTATAACGAGACTACGAACCAGAGAGAACGAATGCTGTGGAGCACTCGACACGCTCCAGAACATTCCGGAGGGGAAAGACTGGCGACATCTGGACTGAAACAAGGTGTAACTCGATGGACGAGTGATACAGGCTTGATTAAAAATACTGGTACGGTCAGATATCTAATACATAAATTATTTATAGAATGTCGGTATGTGTTAAACTGTTTAGAGAGGCTGATTTTAATTACGGCCTATTTGATTGTATTTATTTCTGTTCGCTGACGACGACTATGTAAATACTGCTCACTTTGCCGTGGACAGTCTATAATCACACAAACCAGTTTAACATGGAACCTGCCCTCCTGAAAGTCCTTAAAAAATTCGCTATATGTATACATACATGTGTTCCATTACCTGGTTAAAAATGCAAGAAAACGAAAAGAACTCATTATCTTGGTATTTAAATCTTTTAACAAAAAAGGTTTTTCTGAATCTTAAATGCCAAACTTGTCAGTTAAAGCAGGTTGGTATTGAACTCTTGCACCAACAACCCCTCAACACAAGGTGCTTTAGCGAGCTTTTCTTTACAGGTTACAGCTGGCTTTAAATATGCCCTTCAATAACTCAAATTTCTAAACCTTACGGTTACAATGAAGTTGAGGAACTGGTACACGTTAACAAGCCATACGTGATTCTCTGGAGATAAGCTTAGTTATGTGGAATACTGGAAAAATTTGCCGCGATGGAACTGCAGTGCCATGTCTATAATTCACAGAAAAAAAATTGTTTAAATTTCAAAACTCCTAAAACATTATTACGGGACAACGGTCGAGGCTAGTAACAAATTGCATTAGTTCGAGAATGTGCAGTGTAGCCAATTGTAAGTACTCGGTAAAAAGTAAATTGGGTTAGGAGCTGTCACGCCAAGTTGGCCGAGCTACCGAACTCTTGAGAGTTGCTGAATGTAAGGGATGAAGGGGGGGGGGGGGTTAGGGAAGGCTGTCAGACGACATGTGGCGCACATCTAGCGGCAACAGTCGGAAGCTGAAGGAGTTAATTGGTGTGCGTGGCCGAGCGGATCTCCGGAGTCGCGTTGTCACGCGTTTCTCTCGGCGGCCTTGGGTCAGCGGTAATTGGAGTGAAGGAAGGTGGAAGGAGGCGAGAGAGAGAGAGAGAAAGAGGGGGAGGGGAAGGTAAGGGTAGAAGGCAAGCGCACAAGAGTGGAAAGACCAGGACAGTGCCATCAGCCCCACTCCTTCCCCCACTTGTATTTTTTCTCGCTTCCTCCTCAGGTTTCTTAATGCGGTTACCAAGCCGGAGCAATTACCTCGCCGGCCAAGACCCGCCCAATTCGACCTCCCAACCCCCCTTTCCGACACGACAGATAGGCCGTAAGCTCCGCCCTTCTCGACCCGACCACAGCCGAACACGCTCGAACGTCTTCCTTTCGCCGCAAACCAAGAAGGCGCGACGAGAAGCAAACGAGATTACGGCACTAAAAATAATGAATACTTTATTAAGTGAAACCCCATCTCTGAGAGTCCTAAGAGACCCAATTACCATTAACACAGACATGATCGTCGGTAAATGGCTGGAGGAGGAAGGACTCGGAGGTTGAAGGAGAGGAAGGTGTGAAAAGAGAGGGAGTATCGAGTTCCTCACGAAGGACCTCGCCACGCACTTCAGAGCAGTTCTACGAAGCGCAATTAGGAGAGGGGGGGGGGGGGGGCTTTGCACGATAACGAAGATTCTCAAAAACAGGCTATAACAATTTTTCCACAACCCAACGACGATATAGAAGACTGCGCCGCCTGTACCACAACGAAGAAATCTCTACAAAAGAACGAAATCTTGCTTTTAGAGGGATTTTTATATCTCGCATAAATTACACGTAATATTGCCAAAAACCCAAGGACTTCTAGTGAAAAAAAAATAATTCGAATGTCTGACACACTTGTGAATGCAAAACTGGACACACTATTACGTCAAAGTTCAAGTGGGCTGCATCCGTAACCGAGGACCAAAATAACTTTTGTGGACCGCAAGGTTTCGGTTTCAAATCTACAGCGAGCCGAGGATATCTAACTCTTAAGATTATATTTTTGGTCAACTGATAGCGTAGGGGTCCCCTTACCCGCTAATTAGCCAATAGCATAAAATCAGGTGCGTTAATTCTCGTCAACATTCCAGATAATTAACTTCTCACAAATGGTCTTGCGAATCTGACATCATGCATATTGGGAATCACAATGGTCAGTAATAGGTACTTGCAAAATAAACTGCAACGGCATTCAGTGCATTGTTAATTTTCTTAAATTATGGACTTAATCTTAATTCAATTATAGCATTATGTCATAAGATATGTTTAGTAACTTAAATCGTCTACTCCAGATATTACGTCATTCAAGCTGAAAAAAAAACTGCTTAAAGTACTTCGCTTACTACCATTCCCGCTCTTTAATGCAGAATCGTCGGACTGGAAACAACTTGCATTTGCATAGCCATAAAAAATATCCACGCCGATAAAGTACTCACTCAGCTAGGGAAATCAATGAAAAGACTGAAAGGAAGCTCTAATATTCTGTAACACCATCGGTCATCTGGTTTAAGTGATGGCGCCATGCGATATTGAATCGCACGTGAAAAGAGGGGAGGGGGAGCCGAGGACCCCGACGTAAAAAAAAAAAGTTTTCGTCCGCAAACAGAGGGGATTATTCATCCATCATTCCTCCAGACCAATTAATAAAATTAATTTGCGACTTTTGTTTGGTCCTACGTCCAGGCGGCACACCTGAAAATGATGAATGCCAACCACAGAAGGGAGAAAAAAAAAAACCCAAAAGGTCACTAACGATTTCGACCTGTGGCAGATGTGGCCCACTCCACCGAGCAGACGACATGCCAACTGAATAACTTCACGATTTATTGAAGCTATTGTAGCTTATATTTATTTCTCACGCCTCACTCTGTGGCCTGCGAGGAGGAAAATATTTTCCGTCTGCGAAAATTCATTAAAATAAATGAGTACGCGTGGATGACGCGTACAGATTACCCCGTCATGTCCGCGGAACGTACACGTGTACAAGCTAATTTACGAAGCACGCGACACAATTTGACAGATTAAAACAGAACACATTTTATGGAGATACAAAACAGTTTCTAAGAAGTCGATTGGTTTAAGGTGAAAACACGTAGGCCTGCATCGAAAATTAGACGTAAATTTCAATCCATCATTCGTTTCAAATAAATGGCAGCTCACTGTTTTTTTTTGCTCCTTTTTATAATATTGTGCCGTTTCCTTAGTCCATTTTTATAGTCAAACGCCTTTTAATAAATAAAAAGCACTAAACAGTCTGCATATTTAACATAAGAAATATTTCTTACTAGGTGTTACTAATATGCATAGTTTAAAATACTGCGTGGATTCCGGCTGAAATGTTTAAGCTGTATTTGTTATTAGTACTCCACGTCATCCACGAGTACTCATTTATTTAATTCGCAGACGGAAATATTTTGTTTTTCCTGTTCTGTAACATTTACTAATAACAAAATAAAATTTAACCAAAAATAAGGTAGGGCCTACTTTAATATGTTCACACAAGTATAAAACGTTTGTGATGCCCAACATAATTAGGAAGCAATCAAGAAAGTCATACATGTTGTGATTTTCGAAAGGTTTGATTCACAAAGTGTTGAGAAACCGCAAATAGATAACAGGCGATATTTTTACAGAATACTGGATCGTTAATAAATCTTACCAATTTTTATGTTCATTACATATTTTTTTTCTAAAATCTAATATTAACATTTACATGTTACAAAAAACGATGAATGAATAACAATTTTTTTTTTTTTCAATTTATTAGCGTGGCAATATTCTCTGAAAAAACTGCGTTGAGTATTTTGTTTAACAGTAAGCTTTAACATATATACATTTAAACTTACTTGGTAGGCAGAGCCCTTTCAGGCGGTTGCCTAGTGAGATGCGTGTGTATGTGGGGCAAGAATCTATAAAGCACTACGGGCGACGCTAACTGGTGTGTGTAAAGCTGTATCGCCTCTACGCGCACGGGGCCCAACTGCCGTGCAAACTTATCCGGGCCACGTTTAATAGTTTCGTCAAAAAAAATCTTTTCCAAACACACTGCAAAGCTTTTCCAGTGCTAGGTGCGAGACCGCCTTAAGTGATGCTCTTCGCGGTGATAGAAATGCGTGCCGCTGACTTACGCTATTGACTGTATAATCAGCACTTTTGAAAGTTCTGCTTAAAATCTACTTTTATGCACAATGTATATTCTTCCCCCTAATGTTAAGATTAACCTTGTCGTGGGCCTCGCCACTATAATTCGTGCGTCGGTCAAGTAAAACTGCGAAAATATTTGAAAAGTAAATAACTAACAAATCTGCTCATTACAAGCTTTTATTTAACTTGCCTTGTTTGTTTGTACGTTCGGGTGATTTTAAACCACTTACCATTATCCAATTGAGCTGAAATTTCGCATGCATGTGTAGTTCCGATGATAAAATGTGATGGTACCACTGAGCTGGTCTGATGGATCCGGAAGGTGGCCATGGGAACTCTACAACTACATGCAGTACACGTCGTATCCAGTTTGTTTTACAGAACCGAGCTACAGTAAAATGGAGATTAGAAGTGTCACTGCTGTTGTGCGCGTGCCTTTTTTTGTAGCGGCAAATTATTCTGAAAACTATGATTATAGTTTGCTCCTACAGTATGTCCGTATCGGAATGAAAGCGAACTACTGGTCGATCACGATACATCATGGGGATCTTTCTTAGCAAGGGAAAACCATATTCGTGATGCAAACACATGGTTGGAGACTAAAAAGTGAAAAATAAAATACATGCAAAGAAACTTTTAAAACAAACCTTTTGTTTATAAATGCACTAAAAAGAACAAAATAATTATAATAGTTACACAATTTGTAGAACTCGTAAGATGTGGACGAACAGCGTAATAAACTTTACTACAAATTAATATGTTTGTATCAATTTATATTTAGTATATAAAAGCTAGGCGCGAATAGTCAAGAGCCTTACGCAAGATATGTGCTTACTACACTTAAGCAAATGAGGTAACGTTCTACATTGCGCCAAGCTTTTATATACTAAATATAAATTGATACAAACGTATTAATTTGTACTAAAGTTTATTGCGGTTGTTCGACCACATCTTACAAGTTCTACAAACTGTGTAACTATTATAATAATTAATATTTCTCTCTTTTTAGTGCATTTATAAATAAAAGGTTGGTTTTAATTTTTTTTTACATTTTTTTATTTTTACAATTAGATGCATTAAAAGGTAAGTAGAAGGCGAAAGGAATAATGTAAGTTATCAGAAATGGTTACCTAACACATTTTTTATTCGACGTTATTATGGAACTACATCCATCGCTACCAACTTTACAATGCGAATGTAACTCCGTGCGCCCATAAAAATATATGCATACAGATGCAGTGACTTTTTTTTCTAAGGTTGATTTCAAAAGTGCTCACTTTATCGTGAACAGTCTTTATATGCAAACACAAAGTTTTGCTACACGCTGTTGAGACTGCGTGGCTGTAAACAACGGAAAAGCTTACGCGGGAGACTTGTAGAAGCTCACATGCCGTTCTTGCAATATCACGAACTGGATCTACTCAACACACAGATTCGCCTTTCATGACTTTCTTTCCTAAAATAATTAAAATACATTTTTCACTCGACGGATAACGAAATACGGCGGTAGATACATTAAAAAGTAACATTTGCATGCTCAAGAGAAACTTTTTTTATTTAACCGATGCATTAGAAATTCAGTAATTTAAAAACTCACAGAAAATGTACAAGACAAATGTAATATTAAACGCCAAATAATTGTAATTCAAAAGAATTCCTAATTCTAACAACAAAAAAATGCGATTACCATTGTACTATAATTTTTTATTTTTTAAATAAATAGTGGTACGGAGAAACTGTCAAAATATACAGTTCTTCAAAATTCGTTTATCTAGGATTACGTGTATGTTTTTCCAAATACACTTTAATATGAATTTTCAATTTTTACGATTGATAAAAATCTTTTGTTCGAGCATAGTTACAGACTGATTTATACAACTGATCAGTACTCGCAACTTCTAGATATTATACGCATATAAATATATAGGCCTTTTCGGCATGAATTGAAAACGGTAATAGTTATTAAGTTTTGTTCCCATGCTCTTGTGGCACTACGAAATGTATTTACTGCCACTTTTAACCCAACTAACAATGCTGTATCTCGTAACTAAACATGATTTCTTAATTCTTGCCGCTAAGTTTGTACTGTTACGATTAGAACCTTAACATGCCTTCCTTCACTTAAAATAATCGGATGAAATAAATAGGCGTGTTCCCCAAAATTATCAAAAGCAAACCCTGTTTCCTTTAAGAGGATGCCTGACCCACCTGCTATTGTTCTTGAGGCATCCATTTCTCACGTCTCACGTTTACCAGTTAGAATAAAACCCATAGCCAAGGGGCGATCGGAAAACACTAAACGCGTTACTAGATTCTGATGAAAATTTCCTACAAGCGAAACTTACTGATACAATAGTTTTGGTTGTTACGACCTACCTGGAACAGATCACTGTGTAATACACTATATCTTCCCCTACCTCTGTTGTTGCCCGAGGAACGAAACTGCACGAACAGGATAAAAGAAAAAGTGCGAAAGCTGCATGCAAACTCACTTCCGTATACGCCAACAATAGACTTCGCGCTATGCTCTCCACACTCACCTGCAACAAAAGAAAAACAAAACACGTGTAACACCACTGTAGCAACAAAGCTATTTTACAGTTCAACAAAAGTCAATAAAATGGTTAAGGGCAAAGCAGAAAAGACGGGGATGTGTGAAGTATTCACGACATGTGAAAAAGTATTTCCAATACCAAATAACGGAATCAGCGGGGCACTTTGTGGTTATTCGCCAGAGTAATTTAAACTAATCCAAGTACACTCTAGTCAAACACAATTATGACAACTGAACAAGAATCAGTTTCCCACAAATTAAGTTATATTTTCTATTATCCTTTAGTTTGGTGACTGGCAATAAGCGAAACCTACACAAAAAAAAGTCAAAACAATTGGAGAAAATTAAGTACATGGACAGACTAGTAAAATAATATTCAGTATCTACCGTCAAATGCGGAATGGCAGAACTGTAATCTTGCGCAGGGCGTGGAACAGAATGTACATCAATATCATTATTACAATACCACGTTGCATAGCTTTCTTATCGTACGCAAAGAAACACACACTAGAATGGCTATACAAAAAGTTAACTAAAAGTTCCGTTAAAAGACTTTGAAAGGCTGTTCGCTACGCAAATAAGTGTGTTCTCTTACGTTCTTCACGGCATTTGCCAAACGTCCCACAAAATATTGCGAGCGCATTAACAACATTGTGGAAGAAGGCAACTGTACGTTTGAGTTCCAATAAATCTGGTCCAGGATGAGCAAGCGTACACTCTACAGAGGCTATGGAGTGGGCTACGGCCTCTTGTTCCATACAAAAGACGAAATGGGATATGAAGCATGCCAGAAGCGGGACACGCACAAGTTGCAGTGCAATTTACTTTCGAGAATGAATACGCAACACATACATCGGCGCAATGTTCCCACGCGGATTGTCGATCTGTCTATTATGATACACGCGTGCAATACCTTGCTGAATGTGAAGATATTTGGGCGACTCTTCACAGCGAGGTCTTGACAGCCGATGAGAGTTACCATGCGAGTATGGAGCGGCGCCGGAATGAAAGGGCAGGGGAAACGGGAGATTCTCGAGAAAACCCGCCTACCAACGGCATCGTCCAGCAATATTCCCGCTTGCGAAAATCCAGTGACCCGGCCGGGGATTGAGCCCGGTTCGCCTTGGTGGCAGACAAGCAGAATACTTGGTCCTGCGAATACAATAGGATAGGCAGCCGACTCATTTAGAGACAGTTCCTGTAGGTCTGCCTTCTACGTAACACACAGGGCTCCCACTAACACAACATCGCATATCCCACTCCCAGTTTAGTTTTAACGCAAAACGGGCTCTCGCCGACAACTCTTAGATATGACGAAAAAAGTCTGACGCCATCTCAAGCAAGGCTCGTCCCATCTGTATACAACACGCTGTAATAAGTAAAGGCTGTTCACGATGAAGTGAGCACTTTTGAAATGAACCTTACACTGCCCCTACCTGCATATATTTTAATGGAAGCTGTGCCCAGTAAAGTAGGTAACGATGGAGGGGAAAAAAAGTTACATATATTAACGTGGAATAAGAAGTGTTAGCCAACCATTTGTGATAACTTAAATTATTTTTATCGCTTTATGTTTTTTTTCAATGCATCGAAGCACAAAAATGATCAAAATCCGTTCAGTATTTACTTTGCTAGTAATTTCACAGTTTCACTTGAGAGCGCATGAATAAAGTGATGAGGCTCATGGCAATGTTAATTTTACATAAGGCGGAAGAACACACAACGTGTATACAAGTAGATCTTAAGCAGGGCTTTCAAAAGGGCTCATTTTACCGTGAACCTATAACCACGCGACACATGCACAATTATTTTTAATTCAGTGATGTCCTTTAAAACTCATTTCGCAATAATATTGCAATATTTTATTACATTTCCAGCTCAATTAAAAATATTATATATTTTTGACAGTAACATTTCCGTAACAAGTTTATAAAATTTAATTTATTCGTAATACAGTGCTTTAAAGTGTATCGTGTAGGATCTGACAAAGCAACTTATTTATTAGTTACCCTTAATTGGAAGCTCGGCCTTCAAGACCTCTTTGGCCTTTTCAAAAGCGTAGGTGCAGAGGAGTAGCAAAAATATCTAAATAAGCGCCCCCCACACCCCAAAAAATATGCCTTTTATGCCCACTTTAGCGCCCTGGTACTTCTAGGTCTTCCGTTTTTTTATTTATTCCTGCTGGAATATTCCTTTCGTTGCGCTAAGAACTATGGCTACACGGACGTCCGCAACAATCGTGCAGATATTCATGGCACTAATAATATTATACCGATTTTAAACATGATTTTACACACTTCATTATCCCCATACTGGTATTCAAACGTCTTCCGGCTGCAATTAACCTCATGGACTTATTTACATGTGTCATACACACACTTAAATAAAAATAGCTATTAATTTACTCTCACCCCAATGTAATGATATTTCTGCCAAAAAAAACATCCGAGCTGATGGTACTTTTTAGAATTTTGTAATTGAATAAACTGGCTGTATACCGTAGTCCCCGATTCAGGGCTGGAAAGTAATAAAAAAAATATTCCCAGAGTTAGCGAAAACCTGTTAATTTTTTATTGCGCCCTCCAAATAATTTCAGAAGCGGGAGGGTTGCAATTATGGATGGGGGAGGGACAGCATTTGAACAACTCTGCGATAACGATCACATCATAAGCGCTTATGAATTATTCAGACAACCTTCCCGACACTAGATTTTTTTTATTTTATCCCCCCCCCCCCCTGCGCGTGTAGGCGTGTTTCCGACGAATGACATGCAAGGCAGAAGCATGTTAACAGACTGTGCGAACTACACCATCGCTGTCCTCTGTTGTACAACGCGTGTATTTCATTCTCGTGTGCCTCTGACAACGGAAACACTACACCCCTTTCCAACCACCCCTTCTCGGCCATCAGCTGGAATATTGCTCTTCGCGTGACACTATCGACGTGAAAGTACTCTGCCAACAAAATTTAATCTAACCAATTCTAATTGTGCGTGCGTGCGTGTATATATATGAGAGTATGTGTATATGAGTATGTATGTGTGTATGTATGTGTGTGTGTGTATATGTGTGTGTACGTGTGTGTGTACGTGTAAATGCGTGCGAGAGTGCGCGCGCAGAAATACGCCAACACAACTGAGCCGGCCGGCGTAAAAATAATATTCGAAAACTGGGAACAGTTTTTAAAACTACGACTTCACAAGTTATTTATATGTGGATTTTTTTTAACGGCTTATATTGAGTTTTACACACACGTTGCTGGTATGAACTCTCAAAACACTCGTCAAAATATGTTTCTCTGCGTAGAACAGATCGCTTGCTGAAGAAGTACTGCGTAAACAGATCTTAAACTTTTTTTAATGTCACGGATTAGAGCATTGCTTTCGGTCGCCTGTCGCCAATTACAAGTTACATGATTTACGAAATGCAACTATTCCTGGTATTCTAGTTAACATTAGTGCTGTGCAAAACCTGTAAATCTATAGCTTATAGTCTATTCACGGTAAAGTGAGATATTTTGAAACCCTTCTGATTTGGAGAAATAGGCAATAAATAACTTTTATTTTAGCCTTAGAAGTTAAATTCCAAGTGCGATGGAATGTACATACTGTGTTTAATACTTACATTGCAATACTCATTTTAAATGGTTGTTAAAGGATAAAAAATGGCCGATAGGAAATGGTAACTAGGGCCTCAAAAGTGCTCACTTTACTGTGAACAATATATACATTAAAATATTTCCATACAAAATATGCAATTATCCAGACGAGAAATTCATATAACGCTTCGCGCTTTTGTACGAGGGTCCAAACGGCGATGATTCGAATCCCGCATTCGCCTTAACTCAATTGATATATATAGATATATACACACACACACACTCACGTGTCCCAATGTTTTATGGCTAACTGATGGGAACAATTACACAACCTAAACGAAAATTAATATTTAAATAATAGCCACCCTACCTTACAACCGAAATTCAAGGTGAAACCTAACAAGAGAAAACTCAAAATCATCAGTGCGATATGAAGTCACTTGTAGGCCTATACTTTTGGCCGACGAGTCTAAAGAGGGATTAGGTTCCCTAGATGATGATCGCAGAATCAACTACACATTGAAAAACTGTAAAAATTTAAAACCGGAGGGGGGGGGGAGGGGCAGCACTTTCTTCATTCTAAACGTGACGAGTTTTGTGAGAAGCGGCAAAGAACATATTTACTCAATTTAAATATAACAAAATAAATCTTCTACATCTACGCATCAAATGCATAAGTCATTAGACTGCGAACAAAGTTTATGCGATGTCTATGAAAATGAAAAGCCATTCCCTTCCCCAGCGCACACGAACTTTAGAGAGTTTCCAGCGTGATAAAAGATGACAGCACAAACTTTCATCTATTTACTCCTTTCCGCGTAACTCTCCTAGGTGCAGTGCGCCTCAGGCGCATTTTCTAGCTATTTCAGATAGGAGAGGGGTAAGCTGGGAGGGCGTCCTTGCCACGGCACAAGTAAATCTCGCTTCAATACGGAATCCTCTTTTCCAAACAATTTCGCTTCGCGCCTTCTCCCTCCCTTTCGTAAGGTAAATGCGACGGCACAAAACTCTCTCCATTATCGAGGGACGAAAAAAAAAAAAAAAAAAAAAAAAAAGACCGTTGGAGGAAGAACAATAGCGCGGAAGATTAAGAGAAGAGGAGGGATTTTAAGACGGGAGATGGTAAGCGGAGGAGCTGAGAGACAGGCATATAGAAAAATAAAGATAAAACACCATCTGCTTCGTCAACTCAGTTTGGGAGAGGCGTAAGTGGAATTGTGAGACGAAAGGGATGAACGGAAAAAAAAAAAAAAAACGCAGCTCGGGATATGCGACGTGAACATGTATATATTTTTTCAAATTGGAGTGTGCTTTGCGGCAAATCTAATAGTCGGAGGAGTGTAATGGCACCGGAACTGAAAAAGGGAAGGGGGTGAAGGGGGGGGGGGAGGATCGGAAGGAGATAGCTGTGCAACAAGTACAGGGCGCAGGTGAGAGGACGGGGCATGGCGAAGCAATTAGCAGCCTGCAAAGAGACAATTACTGGCGACCGGCTCCGTGCGAACGTGGCCCAGCACGAGATTTTTTTCCCCCTCCACGGGAAAGGCGTTCACTAGTACACAAAATTCAGTAGGAGCAAAAGTTGAAAACTCCACCGCCTCGACATACCGACTGCTGCGTGTAATCGCCAACCATTTAGCTAC
Source organism: Dryococelus australis (assembly GCA_029891345.1). Taxonomy (NCBI): domain Eukaryota; kingdom Metazoa; phylum Arthropoda; class Insecta; order Phasmatodea; family Phasmatidae; genus Dryococelus; species Dryococelus australis. The sequence goes on along the minus strand of CM057001.1, from coordinate 80,525,172 downwards.
CTATTCACCGTTCGTATCATTTCATAACGTAACCTTTCTAAAATGAACGACACTTACGAAGATAATTTACGTTATTCCTGGATGTGATTTCAGGAACGATGTAAAAAGGAAAATGTTTACAACACACGAGCCTCTCACGAAAAAGCCAAAAAGCCCTACACCTCATGTTGCTGGGTTAGATCGATAATCGATAAGAATCGCCGTGGTAGTGTAAGGCTGGGGTGCGAAGGACGAGTAGCCGAAGAAACCGTTAAAAATCGTCGATTACTTCCCGGTAAGGTTTTCACAAAAAAAAATCGATACATACACGTGTGGTGCTTGGAAATCAAGATAAATGGAATATTTCCAATCTGGAGGAACAAAATAAATTAAAACGCATTCTTAAACTGTTTGAAGCTGTCCATACATTTCAGCAGCAAGTTTCTCTGGCCGAAAGTTAATTTTGTTACTTCGTCGAAAAATTTTAGTGATAACTGTTTTTAACACAATACAGAATTTCAATGCTCGAAATAAAATCCATAACAGAAAATAATGCAAATATTCGAAACATGTGTACAAATATTCACAAAGTTTTATGGAAAAGGTTGTACCAGTTCAGACTATATTTACAGTTCGTCTGGCGACATTCGCCAAAATTTACTTCACCAATAAGCAGGAATACTAGAGAACGCGCCATGTTGTACCACCTCACTGCATGAAAAAATAATACTGACTGATGACTCCGAAAATCTCGCCAGCTCAAACAGGACCACCTGCTATGGCAGAATTATATTCCATACTTCAGAGCAACATTGCCGGATCTGGCTTATGAAAGAGAAACAAGTCTACAATAGGGCCGTATTTTTCCCCATTTTACACTTTACGTGATAATCTGACGCAGGCTTACCTGTGAAGTACATACAGTATTTCACACGTATGTGATGCTTTAAAGACAATGTACTAATTGCTGCACGAGGTTAAGAACAACTACTCCGTTGTAAAGGTACGAAAATATCTGACCTGCGTATTTGTAATATAATATTTACTTACTATAATTAATTTTTAACGCCAGCTAATGATTGCCTTGGAAACACTAGTATTGGGTTACGACAAACTTGCTAATTTAGACGCAACTTCAATGAGGCCATTCCCATTGTCTTAACAGAAATGAACCTTCACGCGGTGGCGAAACTAGCACAAAAGAAAGCAGGGTAGAGGCTGTTCACGGTAAAGTGAGCACTATTTAATGTCCTCCCAACAGGCACTAACCCATAATAAATATGTTTTATTGCAGCCTCAAACATTAACTTTTGAGAGTGGTGAAAGTATACACAGTATTCGTTAGACACATGCCAATGCTGTTATTAAAAAGAGGCAGAAATATAAAAACTGGCTTAAAAGAAAAATTTGGAAGGGCCTTAAAAAGTGCTCACTTTACCGTGAACGGCCTACACACATGAACATAAAACAGTGAAGTGAAATGGCTTTGGAAGAGTCAGCATCTAAGATGATAAAACCCTAGAGCTAAAGCATAAGCCCACGACCTACAACAGCAAATCAGAAAGCAATGAACCCAAATTTGATAACATCCTCGAAATTCCACTATAAAAAAAATTAACATCCGCTAAGCGCGTAATGGCGGAAAACTTTTAAAAATGGACGAGAAAGCGTGCAAAACTTCTGAGGGTCGGGAGTTTATTTCAGAGATATTTTTTTCCCTGCAGCACGTCTTGTTATAATTCAACTGTTGACAATATTTCGGGGGAAAACTATTGCTGGTTTGAAATTCAATGAGACGAGGCAAAAAAAAAAAAAAAAAAAAAATACAGCGGCCATTTAGCCTGTGCCACACTCGCCGTTTCCAGTTTCTGCGCCACGCGTGATTCGCCGCAGACTTACTAAGTTCAGCATGTTTGCACAGACGTACGTCCCACATGGCCGTCCAGGAGATTTTTGGGGGCTCGAGGCAAAGCTATTTATGAAGCTCACTATTTTAAGTGACACTAGGAACTTTAAATATTAATTACTTTTCTTGTACCACGTTACATGCAGAAAAACATGTTACCTGGAAAACGTTTCTCTCTTGCTGCTAAGTTAATATAATTCCAATTTTTTTTCATCGTAAAACATCAAATATTATTTCGTAAAGAGGAAGCAATATCTAAGAATAAATGAAAGTAAATGTAACTGGTACTATGGCTGAATGCTTGGTCAACACAGCTGGTGAACCTGGAGGTGAAAGTTTTCAAATCGTTCATACTACTATAGCTACTTCGTAACTTCCATTGCCTTCAATAGCATTTCGACGGCATTCACGACATCCCGGGCGCAATTTACTATGGACTATTCACGATAAAGTGAGCACTTTTGAGGCCCTAGCTACTTCGCCAAATGATTCTACACACGCGAGATAGCAAACTGGAAATCATGCCGAAAATGAACCATGTTGATAGCGCAAACTTGCTTCCATGCAAGCAAGATAACTGCGAATATGAATCAAAGCGGACAAATCTGTTTAGTCAACACGTGTACGTTATGTCCGTGGTTTATCAAGAGTGGTTCTCCAATCCCCATTTCAGTCACAATATTCCCCTCCCCATTTAAAATGCACGTCAAGGTAGGTCCACGATTAAGATAACTGAACGTATCAGTGATACAAGAGCGAACGAATACATTTTATACAAGTAACAACGATGACCTTCGCTTCAGGCAAGATATTCCGACTATAGTGAAACTGGTCGATCCAATAATGACATTCCAGTTTCCAATAATGACATTCCAGTTTCGACTTTAATCCAAGCCACTTTTTCTTCAATCATTGCCTGAAGACCCCATACATTTAAATACGTATATGCAATACTGAACTAGATATGTTTCAGTCATCTCGTATTAATATTTTCCATAGACAAACTTAGCTTGCATAGGCCCGCCGGCACAGTTAAGGACAATGCTTATCCATTTCGACCCTGTCTTCGGAGTGCGCGGCGGGGAATCGAACCCACGTATTCCAGCTCGCCGACAGGCATGGCACCAGCTAAGCTCCAAGCCAAAGAAAAAGTCTTAAACACACAAAGCAGAGAGAAGGGAGAAATGCCCTCAAGAAACAAGCCCGGGCTCACACAAAAAAAAGAAAAGAAAAAATCAATGACGGCCGAGGTGGGAAGAAAACTTGCGATAAAAACACACTCGAGGGGCGGGGAGGAACGCTACAATAGTGGGTGGTTCCTCGCCCGCCATCTCTAGCAGCACACGCCGGTGGCGAAACAAAGGCGGCAGACAGAGCTACCAACACAACTGAAACAATGTATCTGTGTTTGCTGACAGCGGGAGGCGTTACCATACATCACCGCTCAAGACATCGCGGGGTGCTCGTGCCCTGACATTAATTAATGTGCAGCATGGGCAGTTGTGTGGACGGGGAGTGTGAACACTACCCGCGTTACCACACTGCAGGTAGGTATAGGCTGTTCACGGTAAAGTGAACACTTTTTAAGGTCCTTATATTTTTTTCCTTTCATCCAATTTCCATCTTCCTGCAGCTTTTTTAATACAAACATTGCAATGCGACCAATAAACACGGTGTATACATTTCACCACAATCAAAATTTAATGCCCGAGGCTGCAATAAGATATATTTATTCGCTGTTGATGCCCGTTGGGGAGGGCCTTAAAAAGTGCTCACTTTATCGTGAACAGCCTATACGCCAGACACCACGTAGACGATATGCAACACAAACACAGTACAGGCTCTGCTTCATCTCTTTTGAGAAATCCTTCCGTTTTACCTTTTATGAAGCCCTACTAAGGATCTACTTCCACGATATTCCTCCGCGTAATTCAAACAAAGCTTACCAACTCTAGAATATTACACCAAAGGGGCAACATACATCATTCCCACGCACCCAGTGTAATACTATTTGGCGTAAGAACTCTCTAGGTGTTACCTACACGCCTATTTTCTACCCGTTTTCGTTCGTATTAATTATAAATTAAATACTATTTGTAGATAAAATATATGAAGTTCAATTCGACAAAAACTAAGGTATTTTTATTAACAAAAGTATATAATGCTCAGGACACGCGACATTTTTAGGAAACAACCAAGCACATCGTACATGGGGTGATTTTTGAAAGGTTTGAGTCAAAAAGTGCGAAGAAACCACGAATATTGTCTATTTGCGATTTACTCGCCCTTTTTGATCAAACCTTTGAAAAGAAAATTCTCCCCATGTACGACGTGTTTAGTTATTTCCAACATATTCCATGTATCACAAGCGTTTTATACTTGTGTTCATAAAAATTACTTTTTTTTTTTACCGTTAAATTGAAATGTTATTCATATTTTATCTATAAATTATAATGCTTCATTTATAAACAATTTGAATAAAAAACAGTGAGAAAACACACGCGTTGGTAGCGCCTAGTGATAAATAGTTCTTATACAAAAAGAAACTGTTACACTTGAGTGCGCACGAATTCGACGCGTTGTCCCTCTGGCATAATTTTCTAGACTTTGTTAAGCTTAGTTTGCACAAGGCGGAGGAATATCCTGGAAGTAGAACTTTAGCAGGGCTTCAAATAAGCCTGAAGTAACTGTGAATGGATTATAGAACATAAAGCGAGCACGATAAAGCAAGCACTTTGGAAATGAACCTTAGGAAAAAGTCACTGCTCCTGCCTGCATATATTTTAATGGGCGCACTGAGTGACATTAGCCCAGTAAAGTTGGTAACGATGGTTGGAAAGTAGTTTCCACATTTTAACGTCGAATAAATCACGGGCCATTTTGTGATATCTTAAAATTATTTATTTCGCTTTCTGTTTCTATTTACTTTTTTAATAATTCCACAGTTTCACATCACCGGCGCATGAATAAAGGAGGTTCATGGAAATGTTAATTTTACATAAGGCGTAGGATTACACAACGTGCATACAAGTAGATCACAAGCAGGGCTTTCAAAAATGCTCGTTTTACCGCGAACTTCCTGTACGTGTGTTCTCAGCAGCTGGGGACGAGGATACCGCAGCTAGTAACTCTCCACCGACATGAGAAGGAAATTGTACCGGCACGCCGCGACCTTGACAGGCGGAGAAAGGTAAAACGGGCGGGCGGGCGGCCAGCCAGCAATAATTGAGCCGTCTGTCCGACAACCCCTTCCTCCTGCCGAGGCTCCAAGCCCGGCCCGATATTTACTTCGAGTGACCCTCCGAAAAGGGAAGGTACTACTGCACGCGCGACTGACCTCTCCTTCAAACATCCACGCTATTTACTACACACCTCCTCCATCAGAGGCCGTGTTCCACTCGACAGCAGCTGAAATCACTGATGGGCGTTCCTTTACATACTGATTCTGCTGATCAGTAACTGACGAATGGCGTTATGGCGTCTGGGTTGGAGGCTATAGGTACTGACGTGCACGAGGTCAAGCAGTCTCAGTACAAGAAGACAACAAAACATGGCGACGATGGACAACAAGCAAGTTACGTTGTTGTTATCTGCAGAAGATGCAGGTGTGAAGTATATTTTCATATTCTTCAGTATCAAGACGAATATATATATCCCCTTGTTGACAACATGTTTAGGCCATTATTCCTGCTGAAAACTTTGCTGGCGAGTGTTCCGCGTAGTTCCAGTACTGAGCGCTACTCAGTGTGGATTATTACTGATGACGTTCCTTTCGGTAAGCTACTTGTCAGTGCTGTCAGTACCAAGTGGACCGCAGCCTGAGTGCGACAGCTGAGAAGTCCCACAACTGGTCAGGATCGACGCGAGGCTCCGCTATTGAACACAGGACAGCAGCAGCTCACAACACTGTGGGGTAGAACGCTGCCTTGAAAACATGGCAAGTGGCGCAACTTAACCCCCGTTAGTTGCCGTATGGCTCTCGTCAGCAGCTGTGCATAATATTCTAATTTTTAAATAACTATGGGATATTTTTAACGAAAAACTAGTTTCGGGGCAAAAATAGAAGTCGATATATGCGGTTCGTGGTAAAATGAGCACTTTTGAAAGCCCTGATTAAGATCTATTTGTACGCACATTGTGTATTCTTCCGCCTGATGCAAAATTAACATTGCCATGGGCCTCGTCACTTTATTCATGCGTCGGTATAGTGCAACTGTGAAATTATTACAAAAGAAAATGTTTTGCAAAACTGCCCATTTTTACACTTCGATGCATTAAGAAAACAGGAAGTGAAAGAAATAATCTAAATTATCACAAATGGTTACCCGAAACTTTTTATTCGACTTTAAGAGATGCAACTACTTTCCATTCATCGTTACCAACTCTGGGCGCAAGTCACTCAGTTCGCCCGTTAAAATCTATGCAGATGGAGGTAGTGACTTTTTTCTGAGGTTGATTTCAAAAGTGCTCACGTTATCGTGAACAGCCTTTACTAAGTTTTATTGTGTCGAATTTGGCTCTGTGCGAGTTTTTGTTTTTGTGACGTTTGCAAGTGTTTTCCGCAACCGTGCAGATTTGTAAACACAAAACTAACACAAACAAATGAAGTATGCATTTCAAACAATTGCGAATCGAAAACTATCTAGGGCTCGAGAAGGGCAAGTGGCTCGTGCCCTTGGCTGAAGGGGACATTGTAGGATGCATGTGTCCTTGCTGTGAATTCGGATAGCGGTAATGTGACGTCACATCCGGGATGCTTTTACAAGGGCACAAAGCCCGATAAGGACCCTTAGTTGGCGAATTCGAACACAGCCAGTATTTCAACGGGTAACTTACAGCGACTGGCATGCGCCCGGTAAGTTGGCAACGTCGCGTCGGAGGGAAAACGGTACTTTGCTTTTTTTTTTAAGGCTAAAGCAGGAATCACGCAGCTTCCAACAAACCCGACACGACGAAGACAGCAGCAACGACACGACAATTTAAAGTTTCACTGTGACTGCTCGAATTACGACACGACGAAACCGACACAACGCTCTTGGGATTTCACCTTACTATTCAGAAGGCACTGACAGGCTATGCTGGTTTCAAAGACAGTGGACAAGAGGGAAATTTGGAATACATGATGGTGACAAAGTGTTACCGCTAATGCATACAAAGATTAAATTATTATTTTTAAGAGTCCAAACAGTAATTTTCAATATATTTTTTTCTCTTTTAGGCTACGGGTTTGCATTTTTAGGGAAAGTTTGCAATGCTATTTGATTTTGCAAGGTTGTGCACGCTGTGCGTTGTGCCGAACGACACGACGAAAATATAAATAATTTTAAATCCAAAATAGCTGGTCGGACGAAAGAATTTGTCGGGATTAGTCTAATATTCTTGTAATTCAATGGCTGTCTAGTTTTAAGTGTCGTGTCGGGGCTGTCGTATCGTGCTTGTCGGGGCTTTGTGACTCCGATTTAAGAGTATTAAGTAAGCATCTGTGAACACTTTAGGGGTGGGGGAAGGGTCCGACGAAGTTTGGAACTCACGTCCAACAGTTTTGTTTGGATCCGAGCACCGCGACTTTATCGCTGCGCTGCCAGTTCACACGTATCTTCCTGTATTCATACACACTATACGAATGCCTATAAAACAGCTCGTCTTGAATTTTCATTACGCAATGATCTAAATATTTAGGACTGTTTTAAACAGTAATTAACAGTTCTCATCGCCAATATTTTTCGTCTTTCTAGAATTTCAAACACATTTGAAAGAGTTTCCTTACTATGGTTTCTTCATAAATTCGTTTCAAGTGGTACCCAAGACGAGCGCTGTGCGCTCTGAAACTGCTATGTGATTGGCCAGATACGAAATCCGGTATGGAACATACAAAAGAGAAATAGGACGTGTCGTATTAACAAATCTGGTATAAAATCTCGCCGTACAGGGCGGCAAATACCATGAATTGTAGCATACTAGCTGGTATAACGGCCGCTATGCTAAACACAGCACGAGCTTCTACTGAATGTGGTATAATGTAATTGGGACGCACCTCTCTGTGGGCGGTGGAAGGGAGAGACCAGATGCATTTAAAACCATATTGGACGGAGCACCTAGTAAAGGCACATAAAGACTAATTTTTCACTTATTTATTTACTGGATTAAAATTATATTCATTCAGTTGTACGCTTCAGAACGTTAAATATAACAATTTACACCTAACAAAATTAAAGTTAACTCAGAATGTAACGTTTTTAATGTAATTGGCCCTAAAACCCAACTTGGAGACGAAATGAGGAAAATAGAGATAATTAGAAACAATGAAAGTTTCATACAAAACAGCAGAGAACAGCGTTAAAGTAGTGAGGGGGGGGGGGTTGTTATCTGCTCCTGATGGCCTGAATAATACTGCAGTCGTGCACTCTGCTGAACGTCGTTTAATTCCAAAATTACTTATTTTGTTTAGACACGAGACTGACATGCACTGTGGCACTAATTTCAATTTTAATATAATTTTAACACGTTTCAAGTATTGTACTGACGAAAACCAGCCTTCGAGTATCAGTGAACGTCGTCGTTCTGAAAGTGATTGCATTAAAGCTGAAACACGTTATCGGGATAAAATATGTGCAGTATGCAGGTAAACTGTTCCAAAGACTACAAAGAAACACTGGAACATACTGTAGTGATAAAATTAGCTGTATTGCGAGAGCCATACCGTGGTCCGCAAAAACTTTACTTACATCCATGCCATAAACACCGGCACGAAAAAATTATGTATTATTAGACTATTTCTCCCGAAAACTGTACTAGTTTTATGGAATTTTTTTTTGGCAACATTCGTGGCCATGGCTTTATTTTCAGCATATACGCAGTTACTACAAACGCGAAGCGTTTGTTTCTAACGTACAAAAGTACGGATACTGGTAGCAGAGAACCAATATTCTCCGTACATTTTGAAAACTTCTTCCAAAAGGTAACTTGTTTCGACAAAACACGCCCCCAACATATAGCATCGCGCCAGAATCAACTCCTAAGTTGGAAAAAATATTTTTAATAAATTTTTTTTTTTAATTCGGGAACTAATATGTTCTCTAACAGTTTCAAAATACTTTTAAATCTTACAAAGCAAAATTTTAACATTTTACACTTTATAATAATTATATTCATACAACATACAATTGATAAAGATGTCACTTGCAATGTATCCCTATCTTTTAAGGCAACAGGCAATATTTTTACATTAAGTAAAAAAAAATTAGTGTACACGAATATTTTTAATTTTAGTCTTAATAATATTATTACTTGTACGGCATACGTTTCCATACTCTTCAGGTATTGCATTAAAATAATTTTTTTATTATTCTGTAGGCTACCTTTTTTGGGTTTGTAAATAAATTAGGAAATTAACTAGTTTATTTAGACCTCCATTCCTTAAAAGAGTCTGGCTAAGCTAACATATTTTGGACAATTGAAACAACATTTAACATTGTGAAACAACGAAATAAAACCTTCAGTTTATTTTCTTCAATTCGAATGTTTTTGCAACTCATAGTCAAGATGAAAACATTTCCGTGTCATTCGACATCGAAAATGTGAAAGTATTTTTAAAAACTAAAGTCGAAAGACACTGGAAAATGACAAATAAATATAGAAAGTCTGAAGCGCGCACCTGAAGTATGTGCATATCAGAAAGTACCAGAAGTATTTTTAGCCATGATATTTTTCCTACGACGTCCAAGGCCCGTGGACCAAGTTTTATGACGCTACTACACTAGTCCAGTCATTCCTCTTTCTTCAACAGGTAACTTTTTTTCCCCAGCACCGTTTCATCTCTTTCCTCATGGGTCGATCGATGTAAGAAATGCATCCAATCATCCTGCCATCCTTTACTCCCATCCCGGTCTCAAAGTGCGCCCCAACAGACTTTGGCTGCGTGGAGCATCATGGGTAAGGACAGCTTATCTCGCACAGGCCCCGTCCACGAACACTTCAGTCACGAGTAAGGTCACAGGAATGGCGAAATTATACTGGCGAAAGTATACTAGTTCCAGCCAGGCACGTATCCACACTGTTAAAAAAAAAATTCCCTTCATTTTACGGAAAAGTACTGGTAAAAATTTATCCAGAAGTGTCCGTATACTCTCCGTAAAATTACGGACACGTTGATTTTCAGAAACGGACTTTACATAAATTTCACGGAACCTCTCCGTTAATTTCCAAGTTAGTTTTCTGTACTTTCCGTTTAAAATAAAAAGAGATCATGAAAATGTAATTTTCGTTATGTGGGTGTTCTGCCTTGTATAAAAAATTATATTATAAAAGTTAAAATATTTGGTAAGGGAGGTTGCCGAGTCAAAAAGTTACCAGTCCACGAATAACCTTTCTCCTACCACTCTCACTTGAAATTTGTGGTGCAACTTAAATTTAGTGTATTTTTAGTGTTGCCAAATGTTACAGACGCCTGATGCTATCTTTTAATGTTTGAAATAATAGGTCATAGTCGCGTGGATAACCCTAACTGCCGCAGAAATGATAATTTTCTTGTTACAGTGGCGAAGAAAGCTTCGTGTAGAATCGGCATTGTTCGCCCCCGTAACTCGCAGCCAATAGGAATACGGAGACTTTCCGTATTTCGTATTTACTGAGTTAACTCCGTTTTTGGTCATTACGGATTGCCTTTCTGTATATACACTGTACACTTCCGTAAAACATTCCGTAAATATGCGGAAATTTTGAACAGTGCAGGGACGTGTTCTACTGCCTGTATTAATACAAGTGATCAGTTCGGAAAATTGTAAGTAATCGCGTGCACGAGGCGACGGAACAACACTGTACACATTCTGTCATTGGTCGAAAATAAAGATCGACACAGCACAGCATGTACACAAACTCCGGTAGTGACTGTCGGAAGTATGTCTATTCTCTTAATGATTTTGCCAAGTTCAATAAAACCAATATTAATTTCGTCGCACGCAATTGTCTGTCACTTATTCAACCAGTGACATTGTTTCACTAAAACCTACCAGTGGTTTTTAACCGATTATGGCCGCCTTCCGTTATTGCAGACGAGCACCGAAATCACTAATGGTTTATCAGTGGGTTCGCCAGCAATGGGGGAAAAAATTGGCTGTGAGCAGCAAATATCTCTCTTCGTCAGTAAACTGCTTGTTTCGGAGCGTCTGTCAATAGTATCCCCGCGTGCAGGAAAATATAAACAAGTATGGCGGACACACTAATCTCACTATTTTTCATACAGCATTTGGACTAAACCAGTAAAAATTTTACTCGCCTTCTACTGCTTTTTGGGCATCTTCTGACGGCACCAAAATATTACAAGTGATTGCCTCAGTACCTGTACCTTCCGTGAGTATAATTTCCTCGAACATGACTTGAACTTCCCGCCAAACTTAGGGGTTAGGCCTACCCGACAACACAAGACAGTAAAATCCGCGATCTCAATAACTGTTGTAGCCTCGCACAGGGTACCTCCCTCTCAGATGGGACAATCAGTGCCTTCAGCAGTATCGAAACAATAGATGACGTTACTGAAATTTCTGACCAGTGAAATCCGTAACTGAAGGCGGCCTCTTTAAGTGGAACCATTTTCACCGATTCCAAAAGTTGAATTTCACTGCGAATCGGTGGCTTTTCACCGATTCGAATTTTAGAGTTTAAATCAAAGACAATTTCCAGATTATATTCTACATCGTACTAATCTCAATTAGTGTCCCATTTGTGAAAATGAATCCAATTTATAAATCAAATATGTAAACGTTAAAAATATTCTTAGAAAATTAATGGTCACCCCTGTCTAAATTATATTCTAGTTACGTCCATGAATTTAGATAAAATATGGAAACTTGGCAACTTTTTATTACAGGAAGAATAAAAGTATAAAGTAAATATACAAGGAGCACTAAGCACCACACATTTGTTTGCAACGAATTTCTTTAGGGTGTCCCTCCAGTTCAGCACAATAGTCCTGGGAACATCGAAAATAAGTGCTTTTAACGTACTAGCAAATGCGACCTTTAGCCACAAAAGTCACCGAACCAGTAAAATCATGCACGCGGCACAACATTCCTACATTACAAGAATCAAGAGAAATAACAAGAGTTTGGTAACGAAAGCTACATTTCACGATGATGTTTGTAAAAAAAATTGTCGGCGGGCCGGGCACGAACATAGAAAAACGCGGTCAAACTCCGGCACGGCACACAATACACAAGAACTCCGCGGAACACGCGCCGAAGTGACAGCGGGTGGCCGTGTTCCCTAAGGGGGTTGAAGCAGCAAGATAATGAAATCGCGCGCTGGATCCCGCAGCGCCGGGCCGGGACGGCATCGTGATCCGGCACAATTCCATTACAATCATCGATTCCTCCGGTCCTTGCCGTAGCAAATTACACTCGCGACCACCTACTCGAGTTACCTACCAGCCACCCTTCGAGCGGATGGGCAACCTGTGTTGTTGGCCCGCCGGTATGTTCATCAAGTGAGGATCAATTGAAAGCGCGTGCACCACTGCCCTACAGCTCCTCCAGCGCCAATCCGACAACTAACAACGTTATCCACCACTGCAAGAAGCACATCCCGAGAAATGGAGGTTTGGCTGTCGCTGTCTCTATCTCACGCCAAAAGAAAACATCTCGTGCCAAAGTGTCTCCGTGAAAATGTGAGATTTAGTTCTAGATAAACTGATCGAAGTCTCACATCAAAACACTGTTTAACAAAATATTCTGATGCATCAACTAGATCGGAGAAGTTTTCTCCCTAAAACACAGGCACACAAACGCGCAGTGTAAATCTTTTCTATTACACGGAAATGGCGTCTAGGGCAGATGCAGGCCGTGTCCCAAATAACCAATAGCTGCACTCGCATTCGCACTCGCTATTTACGAGTATTATTATTGTGTGTTTATTGGCAAGTATACAATTGAACTCGTGCTAAATATAGGGCCTACTTGCTATGCGAGGTGTTTATTACAAGTCTGCAAACAGTACTATTTGTTATACCATTTAAGTAACACTTCTATTGCGATGCATGTTGAACACGATATACAATAGTAAACTCATACATTTTAAAGAAATATTTTCTTCTCTATTACAAACATTTACTTACAGTGGGGAATGGTTTGTTTGTTCGGTATTGTGAGGATACTACAGTGTCCAAACGTAAATAAACAAACAATCTCCCGAGAGCATGCATCCAACTCGCTCTCGTGCACTCGCACTGCCATATCAAACAGCACACGAGTGTAAATATTCCGACTATTTGGAATACGGCCGCAATAAGAGGGCCATTTCTGTTAATTAGGTCATGATGCTTAGTAAACTGGCGTCAAACGTTCATAATTCCTGACGGTAAAAAAAGTTATCTGCAATAATAGGGTGCCCACCCAGCTTACTTTCATTACGGTGGGAGGTATTAATGACAGTTAGCTCTTAGGTTGAAGATCCCGCTAACACAAAACAATGTCAGCAGAATTGTAAATTTCCATTAGTTTCCGATTTTTCGCAAAAAATACACTTTAAAATCTCAAATTTCAAGGGCTCACGTTTCCCTTAATATTCCATTTGGATAGAAAGAGCTCGGTATACTTTTCACTGGATTTTGCAGTAGGAATCACCCCGCGAATTTTATCGGCCGAATTCCGCCCCACTCTGTATGTCACGGAAACTACCGTGTCATCTCTTTTTACGCGGATTCCTGTGGCGTAGGGATAATCCTACGACGAGTACTTAACATTTTGCAGCGTTGAACCGTTAAAAAAATGACCAAGTATTTAGAAAATTGCAATGCAGTAAAGCCAAGAAATTAAACCACGTTTAATTTTAACACCTCTACGTCATCGATTTATTGTGGACCTTAGGGAAGGAAAGTTAGTTCATATGCGCTAACAGCCATTTTTGTGCAACTCTACCACCCCCCCCCCCCACAAATAAATTATCCGTATTACCCATCCTTGCTGGCTGGGGAAATTCTCTTACCAGTGTTTAAAGCGCTAGGCGCATGTGTTGTTCCATGACAAGACAAACAATCTGTGGATGTAAACAAATTATTCCATTAGTGACAGGTCTGATACTTGGCATTATGGTAAGTTTATGCACAATGCTCATGCAGAACCCAAAATGTGTGGTTTGTAAAAGTCAACATGCACGTATACACACATATGCGCACCAATGCAGTACAACTTTTCATAACAGGAGATTTGAGCACACGAAACAGTATGAACATGTTGTTTGCGAACTCAGACGCGAAAAGTAATTGTACGCAAAGTACAAAAATTACTTCACAATATAGGTCATAGATAAATGTTTCCATCTTGGGAAGGATAGCGATATGAAGCGAGGAGCGTGATGAAAATGAAGGCGTGGGGGTTGAACGACACGACAAAAAGAATTACTACCTACCACTATATTCACTCCGTGTATTTTTCACATAGCGATCATATCTATTGCCGAGTGATATTTTTTCCCCTGATCTTGCGACTGATGTCCAGCATCGCAGTATCAGCAGCTGTCCTCTCTAGAAAACATGAAAGGTTATTCTTCGCAAAGTGGACGTGAAAACATGTACCTCAAAATCTGTCTGCCTAGACTAAAGAAGACAAAATCGCAGCAGCTTGGATTCCACTCCACCCCCACAGAACTTCTGTACTCTGTTCAACTATGATTTGGCACTTCATTTTACACTAGACGTCGCCGAAAAGAGTCATACATTATCCCACGTAAATATTACATGGGAATCTTTTTAATTTATTTTCAGTAAAATTTAATTAAAATTTTGTCGAAAGACATGGAAAAGTGCAGATATTTTCCTTATATTATAGCTACAACATCAAACTTTTATGCATATGGCCATGCTGAATTTCTTTTTTAACTTAATTATAACGCACGGGAAAAATGTTGCCCAAATATAACCCCTAAAAAAAAAAAAAAAAAAAAACTAACTTTAGGAGTTAATATGATGACTTGTTTACGCGACGGTCAGAATTCTCTTAGCAATTAAAAATGAACGTAGGAAGTAAATATAAAAAAGCAAGTACATAAATAAGCATAAATAAACGAACGAGAATGGACAATATATACTCACGAGGTAAACAATTTTAGGTGAATGAAGAAACAACATCTAGACACTAAATCACGGAGCACTGTGTTAATAAAAGTCGTAAAATAAAATGATATAAAATCGCTGCTGAAAAGGTTAATTTTTCGCTGGAAAGGCATTTTCCATGCTACATTTGTAACGGGTAGTGTTGTTTCATTACGTGGTACGTTTTACATGTTACAAGACTGCGAGACGACTGACTCGTACACACTAAATACAACAGTATTCAACAATATGACATACTAAAACGTAATGCAAAATAACAATAGAGGGCGAAAGGGATTCTGTACGTTTCTGTGTCTGAGGATGACGTTGAGACAGCTGTAGTACGTGAAACGATCTTTCTGGGTAGAGTGCAAACCCTAACTGCGCAGTCACGATCGTTCAAACTGATTACAGAATTGGTGTTCTTACTGAAAATCAGAATTATTGCACCTTTAACTCCTTGACAACAGAAAACAGTGTGAGAACTGGAAATTAGATACACCTTAGTGACGCTTGAAGGCAGTCTGAAGAGTTACTTTTGCCCTGCCCCGTCCAGAATGGGAGCAGGAACACACACACACAACTTGATCTTGCCAATCGGAAGTAACGTGTATCAATTGTACACCCAGCAACACAGCAAATCTGGTAGTAAAAATACTCGGGGGCATAATAAACACATACACAAACAGGAACACTAGGAGAAAAACTTTCTACCACTACGAAATTATGATGGGCGACTGTGTTTGAAAAAATATCTAGAAGTTTAATTGAACACAGAATAACTTGACTTTTCCCAGGAAACAAAATAATTCATTCAGATGAAAATACAAATTAGAAGATGATTTGTGGCTCCGAAAATATTAACCACATAATTGAAATATTTCTGCTTGGGGTAGTAGCCTTCGAACACTAGTGCCCTCGTGATGGTTAAAAATTTAAATAATTAAAAAGTTTTCGGAAATCAAGCCAAATCCTATATGTTCCTTCAAAAAGAATTAATTTAAATAAACGTTTGCAATCAGATAGCGGCAGAGCAAGGGTTCAGTTCAGGTTTGACGTAGAAAATGTCGGAAAAGTCGTGCACATATGAAAAACATGGCGGCGTGAGAATATGTTCTAGACAAGTACAAGTCCTATAAACGGTGTTGGGTAAAAAAACATTATTTGTAATTTCTTGGCTGGAATTAGTGTTCAGACGTAGAATCTCGATGATATTGAGGTACGTGATGATAAGGTACGTCGACGGGGCGTCTCTCCCGACGTGTAACAGCGCTGGGTGAAGTCTTCCCTATATGTAAGCAGACGTCTTACGGTGCCAGCGTACAGTTCAATGACACCTTAATGGATGTCTCACGAACTCCAGCTAACCCCTCTGAAAGTTACGTGGAGGAGGCTGTACAGGCCTAGGCCTACTTATTGTTTAAACACCTAGCGTCTTAGTCTCTAGCAGGCGGCCTAATTTCAGGGGTGCGAACTCTGATTTCCCTATTGAAAATCTGAATTTAGCAGGGCTGACTGCCTGACGTCGCGTAACAAGATGTCCGTCTTCTCAGCTGAAAACTTAATTTAAGAATGTTCTTTAAACACTGGCCAATCACGAACGTTACAATTCATTTGAACTGCCACTTGAAATTGTCCCAACGTTCAAAATGCTGTCATATAGCCTTGTAAGTACACGTACACGATATAAAAGTAGAAAGGCATATAAACATGAGGCCAAAATAAAAATACTGTTTAAAAGAGGTGATAAATATTATGGACTCTTTAGAAACAATTAATTAAATCTCGCCACAATATAAAATAAAGAAAAAAATAATATATAGTTTGTTAAACATAAAAATTACGTGTTAATAATTATTCATTATTATAGCTCAAAGAGCGTGTGTTACACATTCAATACGATAATCGACACAAATTCCCTGCAAGGCGTATCAAACCACGAGGTAATTGTCGTACTACATACAGAACTCCACGACGTAACACACTATAACCCAGCCACTTCCAAGCATGGCTCCACGAATTCCCAACACCAAGCCCTGGAATCCCCCAGCTAATTAATGTGAAACGCATTCTGGTCCGCAACGTGTGGGCGTAATGTGGCGTCAAGTTCTACGGAGAGAAGGGCCTCCATATACGCCCATCTCGGCGCCTTCATTAAATTACTGCTCTCAAGTCAGTTATTAACACCAACTACACCGGCTGACGATCCCACTAGGCAACAGTCTCAACCCATGGACCTCTTGGCTAGGTTAGAGAATTAGCCCATCGTGATCACAATGACGAAAGCTAGGCCGTGACCTCACTATCGCTAAGAAACGTCCGACTGCAACCATGAATGTCGTTTGACAGCCAAAATATGCTATTTTATCATTTCATCTACAAAAAGTAAACTGAAGAAAATATGTTTAGGACTTCCTGCACTATCAGGAGAAACCAGTGTCGTGTAGCGAATATTTTTTTACAGGGCAAGCGCCACATATTTGATTGCTTTAAATAACATTTGCTAGTTCCAGGATGTGGTTCCATTTTTAATTTCTACTAACAAACGCAACTTCCGACTTTGCTTACCCTCCACATGTATTTACCGTTTTATAATAACTAAAATTAGTTACAAAACGGAAACGAAATGAATGTAATAATAATAAAACTGAATATTATTTAGAGAGCATATTACACTTTATAAGAGAACTCCCGTTTCCCCCAAACACTTTCATCCACTTTCCAAGGAAAAAGGAAGACTGGAGTACGCAAGCAGAACGACTGCTTTCCCTGCCGAAGGAACGCAGCAGGGTAACTCGCTTGCGAGTTGAATTCATCGCTAGACGCTCCCTTTTGTGGAAATAAATACTAGATAGCAGCACTATGCGTGTACAGTACGGGAGTTACAAAAATGCTGTTTCTCGAATCGGAAACAGGAAATGTGTTTAAATTTAAAGTTAAGGCGAAAACTATAAAGGATCAAACATTTCCATAGGCATTGCTTACCTTGCGTCTATGGAATAAATGCCACAGGAAGAAACCATACCAAGACTGATAATTAGCGTGCGCAGGGTGAGTGAAAAACTATACAGGCAGAACGGAATATAAAAAATTCCGTATGTTACTTAAAAGGGCTCTAAAATAACTGCGCAACGCATGCAATTTTCTTATTTCTTACGTGTAAGTTCCTTATGGAAAACAATCCAAACAAATAAAGGAGGAAGATTTGAGATCCCTCGAGAAAAGTAAAATTTCACGGTTGAAAATACTGCCTAGAGATTTTTATCTACAGATTGTGTAAATAGCATACAGTATTCTTATTAATGCATTAGAAAAAAGCCGGAAATAATTTGGCAAGGAACACTTTTAAATCAGCAGCATCGATGCCACTTTGCATACCCTTGTGTACACTTACACTAGACTTGCACGAGCCATCCCTTTGGAAGGCTACCACGTGAGCAAACAATGCAACGTTACTTATCTTCTGGCTGATTACTTGGCTGGATTAATAATACACTTCAATGGATAACGGATCTATTAAACTCTGTCTTGGTTTTAGCACCTAGCCAAGGCACAGAAAATTTTCTCCCGTTGTATGAAAATCCGTAGCTAGTTCAGTCACTTGTATTTCTCCGTTACTGAGAACTGCGATGTAGTACCTGCCAATTTAACCGACAAATTTGTAGCCAGCTTACAGAAAACAAAAGGTGTGTTTACGTAAAAACTATCATCTATTGGCTACAACCAGATTAAATAGCTGCACCTTGAGAGAATGTTTGATCATCTGACAATAATATACGAAATTGAAATAAATTCAGCCCAAACAGTGTGCCCGAACTGGCAACGCTGAGCAAAAATCACACACGAATTTAACAATCGCTCAAAATCATATATTCAGCCGAGTATTCTTATCCGCAAGAAACAGTTTTACTCACGACTGGTTCGCTGTATCCTCATCCCGAGATTCGAACAGCTTACTTGCAGACGTATTATCCTTTCCATTATCTCATCGTCCTTCAGTTAATCTACGCTCTCTCATTATCCTTCAGCATTGTTAAATGTATCATATTATGTTATTACACAACAGGATTACTTCAGTAGTAGGTAGTTTGTTATGTCACTCTTCCCGAGTACTTAATCGTAACGAGTGGTACATAAATTAAACAAATGAAACTTCTCCCCGGCCGATACTCGCGTTAAACCACAAACTACGCATAAACCAACATGATGGGAACCTCGTTGGCTACGCTGGAATAACACAAGTTCCGTGTTGCCCTCTACAGCATACGAAATATTTAAAGCCCATTCCGAAATGAGGGTAGTGCTAATTGCTGCGCGGAACTACAGATACTACTCGCATACAAGCTACAGGGTCAGAGGGGCTTTATCCTGACACGCAAGTGCGTTCAAGCAGAGAACAGGGGTAAAAACAAGTTCACCACAGCGGCAGTGTCGGGTCCACTCGGCAGCGTACACACTACACTGACGGACAACACGGACAGCTGTGTTGTGGAGGGGCGCAGAATATGCAAATAATGTAGTATTCCCGCGCTCTTTCAAAGCTCACTTCCCGCACAGATCACGCATGTTAAAAATCTGACGCCCGCTCCACCGCCGCTACAGCCATACTGGTTTTACACGCCTGCTCCCGTTTGTTTCCGTTTGAAATTCTAATTCGCTGTCGTTTCCACGTTTCGACACGTGCACCTTTTTTTTTTTTTTTTGTTTCCCAGGTGCGGTTCCGAGAGAAAATAGCACGGACTGCAGAAACAAAAACTTCACGAGCAAATATTGTCCTTCCCAGGTACACTCGAAACCTTCGACTGGTCAAACAATTACATATGTAGGCGTATCACACACGTTATCTCGCGCGAGAACACGAGTGATAAAATATTTACTTCACACACACACACACACAGTTGCTTTAATTTTAGTCCTACTCAAATGACTACCGTAGAGATGAGACGCGGCAGGGACCTTCCCGCTAACCGAGCAAAATAAATGTTTGCTTGCGAAGTGCAGAAAAATAATACTGCGCTGTGCGATATCTAACTCTTCAATATGGTTTCTCGTGTCACTTATAGTGCTGTCGCAAATGTCGTTCGTGCTGTCATTTCAAAAATCGAAATCCGAACATCTGATTTGGTTTTTCGTTAAATTACAATAACGATTCACATGAAATGTGTCAAATACCACGATACCTAATATAGAAGCATCTCAGACATCGCAAAATTGCCAACATTGTACACGCCTATCTTTAATATCGAATATCATTAATATCTTAATATGCGTTGTAATTTTCCTATAGAGATATTGCGTTTAAGAGCAGCACACAAACTTTGAGGCTTCAAGAGCGAAACTCGCATGCCATTCTGACATATTCGTCTCTATGGACAAGACATTGGTAAGTGTACAGTCCAATGAGGAGCTACGGAGTGAAAAAAAGGCGTACCACATTTTTGTGACTTTTAGGTGATCATTTCAGTTATGTTTACGTCATAAAGTTAATGTTAAATACATCGTTTATTAAAGTATTCGCTTAATGCCGCTCGGGTATTCGGGGCAGGGTTATAATCAAAACTTGCGACCTTAAAACACGGCGCGCGGCTTACGTGACGGGAGAACCCGGGATCTAGCAACTGAAAGGTGACATTCAAGCGACCTCGATTATGACGCCAGCTGTCATATCACTTGCGAGCGTGTGCGGTGGCACGCCTGGCGCGTTTGCGAGCTCAATGAGTACCTACTGCCCTACCATATTACACGGTGCCACATTTCGTACTGGCTTGCGCAAGTTCTGACATTGGAGCTGCGAAAAATTAACTGCCGGCATGAGCATTCATGTTTTCCGTGGCAGGTTCCATATCAACCTTCGCATTAGGCCAATCATCTTGCAGTTGCCGTCATTATCATAAGTCCACTAGGTAGACCTCCATTCAAATGGCTTTCAAACAGAATCAAGTAGAATAATATTGCAGACGACAGATTTATAATATTGTTTGAAGGCAGATTAAAAATTAAAACCAAACATAGGCAACGCAAATTTTAATACAAAATGTTATAGGCTACAAATGCGACTTTTTAAATACATTAAAACCCTTATCAGTTGTTACATTACATCTGTGGCAAGGATCTGGTCCTACATTGTTTACGGGCACGAACTCAATACTTTAAAATTAAAAATACATTATTCTTTTTGATGTGTTTTTTTACTAGGTTAAAAAATTATTACACAATACGCTGTAATATAAATAACGAAAATATTTCAAAACTTTCTTTAGTGTCTTAACATTAGTTTCATCAGTCGAAAATGCACCAATCCCATTCAACTACCATAAATGTCAACAATAACAAAACCAATAGTGAGTTTTTTTTAATACACAGGAAATTAATCACTAGTTAAATGATGAATCCATATATACGGAGAACCAAAATCTTATCTGCGCATTCACAAAGCTACTAGCCTTGTAACAAGAATTCATGCCGTCTCAGACAACGGCTGGTATTTAAATTGTCCCTTACATCCTGCCACATTAAAAGCTTTTACTACAGCACGTACGAAGTCATTTTCCAAATATATCCCAGGTTAGTCCATTACGCCACTTCCCATTTTGATGGCCATTACGTAGACGACTAGCACTGTAGTAAGACAAGACAGCCTGATTTGTCGGAGAAAAAAAATTCCATCTGATATTTTATTCAGTGTTCACAATACCCCGTCAATATATGTCCGGCAAGTGTTAACTAGACTGTTGGAAAACCTAAAAAATACTTTAACTTATCTATAAAAATTAAAATATATTGTCTTAAATAACAACAATACTCATTATTTACGACATAAATTTACAATAAATGAAAGTTTCTTTGATAAATTTAGGTGCTTACGGTAACGCATTCAAAAACAAAGTTGTTTTGGGGCCAAGTTCATTTAATGTGATAGTTAAATATGTACGAAATTTAGTTTTGTAATGTTGTGCTTCCATTCTTTGTGCACCCCGACAAGCACGTCGGGTCATGCTATTTATTGTGATTCCAGCTATTTATTGTGACTTCAGTATGAAGCACGCTTAACATTTTGCACTATACTGGCATTCAAGACGCAGCCACGATTTTAGAAACATTTCTGCTAGTTTCTGATTTCTCTTCGTTATATCGGTTCACGCAATATTTAACACGCTTTTTTTTATTAATAACATTTATTACTAGCAGGCTGTTAGCCAATGGGGTGGCTATTTGATTGTCATCCAATCAATTATCCTTTCATGTATAACAGGTTATAAAAACTACACTGTTCATTTCAGTTCTTATAAAACGTTAATTTTTTCCTCTCGATAATCAGTGTTGATATGCTGTGATTTTTTTTTAAAGATGATTACAAGGATTAACGAAGCAATAGAGTTCATCCGTGCGAGTTTCGTTTTCACTAACTGCGAATTTTTTTCTTGTTAATGTAGCGCGAGTTATGCTTGGCCATTGCGCTCTAAATGTCAATCTGACAACGAAACTATTAGGCAGTCCAGAACAGCTTGAGGGCTGTTGTGCCTGAAAAACAGCAGATTTTATTCGGTGATAAACTAAATCCCCATCCTCATTTTTCCAACACAAACTCCACCACACCGAGGCCATGAAGCCGCGCCAAGCGAGATCAAGAACAACAAAAGCGACACTGATCAGCGCTCGTTCTTTCTTTGGCCATTCAAAATAAAATACCACAGGCGAGTCAAATGTCGATTTATCCGGAGCATTCCTGTTGTGCATTAAGAGAGGGGTGGATCCCTGCATTTTTGTAAAATAATTGTTTGCGCAAATACGCGTAGGTATCTCGGTAAATAAATGTTTTGCAAATACGAATTTTTGTCACAAATTATCAAAAACTATTATCTATTACCTTTTTTTTAATATACTTTTGTCATATTACATCTATTCTTGAAAAGAAAATCAGTGATAATGGTCAAATATCGCATATTTAAAACTTCCTTATGCAGTTTCCTTAAGCGGCAAGAGAAAAGTACAAAGATACGGGCGTAGTTTAATCTGTCGTCTTTCATCGCGTGTAATAAAACCCCTATGTTCCAGATATAATTTGCACAGTATAGCGTTAGGACGGAAATACTGCACGCATTGCGCGTAGGAGCGATGAGACACTAGGCGTGCGCGTTAGTGTCGCCCGTATCGCTCCCTCGCTTCTGGACCATGGACGCGGGGTTCCCACGAGGGTCCATCTCACTCTTAAGTTAGAAGCTAATTACTTGTTTTTGTCACTAGACCTTACGTCAACCTTTCAGCAGAAACTTGGGCAATAACCATAGCCGGGATGTCAGGCTGTCAAAGTAATTTTCACACGACGGTACAATTCTGCGCAGTGAACAGACCTGACTTCGTAACAGCAGTCGCATACATATTGGCCTAAGGCGAGACTCGAACCTACAAGATGGCTGGTTGATGAGAAGGCAATTGGATTCTCAACCAACAACGGAATAAGGAAACTGCAAACTCCACTATGCAACAACGTCGCACGGACTTCCTAAAGTATCTACAGTTGACTGGAGATTGATAATGCCGCTTGATTAAGGTTTAAAATTTACGTTTGCCTTGTTCTTTCTACTTCCCGAAACGAAATTTTTATTGCAGCGACGAAAGTGACAAACACACAGAAAATGAATTACTAAAAATTTTTTGTTAACATTAGTAGATGCTGTTCACGGTAAAATGAGAAACAGGCACTTTTGAAGTCTAACCTTTGAAGAAAAATTACCCTTAACTAAATATATGCCGCAAGGTTTGTCATATCAAGTGTTTAATATGTACATTTATGACGATAGGAATCAGTGCGTTCTATGCACACAAGAACATTAATGTGCATGTATAATCCGTTCACGGTTACTTCACAAATTTTTCTGAAACCCTGCTTTACCTCTACTTCCAGGATATTCCTCCGCCTCGTGCAAACTAAGCATAACTTAAGTCTAGAGAACTGCACTACAGGATGACGCGCCGAATTCAAGGGCACACCGCTATAATATTTTGCATTAGAAGTATTTCTTATTAGGCACTACCAACCAACATGTTTTCTCACTGTTTTCCTTCGTATATATTATAAATTATAGAAATTTATCAATAAAATACACGTAATACTTCAATTTAATTAAACAGGGGTATAAAAAGCTTGAGATACACAGCATGTTTAAGAAATAACACACATCATATTGGCGTGATTTTTCAAAGGTTTGATTCAAAAAGTGTGACGAAACCGCGAATAGATTATAGCAATACTTCGTTACATACAGCGATATAGGCTATCCGTGGTGAAGTGAACACTTTTTAAGGCCCTACCAAATGGCTTTAGTCACTAATAAATATATTTTATGGCTGCTTCTCACGTTGGCTTTTGGGATTGCTGAAATGTATAGATTGTGTTAATATTAAAAATGGATAAATATATAGAAATTTATTAAAAGCAAATATTCTGCAGGACCTTAAAAAGTGCTCACTTTACCGTGAATAGACTACAGTAGTCGTTATGCTAGGAACGGGACGTAATACAGAGTGACATAGGCGGTTGTTGCGCGGTTGCTAGCAGCCCGCAGTTGCACCTGTCGTGAAGGCAGGTAGTCAGTCTGGAAAGTTACTGGCTGCAAGCGTAGCGAGCGGGAACACACTAAGGGGCGAGCAAGTAGTGGCGGGGGCGCCTCACCGATAAGAAGAGGAGATGAAGCTGACTGCGCCCACCTGCGGGTATTACGAGGAGGGGGGGGGGGGGGTGCAGCAGGCCCAATAGCTCACAGGTAGCAGGTCTTCCGGCAGACAGCCGGCAATTGGCGGCCCTTTCCCTGCCAGCCACCTTGCACGCTCGCCCGTCCACCAACACTTGATCACCTCGCCGTGCCTTGCGGCAACTACCCCAAGTCAAGTAACACATAGGCTCGTCACGGTAAAGTGAGCACTTTTGAAAAACCTCTCATTTGGAATAATAGTCGATTAACTGTCATTTATTTCAGCTTTAGACGTCAACTTCCGAATGCTGTGGAATATACGCACTGTGTTTCTTACGTACATGACAATATTTATTCAACGAGGTGGTTAAACGATAAAAAGTAACTAGGCCTCAAAAGTGCTCACTTTACCGTGAACAGCCTATAGGTTACGTCTACTCAGGTTAGAAACAAAGCGAATTGTCTTATGAACGTGTTTGACACAGAGAACATTTCTGCCGCTAGGTGCGCATTGTTGAAAAAAGAGGTAACTTTTAAATTAAAATGTTATGCCACGTGAATAGCAGATAAATACTTAGTTACGTAGGTATTTTATATTTGATTTATGACCATTACAATTTTTTTTTAACGGAGAAAACAGAGAAAGCCCGGTATAAATACGACACTAACGCTTACCTAGTGGCGAAAAATTGTAGTTGCCAAACTAAAAGCATTCATCTTCCCAACCTGAAACTGAGTAAAGTAAACCTTAGCACAGGACACGGCATTATAACACTGCTCGCAACCACAAACATTACGCGAAATTTATCCGCGATATAATTATTGAGCATTATTTTTTACAGAAGGAAACTTTACGATGAGAGACTTCAGATGGCAGTGTTAGTATTTTTCTATGCTTTGGCTCTATTGAAGTTCCTGAAATGGAGTACAGCAACAGATTGAGAGTGATACTGAACTGAGAGTGACAGGTTTAAAAAGTTGTCGCTTGCCAATTAAATGTTGGCTTTTGCGGTCGTAAAAAAGTGCATTACCTTTAGAAATGTCTGCTAGCATACTGACACCTGCTCTTTCATCTGAATTTGTATCTTGCGACTTTTCATCGTTTCTGCAGCGCAGCTATGTTCCTTCAATTTTACAACTAAATAAACAATTTCTTTGAGAATCTTCCACTTTGTTCTGATTGGCTATTGCCCCACGCGCCTGAATTAAAAATGAAATGTAACTATTCCCTTCATGCGCATGTCCGGATCTCTCATGCACACCTGTTATGCGCTGTTGTAAATCAATAAGTTTGGCTGTCCACCTAGTGGGAGATATGTTTGCGAGTATCGAAAGTAGATAAAACTCTACGGGCGACGCCAATGTATGTAAAGCGATGTCGCCTCCACGCACAAGGCTTTCACAACTGGCGTGCAGTCTCTGTCGGAGACACTATGATTTTATTGGACGCGACACTGCAGCAAAGTCCTATGAATGCCTCTATCGTAGTTTCGCATGTATCAGGATCGTATGTTGAGATATAGCGGTCTGAAACAGCAGTTTGAAACTATGTTGAAGTGCATGAAAACAATGTTCCCAAAGTGTGCAATGTCTGGAATGTACAACTAAGTCACTGCCTGGAGGAATGTACCACTAAGTCACTGCGTGGAGGAATGTACAACTAAGTCACTGCCTGGAGGAATGTACCACTAAGTCACTGCGTGGAGGAATGTACCACTAAGTCACTGCGTGGAGGAATGTACCACCACTAAGTCACTGCGTGGAGGAATGTACCACTAAGTCACTACCTGGAGGAATGTACAACTAAGTCACTACCTGGAGTAATGTGCACCTATGTCGCTGTCTTATATATACTTTCTTTTCGTAGTTAAAATTATTGGAAGCACTTTTATTAGTTACGTAAAAAAAAAAGCAATAGCTATTTTTAAACACGCTGCATGCATTTGACCGTTTGAGTTCCTGCGCACCCGACCTTACCGCTACACTTTCTATCGTAAGCCATGCTTTACTGCAAACAGTTCTGTTTACAAGTACTTCGCTGTTCATTCAGCACGTTGCTGTTAGCAATATTTAATAAATGTATGCAAATTATTACACATAAGGTTAAAAAAAAAAAAAAAAAAACATTAAACGAAGTGAAAGTACTAATAAAAATTATCCAGAAATCCTCATAAAATTACATACTTTTTTAAATAACGGATTTTCTGTAAATTCTGTGGAGGGGTCTCGTGAATCCATAAAAAGGATTCACGAGACCCCATCCACAATTTGCTACTGAATTTACGTAAATTTCCGATTTATGAAAAATTTAAACTTTTTTTTTTTCGTTATGCGGGTATTCGACAGTGCATAAGAAAAAAAATTAGTAAGTTAAATATTTTGTTTTAAAGCTGGATTTGATTACTTATGTTATACTATAAATTATAACATATCATTTACAACTAATGTGAATAAAAACTGGAAGAAAATATGTAGGTAACACCTAGTATGAAATAGTTCTTAGGCAAAGTATAGTTTCAATGAGTGTGCACGAATGCGGTGCGTTGTCCATTTGGTGTAATTTTTTAGACACTGTTAAACTATATTTGCGCGAGGCGGAGGAATAGCCTACAAGTAGGGATTCAGCAGGGCTTCAGAAATGTCTGAAGTATCCGTGAATGACTTATATCATCGTTATTGTCGTTTCAGAAACATTAAGCTATTATATTGGACATACGGAGCAACGCAGTTCTGTATGTTGACTATTTCCCGAAAATTGTACAAGAATACACAGACATTTTTAAGCGTATATTGTAACTTAAACTATGGACGTAATTTTTTTAAAGTGAAACTAGCGAGTTGAGAGAAAAGTAATGTCTTAAACTGCAAAGAAGTTCAAATTAGATGCGTACAATGAAGTTATTAAGAATGTGTATACAGCGCTACTTGATCGACGTAAGATGCAGTAATCATAACGCTCGTAGCAATGTTAATGCGAATGTGTGTGAACGATAAGCAGTGAGCAAAAACATTAAGCACATTTCCCAAAGTGCTTTCGTATTTCGGCCTGTAGGAGTCATCTTCAAAACCTTTCATATCACGTCACCTGCAGAAAATTAAATGTAACCCCTAAACAGCAATTAAAAAAAAAAAAAAAAAAAGCCATCATCTTTGTTGTGAAATGTGAATGAAGATGAACACGAATATTATTCAAGTCAATACCCATTTTCATATTTATCTTTTGCACTTCAGAATGTATTTATAAAACAAGATGATATTGCCACGTGTTGAAATCAACCGGGTATCTTTGAGATTTTCTTGTTTCAATTCAATAAAGGATCTTGTTTGCAACGGGAACACCAAGTACGTAGTGCAATTATGACTGACATGACAGAACGCTCCAACTTACGTTTTGCAATTAGGTTCTCGATAGTTCTTGCAGCAAGTGAACCTACTTTTTTCTTCGAACATATTCATATTTATGTAAGTTCGTGTATATTTACTAAGTATCATATGTAATTCATACTCTAGAGGTTGCGGGTTTGACGATACTTAAACAATATCTCTCGGGCTTTTTGGTTCCTGTTCAGATTTGTTTTGTAACTACCGGTTATTCTAGAGCTCAGAATACTGTGGCGTAGAAATTAAACAAGTAAAAGAAATTATACGCAGTCTGATTCTTTCGTTCTTGCTGCAATAGAAGCCTGTCTAACGTCTGCTTCTCGATAAAACAAAATAACAGTATTCCTTGTAGGTATCAACACTAAGAACTAATTTGCAGGAATATCCCGCTCTCCTTCCAGCACTTATTTTTAGCTTCTCATTCCCTGCACGGCCAGAAGCACCCGCGATTGGCTTTTTAATGTCCTCCTACAATTGCTGTAATTACCGTGTTCTCACTCATGCTGCAGTAAGAGCCCAATATAATTATCTCTTATCTACCCGATTATTCCACACACTCACATTCACTCTCCTTTACAATACTTTTTAAGTTTCGTCCCACAATCCGGTAATCCAAAACTTCCGACTACAACAATATCCCTGTCCACCCGATGTTATCTACGAAATCGTGAGTTTTAAAACTACCCTTTAAAAGTGTATGCCTCTACAAAAACAGTTCCGTCTCCTATAGGAGGAGATTAACACTTCATAGAGTTCGTGGAACAAAACCTTAAATACGGAATTATTAATTTTTTACCACGGACATTCATGAGATGAACTAGAGAAAGATTTTTTTTTAATTTCCTGGTTGCTATATCCGGAAATTCATTTCTTTAATAATTCAAAGAATTTTTTCTGCGACCAGTCTATTATTTTTATACTTTTCCATGTATTTCCGAGATGATATTCGTTTCGCACCGTTCAATTTCCATTTAATGAAATCTTCCCGGTATTAAAAGATATTGCCATCCGTAATTAAATGTACCAGCAGACAAAGCTTATATTAAGAAAGCAATAACAGATTTTTTTTTCATTAATTGTTTAAACGTGAGATTAATTATATATTACGCCCTTTTCTTAGCAATATAAAATGCCTAGCCAACTAAGAAACAGTACTATTACAGCGATCGCGTATTTCCAAAACAATAAAGAATCCTACGGTAAATGTGAAAGTAACACACAAAGAAATACATCACTATAGACTATTCACGGTAAAGTGAGCACTTATTTCCAAAACAATAAAGAATCCTACGGTAAATGTGAAAGTAACACACAAAGTAATAAATCACTATAGACTATTCACGGTAAAGTGAGCACTTTTGTTTGAAAGCCCTCTCTTTTGGGAAAAAAATATCAATAAATATATTTTATTTTAGCCTTAAATGTTAACTTCCAAGTGCAGTGGAATATAGACATGACCTTTATTAATTTTATGGTAATATTATTTTGAATAGTAGTTAAAAGATAAAAAAAATTGCTGAAAAGAAAAGTTACTAGAGCCTCAAAAAAGCTCACTTTACAGTACCAGCCTATATTTTATAGAATCCTCCGATTTTCCGTAAGATAATTTTTATCTGCGCTATTTTATGTTTTAAAAACATCTTTCTTGACAGCTTAAAATAGATTAGTAATACACACACAATTTTGCAGAGTTTCCTCACTATGAGAGGCCCGCAATATGTTATTAGGTATAAGTCCTTGATTATAACTTGGGAACGACTCAACTCACCTCAAATACGAGTGAAATCGAGAGATTTGGGCAGCTCTTAATATCGACGTCTTGAAGGCCGATGACGATGAAGCGAGGTACGGGGCGCGCCAGAATGCAAGTACGAGAGTAAAGGGAGATCGCTGCGAAAACCCGCCAACCAGCGACATCGTCCGGCACGATTTCCACATGCGAAAATCCGGGAGCGACCCCTCCGGTAATCGAAACCGATTCGCCCTGGCGAAACATGGATGATAATTAAAATGTTTATATAGGCTGTTCACGGTAAAGTGAGCACTTTCTAATGCCCTCCCAACAGGCACTAACCGCTAATAAATATATCTTATTGCAGCCTCAGGCATTAAATTTTAAGGATGGTGAAATGTATACACTAAGTTTATTGGTCACTTTGCAATGTTTATGTAAAGAAGCAGCAGGAAGATGGGAATTGGGTGAAAGGAAAAAATTAGGATGGCTTTAAAGGGTGCTCACTTTACCGTGAACAGCCCATAAACACTTAACACTTGAGCTCCTCGCAGCAGAATCACATTTGTGATGCAATGGTTTTCACTGTAAAAATTGGGTGGTCGTTGCTTTGACACTTTCTATACTCCATTCAGGGTTACTTAAAATTTTCTGAAGCCCTGCTACAGTTCTACTTCCAGGATATTGTATTCCTCCGCCTCATGCAAACAGGGCGTATTTAAGTCTGGAAAATTATACCAAAGAGGTCACGCACCGCATTCGGGAGCCTTTCGAGTAAATAATACTTTGTATAATAACTATTTCTTTCTTGGTATTACCGACTCACTCATTTCCTTACTATGTTATTCACATTAACTACAAAAAAAAAAATTATAATACATAAAATATATATAAAATTTAAATTGAACCAAAAATAAGATACGTTTATTTTATTAACACATGTATAAAACGATTGTGATACAAGACATAATAAAGAAACAACCAAACACGTCATGCATGGGGTAGTTTGCCAAAAGTTTGATTTAGGAAGTGCGAAGAAACCGCGAACAGGCTATAGTGCAAAATGCGTCAAGTTTATTTGACCAGGATACTGCACGGATAAAAAAAAAAAATTTTGCACCACCGGAGTTTCCCAGTTGCTAGGTATCTCACATTTCTCAAGAGAAAGTACTGGATGACAATACACACAGCGGTTTTCCTACCTGAATGATCGCCGCCCAGTAAACACGCGCTCTAGAGCCAACAATAGACTGCCAATACCGCTACACAAGACCAAATTCTATTCGAACTCCTTCGCCGCTGCCGTATCGAAGGCATGGAACGGCCTGTCGACTGAACACAGAAGTATTGCAAGTTTCCGTAAATTTAAGAATACAGTAAATAAGTACTACCTTAGTCACCCCAGTGGATAAGGGGATGAAACTGACATTTCGTGAAGTTGTGTTGTGCATGTGTGCATATTATGTGAATGATGAATAAGTGTGTAAGTGAATGACAGAGAGTAATTAAATTGAAGCTTTGGTTTGTTTAGTATTAAGTTACATTCTTATGAGTTTTAATATATAATTTTAATGTTTAAATTTCTAGCAAGTATAAGTGTATTATGTTATGGATCGAGTGTAAGATAAGGCGACTATGCCTAACTGCGCCTTTAAGCCGTCAATAAATAAATTACCAAACCACACTTGACGAATGTCTTTTTGCAAAGGGCCTAACTTCCCCAGAGAACATCCATGTCCGACCGATTACACGTGGTGCAAAACATTTTTTTCGAGGTGTGCATACTTTCCTGGCTGGTTTTCATGAAGTGTTTTTTTTTTAGGGTATGCTCCTGTTATGTTGACGTTTTAATGACTTGTTAGGGTCTCCCCTTTGCTTCCCAAATGCCTGTTGTCCCATTTTCTGGTCACTGTCTGTGGTGTCCTCCTCTCGTTAATTTGTTTACGTACGTTCGGCAATGGACACAGCCCATTTGGATTGTTTTAGTATATAACTATACCTTTGCACTAAAGAGTCTAATACCAGGAAAACTGACGCATCACTGTAATTTCGGCACGAAGCCTCGGTAGTTTATGCTCTGACCCATGACTGTGCAGTCTACACCACCTCTCGCATCTGGACTCTATCTGGGCGTTTGAGGCTATTTTTCTACTCAAATGCGAATGTGCCAATTACGTATTACACACACAATACATACTCTCATTAAGAAGTATGTATTCAACCCGAACTCCTCTTTAAGCGTGCGGTTTTGAGGATCAGTAGTTACACTGATTTGTCTTTATCTCAAAGGCGAACTCTGGTCGTACAGCCACTGAGCAGATGTGTTCCGTCACGTGCTTTGTCTTCGTTACGATAACCATCCACGAAGCGAGAATAAACACCCAACACCAACTAACGTTCTACGTCGCTTTAATTAAACTCCGGCCAACAGAGTGCATCGCGTAATTAAAACGAAAACTACGTAAGGAAAAAAGTTGTTATCTTAAGCTAGGGCATGAAGCAGGAGATTTGTTTGGGAGTCCGAGCGAAGCTACGGCTCTATTTACAAGCCTTAACGGTACGGCGGAAGACTGAATGGGACGAGAGTAGACTATGTAGAGAAGGGCGGTACCGCAGCTGCAGTGGCGTAGACGAACTGGGATTAGCTTGAGGGAGGGAGGACGGTGCAAAAGGCCGTAAAAAGCGAGGGAGATGCAGTAATTGGCGACACTGTCCCCGCCCGCTCGTTCCGGGGCCGCTAATGAGGAGACAGTCACGGCTAACGTCCGCAGATACCGGAGAACGACCCCCTCCACCGCCCCACGCCTCACCAAACAGAACACTACAAGCGACAACGTAGCAAGGCAGAATTTCCGCTAGAGAGAGGTCTCGCCATCACACTTCCCACCTGCGACACAGCGGAGGGAATTTAACTAAGAATCCACTGGGCAGCAAAGAAAACGTTAAAGAACAGGAGTAAAGCCATCTCGAAACTCTTTCTGCACTGGCGGTAAAACAACACTTTTCAACTAATATGTTGGGAACCCTTGCACTGTCCAATGTGGGTGACAAACTTCTGTAGAGAACATTGTAATGAAACGTCAACTCGGGACACTACGGGTAATTTGCGAAAATTCACAGGAAATGTTTGCAAATTTGCCAGATCTGAAGTAGAATAAATCCAGTTTCATTAAGCTGGCAGCAACGTAAAAATATGTTTTATTTATAACAGTTGTATGTGCAATCTTGCAATGTCCCGGTACCAATGATGTTGCCTATTAATTATTGTAATGTCTATTGTCTAGGTAGAATATGCCTCGGATGGCTCGAAGTCAGCACTAGTAGCACACAGCTATTCGGGCTTACCGGCAACAAGAAACAATGCCTTGGAAAACCGCAGTTCTACTAAGCTTTCACTCCTATCAGAAGATCATCTCGCAATCACCTTACGTAAACCTGCTTGTCCTCAATATCTGGAATTGCTGTGCAACATTCTTTCTATCCGTCAACGCAGACATGACACAGCAGGGGTCGTGGGACCAAGTCTGCCTCAAGTTCGTGGAAGGTGAAGAAATGTTGGGGGGAAAAAAAGGCATTAAAAAATTCGGGGGGGGGGGGGGGAATGTATCTCAGCTACTTATTTCCACACAAAGGGTACTACAACCAAAGTTGGGGTCATGTTTTGACAGTCTAGTTGAAAATTAAACCCCTAAAGATCCTAATCCCACGACAGTTTGAAAAGCATAAATGAGCAAAACAAAGCTAAAATTCCCAGAAAAATTTGTAGTATACAAAAGGCGTTCTTCGGTTTTCAAACTTAACTCTTACTCATCAGAGTTCTGAGAAAAGCAATGTGCAGCTGTTTGTTCTGTTGTCGACTCAGTCTTCTACCTGAAAAATCATCACATGATGCGGAGTGTATGATGAACAATACCAATAATCCAAATATTAATCCAGTTAAGAGCAAACGGAACCTGCAGTGCAGTATAAAGATACCTCCGGAGTTGAAAAGAAGCGAATCAAGTTGTTAAGCTATTTACTGTGCAAACGAACCCTCCCAAGCTTCAGTCACTATAATTGGGTACTTAGCTGTATGAAAAATCAGATTAAGTTGTCCTCAATAACTCTTATTCAGTATTGTGATGAATAAAGATGCCAATGTAACTTGGGGAAAGTCAACATTTGGTGCAAGGTCGTTAGATGCTTTATCAATGTCTCTCCAAGCCAACTAAATTTAAGATATTGATGATTAAATCTTGAGAGGTATGTAAGAATAGCAGGTTTACGGTCTAGTTTGTGTATGTACCCAAATTTTCGACACATACCTAAATATAACTTTTTTTTTTTTTTTTTTTTTACCCCTGCGGTAGCTCAAGTTCTACTGGCATAGTTAATACCACGAGAGTAAACAACGTACAATCACGCTGAGCCAAGTCGATGACCTCGCTGTATCGTGGAGTCATATAGATTCTCTACCGTAGTCAGTGCAACCCAGATGTTGAACTCGCTCTCCTACTGACCTAGAGTGATGGAAAGTAGCTTTGTATGCTTGCAACAGAACCTGTAATATAAAAAGGTTTACTTAACTTTACATATACCAGTATTGCGTTCAGTAAAAGCCTGAGTCTGAATTTATAATATTTTTTCTATACTCCCAGTGCGGCACGACCATATATTCCCTTTATATTCGAAAAAGTGGCGCGGGAGTAGCGACAGAGAGGTATATAAAAAAAAATTTCCCGCACGTTTCAGAAACCACGTAAGGATAACAGTGTTAAACTTAATGTCAAAGCCGTTCGCCATCGGGCCCAGAATGAACCGGAGGTCCATTGTGTCCCCGCTGGGTCGTGCAATAACGTCAACTCCGGCACCTTGCAGATTCGTGACGAGAAAGCCTAGGGGAGGGACGGGACTGAGGGAACTGGAATTTCAGCGAAACTCGGTGACGGGCCGACCTGAATGAGAATTAAATCCCTGCACTGCGGCGGTGCGGGGCCTTAACGTCGAGGGCTTAAAAGAGAGCGAATTCATTATACAATAGGCGGGAGGAATTTATTCCTCCCAATTATTCCTCAACCCCACCAACGTCACTTTCATTGGCAAAATCTTGCCACACCACCTTCGCTCCTCTGCAGT
Source organism: Dryococelus australis (assembly GCA_029891345.1). NCBI lineage: Eukaryota > Metazoa > Arthropoda > Insecta > Phasmatodea > Phasmatidae > Dryococelus > Dryococelus australis. Next base: position 80,490,286 of record CM057001.1, on the reverse strand, counting down.
ACCAGCGGGTTAGATATAGGCTGTTTACTGTAAAGTGAGCACTTTTTAAAACCCTTCCAAAAGGCATTAACCACTAATAAATATATCTTATTGCAGCCTCAGGCATTAAATTTTGATGGTAGTGGAATGTATACAATGTGATTATTGGTCACATTGCAATATTTATATTAAAAATCAGCACGAAGATGGAAATTGGAGTAAAGGAAAAATTTAGAAAGACCTTAAAAAGTGCTCACTTTACCGTGAACAGCCTATATCGTAGTTTGCTCGTGCCCGGCTAGTGTGTGTTAAAATATGGCAGTCTGAACAATTCGTTTGAAACTACAGTGGCTCCATTATGTATTCGTCGCACTGCAATTACACAATTGAAAAGTATTTATTAAAACTAAAATGTAGGTAAAGACACGGTGGTACGAATTTAAAACAAAAATAACTCAAACTATTAAAAAAGCAAACAAAACAATTCACATTTTACTGGGCTAACATTCCAAAATAACCAGTCGAGTTCCTTTTTTCCACGTCCCCATTTTTTATTCTCCACACTGCCACTCTTCCGTCAGACTTAAAAATTTTAAATTTACTTTCGTTCGTGAAGGCAACCTTTTCCAAAATTCGTAGTTATTTCTGTTGGTTTTTCCATATGCAATTCTCGTCTTTCTATTCACTATGTTTCCATGTGGCTTTCTACGGGCTGTTCGTCCATGAAAGCCAGCTTCGTAGAGAACATTCCTTACTGTATTCACTGAAACACACTTTCCTGTTTCATTTGCGACCTCTACTTGAATTTTCGGTGCACATAGTTTTGAATTTTTTCATAGCTCTTCTGACTAGCAGCCGCTTTTTCTTCTCAGTCAACATAGGTGGACGGCCATTCCTTGCAAAATTTCGGTATGTTTTTGGTTGTGACATGCCCGCAGATAATTCACTTGTTTTATACGATTTTCCAGCATTAATTGACGTACTACGATTCATCTTTCTTCCTCTGTTGTTTTCTTGCCTTGTAGGTCCATTCTTTCATACTGTTATAAAGTCGATTTGGGGTCGACTTTATATAAGAAGGGTTAGGGGCTTTATGGTATTAAATCATGGTAGGGGCTGTAGCTAGAGGTAGAGTAAGGTGTTGAATGATAGAATATAATTATTATATATATGTAATTTTCTGTTATATATATATATATATATATATATATATATATATATATATATATATGGGTTATTATTATAACAGAAAATTACACAAATACAAAAAAAGTTACACAAAGAGCGGGAGGCAAACTGTACTAACTGCTAATTAACTACCTAGTTTGAGCCATGATATGTTATGAAATGATAGGAGTTCATCCCACGTTGTGTTGAGTGCCGAGGCTGTTGATCGAAGGCGCGATTACGGCGAACGGCACAGCATTCTCCTCGAGTCCTTCATTCTGGTCGGCGTCATTACTGAGAAAGATAATGTCCGCCACTCAATAGTGCTAGATATTGGCGTCGCAATGGTGCAATCTGTCCTGATTCCTTGCTGATGGTGGGGGTTCCTGCTTACAGCTATTTGGCACTGCACGGCTGGCGACGACGTAAATTACAGGTGCCTTCACGCCCGCGTAACACCACGCTTTGTTATCCACAGCCAACTATCATTGCCGTGCTTAGCCTGTATCTGCACCAGCTGGACTGCTGACTAGCCTATGTTACTGCGAGACGACGATTACTTATTGTAGCTACTGTATGTGGGAGGGTTCCAAAATAATATTTATAGCATGCGTGGTAACTTTTAAAAGTATCACTCCTTATGGGGTACGCATTTTTTGAAGTAAACATGCCAGGAGGACGTTTAATAGTTTAATTAAACAAAACATTGTATGGCAAACACTGTGACGTATTTCAAGCGGCAGGCAGGCGGAACCCTTAATGTCCAAGGATGATTAACAGTGAAGTATTAACTCCTGAAACAAATCTTTAGAAAAGATCAATGCCCATATCTGCATGTATGTTACAGTACACACTACCATTAAGGCTCCTACCTGCCTGGTGATAACTGCGTCGCAGTGTGTGTGAAATACAAGTTTTTCCACGAAACTATTAAACGTGCGCCCAATGTGCTGATCTGCATAAGGAACACACTTTATATCGTGACCAAATTGTGTATCAAAACTCTTCGGTTGTTTTATTTCTCCCAAATTAACTGCCCCAGTCACAGTTTCAATTTTTATTATGCAGGAGTAAGAACATTTGAAAGACTAGAACAAGCCTAACAAAAAATACAACCCTGGGAAATTGACAGATTCTGAATTAATTACTGGAACTATTGTTAAGCGCGGGCCACCGTGTCCATGAGGTACGGGCGCCCCCGACGGGAATGAAGAAGAACCAGGATGGAGGGGAGGGGGATGAGTCACCATTACCTGATCGTCCTTACGTTGTCTGGCGGGAGGGATGATTTGACAGCTACCTGCACTGGCATCATCGTCCCTCCTGCAAACCATTCTCTAGAAGTCTGCGGTGGCGCGCTATTGAAATAAACTTTTGGTAATCTCCTTCCTCAGCGCATAGCCAACATGTAAAGAATTTTTTTTTTTTTTTTTTTTTGCTAGGGAAGACGACACTATAAATACCCCCACAGCTTGAGAGTTAGCAGTTTTTGTGGTAGCGGATCTGGCTGAAGTGCGGCTTTCCGGTTATTTGGTGCAGTGAGGGACATCGTCGAAGAGAACGGTCGGCGGAAGTGTGTAATATGGTGTGGACGGACGAGAGGGCACAATACCCAATAAGTACAGGGCTACTGTGTATGGACATACTCCGATTGTACGTAATAAAAGATTTATTAATAAATAATGTTTACAAATATTTTTAATTATTGATTTTATTCACACTCATTTCAGCCACGTGTTATTTTCGTAACAAACAATTCTTCACAAAATACATTATTAATAATATTTGTTTACGTAAGTGTCAGTATTTTTCACATACAACCATGGAAACTATTATTTCCCTACTTTACGAAGGACTTCTTACCAAATGTGCTTTCTGAAGCATCCAGAATGGAAATACGCTTAAATATGATTAAAATTAGGCTCGCGTTAATTTATTCTTAACATTTACATATGTAAATTCTATGACAATATTTTACAGCATCACAGAATTGTCATTCTTCTTTGATATGTAGCATAAACATTGCCTTTCTGGTAATTTTGGTGGTGTGTATATATTTTTCTTTAATATGCTCTGTATCTCCTACCTTTGCTCTCGCCTTGCCTTCTTTCACTACGAAGCATGTCTATACGCACGAGAGGCCGCGGTGGCCGAGCGGTTAGCCTGCTCGCCTTCCAGCAAGGATGAACCGGGTTCAATCCACAGTCGGGTAACCGGATTTTTGCTACGTGTCCACGTATTCGGGGGTCGTGGATTCGAGGTAGGTCGGTCGGCAGGTAGGTAGGTAGGTAGGACTTGACGTATCGTAGACAACCAGGTCATTAGGTACGGAGCAAATTGCTAAGTGAAGCAGGGAAGGGGGAAGGAATTCGCAATGGCCTGCAGCAAGAAAAAACCCCAGCAGCATTCTCCTGGAGTTGTTTCGGTGAACCGTGATGAAAAAAAAACCGAAATCAGTATGACCGGACCGCGGTCCGGACCCACGTACCCTCCCGAATGCAAATCCAAAGGTTTCCCACTGCGCCGCATCTCAATCGGTAATCGTGAATTCCACTCCAACTAGTTTTCAACACGGAAGTAACGTGGCTCCCACTTGCAGCGCAGAATGTACGTAAACGACAGTAAAAAGGCTTCTTTGACACGAACAAGGCGTAGGACAGCACAGTTGCAGGCTTCACTAAAACACGCAGGCTACCACAATGCACTGAAATTTCGCGGCAGGGAGTGCGATTCGGTGATGGCTCAAAACTAACCACCGACAAGATTCTGACGCTTAATTCTCGTTTAGATTTTTGTCCAGTCGTACACTAGGGCAAGTAAATTTAATCTCTCATATAACGGCAAGTTGAGAAAGCTGTAATTACTTCCCTAGTTTTTCAACAAGCCTTCACTGACAATACAATCAGATACTACCGCTGAGTCTGTTCCCTGAACACTGAAGCACGATTCGCACCGAAACTAAATACTGACTGTGTTAACACCGGTGTCACCGGAACTGGATTGCGGAGAGGGTGGTCCTGCATCTGGATATTATCACAACGTTTCCGCATTTTCCTGTAGGAAGGAACGTCTTACGTTCTCACGGAGTGGGAGCACCCGGAGAAAACCCAACCACCTCATGACAGTGACCAGTGCATCCTTATCTATCCACAACATCAATATCAATGTATGGACTAATTAATAAACACTTTAAAACTTTGAGCAAATATCATAAATACGTTGGAAAACTCAGTACGGAGACACATCCCATAGGAACAAATGACAAGCTCAATTATCTCCAATTGAAAAAAATGAACAATTGAAGCTAAATACATTTTTAACCATATAATTGCGGAATAATACCTTTTTATCTCTCCGAAATAACCCAAAAATTGCAATATTTTTTAAAAATGTTATTACAAAATAAATGCCCAAATATGAAATATAATAAATGAGCATTAAAATACTAATCTTTTAAAAGTATTGCCTCTATGACGCCCGCCCCCTGTTCTCTCTCGAGCAATCTACACGTCAGGGTTCATGTAGTCTAGCCAGCCCCGCCAGAGTTCATGACCTCAGATGTTGAGGAAACTCCAAAAAGATATCGCTAATCGTCTTGGCGGCAGAATCACAACATGACATGACGTAGTAGAAGCGTCGCACCGAAGCATTCCGGTAAGATTTGTATTTTGCGTGTAGCAGAACGTACTGGGCCACAGGCTTACAGCGGCAAAATTAAAGAGAGGCGTGTAAAAACTAAAAAGCCACAGATAACATGCTCCCTAACTCTACGTACACTACGTATTCATGTTTTGAAGCTAATGTCGACATAGCGAAGAGGGGATTCTGTAGTTGTACGGTAAATACGCTGATATCCAACCACAGCGTTCCACGTCCGATCCCCAGAGAGTAATAGCAAAAAAAAATTTAGCCATGTAGAAAAAATGGCGGACGCTGCCAAGGGCTGGTGCCTTTTCCCAGAGTACGCCTGTTATACCAGCCAGTGGATTCTGTTGTCTTCACAGCCACACGTGGGAAATTGCCTCTGCCACTCTGCAAGCGGGTAGAGCAGACGGCAGTTCGGTACTACATGAACCAAGAGATTCTCACTTACAGTATAAAACCACACTGAAAACATTTAAACTTCAGTCAAATACGTGGACTAGTATTAGAAAAAGTTTTTTTGATGTAAAATTTCCCGCTGGTAATTATATGTTTGCTTCAAATGTCCAGATTTTCAGGATTACAGAAACAACATAATAAACTAATAAGGCAGCAATGTTTACGAGTACAGAAACAATACAGCTAAACTGCATTTGAATTTCGACTAAGGCAAGTTTTCGAACAACTGAAGGATCCAGGTTCTTCTTGAAAAGTTAGTGTGTATGCGTTATTATACCAACGAGCAACTACATCATGACCACCTACCTAATACGGCGTAGGAGAAACTTTAGCAAGCAAAACAGCGGTCACTCGACGAGGCATTGATTCATCGATGGGGCGGAAGGTACCAGTGTATCTGATACCACAAATTCAATAGCAAGCCGACCAGTTTGCGTACAGTGCGCGGGATGCGGGGCCGTGGTGATGTAGCACGAATCTTGCTTCTCCAAGTCGAATAACAGATTTTCAATTGGATTCATATAAGATCAATTTGGAGGCCAGGGCATGAATGCAGGTTCGCTGTCATGTTCCTTGAACCAGTTCTTAATAATCCTGTCCTGTTGGAAGAAGCCGTTGCCAGCAAGGGACACTGTTGACATGAACAGATGAACTCGGTCCCCACTAACGTCCAGATACTGAACAGCTGTCAGAGATTGATGTACCGGAATAACGAGCACAAACACTCCCCAAGAAAACATCGCCCAGACCATCCTCCCTCGGCCTGTCACCGCTGTCGATGACGTGCAGTCCAGCCTGTAGGTACACGTTGATCTTCGACTCCGCAGTCCCATCCGCAGCAGTGTTCGATGAACCGTGTGCTGTGAAACATCGTCCTGGTCACCATTACCGTACCTCAGCGCGATTTTCCAAACTTTGGCCTTGCGACCACTGCCGACAATGCGGGACAGCATCCGTTGCCCTCAGGCATCAATGTGCCATGGTCGAGGAAATTATGGACGACGTGTCGTTGTTACCCCGTCCCTGCACCACTTTTGATACAGTACATGCTCACAACAGCGGCACGAAAGCAACAAACATGACGGGCCACAATTTGAACTATATCAAACTCTGATAGATCGGTTTTTTTTTTTTCTTCCATTATGGTGTTGCAGACATTACTAATACAGAACACTCCGCGCGAAATATGACCAAGGGTCTGGGTCATCGCCGTGCGCATAAACAGAGAAGGATAAAAAAAATGGATTTCCCAGCATAGCACATAAAAGTACACTTGACAACCATCAACGTTGCTAAGACCTCTGGGCCTGTCTTGGAATTGCAAAGAAAAAGAAAACTCCAGATAATTTCGCGCACATTTGTAAAATATTTATGCTATTAATGTAAACAATGGATGTGTAAGGTGAGTTCTCAAAACAAATGATGAAATCGTATTAAATAATTAGGGATGTCTTCATTCGGCCTAAACAATTTTACTTGACGTCTAAAACTTTTAAAACATAAGTTTAAAAATAACATTTGAAGGTCAGTTGGCAAACTTGTTTAAAATAAAACCGTTAAGGCGTTCATTATAAATAAATATTCAGATCACCCATTTCGTAAACATTAACTAATCAATAATACAGCACTACGTAACAACAAACAATATGACGAATTTTGTGCGATCTAGTGCCATATACTGAAAGCTCACTTCGGACAACGCATCTGTAGACCATACTAGGACCGCGTCAATGTGACGTCACTTGACGTCGAGTTTCGGACAATTCCACGCAGCTTAGGACATAACTTGGGACACGGCAGCTTGGGACAGAGCCATGACGTCAGAGGGTCGCGTGCACCAATCAGCGCATCCTTGTCCTAAGACATAGGTTGGGATAGCCCAATCGTAGACAGGCCCTAACAGAGACAGAAAGGGCGTTGTCGATAACAAAGCAGGGTAACAGTGTCGTCGGCGTGAGAGAGGTGAGCCGTCCTTTATATAACGGAAGATGGCAGCAGTTGGTGGAGAAGTGCGGTCTGGGAACAGCTGTCGCGCGTGTCAGTGCGTGCGACCCGACACAAGGAAGGTCGCAGCCCACTCCGAGGCGTTTATCGCTGACAAAGAAGTGTCTCGGGACGAGACGCTCTCGCAGGGCCAGCTTGCTTCATGCGGCGGCGGCGCGGAGGAACTGGTTCTGCCCCGGGGCCGGAGAAGACGGAGCCAGTTTTTTGTGCCCCAATTTGTCCCTCCTCCCGCCTAGGAGTGGACCAGTTCCTACCGCTCACAGGCAACCAATTACCCGGCCGCCAGGCGCGGCTACCAGGCAACTGTTGTCGGCCCGGTCGAGCACGGCATGTCCGACCCTCACACCCACCTGTCCGCTGCAACTAGCCGTACACGGAATGTGGGGGTAGAGTGCTCATGCAAACTGCACACTATGTTCCAACATTAAGCTGTTTCTCTATAGGCTGTTCAAGGTACAATTAACACTTTTGAATGCCCTGTTTAAGAGCTACTTGTATGCACCTTATGTATTCTTCCGCCTTACCTAAAATTAACATTATCATGGACCTCGTCACTTTATTCATGCATCGGTCAAGTGCAACTTTATAAAATTATTACAAAAGAAAATATTTTGAAAATCTGTTCATTATTACACTTAGGTGCATTAAACAGAAAGTTAAAGTTACCCGTCACTTTTTATTCAACGTCAAGATATGGAACTACTTTCCATTCATCGTTGCCAACTTTACTGGGCGCATGTTACTCAGTTAAAATATATGCAGGTACAAGCAGTGATTTTTTTCTTAGGTTGAATTTCAAAAGTGCTCACTTTATCGTGAACAGTCTTTACCAACAACACTATCAGAAACAACGTGGACAGCATTTGAGGTTAGGCTGAACACGTGTTTTGCGATGTTTGTACGCTTAACCTAGTTTTAACGCAATAATTATTCTAATATAAGGGTGCGTCGGTTGAAAATTCGAATGTAAACGAACACTCCCTTCCCTGCTGATGAGGCCCATGGCAACGTTAATTATACATGAGTAAGAATGCACAACGCGCATACAAGTAGATACTAAGCACGGCTTTCAAAAGTGCTCGTTTTGCCGTGAACAGTCTATAGTATTACTCACTTTTATGCGGAAATTCTATTTTCTGCTGTAGTGCACGTGTGAACGCAGACGTACTGTGGGGAACATCAGTGATCTGGCTGAGTTTTATTTGATCCTTGTTTGTAATGAAGGTTTTTTGCTCGTGCGCCCTGACTTGAGAATTCCCAGACTTTTCAGCACAGGAAAACAATGAACCCTGCATACAATGTCCCCTACAACTTTTTACTCTCTTACCATGTAAAATCGGACTGCAGCATGCAGTTGCTCTGTCACGGATTAGGTTGTCACAGTTGTTATTCTTTTTGCACGTCTCTACGAGGACGAGGTAGGGGGGGGGGGGAAAGGGGGGTGTAGAGAGAGAATGTCGTGTTCCACAAGCGTATTACCGTTTTTTTTCCTATATCATCTATTTGTGACTTACTAGCTCGTAATTTAAATAAAATATAATGTTCTAAAAATACATTTTCAAAAACAACAGTTTTTCGTCTCGGTAGGTTATTTAAACTTAATCACCACATAAACCTACACATTTTCAGTACTTAAATGTACATGCAACCATATAGTATTAATTACCTATTCCATCGATGTCTAATAACGACTATTAATTTTCTGCACTATAATTTTTTTAAATTCTAAACAGTTGTGTAAATTATAAAAATGGTTCAGTGTAATAGAAGGAAGATATGCTTTAACAGCGCCAAATAAAGACGATTTATTATTATTATTATTGCATTTACTATTCCACGCTTCGGGGTCTCGACACAATATTGTTTTGTGTTCGTGTGTAGAGTTCCGACGCTTTTTGTCTTTAAATATAGGTCCTGCGTAACGGATTGCAGCTGATAATTACGAGATAGCAGTTCTCCAGACCTGATTATCGATTTGAATATTTATGGGGCTTGGGCGCATTGGTTTACCGTACATAAATCAATGTTTAGTAATTACAACGGCGCTGGGGGCATGGAATGGCGCAAGTAACAGAACAACAGCTATGCGGTAGCAAACGGCAGATCCAGAACCTACATGAAAGATCAAACATATGCAGGGAATTTTTCACGGACGAAATTTGTTCCAGCATTTTTTTTAATGACAGTTGCACTCTAGTGTATGACAATCTCGCACGATTATTAAAAAGTATCGGAGAAAACGCGAAGTACACGTGACTAGGCAGTTTGGGTCGTTCCTGGAAAAGCGCCTCCGGATCACAGTTAACAGTAAAGAACCGAATACGAACCGCGATATTCTTGGTTAGAAATCACAGGCGGAGGCGGCTGCTTCAGCATATTCTATTCGCAAATTCACGGTATATTCAAACCTTTAAAAAAATCACCGCGTGTGTGACGCGTTTGGTTGATTCCTAAACGTAATTTTTTATACTTATATTAAAAAGAAAACTATTTTATTTTTGGTTAAATTGGAACTTTTACTGACATTTCTTCAATACATTTTAATACTTAAAATTAATAATTAATATGAATGATAACAGAGAAGATAGGTGGGTTGGTAATGCCTAGTAAGAAATAGTATTCATGTAAAATATTATGAAACCGAGCGCGCACTAATGCGATGCATCGTCCCTTTGGTGTAATTTCCTCGACTTAGTTAAGCTCTTTTTATGAAGCGGAAGAATAGCTTGATAAAGAGTGTCCACGATAACGATAGCACTTTTTAAATCAACCTTAGAAAAAAGTCACTGTCCCTACCTGCATGTAATATTTTAACGACGCACTGAGTGGCATGCGCACAGTAAAGTTGGAAACTATTGATGTGAAGTAGTTCCATACTAACGTTGAATAAAAAATGTTAGGTAACCATTTGTGATAACTTAAATTATTTAATTCGTATTCTATTTTTTCTAATGCATCAAAGTGTAAAAATGAGCATATTTGTAAAATTTTCACTTTTCTAATAATTTTCAAGTTTCACTTGACCTACGCACGAATAAAGTGATGAGGCCCATGTTAGTTTTACATAAGGCGGAATAATATACAAGGTGCATACAAGTATATCTTAAGCAGTGAATAGCCTACAGCAAAATTTGAAATGGCTTCTGAAAAGTTGAAGTAACCATGAATGAACTCTACCCGTTACTGACAGATAATACTGAGCGTTTCTACGAGATATTCCTTTAGATTGTTGAACAACGATAGCTCGCACATACTACAACTATAATTATTACGACTGAAAATGCTCAACCATATGAACTAGAAATAATACTTCTCACGTAGGAGAAAAAAAAAAGCTTAGGCGGAGCGAAACCATGTGGGAGAGCAGGCAGCACAATGATAAGTACACAGTTGAGCAGTACTATATGTTTCGTACGAGCGCACCGGGGATGCCTCATCACAGAGCAGGATGTTCCCACGACAAATACGTGCGTGGAAGTAGTTAGTCTCGAGAAAACAGGTTGTTAACTGCAAGCCTGGATTACTTGCTAATCACCTGTCTCGCTACGCCGCCCCAGCTAGCTAGCTCGATATCCACTAAGCATAACGTCACATTCCAATAAATTATCGCCACGCTGACTGCTGCCCTTCGACGTGTCTACGGATTAACAGCGTACATCACATGTCAGTCAAGTCAGTGATGCAGTCTGTCAGGATCCCGAGGATAATGCAGGAATTATTGCACGTGGATCGATTCTTATCGAACAGTAAAGGAGGCGTAGTCTGTTAACGGTCAAATGAGCACTTTTGAAAGCCCTGCTTAAGATCTACTTGTATGTATGTCGTGTATTTTTCCGCCTTATGTTAAATCAACATTGCCATGGGCCGTCTCACTTTATCCGTACGTCGGTCAAGTGAAACTGTGAAATTGTTAGGAAATTAAATTCTTTACAAATCTGCTCATATTTTTAGGTACTTCGATGCATTGAAAAAAAAAAAAGGACAGAGAGAGAAAAAGGAATAATTTAAGTTGTCACAAATGATTACATAACAATTTCTATTTAACGTTAAGATATGGAACTACTTTCCATCCACCGTTACCAACTTTGCTGAGCGAATATCACTCAGTGTGCCCATTAAAATATATGCAGGCAGGAGAAGTGACATCTCAGTTTCATTTCGAAAGTGCTCACTTTATCGTGGACAGCCTTTAATGAAGGGTCCTAGTGTTCAACTATGTTGGATAATTAATTGATAATGCTATGAAAAGGCCATTAAAATTTCCGTTTTCCGACAATTTTGAAATGGTTTTTAAAGATGAGCACTGCGCACAAATCTCCAGTCCGTCCTATTAGGACCAACCTTCCGTTATGAACGAGAAAAGTTGTCGCTTTTTCCTACGTAGTCACCGCGGAAAATTTCGAGCAATCATTCAAGAAGGAGTGCACTTCTAGCATGGAGGTGCACAGAAATGCTATCAGCTAACTACTCATAGCGACTTCGCTTCGTATAGTAAACTGGAGTGCTAAACTGATATTATTATTCCCTTATTACTCCCATTTATGGCGTGAGCGCACGCGCACACACAAAAGGCACATGTTATACGGCAGCTGAGTAAAGTCTGCTGTAATGCACGCTCTTAACTTTCGCGTTTCTCTATAATTTCTGATTACTGAGGTTTAGAATGTTAATTTAACAACTGAGACACCAGATTAACTCAAACACTATCGGCGATGATAAGAGATACCAGCGAGGTAATCCAAGACAAGATTTTTCTGCGAATGAAAAACGTACCTTTTTTTCACTAGTACAGTATTACTAATCAGCCACGATTAATTTACGTGGTAGATACCAGTAAACTATACCCCGAATAAAGAAAACCAAGTTCAGTTAAACATGTCATATACGTATACTCATTTTCACAAAACACGTCAACCTGGCACACCTACTGCACGAACGCTTAGGAACGGCTTATTTTATGGACAATGCTCATGTGTAAAATGGACACACATGTGGCATCAGGAATGTAGAGGAAGGCGCAGTCTAACGTCTAACTACTTTCAGAATGATAATCCCAACGTGATACCAGCACGATGAGCACACCATAGAAGTAATATTAAACAGGCACGTAAAACTTATAATCATTCCGTTGAAACAGAACTTACCATTAGAGCATTGGGAAGATCGAAATTACAATCTGCCGTTCTCTTATCTGCCTCGGCACATCTACTGTGTCACTGTCGATTGGCAAGTTAATACGGAAAGTGTTAGTTTAAAAGTGAAATAAAATATTTTTTTTTTTATCTTTCACGAGAAATTTTAGACAATACAATATTCACTGCAGTCTTATACTTGCGTAACTTAATATCACACGTCGAATTTGATTTCCAACATTACTGAAGAAAACAGGGACGGAGTTTTTTACTTATTTGTCAGGTAGTCGCTTTGATTTGATAGTGTGGTAGCACTGAATTGAATAGCGATCAACAAAATGTTAATTACCATAGCTGTAGCCTACAAAGAAAATCAACTTTTAAGTTCCTTCTTTCCAGTAGAAGATTTTCGATTTTCAGTATATTCTTTAGATCGCATGTGCGAGCTGCAGTTTTAATGCTACTATGGTTTGTAAAATGATAGCCAAATATTCTGTATGAAATGAGACTTAAAATACGCACTTTGTATACAATGTTACGTTCTTTAACGTTGGAATTTATATTAATATACTAATATAATAATTAATAATATACTGATATACTGCTTAACATTCATTACCCAATCTTCACAATTTTTTGCTCGGGGAGATAACATGTATTTAACAGAGTTAGTTGACAGTCCAAGAAATCTAGTTACAACCAAAGGATGAGTAACAGAAATATCGGTATGACAGTACAAACGACAGTAGAAGTCAAATGAAACACATATTTGGAGCATTCTACAACTAGCATAGAATTGACACAAAATGTGAAGCAGAAATTCATCGCCATCGCGTTCATTGAAAGCGAATGCACGTTACTTGTGCTAAAACAAATCTTGCTCCTGCATAGGTGACTGGAAAATCTGGCGAATAACAACTCTCTTGGCGGTGGTAAAGGCATTTAACTTTTATTGGCGATGCACTGCTAGAAAAACCGTGGGCTCCTTTTTAAGTGTTTAAAGTGCCTCGAAAAACAATCCCATACTGAAAAAATGTTTCCATTCATTCGTCGTTTTCACTCGAGCACATTTTCGTCCCTTCACTAAGAGTGGTGCAACCCCGCATTTTCAATACGCAATATAGACTACCCAAGCGCTGAAGGAGGTTACTGTGAAAATTCATTCTTGAGAGAAGGGGAGAGAATAAGACGGACCCATAGCAGTAACTGTTTCCGTTCTCTGAAGGCAGTCGCAGAGCTCCAGACCTGATGGCGGGGTTGTGCCCTACACACGCAGAGACAAAGGTAAATGGTTCGAATAAGCATTTAGCATATAGATTGCCACTTGCTCCGCACGCAGATATCAGGCCGTGCTCATTCGCCAGGTTATACGCCGCTGTTGGCTGTGAAATGGATATAAGCGTCTCGCATCCGACTGCTGGAGACGCAAATGTTTCCCACGAAGCTGGAGACTCGGAGTCTGTGAACTTCAACGTAACTTCTGTTAACTGCCGAAGGGCCGAGGACGTTGAGTCTCTTATTACGTTATGAACTTCGGTCTTCCAAAAGCCTCTCTGATGGGATGGCATTTACAATCTGACAAGACTGGAAAGGAAGTAATATTTCAGCAGCAATCTCACACTACAAAATTGTAAGCAAGCATGTTTCCGTAAAGAGTATAATTGATCGCTTTGTGTAGATACTGGTAGGGGGGGGGGGGAGGGGGAGTCAGGACAAACATACCAAGCCAGATAAGTTCAGAGTCCAGATGAAAAAAATAACGCCCACTAAGTGGAATGGCGAAGTTCGGGTACCTACTCTTTACATCTGGGTCGTGAAAGCTGTTTCACCCGCGAGGTAAGTTGGAGCCGCACCTTAATGTAAAAACATAGGAAACGGGAGATCCCCGAGAAAACCCGCCGACCTGCGGCATCGTCCGGCACGATTCCCACATGCGATAATTAGGGAGCGACCCCGCGGGGAATCGAACCCGGTTCGCTTAGGTGGGAGGCGAGTAGTTTAACCACTACACCACCCCGGCTCCCGTTTGCAGTGCATTCTTTGAAAACTAATTCCATGCCAGTGCATACAAATAAATAGATTCCAAAAACTAGTTTCTGTCCGATTGGTTGCGGAGAAGCAAAACCATCGATGAAGAAATCTCTATCACTGGACAAGTGGTCAACACTGACGAACCAACTACAAAGAAGTAACAGTTATAAAACAGAGCTCCTGTTTCAAGCCGCAACAAAACGCATTATAAACAGTATGGAAGACGAGGAATTTAACCAGAATAGGCACAAATCGTATCGATTTCAACTCGGTGCTCATAATGAATCAATCACGTCCACGGCTGAGCTCAAATTATGACTGGTGGAACGTCTTCACCACATCAGGACAATGCTTCACAAAGCACGGGCAGTGGCAGTTCGTGCTATAGGACTGCAGGGTTAGAGCCCCCACCCACAAACTAGATTATTTGTGGATTACAGTAAACAATTTTTTATGTGGCAGCTACTCTCAATTATAAAAAAAAATGGGTTTGGATGCGTTGGGGACATGGCCGTTAGTTTTGCGTGAATACGTCTACGTTGACGCGCTCCGACGCCTTGATGTTTATTTTACGTTCCCGGCACCGCTTCACACGATCATATCGGGTTTTACGGGTACCACTGGATTGCTTTTGAGATGCTCTTTCCAATCGTATACGATTTCTGTATTTCGACTTGGCTTTTTGACGAGTGTAGGCCAAAATTGTGTCAAATTTTAATTTTTTTTTACATTAAAGTCATACAATTTCACCATAACCACGCCACACAAATGTTTTTATGCACGCAATCGATTTATATTGGCGAGGTCTGTCGATTGAACCTTAAACGAGCGTCGTAGGTTCTCCTAGTAAAAACTTATAATACGTGGAAGTTATGGGACACTGCGAAACTAACTCAAAATTGCGCTTAACCATAGAATATTTTACTAAAGTTTATTTTCAAATTTTGAAATAAAAAAAATACGCAGTTCATTAAACTCACCCCCCCCCCCTAACTCACACAAATACTCAGTACCACTGTGCAGCCCTACCTGAGCTGAAACCCACATGCCGCGACTGAGCACGGCCTCCGCGCAGGGACACCCTGTGGTGATTAAATGGTTATTCAAGACCATCTTTCCTTTTAGCTTTCTTGCCAGAATCCAGCAGCTGCATTGATCAGAAGCAGTAAATTTCAGATGTTAATACTCGCAAAAAGCTCCCGCCTTTACGCCACGCTTTTTGAACCTCATCTTTGAAAAAATCAGTCCATGTATGACATGTTCGGGTGTTACCTAAACATTCCACGTGTCACAAACGTTTTATACATCTGTTAAAATATTTCTATGTTATTTTTGGTTAAATTGAACTTTTACACATATTTTACATATAAATTATATTTCATTTATAATAAACGTGGATAAAAACAGGGGGAAGATAAGTGTGTTGGTAATGCCTAGTAAGAAATAGTTCACATGCAATATCGTATTGTTACGTGATGCAGCTGGCGCCGACTCAGCTGCCCCGCGCCGTAATCGGAGACCCACATCGCCCTCCCCTCTTCCTGTAACGATGCGCTCACGGCCTCCTGACACCCCTTCTGGGAATCCCGTGAATGCCGACAGCGGCGAGACTTGTTGGCGTCACAGAGCTCCTCTTGCCTGCTAGAGTTTCCGATACGTTTACCGAGGACGCAAGACTGTTCTGGTGAGAGTGGCTGGCGCCTCAGCCCTCTGTGACGCACCACGCGAGTTGGGGAAGATTCTAAGTGGCGGCCCAAGACTATATATATTGCCGCAACCCAGCGGCCGGCAGTCTTTGACGGAGGCCATCTTGCGAGTGTGCGCGAGCGAAGTTGAGTGTGGACGACGACTGGAGATTGCGGGACGCCGGCGAGTGAGGTGTTAGTGGCTTGAATGGACGAGAGGGCGTGAAACCGACGAGTGAAGCCTACTGTGCGTGAGGACTCTACAAACATTGCGACTGGCGGGACATGGACTGAACTGAGGTGGGACTGAATGGAAGTGTAATACTGATTTTATTGTAAATATTCGAACTGTCAAATATGGACCCATAAACTATAAGATAATTGAATAGGTCGATGCACTGTCTATTGGGACTGATCTTTAATTATTTAATTTCATTGATTTCTTTGTCGTAATTATAAATTTTATTAATTGGTTTCAATTGTGAACAGTAAGTGATTTCAATTTATTGTGAGAATTTGAGTTCAGAGAATTCTGCTGTAGCTGTTGTAAATAAAATACGGAAATTATAATTCTTTTATATGATTAAGACCTCCATCCCTAAAAGAACTTGGTATTGCTCACTTAATTTATAGAGAGAGAAATTGTAACAGTATTAAACCGAATACGATGCTTTGTCCCTTTGGTGTAATTTTCTAGACTTGATTAAGCTTTCTTTGCACGAGACAGAAGAATAGTCAAAGTAAACTAAATCAAGGCTTCATAAAAGTTGGAAGTAACCATAAATGGACTATATCACGGAAAAACCGGCCCGGCTCGTAAATAAGATAGCTACAGAAATTGAGTATAGCCTATTAACGGTAAAGTCAGCACTTTAAGGTCCTGCTAAATTTTCCATTTAAATCTATCTTTATCTGTCCACCCCTCTTTAATGTAGACATGGCCATGTGACAAATGAAGACAAAGTATACATTCCAGCACTCTCAAAAGTTAACGCCCGAGCGCCCGAGGCTGCAATAAAACTTATTTATTAGTGGTTAATGCCAGTTCGAAAGGCCTTAAAAAGTGCTCACTTTACCGTGAATAGCCTATAACTAGAGACCTGCAAAACTAGCGTTATTATTTAAGGACAGGCTGACCTCAAAGTTACTGTGCGTTTGACAGACTTCAGCCATTGGCCGGAAATATGTCTGTTACGCCTCGGAGAACTCTTGAGCCAATAAGATAATATCATAGGTGGCGTGGCCAAAGTATTTTAAGATCAAGCATGTGGATAATTTTCATTAAAGTGCAGCGGACCACGAAACCACGGACTATGCTTGCTTGTTTATAAGACAGTGGAGTATATCCTGTCACCGAAATATACCGCGAATTCTGCTCGTCTCTGCCTATAACCACAGCGAAGTTCCCGAACGAGGACGTGGGGTAAGATGAGGCAATAAATGCGTTGAAACACTGATGCTAAACAGCTGGCCAGCCGACCGCTGACACACATCGTGCGCGCGGCGACACGTGCTAATGGTTGTCTGTGTGCTCTCCTGAGCGCGGTGACGTCACAGCGACAACCTGATTGGCGGAGCGGCTGTAATCACGACGTGTCGACACACGTGCCACTTTAGTGCGACAAGCCGCAACAGTATGCGACTTCACCCCGAACCTCGCCGGCCATGTTTAATTTAATCATCGCTCGGTTCTATTTTATAGAGTTTTCGTGCATGACTTGATCTGTGATCATGAATTTGGCTTTCGAGATTAAGGTTGATTCTATACAGATTAGTAACGAAAGTGTTTCCGTATGGTGGTGTTTGGCATACGGAAAATTTCCGCCGCTAGGTAAGCGATAGTGTTCCAAAGAGGTCACTTTAAATTAAAACTGTAAGCTACGCCAATTATGAAAGAAAAATGTTACTTACTTAAGTAGCTATTTTATATTTTATTTATGATTATTGCAATTTTTTAAGGTAGAAAACATTTTTAAAAAATTCCGTATACATGCGACACTAGCGCTTACCTAGCGGCGAAAATTTTTAGTTGCTAAACTAAAAGCATTGAGCTTCCCAACCTGAGTGGAATAAACCTTATCGACTTTGCAACTACCTGTACTTATCAAAATTCTGTGAAGGATATTCATGCGATGTGCTGATACTTTTGTGGGTTATATGTTGTAAATCTTCTTAAAATACGCTTTTTTGTTTCTATAAGCTCAACAGGTTTATAAAACTAAATACAGAGCATGGCACAAGTCAGTCACGGTGAAAGTAGTACACTGCCCAATAAATCCCCCCCCCCCCAAATTGGAATACCAGGCGTGCCATGTCGGGCTCACGCATTTTTGAACCACGCGTACCTACATTCAGTGCACGGAGGCAAGCATTATATTCAAGTATGCTTTTGTAGATCAATGTGGAACGGGAATGAAATCAGGCGTCTGTGGCGGTGATACAGCGGGTCATTTTGCATTTTATCCAGTGGAAAAATCTCTGCTTGAGATCGGCAAAACTGTGGATCGCAATCATTCTACTGTACAAAATATCGTTCGTCGCTTTCGTCAGTACATTAGGATAGAGAACAAAGAGAAGTGTAGGTCCAGAAACATTCACTGCATCAGGAGAGCGATGGATTCGACGTTATATAAAGACGAATCCCGCATTATGTGCACCAACACTTGCCAAGGAAGCAGAAGTCGTCTTGGGGGGACATACCTGCCCAAAAAACGTCAATGGTAGAATGGCGCGCAAGAAACCATGCATCAGGAAGAACAACACACGTCTCTGATTCCAGCGTGATCTGATATTTATCAGATCACGCTGATAAATATTTCGACTACTGAAGAACAGTACTATTTACCTGTTGAAAGAAAATTCAATGTGTTTGCATCGGATGGGAAGGGGAAGGTTAGTACCTGGTGTAAGGCAAGCACGGAGCTTGCAGAAAGAAATCTTCGGCCGATGGTGAAACACGGGGGTGGGTCCCTGATGGTATGAGGTTGAACGGTGGCTTGGGGTGTGGGGAATCTCCATTCCATAGGTACTACTATGGATAATGTGTATTTGGACATATCGAGGAAAGAACTGACACCGAGCGCAAATAAATCACGTTTGCGGGATTGTTTCACGTTCTACCAGGACAACGACCCGAAACAAAAGGCCCATACGGTACGCATGTTGTTGCTCTATAATTTCCCCCACATACACGATACCCCTCCACAGCCCCCAAGACATCAATGTAATTGAAAATTTGTGGTGTGTGTTAAAAGCAAACATCCCTTATCTAACCGGCATGACCTCAAACGTGCCCTTCGATCGGACTGGGATGAGATAGGTCCCTCTAATTGTGAAAGGTTGGTTCTATCTACGCCAGATGGGCTTAAAGAGATGAAAATGTACTGTGGTCGTCACACTAGGTACCAACTGTCCCCGCATACCCTTCAACGACAGGACATATACAGACTGTATACCATTTTCACTGTGGTATACATCTTGACCTCAATGCGTAGTTTATTGTTGTAAATTTATATATTCGTTTGTGAAGGTATTCGCTATTTTGTATCTGTTTTATGATGATTGTAAATAACATTTATTCACCAATAAACTCAATTGTCATATACAAAAGAATTTTATTACAACAATGATATAGGATAGGTGTACCAGTCACTGTACATTAAATTTATATTTAATTTACAGTGACTAAAATGATGAAATCCGCTAAGTATAATAAACTGTGTAACTCCATATTCCAACATGTGGCATCAAATCACAAACACTCATATCGCTAATAATATTATGGCTGGCATAACTTAACATGGCATACTTAACATATACAAGATTAACAAAATAAATAAACTACTAATGAAACAAAGATACTAAATTGGCAATGCTGAACACATTAGAATTCAAGAATTCGTGTACTGAATAGAAGGTGTGAGTAAGCACTACCTTTATTTAACTTTTATTAAGAATGTATTTTTGTCTTAAACACAGAACTGCTTATACTATTGTAATGAATCAGGCCATCCATAACGAAAAGAGCACATGTATGTGTTACTGGCCAGCTATCACCTGTCAACATTTATTAAACTGAAACGTACACACTGAAAAAGAAAATACCCCCTCCCCTCAACAGTATCGAAGCCGACGTAGTAAGGTGTGACGATACTCGAGTTGGAAACTAGTTCTTGTACAACAAGTTCCCGTAACTTTAGCAGGGAGCTCTTGTAAAACAACTTTGATTGTATGTACCAGGTCTACAGCATTCTATCCATCCTACAGCAAAAACAATAAGTGGAGAACTTGAAACAGGGCAGGGGTGGAGAGAAGGGGGAGATGCAGGGTTAAGAAGAATGTTTGCATGGAGGGGGAGTAGAACATGGGGGCAAGAGGGGGAAGGTGGCCGTTTTGTACACACGCATGCGCGGGGAAAATGGCATGAAAGTTTTAACGAGTTGCCGAAACTATCAGAGGGGCTAAAACACAATGAATGGGAGCAAGCCCCTCCCACCCATCCAAAATCCCTTTCATGCTTTCAAACCCGCGGTAATGCGTCAGCTGCCGAATTCCTCCCCCGGCCCCTGAATCAACCTGGAACACACAATTGCGGGGAAGCGAACCAACACACAAACGCGCCCTTGTCCTCAGACCGCGACGTAGTTGAAACGCTTTTGCAAAAAGGGGGGGGGGGGGGGATGGCACCCAGCCGATGGCCGGGGTCGCAAAATGCACCGGGGCGTGCCGATAATACGCCAAGACAACTCCGCCACACCCGTGATGCGGCTTAATTAGCGGGCCGCTGTGTACGCGCGAGTTCCGAAAACCTATTGAATCACACGCACCGCAGCTAGTATGCCTGTAATAGGAGTCCGTAATGAATCTGGTGAGGCACAGTGATACGGGGGGGGGGGGGTACAACACACCGTGCCATGAACAGGCTGGTGAAATCGCTGGCCTTGCGGCCCACGCGCACGAAGTTACGTCAGTACTAAACACAATCATTCACCCCTACCCGATGTGGTGGAAATATTTTAAAGTTCGATATGCAGAATTCACCCCCCCCCCCCCAACCATCCAACTTAATTTTACGTACAGGTCCGGCTCTAATGAATGCTTGAAAACTTCGGCACACAAATTTACACATCGCGGTATGGACTGCCAACTACTACTGCCAAAACTTCAGCATTTGCAGTGACGTCACGATGAGCCAGATTCGAAAAATTCCTCACAGTGAAATGTGTATAATGCGCTGTACCAACCTCCATGACTAGTTGAATTTGGTGTAGTGTAGTGTGCGCACGCATTACTATCCATACACATGTGATACACATTTGTCTGTACATTCGCTTCCCGAGACGCCGAGAACATGAGTGTAATGGAGTTGGCACCAAGTGAAGTTAACGTCGCCGTCTTATTCTGAAAGAATACCCGGACGAGACTTGCACTGCACTAAGTTAAACTTGCGTAAAAAAGGCGACAAGCATCCACAGCTTACCCTGGAACCAAATGCGGAACTCCATGATCTGTACAAATATTATCGACCTTTATCACAGAGGGGTCACACACACTCCATATAATTAATTTCTCCCGAGCCCGGGAGAAAATACTTCCGCCATACTACTTTCTGACAACAATCGGAAAAGAAAATAGTTTTTTTTTTTTTTTTTTGCGAAAATAAGGGCAGCGGCAACCGTGAGGGACATAGCCTATGCTCTTGTGGTTAAATTGGGACTAAGTCCCAACCAAGTGATAAAGTATATACAATAGTGTTCCTAATAGGTACAGGCTGTTCACGGTAAAGTGAGCACTTTCGAGGCCCTAGTTACTTTTTCCTTTCAGCCAAAGGGTATCCTGTAACAGCCTTATTAAATAAATATTGCCATGTAACTAATAAACACAGTGTGTGTATTCCACCGCACCCCGAAGTTAACGTCTAAGGCTAAAATAAAATATATTTATTGACTATCATTCTAAATC
The DNA here is from genome assembly GCA_029891345.1 of Dryococelus australis. Taxonomy (NCBI): domain Eukaryota; kingdom Metazoa; phylum Arthropoda; class Insecta; order Phasmatodea; family Phasmatidae; genus Dryococelus; species Dryococelus australis. The sequence goes on along the minus strand of CM057001.1, from coordinate 80,468,226 downwards.
AGAGGGTTTTCAAAAGTGCTCACTTTACCGTGAACAGCCTATAGCAAACTATTTTCTAAACAACCGCGCGAATTACCAGATAACATTTTCTTCGAGAGAACCGAGATCAATCGGGCGTCGTTACGAGCCAGTAGAAGTCCAATGAATGACGGCCCAGATAAATTTACACGAGCAATGTTCCTGGCGTTCCAAACCTCTCGTCTGCGAGTGGCGTCTTCTCCGAAAAATTAGCAGTTCGACGACGACTTTCGTATGTGCGCTGCGTGTCGGCTGTAAACCTACTCTCAGCACACCGCTAGTATGCGCCCCAAGGGCACGCCACCACGTGGCGGGGGCCGAGGGGGTTACTAACAGCGCTGACACACAAAGGACTGAAAGCGGTCGTAATTATGGGAATTATGCTTATTACTGCCCGCCAGCCCCAATCAAGACCTCAACTCTGTGTTCTCGGGGAACAACAGGACTGTAGAATGCATTAGGCGCTTCAAACAAGCTCTAACAATCTTCCAGGAAATCCAACAGACTGCACGAACACGAGAAAACAATACCTCCACGGAAATGACCATCTGCCAGTCTTACTTTTAAAATACGCTACAGGTAAACGTGCAATTGAGCAACCAGGAAAGAAGTTGGAAGAAAAAACATATATTATCTGCAGTAGGTGATGGAAAAGTTTTTTAAAACAACAGCCATGATTAGCTAAGCAATTAATCGTGTCCTGGGCATACAAATACCACGCTTTAAGACTAGTTACCTAATTACCGTTTCATAACTAACGCGCGTGCTAGAACCTCACGTACCAAAATAATAATGAATCGCAATTTCATTTTGGCATCCCAGCTATGTAAGGTATAACTAGTCGACCCTTTGATTATAGGCTGTTCACGGTAAAATGAGCACTTTTGAAAACCCTGCTGAAGATCTACTTACTGTATATGCACATCGTGTAGTTTTCGTCTTACATAAAATTAACATTGCCATGAGCCTCATCACTTTATTCATGAGTTGATCAAGTTAGATTTTAATATTATTGTGAAAGTAAATATTTTACAAATCTGCTCATTCTTACATTCCGATGCATCAAAAAATAGAAAGCGAAATAAACAAGATAAGTAGTCACAAATGGTTACCTAATACTTTTTATCCGAAATTTAAGATATGGAACTACTTTCCCTCTATTGTTACCAACTTTTCTGAGCGCATGTCACCCAGTAAGTGCATTAAAATAAATGCTGGTGGGAGCAGTGACTTTTTTTCTAAGGTTGATTTAAAAAGTCTACAGTTATTTTGGCCTACTCAAGTTATCAAATTTTATCTTAGTGATATCATGTCGCCCCAATGAAAAACGAAAAAAGTGTTTAAATATTCAGAAAAAAAAAAACATCCTAATTCGCCACCACGAATGAGTTTCGTCATTTAGCGAGACATAATAAACACCGTAGAATTCGCATTTAACTTGTGAATTATAAAATTATTTTGGTAGATTTTAATACGTATGTCAACTTCGCGTAACACGAGTTATTTTAATCTCGTAATTCCGCTTTGTTCTTGGACGACTGCGTGTGTCAACTTCCATGTACACGAGCACTGGATTTGCAATGTAAAATAGAAGAATATTTGAATTTAATTAACCTTATGGGATGTATCTTGCTTTAGACAAAAGCTTATTTATTGTGCTGCGGGTCATGTGTTCGAATTACAGAAAAGGCAGCGGCGTGTAAAAAACCCGCCCCCAAAATTATACGATCACAGTAATGCAGGTCCGTGAAAAAGAGCAATCCCGAAATAATATTGTATAATTTTAATGAGCAGTCATGAGAGCAATCTTCCCGAAGGTAAATTATCTAAGCAACCACAGTAATACACACGTGTAATGATAATAATAAAACACGTCTTTATTTGGCGCATTAAGGAATATGTGGGTTCTATTACACTAAACCATTTTTTTTATCATTTACACTTGCCTATTACGGTTTAGAAGAAAGAAAAATAAAAGTGCTTACAAATGAACTAACAATGCAGAAAATCAATAGTCCTTACTAGACATTGATGGTAATATCATAAAACTAGAGAAAAAAAAAGAAATAAAAGTAACCAACATCCAGACAACCTCGTGAAAACGAGGAAGAAGATTTCAAACGCTTTCACCAATTTATACTTTTTATTCTTTGTTAAAGATCCAGTTACTCGAACGCTGTTCACCGGTGTGTGTGTGATTGTAATATGTTATTTGAGGAACTCTTGACACATGCTTTGTAAATATTTTATCGGTACTTTCATAGTGTCAGGAAATTGTTTATTATTGCGAGCGATATTTTTACAGAGGAAAAGCACGTAAAATAACTGAATAGCTTAAATTACAGAGATCACACCCGTTTTCCCCATTTTCTCCACACGTTTACAAGACAAGCCTACCATCCGGGCCGCCACGGTTGGCGCAGAAGCAAGCATGAATGAAGAGTTGTCTGAAAGCTCCAGTTCCCTTCATTTTGGTCCTTAATTACGGTTCCAAAAGCCTCCGAAGCTGGATCATGAATAAACTTTGCGAGACGCGAAACATCAAGCAGATGATCAGTCAAACTACCTGCTTATACATGAAAGACTTTTGATCAACTAAGACAGTGAGCGCTGCCTGGAGAGCTGCACGCGGTTAAAGCAACGAACCACACACATAACATCATGATAAACTGCAAAAACACAAGTAAGGTTTTAAAAAAAAAATGGAAGCTCTTCTTCAGAGGTGAAATTCAGTCTGTTATGTTGCTAAAACGCAGGAACAATTATTACCACTTTTTTTAAATTGAAATTTTTCAATTACGTGCATGTGTGTGTATGTATGTATATATAAACTATATATATAAACTATATTACTTATAATTGTATGTGTAACTATAGGCATTTCGCGCTAAAATGAGCACTTTTGAAAGCCCTGCTTAAGATCTACTTGTAGGGATACACGTGTGTTATTCCACCCTATGTAAAATTAACATTTCCATGGGCCTCATCACTTTATTCACGCGTCGGTCAAAGGAAAAAGTGAAATTACTAGAAAAGTAAGCATTGTATAAATCTGGTCATTTTACACTTCGATGAATTAAGAAATACAGAAAAAGCGAGAGAAATAATTCAAGTTATCACACATGGTTACCTAATACTTTTTGTTTGACAGGAATATGAAACTACTTACCCCTCCATCGTTGCCAACTTTATTCGCACGCGTCACTCACCGCGCCTATTATAATATATGAAGTAGGGGCAGTGACATTTTTCTGAGGTTGAATTCAAAAGTGCCCGCTTTATAGTGAACAGCCTTCACGAGGAATTATAACCATCTAGGAGAAATCGTTTAATCACCTGGTAACTACTTAACTGATTCTGCTTGCTCAAACTCTAGGATACATTACACTGTATCTGATGTTCGCATGTGAACATCGTTAGCACCCCCCCCCCCTTTTTTTTTGTTTTCTTCCCGGCAATCATTAGTCGTGACGCGCTCCCATCATCATCCCCAATTTCATGTAACGAATATTCCACCCATCTACACATGTTAACGCGCGCACATTTCTTCACTGCGGCGTCTCCCAACGTTCGGCGCCTTGGTACCGAAGTCACCAGCTTCGAAATCCTCATCACTCCGGACTCGACACACTACTCTCTCTGGCCCACTTCCTATAGGCACAACTGGCCACAGCTCAACCGACTCTCGAGCTGCCGAAGCCAGTATTCCCAGGTCTTATTTTTATCTCCTTCCCTCACGTCCACAATTACAGGCCGTCTCTGAATATCTTTCTCCACTTCTTTCAAAGATATAACTAGGCGACGTAAACATATTTTGTGGGAGGAAACTTACTCTAAGCCTTTTTAGTTACATTACGGGGTTGATCACGAGACCACAGCTGGCCATGCCAGCCATCTCTACTCCGTCTTGTATCTCTAATCTTGCCTCGTTAGTCTAAAAAAAAAAGAGCTATCATGGAACAGACCGAACGACAAAATGTGAAGAGATGGTGGGCTATCGCTGGTAAAACTAAATCTACTGTATACATATAGAACAAAAGTATACTGACACACATTTTTTATTGGTGGATCAGTATCTTCGACTCCCGTAGAGTATTTGTGGCATGTTAGACGTTTCCCTATGGAAGTTATATCGCGGTCGTTGCAGACTTACGACCGTTTTTGACCGAAATCGTGCCAGTGTTAATTTTTTTTTTTTTTTTAAGGATAACTTATGCCAGTGTTACCCCGATCTTAGAATTGCACAGCTGCAGACATTGTGATAATCCCAGATTAGTGACGTGGCAATTTAAACGATCTTTTGACAGGGCCCCTGGCTCTGTGGTTTCTGTAGTGCCGTTTCTAATGCCTGGTTTCTTCGTCAAACGCTAGTTATGACACCATTCTGTCAAGTATTTTAAATCCTTCATGCAATCAGGTAGTTGCTAAAATCATCTTCATTTTAAATAATTCAACAAATTAGCTACCACAAAGTGAAAACATTTTAAGGTAAGTGGTTCATTCGATTTAGTTTGCTTTTGAACTGGCAGTTTTCATCATACCGACGTGTCTTCTGGGAAGTTTACGTTGGCTTATTAATTCCGCGAGGGGAAATGTGTGAATAAAACATCATGGCTTGCCACAGTGCGACACGGCGTGAAACAATCTTCGGGTCGCTGAGCTAACTTGTCGGAATCACGGAACGACCTAACAAGAAGTTCCACGTGCACGATACCGGAGATATCCAGGTCAGTGGCTTGGTATCACTACTGAAAACTTCTGTCCCCACCCCATAGGAGCAGTCTAATCTAGCAGTTTTCGTATACAGGCACTACAGCGCTTGTTTAGATAAAGAAAACGTATAATTGGTAGCATGAACACAGAACTATCCATAACTCTGTTTATAGCATTTTGTCATGAGCTCACTCCACTCATAAGAGAACATGAAAATTAATTTTAGTATAACGTAGACGGGTAAGCTAAGAATAAATGGCTTATAGAAAGAGTAGCCTAATTGAAGTATTTTAATTCCATCTCCAGCAGTTATAAAATGGTTGCATAGAATAAGACACAAGGCCAACGGAAGAAAGGATGGTAAGGAAGTTTAATTAAGTTATAGAGAGAGCATGATGAAGAAGGAACTCGCCCGGTGTCGCACTCTGCCCTCGCCGCCCCGTGGTAGAACGTCGCCGCACCAGGTCTAGCAGCTGACCTCGCCCCTTGACAATCACTGACTGCCCCGATGTCCTTCCTCGTACCCTTGTCCATTATTCGTGCCCCTCCACGTGGTTTGGATCGACGTAATGCATTTTGATTAGCTCCCGTTGTGCATTAGAAGCAGAGTCTGCTTGTAGTTTGTTGTAATTATCCAGAAATGTCCTGATGTTTGCGGGACCCACATTTTCTGATGTTCTTTGCACATTGCTATGACAGTTTAGACATTCCACTCCCGATCGCTGTTATAGTTTCTTAGTTTACCAAACTCGGCTGTGGCCTCCTTCACGGGTATTGCTTCGACAAGTAATGCACAACGGGGCCGTGTGTAACAATTAGTTAAGCACACGACTTTATTTTTGTATATTCCAAAACGTGCCCACGTTCTGTCTTAAAGAGTTTTTTGTGAAATAGTTGTTTGCGTGAATACGCGTATCTCGGCAAATAAATGTTCAGCAAATACGACTTTTGGGTCAGAAAATATTTAAAAAAACATTATCTATGTCCCTATTATTTTACCTCTGTCATATTTAGTATATTCTTGGAGAAGAAATTCGTGAAAGTGGTCAAATATCGCATTTTAAAGCTTGCCTGTGCAGTTTCCTTAAAAGGCAAGAGAAGAAGTACAAAGATACGGACGTAGTTTAATCTGTGGGCTTTCATCGCGTGTAATAAAACCCCACTTTTACAGATCTAATTTACACAGTAGTGTGTGTCACGACGGAAACACTGCACGCCTTGTGCGTAGGAACGATGAGACACTAGGCGTGGGTGTTAGTGTCGCCCATATTGCTCCCTCGCTTCTTGAACTTGGACGCGCCGCTCCAGCCAACTCTTTTCAAGAGGAAAGAGCAGGGACGGAATGCAACGGCCCCTACAAGCGAAAATCCGGGCAACCTGCATGAATCGAACCCCGTCGCATTACTGGGAGGCACGTAGTCTAACCACTATGCCATCGCGAGCCCTTTACGAAAACGGGAATTCGCTATCAAAAGTATATGTCTTAACCACGACAAGTTTTTTGAATATGCAACAAGCATGTCACGCAACAAATGCCATAAAAATACTTAACTCAGAAATGGTTATTTCGGCTCTCTACACCTCAGTGTTAAAAAGCCACCCAAATCTCTGCACTCACTCAGAAATGGTTTTGGTATCTTTGTTGCAGACCAGATGAGTAATTTGTAGAGTATCAGCTAACACCCGAGTTCCAAGCTAGAGGTCCAGATTCAGGTAAGGGATTTTATTAGCAATGTTAAGCTCGACACATATATACTTCCATCTTGGTGGCTAGTTGGAGGGTAAGGAGTGCGAGACATCGAAATTCCACGTACCTTAGATTAACATAGTTTAAACATGTTTAGAAGAAGTTAAAAAATAACGTTGGCCTCACATGTGCACTGGCATACAAAACAGTCCCAAGTAGCTTTCAATGTTCATCGTAAAAGTTCAGTGTGTGCTCCATAGAACTGATTAATTTAAATTTAAATGTAATTTGGAGGTACCAATGACTCAGCCTTCGATCGGGAAAATTTCGTTATTTCACAATTCTATCACCTGGATGGACAGCTTGACATGCCTGTTCAAATATTTGATGTTCTGCTGTGAAAAATGTACTGAATGTAATGGATGTCTAGACTTAATTAATAGAGCAGTTGTTGGGTTGGAGAGGGGGAGGGAGCATGGGGAAAAGGTGAGGGGGTGGGTGGGGGAGAGACGAATGTGGATGAACGAGTCTTCGGGGCACAAGTGGGGGCGTGAACAATCGGATAATCGCAGTCGAAGAGTCAGCTGTTTCGCAGGTGGAGGCGCCGTGAGGTTATCGCGGACCAAAGGGTGGCCGCTGGTGAACGTCGAGTCTGCAAACCGCCGTGCGAGGATTAGACGGGCATTGTCCCAGCCAGGCAGGCGGCCAGACAGCTGGTCTGGGAATTGTCGCCGGAATTTGCGGGATTCCGCCTGGAAATCGAAAGTGAGAAATTCAGAACATTGTTGGAAAACAAAGAAAAAAAGGGGGGGGGGTGGAAAGCGAAGGTACGGCCCAATGGTTCGAAGCAATTGCGCCACCATTAGAGCACAGAAAATGAGAGGTGGAGTTAAAAAAAAAAAAACCCCCATTGGCGGCGGACACGCCGTTGAGAGGGTTCTGAATTCAGCAAGGTCGTCAGATTATCTACCTCTGTGGACCGTTCGCTCATGAAACCACGCCCATCGCGGAATAAATGCGGCCAAATGAACCATGCCTGCGATTAAGAAAACAGATGGTAAATTGAAACAACCTTGATCAGCATTATCTAAAGAAACAATGCTCGCAAATGACAATATCGCCTAAGGGTTGTAAAATAGAACTCCAGGAACACACCTGCACTGCTGTGTTCTGGACGCACTTTACGAGGAAACATTGCTGATAACCTAGATGTGAGAGACTTCTTGATGCTGGTATCGCTGTTACGTATTTATACACACAACAAAGAACGCACGGCATGTAATGTTCACTGGAATGCTTCCTCTATATTCTTCCGCTAACAGGATCAAAATGAAATCGGTTATTGGATTCGTGATTACTGCCTCGTTTAACAGTCTATTAAGAAGGTGCAATTGGAAGATAACTCCTCTAACACTTTTTAACGGCTCCACGGATTTTAAGACGCTTTAAAACTATCACGCAACAACTCCATAATACACTTCCTCAAAGCTTATATTGGGTATATTTCGCGGTATTGGCAAATTTTCTCCTTTCACGCTTAAAACTCGCGGCCCAAGAAAAAACATACGAAGTTATTCTAGCCCACGTATTTCTAAGTACACGAGTCTTGAAAATGTATTTTCAAGTGTTGTTGTGTTTCCTACTCAGTGTAGAAATAACTTCTTTAGTAATGTAAAAGACGGGAAGAACATTGGGCCGATTCTTGCCTCTTTAACAGGCATTAACCACCAATAAGTATATTTAATTGCATCTCCTGACGTTATCTTTTGGGAGTGGTGAGATGTATAAACTGTGTTTATTGGTCCGATGGCGATGTTTATATTAAAAAATGTCAGGAAGATAGAAATCTGATAAAAAAAGAAAACTTCAACAGAGCCTTCAAAAATGCTCACTTTACCGTGAATCACCTACAGCTGGGCCAATCCACACGGGTTTGTGATTGTCCGATATTCCAGTACAATCTATAGTATGTTCTCAGGGCAATTCAATTAGCCTCTAAAATTTTATTTTCTTCATAGGTAGAAGAAACAGAAATAATTCGTATAGTACAATTCATAAGCTCGCATGTAGTATAATTGATTGAATCCGAAATTTTTGTTTCATCAAATACATTTCTAACCATTGTGTGTAAATTCCCTGACATCACATAAATTTACCCCGATATTTCCCTGACTTTTACAGGTATGCAGAAATGCCCTACTTTCGTTTAGGATTTTCCGGTTTTCCCAGATGCAAGATATACTGTATAAATTTCAGTACGTAAATACATTATGAAGTTTATTAAAATTAATATGATAGTTTTAAAAGCTACTTCCAATTACATAATTAGGGATCACACGAAAATTAACTGCGTTCTTGTTCTCTAATATTCTTGTTTTTCTTTGCGTGTAACGAGTATTAAGAATTTTCAGGCATTGCAAAAAAAAAAAAAAAAAAATAGTTCGGAACTGTACTGCTGTCGGTATTGCGTTCTAGTACATATCACGACCAACGAAAAAATTTGTGCGCTTCACGTTAATTAATAACTGTTTATAGGTTTATGCGAGTACGTAACACAGTCTGAACAGCGAATGATGGCTCACACGAGAGGCTCCCCTTATTGGATAATAATTTCTGCTGTGTAACTTACAGTGCAGAGTATACCATCAAAGTCACTTTAATTAAATGCAACGCCCCCAACGAAGAACACTGACTATAAGGCTTCAGTTGAACAATAACGAGCATGCAGTATCTCAGTCTACTTAAATGCTTTAAAATCACAGCAAAAAAAAAAACGTAAATTTAACACACGAAAGCCACTGGCATCGTTCGCAAAAATTGCTTCAATTGGTTGTTACGTTCGAAGTGAGTGTTAGTTTAAGCCTAACAGTGGTTACACAGGACCTGCTCAACATAGGATCAGTGAAGGAATACATAGTTTCCTTTGTTCGTTAAAATTAGAGCCTACTGTTGCAAGACGCCGGTAGGGCGTATTCGAGTTCATGAGGGATAAAGGACTTAATACAAATAAAAGAAATAAATTTTATATTTAATTTATTCACACAGCTATTATTTAATAACATTAAGCATCTCCACTATTAAAGACAATTCACGGTAAAATGGACACTTTTAAAAGCCCTGCTTAAGATCTACTTGTATGCACGTTGTGTGTTCTTCAGTCTTATGAAAAATTATAATTCCTATGGGCCTCATCACTTTATTCATGCGTTGGTCAACTAAAATGATAAAATTATTAGAAAAGTGAATATTCTACGGATCTGCATATTTGTACACATCGATGCATTGAAAAGAGACAGAAACTGAATGGAATAATTTAAGTTTTCTCAAATGGTTACTGAACACATTTTATTCGATGTTAAGGTATGGAACTACTTTCCTTCCATCGTTACCAACTTTACTGGGAGCACGTCACACAGTGCACCCGTTAAAATATATGCAGGAAGGGGCAGTGATTTCTTCGTAAGGTTGAGTTCAAAAGTGCTGACTTTATCATGAACAGATTTTACTCATTTTATTCCCAGTGAGAGAAACATTTAATGTCTAACTAAATCCTTATTAAAGTCATTGTCAATGCGTATATAATTGTTAAGTCATTAATTCACGTTCATTTACACATATTCAATATGTTTACTGCCATCATTCCAAGCGTGTGTCTCGCATTCCACCCGCCAGTCTCACTCTTCACTGTACCCATGCTCTCAGTCCACAGACTTCACTCCCCGCTGGTCACACTCGCTGCCACTATACTCTCTGCTGGCTCGTCGTCTTCGCACACATGTCGCTTAATGTCGCGCGATCCTCCAAACTCTCACATTCCCAATACCTGTCGGCTCGGTGGCCAGATCTGGAAGGTTCCCTGCACCCCGAGTGACGCTGAGAGAGGCGAAAACAATGAACCTGGACATTTTTTTTTCGGATGACTCCTCAGAAATTCAATCCGTTGAAGGTCAGTAACGCGAGTTACGTACGATATGCTTATTATGGCGGCACGCATTTGAAAATCATTACGCGTTCTCAGGTTACTACTCTAGCCCTTGTCCACTTCTTCGCTCGCACGCCCGTCGCGGGCAAGGGAAGCGATGCAGACTAGCGAGCATGTAACTATACATCGAAGTGGTATTGGTATTGGACATTTAAAAGGGCTTATTAACGTCCCCCGGTGTTATGCCCGAGGGCTTATTACGAAACGACTTATAAAATAACTTACACTCTAAATTCGAATCAGTGGGGAACCACTGATTCGCAGTGAAATTCAACTACTCGAATTCACTGAAAGTGTCGGCCGACTACAGTGGCGAATTAAATATTGTTTTTATTGAATGTAACCAAATCATTACGTGAAATAGGCATATTTACGATAGTTTACTTATATTGCGCAATTTACTGTAACTTAAAAAGTAACACAATTTTCGGTGGCAGTCGGGATTGAACTTGAACAACCTTTCGACTCTAAGCCATTACCTAAAAAATCTGCGCTACCACCCCAAGATGAACTCGTGCAAAGAAATTATGTGTGCTATAATTTTGCCGCGAAATCGCGAAGACTTAAATTGTACGCTCTTACAATTCGTTTTTGGTTTAATTGGTACCGTTACGATTGTTAAAACGAATAGTATATGTAAGTGTCCCTCTCTTCATTAGATTATATGCAGTTTAAACCTTCAAACCGAGCGCTGTAAAAATTACATGAAAACGAAATGAAAGAAATAAAAACGGAATGAAAGAACGTGTGATCCTATTACCTCATAAAATGGAGTTTTGAAAGACGAAAGACATTTTAAAAAGTATTTTTAATTTGTTATATTAGTTTATTCGCTGTTATTTCCCTCGATTCACTTTCTTTAACGGCCATTTTTAAACGTCGTTTGGCAGCAATTGTTACACTCCTTTTAACTGATCCATCAGTAAAAAATAAACCACTCAGTAAACAGTGAAAGAAAATGACTGATGTATCAGTAGAAAATGTCACTGAATCAATAAGTTAAGGAAATCTTGTCATTTGTTCACTGATTCATCAGTTAAAGTCACTGAAATGACTGTTGAATTAGTCAGAATACGTTTGACTGATCGAAACAGTGAAATTCTCACCGATTCAGATTTAGAGTGTATAACCTAACTTCAACACCCATGACTTACCTGGGATTCGAACCCAGAACCTCCCGCACCCCAGACCGGCGGGACACCGACTATACATATAGTGCGTTCACAGTAACTTTTCAATCCGGATTGAACTCTGGGTGTTCTAAAGTATCCCGAATGAAAATTTACTTTAAACACAACCGACTGGACTGAAGCAGGGATGGAGTGAGACAATCCAGTCCACTCGCTAAGGCGGACTGGACTGTAGAATCCAGATCGAATGTTTACTGCAAACAGAGCCACTAGGAATGAACAGGAAATGAAAGTAAAACAAAAGGCGCCATTCCGAATAAGGACAAGATAACCTGTTTGTGGCATTTCGTGAAACTTACTTTCGATAAGAGTTCACTCCGAGTTGATTCCAATTATAGTTCGGTCCAGTCCAAAATGTTACTCTGAAAGCACTAATAAAAATAATACAGTAATTTCTCTACGAGGTTTTGACGAAGAGTTTTTTTTTTTTTTACAAAATAGAATAAAAAGATAGAATTACAAGTTGGAAGAAAAAAATGCGAATTACGGTAAGGGATATAGCACGTTCCGATAACAATAAGGGAAGGAGGTCACTTTTTATAATGTATAAAACTTTATTGAATGGCAGACGAAGTGACGCTAAACGTGGAGATAAATAACAAAGAGAAATTATAAACACAACACAGGATGATTGAAACGGAGGCGCGGACTGCGAAAATAAACGAGAAACCCTGCCGTGTTGTGTGTGTGTGTGTGTGTGTGTGTGTGTGTGTGTGTGTGTGTGTGTGTGTGTGTGTGATATATATATATATATATATATATATATATATATATATATATATATATATATATATATATATATATATATATAAAGATCGAATGTGGATAGCCGCAATCGTACTGCAACACATCCATCATACGAAGCACCGCTTTGGCTTGGCCTGTGAAGAAGAACGCGCAAAAGGAAAAGGTCAAGAACTGGTTATGGAGCCCAGAATAAATATCATTATTTCAAACAGCGATAAATAAAGAACGCAGCCCGCGTTTCCCCCCCCCCTCCCCCCCGCGCTAAAGCAAAACGGACACGTGGGAATATTAAAGCCGATACCCGAAAACTTATAGACGGACTGAGCCAAATCACATTTTACGCCAGCTGGAAATTCGCGATAACATCGGCCTTTTCTGTAGCCCTGCCAAATTTCTACTTTTGGTTACTGATTACGTATCCTTCCGCTACACATAAACATAAACACTGCCATGTGACTTATACTTTTAAAACTGTCAGATGTGTTGGTTGCTGTTTACAGCTGTTCAAAGAATTATGTCATATTGCAGAAACAATTTCCTACGAATGTCCACAATGTAGGCCTATAACAATATTTAGGTCAGCTTTATAACTATTTGTTACACACGATATAGCCCGTTACACATAATACGCATTAATATTTAGCCACGACGGAGTTTATTACAACTGTGGCGGAAACAACAGTAGTATTTAACCTGTTATCAGGCCTAATATGTGTTTGGAATAAAAATTAAAACGAAGGGACAGCCAGTCCAACGAAACGACACAGTAAATTCAAGCATGCAACTCGTGTCGCTTGTTTATTGTACGTAGCATCGACAAATGTAAAAGATAGTGGTGAACATGCAAGCACATAGGCTTATCGTAACAGTCATTCCGCTAATATTTACATGTATTGGTACTTACTGGTTTGTAGGTTTATTTTATTTATTTTAATTTATCTGGTTGGGCTTGGTACTTTTTTTTTGGGATTGTGGCAGACATTCAAATCACAGAAACGTAAGCTCGTTACACAACTGTGTTTCAAACACCTAGCGCGAAGGTACAATGTTGTGATAATCAAACGTGAATATAAATTATTAACTTCGTCATAACATCAGTTCATGGTTACAACGTATAAACTTTGCACATATTTGAAATCCACACACATCTTGCCTGCGCGACGATTACAACACAACCACCATAGACGGAAATGGTGGCTACGCCCTTACACACGCAGTTATGACAACACTCGTTACAGTATGTTAATTATCCCTGCCGTGGAAAAACATATTTATCACGACATTGTAACTTCCCTAGGATGTTTCAAAAACACGAGTACGAACTTACCGCTTCGTTCCGAAACACGCTGTGTCATTGACATGTCGCCATACCACTGCCAATCGTAAGGCACTATAAAAACAGCCCGCCCGCCATATTGGAACAAGCGCGTGATTAGCCTAGGGCAAGCGCACAAACTAGAGGAAAATTGATCAAATTCTAGATTCTCCTTTCCACACCACGTCTGCCAACCTGCTGGATTTGAAAGTGTCGCGTGACGAGCTGTTCGTGCCATTGCATCTAAAATATGTCGTTGCATATAAATAACATATAATACGTATTTAAACAATAAAATCTCCTTTCAGTTGTAAATTACAAGCTCAAACATTATTGTCGCTGTAATTAGTATGAAATGTGCTGAAATTAGAAGAAAAAAAAAAGTATATCTTTCCTACACAGGTGGTACGATCTGCCCGAGAGAGAGAAGAGAGACAGAGATTAAAAGAGAGCGACACGCTCTGCTTCGTTTATTGAACTTTCATTACGGACGGAAAAAACACCAGCCTATACACGGGAATCTGAGCGGATATATTTAACTGCAGCAATGAAATGTGTTTCCGTTAGTGCTACCTAACAATACAAATATATCAGTTGGCAACGTTTAACTTACAAATAGTATATATAAAAACGAGGTTAAAAAAAATTGCAACTGAACTATTTCTTACCGGCCATTACCAACACGTCGCTGCTCTCGCTGTTGTTAATGCATATTTAATATGAAATAAATATTACAAGTTATATAAGATACTAAGGTAAAGTTTCTTTTATTCAATAATACAGCACTGTAAAGTTAATAACAGTGTTAAATATTTGTGGAATACAAGTTATTGGAAAAACAGGTTGATATATTACGCCTAGGGTGATTTTTCTAAGGTTCCATTCCAAAAGGACGAGGAAAGTGTGAATGGACTATACAGACTTTATTGCCGCACTCTTGAGCACGCCTTATAGGTTTGAAGGCCGTGACAATAAGTGACCGGAAAATATTTTAAAACCAAGGCAGTCGCTCAACGGTTGAGTGATTCAGCTTACCGATAGGAATAAGGGAAGCGGTTTAGGCGGCTCTTAAAGTTGTTAACCCCGTTGAGAATTTGGCATAGGAAAATACATGGTATTGAAATTCGGTTTGTGAAGTCAATTTTGTAGATAATAACTTGAAACATAACACTGCGTAAAGAAATTATACTTTTAATCTTTAACTCTGTATCGCCGCAAATATAACAATTTGTTTTTCAGTATTGTTATTATTATTAAATTATCTAATTTCTTCAGGATACACGTTAGAGATTAATTTTACAAAATGCTTCCATAGCAAAGAATCACGTAATTTCATTAAAACGTATTTCATTAGCACGTATTTCCCTATACCAAATGCTCAACCATGCAACAGCCGTAACAGCGAGGTCTTGAGAGCCAATGAGGGTGAAGCGAAGCGAGTAAGGAGCAGCACCAGAATGCAAGGGCGGGGAAAACGGGATAACCCCGAGAAAATCCGTCGACCAGCGGTATCGTCAGGCACTATTCCCACATGCGAGAATAAGGATCGCCTAGGTGGGAGGCGAGTAGCTACTGATAAAGCCTGTTCAGGATAAAGTGAGTACTTTTGAAAGCCCTCTCATTGGTAACAATAGTCGATATATTTTATTTGAGCGGTGTAATCTACGCACTGTTTTTATTACTTACATGATGATATTTATTTCAAAAGGTTATTAAGGGATTAAAAATGGCTGAAACAAAAAAGTAACTAGGGTCTCAAAAGTGCTCACTTTATCGTGAACAGACTATAGGAAACTTCAGTTATTTACAACCTCGTATCCAGCAACAATTACACTTTCTAATACAAAAGCTTTCTTCTATAAGCTCGAAATTACAGTGGCATGGTATGATAAGATTTTTCACGTAAAAATTCCACGCATTATTTAGCTTTTAAATTACTGTCGGTTATTGAAGATTATAATAAAAATAAAGTAAAAAAGAAACAAGTTCTATATTATATAAACTAAATTTAAACTAATTAAAAAATCACCGTGTTCGATCATGATTCATCAAGCTATAAATGAGCAATGCAGGTCATGAAAATAAAGTCAACATGAAAAGTGGAAAACTACGTACATCCAAACAAATATGCAAATATGACCAGTAATCTGACAACTTATCAATCTAATAGACCTACCCAGAATGACAATTTATGGACGAAGAATATTTTAATAACAATTCTAGTTTTGTGTTCTCGATGGGTCGTCATGTTATACTAGTCTGGAAATATTTAAGATTACCAACGCCACGAAACTAAGTTCAAAGAGCGAAGGCATCTGGCCACAAAATTTAACCCTGCAGATTTCCGGCCCAAGCCCACCACTTTCGGCACAGCAACAATGAAGAAATGTTTGTTTTCGATAGTTGATACATCATAATTAATTCACGGTATTTTTGAGCCTACATTTCAGAAGAATGTTGTAAAAATTAATTTGTAAGGATATTGCATAGTGACTTAGATAATTAAATACATTTGCAAAATCTGATTTCTGTTTTAAGTTTTTCGACCAAGAAAAAACTTGGCCAGCTGTAAAAAGCAATCATTAAATTTTTTTATCGAAATATTTTTATGTAGGTCAAAATGTGATAATGGCTACTGTATACTCACGCAATGTTTGGGAAACATTTTTTTTTTTAAGTGCCACTAATTTTTCTCCAAATTCCAGTTGTATGTCAGTAAAAACAAAAATAATTAAAATATAGTGTAAAATTTATTTTGTTGGGTTAAATTATAATTACATATGTGATCGAGATAATACTTGAAGCGGAAAAGAAAAAGAGGAAAACGGAATATGGTAAGCCAGAAAACGTAAGTGCAGAACTTACTTCTGAGTACATAGTATTCTGAAACTCGAGCTAAATGTTAACTACTTTCATTCGTAACGCCTTGTGCAAAAATGGTAATAGAGGAGAAAAGGGTAAGAATCGGGATTGCAAAACCCCGCAGTGGCAATTACCAAAGAGCTGAGCTTTTACACGTAGGAACCACAGCTCATCCCCTGCTTACAATAACTGAAAACGGGAGGAAGCCAACTATACACTGGAAAAATTCCCCTACACTAAAAGAAACTATAACTGAGATGTTCCAAAGGGGGGGGGGGATATTTGTGCCTATATTAATTTATAAAGTCGTGACGGTACAGATGATGTGCTGATTTTACAATCGCTTACACTCTTTAGTAAACTGTTCCAAGAACAGGACTTTTTTTTTTTTTTTTTACTTCCTGCATTGAGAAATCGCTACTTAACTCCAGGGACGGTCTTAAATCACGCGACATTGACTCGCAGAAGATGGCTTCTTTTGAAAGTCAAACGTCAAACCTAAATGGGAAAACTATATGCACATTACAAAAATTTGTAAACTTTTACTCAACAGTTTTTTTGTACATTTACTACGATATTCAGTTTTGTAACTAATCGAACAGACTGTAATATTGCTTTGTATGGACGTAATGCCAATTAACTGTTGCCCCAAAGCAACTTTCACAAATCAATTTACTCTCCAACAATAAAACTGCAGCTATGCAAATGAGTAATCCTCATGCAAAAGTTTTATGTCATTCTGTTAAGCAGTAATTCTCCAGATCACTAGCCAAAGTCAGCCTAAGTCTTCCTAAGATACGCCATTGTGTTTTTCTCGCTTAAATTAAAATACGCCGTTATCTTTCAATACAAATTAGTTTTAAAAAATTTAAGACAGGTTGTCCGTGATGGGATTGTAATTCAAGGGGTTCAGAACTGAGCATCGGTTTTCACAAGGTGGCTATTTCTTTTTTCGTAACAGTAAATGAACATTTTTTTTTTCACTTCTGTCGTATTTATTCAACGCAGTTGTTCCTTAGAAAACATTATATTATAGCCTACATTCACATACATTCCGCGACATGTGTGTTTTTTACGTACAGCTGTGAGTACAAGTCTACTGCCCGACGTTACCGGCCCTCGTAACTTAATCATAATTGCACATCATCTCTTGACGTTTCGGAGATACTTTCCACTGCAAATGCTGCTGTCACTGAATTCCTCGATGCACGTACTTTCCGCTTCCGTTCAAATAAATGCACGTTTCCAGTTTTAAAAAAATCATATACGGTTCCATTTATCTTTCCATACCTGTCTTACAAATTACGAATAATACCTATGCGGCAAATTACTCGCCCCAGTATGTGCTATCATTTAGAGAAAACAGCATTTCATTATCGACTACCGTGATAGACATTTTGGAGGTGTCCACGTTAGATGGACCACCATGTATATATATAGATATATATACACATACATATAAGAACACGTACATATAGGATGTTCACGGTAAAGTGAGCTCTTTTCAGGTCTGTCTTACTTTTTCCTTTCAGCCTTTTTTAATCCTTCAACCACATTTTTTAAAACAAATATTCCTTAAGTAATAAGCACAGTGCACATTCCATTGTACTCTGAAGTTAACGTTTAAGACAAAAATAAATATATTTATTGACTATTATTTAAAATGAGAGGGCTTTCAAAAGTGCTCAATTTACAGTGAATAGCCTGTTTATAATATATATATATATATATATATATATATATATATATATATATATATATATATATATATAGTTCCAGTGTGATCATTGTTAGGAATTTAGAGTATTTTCGTAGACGTAGCAATTTTAAAATTATTTCAGTGGGCTCCGTAGCCATCACGCGTAACTGAACTTGGGAAATGAAATACAAGAAACAAACATCGGGAGACAATCTTACATGCTAACCCAATCTAAACATTCGTCTAAAATAAACACGTAAAGTTTTGTGTTGTGATGACGAAGCTGGTGGCTCCAGAAGTCCCACACTGGGATATATACAGCATACATCCTTGGACTGCTGGGTAGAATAAATTAGGCATGAGATCCGGATCAGTGGGCTATTTCGAAAGGCATGTCAACTACCACGATTAGGAGGTGGGGCAACTAGACTCATTGTAATCCGGTGGGGAGGAGGGAGTACCACGTAGTTCACAACCTGTGCACTCTTAAGTTCGAATCAGTGGGGAACCACTGATTTGCAGTGAAATTCAACTATTCTAATCTGTGAAAATGGCTCCATTAGAATCAGTGGAAAACTACTGATTGTTTCAGTGAAAAACTTCCACTGATTGAAATAGTGACGGCCGACTGCAATGGCGAATCAAACATTGCTTTTACTGAATGTAAGCAAATAATTACCTGAACTTGACATATTTACGATAGTTTACAATGTATATTGTGCACTTTACCGTAATTAAGAAAAGTAAAAAAAAAAGTTTCGCAGGTGGCCGGTATTGAACTCGCGCACCCTTCGACTCTAGGCCGTTGCCTTGTCGTGAGATATCACACCAAGTTGCAATTACAAGAAAAAAAAGTCATAGTTCCGCTGCGGAATCGTGAGTTTTGAAGTTGTATTCTCATACTTTTCGTGTTTGGTTTGATTGGTACCGTTGGGATTGTTAAAACGAATAGTATAATATATGAACGCACTCTTTTCACCACATTAAATACAGTTTAATCCTTCAAACAGAGCGCTGTGACGATTACATGGAATCGAAATGAATGACGTAAAAGCGGAATGAAAGGGTGTGTGTTCATATTAACTCGTAAAATGGCGTTTTGAAAGACGAAACACATTTTAGTATTGTGTATCCGTTTTATTCGTTGTTACTTCACTTGATACACGTTGTTTAACGGCCATTTTTAAACGATGTTCGACGGCCATTTTTACATGCAGTTTCACTGATACATTCAGTGGGGAACGTCGCTGAATCGCTCAGTGAAGGACGTAATGGTATTTTTACATGCAGTTTCACTGATACATTCAGTGGGGAACGTCGCTGAATCGCTCAGTGAAGGACGTAATGGTATTTTTACATGCAGTTTCACCGATACATTCAGTGGGGAACGTCGCTGAATCGCTCAGTGAAGGACGTAATGGTATTTTTACATGCAGTTTCACTGATACATTCAGTGGGGAACGTCGCTGAATCGCTCAGTGAAGGACGTAATGGTATTTTTACATGCAGTTTCACCGATACATTCAGTGGGGAACGTCGCTGAATCGCTCAGTGAAGGACGTAATGGTATTTTTACATGCAGTTTCACTGATACATTCAGTGGGGAACGTCGCTGAATCGCTCAGTGAAGGACGTAATGGTATTTTTACATGCAGTTTCACCGATACATTCAGTGGGGAACGTCGCTGAATCGCTCAGTGAAGGACGTAATGGTATTTTTACATGCAGTTTCACTGATACATTCAGTGGGGAACGTCGCTGAATCGCTCAGTGAAGGACGTAATGGTATTTTTACATGCAGTTTCACTGATACATTCAGTGGGGAACGTCGCTGAATCGCTCAGTGAAGGACGTAATGGTATTTTTTCACTGGTTAATCAGTTAGATTCACTGAAGTGACTGCTGTGTCAGTCAGATACATTTGACTGATTGAAAAAGTGAAATTCTCACTGATTCAGATTAAGTGTGTGAAGCAAACACTGCCCGGGGGTATCCCAAGTCGAAGTAACTGTACACTTTTGAACAGAATTGACCCTAATTATTGGTCCGTACTGAGAGACACTTTGCGAAATCGGTAAAGGAGACTTCATGCGGAATAAAACTAGGTACGAACTTGCTTCATTTAAGGGCATTTTATTTTTTTCAAGGCAAGTGCAGATGGTGGATTTGAATTTGAAAGGCACTTCAAGACAACAAATGCAATCGGCGTAAGTCCATGCAGCCTAATTCAGTCGAGGACATGTGCTTAATTTTACGGTAGACTTGCTCCCTTCGTTAAAGTGAGTACGTGCTCTGGATATTGACGTTCTCGCGTATAGCTGTTCGTAGTAAAATAAAAAATAAAAGATTCGTCTTCCAGTCTACGGAAAAAGGGTTTCGTTCACGACTTCGGAGCGGAAATTTGGTAGATTTCAACTTAAGGGGGTTATGCCCCCCCCCCCCCCCCCAACTAGAATCCCACAAAGTGATGGGTTTTGATGAGAGTCGTGCACAACGATAGTGTTCACGAAGTTTACACGACTAACTCACCGAGATACATTTTAATCGTTTGCGCCATTACTTAAACCGGCAAGAAAATAAAGTGGCAGACAGAACACGTCTTTAATATCGTTAAGAATGCACCGCTTGCGTGGTTTACAACGGCCTGCAGCATTGCATCGTGCTCTGCTGCTGCTGCTGCTGTTTTAACGTATCACATATTTTATTATTAACCAAATAAGTTCCTTGGCGGCCATCAAACCAAGGTTCTGGTTTTCCAACATGTCGAAACAATGTTGTCTACCTTATCTAACGGGGAGGAAAAAAAAAACTCTTCTACTTCGCACGGCAAATGATGTACATGATACCACCATAACATCACAAGTACATTGCCTTGGAAATTATTGTAATTAACAAACGTAACGTAATATGGTTTAGAATTATTTCGACCACTCATCTGTGCGTATATAAATACTATATTATAATATGAATTTACTATAGTAAAGTAAGTTTTCTAACGCTACGTCCCAGGGAAATTAAGGCACGAAGTGGATTTTAAGTTGACTAGATTTTTGGAGACTACAATATTTAGATGCACTCATAACTTCACATAATTTTTTCCCGCGGGCGAATGTAGAGCGCGGAAGGAAAATTATGAGGGTGGGGGTGGGGGGGTTGAAAGGAACCCGACAACGAGAGCACACACCTTCCATTTAAACAATCTTGACTGGTCCACAGTTCCAAATTCTCGCAAGGGATACTAAAAAAAAAAAAGGGGGGGGGGATCCCAGTGTCGCCGAGAACTCATTGGCTTCTAAATGAATCCGCGAAATTTTCTAACCCGTATCTACGAGTCTGAAACGCATGATCGAAGTATAAGAAACTTCAAAGTTACTACCCCATCTTCGACATGCATGTACGTTTAAGTGGTTAGAAAGCTCATACATACTTGCTACATTTCTTTTAGCGCCATATTAGGTAACGAGGAAAGCTAGCTCCACGTTTTCATTTAATTTTCAACCGAAGTTACGTGTCGTAAAATTAGTGCGATGATATTTTATAGAAGGGGAGGGGGGGGGGGGCAGTTATACATAGTTTATTTAACTACAGAAACTGTAACGGGATAAACACCGAAATGACCCGACTGAGGTTAACTTCCAATATCCCGCACCTACCATACAAGCACTGTACCTTTCAGTCCCGCAGCGAGCGACTGTTGCTGATCACATTCTACGGCGTACATACAATGAGCGTCCCAACCTGGGGGGGGGGGGGGGGGGAAGAGGCACGAGAGGACGCACATCCGGCACATTGATTCGCACGCGATGTCCCATGCACGCTGTTCGTGAGTGGAAAGACAACAACGAACACCTGTGGGCGTTCCTAGTGCTGTGCTGTTTGTTCCATCTTAAGGGTGAACAAGTATCAAGAAAGCGAAACTTAAAGAGCTAAATACCACGAAACACGGTATACTTTACAATTTAATCAATCAAAATTAGGTGTTGCAATTACGCAAATATTTTGATAAATTTTTTTTCTATGGTTAACATAATTAAATGTATATTTACACCTGTTTCCAGTTAACTGGAAACCTGATGCAAAATGGGTAATATGTTACATTGTGTGTTAATATTTAGCATTTTTTAAATAATAAATATTAGACTATCCTATCCGCCCGCAACTTGTGTATATTTGTAGAAAACAATATCATTTTTCTCAAACTAGAGGACAACTTTATATTATATATATATATATATATGAAGAGATAAATATAGAGAACACGAGTGATTGGATCACAGTTTCTTTTGACAATGGCAAGATTTAATTATTTTCGTAGTATACCTGCTGTTGTTGAGTGTGGAGATGTTTGGGCGGTTGTTAAAACTACGTCTGGAGCTCGAGAGCCGATGAGAATGAATGAAACGAGGTGGATATGTAGTAGCGCGGAAATTCAAGAGCGGGGGGAAATTGGAGATCCCTGAGTAAACCCTCCGACCAGCGGCGTGTTCCTGCAAGACGCCCACATGCAAAAATTCGAGTTTTGATCCCGCCGGGAATCGAACTCGGTTCGCCTTGGATAGGGGACGGGGCGGGAATCTGCCTCAAGGCCGTGTTGGAATTGGCACTTAGTTTACCATCAGGTCACGTGACCCGAATTGGTAGACTATAATTGATTATTTTTATTTTAGTATTTAGTTTTTATTAAATAACTAAACTTACATCAAATCTCAACCATTGCTGAACAAGTGACTACTGACGGCGCCGTAACTGAACGCTAATTAATACTAAAATAATATACTAAACAGTGAATTCGAGCATAGCCTGAAGTAGCATTAATTAAAAAAAAATACTTTTACAGTATTAGAAAAAACTATATCAATGCCTTTTACTCTGGAAATAAGATCCACGCCATATCCATCTCCGACAAAAACTAGTTCTTCAGTCTCCCACAGGAGTTCAGAGATTTGGTGACGGCGGACATCCTTGCTTATTTCAGCAGCTTCCTGGGGAGGTTGAAATGAGGGCATCAATAGAATACTGCCTTCGAGCTGCAAAGCACGTCTAGTAGTCGACCGCTGTGTGACGGGGGAAGGAGGGTCGCGCTGTGGTTTCAGCTTTTCATCCTGCCTCTGGGTCATTTCTAAAAAACCCTCAGCCCCATAATATCTCAAAGTCGGCCGCTCACCCTTGTAGCGGAGCTCGCCTCACCACAACTAGCTGCCATCGTCTGCTTCGCCATCGGCAGTGTTGCCGACCTGGTGTAAAGAAATAATCCTAGCTCCTAACTAACAACCCGAAATTTACTGCAAATATCCATTAAAAGAAATACAACTTCTGTTATGCAGGAGTTACGTTGTAATTAAACACGTGCCAAAATATACATTTATAAACTGTTCACGGTAAACTGAGCACTTCTGACAACCGTGAGGAGGATCTACTACTCTGATTCTGATTAGAATGTATCCTTCCATTATAGGTAATTTTAACATTATTATGGAACTAATCACTCCATGCATGCTTCATCAAAGTGAAATCGTGCAATTATTATAAATGTAAATATGTTACCCATATGCGCATTCTTAATATTTGAGTGAAGCGAGAAACACAATTAACTTTTACTTAAATTTCTTCTGCAGGTTAAAACTTATTTTATGAATTGCAAACAGCGGAAATATAACTGTGTTGGTAATGCCTAGTAAGAAATGGTTATTATGCAAAATATTAGAGTAAGATGGGAGAAAGATCCGCGTGGGGCAAAGGTCCTACCTCGGATTGTTTCGTAGAAGTGAAAACTGATGGCACTATTGATTCGCTCAATAACAGTACGTGCATTGGGATAGTTATTGCCGTATGTGTCGCGTCAGTGCGTAACATCTAGCAAATATAACGAGGTGTGAAGTTATTTCACACAGTCTGATGTAATTTTACAACCATGCCTAATAGTGTGTGTAGTTAGAAACAATGACTTGAATATAATTTCTGTAACCAAACACAAAAACAGCGTTCCTTTGTGGTTTTAGCGCTGTGATAGTTATTGAAATTGTTCGTCACACGTAGCAGCACGAGTCACGTACAGGCAAGACTGCGCTCTGGGGGCAAACATCCGCAACTATAGGCTGTTCACGGTAAAGTGAACACTTTTTAAGGCCCTCACAAAAGGCATTAACCCATAATAAATATATGTTATTGCAGTCTCAGACGTTAACTATTGAGAGTGATGAAATGTATACACTGTGTTTATTAGTCATATTGCATTGTTTACATTAAAAAGTGGCGGAAAGGTATACATTAATTGAAAGGAAAAATTTGGCAGGGCCTTAAAAAGTGCTCACTTTACCGTGAAAAGCCTATAGTAGTGGGGTAAAAGTCCGCGCTACGTGTTATGTGCGGATCTTTTCCCCTCGATAGTAGATTTCCAACATACAGATTTTAAAATGTTTACAACCAGTCTTTCGCTCAAAGCCTTAGCCTGTATAGTGCTGAAATGTTTGCAGTATAACTATAATATAGTTATTATAGTTAGGGACTTAGATGAAAACAGCCTGGCAATGTCACGATGTGTCGGACTCACGACTATGTAAATTCTTGCATGTTCATTCAATGGATTCATTACTTTCAGGAAGAGGTTAAAGCCTGTGTTGCTTCTGCTGGATGACAATTCATCACATTTGTCATTAGAAGCAATAAACTTCTGCCATGACCATATAATTTGCCGACTCTTCCACCCCATAGCATTCACAAAATGCAACCAATTGACCAAAGCTTTTTTTAGGCATCTGAATGCTTTCTATACTGGCGAATGCAACAAATGGTTAGTGACCCATCCTGGAAGAAATATAACTTCCTACAAATCTTTGAATTTTTCGGGAAAGCTAATTCAAAGTTGTGCAACATCGAGGAAGCATTTGGAGCACGCGGAATTTGGTCTAGAGATCCTGACGTTCGCAGAAGGAGACTTTCTTTCTTCTAGCGTCACACACTTTGCAGAAAACCGAGAATGATGTAATGAAAAATATAGGAATGACAGAGCAGAATCTTCAAGAGAGGACGAAGAAACTGACCAAAGAGATATCACATGTGACAAAAATGAAGATATTTCTAGCTCAGTTTCTACTGTGGCCTATAGCCTAATTCCTGGCTTTCTGCTGTAAAACCTGAAATATCAAGTGACTTCGATGCAAACAAGACAAGTTGTTCAGGTATTAGAACTCCGGTTTCACCAAGGGAAATCATCCCATTCCTGTAAAGGTCTGAGACAACGAGGAATAAGAGGCAAAAATTGCCAAATAAATATCAGGTTTCCCATTCAAGGACAGATTGCATCAATATGTCAAAGGAAATTAAAAAAAAAAAAAAAACTCCGCTAAAGAAGATTGAACTAAGCAGCGACTTGGTTTAAAGAAAGAAGGGACGGAACAAATGAAATCAACAAAGGATCAAATACAATGTCCAGTCTGTGAGCATAGTGTTACAAGTCACTGCTTTGCATCGCGCGAGCGGAGAATGTATGGAGCATAATTGTAATATGACGCTCCAGAAGAGTTTACAAATTCAGCGTCAAGAAGGCTAACTGCGGCATGCCGACGCGATAAGCTATTGGCGGATCACGCGCTCCTGGTCTTCATCAGATTGAATTTCTGCGTTTATCTGGAGAATGTTCTGGTTTAATGACAGACTTCTCTCAGCGTGTCTTACGGTGCGGCGAACCTTCTAGATCAACAACGATATTACTGTATTTTAAGCGCGACAGGCCTCCGTGCTGGGACAGTTTATGAGAGTACAGTTTCGGCGATTGTATGGTCTTAAGCGATAGACGAGCCAGAAAAGCAATAAATGACGACGGGAGTGACTAGCAGGCGTAAAATCTGCGACTGCCAGCATCGGTTCTGTGAAGAGTGCGACTGGTAGGCGGGAATATTGAACTGGATGCGTGAGTGTAAAGACATTTCAAATGATGGCAACAGACCTAATTAACGCATGTTCAGTCTGAGTATGAGTTAATTGACTATAACCAGAGACACTGAGCAGGACTTCAATTGGAGTTGAGATAGATATTAAATATTCCGCTCACTGAGAAATCAAACGATAAATTGTGGATATAGATAATCCAATGCTGTAAATAACAGCTGTGTGAATAAATTAAAATAGAATTTAGTTTATTTATTTATATTAAAACGTCCATCTTTAACGAACTCGAAGACGTCCTTCTGGCGTCTTGTAATACGAACTTCTAATTTATTATATACGAGTACGTAAGTTAGGATATTTTTCTTGTATTCAATATCAATACTAACTTATTTAATTCTTGGAATTTTAAGTAATAGTTTTCCAAATTTTGCATTAGCCTCGTTTCTGTAGAGTTTATTACATATACACGTGATTTTTTTATTTTATTTTTCCACCTTCCAGAGTGCTGGGATTTTACAAAACACAGATTTAAATCAAACTAATCTTACACTGTTTATAATAAAGTGTTCATCGATGTTATTTCAGAAGGTATACGATGCGGATCTTTGCCCCATCCCATTCGTATCTTTGCCCCACTAGTGGGGGCAAAGCTCTTATTTTTTTACACTTCAAAACTTAATTGCAATTTATGCAATAATGCATTTTTCCCATCAATACTGAAGCTAACAAAAGTATATTAACGTGAGTGCATTCGAGACATGCAGTGCAAAATCTTCTTCTCCTATTGTTAAGAGTCTCATTATCACTTCACTTCAAACCTTGGTTACGTGCGTAACTTTGCCCCATTTTACGCTACTGCATTAATGCGGTGTGCTGTCCCTTTGGTGCAATTTTCCAGACTTAGTCACGCATTGTTTGCGTTAGGCGGAGGAATATACTATAAGTCGAAATTTAGCAGGGCTTCAGAAAAAGTTGGAACTAACGGTGAATAGATAAGATATCGAATTTGTACATTGCACGGTTTCCTCTAAAACAACGAATCCGTCGTGATACAACTTGTTAAAATCCAAAAACTCGTCTCTCCCGAAAATATCCCCCGACCTTCCCATGCGACCAAATTTTTCCCCGCGGTAAGCGATTTCCACCTAAAATGTAGAGGGTGGAACTCCCCAAGTTGGCAACCCTGCGCCGTCCAAGACGCGGCCTGCGGGGTTGGCGCGCCACGTCTTTCTCCATTTCCGTGTAGTGGCGGCACCAATACCACCCATTTTTCTCCCCTCCCCCCTGACATTCCCATACTTCCAGGAAAAAAGAAACACAGGCGGAGCTGACGAATACTTTGCTCAGCGCTCATTAAAAGTTGGCCGATGACGGAAGGACGTGGGGGTAATTAGTACGGTTCAGAAGAGCGGGCGGCTGCCGCGTCGCTCTCCCAGACTACGCGGGACTTGTTGCCAGCTCAGCGGATTGGCGGCACGAAACAACCCTCCGCGGGCGAGAAGAAATTGTGTACGTACCGCGGCGGCCGTAAACCACCCACCAAATTCACCGACCACGGCCGAATGAAGCGCAATTAAGGGATAAAATATACTCACCGACCCAATAATATGTGAAAAGCTGGCGGGCCACTAGTATTACTGGTGAGAAACGCAACACGCGCTGGAAGTAGAGGAAATTCAGTACGTGAATAAATAATGATTCCGTGCGTTAAGCTCTTTTAATAAGTCGCCTGCACGGTTTATTTTTAAAACACTGCGATTTAACAGGAAAATCTCTCACGATAATAAATCGAACCTGTAACGTATGTTTTTTTTTTTATTGCTGGTACCACCGTTCTACGGGAAGCAAACATTTAATAGACAATTGACTCTTGCATCTTTGGTTCTGCGAATAGTTTACTTTCACAACAGAATCGTATCAGTTTTAGCACACTTTCCGAGATGTAGCGGGCAGTGAGAAGAGCAACAATGTCGACTTTAGATAAGATTAGAACGAATTGACACGAGTAAGAAGAGCACAAACATTATATATATATATATATATATATATATATATATATATATATATATATATATATATATATATATATATACATATACACACACACACACAGAGGGGGGAAAAAAGGGTGAGGAATGTACTGCCGGTGTAACAACTGCAACCACACACTGTGCTCTAATGACATTAGTTTGCACTAATATACCAAACGGTATATGCTGTTCACGGTAAAATGAGCACTTTTGAAAGCCCTGATCTACTTGCATGCACGTTGCGTGTTCTTCCGCCTTGTGCAAGATTAACACTGTCACAGGCTTCATCACTTTATCCATGGGTCGGTCAAGTGAAACTGTGAAATTAATAGAAAAGTAATTATTTTACAAATCTGGTTCGTTTTACTCTTTCGATGCATTAAAACAGAAAGCGAACGAAATAATTCCAGTTATCACAAATGGTTACCTAATACGTTTATTCGACGTTAAATATGGAACTACTAACCATCGATCGTTAGCAACTTTATTGGGCGCATGTCACGCAGCGAGCCCGTCGAAATATACGCAGGCAGGGGCAGTGACATTTTTCTAAGGTTGGTTTCAAAAGTTTCTCACTTCATCGTGAACAGCCTTTAAAGTGATGTACACTCTGAAATCGAAATATGTAGATAATACTGCCCCCAATCAGCGGATTTAGGATTTGACTGCAGATAGGTTGAAACTGCCCCTCTTGAATCAGCAAAAATTGTACTGATCTTTTTAGTTGCTGATTCACGGATCAAACAGTGATTTCTACTGGTTCCTAGTGAACTGCACTGGCCTAACAATAGAAACCTCGGTGCATTCGACCGGTTCACTAGTAGACAAGAGCTCATCAACTAAAGATACAGTTAATTGTACAAATTTAAATCAATGGTTCAAATTAAAAGCGTACTTTCTGGAGCATTCCGCACTTTATGCACGCCCAGAGACGATCCGGTCAAGCATCAAAAACGTCTCTCAAAGCTGGGCTATCCTGATATACTGGAACGTGGTGTCAAGTGTCTGGCAGGAACGAAATGGCAATCACATGAGTGTTGCAAGTTACGTCAAGTTTTCTTCTTGCCTACCCCTCGTCACGTCGTAAAGAACCTGTTGCTACAGACTACAGAGATAGGCCGCTGCGAGGTAGCACAGCACTAGATTAAACACATGTCCCCGAGGACATACGTTATTATAAGGCGATTAGGTTATTTAGAATTACATTTAGTTAATTAAACCCATTCTTTTTCTCAGGCTGCATCATCTATTCCCGGATGTCTAAAAACCAATAAGTGTTGGCCAAGCTTTTACTTCAAATCAAAGATATGGTCCATACTGGGATTATCCAAGAAGCTGATTTCCCCATATTCTGCCTCTAGTCTTGACATCTCCAAAAAAAGTTGCGGCCTTTGATTTTTGACCAATTTTCGAAAACTTAGTCAACATCTTACTAGGATGCAACATCCACTACCACCAACTGAAAACATTTTAAATGCTTTACAACATTACCCTTTCATCACCAGCCTTGACTTATTTTCTAGCTTTTATAGCATCCCCGTTCGTACTCAGGATCGTCACATATTGGCTTTTAGTATCGATGGGGTGGGATTATTTGAACTCACTTTTTTATTTTAAATTGTCATGTTCTACTGGGATAATCGGGGGGGGGGGGAAGAGGCCCAATAGCGCCACTTCCCACGCCAGAGAAGTGTGCAAACACCACACTGGCTAAGCCAGCGTCCCTCCACTAGCCAAGGCAAAGGATAAAAGAAAATCCTGTCCCCTCTCTTCTAGTGATAGCTTAGATATAAGTACACTTAGGGAGGTAGTCATGGCCCCAACTGCTGTCCACGGTTATCCAATCCCCCTCTGCCGCGATGCATGTCTCCTCGAATGATTTCCTTTCCATGTAGGCGTAAGGGGTTAGCCTTGAGACGCATTAAAATCCAGCCCAACCCACCGGGCTCTCACTTAACACTTAGTGATAGGGTAGTTAGAAAAAAAAAACATGTTATGAAGTTGGCTTATGGTCGACTCCAGCCAAGAAATGGGATGAGGACGTAGTTGAATAACAAGAGATGATTTGGTAGAGCACAACTGTGAGCGATGGAGTTTATTAAACATGATGATCTTACAATATCAAATTAAGTGATTATTACTCAGGGGACCTTATAAAGAATTCATCATCCTAATTTAACCGGATTTGATTGTTTTCCACACGCCACTACTATGACTAACTGGAATGTCCTCACCTTAATCATGGTTCCGAGGGGCAGTTATCGACGGCCGGACACACATCTCCGAGTCTTCTCTTGGCGTCCAGGGCGACGCTGGCCTATATCGGCGCGTTGTTCGACATATTCGGCCCCGATTACTGCCCGGTGGAGGGGGTTTTCTGCAACTGGCTCTTCGGATCACTCTTGGCAAACTCAGGTTGTCCTAGAGAAACTTCCGTTAACGAAGCCAATGGTTTGTGTCGATTGCAAACCAAATACGGGACGAACTAGATTTCTGGCGTGAAGTGTGAAAAGCACGATAAACGCCACATTGCACCCAAAAGGCTGAAACGAGCGTCTCTCTCCTCCGCTACGCCAAGTTTTAATCGAAACAAAACAGAGATTTAACTTAAACAATACGTTTTAAAATCCGCAAGGGAGGGGAGAATTGGGGCGGTTCGCGAAGGCAGGCAGCACAACGGCAGATCTGTTTTGCAAATATCAATTTCGACGTGATTTGTTACGGAATGCGATAAGATGCTTTGGATTGATTCCCTTCTTCTCCCGGCCAAATTTTGAATTTCACAGTACAATACCGCACATTATAAACAACGCTATTGTATTGGGGACAATACTCTCAATCTAACGATAAAACGAAACCAGTGATTGCTCATTGTGCGAAGAGATATGAAGGATACGATATTTGCTGGTATGTTTGACGATGCATTTTCTGTGACTACAGGGAAGTGTTCGACATATCAATATTTTACGGAAGTAATGCGCGCGCGCGTGCGGAGGTTAGCAACTTGCAAGGTAAGTCGGAACCAAGGACACAAAACGCGAATGGAGGTCGCGACCAAGGCTACTAGGCAGGATGATACCGCGATGCGTGAGATGAAAATGGAGCAACGCTGGAATGCAAGGAACCGCCTACCAGCAGTATCGTCCGGCACGATTCCTAAGTGCGAAAATCCCAGATTGACCCAGCTGTGGTTTGAACCCAGTTAGCCGTGGTGGGACAAGGGTCGTTGCGATATTACTGATATGAGTAAATATCGATACTTTTCTTTCGATATCCGATATTTTGGTATCGATATTCTGTTTCGTTATTTATACTTTTATCTGTGTATTTCTCCCTACATTTTGCCACATTTGTAATTATTATGATGTATGACATATAATAATGACTTCTGTTGTACAAAAATTCAGTATTTTTATTCTAATTAATAGTGTATATCTTTGATTTTTATAAGTACACATACGGACAAATATTTTTTCATTTTAATATACTACAAAATATCGATACTTTAGGATACTGAAACGTCCCAAAGTAGGCCTATATTTGTGCATTAATGGAAATAACATTCTATATTTTGGGTTATTGATACTTTGTTTCGATAATATTGAAATATCCATACTTTTATTAAATATTGATATCGACAAAATTGAATATCGCAACGTTCCATAGTGGGAAGCACGCAGGCAAACCACTCAGCCACCGCGGCCCCACGGAAGCAATACGCTTATTAATACGATTAAAGTGTATCGAATTGATAGCGAAAGACATGATATCGCACACTCGCTATTGCACCTTCCTCTAGCGCGACGAGAACTCTGCTTGTGTGGCCTGTGCACGTGAGTGTATGACCCGTGACAACGCGCATGGCCGCTGCGTACACACATCTGGCGTTCCGCTTCCCCATCCCTCGCGCGGTGGTCCACCCCTTTCCGGGGCACGCATGCGGGTCTTCTGTAGCATGCGGGATCGACAGACAGCTCCCTCCGACGCGACGTCCCTTTCCCTCTCGCTGATCACAGCCGCACACTATCTCTCCAGGCCACAATCCGCAGCCACTACGCATTGTCGCACGTCGATCCATGCGTTACACCAGCCACGCGTTGTTTTTTTATTTTCCAGCGACCACGGCAAACACGATTAAACCAAAGCGCACTACATTTCCCAGCCCAATGGTTTGGGAAACCGACGACACCTGATACCCGAGATTAATTCCAGCACCTATCCTTATAAACTGAAATGTTACTCCATTACAGAGTACACTTCATTCGAGGTTACTTCTAACGAAAGTTCTACTTCCAGGATATTCCTCCACCTCATGCAAACTAAGCTTAGAAACTTACACCAGAGGGTCAACACGCCGCATTCGTGCGCTCTCAGTGACAAAAAATTTGCATAAAGACTGATCAAGAGAAAGTGAGCACTTTTGAATTCAACCTTACAATAGTCACTGCTCCTCCCTCCTTACATTTTAATGAGCGCAGTGAGTGACATGCGGCCAGTAAAGTTAGTAACAACGGAGAGAAAGTAGTTCCATACCTTCGACAGACATATGTTAGGTAACCATTTGTGGTAACTTAAATTATTTCCTTCGCTTTGTTTTCTTTTTATGCATCGAAGTGTAAATTTGGGAGATTTCTAAATATTTACTTCTCTAATTATTTCACAATTTTACTTAACCGACACATGAATAAAGTGTTGAACCCCATGCCAATGTTAATTTTACATAAGGTGTAAGAATACACAACGTGCATAAAAAATATATCTTAAGCAGGGCTTTCGAAAGTTCTCAGTTTACCCTGAACAGCCTATAAGAACTATTTATTACTAGGCATTACCAACATACGTATTTTATACGTCTTCAATCGTATTATAGGATATTCACAGTAAAGTGAGCATTTTTGAAAGCCCTGCTTAAGATCTACTTGTATGCACGTTGTGTATTCTTCAGTCTTATATAAAATTAACACTGGCATGGACCTCATCACTTTATTCATGCCTCGATCGAGCATTATTAGAAAAAAATAATAATTTAAATGTCTGCTCATTTTTATCCTTAAGCGAAAAAATTAATTTGCGTTATCACAAATAGTTATGGAGCACTTAATTCCACGTTACGACATGGAACTACATTCCCTCCATCGTTACCAACCTTACTGGGTGCGTTTCACTCAGTGCGGCCGTCAAAATATATGTAGGCAGGATCAATGACTTTTTTCAAAGGTTGATTTCAAAAGTCATCACTTATCGTGAACAACCTTTAGTTATAAATAAAATATAAGTAATAGTTTAATTCAATAGGAAATTAATTAATTTAATGTTAACACGAGTATAAAACGCTCGTGATACGTTACACATTTAGGAAACACAACCCCGCACGTCATACGTGGGGTATTTTTTCAAAGGTTTGATTTAAAAATGTTAAGAAACCGCTAATAGACTGTAAAGAGTCTAACCCATGCGTCAGGGGCAAAACTCCCAGGTTTAATTCAGTGTAGACAAATTAACGTTGATACGGGAAATCAAATAACCGATTAGGCCTATGCTGCAAAATTTTGTCCACGTAAAAGCAAAGCAATACGTAACAAATTACTTTATTTGCCAATTAATACGCGAAAGAAAGTCATAGAAAACTCATTTTCAACATACAGAGAGCGAACTCGCTCATTCCATCATAGGATATCATCAATGAGAGAAAACAGTTAAACAATGACAATTATTACGTATAAATACAGCACCTACACACAGGCTGTGTTCTTTTAAGACAATATTTTGCAAAAGCTTCAAAATTTGGCGAGAGAGAATTTCTTAGAAATAACACGCGTAATACTTAAACCTATTTGCATTATGTATCTCTACTATGAGGAGTACAAACACAAATTAAAAATTCTGGAATTCACAACACCGCAAATTTCCACATATAGTTTCTCGCGGTTTTGTTGCAGGTTTCAACTATGTATTTTCGTAAAGCTTCACTCATGTGAGCTGACTAAACTAAAAGTTTTTTTTTTTTCTCCCTTCAAGAAGAAATGTAGAAATTTGTTCCAGTTAATATGAAATTTACAGTGAATGTGATGTTACTCATATTGAAAGGTACGTAAGTGTATAACATGGGGTATTACTATGTTTAGAACGGCGCTTGGTAAAATGTTTTGGGGGAAGATCAGAAACCACTATCGTGCCTTAAAATATTTTGGTGACAATCAACTGGATTAAGAGAATAGCACGATCCCTGAATGACTTGAGCCTTTGAGTTAGAGGTAAAATAATATATTCTAAACCTAACTCTGGGAATGGATGGGTTTGCAACTCTCTACGACGGCATACTTATCTCATTAATCCTCTCATATATGCAAATTACACGGCTCAGTCCTGGACATCATACCTGCAACAAAGGAAAAAACATAATTAAGATCAACCTAAAGAGCAGGTTCAAATGAAAATTTTTAAGACAAACCCCAAGGATGAAAAGTTTTACGAAACAGCGCAGCAAATATCTCGGAACAAAGAAAATGGAGGCGGGAAGGAAGACACGATGTCAAGGAGGAAGATACTGGAGATAAATGAAAGAGGAGTAGAAGGGAAGGAGGGTGTCGATGACAAGATAAATGGGGTTAAGAGGAAACGGCTGTGTATCAAGACAAAGAAGGTAGGAAGAAACGGGGAAACCAGAATTGCCAAGAGAAAAAAGAAGAGGTCCAGGAAGAAATTTAAGTTAGAAGACTGCTTCGGGAGACAGTCGGTTACACTGGCGTACTGCTCGTCTCTTATAACTATTATTATTAGTTCTTTTTAATCTGGAGATACTTAACTACATAATTTCAGAATAAATAAAATCACAATATTATACATAGCTTAGATATAGACCGCTCGCGATAAAGTGAGCACTTTTGAAAGCCATCTCAATTGGAATAATAGTCAATAAGTAGGAGTTACTTTAGCCGTAACTTCCGAGTACGGTGGAACATACACACTGTGTTTATTACTTACATGGAAATATTAATTTGAAAAGGTGTTTAAAGGATAAAAATGGCTCAAAAGAAAAAGTAACCAAGCCCTCAAAAGTGCTCATTTTACCGTGAACAGCCTATAATACGTCAAGCACGTACGACATGAAAATACACCATAAATTGAAAATACAATTCAAACTATAATTAAAATACAGTTTTATTAAATTCAATATTGTAACAGATTTGAAACTTTTAGCACAGAGCAGCTATATGCTGTCCATGGTAAAGTGAGCACTTTTGAGGCCCTAGTTACTTTTTTTCCTATCAGTCATTTGCTTTTCTTCTACCACTTTTTAAAATAAATATTGCAATGTATGTAATAAACACAGTTTATATATTTCATAGGACTCGAAAGTTAGGGCGTAAGACTACAATAAAATATATTTATCGATTATTATTCCAAATGAGAGGGCTTTATATAAAGTGCTCACTTTACCGTGAATAGTCTTTAATGAAAATACGCGAAAGACAAATAGTGCCAAATGCAACAGTGTGATGACAATTTATACCTTTTCTCTGTACGAAATGATGGCAAACAGAATAGGTAAACAGGAACAAAAAAAGTAAACAGGATAGCTGCTTCCTTACTCAACTCTGGATTTAAAATTCGTAATCCGTAGAAGTAAGGTTAATTCTACTAGGATCATGAACGAAACGAGTTTTCTTATGGTATGGGAGAATTTGGCATACGGAAAATCTCCGCCGCCAGGTACGCGCTAGTGTTCCAAAGAGGTGACTTAATTACAAATTTAATCTACATGAATAATAAATAAAAATATTTTACTTAGTTACGGAGTTATTTAATATCTGACTTGTGTTCATCGCAATTGTCCTGTTTTTTAAAGTAGGAAATATAGAAAAATCTGATACGCATGCGATACTAGCGCCTACCTAGTGGCGAAAATATTCGGTTGCCAAACTTTTAACATAGATCTTCACAACCTGAGTAGAAGTAACCAAGTGTTGTCAAATCAAACTTACTACCAAAAACTTGATCAAATGCACATTATGTTAGCAGCAAAAATCGTGCAAAAAAGCAACAATTATCAACCCTCTTTATTTCCTCGCATTAAACTAGATAATGTTACTCAATTCTCGAACAGCATAACAGTAACGACTCAAGATAAAGCCTTGATAATAGTTAGGCCTACGTACTATGGTACGTATACTGATGGAAGAAGCTGACGTACACACATTTGCAAAAAAAATCGATCACCACGAACGAATTACGCAAGTAAAACGAAGGCTGCCACACAGTATCGTTAAAGCCCGATATGTCTCCTATGGCGTTTAATGCTGATTGCTGACGGTAACATGCTTCCTTGGCCGGCAAGGTCCCCAGATCTCTCGCCCGTCGAGAACGTTTGGAACCAAACTGGACGGCAACTACGGCGGATTCGGAGGGTCAGGTGCGCGAGCTGTAGCTGTATCTTCCTTAGGAGAACATCAGATGTTTGTGAGACTCCATGCCCGACCGTATCGCCGCCTGTCTCCTTGGTAAACGTGGTCCAACATCATACTAAGTGCATACTGCAAGTGTTGGTCCCCTGCACTACATGCTTGGTGTTTTACAATATTTTGATGTTTTCTGTATATGAACTACCATGTCCTGTACCAACTTATGTGCTTTCAATTAGGTAAGTGTATTTGATGTCGCACATATTACATACTATATATGTAACTTATTTATGTATGTGCATGCATGTTTATGTGCGAGAGAGAGAGAGAGTTCAGAAGTTTTTTCTTTTCAGAAATTGTGCCTTACTATAAAGTGCCATTTTCGCACCAGGTGTGAGGTAGGTAACTACAGTCGATGGTACTACAGGAAAATTATTTCTAGAGGTATTCTCGAGCACATAAGGTCTCCCCCCCCCCCCCCGAAAAACGATAGGAACGGGCCGATGGTACGAGGCAAATGGCATTCTCCGGCCCGACGCCGCCAGCAAAAACACGACCCGCACGTAAGCCGAGCGAGCGTCCGTCAAGCACAAAATGAGCCGGCAAACAACAGCCAGCTACCCACGTGGTGTAGGGACCGACTCGGCAGTAACGTGCAACCAGGGGCTGCAGATAATGGCGGATGAGGGGGGGGGGGAAGCCTACCACACGTCATTCTGAAGGTGGATTACCCAAACCGGTGGGCAATAGCCCAGACGTACGCTCTAATTCAGCTATTACCAAACAAAAATTAATCCATGCCAACTTATTACAATTCAAAATTTTTTTGAGAGTTATCTGGTAAGATTTATTTTTTTGGATGCAGTTCACATTACAACAATTTTTTATGACTATTACAATTTTACGAAAACTACAATTGTGACAGTAGGTACAGACAATGTCATAAAAACAATTTATTCTTACTTTTGAGCTATGTATTTATAAGCAGACGTGTACTCAGAACGTTCTAAATATTGTATGGAATATTTTCACAGTTTTCTAAATAAAACACCAAGTTTATCGCAATTCACACACCATTTCCCTTGTACAATGGTGTCTGCACAAACAAGACGTGAAAGCCTATGCGTGCCCAAGAAGTCCCTGCCCTGTCTGTCTGCTTCCAACAAAACAATATTTAGTGACCTCATTCCTGACCAAAATATTTGAGAATTTGACGCCGTGTTTGAGATATTCTTGAACAATTTCTATGTGCTAGTTGCCAAGCGTGGTGTGAACTCTTGTTCCGACATGTTTTCATGGTCGTCCGAAGTCGAGCAACTGGACTTCGATGTCGCTCAGTGTCCATTTAAGACAACTGTAAGCTGACCTTCAGCACCAGAGGCGACATTGTTCACACAAAACCCACTCCCACTCCATATCAACAGCTGCGGCGCACTGTTAAGCTTATCTATTTATGTTTTCACGAACACTATCTTCTGGTGACGTATTGTTCTCAGTACCATAAATTCTTACGATCGATACTCCAGGCAAGCTACCATATACAGAATTTAAAAAAAAAAATCATTTTTGCGAGGTAATATGCACGAAAACAAGAAAAAAATGTCTAATAAACATGGATCCGAAAACCCATTCCGTAAAAGCTATGAGCACTTTTTTCACCACCGCTACAGGAGGTACTCAATGTGACATCCATTCATAGTAATGCATCCTTGTGCCCTACGTCGTAGGGAATCGCGCACCCTTTGAAACATTCCTGGTTGGTCTAATATGTGCTGGCGGACACTGATGACGCGTTCCTGTAGTGCTTGTATAACACTGATGGGGGTTGCTTATGTCAAAGCTTTCACGTGTCCCCACAACCAGAAATCCAAGGGATTCAGGTCAGGGGAACGTTAAGGCCAACTTAAAGGGCCTCTCCGACCAATCCATTGCCCATTAAATGTCTGTGGTTAGGTGTTCTAGGACGTTTCGGATAAAATGGGCCGGTGTTCCATCATGCATGAACCCCATGTCTAGCTTTTGAAGGTATGGCACATCCTCCAACAAGACAGGTAATTCATTCGCTATGAAACCATGATACATTGCACCAGTCCATCAGTTTGGTAGTAAGGTCCAATTGGTCTATCGCCAATAATTCCTGCCCATGCAATGATTGAAAATCAGTGCTGATGCCTTGCATTCTCAACCACGTGAGGATTTTCATGAGGCCATACATGTTTATTACGGCAATTAATAATCCCAGCTCACATTACGAAGATATGCAGTTTCACAGTAACGATAATGAACAAGTGTTCATAGCTGTTAAGGTATGGGTTTTAGGACCCATGTTTAATAGATTTTTTTCTTGTTTTGATGCACACTACCTCCCCGCAAAACATGGAATACTTTTTTTTACACCCTATATAAGAAGGGTGGGGTAGTATCTTGTTTGTCAAACATATTGTTCGAGTTCCAAAACTGTTCGCAGACTTCTAAATGGTTACTATATGTGTGAGCATGGCATTTGGGCTCTGGCCGCATGACGTTTCTGTTGGCATTGCTGTCGTCATCTCTTGGACAGCAGTTACGTACACCAAAGTTCTTCGAGGGCTTCCTGCCTTTACATACCCTTCGCTCCGGATCAGCTGTATTTCAAAATATCACCCGTGTAGTAGACTGCCATCTTGCTTTTGTACATGAAGCGCAAGTTGCCACGGCTGAGGCAACAGTTCCCAATACAAAGTAGAGAATTCACTACTTCGAACTTTCCAAGTATTGGTGTGTCGAGATTCTATATAAAACACTCGTGCAACTTCTCACTGCTGTAAAAGAAGTCGTATGTCACAGTCATTGCGAAGTCGACCAATTATCGTCTTGTGCGCATCTACCCAGCATTGATCTTCCCCACACGAATGTATAAGCTGTTCATGGTAAAACAAGCACTTTTGAAAGGCCTGCTAAAGATCTACTTGTATACACGTTGTGCCTTCTTCCGCCTTATGTAAAATTAATATTGCCACGGGCCTCAGCACTTTATTCATGCGTCGGTCAATTGAAACTGAATAATTTTTAGGAAAGCAAATATATAAAAAAATCCTGTCTCATTTTTACACTTCTATACATTAAAAAGGCAGAAAAGGAAGGAAATAATTTTGGTTATCACAAATGGTTACCTAACACTTTTTATTCGACATTCAGATGTAGAACTACTTTTCATCCTTCGTTACCAATTTTACTGGATGCATGTCACTCAGTGCGCCCGTTAAAATATATGCAGGCAGGGCCTGTGACTTGTTTTTTTTTAAGTTCAAGAGTGCTCACTTTATCGTGAACAGCTTTAACTATCAAAGCCACCCTGTCAACAGTGGTAAATGGGTTGGTTTTATATGGATAAAATACTCTTAAAGGCTGTTCACGATAAAGTGAGCAATTTTGAAATCAGCCTTAGAAAAATGTCACTGCTCCTGCCTGGATATATTTTAACGGGCGAACTGAGTGGCATGCGCTCAGTAAAGTTGGTAACGAAGAATGGAAAATAGTTCCATATCTTAACGCCGAATCAAGTGTTACGTAACCATTCGTAATAACTTACAATTATTTCTTTAATTTTTTTTATTGTAATTCATCGAAGTGTAAAAATGAGCAGATCTGCACAATATTTAGGTTTGTAATAATTTCACAGTTTAATTTGACGGACGCATGAATAAAGTGATGAGGCCAATGGTAATGTTAATTTTACATAGTGCGGAAGAAGACACGATATGCATGCAAGTTGATCTTAAC
Organism: Dryococelus australis; assembly: GCA_029891345.1. NCBI lineage: Eukaryota > Metazoa > Arthropoda > Insecta > Phasmatodea > Phasmatidae > Dryococelus > Dryococelus australis. The sequence goes on along the minus strand of CM057001.1, from coordinate 80,427,932 downwards.
AGGACTTTCGAAAGTGCTAATTTTACCGTGAACAGTTTTTACTAAATTGAATTTGATATAATTTCATTAAAAATTTATTAGAGGAAGCATACTAACATATCAAAGCACTTGTTTACGTAAGCGTCGTTTACAGAAAAGCAGTCCAATGTTGGGACACGTTTGGGCGCGCCATCTGCCCTATTTTCCCCTCTCTTCAATGCTCGCCTCGAGCTGGACGGACGGGGTAATCTATATCCCAGGAGCCCGCGTGACTAAACTGCAAATAGTTTAGCCGCAGCCTACCTTCGCTCCGCTCCGAAGCTCGGGACACGTGTCTGGAAAATGGAAGTAATACTCCCCTGCACTATCTGGAGGTGAAAGGGTTAAGCGGAGTGAAGTAATACTCCCCTGCACTATCTGGAGGTGAAAGGGTTAAGCGGAGTGATAGAAGGGAGCGGTGGTACGTCATGTCACGTGCGTCGAAGCGTCAACGCCCTTCAGGGTCCGCAGGGCGCCGTGCCCTTCCCCTACACGGCGCCATTCATACGGGGCACGCGTGGCGTCGCCGAACTGCCCTGCGTCACGGCAGACAAGTACCGGCATTAAACATGTCAGCAGCTCACGATTACCTACCCCCTCCATCCTAATTACATCTCCGGCTTTATCGCCACAAGCAGCTCTTCGAGGGACAATGAGGAAAAATATTATGTCGGTACGTAATTACGCCCAACGTATGACATCAAATCAACGGAGATAGTAGTCCGGTGCTGCCGCTCACAGTTTCTCGTTATTCATTTTGAAAGCGTTCTGATGAACCTGCTAGCTATTATTCTGTCGTCTTCTTGCACAATAGCACTACTGGGCAGCTATAATTTTCTTGGATTTACGTAAAAGTTTAAACGCAGTAAATTAACTTACAACTATAAATAATCTTCGCATTTATGAGCGTACAACAGATGACCTTAGTTAATGGCATACCACTTAAATCAAAATTGAAACTATAAAAAAAAGATTGGCAATGTAAAGAAGATTTCCGTCAACTCAGGTTGCAATTCAGCGCTAACTTTTCAAAGTTTTTACTTCCCAAGAACGTGTCAATAATTTCCCTTACAGGCCGTTCGCGGTAAATTGAGCACTTTTTAAAGTTGTTTCATCAGACATAATAACCAATAAATACATTTTATTATGACCTCGGACTTTTGATTTTGGGTAGGGCGAATGTATACACTGTGTTTATATTACATGGCAGAGTTTACATTAACAAGTGGTTGGAAGGATGTCAATTGGTTGAAAGAAAAAAGTAACTAGGGCCTCAAAAATACTCACTTTATTGTGAACAGTCTATACTAACTTTGTTCTCTTGACGGCCTAGGATTTGATGTCTGTCGTATCGCGGAGAGGGGGGGGGAGGGGAGGGGAGGGGAGCTCTATTTACAAACATCACCACAGCATCTCTAAAACTGGACCACCACGACCACTCGTCAGTATCGTTAACAAGAGTTATGAATGTGCGCATCGAATGACCCAACCCCAAGCCGTCAATCAGCAGTGAAATAACACCCCTCAGTCGAGACCCCTCCCCCCCCCCCCATCAGGCCAACGACAGAGGCGCAAAAACACGTCGCGGCACACGGGGCCCCCGCCCACCCCCCTTACACAGAGTAACCGCACATGCGATGTTTCACACGACACCATCGTGTCACGAGCATGGCTTCAGACACATACATCACATGCACGACGCGCGTGACCTAGGAGGTTCTGGAGGGGGGGGGGGCAGCCGGGATGCAGAGTGCGAGACATGACCGCTGATACAACAGGAGTCGGGAATCAAAATTAAAAAAAAAAAGATCCCCCCCCCCCCAGCCGACAAACATGAGGCATACGCCTCCTCCACGTACAGCGACCAACAAGCTTGGCGAACTTCCATTCATCAACAACAGGTCCTCTGGGACGCCAGGTTCAGAAAATATGTACCTACGTATCCAGCTTACCTGGAGAGTGATGCGCGATTCGAGCTCCTCGGAATCCTGGAAACTACCGGCAAAATTCCTCCAGTTCTCCCCATAAGTGATACTACATTGGAAGGTATCTGCGGAATTCGCGTTATTTTCTGGCAGCACGCTACGATCGAAATACAGAGGAACACGTGAAACCCGACAGCAAAAATCCCCGTTTGTGAACAATAGTTTTCCCGCCTCGCGACCAACACTAAATAAATTTACTCTATTTGCGGGTTTTTCACACTTTTGAAACAAGCGTTTGAAAAATCACCCTAAGTATGACGCCTTTGATTGTTTCCTAAATATGACTTATCACAAACATTGTTAATGAAAGTAGGCCTACATTATTTATGGTGAAATTGAAATGTCATTTATATTTTATGTATAAATAATATTTTATTTATAACTAATATGTATAAAAACAGTGTGAAAATAGGTGTGTTGGTAACACCTAGTAAGAAATAGTTCTTATATTAAATATTATTACTTTTAGTGCGCATGAGTAGGGTGTATAGTCCCTTGGTGTAATTTTCCAGACTTGGTTAAGCTTTGTTTGCACGAATCTAAGGGATATCCTGGAAGTATGTAGAACATTAGCAGGGCTTCAGAAAAATGTGAAGTAGCCTAACCGTGAATAGATTATATTATATATGGTCTACTCACGGTTTCGTGTAATTTTTTGAATCAATCCTTTAAAAAATCACCCAGTCTATGACGTGTTTTAGTTGTTTGCTAAAGAAATCACGTATCACAAGCTTTTAATACCTCAGTTAGCATAAAACTAGCTTATTTTGGTTAAATTGGACTTTCACTTATACTTTTATCTATAAATTAAAGCAATTTATTTTATAAATAAAGACCGAAAGAAAATAGATGGTTGGTATTGCTTAGTGAGAATCTTTGTATTGCTTAGTAAGAAACAGTTCTTATACAAAGTATTATATAACTAAATACATATTTACAAACCTGTTGCACAGGCGAGCGAATACATTAGAAATATTGTCTATCGGTAAATCTTGTTGCGCGGGCGATTTTTGTTACGTTGACGTCACAGTACTCTCGATGCTGACTGGGTAAAAAAATTTTAACTTCTGACTCCTCAATCCCCTAAAATTTTAGTACATTATATACACACACACACACACACACATATATATATGTATATATGTATATATGTATATATATAATTACACGCACGCGCGTACACATGCAGTGAAGTAGGCTAATTAGTTATATCGTTAAAATTTCTGTGCGAGGTAATTGGTGAGAGAGGTGTAAATTATACAAAGTACAACCTACACACATTCCAAGGTGAAATACCTGTTAACCAAAATCTTATTAGCAAATAAATTACAAAAAAAAACACAAAATCTGGCTGCTTGGCTCCACCTCACAAAACAAATTTCTGTGCTGTTAAGATTCAACTAAAATACTTCCTACGTTAGGTAACTAACTTAAGACTTGGCCACTGATGAAATTATGTACTTTCAGATCTCTGCAGAAGAACTACTGTGCTTCCATAAAACCAGCGACAAAGTATTTTCAATGGGCCTCTCCGTACGGAGGAAGCTCAACAGCTAAGGCTAACTTGTTGAAAAACAAGAAGGGACAACGAAATATTTTCAATTGCAGTAAAAGTTGTCATGGTGGCTGCGATTCTGATTGTAGAATACTAGTGAGTGTTTCTTTCCCCTTAATAAACGCACAAAAAAAATCTGTTACGAAAAACAGTAACAAATTAAATATTAACTTGTACTGTTACCCCAAACACCAGTTAACCTTTACTTTGGCTACGGAAGACATATTTACACAGTTCAGAATAACTTTCCGTTAAATTGTATATTAAAATGATATTATTTATAATAAAATACTTTACATTTGCAATACAAGCAAATTGTGTAATTATTAATCTTATGTGTACACCTATGCCAAAATAAAACATTCTAGATATTACTAGAGTATGATAGCCTGTGATGGGATTAAAAAAAAAAAGCAGTCATTGCTTCACCGGTTGGAAGCGCCTTATTTGGTATGCAGGCTAGTCGCTAACCACATTAGTGAACCAGCTCGCATGCCAGAAGCCACCCACGTCTGTCGACTCCAACAATAGCTTGTTCCGATAGGCCGGTTCATAACGGCGGACACGCCACAAAGAGGCGTGCTCGTAAAATCTCACCGGAGCGTAAAGAAGTTCCGGAAGTCGTAACGGTGGCGGCCCCAGGTGCGCGCGCATGTCCTTAGCCCAGTGCTGCATGCCCCCCCCCCCCCCTCCTACGCTACGCTAGCGCCTCGGCTGGTATGCGACGTATGCCATGGCACAATAGACTGTTGGCACGTTGATGTTAATTGTTTCGCGATCGAGTCACCAGGTTTCAGTCAAAACAAAACAAAAATCTTATTGGTTTCATTTGGTGAAATTTCGATTGTCTGAAATCAACAGAACTGAGGTATGCCTAAGAGTTAGTTGAAAATGTTATGTGACAAAGATACTGCATTGTACCAAAATGAAAAGCAAATATTGTACCTAACTAAAACATACATATCAAAGCGTTTTATACATTGGGTTTTTAATACTGAAAACTGCTGGTCGCTGACGGATATCAAAACTTTTATTTGCACTTTTATCCTTCTCCATGTTCACCCTTTTCGCGTGTTTTTGCCGTCACGTGTACACACTACAAAACACTTTCCGATCTGTCGGTCGGTGGTAAAGGGCTCAATATTTTCAACTTTCTACATCAACAACCAACGCCAGTTGTGCCAGCCCGGGGCTTTAAACTCCATTTCATTCCTACGTCCCACCTGTATTCCGGGTTTAATCATGGCTATCCGAGTGTAGTCCGATACGAAATCTGTATAATTTGACTGTCCTCTGTACCGCATTTGTCAAGTGTAAAGCACTAATATTGCACAAATTATCAATGTTAATCCATTTGCCTTTTAAATGTATAGCAAACATGTCGGAAAAAAATTCCTATTGAGTAGCGGGTGCGAGAATGTGTAACTGTATTATTAGTGCATCTTAGCTCCGAGATTCGTAACGTGGATTCCGTAATTTCTTTTTTTATTGTGAATGCAACTGCAATGTTTTTTGGTGAATTTTGGCTATACCGTGGCGTAAACCATTGCGTCTAAATTGTAATAATAATAATAATATATATATATATATATATATATATATATATAATATTTCATTTATGGCATTCCTTTCGTTTTTTTTTATAAAGCATATCAGGTTGTGAAATTTCACCACCCAAGTTGTTTAATCTAGAATAAATTACTGGCAGCCCTGGGTTTAATCTTTGGTCACTTCACATTTACGCTATGGTTGTTCACGTGTAAGCAGTTTGTGTTCAGTTGCAAACTGTTTATGATCACGCTGTTTCGTTCGTTATATTTGATACCAAAATTAATAAATAAGTGATTGACCAACTAGACGCTGTCATATATCTATTCCATTTTATTAACTCCATTGCAATACATTACTCATTGGTTTTTGAAGGAATGTAATTTCGTTTTATACTTCCGAAAATATTTTAATATTTAATGCTACCTATCGGTTGATTTGCAAACTACATTTATTTATCACGTATTTCAATATAAACACAAGTGGTCCATGGTAAAGTGAGCACTTTTGGGGCCCTCGTTAATTTTTCCTTTCAGCCATTTTTTATCTTTTCGCCACCTTAAATAAATATTGCCATGCAAGTAATAAACACAGTGTATATATTTTCACCGGACTGAACGTTAACGTGTAAGGCTATGGTAAAAATATATGTATTGACTAATATTACAAAGGAGAGAGGGCTTCAAAAAGTGCTCATTTTACCGTGAACAGTCTATAGTAGTCGTATGCTTACTTATCCTGTCAATCGAAGGTAAATGACAGTTGAGTGGACTAAGAGCTACACGACGTTAGAGCTGGCAGTACGGGGCAGGCGTCCCGACGCACTCTTCATGCCTCTCGCATCAGTTCGGCGACTGACCCAGGGACTGACTCTCCAACATGGTTCTAACGCCGTCCGTAATCACTACCGGAAGTTCCTTCTAGACGCCTACTACAGTCCCCGCCAGACGAGAACAGCAGTCTCCTCACAGCCCGAGTGCGGTTGTGCCAACTTCTTTACATACTACACTCACTTATGTTATGTTACTTCGCGTCAACACCAACCAAACTCCGTTCCAGCCGTCGTTAGGTGGCCGCCTGGTTGAAGGAATTTTGCACGTCTGAGGCCTAAAAGCGTGGTAGCGCTAGGGGCGACCGAGACATGCGCATCAACTCTCTCATCGCCTCTACGCGCAAAGCACTGAACTGGCGCGTAGTCTTGCCGTCGATAACGCGCCTCTACGAGACTTTCAGCGGAGAACCTACCGTTTTATGACGTATTAATAAAAAATAAAGATTTGATGCACGTCCCTATTCCTTTTTTAATGTTTTATATCGGAATTTTCATATCTAAAAATGACCGTGAAACCACCCGTTTGAACCATATACAGAATCACAAAAACATGCTGGAGCTCTGAACAGCGTTCGGCGGCCTACCCAGGCGGCCAATACGCCTTTTCTGACCTACCGAGGTGAATACAGCTTTCCTCTAGCACGTAGCGACAGCAGGCTCGTGTTTTGACAATACACGGTGTCCAAGTTATATTTGAAAAACCACTAAACTGTCGGGATTGTCATGTGTTTTGTCGATAAATCGTGCAAGCTGATCACATCATTGTCTGTTTCCAGTCAAATGTTTCAGAACCTATACTCGTAAGAATGTGCATGCCATCACTTCATAATAACAAGTGTAATCCCTTCCTATTATTTAAAAACTATTTTACACTTACGACTTGTTCCAGTGTCACTTGAGTGACAAGCATGCAATTTATTAATACGTATGAAGAAAGGGACACTCAAGTCAGTTGAAGTGGGGGGGGGGGGTGTCAGTCAATGAGTTTGTTTGATATCGGTGTTTGTAGTTAATCTGAAGCAAGAATCCACGTTACGATCGTTGTTGATGGCACTGCTGTTTGCTGTATTCAACCACGAGTAACTTGGTTAAAATAGTTCCCTCCTACAAGCTCAGGAAACTGTTTTTCAATAACTATTTAAGATTAAAAGCAATTACAGTAACCAAAGGTAACTGGTAAATAGTGAAGTCGGGATGTAATTTAGTCGCTCATTTTGAGGTTCGGCTATAAATAAACAACCGCACGTGGAAACTTCCACAATTTTCCCGCAAATCTGCAACTGTTCTCCTTGATGGCTTTGTCAATTCACATAAAACAGTATTTTTCTTACGCACCACAAAACTAAAACAGACCTACCTTTAGTCCTAGGACAGCAAAATAAAATTAAAATATATATCCAACAAGGATAGATTATTCTGCTAACGCCTTACGGCAGTAAACTTTTTTTCTAAATTTACATCATACATATTCACATTTCTTATATAGTCATTTACAAATGAAACAATATATCATGAACATAAAATAAATCGTAATTACTTTCACAATGCCGGAATTTTACTTGTAGTTACAAGGTGTTAAATTGGGTACTTTCCAAAAGTGGCATAAATTATTTACTCGCTGCCTTGTTCGTGTTAAAAATACTCGAGTCTTAATTTGAAACAAAATAACGTCGCTGAATGCGCGCATTATCCTAACTCGTTTACTGTCTGTACTCTTCACCATGTGACTACATAGAGGAGGTCATAATACTGCAACTGTTTTCTGTAAATCCCAATTATTTCTTCCCCGAAACTAAAAAGAAAGAAACTACTCAATCCCACTGCTGCACAACAGGCGATATGTCGCTGCTTATCGCATGCACACAGCCCAGTACCTGACATGTATGCTTCCGCACGTGAACCAAGCTCTCTACATCTCAGAGGAACTAGTAATAAAATACTGTTTCCTTTACAGCACTGAAAGTTACATTTCGACTTCCTACTATATTGGTAAATAGCAAAAAATACGTAGCTTCAAAATACGAAGTAAATAGAAATGGGTATATGTCATTCCCCACACTGTTCAGCTTAGATGACGAACAGTTTTGCCAAAATGTTGGGAATGCCTAAACGTAACCTAACGGTAATTGTCACTATATTGCGATGACTGTCTAGTAGCCTACCCTACCAACGAAAGCCATTTTAATAAAGCCAACGTTCACCTGTGCATTATCGCTTACTGTAAAATACTGTCAATTTCTCTCTTAAAGTTAGTGGGCTAAACCAGGTTCGTTAAGGGATGGAGGTCTTAATTAAATAAAAGAATTCATTATAATTTCCTAATTTTATTTACAAAAACTACAAACACAATTCTCTTGACTCACAATAAATTGATATCACTTGCTGCTTACAATTAATGACTTCAATAAAAAAAAATTACAATTACCTCTAAGGAATTAACACAATTAAATTACTATAAATCAGTTGTAGTAGAAGTGTATCAAAACCTATTCAATTATAACTTATATGTACATATTTGACAGTTCCAATATTTGCAATAAATTCCGTATTACATGTTCATTCAGTTAGTTTAGTCCATTTCCCGCCAGTCCGCAATATTCTTGAGTTCTCCGAGCGTACTCTCGCGCAGTAGCCTTCACTCGTCTGATATCACGCCCTCTGGTTCATTCTCACCACGAACACCTCGTCGCAATCTCCAGTCAACCGTACCTCACTTCGCTTCCGTACTCGGCCAGATGGCCTCTGCCAGACGCCAGACTGCTGGCCCAGAAACTTATCTACATTTCGCACTGCGCCGAATGTCCTTCATTGCCAGAATATTCTTGTCCATCCTCTACACTTGTCGGCTTCTTTAGTAGGGGGAGGAGAAAGGCTATCGATCATTCTCCAGCTACCCCCCTGGGGGAGAGTGAGGGCGAGCGCTTCTGTCTGGGTAGGGAGGGAGGGACGAGATGTGTCGCCACCCCCCCCCCCCCTTCCCAAGAGCCGGACCGCGTCGTAAGGAACTCGCTGCATGTGCGAGCTGCAGCGTGTAACAACACGATGCAACAATGAAATCAACTACATTTGCCAAATAATTCTAAAAGCCCACGTTGAGACTTCAACTACCACATTTGTGTTTCAATAAACAACTTTATGAATGGGCAACAAAACATGAGCTATTATTTCTGTCCTTAACAATATTTATATAAAATTGTATTAGTTTTTTTTTTTAACCAGAAAATATACAACTGCTTCACAAATAGGGAGGGCCAAAAGTGTGGCGAAACGCTCGCTTCTTGGCCAGTGCATTGCGCGAACCTGTGGCACAGAATTATGCCCAGCAGAGTAGTGAGTACCAGCTGCTCAGGCGCACTGGAGAGAAACTGACCATCCGGGGTTTTAACCAGCCGAGTGGACAGTGTGCGTCGGAACCAGACCCGATGGCGGTCGTGTTCGCCGATAGAGCGGTTATGTATCGATACACGTAATGTTCAGTGCAGTGAACTGGAGAGTTTATTGAATGAGTAATGAGTGGGCGCTATCTTTTGTGCGAGTCGTCATTTCGTGTGATCAAACCCCTTGTCGCATCAACTCCTTTGTCATTTCAAGCTTTATATACAGTGTGTTGCCAAAGGGTGATTCCAAAGGCCGCCAGCCGTGTAACTTTTTGTCAGACTTCCCTTCGCTTTTATTACAGAGTTAAGGCGGAGAGATCTTGTCCCGATCGGATTTTTCTTACACATCTTCGTAATCAAACTTTATGACCAGACATTAACAAGTCGAAGCATAACGTGGCACAGAAAACTATTTAACAGCATTGCGTAAGTTTGTACGTTTTCAATTACATCAGAATTTCCCCCTGTAGGACAAACATTACTAAATAATAAGAAACTTTGATTGCGGTGAGGTTATAAATGTGAAATGATTAACAGAGGAAAAGAAATAGAATTTAGAAAAACTGTGCTTTGACAAGGTTGGTATTTTTTGTTTTCAGTACTGATTCTAGAATTTAATTTGTTGAGGAACGTACCTACGTGAATCCAAGATGTCTGGAAGTCATTCCTTATTAAGGGCACTGCCTACCGACTGGTAAATGCGAAATTAAAATAGGAAATCCCATCTTAAGAAAATCTCGCCTGAATGCGCTATGTTTAAAAACAAGTGTTTTAGTTTTAAACAAAATGTATTCTTCACGAATTTTCAGGAGATCACCAGGAGCGCATATTTTCCAACATAGATAAGGAGTGCGACTTTGTGTAAAACATACATTTTCAAACACTTCCTTGCAATGCACGTGTTATGCAGACATCTCCGTTGTAGGGAACTTCTAATAAATTAGTGAGGAATACTTTTGCTTCAAACGCTTATTTTTAAAATTAACGCACTGAGGCAAAACTTCATTAACACGGGATATCCTTTTTAAAATTTGCAGCGCTGCCAGCCGGTAGGCAGTAAGAGCCCTTAACCCTTCAGTATAGGCTTTCCACTTGGTTCTAGTACACAAATAGGGAAATTTTTTCACTTTCTTTCTATATAACATGGCGAATAGTTTTGTTTCTTCTTGTTGGCCGAATAGGTTTAACACGTTAACGACATTTCAACTTATTCCTACCACTAAGGAGCGTAGTGAGGCATGAGAGTTTGGAGGGTGTTCCCAGTGTTCCCAGGGTTGCCATCAATTTATATTAAAATTACAAATAAGCCTTTATTGTGACAAAAATAAGTTATTGCTGCTGTAATAGTGCATTTTCTTACACTACGAACTAATTTTTCTACTAATATGCGTCTTAATTAACCCTCGCTTCACCTATTAGGCATAAATTCTTCGTTTCCGTGTCAATTCCAGTTTCAGAGGTATTACTGGAAATGTTTGATTATAGAAAAAGTACTAGTTATTTAATGCATTCGTATCTAATTTTTACTGTGTGTTATTTGCTGCTTCCAAAAAGGAAGAAACTTATTTTATGAAAAATAAACACGTTCCTGACTTTTACAACTAGTAGGTAACACACAATTAAAATTAAGGACAAATATATTATACAACTCTTAAAATGTAAATTTCCTATAATCTTACATTGTCAGTAATTACTCTGAATCCGAAATTATGACACAAAACTGAGAATTTCTGCCAAAGGGATGAGGAAGAGCCTTAATGCCAGTTTAAACTCGATCCCTTCCCTCCGATCGCAGCAAACCCCTCTTTGGGAAATTTATGGCTACGCCACTGCTTATGCTAGGGTTAAAACCGGGGTTTTGGGCGGGCCAGTTGGCAACGGTTAAGACTATGAAAGCCAGGCTATATAACCTCTATGTAAACAAGCGTATCACTGGCCTCTATTACTTCGCAAGTCGTTGACATGCCTGGCTGATGATTGGTTCACACAGCATGCGCCTCATAATACGCCCGTCCCGATTAAACCCCTGTCGCCGCACTCTCAAATATTCCCGTCAAACCGCTTCCAATAAGTTTGGTCACATTAAGATGGGCAGTTGCGACGTCACCATAACGTCATAAACCGCCGCCATTTTTGCTTGGAAAAGCTGGATGGCTTCAGTTCGCAACTTTTGAAGATTGCACCAGTTATAAAATTTATTTCGCGTTTGACGGGCTCAGCCAATTATTAGAATCGTGCACCTGGAAACGAAATAGGTTACGACGATAATTTATATAGAGGCTATACGACATGAATGCTATTTTAAGTGAATGTCGCACGCAAAATTAAAAACTCTGAGTAGGAGCCCTTAAATGCCATTGCGTAGGAAACATATTTGATGAACAAAATAATTTCTAAATAATATTTCACATTAAATCCTTCCAGTAAAAAATGTTTACTATGAGACACATTTTCAAACAAGTTCATAATTATTTGATAAAATTTGTCGGAAGAAAAAATTTTGATGGCAGTAATTTATCTTCTAATTTTATTCTCAAATATATTTTAAGGCTAAATTTTTAAATTTTTACGACAATTTACGCAGTTTATCGAGCTCACCGAAGCAACCAGTATTTCCAAGACGTTTCTTTCCATTCGATAACGACATCGCCCTACAATCATGCCTCATTTGAACGCACAAAGCTTCTCCGTTCAATCGTTGTGACAACATGTGTACTGTGTATGATGTGGTTTTTAATGTTCAAAAGATTGTCTCTTCGTTTACACATAAGCGTTGTATTAATCAAATTTACCGGGCATAATTGTGCGTTCTTTGTCCTTTGGCCTTATCGTGTTGTCAGTAAAAACAGAGTATTCGACGTAATCATCAAGATTCACTAAGCAACAAGAAAAAAATGTCAAATGCCAGGCAATCCTCGTATAGAGAACAAAAACTTTCAAGTTTCTTCGATTAGCTACCAACCACTTATGTAAATAGGATATGATACCGCTTCTAAAAATTTATCCGTGGAAAAATATGACAACCGATTAGCTAGCACCAAAAGTCACACACAAACCAGAGATTGATTGAAAGTTCTAAATTTAACATACTTGGACCTATTCTGGAGCGTTTGATGTTCGGAAACAAGCGTGCGATACGGGCGACATTAACACACTCGCCTTGTGCCTTATCACTCCAACGCGCAAGGCGCTGAACTGGTGTGCATGCAATGTTTCCGTCATCCTCGTAGTTATTTAGTCATAATATAAACTAAATTCATTAATATAAAAACCTAAGCGTATTACCCCACGTATGTGTAATAATCCTTGAAAATCGCTAACCTATCCGTTTCCTTTAGTACCTAATGTTCACTTGGGAGTAGTTTCTAGATTCACTTCTTTAATCGAAATGTAATCATTAATTAAAGTAACGACTACCAATCTAGATAGTAGCTAGGGTGTGAATAATAATTACATTAGAAACAAAATTGATAAATTTTCCTCTTGAGCCCTCACTAACAATACATTACGCAATATTATAATAAGCAATAACAAATTTTGTATAATGATGTCCGACCCACAAAGTCAATAATAATACAGATACACAAAAGAACAAAAAAAAATGGAAGAAGAGCACTTACACTATAAAACACCTACACAAACAACATGAAACTGACAACAAAACAACACAAACAAACGTACGACGGACACCTCACAAGAAAACAACAATCGTCGGCCCCTCTGTTTCTGGAGAGGATGGAGGGTGAGGGTTCAAGGGTGGAGCAAGCGGAATTTTAACTTTTGACATTTTAGAAATATAACGTAACCTTTTCTTTGAGTATAACAAAAATAATTTTAGCTTATATAATTTTTAATTAACTTTATTTTAAATGCTTTATAACGCGACCAATTTTATGTTTAAACCATTTTCTAAATTTATTTTAAATCCATGTAACTACGACCAGTTATGGCCTTCAGCTGGGTACTGGTGCCCTTTTAATATACTCTGCTCTGACCTGCAACTATGGGATTTCAAGCAGTGGCCCTATAGTATTATTGCTGAAGAGTTTGAAGCGCAGTTCAGTGTAGGCCCCTGAAATAGTTTCGCGTATTTCATACCAGTTTTACAGATTTTAACTACTATATGTTAGAGGAGACTGAAATTGCACTTATGTGCTTGAGTACAGACAGTATGATCCGCCCCTTGCCTGAAGTGTGTTTTCTTTTCCAATGTGGGTATAGGGGGCCGCGGTGGGGAAGTGGTCAGACTACTAGGCTCCCACCTAGGCGAACCGGGTTCGATTCACTGCGGGGTCGCTCCATAATTCTCGCATGTGGAATCGTGCCAGACGATACCGCTGGTCGGCAGGTTTTCTGGGAGATCTCCCGCTTCCTCTGCACTTGCATTCCGGCGCTGCTCCATTACTCAACTCGCTTCACCCTATCGGCTCTCGATACCTCTATGTTAAGAACATAAATCTCTTCACTCCACACGTTCAGTAGTTCCATAAATAAAAGGCAGATTTTAAAACACACTGAAACGTAATAAAAATGACATATACTGTAGGTAGGTGGCGTACTCAATCATAGACTGCGGTCTAACATCCAAATATTTCGCTGTTTCGGGTGAAAAATGTACCACGTAGGTTTGTCCACAACAGCAGACACATACAGAATGTGGATGGAGAGTTTGAAACACACGCATGATATTTAGCCAGCCGAGCTGTTTGTAGGGTGGAGAGGACTAACGCAACACCCTTCCATCCACCCCGGCCATTCAACAAACCCTTTTCCCGAATAGTAACCGCAGGAAGTTCATCAAGCAGTTTTCATTTCCTGACCGGCGGCAGCTAATTGGACGTATCTGTCACCGGGCGGCGCGGTCTGAAATATTGATGACCGGCCAATGCAAACGAGAGGTACATCTGCACGTAGCTCCAACCAGGCCTGCGTTGCGAGGTGTCGCCTGGGAAGAGAAGTAATGAGCTGTGCAAACACATCATCAATGGTAGCGACCTCTCTACCGTGAGGCTCTGGCTTCTAACTACGGGAACGTCATAGTTCTCTACAGATTTTAACACCACGCTGATGTGTTAAAAGCATGCAACAGTGGATATTGATAAACCCCAGCGATTACGACACTATTAAACACTTGTCTCAGAAAGGCTTTGAAACTACAGAAACTAATTTATTTACCTCTTAATGAGAGCGCTCAACACAAAAAAAATTATTTTTGTGCCAAATACTGTTTAAATCTTAGATATTATCAGTAACTACATATTCCTCAGTAATTTTTTTGTGTGTTTTTTTGTAGAATGACATTTCAAAGTCGAAATTGTACTGTTTTATAATACAAAAATAAAACAAACCAAACAATTAGCAGGACATTCGACAAGGGCAGCTGAAAGGCGTTCTCCTAAATTCATTTTAAGGTATCCACCGAAACACTCTTAGGAAACTGTTGGAATGGCGATTGGTAACTGGCATTCTTTAAATTTTCGATGTTAAATAAAATAAATAACGGCGATTATTCCGAGCTCAATTTAAAAATAATATTTTCCTCGTTCACAGGAACACTTAATAATGCAGCACTGTTAGCATTTCCAAGCTCCAATGCAGTTGTGTGGAAGCCGAAAATGAAGGGCTGGAGTGGAGCCAGCTACTTGCGGCCAAGGAGGGTGTGAGAAATCCCCCCCCCCCCCTTCTCAGACCATCCTTGGAGAGCAAGACCCTGGGAAGGCAACTTTCGTACAGGAACCGCAGTGGCAGCGCAGACTCGAGCACCATTACAGCGATGCATACTGGTAGTGTAAACAGCTCTAGCATTCTGATCCACCCCGCAGACACTACACCACACAGCCTTCACAAGTTTGCTACGTTCATCTTATCGAAGACGAGGGGAAAGGGAAAGGAGGGAACATTAACCCCCCATTCCCCTGAACTAAAAACTCAATAGCAACACAGAAAATCCTGTAAATGTTTTAAAACCTAGGTGAAATAATAACATAAATGTTTGAAATATTGATTTTATTTTACTAATGTGTATCGTTTCCTGAAATTATGAGTGTGCTTGCTTCCATACGATGATTCGGAAGTCTTGGACTCACATCTGCACAATGGGTAGTCTAGATCCGCTCCTGATCACTAGCACAGACTTTTCAGAATCTTAAATCAAGAGCAACTTCCGCGGTGAGGTGTCGCCTGTGCATGGGACGCGAGTTCAACAAGTCAGTTGTGTAGACGCACATTCGCGCACACAAATTCGGCAAGATGGCGTCCTGTTACAGCCGGAGAACTGGCCCGCAGTTCTGCGTCAAAATTATTAATACGTCACGGTTCAGAGTCACGGTAACTTACGTAAGTCTCCAAGTAACTATTAAGGTTTTCCATTCATAGCTACAAAGCAGTGCGAAGTTGAAGAAAAGTCAACCACGAGTCCTGAGACATGCCAAAACGATCTTTAATAGAAGACAGTGGGCACAACTCCAATGAGGTGTGAATATTCGGAACGTTTTTACACAAAATGTTAATTTACTAATACTTCACAAATACAAATAAAACCACTGCACTAAAATTACTAACGACGTGCAATATTCCGGATTAAAAGGAGGGGGGGGGGGGGCGTGTGAACTCGCCGGTAAACTATCCGAGAGTCGAACGAAAGTTCATCTTACGTTTAATTTGGATATGCAGTAATTCGTTTGCGAATCCCACATCACGGTTTCAGGGGAGGATCCAAGGAAAGAGAACGGATCTAAGGTCCCTCCCACCTTTCCTAATCTGGAATGAATTTTAGATTTTCGGGACGTATGAAGTTATGTTTTTTTGCTAGTTTATGTTTTCGTATTTTTAAGTTGCTCTCCTGTCGTGGATGATGACCACGTATTTTATGGAAATGTTAACTTTAAACATGTCTTACGTAATCCCATATTACATATTTGATGTAATGCATCGGTGTAAACATTTGATGTATTTACAAGAATTATTTGGTAAATCTCTAAAACTAACTACAAGAACACCGGAAAATATTCTCGTTTTCGTGAAATACGTTCCTACCGTACAATAATAACTCTTGACCGGAGTGCCTCGAGCGCCCCCCCCCCCCCCTCTCTTTCCCACTCTCTTTCGACTTGCTATTGGATCCGGCGCTAGCCGACTAAATATAGTTTCTGCTAAGTTAAGAAAACATACCCTGTCGACATAATCGATACGTAAACACGTTGGAAGCTTTCCACGATTGATATAAGCGACTTAGAACTGACATATTGCCGAACTCCCAAGTATCCCGAACCACCATAGGCGCGCGCGTTGTTTGCTCCGGCATTTCAAGGTACAAAATATCCTTCCAAAAAATGTTTGCATAGCACTTACAAAACATTTTTTCAGTTACTGGTGAGTACCCATTAGCACGCCACTGGAATAGATGGCGATTTCATGGCGATCCAGAAAATGAAGATTAGTGACGGAAACACTCTAATTAAATACCTACCCCCCCCCCCCCCCCCACCATTCCCTTGAGAAGAGACCTCTGCTCCGACCAAATCCAACAGATTCCCGGCGGGGTCGCTCCCGGATTTCGCCACGTAAGAATCGTACCGGGTGATGCCACTAGTCGGTGGGTTTACTCGGAGATCTCCCGTTTCTACGCCATTTCATTCCGGCGAAGCTCTGTACCCGCCTCGCCACGCCCCCATACTCTGAAGACCTCTTTGTTAAGAACCGCCCAAACTTCACCCCCCTTGCCCATTCCCGCGTATGAAACACAGCTCGAGGCTAAAAACGTACAACAAAAGTGAAGGAGACGCAAACCACATCACACAAACCTACCTGGGCGCAGAGGGAAAGAAAGAGAGAGAGGAGGAGTGGGGGAAGCCGCCGTCCTTGAAAATCTAAGACAGGTTATTCAGTTCTTAAGGCTTTTTGTCGTGGTTTAAACAGCGCGCACAGAAAGAGAGAAGCGACGAGTGTGTTGGCAGTTCAAAAGGTAGCACCAGTAGAGCGGGAGGAAGGCTCGGGAGCCACGCGACCGGAAACTCCCGAAGACACGGCCGGAAACACACGAAGTCTACCGACGCGCAGGTCAACGTACCTCCGAAGGACCTTTGTAACGATGCGCTGTACTCTCTTCTCCGCCTACAGAAATAACCACTGGCGCTACCGTTACTGTTCCAGCGTACAAATAAAACCACATTATTGCTCCCAGTGTCAGCGTATGTATGAATATGTGCCTACATGCGCGCGCGGGTGTGCGTGTATGTATTCAAAATGTTCGAAACTCAGTGCCTAAACTCCAGACATAGTTTCTTTGGACCAACTGTAATATAAAATCCCTACACACTTACATATGTTACAGTATTTTTATATAATATAATTGTATTCAAAGTTGTGGCGTACATCGCCTGGAGGACACGGCGGTGTGATAATGTGTGTAGGACAAGTTGCGTAAGAAGCAAGTGCGCGACTCTGTGTATGTAACAATTTTTATGTCGCGCGGCTACGTCCTGTATATCTTGCCCTCCATGCATGTCTTGTTCATGAGGTGGTGTACGCCGTAACTTTGAACACAATAATTGGATATAAAAATACGTACCGGATATAAATGTCTAAAGCTTTTGTGATACCATTGGTCCAAAAAACGATGTCGAATTTGGGTATTGAGTTTCCGAACCCCCTGTATACGCGCATTTGCACACGCACGCTTGTTTATGAACATGGACTGACATACATAAGAGAAGTTATAATCCATTCACGGTTACTTCACACATTTCTGAAGCCCTGCTCAAGTTCTACTTCCACGATATTCCTCCGCCTCGTACAAACTAAGTTTGGAAAATTACACCAAAGAACAACGCACCAAATTAGTGCGCGCTCAATTGTAACTGTATTTTGTATAAGAACTATGTCTTACTAGCGGCTACCAACACACACGATTCACCACTGTTCTTGTTCAAATCTTATGTGAAAGTTTGTATGTCTGTTACTCGATCACGTCATAACGGCTCAACCGATATGGATGAAATTTGGTGCAGGGGTAGATCTCAAATTCTGGATTAGCACATAGGGTACTTTTCATCCCGGAAAAACGAACAGTTTCGTAGGGAATATATAAAATATGCCACCAACCATTTCAGTAGGCGCTGGAGATAAGAGCACTGGGTCATTATACTTGAGATTTGAATTATGCACGCGAATGGAGCCGTGGGTAACAGCTTGTTATTTATAAATTAAGCGTAATTTATAAATATCTATTAATAAAATTTCAATTTAACAGAAAAAACTTTTATGAACACTAGTATAAAACGCTTGTGATATACGGCGTATATTGTAAATAACTATAAACGTCATACATGGGGAGATTTTTCAAACGTTTGATTCAAAAAGGGTGAGAAAAAACTGCGAATAGACTACATTAATATATTTTACTAATTGCACTCGCAAAAAACAAAAAGAAATACAGTTTCAGTTCCATGTTCAACGGGTTTTACGGCAAAGCTGAAGACTGTACGACATCCACGGTTGCTACTGGTCCATAAATAATTATGTTAACGCCAGCGTGTTCATAAAATAAGGCCAGGGGTTGAGTGTGAAAACACACGAAACAAACTTTAATTGTAAACATTTATCGCATTTTGGAAATGCATGAACGTGGATCGCTAAGAAACCACGAGTCGCACACTGGCCTTCCACAAGTTCCGTCGTGTGAGGAGAAGAAAATATCTGGAAGGGTGAGAGGAATGTCTGTTCCTTTGTAAGGGTCTTTCCAACAAAGGGAATCCCACTCGGTGAAAGTCATAGTCGTTGCACCGTGAACGATGACGTCGCAGGTCGCGTGAGGTGGGAAAAAAAAACTGCCACTGCAGAGGACAAACAGGTATAGACCATTCACGGTAAAGTGAGCACTTTTGAAGGCCCTCTAATTTGGAATAATTGTCAAAAAATGTACTTTATTTTAGTCTTAGACACGTTAACTTCCAAGTGCGATGGAATATACACACTGTGTATATTACTTATGTGGCGATATTTAATTTAAAAAGGAGATGAAATGATAAAAAATGGCAGAAAGGAAAAAGTAACTAGGGCCTAGAAAGTGCTAATTTTTTCGTGAACAGCCTATATTTGTGATACGCCGTTGAATGGTTACCTTTCCTCAACAATACGGAGGAAGGACTGAGATAATTTATTTTGTACGTTATCTCAATGCAGAGGGTATCGAGATGCTGAAAAGGACAACGATTATCTCACATTATACGAAAGTCAATCTATTGAAAGCAATGCCACATACACTACCGGAATATGTGATTTACCGTATGCACCTTACCATTTTGTAGAGCTAAATATTTTACAGCTTACTTCTTAACTCAATACTACAGTTTCTTTAAAAATATTATAAACTATATATTTTTTCCCCCATGTAAAACGGACGTGAAACCTTATGCAACTACACCGGCTAAATATTCGACATTTTTGCCCGTAGTTGTATGGACGATAAGAGTGCAGAATAATGAGTGATGCAACTCGCATTTTGGCACTGTACTTTCGGTGCCATTTCCGAACAGGGTTATTTTTAAGCCAGATTGAAAATGCTCAAAATTATTTTCAACCTGGGGAATCAATGCATGTTTTATGCAAGGATACTGATCTGAACGAAGTATTTTGCACTCTAAGAATATCTTTCAGTTTTCGAAGTGCCTCCTCCACCAATATTTTGCAAGAACGTATTATTTTACTAATGAAGTAGTACAAACCATTTCCACTACTTAAGTATGATAATGATGCACCTAGTCTGATGTATTTGCAGCAGCGAAATGTTGCGGACTGGAGCAGACATCTCAGCGCCTAGGGTAAGGGGTTTGGCATGGAAAAAAATGTTCTCGCAGGAGGTCATAACTAAAGGAAACCATATCCGCAAGTTAGCGTGAGTTACAGCGAGTCGCAGGGCGGGACAAAAGGTCCAGAAAAAGGAAAGCGGGAGAAGGGAATGTGAAAAAGGGACGCGCTCTGACAATGGACTACTCATCACTCGCCTTTTGTGCATGTTTTCAGCGTATCACAAAAGCCAGCTGACGAGCAAAGGGCAAAGGCCAGAGGAAGGCAGATGCGACTGCGTGGGAGATTTGAGGTTCTAGTCACATCGCAAAGTTTTTTTAGTTTTTTTTTTTTAGTACGACCATAAAAATTTACCCTTTTTGACTGGGGAAAAATTGTCACACTGCAGAGGCGTCCCTTGGTAAACGAGATATCCAGATACGAGGCCTAGTTACGGGCGGGCGGAATGAGTATTAACGCAGTTCCTTATAAAAACTAAACTGGTATGCAAATGCGACTTGACTGCCGCCAAACACGATGCGAGTCGCAGGAGGAAGGGACTTGCAGTTTGGACCGTTCATATTTTAATTGCAATCCTCCTCGCTACAGATTTGAGGAAAACCTTGCAACAGCTATGAGAATGCGGCTGCAACAGCATCGTTCGTCGCTGATCCGTGTTTCGCTTAGGTTCGGGGGTACGGCAAATTATTTACTACTCGCGGTCTTTTTATATAACCGAGTGATTTAAGGGATTCATGAGTAGTTTTAACCACCACACTACCGCGGCCCCATATAACAGACAAGGTATCGAGAGGAGTCGCTATTTCCCTGTGCAGTATCTTTAAAATACTCGCATTCCTAAGATTGTTAACCGTTCTCATTTCAGGGCAACAAGAAACTTGCCTTTCTTCTTTCGCCACCACGCACGCATGCGCGTGTGGACGGGAGTGAAGACTGCGCTTTCCGTTTCCCCGTGAACGTTCGCACCCTTCAGCGGAAATAGCTCGTATAGGTTGTTCACGGTGAAATGAGCACTTCTGAAAGCCCTGCTTAAGATCTACTTGTATTCGCATTGTGCATTCTTCCACATTATGTAAGTTTAACATTGCCATGGGCCTCGTCACTTTACTCATGCGTCGGTCAAATGAAACAGTGAAATTATTAGAAAAATGACAATTTATAAATCTGCTAATTTTCACACATTCAGGCGTTTAAAAAAACCCGAAAGATAATATCAAAAGGATTGCAAATTGTTTCCGAACACTTTGTATTCTACTTAGACATATGGAACTACTTTCTATCCATCGTTACCAACTTTAACGGACGCATGTCACTCAGTGCGCCCGTCAAAATATATGCAGGCAGGGGCAGTGAAATTATTCTAAGGTTATTTTTTTAAGTGCTCACTGTATCGTGAACAGCTTTTATCAAACCGTACACTCAAGTAGTGCGTGAAAAACAATTTTAATATTTTACGATTGTAAAAAAGGCATTAGTTTCTATACAATTATCATTTTAACTCAACGCCTAGAGTGTATCAGAGTTGGTGACGGATGGCGGTCTTCATCAAAATCAAATTACTAGTTTACTTCTCTAAATTTTATATAACGATATAAAAACGTTCAAACCCGTTATTTATAAAATACAATTGCCTATCTCAACACATTATTCCTACCAGTGAGCGTAAATTTTATGCCAATCACAGACTTTTTACTTTCCGTGGCCAACCAAATATCAGTCACGCGTTATCACCCCCGCCCCCACAGGCCTTTCTGGATCATGCGGGGGCATAAGCTGGTCCTTTACATTTCCATAGCGTTATCTACCTTGCGACTTGTCCACCCTTTGTCTTACTATGTTTGTACTAGCTACCATGACTTGAGCTACAATAATTAGTAATTCGTTATATATGCGAATGAAACTTGTCATACATTTACATCATTACACTCACACATCAAGTCCTACTTCTTACGGTCCAGCTCATAGGCACTCTCTGGTCTTTGCGCCGTCGGCCCACCTTCCCGATGGTGGCACATACCCGGCACTAACTGTCGTCCAAGGTCGCCGGCACAGAGCCATGCTCTCACTTATATAACCCAGACGATGTGGCCGAGAAGGTTTTCAGCACCTTGCGTCGTACCACGTGGGGTCACGACCATAAAACTCGCGCAATGGCCAAAAAAAAAAGTATCCCCCCCCCCCCCAATCCGACGAAGATGGGATTGACGCCGGTACCATTAACTTTATCGCGGCACGTAGAGTAACTCTGCTTCGGGTACCGGTAATGCCATATCCTATACTAGGCCCGTCCTAGGAGGAAAGGCATTGATGTGAACCAGAAGCGCATTACAGTATTTACACTCGCAGTAAGACGTTAAGGGTGACCTTCCCCTTACACCAACATAAATAGCGCAATCTTCGCATCATAGCTAAAGATTCTGTAAGACACAAACGTCAAGGTCAAGTAACCATTACAAGTTATGATGATGAAGTCCTTTTTATAAAATTAACTTTGTCTTATTCACTTTTGTTGGTTAAGCGCATGTATAAAATTCTAATATCGAGCAAATACAAGAAAGTTCCACAGTTCTGCTTAAATCTGAAATGGTTTGTTCTGCCTTGTTTTGCAACTAAGTAGGATCTCATTTGGGAATAAAAGAACTGAACTCGGAAACGCGGAATGGGAAAAAGAAGAATATTAAATTCCTGGAGCGAGTCCAACGTGTGCTACATTTATCGCTTGTCAACCCTCCCCCTTAGTTCGGCGACCATTTTTTGTGCCTCAAAACTACTGACTGTCGAATACAGTGACATCTGAGTATACCGTCAACCAATCATCGCAATATTTTTTTCATCGCTGCATCTTGCCGAAAAGAGTTTCGAACCCGGAAGCGCTCATAATTCTATTCCACATACACGGGCAACCGGCAATTTTCCGTTTAGCCAGTGAGGGTTGAGCTGTTTAATGGGGCACCGGGTCACACTACAACGCCATGCATCCACGAGGAATCTCAGCGTCTTCCACAATCTCATACATTTTCAAAGGGGGAGGGGGTGGAACATGCAGTATATCAGCTATAACTGCTGGTTAACCATGGCCGCACATCTCACATTACATTATACGTTGTTGGACGTATATTGCTAAACGCTTCCCCGGCTTACACAGCCTGTAAACACATTATAGCTTTTGGGTGAAAAATACAATGACTGTCAATCTGTACGTTCAACTCAAGTCATTTTATACCCAAGTGACCGACATTGACTCTGTGCTTAGCCAATATCTTTCCACATGTCACCCAACTAGGTGGCGTATAGGAGAGGACCTGGGTTCGATTCCCGGTCCAACCATTCGTATTTCGGTTTTTCATAGTTTTCCGTAATCACTCCGGGCGAATTCTCGGATGATTCCTCACCTGTTCCTGCTTCTGGACGGATGGTTCAGTCCCTTAGCACCACATATCATCTGGCACGCTCGATCCCACGACATTTGGGAAAAGCTGACGATTTTTTTAAAGAGGGATTTTATATGCTGAGTGGCATCCCCCCTTCCCCAACCACATTCCCTGTTTCCACCATTGGTTTACAATCATCTCGTACTCTCAACAAAAATTCTCCAGGCCGGCCACGAATGACACGGGTACAGAGACAGTGGTGGTGTAGTGGTTAGACTACTCGCCTCCCACAAAGGCGAACCGGGCTCGATTCCCAGCGGGGTCACCCCCAAATCTTTCGCACGCGGGTATCGTGCCGGACAATGCCGCTGGTTCGGCGGGTTTTCTGCCGGGATCGCCCGTTTCTGCCGCCCTTGCATTCCGGTACTGTTCCATATCTACCTCGCTTCACCCTCATCGGCTCTCAAGCCCTCGATGTTAAGAGATCAGCCCAAATTGGCGACTGATTTGTACAAAAAACAGCAGGCGCTACAATTGGATGCCAGCTTTCTTACGAGATTCTCAATGCCTTGTCATAATACGCCGCGACTACTAAATAAGCCCCCCCCCCCCCCCCACCCAACATCGAGTATCCGCATGGCCCATTCCCAAAGCACCACGCAACCAAATCGGCGACTGAGGTCCGGCAGTTTTCGCCTTCTATTTGCTCGCCTATTACGCGCCTCGACTTCATTAAACCCTCGGCGAGGAAAGGACATGGGGGGGGGGGGCACGTCCTACGCACCCCCCCCCCCCTCGCAAGGACAAACTCTGTTCGATCCCTCCCTCTTCACGAACAAGAGGCGACTTCTTTCAACTTGACGTGGAGAATTGACTTCGTTTCACGGAGGAGAGGACGGGTAGGAGGCAGCGAAGGGCGCGACACAAAGAAAACACGGGCCTTATGGAATAGAGAAGAAAACTGGAGGAGGACAAGGTGGCAAGGAAGAGGGACCGCGCGGTACAGACGCAGGCCGGGACGACAAAGAGCAACAAGGGAGGACAAGAACGAGAACATTCACAAGAATGAAGGGGGGAGCGCGAGGCAATGCTACGTATGAACTAAGGAAGGAGGGGAAAATGCACGCAAGAAACTTACATTTCTGAAGTGGGGAATGATAAAATAGCAAAAGATAGGTACAGCAACTACATACACAGGATCGGCGAAAGTTCCGAATTTGTCAAAAGGGCAGAGAGCGCGAAACGGATTTAAAAGAGCCATTCGAAGACAAAAAATCCAATACCGCGGAGTCGCAAAAATTTTTCTTCTGGACTCGCAGAAAACTTGTATTATGTTTATTTTACAATTTGTTTTACGCTTCTTGAAAACACATAATTTGTTTCTCATTAAATTGGTAAAAGACTCGGAAAAGCTTTATTGAAAAGAGTGTGGATGTTCATAGTTCCAAAATCATTTTTGTGAAATATCCTCGGATTCGAATGGAAACCTGGCAACACAGTCTTCATTCTGCGTATTTCAGTGCTTTTTTTCTTTAACTTGGAATCTCTTTCCCCGATAAATACTGTGGGGGGGGGGGGGGGGCGCGGCTGCGGCCCGTTTTCCCACCGGCCAATCACCAATCGACAGCAAAATCAGCAGTCGTCGGTCACTCCCATCCGACAGTCCACCCTTGGATGAAACAGAACTCAAATGGTTTGGGTTGGAGAGAGAGGGAGAGAGACAGAGAGAACGAGAGGGAGAGAGTTGTGTGCCTGTGATTGACGTCTCGTACTAGGCGTTTTGAGCGCATTATTTTCGCATAAATACGTGCAAAAATTACAATTCTACTGCAATAAAAATGTGCAAATAATGAAAACTAGTTTACGTATAGAAACGATATAATTCACACTGATACAGGTTTATGATGGTCTCAAATGAAAAAAAGAACTAAGATTTCAAGAGTTTATTTTGGTACTTTTCAGCTAACGGTATCCATTTCTTCCAGTTTCCTTCACACATATTCGGCTTTCTTCTAGTTACATGTGCTCAAAACCCAGAACTATTGACCAACAGATGCATGGTGCCATATGAAGAACTGATGTTAGTACTCATATCTCACCAAAAAGACTCCCCAGCAGTAGTATTTCCCCCTTCTAGTTATACAATATTTGTATGAAACACTTTTTCATTTGGAACCCCGGTACGGGGTAGTTATTGTAGGGCGGGCAAGATAAATGGGACACCTGTATTATAATAACCCTGTTTAGTATACTCTATTTAAACTTAAGACTTGAATTCCACATACTAAAGTGCGCATTTCGGACTTTGTAACATTAAGGATATCCGTAAAGTCATGGTAACGTTTCCAGCGCCTACAGCGACCTTAATGGGTGTCATGTGAGGGGCTCCATTTTTTTTCTGTAGGCGAGCGTATCCCGGCCAGCTACACATGCCATGTGTGTAGAGCGCAGCGGAAGGGGAAGAGGGCGACAAAAGAACAGAAGAATAGGGCAGAGGACGAGCACAGAAGGCCGGGTCGCTGGCAAACAATACCACTCGTCCCAATTTGCATACTGCGGCGCCTCAACCTTCACCCACCAATCCAGGGACCACGTCACTGGCAAGACGTGGCACTAACTGCATCGCACCAGTTGGCAATCCTCCACCCTGCGTCGCCAGTGTAGCAGTAGTGGTATTTACATTATCATTCATATCACAATATTTGTATAGGCTGTTCACGGTACAGTGAGCACTTTAACTACCTTCTAAATATTTGCTTTCAGCCCATTTCTATCTTCCTGCTGCTTTTTTATATAAACATTTAATCGTGACCAATAAATACAATGTCTACATTTCACCACTCTCAAAAGATAACTAGATACCTGCTAAGGCTGCAATAAGATATATTTTTAGTAGTTAATGCCTGTTAGGAGGGCCTTAAAAGTGCTCACTTTACCGTGAATAGCCTATACATGTATTATCTAAATTGCAGCTGGGTATGTTTTAGCAACATAACTCACACTACGTCTGACGATTTGATAATACTGGTGATCTTGCGATGTTCATAGCATTTATTTTATGCAGGCAGTGCAATCAAAACCATACATTGTAACAATTCATCACAGATTGTGAACAAAATATCAAAGATGTCTTACTCGTTACGCCACGGCCAAGTATTCAATTGCCATCAAAATGGTTAAGCCTACACTGAAACTTGCAACAGGTTCGAAATTTTACGTTAAATTTTCGATACGTTCTTGTTAATTTTCTAAGCCTTATGGAGGCGGCACGTTGCATCAATATCGATACAATTAACATGGATCGAAAAAACAAATATCGCACAGCTCTAGCAGCAAACATGAAACAACTGGAATGAACGTGCACTGCTCCATTTTCCGCAGTCTAAATGGCACTCACGTACGTACAAAAAAACAGGACACTAATCTTTCAAATAAAGGCTGTTAAAGTAAAGGCGGGCGAGACGGTATAAAAGGGATTTCGGCAAGGTGCGAGCCTATTAACGATCGTCCTTTGTGTGCGAGAGAGAAGGGGAAAAGGTCGACCTCGCGACTAGTTTATTATAAAATGCCCTCCCTTCTTGCTTTCCTGCTGTTATGGTCTTTTCAAGCCATTGTGTTTGACGCTAACGTTAAACGACCGAAAGAGCCACTAGCTGGTGAGCACCCTTTGTCTCCCGCCGATGAACGAAAATAGAATAAATAATTTACCAACAAAACTACCACTTATACTTATAGGCAAGAGTGCTTCAGTATATCAAGTGGAGTGTGACTCGAAATAACATATCCAATCCACTGTTAATGGAACACTTTGAAATCCTTTATTGTTTCTTTCTTCCTCTGCCCCATTCTCTAATCATCTAATAACTGAGTCTTTGTTTAAAGAAAATATACCAATGAATAAAAAACCAAAGTTTCTTAGTAACGAAAAAAAAAGTACCTCCGTATTGACAAAAATATCGAATCCCAGTTCGTTAAAATGTTCCCGAGACAACACACAGCATTCGTCGCCAATAAAATAAAAAAAACATTGTGTTGAACAGAATAAAATTTGTGCCCGATTTTTACACTACCGAATAACTTCCCCGCCTCACCCATAACTGAAGTTGACGAAGAATATGTTTTTTTTTATCGTGCATATCACACATAAGCATGTTTTTCACAATTATAGACAACCCTTAGTACTTCAGTCTCCGATTCGATATGTTTTGAAGTCTGATTAGAATAATAAAAAATGGCGTAGCCTATATGCACCGCAAAGGCAAAAACTGAGCTGCACACATTATGTGTGACAAATACTTGTATAGGCTTGTTTTCTCTCTATAGCCTTTTCACGGTAAAATGAGCACTTTTGAAAGCCTTGCTTAAGATCTCCGTGTAAACCCGTTGTGTATTCCTCGCCCTACGTAAAATTAACATTGCCGTGGGCCTAGTCACTTCATTCATGCGTCGGTCAAGCGAAACTGTGCTATTTTTAAGGAAGTAAGTACTTTACAAAATGCTCATTTTTACACTTCGAAGCATAAAAAAAAAACAGGAAGCGAAACAAATCATTTTATTTTATCACAAATGGTTATCTAACACTTTTTATTCCACGTTAAGATATGGAACTACTTTCTATCCATCGTTACCAACTTTATTGGGTGAATGTCACTCAAGTGTGCCCATTAAAGCACATGAATGCTGCCAGTGTGCCCATTAAAACACACGACCGCATAGGGTCAGTAAATTTCTTCCAAGGTTCATTTCTAAAGTGCTCACTTTATCGTGAACAGCCTTTAACAGTAATTAAAAGGCGAGTTCTTGCTCTTCATTTTCACATCTGCCACCACAAACTATACTCACTCCGCACAAGTTGCACAGACAGCAGCCCTAACTACGGCACTGCAACGAGAATATTATAAAACTTCTGAACTGACATTGCGCTACTGAAGGGACAGACGGATCCCGGCGACCCGGGATGATGTTCTGGGCGTGTAAAGCTGGGGATACAGTATTTGGACACGTCGCCTACATGCTCGCCGATTACGACCGAGTAAACAAAGTATACGCGTCTGTAGGAAAACGCGTGGCTGATCGGTTTGTTTCGGTTCTCGGGTATCGCGTGCGCGCCGTTCCCGGCGCAAACCAAATGGAAGGTTGTGTGCCAGGCCAATTACGACCTTCCGGCACGATGCATAATTAACCAATTTGGGTGTAGTGGGAGTTCTGTAGGTCGTTCTCATGCCTAAGGTGAAGGTGAAGGTGAAGGCGAAGTCGAAAATCGCCATGAGTGCGTCTCTGTGCCTGCAACGGAAGGCATGAGATAGCACCTCCCATTTCATACGTTTAAAGCCTATTCACGATAAAGTGAACTCTTTTGAAATGAACCTTAGGAAAAAGTCACTGCTCCTACCTACATATATTTTAACGGGCGCATTGAGTGACATGCACCCAGCATAGTTGATAACGATGGAGGGAAAGTAGTTTTATATTTTAACGTCGAATAAAACGTATTAGGTAACCATGTGGGAAAACTTAAAATTATTTCGTTCCCTTTCTGTTTTTTTTTTTATGCATGGAACCCTAACATTAATGAGCAGATTTGTCAAATATGTATATTTTTAATAATTTCACAAGTTTCACTTGACCGACGCATGAATAAAGTGATGAGGCCCGTAACAATGTTAATTTTACACAAGGCGGAATAATACACGACGTGCACACAGGTAGATCTTAAGCAGGTTTTCAAAAGTGCTCATTTTACCGAGAACAGCCTATGGTGAGAAAGCGGGAATGGTTAATTTTTTCGCCATACATCCATGGCTGTATTCCTATTATTTTCTCGGGAGGGTTATATGCTTAAGGAAGTTCCCGCCTTTGTACAGTAGCGACGATAAACATTCCTAAATATGCAACTTTATGTGTGTGATTATTTCTATACAGTGGATACGTTTAAAACTTCCATTATAGTTTAGGAATTTCACCAGAAAATTTTTACAGTGTTCGAAAATCCTGAACTGTTGGCTCTCGCCTCCAATTAATGTGTTTGGTGTGTGGCCTTTTACGTTGGCGTTTTTCACTTGTTATAGTGGGGCCCACGCTATTTCGAAAGTCAACGCTACACTTTGTGATCTGAAGTGACCCATTCCTCTGGTTGATTACAAGACTTAATTGGGCACGCGCGGAACACAAAATCTGGATATAGGCTATTCACGGTAAAGTGAGCACTTTCGAAAGTTCTCTCATTAAAAATAATAGTCAATAAATTCATTTTATTTTAGGCTTAGACGTTAACTTCCGAAAGCAGTGGTATATACACGCTGAGTGTATTACTTGCATGGCAATATTTATTGTAAAAACCTGGTTAATGAATAAAAAAATGGTCGGAAGGAAAAATAACTAGGGCTTCAAAAGTGCTCACTTTACCGTGAACAGCCTATAGGAATATTGCTTCAGGGACCCCGGCACTTTGTCGGTCGCTCCCATTGAGACGAGTTGGACCACGGAGGCAAACAGCGTCTAGAGGAAATGTCACAACGAGCCAATTATGTAGCGAGGAGCCATGCAGATCACGGTACGCCTTACCTACGACAGAGACTTCGACGAAACCTCTTGAGATTGGCCCAGTGCCTAATACTTCTCAACGCTTCCTTGGACTGATCGAGATATCTGATGGGTCGACTCCCATCGAGCGCTAGGTTTGCAACGACGTCGACCGCGCCAGATCAAAGGATGACACGGCAACCTGGAACAAACGAGGTAATAACCGCCGACCCGTGTCGACCATCCGCAAACTTGTGACTTCGCGAGAAACTACGAATGCTGCGTCGATACTTGAAAGCGATAACTGTTCATCTGCCTAGACAATTCACGGCGTTCAGCGGGAGCTGGCCGCCATCTTACAAGTCAATTAAAATTATTTTAAGGATTCTCTATTAAGGGGACTATCTACGGAAACATTTTCTGTGAAATCGTCGTTTGCGCGCAAACGCGTATCTCGGTAAATTAAAGTTATGAAAATACGACTTTTGGCCAGAAAGGATTTAAAAACCTATTGTCTATACCTTATCTTTTTACTTTTGTCATATTTAGTGAATTCTTGGAGAACAAATTCATGAAAGTGGTCAAATATATAATTTTCTTAAAGCTTGTCAATGCACTGCGGAAGTAGTTTAATCTGTGGTCTTTCATCGCGTGTAATAATACCCCTATGTTACAGATCTAATTTGCATAGTACAGCATTATGACGAAAACACTGCACGCCTTGCGCGTAGGAGCGACGAGGCACTTGGCGAGCGTGTTAATGTCGCCCGTATCGTTCCCTCGCTTCTTGACCTTGGACGCACAGCTACATAATACCCTTAAAGACATATCTAAAGCCGAAATTTACTGATCAAAACGCTTCCTTTACTTTGCAAAAAAATAAGCTCCGGTATCTCCTCCAAAAGCAAGATACTACGCTTATTGCCATTAAAATACAGTCGCCAAGAATAAACCATCGGGATCAAAAGGAATGTTACCAACATGATTGGGCAGTCAAAATATAGACAGAAGTGACTGCAAACTAAAAGTGCCTCTTAAACAGTCCTCCGTCCTGACGGGGTGCCGGTATCGTCCAGTACATGACTGCTGTGTACAGTACTTTCGAATGCCATTACCCCCAGCACAATTTGGGCAGGAAATTCAACATGCTGCCCACCTAGCCTCGCACAGCCCTCTCTCAAACTCAGTCAGTTGTTGGTAGGGCTGTTTAGTACCACATTTCATGCGTTACGGACTGTGTAATATACAGCAAACAAAGAGCGAAGGCAGCACTCTCGAGCGACGTACGTATGTGCATGCGACACTGCACGTAACTTCTGCCTATGATCCATAATAACATTGTGACTGTTTAGGAACATTCATGGTTACCAAATTATATTTTACAGGATACGCGATTATATGGCAATGCATACTCGCAACTCCGCATACGAGATCGGCGGCATTAAATTACAGCTTCTTTGCAACATGTGAATTCACGAGTTATACACGGCTATACGTGAAGACCTAATAACCAAATTAGAAATATTGAATGTTTCGGTCACACTTACTCTTCTATACACTTTATATAGGATCAATGTTTTAAGTGAAACGCAATCACATGTACATTTTTCAGCATAAAACCCGTCTACAAAGCCGAAATCATGCCTCTCCACGAATTCTATAACGTTTCATTTGCGCTCGAGCTTCGTGATCATCCCGGAACTGGTCAAGGTGGATTTCTCTCTTCCCAGGCGCAGTTGTGTGTGTGTATTGAGCTGGAAGGTCGATACGCCAACAAGGGCCGAGAATTTTCGCAATAACGTGAGAACAAGCATTTCTAAATTACTGGGCCATCGCATTGTCTCGTTCGAATCACTTTCGGGAGTGTGTGAAAGCCAAATGCGAGGGAGTAGTAGGCAGAAACTGCTGCGGGGGTTGGAGGGGGAATAGAAGTACTCTCTTCAGCGAGAATTGGTGAACGTAGGAGTGGGGAAAGGGGGGGGGGGGTTGTTGGGGAATTCAAAACAATTCGGGCCACACAAATTGCTTCATTTGCAAACAGAAGCCCCGGAGTGGTGGAGGATGACCGCTGGTGAAGGGGAGGAGTGGAGGTGGGGGGTTACAAAAGGCAGTCGCGCATCGACGGACAATGGCGGCCGCGAACACTCGAGCTAAATTAGCGCCTCGGATGACCGGCGAAACGCCGCTTTAAGTGGAGGACACGGCCGCCCGGGTAGAGAGTTCGAACCCGCCATGGCACCTATGCTCCCACACAACGCAGTGTCATGCCGCCTGCACATAACTGCGTCCGCTACCACATCGCGGACATAGGACAAGGGGCCGGCCATCTCCACACGACACGCATTACATACAGCGCTTTAACAGTACGTGACACACTTGCGAAAATCCGTGAGTGACCCAGTCGGGGATTGAACCCGGTTCGTCTTGGAGGGAGGCGAGCTTAGCTCCGCCGAGAGCTACTCCGCGCTTGCATGTTACCTGTCGAAAAATCGTTAAGAGGCTACATCGCCGCTTACACGGAAATTATTTGATTCGGTGTCAACAGTTAAGAGCGAGGGTCATTATGGGCTGTTCACGGTAATGTGAGCATTTTTTAAGGCCCTCCCAACAGGCATTAACCTCTAATAAATATGTCATATATTTAAGGTGGTGAAATATATACGCTGTGTTTATTGGTCACATTGCAATTTTATTTTAAAAAGCTGCAGGAAGGTGGAAATTGGATGAAAGGAAAAATTCAGAAGGGCCTTAAAAAGTGCTCAGTTTACCGTTAACAGCCTATAGAAACCAGGAAATCAAAATGGCAAGTGTAGTCGAGCCATATCACGCGTGCGTGTTATAAATACAGCACGGAAACAGGAATTCTGCACCAAGTCAAAGTGTTACGTGTGTTTCCTTGCCTCGCCTCGACAAATGAGACTACGGTTGTGAAATCACGCGTCTTGCGCCACAACTCAGCAGCTCATTAAACGCCAGACGTGACGGCTGTCAGCTACGTGACATTTAGTTTTATCTCAGGTCGCAAAATGCACTCTCTCCTATACCATTGAGTAAAGATATACACTAGAGTGGCCCTGGGATAGGAAAAAGCCTGACCAGTTGTATGTGTTAGTTCCGATAATAGTCCAGAGGAGCGCTAGTGTTCTCGACAACGTCATCCGCGCAGTGTTGCCAGTTCTGCAGCCGCACGCTGGCCTCGGCTCACCCACGTATTCGTTCTCGTTCTGCCAGAGGCGAACATGTCACACGCGAGTTACCAGCAATCGTTGCAGTTGTGAATACCCAACTCATGATTTTCTACTGGCGACCATGGCATGTGTTTCGTTTATGTCGTAGGATTGTGTGTTCGCGGAAATTTACAGCGATATCCACTACTTTTTTATTTTATTTACTTCTGTGGAAATGAATTACCATAAATATACAACCACCATTGTTTTTTAATTATAATATATTATTTTACTATAGTGTAGGTGTTCATGATAAAATACAAGTAGTATCTGCTGTTACCACTTACAATTACAAACTTCATATTAACCATGAATGATGACATGCATCATAGTAAACTTTTCATTCCGTTTTGATGTGAAAAGAAATTGATAGGAAATAATTGTTCAATAGTGGAGAAATATTTTAGACGCACGGCGTTCTACAATTTAACGCAATGTTTACAGTTTGGGGTTGTGATTTACTACAAAGGTGACTGTTCGCACAAATAATCAGTACGTTCAATGTGTCGATTCAAATGTCAAGGCTGTGTCAGAACCTAAGAATGCACTTGTGTATATAAGCATACTCCACTCGGCTCGATACGTGATACATTCCGACAGGCACACTTGCTTGAATACCTTATAACAACTAGTTAGCTGATAAGATTCTGAAGAAGCATTTTGACGGAAAACACATACTGAATATGTACTGGAACGTATGCGCATATATTTAGAATCATCAACCCATTAGGAGCTGTAGCTGGAAAGTGCATGACAATGAAAGTGTTCCTATTAACCAATCATAGCTATTTTTACAATAAAGGAATATATGTGTATATATATATATATATATATATATATAAAACACAGTAAACTCAGTTAACGATAATGTATCATTAAAATTGGTAACAACTATAGAAGTTAGTTTCTTTTTAACACTAATATTGATATGAATAAAGTTAAATGTCTGATTTTTATATAACGTATTCACTTATCTATGCCTTGCCTTGTAAAAACATTGGTAGTGTTCTCACTGCTCTGCATATTAACAATAAATTCAATGACACGCCCGTTTTATAACAAATCACGAAGAAAACTGGTTATATTTATCACGACTCTTCGAGATCATTAATGGTTAAAGGGCATACATTGTTAAGAACTTTGTTCAGTGGCGTTTTCTCGAAAGTTAGTGGCTCCATTCCACTCTTTATAATTAGAAATAACATTTGTGAACTACATATAAATCGATTTTTAAAATACTAGCTAATGAACTGTAAGAGTGCGAGACGTACACACAATCGTTTCTCCATGTACGTGCATATGTAATTTCCCGAGAAATCTTAAACATTTACGTACGTAGACGAATGCGAACGCTGTATGAGCGTGCATCTCATTAAGAGGAAAATCTTATGCATACTGCGATAAAAGGACATTAATGATCACGTATAAGGCTCAACTCTATTAGATGTCCGTTTTAAAGCGGCAATACACTGTCGTCTCTGTAAGATGCAAGTTTACAATAATAAGTATTAGTGGATATTGTCTGAAAAAATGGCAGCTGTGTGTGTTTACATTTACACGAGTGTAACACAGCACACCATTCTATATTCTACAATGAAACCTCAGACTCCAAACAGTGCGAAAAAAGTTGACACTGAAGTGTTTAACAGTAATACTAACACTAACGAACGCATGAAAACTGTACATAATAAAGAGAGTCGCAATATTCTACTTCAGTCTAGGTACATTAAAAAATATGACTATTTCTACACTAAACATAGATTGTATACAATGAATCGGTGCCAATCACTAATAGTCAAGCTAAGGCCGTGTCCGTACGGACAAATTCGTTACTTTGTAATTTGTCATTTCGCATGTTTCAATCCGGACATTGTCGACAGTCACGTGTCGCGGCAACACATTCTTACATTAACAGTGAAAATTTGTGCTGTGTACATTAAATGCTTAAAATGGACGTAATATTTCTACAATCATCACTGGAATGCTGCAAATATGTTAATAAACAAGAAAATAATATAATATCCAATAAAGACTTAAAATAAAACACGTGTTGCGAAATATATGTAAACAATGTACAACACTTACTTGCTTATTAAAAGATGTTTAGTGTATTTTATGAAGTTATTTGTTTAAACAGACGTTTTAAGTACGCGTTCGCACCATGTGTTTTGAATGTCAAAAACAACAAGGCACTGATTTAGTCATTTTTGGATACAAGATACGAAATACAATTTACCAAATACGTCACACTGTTTGTATACAAAATCGGGTCACGTGATCGTTTTGTCAACACACACTGCTATTTCGGACACGGCCTACGTTTACAGTACAAAACTAATGCATTTAGAATTATGCAGTAGGCGCTTATCTATCATACGGAAACACGTCTTCTGTATTTGCAGTTTCCCATTAATATTTGAATTCTTAATTCCAGCGAATGGAAACAGGCCGCAAGCCTGCCATGTTAAATTTTGTTCCTAGCATAACCTCGTATAAAACATACCATATTGAAGCAGATATACTTCAAAACCTGCATTTGTTATCAGAGAAGCTTATTATTATTTGCGAGCATATAATCGTCAACATGTGCACACACACGCCTTTGTCATATTTTATACTTACGTTACTGTAAATATCAGTTTTCCGCTAACAACACCGACTGCTCTGTACTGATTGGTCGTAGCCTCGATATATTTTCTAAAGATATAAAATAGCCTATAACTATTTCTTTCATTGCTTACGGAAATCCCACCAACGCACACGACCTGATAAGTTCCACTGGGAACCAAAACATAACACATATTCGTTTCTTCTGCACACATCTTAACGCATAATACAATGCTTAAATATTTCGTTATAAACACAGCTTTACTTCAGACGTCGCAGCTTACGCTGCATTACGGTGTGCAGGTGTGTTTAAAAGCAGTAGAAGCAATCCAGTTCTCTGTTCGTAGTGTACAATTGTTACCGAGATTAACAGAAATATTATTAAATATCTTGACTGTGTCAAACGTTTTTCGTGTATTCTGGAATGTTTGTAGTATCCTAGCCTACAAATGGATAATGACACCAATTTACAAACACTATGTAAAAATTGGAATGATTAGTGACAGTAGGGAATTGTTGTGTGTAAACTTTGTGGAATATTTACATAATTATAATTTACTTTCCCTAACAGTAATTATGTTCTGTTCGTCCCATGTTTTGTTAAATGACTAAATACTTTTGTCGTTAATGACCACTTATTTTGTTTGCACGATTATACTATACTAACGAAATATGTTTTATAACATGTACGATATCTTCATAACAAGGAGTGATAATTAATACAGCAAGTGCAGATTCGATTCGTTTATCGTGGGTATTTTCCCTTTTTACTAACATTCCCCTGCCACTTAATGTTAATTATAATATGTTAGTATAATACTAGCAGAATGTAGTGTATCATATTTGCAAGACTGTTTTTCTTCCGATATTTAAAAATTATTTAAGAAGTTTATGGTGCCTAAATTCTGCGAGAGACGTAAGTCGTTTACGCCGGCCTTACAGATACCAAATTTCTGCTACTTTCTGTTATACTCATGGGCACAGCAGAAGACATAAAAGTTTCTATAGCAGAAGGGAAGAAAGAACGCATCCACACGTTACCCAAAGTGCTAATATAAACTTGTAAATGGTAGGCAAAACAACTCGCAGAGGACAGGGGTACATGCAATCAAATGTCATATGTAGGCTCTTTGTGGATACGACGATTGTTTCTTGTTTCCCATGAATACTGCATTGGTTTAGGTTTTAACGTACGAGCACTATTAATGTATTGAAAATGATATGAGTAACGGCACTGCTCATGTATGGAAAACCAGGTACTGCGTTCACATGTTATGTACGACGGACATTTACGCCACTCATTAAAACATTGGCATATTATTTAAACAAAGGTGTAGCTAGGAATGTACACGGTGAGGGGATGGGAGGGGAGAGAGAAATTTCATATTTCAATTTTTGAACTAAATACGAAACCTGTATTATCACAAATGTATAGCTACATATCTATTTGTAATCAATGGGTTCATGTACAGATATGGAACAACAAAATGCTATAAACATTCTACATGTTCAAGGAAGATCATATATTCCTTGAATTAAGATAAAATACAACTTGTAATTTTGTTTTCAACTTTTATTTTCATTCCAGGGGGGGGGGGGGCATGTCCCAATATATCACCACCCATACCGGCTACGCCCCTGTTTATAAATGAGTATCATTAATGAGAATAATCAATATTTTACTATCCGTAATTAAACACGTTTTTACGGGTATACGGTCAAAAGAAGACAGAATTGTTACAATATTAAACTTAAGGCTTTCATGTGTCCCTGTTTAAATTACTCACGCTACACAGCTCAAATTATCTACTTTAAATACCAATCGATGTGATTAGCAAACAACCACTGCTTGTCGATTGTACTGTGCTGGTTCTTGCGTAAACTTTTATACAAAGACATTATGGAAATAAACATATTATAACAATAAAATATGTTATAAACAGCCATAATGTACCACATAAACTCGTTCCCCGTCGGAGATTTGAACTCCATAACCTACTATTAGGTGATGCAGACCTACACATTAACTCACTGAGCTACACACACCAGTCGCAATGTACACCTGTGATAAGGTGGGTGTGTGTGTATGTATGTATGTATGTATGTATATATATATACACACACATAAATCCAAAGTTATCGCGTATTTCATAAAAGTGGTGGTTATACGTTTATTATGCCCGTGCGAGTAATACGCAACGTTTCCCGTTACTTACCCGTAACATCTAAGTTTCATTTTGTACATACATATGTTTTACAGAACTAGTAATCTTTTCGTAGACGGGCATATACGGCTTTGAGTTGGGAACTCGGGAGTCCGCCATCTTGTCTGTCCCAGATTGTGGGTATAGCAGGCATTCAGAACACGTTCTGCTGTTGCTGAGTTAGGCCTGGGGGGGGGGGGTTGAAAGAGATGGGGTATGAGTGAGAGGGGAGGGTAATGTCAATGTGGCAACGCCGCCGACATTCCCCACGCACACGCCACGAAAATGTACTAGCGCGAGGTGGTGTTCATTCCTATAACTACAGATTCGTACCTGGGTCAGAAAATTTAACCTGGGGAAGTCCACTCTAGGTATATCTTTACTCAGTGCCTATACTCCGAACAGCGATCGTGGAATGCCTTTGCGTCAAAGACGGTAACATTCGCAATAAAAAAAAACCTCAATGGCAAAATATAACCTTTCTTTCAAACTAAGCAGAATGATTGTAGCTATCCTCCTACGTCATTTCTCTTTCCGGAACTGTTTATTCTCATATTATTTAACTGAATCGAAGACCATTGCAGTGCACACACACGGGAGACTGCTGTGGCTGACATCGCTAAAGATTAGTCTAGTGTCGTCAAGCAGACAACGAGAATTGTACATGTAGTAAATGCCTTGTGAAGAACAAAAATTAAATTACGAACGAAGAATTGAAATGCATAATCACGTTTTAGGTAAACGTACAAAGGGGTTTTCGAACCCATGAGGTACCGTTAGCAAATCGTATTAAAATTAAACAACCCATCCGATCTAAATTTTTAATCCGAAATGATTGGAAAATGTCTTTTCGTTGCGTATATGCAAATAGTCTAGGGAGTATAGGCTGTTAACGGTAAACTGAGCACTTTTTAAGGTCCTTATAAATTTTTCCTTTCATCCAATTTCCATCTTCCTGCTGCTTTCTAATATAAACCTTGCAATGTGACCAATAAACACAGTGTATACATTTCACCACCATCAAAATTTAATGCCCGAGGCTGCAATAAGATATATTTATTAGTCGTTAATGCTTGTTGCAAGGACCTTAAAAAGTGCTCACTTTATCGTGAACAGCCTATAGTAAGAATACAATGATAACGAATAGGAGTGTGGAAAAATCATGGATTGAAACACCACCCGACGCTACAAACAAGAGCTTACTCTTGTATTACTTGCCGATGTGGAAACCGCAATGAACCTGCAACAATTGTCAGTGTACATGCTTTTTGAAAGGATTAGCGATCTGTTACAAACTACATTAATTGAATGCCTGATTGGCCCGAAATCCAATCATCCGGGATTTCAACGAGTTATAGTTCCCTGTAGTAGCGATACGGTTTTTTTTTTATAATACTGTAACTAGTTAAATGAATAGTGTAGTCAGTTTCAGACGGAGCAACTTATCACCAATCACAAAACCAATTAAAAAAAAGAAAATAGTGTATTCGCCATTTCAGAACAAAAATCTAATCGAAAGCTAGTACACTGCGTGCGAGTCAAAACCAGTCATTCGACGAAGAAACTTTACACCAGTACACTTAAATAACGGTGGGTCATTATTTTATGCGCAATGTCCAAGCAGCCCAAAGTCAGAATACATACACTAAGGCTATTATATAATAGAAGAGAGATAAGATGTCCTTTTCCAAGTGAGGCATCGAGGGACATTCAAAAACACATTATTACTAAAGAGCTTTGATCATTAAGAAGTCTGCCTCCAGAAGATAGTAACGACAAATCCAAACTACAGACAAAAAATCCTTAATGGATGTTGAGCATCAAATTACACAGCCCCACCCCACCGTAGCCCTGTTATCAGCACCCACACATGCATAGACGAAAAGAAAATTCATCAGGAGTTCCAGTGTGTTAAGTAGATTTATTGACATACAGGAATGTGGATGTCGTGATTAATTTAAGAGCTTAGCGCAGGTTATACCTCCATAGGGGGAGGCAAAGACACAATGGGGGGAAAAAAAAAAACCTTTTGGCAGCCCGGGGGACGAACGTTGGGGACACTGAATTCAAATTTAAATTTAATTTCCATCACAACATGGCGGGTACGCCCCTTAACAGTTTAATAAAAACTGACAGAATGCTAATGCTGGCCCGTGGGGAGAACCCAAAATAGGGTGCTTGCCGCCGTTTCAGTTGGGAGAGGAGGGGGGGGGGGGAACTACTTTCGGGAATGTGAGAAATGGGGAGCAGAGGGGTGACACCCCCGCCAGAATAATTAGGTTTTCCACCCCAACACGCACGTACTTGCCAGTTAATTAGCCACGCAACGCAAGGACAGCGACAATGCATCATGCCGAACTCTGATATGGAGAGCTGCT
The DNA here is from genome assembly GCA_029891345.1 of Dryococelus australis. Classification (NCBI taxonomy): domain Eukaryota; kingdom Metazoa; phylum Arthropoda; class Insecta; order Phasmatodea; family Phasmatidae; genus Dryococelus; species Dryococelus australis. The sequence continues at coordinate 80,387,502 of CM057001.1, read as the reverse complement.
AGCATTCTTCCCCGCCATTACAATTTCAGACACGTTAGAATTTTATAAATGAAAAAGTGATAAATGATATTAAAACTGTAATTGCAAGAGAAAAAACAGATGGGAAAGTAGGAATACACATGCGTTCATCTGCAAGTAGGAAAATTTCATCGGCGGGTCTCAATGACGTAAATTTCCTATATGTAATTAAGTAAAAGTGTTTTAGCAGAATAAGACAACGTAGTGTCTTACTTGTGTATTTAGGCGAGGCTGTAAAACATTTGGTAACACATCAAAATAAGTCTAGATTTGAAAGAAAAAATACAAATAATTTTTGTACCCACTAAAATAAATTATATACTAGCGGTTATATGAGCGCTACTGCATGCGCCTCTTGGGTACAGATTGTACTTATCTCTGTTTTTAAATGTTTTCCTGACTGAACGAAACACGCTGCAAATTCACGAATTATTAGGAACTTTCGTGACCAATTCTACGATTCAAGACTTTTTTAACAGATTTCGTGACATTGGAGAAATAATTTAACATCTGTTGATGTGATTAGGTCGCACCAGGAATATTACGCACATGAAGTGACACGTCGAGAAACGTAACGAGACTGGACTACTCGTATGTTACGAATTAAGCGTATAAATAATCGGCGTGCTAGCTCCACCCTCACGTTAACAAAGCCGTTCCGAGCTGACTGCAAACAATAGGACTGTAGAGAGCGAGTAGGGCAGCAGGCTCAACTTGACGCCAGCCTCGCCTCATCTCGTCTATCTCCACTCTGGAAATCGTTGCATTCATAAAATACATTATCACTTGTTGTACCAAAGACGCACTGCCTTATGCTGTTTGATTGACCTATTCTTTCGGCGAAGTTACTAGTTGACGATTCTTTGGTTTAGTAGATGACGTGCCGTGCTAACCTGGTGCTTTCCCGGGCAATAATTGGCAAACATATTGCACACGTTCTTTTGCAAAGACTTTCATTCGGCACTTACGTAAACATAATATCCTTGCCAATAAGCACACGAAATTGTATAAATCATCAAGATACTACAGAAAACGAACTGAGTGGATGAACACAACCAGGAGTTATCACCAAAATGCGATGCTCCACACCGCAGAATCTGTGAGAAAAAAAAAAAAAAAATAACGCTATAAATTTAATACGAAAAGAAGAAAATGAAACATGTCCTATCCTAAACTTATTTTAACTGCCATAATATTCCTAACATAGACCACAACACCTGAACGAGAGATTGTACATTCACGTAATAAGAATAATAAAAAAAATTAGCTACTGTTTAGAAAGCTAAAATAAAATATATAATACTATGTTTTCCAGCATTCAATGCAAATTTGTAATGTGTTCAATGCAGTTTCAAAATATTTCGTTAATATCTTGCTGAACTACTATTCATTAAACGTACTGTTAACATTTCTCACCATTTCATGAATGGGAGCATATCCTGTTGATCTTGCCGAAGAATATGTCCCTCCAATTTCAACTACGTTAAGCTTTTCTTTTAAGTGATAATTATGTTTGCAAGTGATTTTACACATATATTGTTTAGATCTTACTAAGAAATTACCATATTAAAAAATCCCATAGATATAATACTTTAAATACAACACGATACCACACCGCCCGTTTGTTGCAGTTTTAAGGTAGAAGACATTCTTCAATCCCCTGAGCATCACTACATTTTATAATTGGTGGTTTGGTTTACAGATTTAATTGTACACCCACTACTAACATAGTCCCTACCCAACAACAATTTGTTTAAGTACAAAATACCCTGCGAACATGGAGGTCTTGTCTACACAATATTTTAAACGTCAACGCGTTACAAACTTCCTCCAATACTTTTTATAAAATATTTACGAACCTATTCGACCCCTGCATGGCAATTTTCTCCATAACAATATTTCCGCAGCAGAAAAAAAAACTGAGCAAACTCTATTGACGGAACAATATTGCAGTTCATCTTACGCACTAGGGATCAGGACATTTGCGAATAGCAATTTCGTTGGCACAAGATTAAAATAAAAATGCGCGATTATCTTGGAAATGGAAGCTCGTATCACGATTTTTTTTTGGTGGGCCACCTTCACTCCCACCCCCCTTTTTATTTCCTTTGACAAAATACCAATGATAATAATAAAAAGAATGCACCGCCGAGGCGGGACAATATCATTACAAAACTCATCGCGGTCCCCAATACATTACTTTGCCTCCGCAGATGCGGCCGGCTTGTGAAAATGGATTGCCGTGGACTGCGGAGTTGTCCTTTTTTGCCCCACTTTATTTGCTTCGGCCTGCGAAATGAAGCGTGGAAGGGGGTCGGCGGAGGGAGAGAGAGAGAGAGGGGGGGAGAGAGAGAGACAAAAAAAGGAGGCTGCAGGCACGTATTTGTGCGGCGGGATTTAAAATGGCAAGGCGGACCTCACTACACATTTGAAAAATCGTTTTTAATTCGAGCCTAGGGGGTGGGGGTGGGGTAGCGCCCGTGACGGTGCACGGGGGTAAACGAATATTCGCAGCGGGACAAGGTGCCCCGCGGAAACAAACAAAAAAAAAAAAAAAAAGGAGAAGGGTGAAGGTGGGGAAAAAGCGGAATTTACAAGGCCGTAACTGAACAATTTTGAAAGCACTGCTTAAGATTCTTCCTCCATATGTACTATTAATAGAGACCCGGAAATTAAACGGATTCACCTGAGGGCAAGTTAAACTGCATTTATCTGTACATATGTGTTGGTTCTTCCATTGTTCCATAGTTTGTTAGGCACACCCCGAACGCCTTTCAAGCAACAAGGAACTTGCAAGGAAAATATGAACCAAACCACGTGCTACGTGGTCTAGTGTTAAACCGGAGCCAATGGACAATTAACTGATGCTCGAATGCACAAAGGATTGTTGAGTCATGCTTGTTGCTGAATGAACACGCGAAATCTCCGGGTCTCTTAACTATTAACATTGCAATGGGCCTAAGCTCTTTATTCATACTTCAATCAAGTGAAACTCTGAAATTACTACGAATGTATGTATTTTTAAAATACGGTAATCATTACATTTATACATATTTAAAAAAACAGAAGCAAAATAAATGATTCCAGGATTCACAAATGTTTACCCAAAACTTTTCATTCAACGTTGAGATATGGGAATACGTTCCTTTCGTCGTCACCAACTTTACTGGGCGCTTTCCAGTCGACGAGCCCATTACAATACATGCAGGTCGGGGCAGCAACATTTTTCATCGACAAAAGCGCTAAAAAAAAAAAAAAAAAACCGAGAACAGCATATAATAGAGTCTCTTCTGGATTTTAACAGCTGCCCCGCGGTGTCAACGCTAATCCCCCGGGTTGCCACTGTTCGACGCGCTAACTCCCGAAGCCACGCGAGCGATTCCATATGGTCGAAACTGGATATATCAACAACACACAATGTACGCAGCCCCACGAGGGAATGGACTCGACGAATCGCGATGATCTGCTAGATGGCCTCGTGATGGCCTCGCGCCGCGCCGGTAGGTTCGATTTCAAACCCGCGTGCATCGCAACGCCGCACTGAGAGAAAATCAAACGAAATATTTGTTTGCGTAGGGTCAAATATATATTTAGTTGCCCTAACTAAATATATTGACGAGCAAAGAAAATTTGGGAAGCAACAAAATTACTTTTGTTCGTCTAACAAAATACGTGTTTGAATAAACAAAATCTCTGTGCTGGGCCAGAAAAAAAAAATTAGACTGACAACTAGGCCTAAATATTTTGTTGAATCAACTGTACATATTTGTTTGGCCACTCATTTGACTGCCTTCGTTCGAAAATATAGCTCTAGTGTTTGCTAATATTTTTGTGACAATTAGGATAGTAACCGTGTTTGTTAGTGCATATAGTGATGTTAAACAATCGCATAAACACATTAATAAAACAATGTAACAAAAACTGACAAGTCAAGCTGTAAAACTTGAAATACTTGTTTGCACACGTTGCCCAATAATTGCACTATATTTAAAAGCTTTCCGGCGTCATCAGTTGTCACATTAACTGAGATTACTCAGACGTAGCGCCCGGACGCAGGTGATGAAGGTTCGAAACTCGGTCGAACTTGTAAATTTTTTTTATATCGGCCCGAACTGTTTAATGTACGTGTAGCCAACCAAATCTTACAGTTTGGGGGCAACCAAATAAGAACAACAAAATAATTTGGTTTCAGCAACAAAATATTTCACTGCCCCTATACAAACAAATAATTTCGTTGCACCAAACAAATCTTGTTTAATTCAACAGAACCATTTTCTCAGTGTAAGGGCGAGAGGTATTCATTCCATTATAATGATCCGGCGTTACCTAACGCAATTTCTCGTGATTTTAAACTCGTCGGAAAAGCGTTCATACAGCACGCGTACTTCTCTCGGATTTTTTCCATCTTTATTCTTTCACGAATTAGTTTGCATTAAACCAGTACGGTACACTATGTTAAACTAGCTCCACGATTATAGCTTGACATATTAAGCTAATTTACTGCTTCTGCACGCAACATTTACACAGTCTAGACCTGTTAGTAGTTGAAAAATTACAAATTTATTTTATTAAAGCAGAGCTGATTTGCAAACGTGATTCTGTAAATAAAACAATTTACTGGGCTTAGCTTGGAACATTCCTATAGAGCGTCTCACTCTTACATTGCAGTGTGCGGTGTGATGGACATTCAATCTCTCTTTCCAATGCACGATTTCTGTCGTTAACGCTGCCCTTGTTCCTGCGGGTGCTGTTGCCTGGTAAGTTACTTTTTTTGTAACTTCGAAAAAGAATATCTACGTTGCATGCGCGCCGTCCAATCACAATGATAAGGTTTCTCACCTGCTACATTTTCAAAGGAGCCGCTTAACTATGCGTCGCAGGATTGGATTCATTTACCAGTTGGCAGGAAGGTAAACAAATGAAAATTCTCTTAATCAGGCCATTTCCTTCACCACCCTTTTTTTCTCAGCTTACCAGTTACGTCACAAAGCTGAAGCAATCTGGCAACAGTGAGCGCCATAAGCCCTGTACTGCAATCTAAGCGTGAGACGGACTATAGCTGCTGTATTTTTAATATCTATGGTAGTGACATGTTTAAATAAAACTAAAACAGGAACAGTCATAAAATTTTTCAGTTGCAGTGTGATTCGCAGATCTTTTGCAGGAGAAAAATACTAAATGGTATTCACAGTTTTATACATTTGTTCACGTCTTGTTTTAACAACATAGCACTGTTACAGATACTATAGGCTGTTCACGGTAAAATGAACAATTCTGAAAGCCCTGCTTAATAATATGTACTTGTACGCATGCTGTGAATTCTTCCGCCTTATGTAAATTTAACACTTGCATGCACCTCGTCACTTTATTCATGCGCCGGTCAAGTGAAAATGTGACATTATAAAAGTAAATATTTTACAAATCTCTTTATTTTTACACTTCGATGCACAAAAAAAATGCGAAATAATTCATTTGAGTTAACAGAAACAGTTACCTAACACTTTTTATTCGACGTTAAGATATGAAACTACTTTCCCTCCATCGTTACCAACTTTACTGGGCGCATGTCGCCCAGTGCGCCCGTTATAATATATGCGGGTATGAGCAGTGGCTTTTTTCTAAGGTTGATTTAAAAGTGCTCACTTTATCGTGAACAGCCTTTAGGCACGAACTGCCTAAAACCTTGCTCTGAACGTTCTAAAAATGCAGTCTGTTTTCTAGAACACCCAACTCCTCAACGACATTTTTAGGATACATAAAATAAGGAGTAGGCATTTTTGTTTGTACTACACAGTAATACATAGATGGATGCGAATGGCAGACTATTTTACTACGTTTCGTTACACTAAATGAAAAAAGACCTAAGGGAAACAGTAATCCAAGAATGATGGGACGAATTATATAATAGTGCATAAACTGGCCGCATTAGTGTTTTTTAATAACTTTTTTTTTGCACTTTGTTGCTAAGAAGCCATGGAAAGATTGATGAACCTTGTTACTAGGACGCCTCTTGAACATTCTAAGAATAACTCGGGAATAGGAAAATCTGAAAAGGAGAACGGGTACAGCACTACGAAGAAAACAGCATTAGCTACGTAAGACAATCATTGCAGGAGAATCGGGGTTAAGAAAGAACTGTAAGAGGAAAAAGAAAGGACGGATGGTGGGACATTACTACAGATAACAAGTTGTGAGGGAAGTAGTTACAAACACCAGTGATATAAAAGGAGCCTTCGTTGAAGCTGGTACTTGCTCTCACTTACTCAACAGCTACAACAATTATTTGTACACTAAATATCAGTCATTCGCGACGTACGTGTGCATCTCCGTGAATCGTTAAATATTCTTTTTTTAAAGGTGGTATATTTGTTCTAACATACTCTTTCGTTCAGGGTAAAACCGCCAGAAAATATACATTTATTTATTCCAATTGCTGGAGAGTCTGCATAGCATCTACTGCAGACAACAGGAACGCATGTGGAACGTGCGAAAGGTCTATGTATGTATTCTAAACTACGCGGGAAATCAAACTTGGAGCCTACGCAGTAGGATGTTAAAAAGATGACAGTAGAGAAAATTCACTTGTTTTCAACGGAAACTTATCAATGGGGATTTATGGAAAGATTTAAAGAACAGTACACTTGATGCACTGATGAAGCAACGTGATACTAGTACTTAAAACGTCGACAAGCACTAGGATATGGAAGAATTGCTCATAGTCTAGGGCTAAGTTTTTATTTGATTTGTATTCCAATCGGACTTAAAATACAACATTTTTCGACAGTATAGGACAGCTGAAAAAAGAAGTACAAGTTTCAAGATAACAAAATTGTTTAAATTGTATTAGTTAAAATTTCACTTGGACTGAACAAAATACAACTACTACCATGCTCATGGGCCCCTACATCTGCAGTGTGTCATGTACCACGGGATAGAAGACGAAGGAAATTAACTACAAATACCACCAAGAATCTTCCTATTAAGGTAACTGACAAGCAAGTTCTAAATGTGAAGTATTTAAAAATTATTTTCATAATGCTATATGTAAGTTGGTGTACCCATATTCATTAGGTGACAGAACTCCTAGTTCATTAAAATAGCTGAAGTCGACATCATTTTGATAAACCACCGCTCATCTCTAATTACAATTATTAACTGGATCAGTAATTACATCGGCCTTGTCCAAGAAATACAGCTCAATACTTCAGATCATAGTGGGCATGTGTCCCAAGTCTTTCATGAATTCTTCTACTTTCGCTCCGACGCCCAGATGGATTACAAACACCGCAGTACTCACCCGAGATCACACTGATCACTCCCCGCAGTCACTTCAGGTGTACACAGACCGCTCTCTACGCCGCTGGTAACCGCACAGCTCGCCAAGTCACTCACTAACAACCGAGCGTCCATGCGCCCCACAAACTGCCATCGGTAACAACCGAGCGTCCATGCGCCCCACAAACTGCCATCGGTAACAACCGGGCGTCCATACGCCCCAGAACTGCCATCGGTAACAACCGAGCGTCCATACGCCCCAGAACTGCCATCGGTAACAACCGAGCGTCCATACTCCCCAGAACTGCCATCGGTAAAAACCGAGCGTCCATACGCCCCAGAACTGCCATCGGTAACAACCGAGCGTCCATACGCCCCAGAACTGCCATCGGAGATGTATAGTGCCATACTTATGCCTGCTGTAACACTTTTTAGACTATTCCGCATTTGCGTAAACCATAAATAAAGTGAATTAGGCATCCAGACTTTTCTCACAAGGAAATGTATTTACAAATATTATCGAAGGTAGTCGCCACCAGGTGAGCTGTCAGTCAAGCATGGCCAATCACATTTCCTCCCCCTCCTCCTATTCAACCCCCCCGCTCATCCCAAAAGCACTATGTCCTACCAATTCCTACGGTCTTAAGTCACTGGCCATATTTGGCAGATTGGCGGGAGAAGGGATAACAAACCACCGGGCTAATCATTTCTGTTAATATTATACTACATAAGGGAAAAAAGTGGGGCACAAACACATTTTGTTACATTGTAACACCAGCCACACGGTGCGCTCAGGCGAAAGGCGGTCAGCTGTAGCCTACTCCGGAGATTGGGCCAGCACGAGCAGCACTGCGAAGGCAGAATCTATCAGCATAAAACCTGCAAGTTGGGTCGTATTAATAAGATCGACTGGCGACCATAACTCCGTCCACGCCAAGCTATCGGCGAATATGAATTAGTTGCATCATACTAATACGAACAGGATGGGGGGGGGGGGGTAGAGTGATCTGGGGATCCGAACCAGGAGAGGAGGGTCTTCGTGGGGCGTCAGCGACCGAGGCGGACAAGACGGCAGGGCTCTGATTTCCGGCTCTTCAGAAGTGAGTTGCCCAGGGGAAAGAGCGCAATTCCTACCCAGCCCTTCCCTAACCTGTTCCCGAGGTCTTGAAATAGTTTTACTTAGCTATTGAAAAGTATTGGTAACCCTAATAATTATTATTTTAATTGCCCTTTCCCTCCTTTCTACCTTTAAGTTGGGGCGTCGCCTTAAGTGGCACCCACAACAGTTATCAGAATATTTACTTAACCGGAAAATAATTCAGGTAAGGCACTAGAGACGGATCTCCTACTATTTTATTGGAAATGGGTTAGTGGCTAATATAAATGCAAGGAAAATTTTTATTAGTCGCGTAATTAAACGCGTAAATTTTTTCGATAAATAAATCGAGTTATCGACGTGTTTTCCTCTGTCGTGGAATATTTATTGAAGGTGTATGGCTAAACGACGACCAATCTAGTTACGCCCGCAAAATTTGATGTAAAGATCTTTGTCAATGAGGGGGGGGGAGGGGAGGAACTGTCATAGACGGTGCAGAAAAACCAGCGTTAGATTTCAACGAAAGCTCTTGCGGGTAGAGGGTAGAATTAAAAATTACTATTTGCGCGTATTTGCGGGATTTAATAAATAACTCGTGAAATGGCGAAGCGAGAGATTTTTTCTCGCGTGCACGCACCGGTACGGCACGGCTGCTAACACGACATGTCGGGAATAAAAAAAATGCCAACACAACCCTCGATTGTTTCAGTCGATGCCCCGCCTGTCAAAAGAGGATCAAGTCAGCAGATTGCCCATGTATTCGCAGTTTTGAATAATCGCACACTACTCGCAATTTGAGTGTGATTGCTGGCTAAAGGGAAGGGGCGACAGGCCAGACTTTTGCAGACAACAACTCAATTAAAAATCACGGCCTATTATACATCGCTGTCAATGGGAGCTTTCAGCCGCACACAATTGCAAAGTAAGGGCGTGGGGTCAGGGGTGAAAGGGGAAGCCCAAAAACGCTTTTGTAAATACAATCCCGGGGAATGAGGGGGCAGGGCAGAGAACGCTGGTTTAGGGTAGATAAAAACGATGCAGTTATCGGCTTGCTGCAACGCCAAATAAATGACGCGACCACGAATACACAAATGCACAACAAAAGAAACTAGAAACCCTCATAACACAATCCCCGTTGGAAATTATTCACTAAGCACATTTCCCGCAACGCGTGAAAAAAAATTCCCGACTTTGCACAGAAAAGAACAACGAATAATTTAAAAAAAACTACGTTTACAGTGAGCTATTACGGCAGGAAATTAATTAATCGGGAATAAATAGTCTGTTGCTAATCACAAATGATTGTAATCGAAAAGTCCTAACACGCGTCGTGTGTTAATAAGCTGGGAATTTATAATCAATATGAAATTTAAGTGTTCTCGCATTCTCAACAAATAAAGTATTACTGTAATCTACAGGAAAGAAACGGCCATGGGTTGTGTGTGTGTGTGTTTATATATATATATATAATCTCTGTCAATCAAAGGAGCGGTAGGTACTGGTAGTTGTACACCGGGCGAATCAAAACATCGCCACGCTTAGTTTGTTGCACGAGACGGCAAACCGATCATTTTTCAAGCGGTGACCCAAAGCATGGCTTGTGGGGAGTCAAGATTTGACAACGCATCTGATATGGTCACAAAACCTCCACCAACCGTCACTGTGGTGGCGCACCCGAGTAGAATTCGGAAAGCCAAGCATTCGAATCAGACAATCCACCAGGGTTGGACTTTCCCACAGATTCCCATTCCGCAACCACAGATAAGCTTTCAACCATGAAATGAAAATGGAACACATTCAAAGCACGCTTAATTACACGAGTTTCTAATTACAGTTTTGAGGGAAACAACAGTAAAAACTATCCCATTAAAACTCGTTGTGAAAAATTCCTTCTAGTAAAAGAGATGGACGCCATCGTAGATTCAATATTACCATCACAGACATTTATTTAAAAGTAAAGCTCTGATATGTAATAAACCTTAATCCATTAGAATTCCTGCACTTAAAAATTAATGACTCGTTACACACAATCTAACAAAACGCGCAAAATTTAGAATACCCACAACTGCACACTGTGTATTATCCCGCACAGCATTATAATTAGTTCAGTCAAATCTATTACACTATGTCGCAATTTTCTTTGCTTTATATCAATCCATCAATCTATCTATCCATCCATCAATCTATCTATCTGCCTACCTCTCTCTCTACCTACCTACCTCTCTCTCGCTCATACAACCTCCTTAGCTATTTTCGGAACCACGAAGTTGTGGTTTCAGAGTCGAGTATCCGCCCACCTTGATGGCTTATTTTTACCTCCTCACTTTACTCCCACTTCCATTCTAGTTTAACCTATGAAGAACAAACATGTATCTCCACCTTTCTTCCATATCAGTCACGCCACATTTTAAGCAACACTTTGCGCAAAGTTCTTATGTTTACCTCTATCTAGAATGGTTCGCAACCACTGAAAAATGCCCCTACTGAAAACTGCACACATACAGTAAATTTACACCAACACTAAAAAGCCTGCTTTAAATGACTCCATTCCCTAGCCCTGTGAGCTATGCAAGCCCGGCACCCGCTTACGTGCCATATTTTCTTTATAACAATTTCTTCTTGTAGTGCGAGAGGGGCGACGTTAGTTATACATACTCACAAGCTACAGTGAGGATCAGTTAACATACCCGACATACCAAAAATATGTTTGCGAGGGGTGAAGTGAACATACAGCGATACACGAGGCACACACCTCTCAACAACGCACGAACCAAACAACCCCGCCCCCGGAGATCCCGTGCAGTGGCGGATGAATGGCAGCCTCCGCATATTTTGGCGTATAAATTAGCGGCGTCGCAAAATACCCGCGCGCCCGCGGGGGCTGGTATGTTAATTTACATCCCCTCCCCCCTCCTGATGGCGTATGAAGAGGCGTTTCTGGGGCAGCTGGGGGGGGGGGGAATCACTCAGTCTCGCGATATGAAGCCACGAGGGTGGTGTACTCCAGTTCACAAAGCGACGAATTTTCCAACGGAATAAAAAAACACACACACAAGCACGCCACGAAATTTCAACTGGCAGTCCAAATTGTGAACTGGTCTGCTATGACTGGCCAATCTGGCGCTGCGTGGCGGAAGTAGCCAGACAAATAACCTGTAACCCAGCGATTTGCCAAAATATAGTAAATGCGTGCTAAAGAAAAAAAAGCTCAGATTTGCTCAAATATATTATATAGTAATATCACATGCGAAGTGAATGCGCAGAAGCATGAAACTTACAGGACGAGTCCATCCGTCTGAAAATAGGAGTAGGTAGTTCAGGCAGTGTCCGAATTTAACACTTTTTACTTTACTAAAAGTTCACGTGACCAGAATTAGTCGACTAAAATGACCACGTATTTAGTATTTCTTTAGTATCGAACGAAACTTACTAAATTCCTAAATTACATCGCAATCATGTTTGAACATGTGACTATCGACGGTGTTCGATTTGAACACAACTAAATACTAAAATAACAATACTAAATGGTCAACTCGAACAATGGCTCAGTAGTCTGGCATCTTCGCTCGAGTAAGGACGCTTGGTCGGCTCATGAATATATATGTAGCATAAGAATAACAGTCTATGTTTTCAGTTCAGACATTACAACCACAGCTACGCTCCCTCCCTCCTTACGGTTATCACCAGTCACTTCCCATTCGGTTCTTTCACACCTCAAACTGTACGAGGAGAACCTTGCTCATTTCAGCAGTGCGCTATTAGTGTGGGCCAGCCACCGTCGCCAGCCATAAAAAAATATCTTTTACGTGTTTTCTTCCTAGGTTCCCTCAAATGCACTAATGTAGGTGGCGTTACCATAATTAAATAACTGAAAATGACAGGCATCGGCTGCATGTTTGTTATTACATTTCCTTTTTATCTTCTACATAGTAGAATTAATATTATTAAATTATAATTTATTCATATTAAAAGAAACATTTTGCAGCAATCTTATTACACAAAACTTTCATATTCTAAGACACACGTATGTCGTTGGAGGTGATGAGAATTGTTCTATAGAAAAAAATAGTTATATTTTACTTCTGTCCTCCGATTGGCTGTCGTCTGACAATGACACATCTCTCAGCCAATCAACACGGGCGAGACGAGTCACAACCAGGATAGTTTTATTTAGTACTTTTTTTTTTTAGTAAAAATTTAATGCCGACTACCTTCTAGGAAATAAATAAAAAATAAACGAAATCTGAATACTGAATACCGTCTCGAAACAAATGAAAAATACTTACACATGATCTATATTCCAAATAAATTATTAAAAAAACCAAATATTATGTTAACTCTTATAATAAAACGTAATTTGGAATGATATTAAATAAAGTGACAACATAAGCAAATACTCTAATTATATATAGCGAAAATGTGTATGATCAACGGTAAACATAACCCCGAAAATCTGCTACGTTACAAGCGGTCTCGTATACGCTGTTCACAGTAAAATTAGCACTTTTGAAAGCCTTGCTTAATATCTACTTGTATGTCCGTTGTGAATTGTCCCGCCTTATATAAAATTAACATTGCCATGGACCTCATCACTTTCTTCATGCGTCGGTCAAGTGAAACTGTGAAATTATTGGAAAATAATTTTTTTTACAAATCTGGTTATTTTTATACTTCGAGGCATTAAAAAAGAGAATGCGAAATAAATAATTTAAGTTATCACAAATGGGTTTACATAACACTTTTTATTCGACGTTTAGATATAGAACTACTTTCCATCAATCGCTACCAACTTTACTGGGCGCATGTCATGTCACTAAGTGCGCCAGTTAAAATATCTCACGTTAGTAGCAGTGACTATTTCCCTTAGGTTGATTTCAAAAGTGCTTATTTTATCGTGAACAGCCTTTACCGTGCCGCTACACTCCGGGAGAACAGGTTCGCGGACCCAAGCAGTTTGTGGAAGAACCAGGCACCAGCAAGGATAAGATGCGGTTGCCAAACCTGGTGGGGACGCCAAGAACTTTTTACGTGCCCCCCCCCCGGCCCCTTTTCACCACCCGCGATGAAAACTCTGCGGCAACCGCGGAATCTGATACTTGCCAGGGATCTACTTTCCAGGCTCTCGCCGCATCTTACGTTGCCCAAGAATGCCGTGTCGGTGGAATATGGACCGACCGAGTTTGCCCACCGCGATACTAGACTTGTAACGTTATACTATTAAACATAAGAATATACATTACACAAATCTCCGAGACTAATCCTCTTAACGTTACTGTACTCTGGGGGTATAACTCAAGATCGTACAATGACAAGACAATTATAAAAACTACTGATTATTTCATTACTCCAATAAATGATCTCAAATACTTCAACAAACAATACTGAATAACCCTAGATCTGAAATGTCTCAACTAATAAAGTGAATAGATATAAACTCGACTCTTTCAAGCTACAATTACGTTAACTAACATTAAGGCTCTTAATGGGGGATCTCTAGGATTCGCTAGGGGTAAGATCGTTTCCAGATCTATCCTGCACCCAGAACCTAATACCACCTTACCACTGGTAATTAACGACACCGGACCGGAGCTCCTCCGCCTAGTGATGTGTTGTGGTGTAATTGGCTGATCTGGTCACGTCTCTCCAAGACGTCAGTATCTCGGCTCGCCCTGCAGTGTTGCCCTCAAGTTGCTTGCGCCGACCTCCGGCGTCGATGTGCCCTCGAAGTGATACCAGCAGAGTGGGTGAAAGAGTGCGGTAAGGGGGGGGGGGGGACTTTTAATACCTTGCGACTGGCCGACACACAGGGACACCTACCACCACCCTCGCTACTCCCTAGCTTCTCTCGCCTCAAGTGCGCCAGGACAGAGCTCCGTCATCCGAGTGTGCGGGTACCCCGTGCCCGCAACAGACTGTATGACGGGCTGTGTCCGACGACATTCGATAAACCATTCACTCCGATTTGCTGTGCTACATGTTCCAATTCCTATTTGATGTTCGCGGTAAACTCGGCACTTTATAAAGCCATGCTTAAAATGATCTTGCATGCACGTAGCGTATTCTTCCGCCATATGGAAAATTAACATTGCAATTGTCCTTGATCACTTTATTCATAACTCGGCCAAGTAAAAGTAACAAATTTATTATAAAATTAGATATTTTAAAAAGTTTATTTTTCTTACACTTTGATGCATTAAAATTCATAAAAAAATAAATAATTTCACAATTCACGGTAAAGTTTACTCTTTTGAAAGCTCTCTCGTTTGGAATAACGGCCAAAAAATTTAATTTTATTGTAGCCTTAGACGTAAATTTCCGAGTGCCGTGTAATCTATCTACACACTTTGTTTATTACTTGCATGGCAATATTGATTTACAAAGTCAGTTAAAGGATAAAAAAATTGGCTGACAGGAAAACGTAACGAGGGCCGCACAAGTGCTCACTTACCATGGACCGCCTATATTTTGAATATTTTGAAGTCAACGTTAAGATACGGAACCAATTTCCCTCTGTCCTTGCCAATTTTACTGCGCGCATGCAATTCGATGTTCGCATTAAAATATGTGCAGATATGGGCAGTGGCTCTTCTAAAAGGTTGATTTCGGAAGTGCTCGCTTTACTGTTAACAGCCGTCACTTGAGATTTTGGCCGGACAAACCCCAAAAAACGAAAAGCTGTTGCCTAATTGACAACAATGGAGTAGCCTTTACTACTCAAATCCAGAGGAAACTTTCAACGCTTGCGTCCGGCAAAGTTGGTAACAAGGGAGAGAAAGTAGTTCCATGTTTTAACGTTGAATTAAAAGTGTTGGGTGAATATTAGAATAATTTCGATTGTTTCGTGTTTTCCAATACGCGCAAGTCTAAAGAAATCGTTTACTTTTCGAATAATTTCACATCAGTTTCACTTGATCGACATATGGATAATGTAATCAGGCCCGTGGCAATATTAATTTTACATATGATGGAAGAATACACGATGTTTATATAGGTATATAACCAGGGCTTGCAAAAGTCTTACCGTGAACAGCTTACAAAAACACACACACACGCACACATATGCGCTCACGCATAAAATTAGTTTTCTATTATCCCCCGTGTTGCTGTAACACAGCATTGCTCTGACAATTTTATGCGTTAAAACTGCGAAATTCGAATGTGGGCCTACAATCGACCATTTACTTTCGAAGTTAACCTCGACGCTTGCCCCAGCAGTAAGAGATCAGTGGTTTCACGAATCATTCTGTCATTAACGATTTATTCTTTACCGACTTCTTTGCTCTGAGAACTCCTCCTCAGCCATTTTGTTTTTACCTCAAAGTGCGTCACCCAAGAACCCAGGTCAAGTCTTGTGATCTGGAGCAGCAAGAGAAATTGCCAAAATGGCGTCGTGCGACGATATACACGAGCACACGTTTACTCTTATCTACAGTGTCGTACACGGAGCTGTGATCTAAAACGTGAGAATGAATTTACGTTGTGGCCCGCTACAAGGTGTTTCCGAGATGTGCTAAGATGTTGCCCTGAAGTGTGCATACGCCTCTGCTACCGAGAGAACATAGTTTTAACCGATACGGGCGTTTGATTGAAAATAATTTCATATTGGTGCCGAACACAGTTCAAGTTCTGCACATTGCATATGTTGTCATTTGTTCTAGTATTCACAAGAATTAAGTTCGGAGTTTTTCATATCCACAATTCAAATTAACTAAATTGTTTCTGGAATACACTAAAACTTACTTGCGGAGATAGCAGTATTTAAATTGAGAAAAGGCAGAACATTACCAGATCTCATTTTAATCGCACTGATAAAATTTCCTGTTTCATAAATACTGTCTAACAAAATTATATTACTGCATTTTTTATAGGCTGGAAGTGAATTTTCGTAAAGTAGCTCCTAAGCGGACACGTAATTCCTTCAAGTTTTAATCTAATTTTTTTTTGGTGGATTCGAAAACTATGAAATTGTGGCCGTGACCTTGACCTACCCTTTCTATTGTGTGGAAAATTAAAACTTTTAAACATCCGTCGTATAATTAATATTCTAGGGTACCAAAGGCCGTTCGCGGTACAGTTACTTTTGAAATGAACAGCTGAAAAAATACCAATGTCCATATCTACACATGTAGTGGCATGCAAGCTCACGCTTGTCAACGAATCAATAAAAAATATTTTACAACCTAACGCATTGCGAGTGAAAATTTAAATTTATGGACTGTGAAGTTAGCACAAAAATGTCCGGGTTGGCGTGATCAAGTCTCGTAACAGCATTTCCCGAGGGAGACAGTTACGCCATCCCGCAAAGTCTGAGAAAAAAATTATGAAGCTGCATCCCATAATTTTCGTCGGACGCTGAAACATTCGCTTATCGCATCGCTGATGGCCTCAATTCCGGAAATGGAGGAGAGTAGTATATGTTATAGTCACATCCGAAGACAAGAAATTCGCTTACTTTCTAATAGACCTACCAGCACAGCTACAATATAAGATTGTTTTCCGCCATTAGGGATAACATTTTATACTCTTTACTTATCGAATAGGAAATGTTCTTTTTAGGCGACACTGCGAACTAAATTTATTTACGATATTCAATGTTAAAATTGTTCTACACAGGATCCGCAATGACTTAGTGGCCGGGCCAGTCGCCTCCCACCACGACGAACCAAGTTCTACTCCCACAACGGAAAGAAGGCGGAGTTGTTGGTAGCTGGTGGGATTTCTCAGGATACTCTCATTTCCCTTACGATTGCATGCATTCTGTCATCGTTCCATCTTCATTTCTTATTCACCTATATCGGCGCTAAGCTGGCTAAGAGCCGCCTCCTCTCCCCTTCCGAACCCTAGTCGGTGTGTCAATGTGTGCCCCCCTTTTTTTTCCTTTTCGCTCTCGCTCTCTCTCTCTCTCCTCCAGTGTGTCTCTTCCTGTCTCTATCCACCTCTCCCTGCCACACACAGTGTGTCTCTTTTTATAGCTCTCTCTCTCCTGTCTCTCTACAACTACTCGCAAGAACAGATATTGACTATTCACGGTAAAGATAACACTTTTGAAGTCATTACATCTGGAATAATAGTCAAATATATTTCATTGTAGCCTTAGACGTTAACTTTTGAGTCCGGTGAAGTATGTACTGAAGTATATCTGTGTTTATTGCTTACATGACCATATTTATTCAAAAATGTGGAAGGGTAAAAAAAATTACTGATTTAAAAAAAAAAAGTAACTAGAGCCTCAAAAGTGGTTACTTTACCGTGAACAGTCTACATGGTAACAGCAGTACTCATCCGTATCAAAATAAAACTACCAATATTGTGGCGCTACTGGCCTTCAAATATCAGGCTGTAACTTTTTTAGACAACGCCTAGGGAATTGAAGGAGGCGGCGGCGGCTGCGTCGTGAGGTAGGTTTCTAGACGCGGCCCGCCGACCCAAGGGGAGGGGACTGGGGCAAATATCACCCCACCTGCACTGCAGCAAGCCTCCCACAGAAGCGACCTGCCAACCCCTGCAGCATCACCACACAAGCCGCTCTTCCTCCCCCACCCCCTTTTTTTACAGCTACCTGAACACACCGAGGCACTTTGCATCCACGAAAACTTCACCGTCCAGTCTCTGCCATCTCACTACCATCAACTAGGGCTATACTTTTGTCTCAGCTAAGAAAGACACGTTTTGACATTTCCGTGACCGACAGAATGTTAGTATTCTCTAGATCGGACCGGTTTCGCCAAGACCATTTTCTATCAAACTGACCAAACAAACAGCACGGAATTCGTGCGTCAGAACAATTCAGGTGAAAAGCTAACTCGGCGAAACACACACCGGCGCTACCTTAGAACTGTCAAAAAGTGACCTTCGTAACTGAGACAAGAGTATACTTGGGACACTGAGGGGAAACGTGGAGCAATTTATCAGGAATGTGTTTGCAAATACGGCAGCATTTATGCACAATTATGCTGTAACATTAAGCTGATTGTTGTCAGTTATGTATCGTGCATTGTGTGTTACTTTACTGGAGGGTCGCATGTGTAAACACAATTCCTTTTGAAGTGTCATGGAATATAGGCATACTCGGCGAAATAAACTAAGCAAAGCTGTCGGTAACTGCTACGTTAATAGTGACCATACTACACTTACGATTTCGTACAGTAAGTGGTTGAGAACTGGATCTCCACTCCCGTTAAAAAAGCTTACGAATCCTACAGAGTAGGCCTACTGGTACAAAAATAACAGTAAAATCTGCAACAACTGATTGTATTCCTTAATAAGCGATGATAGGATATTGTCTTTGGATCCTTTTAATCGCACGGTTTCATAGGATCTAATGGGCAGAGAATCAGGGAAGATACACCGGTTCGGTTGGAGTAAAAATAAAAAACCTCTTAGAAAAATCAAATCCCAGTGAAGATGACCGAGATAAAATCTTCCAACGTCTTGCATGAATTCAGAAACAGGTACTGCATAACCAAACCACATTAAAAATAACCACGAAAATATAGGGCGAGTCCTTTAAAAGAAACCCCGTGGGACATGTGTGTAACGGAGCGAGGGAATGAGGAAATGCAGACAAGTTTCGCATCAGTTGCTGGATGTGGACAGGGCAGCTCGAGTGCAGTTCTGCGAGTGGTTTCTGTCCAATATTGCTCCGGAGGTGTTGCGGGATGGATACGTATTCTTTTCCGATGAAGCATGGTTCCATCTGTCAGCGTACGTAACATCCAAGAACATGCGCCATTGGTCAGGTGAAAATCCACACGTGTTGACGGAAGCTCCACTGCGTCCTCAGAAACTGTGTATGGTGTGACGTGTCATCACGCCGCATCATCCCCGTGTTCTTCCACGAGACTGTGAACTCGGCGCGTTACATCCGACACGATTTCAATGTTTTGGCGGAACAACTGACCGAGGATGAGCGCAAACAATGGTTACTTTCAGTAGTATGGAGCCACGGTGCAACGATCGCGCGCATTGAGTCGGTGTTCTAGCCTGATCGTGTCATCAGCCGCGGGGACAAACCAACATACGCCATCCCGTTCTCCAGATTTATCCGTCTGTGATTCCTTCTTGTGAGGCGCTCTAAAGGGACAGGTCTACTACAGCTACAACCCGCACACGCTCGAAGAACTCCAGGCCAATATTATCACAGCTATCGATTGCATCCCACAGCATGTCCTCGCCCGTGCCTTTCACAACTTTTGGAATCTGCACACCTACCTCGATGTCAATGGCGGCCACTTCCAGCACCTACTCAAGGCCCTTACACAATTGAACACTTTAACATTTGACTTTACGTTTGCTTTCCGACATAGTGTTTCTTATGGAGCTTGACACAATGGGACTGTCAAATGTAAAGTCCAGCACTTTTGACTTTAAATTTCATCTTTTCGAAATCGTAAAGTCAAAGTCAAGCAGCCATTTTGCTGAGAATCTAACAGGTTACGTGGAAAGTGCCTTAATTTATTATAGGGCTATTTTAATCTCGGTATATTAAACAAAGCTCATCTTAGATTAAATAAATGGAAAACAAATATAATGTGAAGAATAAATATATGAATTGGCATATTTTAGTAAAGTAAACAAAATGAGTTTCTTAGTTTTGAAATAAACTTTTAATGTAAATTTTAAGGCTATTAAAAAAAAAAAAGTACTTAAAATGCATTCCTCGATAATGTCATAACAAAATACACATTTTTACTAAGCTCTCAAAACCGATGTTCAATTGTCTGAATTCTGACTTTACAACTGTATTGTGTATTGGTGGTTTCGTCAGAGGAAAGGAAACGTAAAGTCAAATGCTAAAGTTTTCTATTGTGTAAGAAGCTTCAAGGTATTTTGCTGTCACACTGGACTGTATTTCCTCATTCCCTCGCTCCGTTACACACGCCCCACGGGACCTCTTTTAAAGGACTCGCCCTGTACTAAGTGGCATCTGTCATCTAACTTGTTGGCTTCCGTCCCAATTAATGTCAGTGTCTAAACTGCGAGAAGTTCTTCCACACTGAAGTGACACTGCGGACTTTTATTGAGTACACTACGCGTCACATTGATTCTCGTTAAATTACCCGGACTACATAATCAGAGCAACTTGCATTTCACATGCAATCATACGTTTTCCCTTGCGTGGTTCCCATATCAGCAATTTATTCGTATGATTCGGCGCGAGAGCAATCGCCAGATTAAAAATAAAAAAAACAGAAAATTCGTGGACTATGTGTGACGGGAGTCTTGGGAAAGTAGACCGAGTTGCTTTGTACTACCGCATTAACTCTTGTCTTGCAGGGTCATTTACAGCTCCCACTAAAAACGTTCTCGCGTGTTTCCTTTTCTAATACGACAAAGATAAAATATTACTAAATGAAGTGAGATTTTTAAAGGAAAGCAAGCGAGCACACAAACAAAGATTTCCAAATGATAAAGTTTGGTGTCGTGCATTAGGAGTCGAAGGCTCTGTACCCAGGACAAACCAGTCGGCATGACCAAATTGAAGACTAGGCGACGTTGGATATGGAGTCGTCAGATGTGAAGGTTGCAGCGGCGATGGAATTGAAATTGTCCAAACTAAAACCGAGCTGTCCGAAAAAAAAAAAAAAAAAGTACACTAAATCTGAATCAGTGAGAATTTCACTGTTTCAATCAGTCAAACGTATCTGACTGATACAACAGTCACTTCAGTGAATTTAACTGATGAACCAGTGAGAAAAATGCCATATTTCCTTCACTGATTGATTCAGTGACATTTTCCACTGATTCGTCTGTCATTTTTCCCTGTTTTCTGAGTGGTTTATTTTTTGACTGATGGACCAATGAAACCGCGTGTAAAAATGGCTCTAGAACATCGTTCCAAAATGGCCGTTAAACAACGTGTATCAAGTGAAGTAACAACGAATAAACGAATAAAACTGATACAAAATACTATCTAAAATGTGTTTCGTCTTTCAAAACGCCATTTTACGAGGGTAATATGAACATACAGCCTTTCATTCCGTTTTTACGTCTTTCATTTCGAATCCATGTAATCGTCACAGGGCTCTGTTTGAAGGTTTAAACTACATTTAAAGTGGTGAAGAGAGTGCACTCATATATACTATTCGTTTTAACATTTTACAACTCCAAACTAAACGATTTCGCAGCGAAAATTTAATTAATATATTTTCCGCACGGCAACGGCCTAGAGTCGAAGTGTAAGCATCAGTTCAATCCCGGTCGCCTGCGGGAGTATTTTACTTTTTAAAATTACGTTTGCACAATATAAATAGTAAACTATCGTAAATATGTTTATTTCGCGTAATTATTTGCCTACATTCAATAAAAATAATATTTAATTCGCCACTGCAGCCCGCCGTCACTCATTCAATCAGTGAAATTGTTTCACGTCATTAATCCAGTGGAATTTTTTCACTGAAACAATTTGTGGTTTTCCACTGGTTCTAAGTGGAGCCATTTTCATTGATTAGAGTAGTTGAATTTCAGCGTGTATCAGTGGTTTCCCACTGATTCGAATTTAGAATGTAGTTGTATCGCGCTGCTTCATATAACAAGATCCTGAAACTGTGTGTCTAATCGACGAAGGAAAATAATACTTAAAGCACGTCTCCTAATCTGTGGATAATAAAACTGCAACTAGCTGTGAATAGTCATTTTTATCATTGTAAGACATTAACCAGGGATGACGAAATAATTCGTCACAAGCACCCGGTCCCCCACACATTTCACAACGCCGCTTATAGCGTGAACGTATGCTTTACTGAGGTTAAAAATAGTTTCGAAAATGTTATTTTTGAATAACCAGTGTGCATGAAAAAAAAAAACCCTTCAGTTAACAACAATGAGTATACAATCACTATTGCACCCGAATTAAAAATTACCCCAGGAAACCCGTATTACTGCAAAAAATTAAACCACATGTTACATACAACCTCCCATCAAGGCGATCCGGGTTCAATCCCCGGCTGGGTCACTCCGGATTTTCGCATGTGTGAATCGTGCCGGACGATGCCGTTGGTCGGCGGGTTTTCTCGGGGACCTTTCGTTTCCCCCGCCCTTTTATTCCGGCGCTGCTCCATACTCACCTCAATCACCTTCATCGGCTCTCAAGACAGAGCCGTCCAAATCTCTTAACTCACTACATGCTAAACCCATTAAACAAATAATTAGCGAATCGTAGAACAAGGCGAAGCAAGCTCTGTACAGCCTCTGGCTCGGAGATGGCCCCGTGATTTATATTGCAACCACTCTGTCCCCCCCCCCCCCGGCATCCCACACACACACACACACGTGCTGCAAAGCTTCTCTCATGCGACAGCTACTAGTATGTATGGTCCGTAGCCACTGTCGATTCAAAGACGGTCACTCGCAGCATTATTGGTGGAAAAATGCTTTGGTGGTTTATCACCAAAACTCCAGACACTTGCCCGCCGCGAGATGGCTTGTGAAATAGTGTGCTCTCTGCAGTAGCTGGTGTGGCTAGCCGAGTGTCACACACACAAAAAACACTCACATTCTCTATTAAACATACAAATCACTACACTCAGCTGCGCGCAAGGTCACAGGCAAGGTGATAGCAATATTACCCCTAGTTATAGGTTTTCCCTGTTCCCACACACCAGTACTCTTTCCTGTGTTACAGAGAGATGGCTGGCATCTGTCGCGTGGATGGTGGGTGGCTCAGTTCTGTCCCCCACCACCAGCGCCGCATAGCGCGACCCTGGTTACCCACTGCGACCTCATTTCATATCATCTTGAACCAAATTCACAAAAGTCTATCTTCGCTAATTAACAACTTAACCTAATTTTCTCCAGCCCTAATCCGGTTACACGAACTTAATTTATCCTCCGCGACTGTCACATAGATTTTCCACGGCCCTCTCCGCTCTGTCTGGTTTGCTATGCTCTTCCATGTAGACCCTTCTTCTTTCGGGGTGTGTTCATGGTTACAATTGCGGCCATTGCACCAGACGACACTGCTACAGCCGCGATGCACGCGCCCATTTTAACATAATAAACCCAACCTCAGGTGTAGAGAGTTTGCCCTGAGACGCATCCCGTTCGCCAACATACTTAGTTACTAACATGCATGCCGGAGGGCACACAGAACTGTCAAGTTGCTCACGCTGGCGTAGCGGGATTTTAAGGCTCGCCAGAAAAAAAAATCACTATTGTCTTTTTCTTTTAGGAATGACAGCCCTTTATAAACGCTGTTCACTGTAAAGTGAGCACTTTTGAAAGAAACATTGGAAAAAGGTCACTGTCCCTAATTGCGTATTTTTCAATGGGAACGCCGATTGGTTTAAAGGAGGAGAGATAGTAAATGGGTGTCCTAACGTGGAATTAAGAGAGTAAGGTAAACATTTGTAAATACTGAAATATCTTACTTTGATTTCTGTATATTGCACATACGCGTGAGGATTTACAAATTTGTACAAATATTTACTTTTCTAATAATTTCACAGTTTCGCCTGACCGACGCACGAATAAAGTGATACGGTCCGTGGCAATGTTGATTTTACATACAGTGGAGGAATACACGACGTGCACGCAAGCAGATCTTAATCAACCTTAACTGCCTGTACAAATGTATTACTAGCATTAGACTGTTATATTATTGAATGTCATTCCGGACCCTCGCAGGGCTGGTGCGCCTATTCTATAACATTGTAATTCTGTTCATTTTTATATGAAGGCTCGTGTATCCACGTGCACGTATATATTTATCATTAAGGTTAATTTGTTACGCCACTCACATATAAATTTTATTTTTAAAATTGCGTATACCAAAGGTTAAGACACGTGGCGTTCCCAATTCAAAGTTTGCTGTAGACAATCACGCCATGAAAATAATATATATATATTTTTTTAATTACTGGATATTAGCTTATGTCAACTCGTAGACATACAAGTAATATTTATCAGATAACATAGTTTTTCAATAAACCATGTCAGAATCTAAATTTTAGTATTCATGGAAAAAACAAATAAAATAAACGAAAAAAATTACAGAAAGTTATACAAGAGTGACTAAAAGCTCACGTGTTAGTTCATTTAAAGTATGCTTAGTAAAATACATTTTCTTAAAATCATTGACTGCTACAAATAACAAATATAAACAAATTTTCTTATTTTGAGTAACTAAAAAAAAATTGCGAAAACATTTCATAACGTGATTTCAAATATTTCACGAGGTAACTCACCTAAACTATCTCTTTCAGTGAATAAGATTTTTTTTTCTTCCTGCAAGTTTCCTTCTCCCCTCATAAAAAAAAATTAATATCGTGATCCTGGTTTGTCATTATGCAAAAAATATGCAGTGCAAAATTTTTTTTTTATGCGAGGGCAATGGCACTTTTAAGTTAACGTCCACAAGATTAATAGCATTTGCTACAAATATAAAATAAAATAATACATTTTTAACGTGAACAGCCTGAATACAAAGTCTCGTGTGTCGTCAGGGAGGGTGGAAGGGTCGAGAAGACCAGGGAAAACACGTCCCGCTTATCACAATACCCCGCGCCTCCCAAGAGAGTGATGGGAGGCAGCGCGGACGAATACATGCATGGGACTCGAACACCCCCCCCCCCCTCCCGGGAAACGCGCCCACGCAAGGGTAGAAGGGAGTTTGGTTCGAGGAGGGGGTGGTAGCGTCCCTCCCCCCCCCCCCTGGACAGCGCACGCCAGTATTTAATGGAAAATAGTGTGGCGCGTCGCGGCGCCCATTAATTTGCATCTCATGTAAATAAACCCGCGGGTTTGACATTTGATTAATACGCCGCCGCTAATTGGCGACGCAGGGTGACGGGGGCCGAGGGAGGGGGGTGGAGGACGGTAATACTTTCCTCGTTGGCGGACGAAATAAAATGGGAAAACGGCGCGGGCGTTCGCCCCACGTTGTCAAAATATTGCCGCATGAAAATATTTACATACCGGCCATGGCTAACGCTATTGGAATTTATGGTGACCGAGGACGAAATATTGGTCGGAATTTTTTATTTTCTTTCTCGATGGCCGTGCTCCCAAAATCTGGCGTTGGAAGATAATATATCGATGTATTTAACGGGGGCGTTAAGTCACGAATAACGAATCAGGAAAATTAATTACTTCAATCTTATGCTGGCACTCTGATGCCCGGTTGCACCATCGTGGTTCGAAACTCGATCGCAGATCGAATCCAAGATCTACACAAAAAAACTATTGCACCATTCGAGTTCAGAGCTGGACTGGAGATCGAGATGAAGTTATTTCGAAACGCCGAAATTGGCGGTTCGAATTCTCGATCCCAAATTAGCCGCCATTGTCAACAAATGTAGTTTGAAAACACGCCGACAGATAAAACTACGTTCGATTGTTTTCTTGGGAAATTAAAAAAAAACATTATACGCACTTGAATATTATTCGGTAAAAATCGTACAACAATAGTTCACTTAAAACAAATAAAACATCGCACATCTCGTTTTATACATAGTGAAAAATACGCCGCCTTCCGTGACGTCATAAATGACGGACCAATAGCAGAATTTGTCTCATACTTAATCTCGATCTCACTTTGGAACCAAAACAGACGAATCGGAGATCCAGAATCATGAAAGTTCGTTGGTGCAACACTTTTACGTTGGAACTAAGATCAAACTGAATCCTGGTTCGGTACCAGGATCATTTGATCTAGATTCGAAGAAAATGTTGGCGCAGCCAAGGTGTTCGGTATACGCCTGTTCCAACACACTGAGGCTGTGTCCGAAATGGTAGATTTTGTTGACCAAATGATCACGTGACCCTATT
This sequence comes from Dryococelus australis, assembly GCA_029891345.1. Lineage (NCBI taxonomy): Eukaryota > Metazoa > Arthropoda > Insecta > Phasmatodea > Phasmatidae > Dryococelus > Dryococelus australis. Next base: position 80,361,347 of record CM057001.1, on the reverse strand, counting down.
TTGTATACAAAAATGGTGACTTATTTGGTAAATTGGTATTTCGTATTTTGTATCTAGCGAATGTTAGAAAAAATACAAAATGACAAAATCAGAGTCATGTTGGTTTTTATCTTCAAAACACATTCTGCGTAAATATGTTTTTTAAAACAAATAACTGTTCACAAAATACACTAGGCATGTTTTAAAAAGCAAGTAAGTGTTGTGCTTTGTTTATATATTTCGCAATAAATTTTTGAATTCTTTGCATAATTTATTTTTTTCTTATTTTATAAACGTTTACACAGCATTTCAGTAATGATTGTAGAAATATCACGTCAGTTTTAAGCAATGAATTTAAATAAAAATATTTTTCACTGTTAATGTAAAAATGCGTCGCCGCGAGTGCAAAACAAGTGACTTGCCGCCAGCGTCCGAATTGAAACTTACGAAATGTCAAATTACCAAATAACGAATTTATCATTTCGGACACAGCCCATGGTGTTTTGAGGCCGCAATGCCAGCAGGGATAACGGTCACGTAAAACATCGCATCGGCAGTCTTTCGTGTATCGGACACTCCAGTCGCGTGTCCACTTGCTAACACGGAACTGCGACACCATTACCAACACACGAAGAAATAAGCTTTCAAAGTTGCGATTGCTGCCACAAGATACCTTCGCAGTATTTTATGAAAGCCTCCATCCCTCACGAGAATTGACACGCACTAGGCAATTTGTTGCTGTGATCGCGAAATTTCCAAGCCCACCGTAGTAATCCCTCAAAATTGTTAACCTATCTAATCCTGTAGTAATGTTCACCTGGCAGTGGTTTCTACAAATATTTTCCTTATTGAAATGTAATCACTAATCAAAGAAAACCTACCAATCCAGATTGTAGATAAGGGTGTGAATAATCTTAAGGGTGCTGCTTAAGGAAACTGCACAGCAAGCTTTAAAAAGGCGATATTCGGCCATTTTCACGAATTTTTCTCCATGAATACACTTAATATGACAAAAGTAAAATAATAAGGGCCTAGATAATTGTTTTTTTTTTATCTTAAGACAAAAAGTCGTATTTGCACAACATTTATTTACCGAGATACGCGTATTCGCGCAAACAACTATTTCCCACTCAACATAGATCTTCCCAACCTGTAAAGGCTGTTCACAATAAAATGAGCACTTTTGAAATCAACCTTTGAAAAAAGTAACTGCCCAAGCCTGCATATAAGCGCACTGAGTGACATGCGCCGAGTAGAAGTTGGTACTAACGGATAGGAGTCAGTTCCATATCTTTAAACGTCAAATAAATAGTGTTAGGTTAACCATTTGTGAAAACTGAAATTATTTCTTTTCCTCTGTTTATTTTGATGCGCCTAAGTATAAGAATGAGCACATTTGTAAGATATTTACTTTTCTAATAATTCCCCAGTTTCACTTCACCGACGCATTAATAAAATGATGAGGCCCATGGCAATGTTAATTTTACATAAGGCGGGAAAATGCACACAGTGCATTAAAGTATTTTCTCAAGCAGGGCTTTTCAAAAAGTGCTAATTTTACCGTGAACAGCATATAGTAGAATAAACATCAACTGTGGCCATTTACTGATTGGTTTTGTTTAATCAGCGCGTGCTGATGCAGCCACCACAGCACGTGCTCAAAACTAAACTCTACGAGGACGCGCCAGCAAGTGTGCGGGCAAACACGGAACTGATCAGGCAGGCCGCTAGAGGCCAGCCAGAACAGGCGGCGGAACCACGATTTCCAGATTGTTTTTGTTGAAGTCGTTTAAATGGCCAATATTTTTGTCGTCCAAATTTGATTACATTATATTAAACGATTTTCTTTTATATATGTTGTAAATTTTTCATGTAATATTTTATATGTATGAAACAAGATTTTTTCAAATTTAAAAATTATATAGGTCTACACAAAAATAAAAATAATTGTCAAACACATAAACAATCGCGTGATATTCATTTCGCCTATTCATAGAGATCTGAAAAACTCGGCGAGTTCAATAACCTGCAGGCTAGATTCTACAGTCTTATGTACGAATTTGTCGATGTGAACTGTGCATTGGTTGTCTGCTGTCACAGTGGAAGGCGACGTTTGGGCCAGCGTTCTTCAGGAGGTGTCAAACACCCTGTGGACCAATGGCTAATGTTATATAAGCACACGTGTTTTGAATTCTAACTTGTCCCAAAATAAATACACAGAATTCATCAGGTTTCTTTCTACCTATTCATTTTCCGCAGCGAGAAACAAGAGACTGAACAAGAGAAATCTCTTCAATTGTATACACAGCGGTTGCCATTTAAACAACTGATCTTACTTATGAGGATTAATTATCTTGTTTACAATTTTTTAAAAATACACCAATACTAAGTAAATGATTCCAAGTAGCCCGAATATAGGTTCATTCATTTTAAAAAATCGCACAAATTTCGATAGTCCCATTTTCGGTTGCAAATTTTGCCTTGAAGTAGCCCAAACGGTGACAAATCGCCCAATCTGGCAACCTTGGGAGGAATACTGGTGCCGCAATCCCCGTCAACCCAGACCTTTAATGAGTTCGCAGAAACGGCCGCAATCCCGGGCCCTTTACGGCTGGTCGTCCAGCGCGCGAGCGGGGCCATTACGCCCCGTTATATGGTTGGACATCACACCCTGGGGCGAGGCGGCAACAAAAAAAACTGGGGAACTTAAAATTTTTTTCCCCGAGAGTTTATGCTTCGAGAAACGACGGAAGAAAAGTATAATGAGACCTATAATGCCGCCTGGAACGTTTTTACCATTGTTCTCTGTTTACCTCCGCGGCGCTATAAGAGGCACGAAGAAATCATTAAAACAGAAGAATCCAGGAAAGAAAAATTTCTGTACTTCCCATAAATTACACAACGCCAAAAACGAGTATACGACTATTACTAAAGACAATACTGAGAAAGTCGTTTCAAGCCAAAATGTGTACGTACCTCTTACATAAATGTTCCGCAATTTTATAACATAGTTAAAAAAAAAACAACAGCAGCAAACTGATGGATGAGGTTTATGCACTGAATGCTAGCGGGTTCAGATCACAACTTCGGTCCCCATAAAGGACCGGCTTTAACAGTTGATGCTTGAAATTAATATTTCTTATAATAAATTATATGAAAGTTACGTTTAACTGAATAAACCGTTTTGTAAAAGATTTTCCTAACATCCCATATCGTCACATAAGATTCGTATGCACAATAGGGAACTGCATTTAAACTGGGAGATAGCAGTTGTCCGGCTAAAATCATTCTACCGTCCCCCAAACCTTTTTATGCTCACAATTTGTCTTCATGCGAAAAAATATTATGAAGGAATTAAATTTGACAGGCACAAACTACTGTACAAGCAATGGGGAAATTATTCGTTCCGCACATTCTGCCTATAAATGTTTGGCTACCTCGAAAAAAAAAAAAAAAATAGCTACGACGCATAAACATTTCAGAAGAAAAATGGCAGTGTAAATTTAGATGACTTCGGGGAGAAATCTCGAGGGGGAAGAAGCGTTCACCTGTGTTGAGAGACGTATAGCAAACAATAAACGAGGAGGTTTATAACGGAAGTTTACATGGACTATACTAACAGACCAAAATAACATCAGGTTTTCTAACGTGTGCGTTCTCATAAACGGAACGTCATTCAAATATTTCAGGAAACTGACTTTCGAATACACTCGCACGTCCCCTTGCCAACTTACCACGTGGGTAAACTAACATATTTAAAATAAGGACGAATGATAAAATGGCTTTTATTAAAATATGCACAAATGGCAAAACAATAAAATTAAGAGCCAAAAAAAAAAATTATACAGTTCCCGTATGTTTCATCAATTGACAATACAGAGGCTCTACTTTAATTTCGGATTAAATAAAACCTAGTTAAATAAAGCATAGTAAAAGTAATTATTAACTGACAGCGATCAGATTTGTATCGTAGGGTATCGTCCGTCAGAAAATATCGTTGGGAAAGTTTCTTGTTAATTTCGTGACAAACCAGATACGTATCAATCAGCAAAGGAGTTACCTTATTTGTATGAAGAGGACTTCAGGAGACTACGCCTGCCTAATTTCCTTCAGTAATTACTGACAGCAAGCAGATTTGTATCGTAGGGTATCGTCCGTCGGAAAATAACGTTGGGAAAGTTTCTTGTTAATTTCGTGACAAACCAGATACGTATCAATCAGCAAAGGAGTTACCTTGTCATTTGTATGAAGAGGACTTCAGGAGACTACGCCTGCCTAATTTCCTTCAGTAATTCAAAAGAGAGGACTAGGAGGAACTGAACCAGACATACGCAAAAAAAAAAAATTTGTTTTCCGTTGGTGAAGTATGCCACTTGGGTTACATCAGTGAACACTACCTCTCAAGATTGCATTCCTGAGGTGTGAAGCCGTTGACATCCTCGATAATAATAACAGGACCATTATTCTCGGTTTCTTCACATTTTTAAAAATCAAACATTTGAAAAATCACCCAATGTATGACTTTTTTTAATTTTTCCTTAAGTATACCTCACGTATCACAAGCGTTTTATACTCGTCTTAACATAAAAGTACCTTATTATTGGTTAAACTGAAATTGAACTTAATTTTGATCTATGCTCATATTTCAATTATAATTAATATGAATAAAACCAGTGCAGAAATATGTGCGTTGGTAACGCCTAGTAAGAAATCGTTCTTACGCAAAATATTATTAGAGTACGCACGTATGCGGTGCGGCATCCCCTATGGTGTACTTTTATAGGCTTGGTTAATCCTTGTTTGCACGAGGCTGAGGAATATCCTGGAAGTATAACTTCAGCAGGGTTTCAGGAAAGTTGGAAGTAACCGTGAAGGGCCTATAATTGCCGAATCTATGTAAAGGTAGTCGCCTAACTGGAGCTATTTCCGGGCTGAGGCTCCCGCGCGGCAGTGGTTAACGGTGTTGGACCGTAAAAAATTAATAATCTTATTTGTGCATTGTTAGACTTGTACGCATTGCATGTGATGAAATTTTCCTAGAATAATTTTTTTTTTTTACGTTTTTTTTAATCATTTGATGTCAAATACATTTTTTTTTCTATTTTTCTTCAGTCATAGTAATAAATACTAAATTGTACAAATGAAAAAATTTACAAAGGAAACTAACACCATGGCCTACCGCGTGACATATATGTTATCACCAAACAAGCCATATATCTGAAAAAATATAATTTTTAAACAATTTTTTTTTGCAAATTTTATACATTTTTTTAATGTATGAACTGTTATTTGGTGATTACATATATGTCACACGTTAGTCCGTGATAATAGTTTACTTTGTAAAAAAAATTCATTTGTACAACTTAGTGGATGCAGCAAAATACAAAAAAAAATGAATTCGACAGCAAATTATTGAAACAATATAAAGTGTAGCATTTTTTATCAGAGAAAAATGTCATCACATATAATGTGTACAAGTCAAACAATGTTTGGTACAAAAACAAAATCATTTATTTTTGGGGTCCAACACAGTTGAGGGTTACTCTACAAAGCTCATTAAGGCCCGGTGCACACGTGCGGGCGTAGAACGCGGCGGCGCCGCAGCTACATGTGCACTGGTACATATAAGCCAAGCCCTCGTGGAACGCTTTTGCGACGCCGCGCCGCACGTGTGCACTCGGCCTAATTGCGCCATCGGTGTAACGCGCGAAATTCTCAACTGCCGCTTTTTTTGGCCATGCTGCCTGTACCTATGGGACTATATAAGATGTGTAGGTATAGGCTATTAATGGTAAACTTAGCCATTCTGAAAGCCCTGTTTAAGATGCACGTTTTGTAATCTTCAACCATATGTAAAATTAACACTGGCATAGGCCTGCTAACTGCATTCATGCGTCGGTCGAGTGAAACTTGTGAAAATATTAGAAAAACACATACTTTACAAATTTGAACTCTTGCACTTGTGTGCATTTAAAAACATAAAGCGAAATTAATTAGTTCAGAATTCACTCATGTTTACCTGACACTTAAGTTAACGTCCAGACATGGAACTACTTTTCCTTTGTCGTTACCAACATAACTAGTTCTTAACTATGGCATGCGTGATGCATTTGAAGTACCATTAAATCATCGTATAAGGTATGTTTTCTTTGCGCGGGAGAACGCATTGGGGACACGTTTGATAGTTTTGTCGAACGCGTTTAATAATTTCTCGAAACAGTCTCCCTCATCAGAAACACGACATGACCCTCTAGCCGAGCTGCTGCGGGATGAACACCACGCTCGGAGTCTCTCACTCTCCGGGAACTGCCCGCCCCTTGTACCCAACAAAGGCTGCGGGCGTGGTGGGACTGTTTGCAGCTCGGATGCGGCATCTATCCGCAACTAGTCGCGTCCCCAGGTGGCGGATCGGGGATTCCCAGATTCTGGGAATGTCAGGAATATAAAATACTGACTCGTGTACCAAGAGGCCGACTCGACAGAGCCGTCGTCGTGGGCGTCGATTACCAGGGTGGCTCAGTTGAAGATGGCAGTAGCACGTCGGCAAGAGGCAGCCCAAAGATCAAGGCAGGGAGAATGGAAGCAATCCAGAGGTGCTGAAACATGCGAAGTTGGCGAACCATCTCACTATTGGATTCTGCGGGCTGTCGACTGTGGATGTGCGAGGATTGGATTTGAAGAGCAAAGGACCTCCGAAGCACCCCTTCGCACCTGGGTCAGCGAATTCGCCTCCACACCTGGTAGCTCCTGGATGACCCGCCGAGCCAGTCTCAAGTCTACGACCGAGGGAGAGTTTTGTGGAGGGAGGGGGAGAGGGTGGCTACCAGGTCCGTTACTCAGCGCCTTCACCCACGGCGCGGAGTTTCTGGCATCACTGCGGACGAGAAAATATGGCGGCGGTGGCAAGACTGAGCTTCCCGGGTTTTTGACGCACTCTACGAGAATCAGAAAAGGGAAGGGGGGGGGGCTGCATCAAACATTGATGTCGATGTTGCTGTGCAGGTAGCCTGCGCAGGAACATGGATGACAGTCCCGCCTCAAGGGCGCACGTGCCTCTAACACGCTGGCCCACAAGCCCCGTCACCTCTGTGCTAGTTCTTCTGTCGTATGAAACCAATATTCAGTCCACAGTTGCTATTTCCTTTAGCATTTCAATGAATGCTCCAACAGTTTGTCTTTTCTGTCGGTATGGGTTTTTACAGCGTCAGTGCAGGTTTTCCCATACCTCTTCTAGAATATAGCTCCAGCTATAGGTACACTTAGGGAGGTAGTCATGGCCTTAATTCCGGCCGTGGCTAATATTCCTTCTCGGCAGAGATGCACGCCTTCTCGCATGAAGGCCTTTCCGTTTAGGCGTAAGGGGCGCAGCCCTGAGACGCAACAAGCTCTTGTCCTACCGCGGGTGCACACTTAACACTTAGAAATAGGGTAGACTTAAGAAAAAACATGACCGGAAATCTCCTCGCGCACCTAGACTGGAAGAAGAGAGACAGGGTTGCGGACCTTCGGATTTTATTTTAAAGAAAGAAATATCGACATAATTTATAAATATGTTTTTTTTTTAAGTATCGCCTTACGGGACGATATATCGAAAGAAAAAATATCTATGTTTGATACATTTGAATTCGATAAGACACTTGACAAGTGTAAAATTGCTTGGAATATTGCACATTGAGGACACGCACGAGACATTGCAGAAAGTTGTGGCGCCTGTTGCCAAAATAAGCACAGTGATATTTTAATTAAATTTTTGTATTCTTAAGAAATTTTATTAAAACGGCATGTTAAACATATTTATTTCCGATACCTAGAAAAAGATATTGATTTCGATAAAATATACTTTAAATACATCAAGTATTTATATCGCTATATCGTTGATAGCATACCTCAATTTCGATGTATCGATATTTTTTCTACGCCCCTGTGGGAATCGACAGCCCTAGGTGGAACCGCGAGGGCTATAAATACAGAAGCCGGTGTCAGACGGGGCGCGAGCAACACACCCCCCGACAGGAACCGTATGAAGTTCCCCTGACGCCCAGCTTGCAGGAACATCAATTTCCACGGGAAGGAAGATTTATTCCGCGAGCCCGCGAGCTCGCACAAACACAAACACACACACACGCGCGCGCGGGCGAACACCCCGGGGAAGCGGCTCTGGCAGTCCTGGGTCCGCGCATGCCCCAGAAGGACCTCGTGAAACACGTCCCCCCGCTGGCAGGAACACAAAAACGCCAACCCTCACGTACTAGATGAAAGGTCCGCACTTTGATGTCTCCAGGGACAGGAGTCTCATTCGCTTTTCTACTTACAGGCAAGAGACAGTAAGCGGGGTGGAATTTGCCATGGCACGTAGTGTAATGGCCACATGCTTATTAGAGGCTGTTCACAGTAAAGTGAGCATTTCTGAACTCCGCCTTTGAAAAATGTAACTGCCTCTACCTGCGTGTATTTTAGCGGACACTAAACGTCACGCACCCAAAAAAGTTGGTAACAACGGAGAGAAAACTGGAATATTTTATTTTACCTTTTGTTTATTTTTAATGCATATGAGTGTAAAATAAATTTGTAAAATATTTCCTTTTCTCAGAATTTTACAGTTGCCCTTGAACGACGCACGAATAAAGTGATCAGGCACATGGTAACGTTAATTGTCCATGCGGTGAAAGAATACACAATGAGCCTACGAACAGATCTTAAGTAGGGCTTTCAAAAGTGATTTTACCGTGAACATCCTATAGAACATCGCATATTTCGCTACGCCGCGACAGGGATGCTCGCGTAATGGGGCTCCTGATAAGCGATGGAAATATATTTAGTGCCTCTATCTAGCCTCTGCGCTAACTGGAACTACTTCAACTACAGACAAGGAAAGCACTAGTGCCTAACCATCTTACAGAGCCAATCTCTTACGTACCTATGGTTGTCTGACCCATTTACAATAGAGATCGATGTGTAGATTCTTTGTGAGAAAGAGTTACCAAAATATACACAGTATATACCGAGTATAGAATATACACAGCAGTTCTTGTACGTGCGAAACTAATCCCAAAACAAGCTGTACTTAGTTTTCATTGTAAAAAAAAAATATTTACGCTATTTGCCACGTAAAAACTGTCTATATACCATCCCTAGACAGCACCGTAGCTACAGCCTACTACACACTCTTAACGGTAAAGTATCCGCTTTCGTGACTCTAGTTACGTTTTCTTTTCAGCCATGTTTTATCCGTTACCCACTCTTTTAAATAAATACTACCATATAAGTAATAAATACAATGCGAACATTCCACATCAATCTGCAATTAACGTCTAAAACTAAAATAAATTGTATTTATTGCTGTTATTCCAAATGAGAAGACTTTCAAAAGTGCTCACTTTACGGTGGATAGCCTATATCTGGCTATAGTAAAACTGTGTCGCACGTGCTTATATTATGGGTGACAGAGGTTTTGTTCCCGTTTAAGATAACCGCAATCTTATAAGGACAGCCACTGAATCGAAATGCCACACTTAGTTACGAATTAGACTAATGAAAATACTCCTTGACAAAGCCAATCAACCACTGCTTTGTCTTCCATTTTCTTAGATAATGAGTATTTGAGCAGACCAGTAGGCTAACAGAAAACTGGGGAAAATATAACCTACATTCTATACAGCAATTAGAGACAGCCTGCAATTCTAACGCCATTATAACCAACAGAAATTCTGCGTTGTTCCCAAGATATAATTCCAAAATCTGCACATACAAATTATTGTGGCATTTTACTTTTCTTGATATGAACTATGCAAAATAAAACGAAATTTACATATAGAAATGAACTAGAAAATCTTCGTATTACCAAAATCGTTTCAACATTGATTAATTCGTATTTTTAGAAGATATTTGATTATAACGAATGCTCAAGTATCTGACAATACCACCACAAAAATTCTTAACCTCACAGATTTAGAACTGTTTGCTGTTAAAATAGAGCACTCAGAGTTAAAGTAAAAGACGAATAGTGTTTGTAAAGTTTATAGTTGTGCTGTTCGGCTGTTGCATAAAGTCTGCGCAAAAAAAAAAAAATGCCAAAGGTGAAAAGTAAATCCGAGATATATCCATATATAATTCAACCTGACATTGCAATGCACATCAATTGCTAAAGCCAATTTCACTTACAATACAATAACATATAATATAGTGTACTTTACAATACACTTGCCACACTCGCTTAACTTGCCAACGGCACTGTTTTAGTGCTTCATTTTCGAAACTGCACTTGCAGGTCCAGCTAACCCTGCTTAATAATCTGACCCACAACTGGAATGGCTATATATGGTTCGAGTAAACGCATTGGGTATAGTTCAGGTGTAGCGAACGCTATTTCAAGAGAATTAAAGAAAAAAATTTCTAACCACCTTTACTTTTACTGAAGTGAAGGGAGAAATGAGGGTGAGAATTTTCAATTTTTATGTTTGCGGTATTTTTAAGTATAAGGTGACCACGTAATTTCCCGCTGTTTTTTGATGTAGAGTCCATTCACGGTTGCTTCCAACTTTTCTGAAGCCCTGCAGAAGTTCTACTTTCAGGATATCCCTCCGCCTCATGCAAACAAAGCTTAGTTAAGTCTGGAAAATTATACCGAAGGGACAGCGCACCGTATCCGTGCGCACTTTGTTGGATAATATTTCACATTAAGAACTATTTCTTACTAGGCATTTCCAACACATCTTATTTTCTCCCCGTTTTGTTCATATTATAAATAGAAAAAAAAATATGGGTACATCACAAGTAACAGCTCCATTTTTAAGCAAAATAAGGCCTTTGTTTACTAAAGTATGACACACTTGCGATACGCGAACATATTTAGTAAACAACCAAACACGACATGTATGGCGTAATTTTTCAAAGTTCTGATTCAAAAGATGTGAAGAAACCGTGAATAGACATACATTTTTTCGTGAAATATATAACTCAAAACCAAACGAATGCGGTCGCGCCAGACTCTCATCCCTAAGGACGACCCTGGCACTATTAATATGCAATGTGGGGAGCAGCGACGTCCATATTGTTACTTGCTGCAGCTGGCGCCGACTCGGCTGCCCCGCACCGTAATCGGAGACCCACCTCGCCCTCCTCTTCCTGGAACGATGCCCTCGCGGCCTCCTGATTCCCCTTCTGGGAATCCCGTGAATGCCGACAGCGGCGAGACGTGTTGGCGTCACAGGCCTCCTCTCGCCTGCTAGAGTTTCCGATACGTTTAGCGACGACGCAGGAATGTTCCGGTGAGACTGGCTGGCGCCTCAGCCCTCCGTGACGCATCACGCGAGTTGGGGAAGATTCTAAGTGGCGGCCTAAGACACTATATATATATTGCCGCAACCCAGAGGCCGGCAGTCTTTGACGGAGGCCGCCTGGCGAGTGTGCGCGAGCGAAGTTGAGTGTGGACGACGACTGGATATTGCGGGACGCCGGCGAGTGAGGTGTTATAGTGGCTTGAATGGACGAGAGGGCGTGAAACCGACGAGTGAAGAGACTGTGCGTAAGGACTCTACAAACATTGCTACTGGCGGGACATGGACTGAACTGAGATGGGACTGAATGGAAGTGTAGTACTAATTTTATTGTATATTTAAACTGTCAGATATTAAAGCATAAATTATAAAATAATTGAATAGGCTGATGTACTGTATATTGGGACTGATCTTCAATTATTTAGTTTCATTAATTTCTTTGTGATAATTACAAATTGTATTAAACTGAACTAATTAGTTGTGAAAAGTGATATCAATATATTGAAAGATCTTGAGTTCAGAGAATTTTGCTGTAATAAAATACGAAAATTATAATTAATTATTTTCTTTGATTAAGATCTCCATCCCTTAACGAACTTGGTATAGCCCACTTAATTTCTAGAGAGAGAAATTGTAATAATATTACTGGAGCACGCGGATATCAAAGTCAATTTATAACTGGTAAGTACATTGGATTTAACGATAGTTCAACAGGATTTAACTACAACGCCGGTAGAAGCCTCCATCGTGGAGTGTGTCTCATACTCTCTTGTACTGTTATAAAAGCTGCCTGTATTCACTTTGCTCAACCAAGGAAGTCCAAGCGATGTTTTCTCACACCCCGTCAGCACGCACAGTTCTTGTCCGCAAATACAACACGCTGACCCTGAATTTCCGTATCACACCAGCGCTTCAGCGTATCCGCGCATTTGCACAGAAATATTCCACCTCCCCGTGGGGAGGAAAAAAAAACATTGCTCAGTGCCCATGACGGAAGGCTGCTCCTGCGGCGGGATGTATCGAGGTGGCACTGGGGCGGAGTGCTGGGATAAATCCGACGACGAAACGTGCCCACTAGTGTCCGCGGCACGTGATGTGGCCGGGGGTTTTCCCACGGCCCTGCTATAGCCTGTTCCCAGTATCTTAACACTTTTTCAGCTAAACCTTTCAAGAATCACTCCACACTACATATATGACGTTTTGCATTATTTCCTAAATATATTACGTATCACATGTGTTTTGTACTCCTGTTATCATACAAGTACCTTATCATTGGTTAAAATGAGCTTTTAAGTTACTTATATAAGTATCTCATTTAAAATTTACGTTAACAATAAGGAGGGGTGTTGGTAGTGCTTATAAATAAACAGTTCTCGTGCAAATGATTGTTAAACTGAACTTTAGAGCCCACGAATGCGGCGCGCTGTCACTTTGGTGTATAGGCTGTTCATGGTAAAGTGAGCACTTTTGAGGCCCTAGTTACTTTTTCCTTTCAGTCATATTTTAAACACATTTTAAAATAAACATTGCCATGCAAGTAATATACATAGTATTTATATTCTACAAAACTCTGAAGTTAACGTCTACGGCTGAAATAAAATATATTTATTGATTATTCTGCCAAATGAGAGGGCTTTCAAAAGTGCTCACTTTACCGTGAATAGCCTGCACTAGCTAGCCATTACCCACACATATTGTCTCTATGTTTTTTACTCATATTAAATAAATGTGATATATTATAATTTATAGGCCCACGTAAAAAATAAATAAAAGTAAATGTAACCAAAAATAAGGTCGCTTTATTTAACGCAATACATAGCATATTTGGGAAATAACCAAAGGAGTCATATATGAGATGAGTTCTCAAAGGTTCGATTCAAAAAGTGTAAAGAAACGGCGAATAGGGTATATAGAGTTGTTTGAAGTAGGAGGAAGGTAGCGGGAGGGGGCGGGCAATGTGGCGGCCTGCAACGCTGATGGGCGCGGCGACTTGAGCAAACACACGCCCTACGGTTTTTGTTTGCGCGAAATGAAAACGTCGTTGTTTTTCTCCCCCTCTTTTATCTACCTATTTTCGATTTCCGTTCGCACACTACATCTCCGAGCCCCGGAAACTTGCTATATTTACTCCCTCACCCAACAAACTTCAACCCCCCCCCCCCCGACCATCCCTTAAAATCAAAAAGGACGCTGTCCACGGTCCATTGAACAGGCCCTCCCCGAAGCGAGAGCTGACGGGTCGAGATCGATGGATCAATGTTGGGGCCCTTGTTATAGTGGTGCGATGCGTAATTTGAAATCGACCACTGCTTAACAGTTTCCGCCATGTTCGTACTGCAACGCGTCGATTTAATTCTAATAACCGTAATGACAGGACGAGACATTACCACGTAAAACAGAGGGAACAAACAATGCCGTATACAATACGCGCTGTTTAATGGCAGGCGCAGGTAAATGAGAACACGGTAAAACATTATTAAATGGATGGCCTGTATTCAAAAACCTTCATTTTGTCTAAATGAACTCGAATTTCAAACTTGCTTTGATGTTGGGTCTGCCACATCATTTACTTGAATTTCATTTCTCCTCTTTTTTTTTGTACACACGATATCGAATTGTTTTGTGATAACTAGGCTACATGAAATGTAGCAAGGCTGCATGAAAATATAGCTTCATTCATTAATTACATCATCTCTACTCGCAAACTACAAATTATATCATCTCTACTCGCAAACTACAAAGTCACGAATGTTTCGCTGGGATGCTAGTTATGTCCACTAGCGAGACATTTACTACGCGACCTGCAAATGCAAAGATTGCGTGCGATTTTTCGAAAGCCACGTAACTTCTGTAAACAATCTATTTATGATCTAAAACTATTTATTTGACTGAAATATCAGAATGTAGAGCGTCATTCGGGACTGAATGCGGTATTTGAACGAGTTCACAGTTTTCGGAAGTTACAGTACAGAGAAACTATGAGAATTAAGTATTTGAAAACGTTTGAACAAACGACTACGAGCTATTTGTCCACCGCAAAATACAATGATAGGTAATCACTTTGCGTCTCGCGCAGTAAGAGAAAATGGCGGACATAGTTCATGAGTGGCTGTAACCTCGTTAACTAAAATTGTTATAGTTAAATATTTAAGCTTGGACTCCCGTATGTTAAAGTATTCATTTTCACTTCCAAAGTAGTTTAAGGCTACAGAAGAAACTGATATTTGTTTCCAAAATGAGTACGTATATTTTCAAGCCGTTGTGGCACAAAGTTGTGTGAAAGGTACTCAAGGCCAGGCTTCACCGTGCATCGGCGTATAGGGAATTAAATGTCGTTTTTTGTGGCAGGATTTTCATCTAAAGATTTTTTGATAGATATTGAAAGCATCTAGATTTGTAAACCTTCCAAATTTTAAATTTGCTTTAAAATGTAAGAACACGAGACAAACACAAGTTAGTGTACACGCAAAATATAAAAAATTTCACAGTTTACAACTTCGTGCTCGATGACCACATCTCAATATTTGTAATGTGTGTATTTTATACTAATGTTTTTCTTTGCACGTGGTGTTCATCTACGTGACGTCAAACATGGCTTTTGGGAAACGTTGAAAACAGAAAATTGTATCAAATATATATATATATATATATATATATATATATATATATATATATATATATATATATATATATATATATATGGTTGAAAACTCCCTTGAAAGTCGGGTTTTAAAAAGTTTTTTTACTAAATAAAATGGCAAAAAAGTAATATTTACATATCTAAAGTCAATATTAATTAGTTTCCACTTTATTAAATAAAAATTAATTTTAAAGCCTAGCTTTTGGGGTCCCCCCCTACTATCGGAGCTACTGTTCGAGCCTGTCGACGAGACGTCAAGTCGAACAAACAACAATCAGCGGCGAGGTTATGCGTGGGAAAGTCAAGGCAAAGAAACGAACATGGCCTCGTCTACACTGCCATCCCCCAAATCATGAAGTCCGCACACGCTCATTACTGCACGGTTAATAATAGTGTTAGGTTGGGCGGCCGCGTCATTAGTTGCTAACCTGAACGTGGCCTCTCCATTCCGTTGCTCCACAAAGCGCGCTGCACCGCGCACTAATGATGACTCGTTTCGTCACGCCAGCGCCTTGCAACTTCCCCATCGGCAACGCATCTCTGGCGGCCAGGAACTCCCAGCCCGCGGCACAACCTTTAACACTCGTCCCACGACAAGCGAAGCGAACTTCCTGCACTTGCAATTAATTCCTGTGACAAAATATATGAGAATATTGGTTAATTTTATATATTACAGCGTTCCCACAGAAATCTGACCAACAATCTTGACTTATCCTCACGCTTCCTAACCTAAGTGAGAAAACCTTCCCGCTAACTTCACTAAAGCAGCAATAATAATAATAATAATAATAATAATAATAATAATAAACAAACATTTTGAACAAAAACAAGTATCATGTTTTACGAACAAACTCGCCAAGAATTGATGTTTCACCAGTCTCACACGCATTTTCATCTTCTGCACAGTTACATAAAAATCTTCATGAAAAGTTTTTGAACGAAAAAATTAAAACAATCGTTGATTTAGAATATGATCTCTCTCGTGCATAGTTATGTTAAAACACATTACTACACAACGTTCATAGAGAAAAAAAGATTAAACATTAGGTCTATTTTAGTTACAAATGCCCTATTGGGTCTCTGGTCAGGGTTTACTTAAATTATATCCAACATTGATTTTTTTTCTCTATCTTCTGCCACTTCAATCTCTTCAATTTTTCAATCTCGTTTGCAATTTTTTTTTACTGTTGTATTTTTTACCTCTTTCTCCGCTGACACATGAAATATCCCACTGTGGCGCTTAGTTGGTTCGTAATCTGATATCATCTAAGCCGCCAGCACCTGCACTAACTTCAAACTTGTCACAGTCAACTACTGTATTTTTATAACGGTGGTGACAATTTAAATAACGTATTGTAATACAGGCTAGTATTCACAAAGTCACTTATACTGCCCACTCCTCAAATTCCTGGCTTTTCCGGACTTATCCAGACTTTTACTGACTGCGGGAACTCTGTTAAAATTGAGCCAAATCGGTGCAAACCAGTGGAAATTGAACGACTAAATCAGAGCTAGATTCACGGTAAAATTAACTGTTTTGACAGCCCTGCTTAAGATCTATTTGTATGCACTTTGTGTATTCCTCCAACATAGGTAAAATTAACACTGGCATGGGCATCATCACTTTATTCATGCGTCGGTCAAGTAAAATTATGAAAGCATTAAAAAAGTAAATATTTTACAAATTACTCATTTTACACTATGGTGCATTAAAAAATACAGAAAGCGAAAGAAATAATTTAGGTTATCACAAGTGATAATCTAACACTTTTTATTCGAATTTAAGAGTGCGTAGGCTTATATATTGTAATTAAGTATTAATTTTTATTACATATAAAAACAAGTAAAAATTATTTTCATCATAAATTAGTTTTAATTATTTTTACCCACGTGCCAAAATTAACTTTAGACACCGGACAATATTAAATTGTAAAAAAACTAACCGCCCTGAAAAATCTTTATTGGAAGCTTTTCATATCCTTTTTCAAATATACACGGCTTCTTGTTCCTGTACAATACTTCTACCACTTAAAATGCATGTAACTTTGCAATTACCTTACATGGGTGGAGGGATAATGGGGATATTAATGTGAAGGATTTTCCGCCTAGTTATTACGGGAAGTAGCAATGCCTCCAACTGAAACCGCCCTGCTAAAATTCTACTTCCAGAATACTCCTCCGCCTCACACCATTACTCTCAAACGTTAAAGTCTGAAGCTACAATAAAATGTATTTATTGGTGGTTAAAGCCTGTTGGCAGAGCCTTAAAAAAGTGCTACTTTACCGTGAATGGTCTATACTTGGCATATCTAGGAAACGAGCAGACGCGTCATACATGGGTTGTTTTTCAAAAGTTTCATTCAAAAGGTGTGAAGAAACTGCGAACGGACTACAGCAAATTTCTTGTACCCCTAGGCATATTGGGGCATATGAGAGATCAGCAACGACCTCCACGTTTCGTAGTTTCGAGGAGGGGGGGGGAGACCGCAGTGGCTTAGCAGTTAGACTGCTCGCATCCCACCAATGCGAACCGTGCCGGACGATGCCGCTGGTTAGCTGGTTTTCTGGGGGATCTCCCGTTTCCCCATTCTTGCTTTCCGGCGCTGCTCCATTCTCGACTCATTTCCCCCTCATCGGTTCCCAAGACCTCGTTGAGAGCCGCCCAAATCTCTCAACTCTCGCGGGGGGAGTCAAGCTTCCAGATATCGTGTACGCAGTATAGGCTCACGCAGGGCCGTTTTATAAGCACGTGAACGGGAACATAAATCTGAAGTTGTGGGAAATTCTCGAGTTATGTTAGTGGGATCAAAATTTTCTGTGTTGTGCTAGATATAATAAAAATATGTACTTCAGTAAGTAATATCTGCAGCAAACTTTCATGGTTAGATGGTAATTTTAGAAAAGTAAATTCACTGTAAATTATTCCTTTTAATCGAAAAAAGTGGTTCCCATGGAATGTGGGGCCCGTCCCCCTCCCCTTCCCAGACACGGCTCTGGCCGCCCACCATCTTTGGTTGCTGAGCGGGACAGCCGGCAAGATTGGCGAAGAGGTGTGGCTCTGCGAGCTGGGAACCACCAGCGGCGGTCGACGACTCACGAGGGCTATTCTAAGGAGGCTGGTGGAGTCGGAAGAAGGAGAGCTCGCCTTGTAATGACCGACGATTTGGGGCGAGTCATGAAGGAGCCTGAATAATGCAGCAGGTCGAGCGGCCAGGAAATTATCCCGCGCCGATAGTCCTTGAGGGCCGAACACGCACGCTGATGGCCGACACGTAACACGTTCCTTCCACGACACGCCGCTGTCGGTCAGGATGGCGCTAAACGTCTTCGCGGGACGTCCTAGCCCCGACATGAGCTCAGCACTACTGAGATACCACCTCCTCTACCCAACATTACCTGTTTTCCAATACATCTACAATACTACATTACTACTGAGTATAGGTTACTCATGGTAAAGTGAGCACTTTTTGAAGCCCACTCATTTGGAATAATTGCCAATAAATATATTTTGTTGTAGCCTCATACCTTAACTTACGAATCCAATGAAATACACACACTGTGTTTCTTACTTAGGCGGAAATATTTATTTGAAAATGTAGTGGAACGATAAATACTGTAACGGCTGGCAGACATAAGCGTGCGCACGGGATGCCGGGTACACCCTAATGATAGGAATATTGTTCCTATTTGGAATTTAAATCTTTCTATAAAACAGTGTCCAGATAACACTGACATGTGAAATAACTAAGTATGTACTTGCAATATATACTAATCAGTACTGAATTTTAGAGCGTGTGCGTTTAAAATTAAAATTTGGTTTTGACAGATTGCGTCTGTAACAGGAATATTTTTTAATAAATATTTAAAATTAACTTTTTTTAATAAAACGGAAATACGTTTAAGTAAATTAATTCAAAAAATATTCAGATACTAGCTTTTACCCGCTGCTTCGCTCGCCGCCCCACTATCGGGTTCTCTACCCACTGGCTACTGCGACCCCCACTATAAGGTTATCTACCCAATGAGCTACTGCGGCTCTTTGGAAGGAATGTAAGACAGCCGATAGACAAAAAGAAAGGAAACAGTTTTAACAATGCTTTATTATGCAGTAATCCTAAGAAAAGTTTAATCCAGTACCTACGTACATACCTAATTATTTTTTGGAACAGCTTGAGATATTTTCCTGAGATAAAACGTAGCCTATGTCACTCTCTGGACCTCCAACTATAACTGTGCAAATAATCACGTCGATCCGTTGCTACTTTTTGACGTAAAATATGGTCAAACAAACAAATAAGCAAACACACTTTTGCGTTTATATAGTAGTAAGGGTTGTACTAATGGCTTCATTTCACTTTTAAAATTTAAAAAAAAAATTTCTTAGCCATTTTGATTTTTCTAAATATTTTACGAAATTTTTGCGAAATGTTTTGATATGATGTTCTATGTTGGCGTAATATTTCTGCAACTGTTATTATTTTAAACTTCAAAAGTAAAATATGCCTCGAGGGTGACAACCCCGGACCCCACTTTATAGGCGGTCACCGGCGATTCTTTCCGTGTACACCCCAATGACGAAAGCTGCGCAAGCTTATGCTAGCAGACGTAGTCTTTATTTCTTACAGTTGCGATCACAGTCATCAGAACCAATGTAAACGTATATGAATTGCTTGTAGTCTACTCCTTCGGAAACAAGACATTGGCTGACAAATACCGCTCGATAGAAGTACACACGATGTCACGTAGTGGGGGCTACATCGTGTCAGCTACAGATAGTAAGCTATAGTGAACCAATAGGCATTAACTTATTGTACTCTATTATCACGAAATCGGAATTTGTAGCTTCGAAGCAAGACGTCCTGAACGATACGTTCGCACATTATTCCACGTGCAATATACGTGTTGGTCCGAACTGCAGCAAACAAACGTGCACGGAAATACGCACCACAAAAGGAACCGATTACTTGAAGCCATTTAGCGCGTTTGCGGCACAAGAGAAAGGCAGCAATAAGGATGAGACACAAGCGTATCACGTGTCCCTGTCGTCATTATACCACTGGCCAGCAGGATTTCCCTGGGATCTACCGTTTCCCCCGCCCTTTTATTCCAGCACTGATTCATTCTCATCCCGCTTCACCCTCATCGACTCTCAAGAACAACTCGCTGTTAAGAGCCGCCCAAATCTCGTCACCAACCAATAAACTGTCATGCTACTTAATTTTTGAATCAGCGGCACCAACCATTGTATTTTACTGGCTGAAGTCTGCATCAAGTTCCAATGCATAAGACTAGTATTTTGCTAAACAGAAGTCAGAAATGCGGTTTATGGCTATGCTGGAAGACTAAAAATTGTTTTTTCTAATCCGTGTGAAACTTTTAGCGTTCATATCTTCCCTTGTCTTAAGTGCGTTATTTACTTATTTTAAACACAACAACGTAGGTCAAGGGCCAGCCAGGTATATGAACCCTTTTAGATATGTCCACCGAAGGAAAGAAAAACTAGCTGCAGGAGTCTGAATCAGTAATTTAACACTTTAGGCAAGTCTGTACAACTTTCGCAGCCATAAATATCAATAACAATTTGATTTGGCGTGAAGCTTTGCCCAAAATAGTTTTAAACGCTGATATAACTACCCTTGACATTCTTTAAACCCCTTTAGTGCAATGACACAAGGAAATGGCATATGCATGAACGTAAATCAGTTTCGCATGGTTATACTATAGTATGACATAGGCCTATCATAAATTATCACGAGAAGTGTTTATTTGACCGGCCGCCAATATCAATACGTTACATTTGCTACGATGTTTTATTTATCACTACGACGAATTTCATCGACACATGCTCAGTCGCCTCCGTAATGTGATGCAGCACGAACGATACGGTCAACCACGCAGTGTCCGCTTTCCAGCAGGTACACACATTGCAAAACGAGCCGCCCGTGATTTTTGGTACCTCTGACTCGAGAAACTCTCAACCCAACAAGAAGAAAAGTATCAGAGCGGAAACAACCTGCCAAGAAGTTGTAACACTAAAAGCTCGGTGTAAGAAATTCAGCAATTGGCGGAACGGCGTCGAGAAGTCGAAGAACATGGGATCCAGAGACGATGTCACATCTGGAGCAGAACTCTCGATAGCACTCGAGGATTCCGGAACCCTCACGCCTGCCAGCTACTGAATATTCAAACAGATCGCGCGAAACTGCTCACTTCACGCGTGGGGAGGGGAGAACGAAAGAGAAGTGGGGTAGTTAGGAAAGAAGACACTTTCTCGGAGAGCTTACTCTTCGCTAATCACTGAAGAAGTCTTTCGAGACCATCCCCTTTCTGGGGGGGGGGGAACAACCCCTCGGCGACTAGGGTGAACTATGAGAGGTGGGCAAAAAAAATAACAAGCCGGAGCCTCCCACGACATGCCAAAGCTTTCAATTCGCGCCCCGGCACACGCTCCGAAGAAGGTTCCTGTGGGAGCATCGTCGCCATCCATCATACGCCTCCCTCCGACCCGAACACACCCGAAAACAGTGACAAATGACGACGGCCCCCCTTTTCCTTTTCTTATCGGATACAGTGGCATGCAGCTGAGACTTCTGTCACTCTCCTCCCCCCCCCCCTCCCCCCCAAGGTCCTCTCTCCAAGGCGCTAGCTGCCATTTATGTCGTGTGCGCGTCGACCGGAGAGAGTTCGTCCCGTATAATTTATTAAAACTGTTATATCATTCGGCTAATACATCCGACGTGCAATCCTTGGATATGTCAATCCGTATTGAAAAAATACGTGATAAATTACGACTGTTGTGTTTGCATTAGATTTCGCAAATGAGCAAACACGTTTGAAAAAAAAATACTAGAACAAAACAATTAACGTATTTTGGCGAAACTGCCACATTACTTGTACTTTCAAACACCCCTTCGACAACTAGTTATGACGTCATAATCTGAAAGCTATCGCTCAACGAAACACTATAAATACCTAGGCCGCAATAGTTATTTAATAGTCTGTGTTGACTGCTTACTTCCACTCCCATTACTACTGCAGTTATTTGTGTTTCTGAACGGCCCTGCCTACCAAGCCGGCAGCCGCGAACTTCAAATGGGGAATCAATATTAATTGAATTCCTTCTCACTGAAGCCCTCCCGACCAATCTTTGTCTTGTGGCGTTTCAAACGCCGTTTCAATAAATATTATCCTTTCCCATCCTCTGTTCTGGTAGAAATATTTTTCTACTTCACAATTGCATGCAATCTTGCAGTCATTTTCTGTCGAGGGGTTTTTACGGTGCTTATGCCGTTGTCCCCCTTGCCCTTTTGAAGTTCTAACTAAGTTAGCATGGGAGGTAAACATGGTGCCAATCGCAGCAATGTTAGCCTAATCCCAGTTGCGAGCATGTGCCCTGCATGCCTAGACTCATCGCCGAGTCGTACTTAGGTCCTACACCTACACAGGACCTCCGACTCCCCTTTCAGCTTTAAGATGGGTTACAAAAATCCTTCTCACCGCGTCAATTTTAAAGGTAACTATTTCAAACAAAAAACATTTTGACACGACTTCATCAGAGAATATTGCTATAAAAATTATTGTCGATTAAAAATATTTAATATTTTTTGTTGTATGTAGATTTTAATATTTCGTTTTAGAAAAAATTATACTGAACAAAACAGTTTGCAAGATGTCTTGACATAGCAACATTCCGTAGAAAATTGCACGAAGAATACGTTTAGTTACTGAAAATAGTTATCTTTAAAATTGACGCAATGAGAAGGAATCTCGTCTAACAATGATTCCCCGTTTGAAGTTCGCGACTGCCGGCTTGGTAGGTAGGGCCGTTTACAGCGCAATCTCTCAGAAGAAATAAAACGGACCGCTTGTACCTGGTGTCCCAGTCTGGGGCAGTATAGAGTACCTGGCCAACTCGACCTCACCTCTATGCCTAACCTTGTGATTACCCTAATAATGGGCCTACCTAGTGTTTGATATGCGACTTCGGCTACGGGGAGTTCCTCGGACAGTCACCCACCCAAGTACTGATCCCGCCATAACCTGTTGAACCACGGTGATCTGCAGACCACCACGTTAACAGGGCTGTATGGCCGTCAGCCACAATTTTTCAGATTTCCTGTACCGTCCACTTATTTAGTCAGGCCTAAGCGATAAAGCCTGGTGGTTTGTCAACACGCTCGGGCTTGCAGCCTTTAATATTTGTTTTCCACCATCTGGAAATCAATGGCTGGAGCGACGCTTACTTATGTTTTGTGTGTTTTTTTTTAAACAGAGAATAGCATACAGACAAGCAGTTTACAGCAAATACGCGCAGTATATGCGACATCGTTACAGTAAATACGGTTTTTCTAAATTCTGCGTGTGACAATTATTAAAATTTTTATTGTTTATACACCGCAAATTTTAAGCATATGAAAGAAAACCTCTAAATGAGGAAACAGATGATTGCATAACACACACGCACTATGAGAAGTACGAACAAGAAATAAAAATACTGTTAACTGGCAAGTGCAAACGGACGGTGACAATAGAATGATTATGAAGCTACGCGACGTTTCTGTCATTCCTGTTTATTCACATCCTTTGTCTCAGATTTTATGACAGGTTTTTTGAATTATCGGGCTTGGGGGGTTGCCTAAGGGGACGTATGGGGCGGGCACGTCTAACCTTGGACCTACTCGTCTTTCCAAGAGAAAATACTTGATGCGCTTACAACCACAGTGTTGATATTTTTGTTCGCATTGCGCCTCAGACCCAGTCTTGGATACAGATTTATCAATCTGTGACACGCTCAGTACGCGAGTGTTAAGAAAAGCCACTGCCGTCTCATCGTAGCTACGTCAACAATATTTCAACGAAAATCACTTTTCTCTATGTCAAATGAACTGTTATCAACGCACGACTGGATATGCGCGACTATGTTCAGCTTAGTTAAGTTTCCGCTGTAACATAAAATAAAGGGATGAGGGGGCTTAATTATTAACTAGAAATTCCCCTTATAACTCCGGAAAGACGATATGAAGATTGACAGGATGAAGTGGGGTGAAGAGGCTGCTGTTCCGTATTTAAAGGTGGAGGGAAAATGTGAAGTGCAAGAATTTGAGAGTAGACAGGTTTATTGCGCGGCACAGGAGAGCCAAGAAAGAAGAAAATATAACAGCATCGAGTATTGCTAATTTCAACAGTAATTAGCAAATACTTTACACTTGGGCCGGATGGTTCCTGTTACATTATCAGGTTCCGTCGTGGCGCCAGACGAGCGGGAATACCTAACACGCCACACAGACGAGCACGCCACGCCACGCCATCCTAAGCGTCACACATTTTATACACTGCGCGCGAGTACCAAGAATGAACTCAAATCAACAATCGATGGAAAAAAACTTTTAAAATATAATTAAAATAAATCTGTTTGCTGTTTGAGGTTTGGCTGTTTATTTTCCTTGGGGAAATTCGTTGATTAATAAGTTACTGAAGTAGAAGAATCCTGAATAATATAGGCCGTTCACGGTAAAGTGAGCACTTTTGAGGCCCTAGTTCCTTTTTCCTTCCAGCGATTTTTTATTCTTTACCCACCTTTTTAAATAAATATTGTTATGCAAGTAATAAATAAACACAGTGCGTATATTCTACCACGCTCAGAAGTTAACATCTTGGGCAAAAATATAATGCATTTATTGACTACTATTTCAAATGTGAAGTCTTTCAAAAGTGCTCACTTTGTAGAGAATAGCCTATACATGAATATGCCACACGCCTGTGTTAAACTGTGTGACGCCACATATATCCTGAGGGTTCAAAGTGGTGGCATACATGCCATGCATGTATTTATATACCTTTACAACTTACTGTTTCGACTTATTATTATTAAAATTCACACCTTATTACTAAATACACAACCACTTTACAGAATTACTTAAACCAGAATGGACTCATTTCAATCGGTATTTTCTCATGCGAGACTGGAAAAGAATAAAAGAGTTCAATATTTAGTACCGCCAGCAAAAAAAACTAGTCAAATTGCGAAAAATAACACAATACAACGAAATTTGGAGGAAAACAAAGGGCTAGATTACTCGGGAGTAAAACTTTATAATTAATTACTAAGCTATATAACTAGCATCATTCAATTATCAGCCGACCTTCTGTGGAACAGTCAGTTGGTGCACACCGGTCTGCGGTGCGGGAGGTTCTGGGTTCGAATCCTAGGTAAGGCATGGATTTTAAGGTCATAAGTTAGTTTATAAGCCATCGGGAGACGTTAATAAGCCCTTCCCAGCCAATCAAAAAAATTACCGGTTTTTAAACGAACAGATAAGTGTTTTTAAAATAACCTTCCTATACTCTCAATTTTTTATATTTATTTAAATAAAGAGGTAATGATTTATAGTTACTATGGCTAAAGATTTGTTGGTTATTATACCGGGTGAGTCGCCCGCGCCTATCTTCCGTATCTATGCAACCCGCGTACAATACTACCCATCTAACAAAATATCTATCGTAGCAGAACACCACGTGGGCGTTGATTCGTTGTCAGTACAGTATGCAGTGAACGGATTGTGTTATGTCAGCAATGCGTTGAGAAGCAGTCACTTTTCATAGAATGCAATACCGTTTATTGTGGTGAAACAGATTATTACGATGTTTAACCGAATACATTGGTACATGACGACTGCACCCTTAGTAACACACATCTACCTCGCTTCGAGCGATTGTGTTTCTTCACGTGACATTAAAATGGTCACCGCTTGGTGTATTGACGAAAAGAAATAAACGCGCACGTGTTGTTTTGTAGCGATTCTCTATTTTCGCGTCGTTGATTGGTGCGGGCTGACAACAGCGTCGAATGTTCAGCTGACGAGACGCCGTAACGAGTACGTATACACGGGACTCTGCTACACAAGAGACAATTATTTTATAGCTGAGGAGACATTTTGTTAGGTGGGTAATGGTGTACGCGGGTTGCATAGCTACGGAAAAACAGGCGCGGGCGACTCGCCAAGTATATTATAGAATTGATCGTAAACAATACACTGAGAGCTCTGTAATTACTTGATAATTTTATTTATATGTTATTATATGTTTGTTTGTATTCAATGGTTGAGGAAGTTCTATGTGTATTTTTTGCAACAAAAATGTAGCTAAAACAGTGTATAGCTATTGAATAGCATTAAGTTTTTACTAATTTATTTATATTAATTGTAAATACCTTCGTATGGTTACGTAGCAGCCTACTACTCTTTTGTAATTTTGCATTGACTGTAACCTTGTAATTTTATATTCTTATTGACTTGTTCATAACCCGAAGCTCGTGCTTCAATGAGATCGCCAGAACCAATTAAATAAAAAATAGAAGTAAAAAAATAGACAAACAGGTGCAACAAACACGTGGGCAAATTATTGTGGATATGCTTCGGCGAAACAAAAATAAAAATCCAATATGGAAGGGATACTAACGCCTTTAAAAGAAGCTGTTTTGCGTGTGCATGGTGAAAAATTGGGAAAGCATTTAATTTAATTAAACTAAGGCAATGTAACGTTTGCAGGGCCGAATAAAAAACTTTAAGAACCACACCGGAACGAAAAATTATTGCTGTTTAAATGCACCGCTGGTGACAAGGCAGCGATAACGACGGCATGGCAAGTTATTCTTCCATAGCACGCACGCACGCGCCTGAAAACAAAGCCACGCAAAGTATAGGCCGTTCACGGTAAAGTGAGCACTAACGAAGTCCTAGTTACCGTTTTCTTTCAACCAATTTATATCCTTCCACAACTTGTTAATGTAAACCCTGTCATGTGAGTAACAGTGTATACCTTCACCATACCCAAAACCAAAACTCTTCAGCCACAATGAAATGTGTGTGTTGATTAATATGTCTGATAGCGAGAGTACCCCCAGAAAACTCGTCAGCAAGCGGCATCGTCCGGCACGATTCTCACATGCGAAAATTCGGGAGTGAACCCGCCGGGTATCGAACCCAGATCGCCGTGGTGGGAGGCGAGCGCCCTAGCCACTTCTGTCCCATTATGTATGATGAAACAGCTTCAAAAAGTGCTCACTTTACCGTGAACGGCGTGTAGTAATGAAATCTCGGGGGAACATAAGCGAAGGTCGGGAAATGCTGGCAGGTCCCGCCCGTGCGTTAATGAAAACCCTGTGATCGGGTCCCGGAAACTTCATTCCGAAAGCAGCACGAGCGGCGCGCTACAACAACAGATCAGTCCCCGCGCGCGGTCGGCACTGAATGCGGCATTTCCGCGCAATTAAGTTCCGCGCGAATTTCACTGGCAATTTTCCCCTGATACGCGAAATGGCCGGGATGGCGAAGGGGGTGTGAAGGAGGGGTGAACGAACGGACGAAAACACTAATAGCAACGAGTCGACAACCAGAACGCGAAGGGCCTATCTTTCAAAATGCATGTAATATGCCCCCCCCCCCCCAATTGCCAAACCCAAACACCCCACCCTGTGCAGTTCAGCAGTTGAATTACTGTAATGAAAATTCCAGCTACACCGAAAAACGAATTAGCGAACCCACCCGTACAAATGCAACATCAGAATAAAGGATTTAGGAACGATAATTTGTGAACGAGGTTTAACTTCTATTTTTTCTCCTGCGTCTCTATTTGCATAGCTTCACCCTGTGGATTACGAGAATAAGGGCAGATAGTAGTACAAAAAATTGCCTCCTTCCCTTGGCAATGTCCCAGAAAGCACTGGCGAGTTCGAGTACACTTCAAAATTACCGAAGTACGAGAAATCTAAGGACATATTTTTAATCCCGTAGTTTATTAAATATAAACTAAGAGGACTGATTTGCAGTGCTATAATTTGCATTACTTTCACCTCTCCAATGTTTACTCTTCACACACAGCAATCCCAATAAAGGTCCACGGTAAATACCACACAAATTGGTGACATTTTAAATTATAAAAATTTATCTCTACTCATATACAGGCAAAGATTTGCGTCACCGCTGCTGTACCGCCCGTTACTGTAATTCTGAACCTTAAGCCAAATACAAGAACAAAAAACTTACTACCCCCGCGTATCATCAGTCACGGCAGAACAGCACATGCTAATAAATAATGGCGGCACGCATTACGTTATTGACGTTTTAAAAAATGCATACAAAAATCTTATTAAAAATGTTACAACATTGATTACTGCCCACATAGGCTATTCAGCTTTCAAATTCATTGCGGCGCTTCGAACTAAACTTATCGTTGCCGATTATATCCCGACCAGCTATACTGGGCTTGTTTTTCCAAGTGACATTTCTATTCGATTCCCATCCTTCCCCTCCCCCAAAGCCCACCCATTTCAGAGTTTTATCGCGGTTAGCACATTAATAAGGCTAAGGGAAGGTATTTAAAAGATACGCGCGCATAGTTTCGATAGCCCTTGTTAACATTTCCCGTTCATTTTGTAACACAGTTTTCCATTGTCTGCAGCTTATTTGAAAATTACGTTTTAACGGGAAGTTGCGTCATGACGCTTCCTTTTACCTAAGCTAGCAATTTCTAAATGCTGTTTACGATAAAGTGAACACTTTTGGAAACAACCTTAGAAAAAAGTCACTGCCCCTACCTGCATGCATTTTAATTAGCGCCTTGAGTGACATGCGCACAGTAAAGTTGGTAACGATGGATGGGAAGTAGTTCCTTAAATTAACGTCGAATAAAAAGTGTTACGTAACCATTTCTGATAACCCAAATAAAATAATATTTTTCGCTTGTATGTTTTTTTTTTAATGCATCGAAGCGTAAAAATGAGCAAATTTGTCAAATATTTACTTTTCTAATAATTTCACAGTTTCACTCGACCGATGCACCCATAAAGTGATGAAACCCATGTCAATGTTAATCTTACATAAGGCGGAAGAGTACACAGCGTGCATAAAACTAGATCTTAAGCAGGGCTTTCAGAAGTGCTCATTTTACAGTGAATAGCATATAGAAGTCCATCAGTCTGTATTTGAGGCTCGACTTCGCGTTTTATGCAGAAATTATTATTTTTCGTGTAGATTTCAGTATCGTAGTTAGTAATAATTTTTTACAGCAGAAATTATATTTGTCGGTTGAAAAATAAGTATATAGGTATACTCAAGTCTATATTATAGCTTTTGTAACAATTTTACGTTGATAGCTCGGCTTTCATGTCTGTGCTGCACATTTACGGCAAATAGCTAAACCTTCGAGGTATTAGTTATAGAAATGTTGCTTGACAAAACTTAAACCAGCAGGAAATGAAATAATACAATATAATAAGGGACGCCGAACCTTAAGTAACATTATATGCAGGTAGCTGATCAAGTTCTCTTTAAAAGGTTCGTTCCGAAGTGCCTATCAATTGGTACCGAGGCTGGGAACACACAGCACCGGAAAACGGTCGGCGCCCCCCCCCCCCCCCTTTGGATACAGGTCATATCACAAAACAGTTCGGGACCCGGCCCGTTGAGCTTGCCGTAAACCGAGAGCCACAGGGCTGGTACGAATGTGGTTTCTTACAGAGATTGTGTGTGTGTGTGTTCGCACCACTGAGAGAGAGAGAGAGAGAACAGTATCTGAACTCCAGGCAGATCTCTCGCCAGCAGCGGAAACTGCGCGGCGCTGTACCAACGCTGCGGCAGCAACAGGCGAGGAGAATTCGACGTGTTTGTGCGCGCGAGGGTTCAGAGTGTGTGGACGCTCATATAACCATCGCGGCGAGGCATCTTGAGAAGTTGCGTGGGGTTGGGTGGGAGAGCTTCGTCGCTTATTCCCTGGGGCCCAATGAAACACGATTTACGAGGCGAAACTTGCGCGGTGTTCTATTGTGCCCAACTAGAGGCAAATTGGGCGGCCGCGCTGGCCTAGTCGCACAATGCGGTCCGCCGAAGAGAACCATGACGCGGCGGGCGTATCGTAAGAGTGGTTAAGCCGTCCCTACACGAAACCCAATTTCTGCTATCTTCTGACCCATGGGCACAACACAAGGCATAAAAGTTTCTATAGCACCTAAAGTGCTACAGAAAATTGTAAACGACAGGCAAAAACTACTCGCAAATGGCAGATATTCTGCAGTTGGCAGGGGCACAAATGCAATCAAATATTATATGTAGGAGTTTTGTGGCACATCCAAAAAGTACGAAGATTAGTTTTTTGTTCTGAAGACTGCATTTACTTACGTTTCTGACGAGTACGAGAGTTTAATGTATGTATAATTATGTTCGCAAATACACTGCTTTGTATAAGAAAAATTAAGTACTGTATTCACGTTTATGTAAAACGGACATTTACACGACTAATTAAAACACGATTAAATTGTTTAAATATTTTCATTTAACAAGCACTATCAATATTGTGGTTTCTGTAATTAAACACGCAAACGGTTGGAAGGCCGAACGAAGACAAAAATATCACAATAATAAAAATTAGGTTTTCCCGCGCGTTTGTGTGTGTTTGTGCGTGCGTGTTAACATTACGCATCTTGCATGCGTGGGACTCGGCTTTAGGAAGCCGAGTCCCAGGCATTTAGTGTGTGCGTCCAGCTAACTGCATCGCCAGCAGAGCTACCTGCCAAGACCAACAACTATTCTTTCACCACTATCTAACTAAAATATGCATGCACGAATACTACGACGAACTGTTACGCCAACCAACGGACTACATCACTTCAGCCTTCGCACATCCACCATGAATCCAACGGCGATTTTTTTTACACGAAATTAATTCGTTTGGCCACTATGAAAACATATGGATAGTGGTAAGTCGAACACCATTTATTTCGATGCTCAATGGAAAGCGGAATGGCGAGTAAGTTACTTTTTTTTTTGTCATTGTACTACCGATTATGAACGACACAGCTATGTGCAATAGAAACTAAGCCAATGAATATATATAATTTTCTTACATTTTCAAACTTCTATAGAAGATTTATATCTTCTACAAAAAATTGGCATGTGCATATAATTTTAAAATCTTTGTATAGTAAAATAATGAAATTTCATCATAAAAGTACCGCGAACTAAACCGTACGTGAATAAATTATAAAACCTACGTTACAAATACTGAAAATATGTATTGCTTTCTTCCTACGGTAATAACTAACAAAGTAATCCATGTCGAGGGCGAAAAATACCTAAGGTACGTGATTGCAGCGCAACGTACGTAGTAAAGTTTTTTTTTCACGTTCAAGCAAAAGCTCAGACCCGATATTTTTTTTCTGGCGAACCCCCAAACCCTGTTACGCCAGCGTGACCATCTTCACAGTTATACGTGCCCCCCCCCCCCCACCCCAAAAGCGCAAATCCCCTGAAGCAAATCCTGGCTACGCCTATGCTGGCTGTGTACTCCGGCATGCTTGTTACCCGAGGAAAGACAGAAGATATTGTTGGCTCTCGTCAACAACCAGTCCGTTTACGGGAAACCTGTAATCCGATCGTTACGTCTTTCTTCAGCCGGAAATTGTCTGTCACTCGCTAGCCGTGTTTTGGCAGACAGCATTCCGTCATTCGGGCCAGTGTTGCCATGTCATGGGATGTGTCCCATTTTGTGGGATTATTTCTGCTGGAAAAACTTGGAAATGGGACAAAGGGAATTTTTCTTTAAATACACGTTATTGGACATTTTAATAAGAGCTTATTTATAGTTTTATTTCCTCATTTTAGAAACGCAACTTAAAAAAAATTGTTTTTTTATAACGAAGATCTCGAATCTACAAAAATTGTGTTACTTTGAATAAATTTCAGTGATCAGTTATAAGCTACTCGTTTGTAAACATTCGATTATAGGCTGTTACGGTAAAATGAATTTTGCAAGCCCTGCTTAAGATCTACTTATATGTACGTTGTGTATTCTTCCGTCTTATGTAAGATTAACTCTGTCATGGGCCCCAACACTTTATTCATGCGTCGTCAAGTGATACTGTGGAATTATTATAAAAGTAAATATTTTACAAATCTGCTCATTTTTACACTTCGATGCAATAAAAAAAAGGGAAAGCGAAAGAAATAAATTAAATGATCGGAAATGTTTACCTAACACTTTTTATTCGACGTTAAGTTACTGAACTACCCATCCATCGTTACCAACTTTACTGGGCGCATGTCATTCAGGGCGGCCGTTAAAATATATGTAGGTAGAGGAGTTATTTTTATTAAAATTTCAATAGTGCTCACTTTATCGTGAACGGCCTTTACATATAAATACTGTGCAATACACGCAAATTACCACAACCCCAGGCAGATGTGGCGTCATTACAGTTTAATTACATTCTTTGAAGAACAAGATGGCAACATCACTGTATTGTTTTTTTTAATGATGGGACATTTTGCAGTTAAGTGGGACATTCCTGATCTCAACTTTGGATTTTTAAACCTGGAACACTTGCAAACACTAATTCGGATCCTTTGAGCGGATGCTGTAGGCAGGCCTCTGAAGCGTCTGCGGCAGGCCGATAGACGAACGAGCATCCACACAAAGCTAGCTATGCCCTGCCGACAAAGGAACTGGGAGGTCTCTTCCAAGGCATCGGTGCCGCCGTCCGCTCTTTGATGATCCAATACGCCGTTTGGTTGTGGGGTGATGGGAGGACGGCCGCAGAGGGCACGCAGCGACGGTAAACAACGTCAAGCAACGCATCTGCGTGCACGCGGAAGCACTCGGTTGCGCGAGATCACAAGCCGATAAGGGCGACAGTGTTCCGAGCACGTTGTGTTATTGCACGACTGCATACCTCGCTCAACGTTTTCCTCCCGAGAGCCTACTGCGCTGGCGATTTTTTTCCGTGGAGAAAGCAACCTTATAAAATATAAAACACCAACGGCAATGAGTTACATTTTCACGGTAAAGCGAGCACTTTTGAGGTCGTAGTTACGTTTTTCTTTGAGGCACTTTTTATCCTTTAATCGCCTTTTTTAAATATAAGTAATAAACACAGTGTATACATTCCACTGTACTCGGAAGTTAACGTCTAAGGCAGCCATAAAATATACTCATTGGCTATTGTTCCAAATGAGAAGGCTTTCAAAAGTGCTCACTTTACCGTGAACAGCCTATACCATCACGTAACACAACTTTCTGTAAAATATGTTATAGGCTGTTCACAGCAAAGTGAGCACTCTTTAAGGCCCTTCTAAATTTTTCCTTTCAACCAATCTTCTTGCTGCTTTTTAATATAAACATTGGAATTTGACCAATACACGCAGTGTATACATTTCACAACCTTCAAAATTTAATGCCTGAGGCTGCAATAAGATATATTTATTAATGGTTAATGTCTGTTGGGAAGGCCTTAAAAAGTGCGCACTTTACCGTGAACGGCCTATAGCGTAGTATAGACTACGCTATAGGCCGATAATATCGCGGTTTCTTCACACTTTTTAGATCAAACATTTGAAAAAAAATAACTCCATGTATGACGCGATTGGTGGTTTCCTAATTACATTGTACATCGCAACCATATTACACTTGTGTGAGCATGACATATGTTGGTAATGTCTAGTACGAAATAGTTCTAGTGCTAAGTATCATTTAACTGAGTGCGCACGAATGCAGTGCGTTTGTCCCTTTGGTGTAGTTTACTAAACTCGGTTAATCTTTGTTTGCATTAGGGGGAGGAATATCCTGCAAGTAGAACTCTAGCAGGGCCTCAGAAATGGCGGGAGTGATCGTTAATGGACTATAGATCCATTACGCTTCAATAATCTACCCAGGCCACACTAAATACTGCAATAAATTTCCTTTTGCTGAGAAACGGACGCTGTTAACATCTTACATATACAGTGACAACTTTCAGCATGCGGCTTCCAGGTTAATTACCATTGAAAAACAATCTGACGCGAAGATTTAAGCGCAACTGTGCTGCATCCAGTTGGTACCTCCAAGAGAAAACACGAAGCCCAGGAATGGTTTATTCATTCGCAGCGTGAACCACGTGTTCGCAACCTGAAAAACCACACAGCGGAATATTGGTTCGAAAAATATTTTTTTGTCCGAATGATTGGCTGAATGGATTGTGCAACAACATTTCGTATTTTGCTAGATAAATATTGATAAACAGCGACCCAGTCAATGAATTACTACTGCAAACAATGCATTAGAATACACATGTTGCAAGCAAAAATTAACGCAAATTTTGGAGGTGGGTAGTTAATCCGCTACGGGTCGCATGGGATATTTTAACAGCCTATGAAAACTCTGGTGTAATGCCATTTAAGGCCAGGCTTCACCATACATAGGCGTATAGGGAATCAAAGGCTAAATTCGGACAAAAATCTCTCAGTCTTTTTAGTGGTAGTATTTCCCATTAAAGATTTTTTTTTGTTATTGAACTCGTCTAGATCTTTAACCCTTCCAAATTTTAATTTTTTAATTTCAAATGTTCGTTTTCATTATTTATAAAACACTGTGATGTTTTATAAATAATTGAAAACTGCATTTAAAATGTAAAAAAAAAAGATCGAATGGTTTACAAATGTAGATGCGTTCAATCGTAAACAAAGAAAAAACCTTAGTTGAAAATACTATCACATAAAAAGACCGAGATCGCTGTCCGAATTCGCCCATGCATGGTGAAGCCTGGCCTTATTATATGTGTCACACTGTACACTATAAATAATTTCGGAATTTGCATAATTTCCTTCACAAGCATACGGCCGTTCGCTGGAAATGCCGACGACCTGAGCGAGCGGGTGGAAGAGAGAGAGAGAGGGTCAGAGAGAAGGGATTGCGTGATAATGGGGGGGGGGGGGGAGGGGAGATCGAGAGGGAGCGATTGAAAGAAAGAGACAGAGCGGG
This sequence comes from Dryococelus australis, assembly GCA_029891345.1. Classification (NCBI taxonomy): domain Eukaryota; kingdom Metazoa; phylum Arthropoda; class Insecta; order Phasmatodea; family Phasmatidae; genus Dryococelus; species Dryococelus australis. The sequence goes on along the minus strand of CM057001.1, from coordinate 80,326,667 downwards.
ACAGATTAAGGAAGAAGGGGGAAGTGATTATCTGCGAAAGAAAACTTGAATACTTTAATAATAGTACAAGCGACATGTTGTGTGCGCGTACTAGACACAGTAATACAGGCCACAATAACACGCACAAGGCGCTGAACAGAAGTGCAATGCTTGCATCGTCACTCTTTCCTGCACAAATGAGATCTGTAACAGGATGACTGTTACACGCGATGAGATGAAAGCTCACAGATGTAACTACGACTGCACAGCTTTACCTTTCTCCCACCTCAAAGAAACCGCGCAGAGAAGTTTTCAAAAAAAAACCGCACGTCCTCAGGTGATTTATTATTATTTTTTTTTAATCTTTTCTGGCAAAAATTATGTCCGGGCTGTTATATCGACTTTTTTTCGCCTAAAAGCTTGTGAGCCCTAAGGGCGACCTAACAATGCGCAGTTGAGTACATAGTCGCCTTTACGCGCAAGGCATTGAACTGGCGTGCAGAGTCTCTCTCTCTCTCTCTCTCTCTCTCTCTCTCTCTCTCTTCTCTCTCTCTCTCTCCTCTCTCTCTCTCTCTCTCCCCGACTTGCCTCATAACGAATTTCAATGGTAACGGTGTCATTTTAACGCGGGGAAAAAAAAAAAAAAAAAAAAAAAAGGATCGGTACGTAAAACAGCCTGTACCAAAGTTTAAACCTAAAAATTGTAAAACACTCAATACAAATGTATCAACAATCAGAAATTAATAATCTAACACTAAAAACTGACAAGTACTATTCATAAGCAAACACTGCTCGGGAATAATGCAATTTTTAAATTGCAATAATGCGACTGAATATCTGCGCTCTGTATGAGCAGTGTGGGCAGACTGCGTTCTTAAGATGCAACACCTTTATTAATTTGTACAACACAGTTCTAAATAAAATTTCCCAATCCCCAAACGCAACCTCATGCTCGGATTACTGTGTAGTGCGCTGTGCCGCAGGATGGCGCCACTTCAGCGTGCGGACAGATTATCACACACTTGCGGCTGTTTGCCTCGTCCTCCGCAAGGCTCTGTGTTAATTATTCAAGTTGTTTCGCTTCGCTGGGCAGCAGGTAAAACACGCCTCTTCTGCAGCATGTCTGTCGGGTTACATATATCTAACCAACTGCATGCGTTATTTCGTTCTAAATGCATTTAATCCATTCGAGGTTACTTACAACTTTAGTGAAGCCCTGCTTCCGCCTCAAACACAACAAGCTTAAGTAAAAGGCTGTTCACGGCAAAATGAGGACTTTTGAAAGCCGTGCTTAGGATCTACTTGTATGCACGTTGTGTGTTCTTCCCCCTTATATAAAATTATCATTGCTATGAGCCGCATCACTTTATTCATGCGTCGGTCAAGTGAAAATGTGGAATTATTAGAAAAGTTAATATTCTATAAACCGCTCATTTTTACATTTCGATATATTGAAAAATACAGAAAGCGAAATAAATAATTTAAGTTATCATAAATAGTTACCTATAGTCTATTCACGGTAAAATGAGCACTATTTAAGGCCTTGCCATAATTTTACTTCCAGCAAATTTATGTATGTTTACCATTTTTTAAAATAAACATTGCCACGTGACTAATAAAGACAGTGTATAAATTTCACCAATCCCGAAAGTCAACGTCTGAAGAAGCCGCAAAATATACTTATTAGTGATTAAAGTCTTTAGGACTATAACACATTTTGTTCGGCGTTAATATATAGAACTACATTTCTCTCCATCGTTATGAACTTTACTGGGTGCATGTCACTCAGTGCGCCCAGTAAAATATTACACGAAGACAGGGGCAGTGACTTATAAGGTTGATTACAAAGGTGCTCAATTTATCGTTAACAGCCTTAAGAAGGTTACATCAAAGGGTGAACGCAAAGCATCCCTGCGTACTGGGTACAATATTATTTAGCATGTGAATTATTTCTTATATGCATTCCAACACACCTATTTTATCACCGTTTTTCTTCGTATTGATTACTGTAAACACTAACCGGATGTGAAATTTTAATAAACCAACTTCAATTTGAAACGTTTTCTTTCATAGAGATAGAGAGAAAAAAGAGAGCTATTTTGGTCAAATTAAATGAAAAAAAGACTAAAAAAAACCATCAAAATCGTATTTATACTTTCAGCGAAAATGTTCATTTAGTCAAGTGTCGTTTAAAGATTTTTACAATCGTGTATTTATGCACACAATTCCATTTCTTCCTACACGACTATACTGCTACAACTATAATACTTTATCCTTCTCCACCAGCTTTTCGTGAACTGGCATTATTCTTAATTTTACTCAAGGTAAAATGTCACGACATTTTATTAACATACGATTTTTAGGCCGTAAGCCCCACACCATTTATCAAAATATATCCCTGAATTTTTATGATGAAACTAATTTGTGAAGTCTCCTGGTATTTTCGTCGAAACGGAAAACAGACAGGCGAGTTAAATAAATATAATTAAGTCACCCTCAGTGCTAAAGCTCGAGTGCATGTCTAACCACGGGGCGTGTTTCACTGACGAAACACTGCATGGACAGGAATGAATTACAAGAAACTGCGATTTGCAGTGTATCTTCTCGATAATCTCCCAAGAAATTACCAGGAGGGCGAACTATTTGAACTAATACTACACATTCAGGAAATTGTGTTCATGGTACGCCATGAATATGGCACCGTCGAAAACTGTGCTACTTAAAAGCCCACGTAAATTCTCTGAGGCCGAACACAAAAGAGAAACAAATGCGGCGTTTGTGCAGTATATGCAACGTAAAGTGGAGCTTGATTGAAGAAAAAAAATTGGCTCATTTTACGTGTCCGTGACGCGAAACTTCAAATAATGAACGAACGACAAGATTAATTTTGGAAAACACAGTGGTATACATTGCCGACATAATATCGGTTAGCTAGCTGCTGCCACCCATGCCTCACCCACCGTTTATGTCAGGGGGAGGAAGGGGAACGAATAACGTGCATGGGTTACTACCAGAATAAAGGTTTATTATGATGCCGAAGTGTGTGTAATAATAGGAGGCCATGTTACGTATAGCCGCTCTGCAGGGTCTATTTACGACGATAACACAGCATAAAGCAGAGTGGCTGAATATGCTTCCCGCTACGTACTTCCCACTTTTAATCGGACGTTTTGAAACGCCATTATTTTTAACTAAGACAAATAAGCGCGCAAGTGTCCTATGGCAAGACTAAGGGTGTTAATGACACTCGTGCAACAAATCGCCGGTCGTGTATTCCAGAACTGTGTGCACCGGGTTGTGTTTGTGGGTGGCAGAGCGGAAAGTACCAAGTCTGGGAGACAGCAACTAGACTCAAAAACCGTTTTCAACGACGCCACTAAATGGTGCACAAGGTTTTCGGTATGATCATTGGATTTCAGAACGTAGTATAGGAAGCATTAATTAGATGTTAACATTCGAGTCCGGTGAAATATATACGTAATGTGTTTTAGTTACTTGGCGATATTTACTTTTAAAAACTGGTGGAAGGAAAAAATGGCTAATCGAGGAAAAAAAAACTAGGGTTTCAAAAGTGCTCACTTTACAATAAGTACTATGAATGAGGACAGAACATATCAAAATGCCACCAGTCCCCGGCTGAGGGTCATTACTGGTCGCAGTTATGAGAATTAAAACAAATTTAAAATTAGTATTTGTCGAAATATAAAAAATATCGAGATATGAAATGTTGTTATACTTTTAAAGAAAAAACTATGTTGATTTATAAAATAAAAGTCAAATTCTAAAATGGGTGCCTGTGTCTCCTTTATTTGGACACCTCATTCTACCCTAATGTCTTCCCTAAGCGGAGATAGAGGGCTGGTGTTATTTTGAGGTGTCCGTGTTATGTTGTGTTGGTGTCTGTGTTGATGTTATGTTATTGTGTTAGTGTCTGTGTTGATGTTATGTTATTGTGTTAGTGTTGTTATTTCATTATGTGTTGTTGAGGTGCTGTGTAAAATTATTTTCCTGATACTGATATATTGTTTTGTTCGTTTGACATCAATACCAATAATTGTCATCTATTTAATTTATGAAATGTTTTTTTAAGTGTCCAGAGAACCTGCACATTATCCTATTATATAATAGGACGAGCTCTTGTCTGCATGTCCGTCTCGCTTTAATACTTCTAAGTCCCTTGAAACTCAACAAAAGTTCTTGAAATTTCGCAGAGAGAATCCTCAGGGTCAAATACAGGTCAAGTTCGAATTTCAGCAAGAACAGATGACGCAATCATGACTTTTAACACTAAAAAATAATTTTTTAATTACTTCTCCCTATGAAAGTCTTGTATTAATGCATAGAGATTATTGCATAGAGATATGCAGGTTATGGAATATAATTTTTGTTTTCTCTAAACGTCTCGCTTCAATGCTGAGTTAATTCAGTGGGGACACAGTGGCCAGAGCGATTCCAAGTGGGGCCGCAGAGGCCCAGTGGATATAGAAATATCAAATTGTTTCTTTTTTCAGTCTTTGTAATATAACCAAATTGTTTAACAGTGTAAATATTCTAGGCGCGTGACTATACTGAAAACACGATCATGGTCTAACCCTTAGTTATTAATATTACTATGAATCGGAAATTATAACGCGAAAACGAAAAGTTTTTGAAAATACGTAAAGCAGAGCGTTAAACCAACGCCACGTCGCGTCGGTGTGTGTGGCTCGCGGTATACGGCGTTCGCCGGCTGCTCCATACGCGTGTGGTTTATTCAGTATGATCCCGAGCCGCCGGCAGCGACAGGCAGTTTCGCTATAAAACTCAGGCGTCACGGCGCTGTGGTTGGTTATCTCGCCCGCCCTCCGCAAGTTATGATGGCTTCGATTCCCGCATGGGGTCACCAACCGGCTTGTAAGTTACTGTACTGTAGCGTGCACACACACTATACCCCGGGCCTCTTGTTTTGTCTTGCTATGCTGCTACGTGGGCACGCTTGATGCTACATTTTTTTTTAAGACACGGGGAGCCACGGTGGCTGAGCGGTTAGCCCGCTCGCCTCCCACCAAGGCGAACCGTATTCAATCCCCGGCCGGATAACACCCGGATTTTCGCATGTGGGAATCGTGCCGGACGATGCCGCTGGTCGGCGGGTTTTCTCGGGGATCTCCCGTTTCCCCCGTCCTTCATTTAGGCGCTGCTCCATAATAACCTCCATCAATCACCCTCATCGGCTCTCAAGACCTCGCTGTTAAGAGCCGCCCAAATCTCTTCCACTCAAGACACTTACGGGGGGGGGGGCACCTACCAAATGCTTGAAATGCGTTGCAAGGTGTTGGGAAATAGATTTTTTTTTTTAACGAAAATATTTCTCGTGTGACCAATGTGTTAATTTACGAAAACCTTCAGGCGGGGACGGAATGTCACTTTCAAGACGTTCCGTTATTCTGGGAGCTTTGATTGATGATAAAGAAGGGGGGGGGGATTCTTTCTTTTCTTCCATCATCGCTCTGAGAATAATGAAGGCAGTGGTTATCTAACAACGTAAAAATATGTTGAAAATTATTATTCACGTCCTGTAGAGCCAAAAATTTCGATAAACCCTTTGGAAAACGATTTATATCGAAAATTGAGTAAATATGCTGCTTTCATGTACCATTCCCCTTGATGGGACGCGTTGCCGGTGTGTCGAGGTTAAAAATCCGAAGTTGGGATCAGGAACGTCACACTTAACTGCAAACTGTCCTATATTGTGAACTATTATACTTAGGCTGGCCTCTGTGGCGCACTTTTTAAAATATGCGCGTTTTTTTATATAGAGTCCAGCCATTTTCTGACCGAATCCTTACTAAACTAGTTATGAGAATCAAGTTACGAGAGTAAACTGAATAGGTCTGAACCGAGCGCAATAGTTTTAATACAATATCAAACCTTAAGGTGGGTTTACGATTGACTTAACAGATTAAGTGTGCCGTGTGCTTAAGATATGAATCAATGTGTTCAAATTTATTGGTTTATGACTGTCGTGTGCGGGTCTTGACGGGTCGTGTGCGTTCTTGGAGGGACTTAAGATATCGTTATATTTTATATCTTACGGACGAGTCAAGACGAAGTAGCCAATCAGAGACCAGTGACATGTGTTGTTGGCGGGAAACTGTATTTACCTCTTGGATTTAGGTTATGTCGTACTGTGAATTCGTATGCAAATAAATATTTTAATCGAGAGACAGTATCCTCTTAATTTAAAGAACAGTTCATGGTCATGTTTTATTTCTTGGAAGAGGTTATTGAATTCGCTTTAATTAACCTTGTCCGATGTATTGATGTAAATATTCAATGTTCGCATTGGCTTTCCCATTTATGAGATATCACGATTTTTCCAAAACGTTTACACAAGCAGTAACCACAAATAATTAAATATATGTAAATAATCTTCACTCTTGTCAATATTTCCAGGTTATGTCGGCTACTTTCGTCTTCTGCGATTCTGATTGCCTAGCCTTAAAACTCAATCAGAAACTGCAAACTCCAAACTCTTCTTATTGTTCATTTTCCGTGTGCTTATAGAGCCATTAAGCACAATTCTAAATTCTTCAGTCTTGAATCGTAAACCCACCTTTAACTAGAGTAGACAGCACGGTTGCGTTCTTAGATATGAGCGCTCTTTTGTTTCAGATGCCGAAAAAGGGCGTAGAATTGAAGTTCGCTAGCTAAGACCACACTCTACAAACATAATTATTTCAAGACACACAAAAAAGATTAAAAACGTTAATAAAGAAAATTAGTGCATGCGTCTGGTCACATCGTATTCAAATTAATCTTACCGCGACACGAAGTTGAGCAGATCAACTGAAGTCTTAATTACGGTAGTTTTTCGCTGGCGATAAGCAAGACACCACGAGAAATCACCTTCCTTGTTTAAAGGACAATCACGACGGCGATAATACAAACAACATCTGCCAATACTGATTCGACATATACAGAGGTATGAGGTAGGCTATACAGCAACCCACCTACACGTGGTATGGAAAAATAGACTAAAAATCATGTTACAAATATAGAAATTCTATTATGCATATTTGGGGAATCAACTATGCGTTTCATTCTTTCCGGAACAAACGTAGGAAATCTACACCCCTTACTACTAGACGTTAAGAGCCGCCCAAATCTCTCCGGCACCCCCCCCCCCCGGATAATATTCACCAGGTCTATCACATGCGAATTCAGGCAGGATGCCCAATTTATTCCTTTATAACCATGATTTGTGCGTTACAACAGAATACTGGACGACTGAGGAGAGTTCAAACCCCGCAAGGTCAGTTTGGACACGTCTGGCGTTGGCCCGGGTCACTGCCGTCGGCGCTGCCGCATCTGCTCGCGAGGAGAATTTACGGAAAGCGTGGTTCTGTAGTCGAGGGGAGCCAGCCGGGACCTGACGCCGTGCTAGAAACAATCCCCCTGTAATCAGTCGTGCGTTTTCCGATGCGCGACGAATTATTTTTGAAAACAGTTGGTTCGCAGCCGGGCCGTCACTATAGTTGATTAACGGTATCTTCGGCCTTTTCCGAAGCCCTGCTGAAGTTCTACTTCCAAGATATTCCTCCGCCTTGTGCAAACTAAGCTTAATAAGTCTGGAAGATTACACCAGAGGGACAACGCACCGGATTCGTGCGCAATTCAAATTATTTCTAAATGAAGCATTATCAACTATAGATAAAATATGAATAACATTTCAATTAAACCGAAAAAAAGTAAATTTTATGAACACAAGTATAAAACGCTTGTGATATATGGAATATGTTGGGAACAACTTAGCACGTAATACATGGGAAAATTCTTCAAAGGTTTGATTCAAAAAGGTCGAAGAAACCGTGAATGGACTCTATAATATCAGCTGCCGTAAGCTCTCGAAACGAAGCATCACCCAACAAGGCCGCCACACGCGACAATCGGCTGTCGCAGAATCTACACACCGGCTGGCTGTCGCTCAGCCACTTTGCGAGAGTTGGCCGTGAAAAGGCTACGAATGCGTGTAGCGAGTGGTTGGAGAAAGGATTAAAAAAAAAAAAAAAAAAAAAAACAGCCCAACGAGATGGTGGGCTGTGGGGGAGAGGTAAAGTGAGGGACCTGCGCAACAATGGCGACGACTGCGTGCCACACAATGTCCCCCCGTCCCTAATCTAATTGAAAATTCATAGCGCGGCACAATCGGAGTTACGGCATTAATGGGGGGGGGGGGGGTGCTAGTGGAAGTGGTGCCCGGGATCAGAGGGCAGCGCACACGAATAGCTCCTGCTACACCAGGGAGTTACAAGGCCTCTGCTTGGGAAAGGAGGTGGGGTAAGAGACTTAATAAACACCCCCTTCTGCTGTCCGCAAACCAAACTGCTCGTCGGGGCAACACGGGCTTTTGTCCGCACGCCGCGTGCGACAAATTCACACGACCATAGGCCGTCCACGGTAGAGTGAGCACTTCTGAGGCCCTAGTTACTCTTTTTCCTATCAGCCTTTTGTTGTCCTTTCACCACTTTTTAACATAAATATTGCCATGCAAATAAACGCAGTGTATACATTTCACCGGACTCGAAAGTTAAAAGTCTACGACTACAATTATTCCAAATGAAAGGGCTTCAAAAAGTGCTCACTTTACCATGAATAGCCTATGCATAACTGCACTGCTCGAAACTCCAGCATACACAGTGAAGCAGCTCCGAGTTCGAATTACGAATAAGGCATTAGTGTGCTTTTGTTTTTCTAATTACACGCCTGATCCGCCACACAGAGATCAGGTTGTTCGAAAATGTGCTTACAACGCTGAGCCCTGCAGTAAATATGACAATTTAAAATATTGTTACAATTACTCGAAGTCAGTGTGCTAAACAAGGCTCGTTAATTAAATAAAAGTTAGTTATTATTACCTAATTTTATTTATAATAACCACAAACAAAATTATCTCGACTCAACAGTTCACAATAAATTGATATCACTTGCTGTTTATTAATGACTTCAATGAATACAATTTACAATTACCTCAAAGAAATTAACACAATTAAATAAACATCAGTCCCACTAGACAATGTGTCAAAATCTATTAAATTATTTCAACAATTATATTTCCATATTTGACAACGCCAATATTTACAATGAAGTCCGTAACACGTGTTATTCAGTCCCGCCTCAGTTTAGTCAAGGTCCAACCAGTCCGCAATGTTAGAGTTCTTCGAGAGCCCCACGCATAAGTAGGCTTCACTCGTTGAGTTTCACGCCCTCTCATCCATTCACACCGCGAACACCTCGTCCGCCGTTGTCTCGTAATCTCCCGTCATCGTCGGTCCTCTGCACGTCGCTCCGATTACCAGGCCCAGCTACAAAGCTTCTACCAAGACTGCCGATAGTCCAACTGTAGCTTGAATTTATAGTGTTTTAGACAGTCACCCAGAAAATACGCTAAAACACGCGTTGCGCCGCAGGTCGTAATTCTCAGAATATTATTGTGCACACTACACTTGTCGGCTTCTCCAGTACGGGGTGGAGGGAGGAGGGACTGTGACGCCAGCCAGGTCTCACCGCTATCAATCATTCCCGGCTGCCCCAGGAAGGGGAGGCGACGAGGCAGCGAGCGCGTCTGCCTAGAGGAGAGGAGGATCGAGGTGCGTCACTCACCAGAGCCGGGCTACGCATAACGGGAGCCCGCGGCCGGTGCGAGCTACAGCGCGTAATACTATCAATAACGTTTAACTTGAAAACAACGGGAAAATGTTGGAATCTATACAATATGACATCGCTGTAACGAGAAACTGCCAATATAACAATGAAAATAATGTTAAATATAAACGGGCACTGGATATCTTGATTTACGTTTGTTTGGTGCACACTGCCACAGGTAAAGTTAACGTTGCTGAACAGGATCGAATCATATCTGAATGTACGACCTCTTAAAAAATACCTCTGACACTAGCCGTGATTTGGTACTAACACAAAAGTCGTAGACTCGTCACAATTGCTAAATTTTCGCTCATTTTGAGGAAATAAATATCGCAAACATGCACATTACAAACGCGGCAACACAACGGATTCACACAATTGTCATGTAACAATCAAAAAGTTGCGAACCGATTCCTCGTTTTTCCATTGATTTCCATTGGGCAATATTAGCTTGCCACTAATAAATGAACTGTGAAAGACATTTAAAAACCAACCTTTTATTTATAGCTGCACTAAAATACAAAATAAATAAATTATGGTATGTAGTTACAGAATTTTTAGAACGAACTTTAATAAAGACCTGGTCAAAAAGCCAATAAATATAACTACGAATTTATATGTTTTTATACATCAATATTTAATATGTAAAAACTTGGCGCAATATAGAACGTGTACCTCGTTTGCATAAGCATTGTAAGCACGTATCTTGAATAAGGCTTTAAATATTCACAATATAGAATGTATGCAGGCAGACTGCACACGCTAGTTATAAGTGCATAGAGGTTGGACAGACACCTACTGTACATACAAACAAGTTAAATTAAAAATTGTAAAAATGACAAAACGCGTCACTCTTAAAATGGCGTGTGTTAATTATATACTAAGACACTAAGTTTTTGTGTCGTCCTGAAAAGTACAGACAGACACAGCTTCGAAATATTTCCAAGTTCCTCACTCCTATTCTATTAGGTAGGGCCTAGGAAGCTGAGAGGGGTAGGCAAATACTGTGAAAGCCAGGTTTATGGCAATTTTACGTTAATGCTAGTTTAGGAAGAAAGTCGCTCTTCGATTGACCTAATGGAACGACGGTATGTAACCAAAATCAGAAAAAATAAATCTGCAAGTAGACCAATCTTATGCACTCAAGGTTCCCGATCGTTAGTATGAAAGCAGACACTTCAAATAACGCTGTATCTGTTCAGGTGTCCCGCTTATTTGAATGCCTAGTTACGATAGTGCACACACGAGCGAGCTTTTTACTGACGTTTGCTTTATTCAACTACTAGCTAACAGTTATTTTTCACAATGAAGAAAATGCAGGAACAATGTAGAAATGCACGAGATTTATCAGCAATGGATGGCTAGCAGCATCTTTATAACACATTATCTGGCATTTCCGGGTATCTTAGTTTTCCGTAACCAACATACACACGGCAGAAGTTAGGAATAAGTACCCTTCTTCAAAAATTACTATTTTATTTCATGGGCAGCACCAACCTAGCTTTCCTTTATGAATTTTTCTATATGCAGCACAGAATATTTGTAAAAATAAGTAGTATATATAATAGCTTGTACAGGCGGAATACTAGCCACCTCAAGGACAGAAAACAAGTAGCAATATAAAGACAAGACACTGTCCTATAGAATGTTGCAGTTAATTACGAATCATTACGAAGTGTGTGAATTATTATTTCGGTTAATAACTTATTTGCGAAATCTTAAACTGACACCAAAAATCTCATTTTTTTTCCGTGTCACTGCTTACTGTATCAACAGAAAAGAAATAAGCCAAGAAAATATAACACATAAGCAACGAAATCGCCCCTACGTTTCTAAAACTTCCTACAATCGTGAAATAAAAAAAAACAGGAAATGTGTGAAATAGTATGTAAAGAAAGTATCCGTTTTTTTATTAAATACATTTCTATATCTTTCAACTAAATTTCCTGACCTTGCATGATTTTTCCCGACTTCAGGTTTCTCCTGTCTTCCTTGAATTCAGTCACATTATACAATTTTTAATTTACTGTTAAGTATCTTTGAAATATATGCGCTATCTAACCATGACACACGTGAAACAAGAATCAGGGTATACGCTATTCACGGAAAAATGAACACTTTGAAAGCCCTGCTTAAAATATACTTGTATGCACGTTGTGTATTCTTCCGCCTTATGTAAAATTAACATTTCCATGGGTCTCATAACTTTAATCACGCGTCCGTCAAGTGAAACTGTGAAATTAAATGTAAATAATTTAAAAATCTGCTTATTTTTGCACTTCAACGCATTACAAAAAAAAAAAAAAAAAAAAAAACAGAAGACGCGAGATATTTCAAGTTATCGTAAATGGCTAACACTTTTTATTCGACGTTAAGATACGAACTGCTTTCCATCCATAGTTACCAACTTTACTGGGTGCAAGCCACTTGTGCAGATTAACATATACGCACGTACGGACAGTGGCATTTTTCCTAAGGTTGATTTCAAAAATGCTCACTTTATCGTGAACAGCTTATAGTTTGAGAGGGTAGCGGGGACTAATATTGCCAAGACAGTCATTTTGTTTCACGTATCAATACAAAACAAATCCACTTTGCTGTAAGCCACGATTACACGATGGTTCAGAGCGAGATAATGCTGCGCAATGACAAAAGTAGAGAGGAAACCGCAGTTCTATACCCGGAGCTAAACACAGTCAGCTGGGCGCGTGACGCGCGGGACAATAATACGTAATGCGGACAAAACTCGGATCAGCGTCATTATCCAGCTGTGCGATTCCGCAGAGATCCTCCGCCGGCTCAGAATGGAACACGTGACCCCACAAACAAAGCGCGGGATTATTAATCAACAAATGGCGGAGGGGGCGAGGTCACGTGCAACACCCCTTCCCCCCTCCCGGCCACGCAAAATAGCCAGGAGCTCCCGAACGATATTTCACGCGGGAATTTTGTTGTGTACGTCCGCTCATAAATTACGCAGTAAAGTATTTCGGCTCACATTCTTTTTTTTTTTTTATCTCCGCTTCTCCAAAACCCTGTAACACGAAGCCAGGCACCATGTGTGGAACGTGATATCTTGGGCGGAAACCCGAGTTCACTCACTCATATGATATCTACGACTTTACGCCAAGGGGGAAAAATTAACCATAACAAGGATTTTTCACATTTTAAGGTACTTCATACTGGATGCATGTAAGTTAATCTATAGCAAACTCATTTAATCCCGCTCTTTTAAACAGACTATAAAAATGATTCATTACATAAAAACTGAGAAATTATTTTTACCCATGAACAAGCTCTGAACTTTATTACTTTAAACACAACACGATTAAAAGTAGGAGGAGGAATCAATGCCGAATGTTGTCTTCAGCTGTAGGTACTTTTGTTCTTCAAATTAAGAATTGAGAGCACCGTAAGAAACCAATTGCATACTTAATTCTTCATGTATGTAAATATATGCTCCCAAGACGAAGTTGGTAAAGTGGGTCTACGATCCTTTACGTTATTTCGCTCTTACTTGCGTTACCGAATATCCTTAACAAATTTAGTACTCACTGATGTGGCCTATGAACAATACAAAAGACTAAGTTGTTGAAAATTTCAGCGAGAATCAATGCATTACAAGAAATCTAATTTTCCTTTTATAGTTGATTCACGATAACTTCGGCCTTTTCTGAAGCACTGCTGAAGTTCTACTTCCAGGATATTCCTCCGCCTCGTGCAAACTAAGCTCAAATAAGTCTGAATAACTACACCAAAGGGATAGCGCAGCACCACATTCGTGCGCACTCACTTGTAACAATATTTTGTACAAAAACTATTTCTCAATAGGCGCTACCAACATAATTTCTCCCTGTTTTTATTCAAATTCTTTATAAATGAAGCATTATAATTTATAGATAAAATATGATCATTATTTAAATTTAACAGAAAAAAAGTAACTTTTATGAACACAAGTATAAAGCGCTTGTGATACAGGGCGTATTTAGGAAATAACTAAACACGTCGTACATGGGGAGATTTTTTAAAGGTTTGATCCAAAAAGGCCGAAGAAATTGTGAATGGACTATAGCGACATCCGGTAGCCCGCGAGTGAGTTACATGAACGGACTGCTGGAAACCTCAACGACAGCTTGCAACAAGAAATGCTTTAAGAGTGGTATGGACCCCCGCGACCAAGGTCAAGAACTGAGGGAGCGATACGGGCGACACTCACGCACGCCTAGTGCCTCATCGCAGTGTTTCCGTCGTGACACCGTACTGTGCAAATTATATCTGTAACAGTGGTGTTTTATTACACGTGGTGAAAGACCTCAGATTAAACTACGCCCATATATTTTTACTTTTCTCTTGCTGCCAAAGGAAACCGCATAGGCAAGCTTTAAAAATGTGATATTTGACCATTTTCACGATTTTTTTTTCTCCGAGAATACATTTCATGACAAAAATAAACAAAAAAAATACGGGCACAAATAATTGTTTATCTTTACTGACAAAAAGTCGTATTTGCTGAACACTTATATACCTATATACGCGTATTCGTGCAAACAATTATTTCATAAAAAAATGCGGGGTCCATCCCCACTCTTAATCTAATCTACTGCCAAGTAAATTCCAGGTAATTTTAAAGCTTAGATGAATGTCTAAAATAATATGAAAAATAAGAAATTACCGTATAACATTTTATTGTACAAATTTCTTGTTCCAGTTTTTCTTCAGTTTCAGTGAAACGATGACGCCCTACAGCTTGCTGGAATAAGATCAGTCACACTATGAAGAAAACATGGTGTGTGTACGTACAATGACAAACATATACATACATATATGTGTGTGGGGGGGGGGGGTGTATACTATGTCCAGTGAATAAACTTTGTATATTATAATTTGACTTTTGCAATATCTTTGTACAGCTATGTATTGAAAAAACTATCTTAAGGACGCAATACAACAAAATGCACAACTTTTCGTTTGAACTAGCTGGCCCCGCATACCATAATCATTTTTGAAAGAAATTCAACTTTCCAAATGTTCCCGCATAAGCGTTGAGAAGGAAAATCGGGATGAGCTGCGGGTTCTACTTGCCACGTTTCATGACGAAACCAATGTGCACTCGGCTATTATAGAAAGTAAAATAGGTCTACTGAAGTTTTGCACCAACACTGCCTTACTGCCTGCGTAACAAGCAATTGATTCATGTCTCAGAGATCGTCCTACACTGAAAATCGTTACCGAAGTATCAGTTTTTTTTTTTTTTTTTTTTTTAAGTTTTATTTGGTAAAAGTTTGCATTGTAGAAGTAACAGTTTTAGTAGAAACACTTTGTCAGAAGTCTTTAGCTCTCTAGAGAAGTTAAGCCATATCCACAGCAAAAGTTACGCGAACTGCTTGAGCCTCCGTGCCAAGAGAATTCCAAAAACACGTCTTATAGTATATTCGCAGTTTATTCACACTTTTTAAACCTAACCTTTGGAAAATCATCCCATGTATTACATGTTTGGTTATTTCCTAAATATGCCATGTATCACACGCGATTTATAGATCTGTTAACGTATTTTTTTCTTTAACTTTTTGGTTGAATTGAACTTTTACTTATATTTTATCTACAAATTATAATATTTCAACTATAATTAATATAAAGTAAACCGTGAAGAAATACCCGTGTTGGTAGTGCCTAGTAATAAATAGTTCTTATGCAAAATATATATGCACTGAGTGTGCACGCATGCGGTTCGATATCTCTTTGGTGTAGTTTTCTAAACTTTGTTAAGCATTGTTTTCACGAGGCGGAGGAATAGTCTGGAAGTAGAACTTTAGCAGGGTTTCAGAAAAGTTGGAAGTAACCGTGAATTGACGAGAGGTATATCGACAAGGTCATTAACCTATAAGTAGAGATTAAATATCTAAGAAGTCTATATTACTCAAGCTTTGACGTATCTAACGAAATATGTTCCCAGAGTTAACAAGAGAAACTAAGATATACGTAATGAAGTGCGACACGTCTGGTACTTAATCTTTGAAAGTTGGCTGTACTGCTGGGCTATATAAATATTTTGCAAAGCGCCACCCCATAATTATAGCGAAATACACTGCAAGTCCTTGTTAACTAGTTCACAGAATTTCCATACTGAAGAAAGTCGCGTCTTTTATATTCTAATCAAAGTTATGACGTTGGAAAATGTGGCGTTACTCTCTGCCTCAAGTATACGGACACGCAACACACCCCATGATAAAATGGCTTGATGGATGCCGTTCGGACAGCATCCAATTACTCGTACGCCAAGAATGCAGAGCTCTTACGAATGAACGAAACGAGCATCTGTTCAGTTGTGTTCGTTCCCTCAATAGAAGGAAAAGCAGGAGGGGAGAGGGTAACCGACCGTTGCGCGGGTTCTCTCCGAGTTATCTCGATATCTTGCAGCCACTCTCGTCAATCGGTCGTCTTTCTCCCGCCAATATGCGAATCTGAAAGGAGGGGAAACCTGATCGCTGTGCGGATAGTCGCCGTCTGAAGGCATTGTATCAGCCCACATCCGCCCGCGTCGATACACCACCCCCCCCCCCCCTTCCCGAACCCCACAAGAAAGATCTTTTGTTGTATATCTTCCGTTTGTCCTCATGAACCATGCGGTATACAGGACACCTTCTAATACCCCCTCTCCCTCTTTTGTAACATCCCATTCTATTCACCACGCCCACAATTCCAAAGTAAAAAAAAAAGCTGGAGGAAAGGTGACTCTCTACAAGCTCGTCAAGATTCACAGTACAGACCCTCTTCACAAAGGGAGAATATATAAGTGTAATTCCGCTTTCATTGAGAGGGACAAGGGTACCTTCAATTTCCACCAGAAATTACATCGACGGGACTGCATGTACAAAGGAACGCACTGTGGGGGTGAAGAGTAGGTAATTTTGCTTTGCAAAAGGGGAAATGTTCTGGTGGGATTGTGGAGGGAGGTGGGAGTTAGCAGAAGGCAAAAGTAGGGGGGGAGGGTGAGGTTTGTCGCCAGCCCTTGCGGTGGAGGCGGCAGATTACAAGGCACAGGCTCTGGAAGGACAAGGAGCGAAGGATGCGCTCTCCGTGTTTGCTCTGCGGTCCTCGGAGAGTTCGGAGTGGGAAAGGGGAGGGGGGCAGGGCACGTTTGTAATCATTTCCTTCAGGACTACCATGCCCCGCGCGAGGTTCCGGGAAGGGGTTATTCAGGGTGGAAACAGCATTGTGGGCGGTTGTGAATGCCCCCCCCCCCCTTGTCTATAGATAGCTCCCACTCAAACGGCCGCCACGCGCTCAACTCCGGAAACACACTGCTTTAGCCCTGTCGCTGCCAATCCAGGATTTGTTTTTGTCCTTCGGGGATTTCTCGTTCCTAACGGAAACATTTCCGCAAGAAAGCCGGTAAACATATTGCACGTTTTGTACGTTCTTGCAAGAAATTACCGAATGTCTGTGCGTTCTAAATACACTATCTACCAAAAAGTAATTGGGCACCTGTCCACAATGTTTGCTCGGTGGTTGTCCACACCGTTAGAAACTCGTAGGGCCACCTCTTGCGGCTATTAACAGCAGCCACCCTGTGGCATGCTCTCTACGAGTGTTTGCAGGACATCTACAGGAATTCGTCGCCATTCCTCTTGCATCCATTCCATGAGTTGAGCAATGTATTTTGGCCGCGCCTGACGAGTCCTCACCCGGCAATCCAATTCGTCCCAAAGATGTTCTATAGGATTGAGGTCGGGGCTCTGGGCTGGCCAGTCCAATTGGCGAACATTGTTGTCGGCGAACCCTTGAAACATGGCACCTGGCATTGTCATCCTGGAAGTAACACGAATCCATTCCGTAAAAAACGCCACAATGTTGGGAGCATTTCATTATCTAGAATGTTACAATAGGCCTCTGTGTTCATGCTACCACGGACAAACACCAGCAGTCCTACGCCGAAGGCCGTGAAATACAAGTCAACCGACGTAGTGAATTACCTATCTTCACGGGTGCCCAATTACTTTTTGATAGATAGTGTATTTAAATACTACAAATATAATTATAGTTCATTCACAGTTACTTCACTCTTTTTTAATCAAACCTTAGAGAAATCACACCATGTATGACGCCGCATTTCGTTGTCTCCTAATTATATTCTGCACACGCATTTTATTTGCGTTTACATTTAAGTACCTTATTTTTGGTTAAATTGAAATGTCATTTATACTTTGTTTATAAATTATAAGATTTTTATTTATAATTAATATTAATAAAAAGACAGAAAATAGGTATGTTGGTAATGCCTAGTTATAAATAGTTCATACGGAAAATATCATTCCACTGGGCGCATAAGAATGCCGTGCCTGTCTCTCTGGTGTAGTTTTTAGAGACACCAATAAGCTTTGCTGGGATGAGGTGGAGGAATATCCTGGAAGTAGAACTTTGTCAGGGCTTCAGGGAAGTTGGAATTTACCGTGAGTGGACCACACAGTTTCACTACAGAATAGCGGCAAACTGCAAGTGTTGTGTTTATGTTAACCGACTTGTCAACGTCTCATCGCGCATTGGAGTACGAACGTACACCGCCGTTAGAAACATTACTTTGAGTTGTACTTTTCAACGAAAGCAAATACAATTTGAGTTTCGCGTGTGTGTGTGTTTATACAGATACAGGGAGGAAGGTTGATGGTTAATTTTTACTTTTATTTACAGGAACAAAACGGTGCGCATGATCAATGGATAATTCTTTAATTTTGTTCTGATTCGCGCTTTAATATGGATAAATTAATAAGAAAACACAAGCTTATTGCTACCAGTCCTTTAGCTATTTACCCTACCGTTCAGAACAGACATAACACAAATTGTTTACGATATTACAATTAATAAAGTGTGAACAATTACTTTCGATTTTATATAGATTGTGACATACTTCCACTTATTTAAGATGTTACGTCTGAAGTGAAGAGTAACGTTTCTATGCAAAGGAGTGTAGGAGAATCAGGTTTTCTTCAATATGATGTTTACGGTATTATGAGCAGTATTTACTTTTATACACGTCGTGTGTTCTTCCCCCTTATAAAATTATCATTGCAATGGGTTTCGTCACTATTCATGCGTCGGTCAAGTGAAACTGTGAAATTATTAGAAAAGTAAATATTGTGCAATCATCTCATTTTTACACGCGAGAGAAATAATTTAAGTTATCACAAATAGTTAATGACCTAACACTTTTACTTCACATCCATCGTTACCAACTTGACTGGGCGCAATGTCACTCATTGCGCCCGTTAAAATATATGCAGGCAGGAGCAGTGAATTTTTTCTAAGGTTGATTTCAAAAGTTCTCACTTTATCGTGAACAGCCTCCAAGAAGGTTAAATCAGCAAGAGAGCGGAGAATACTATATGGGGAGAGAATACACGCACTGGCACATGTATGCAGGAACAGCTCATTGTTACTCTCTCATTCGCACACTTCTCGACGACGGCCCTCGATTATAAGAACATTCTGAATGTCTATAGGTCACGCCAGGCCGCGGCGACTATGGTAAATAGCATGAACAAGATTAGCGTGTGTTCCGTTTCCTCGGAATTTTAAGTTTGAAGTAATGCAAATGCCTATGGAGCACTGCACCAGACTGTACAATGTTAACAACTCATAAAAAAAAGCAGTACAAACACCATAAAGACTGTCACAAAAGTGCGATTTATCCTATGTAAGAAAGATTAATGTATATATTTTGCAACATTATAAACAATTTTACAAAAATATAATTTCTAAATGTAAAAAAAAAAAAATCTAATAAAATAGTCTGTATTTTTAAACAAATTTAAGCGCATTTCCATTCCGGATGCTTCGGAAAGTAGAACTTATCATGACGATCTCTCTTGAAAATTTTCTTATATTTACTGTGTGTGTAATAAAAATCATAGTAATAATGTATCATATCAATTTTATAATTAACTTTATTCACGTCAGTGTCAGCCATAAATGTTTGTGACAAATGGACGCAAGTACAACAATTATAAAAATTATTTCCTACATTAATATTACAATATTTTGTAACAAAATGTAAACAGAGGACTACATACGACGATGTTCGCTGAATTGAGCAATTTCTAAAGACAGCATTTATTTTCCAATAACCAAATGTATGAAATGGCAACTAAATGTTGCCTTCTATTACCGCCTTGAGAAGATTTACATTAAAATTTTATAAAGACTTCACGATAATGTGAGCACGTTTGAAATCAACCTTGGAAAAAAGTCATCCTGGCGCACTGAGTGACATGCACCCAATAATGTTAACGATCAGTGGAAAAAATTCCCGTATCTTACCGTCGAATAAAAAGTGTTAGGAAACCATTTGTGTAAATTACTTCCTTCGTTCCGTTTTTTTAAAATTCATTGATGTGTAAATATGAGTAGATTTGTAACATATTTACTTTCATAATAATTTCACAGTTCACTTGACCGACGCATCAATAAAGCGATAAGGCCCATGGCAACGTTAAGTTTACATATGGCGGAAGACTACACATCGTGCACACGAGTAGATCTTAAGCAAAGCTTTGAAAATGCTCATTTTATCGTGGACAGCATAGACATATTTTTTTTTTATTATACTAGGCAACACTGCTTACTATATGACATCATATGAATATTAGGGATGAAATCTGTATCCCACCTATGACGTCAGCACGATACTTGCAAATTCATCCTCCTCTACACGAGACAGCCGCGCGAAGAGAGTGGAAACACTGTGCACTATTATCAGTCAGCGTGGTCAATGGCGTCAACTCCTTGAAGCGTATCCCCGTATTCGAAAATTCACCCGTGCATCCATCGATGTACACCGGACGTTCGAAAATTAAACGTTTGGCGAGTCCGGTTAAACTGGTTTATCCATCGGATCCACCGGCCTAAAAATCCGGTGGATATGTGCCAAAACATCAAGCGATGAATTTTCGAAAGCTTTCTCTGAAAAATAAAAGTTAATAACCCCCACAACTCAGAATTTTCAAGCATTCCAAAATATACCAAAATAATTCAGACGTCGAGTTTTACTAATGGGTGATGAAAACTTTATAATTTGAGTGAAATGGTACTAACATGTGTCAAAGCAGGCGAAAACACTGCTAAACATCGACCTGTGGTTCGAAATAGATGAATTTTCGAATACTCAGCATCGCTCAACCGTATTGGAGTCTACAGTCCATCACGTAGCCCACGAAGGAAAGGGACGCAACAATACTACCGATTACAACCCGTAGATGCCGTGCAACTTGCCTGTGAGATAGTTCACGTTCTATTTTGTTTCGTGCTCAACACAAAGCCAGAAAGTCTCTCATATCATCTTGTAATCATTGCCAGAATATTGCAGTAAATTGATATAAGTGACTGTTCTCTTATGGAAACTATTTACTTTGATATCAAAAATAATGTCAACAAAAATAATTTGTTGGAGCACTCAAAACAATAACATACGACCTACGTCCTGCAAGGAAGCTAGACCACGCGTTCTGATGCTAGCACGTTCTTATTTATTAGTACCAGCCGAAAGAAATTTTGTTCGTTTAAGCAAAAGCCGTTCACGGTAAAGTGAGCACTTTTGAAGCCCTA
Organism: Dryococelus australis; assembly: GCA_029891345.1. Classification (NCBI taxonomy): domain Eukaryota; kingdom Metazoa; phylum Arthropoda; class Insecta; order Phasmatodea; family Phasmatidae; genus Dryococelus; species Dryococelus australis. The sequence continues at coordinate 80,305,406 of CM057001.1, read as the reverse complement.
GTTACTTTTGTCTTTCAACCAATTTATATCCTTCCACCACTACTTGTTCATGTAAACCCTGTCAAGTGAGTAATAAACACGGTGTATACATTCACCATGCCCAAAACCAAAAGTGAGAGGCCATCATGAAATGTATTTATTGGTTATCATGGCTGATGAAACAGCTTCAAAAAGTGCTTACTTTACCGTGAACGGCCTATAACTAACAGTACTGAAGCAGATCGCGTGACATATTTCTGCTTTAATAATTCTTTCTTCGTTTACATTACGTAACGAAAAATTTACATAGCTCCGACTACAACAAATACATTTAAACATTCTAATTTCTTTTGAGATTACAAAAATTGTTTCAGAGAGTCCCGCTAAGCGAGTATAAAATACAAAAGTTGGCCCAAAAGTGTAGACGTAATTTCCACGATGATTACGGCGTCAACCAATCATACAAAATATAATAGGAGGTCACTTCTGTTTTAAAGATTGGCCGACGCCTGAAACAATATAAAAATTGACGTTTCGTTCCCCGGCAGCTTATTTCGATTGGTTCGCGAGTACGGTAAACGTGTCCAATCTGCCATAGTCCTGCGGCATAAGGTCGAATTGTCGATGTTTCCAGCACAATGGGTCATGGTGGAAACCTCCCTCCTTCCTGTTTCAAAACCAAACTAAACCACCTCCCCGCGGCAGAGCGAGTGAGTCGCCTCGAGAAGTGCTTAGTGTTGGCGGAACACTAAGCCCGCGGGAAACAGCTCCGTCACGTACGCACAATGTTTGCCAGCTCACGTCAAAGACTCCACAGAGATAGGGTCGTGTGGTGTGGGAGATACCCTGCTTGCCACCAGGAGCCACGGCGTTCTAGTTCCCACCAGCAGCAGAGGAGAGAAATGAATCTCAACACGGATATAGACTGCTTGCTCATTGTAAGCGAGCACTTTTTAACTCATTTCAACCCAGTGTACACAATTGTGTACATTACGCACGTGTAGGTAATTTTTGGTCTTTACTACACAATGCGAAAGCTCAGCGACCAATGATTTTACCTGCGGGTAAATGATTCACAAACTGTCTTCCTGGTCTAGGACATTATTGGTTTATACAACTTCAGCAGAACATATAGCATGCAGTTCATTGGCCGTGACTAGGAAATAAGATTTGCGTCGACGTCACTATAGCACGCATCTTAATTTTTTTGTTGGCGACACATGAAACGCAAATTAAAGTGGGTCTGAAAGGGTTAGTGCCCTCACAAAAGGCATTAACCCCTAATAAATATATTTTATTGCAGTCTCAGACGTTAACTTTTGAGAGTGGTGAAATGTACACACGTTATTAGTCATATTGCAATGTTTACATTAAAAAATGGCGGAAAGGCAGAAATTAATTGAAAGGAAAAATCGAGCATGGCCTTAAAAAGTGCTCACTTTACCGTGAACAGCCTATAGTCGCTCTTCCACGCTCGCCCTCCGAAGACGCGTCTTTCCCCATGGAGAAACTCGAGGCAAACAAAACCTTTCCGTATTCTGTATAATAAGCACAATGGAGAGTAGTATATATAGTATTCAACTAAGACTGTTCATAGTGACTGGTAAAGTTGGTAACGACGGAAGGAAAATAGGTCCACATCTTAACGTTGGATCAATTAAATCAGTTCGGTAAACAATTAGTAAATACTGAAGTTATTGTACTAACGTTTCTGTTTTTTTTAACGCACTTTAACGTGAGAATTAGCAAATTTATATAACCTCAATCATTCTAGTAGTTTCACAATTTTACTTGCCCGACGCATGAATAAAGTGATCAGGGGCAAGACAATGTTAATTTCATACGTGTTGCAAGAATACGTACGGTTAAGCGCTGACGCCCTCACTAGACGCGAGCTCCATGCGAGGTCCGGCTCTGAGAGGGGTGGGGGGGACCTCGACCCCCCCACCCTCGCAGCTCACGGTCCCACCGCCAGGAGTGATTTACAGCTGGACCTGGCTGGCGCCACAGCCCTGCTGGAGAGAAGCAGGCGACTTGGGAGGATGGGCAAAAACTAGAATATTCTAGGACGTGAAACCCGACGAGTGAAGGCTACTGTGCATGATGGCGCTCGGAGAACTGTAGTAGAACATTGCGGACCGAGTGAGGTGGGGCTGTATGAACATGCGATACGTACTTTATTGTAAATATGGAACTGTCAAATAAGGACATATAATTTACTGTCTAATGTTACTAATTAAATGTAAATTTAACTGATTGAATTTATTAATTGTAAATATTACGAGATACATTTATTGTGAGATATTGAGACGAGCTTATTTTCTTTGTAATTGTTTTTAATAAGTTGGGAAACTATAATTAACTCTTATTTAATTCACGACATCCATCCCCTAACGAACATGGTTTAGCCCACTGACTAAGTGAGATATTGTAGCATTAATAGATTATAAGTAGGAATTTCAAAAGTTATTAGTTTACCGCGAACAATCTATAGTCAAAACATTATAGACTATTCGCGGTAAAATGAGCTCTTTTGAAGCCCTAGTTACTTTTTTATTTCAGCAATTTTATTCTTTTAACTACTTTTTTAAAAATTAATATTGCAATGTAAGTAATAAACACAGTGTGTATATCCACCGCAATCGGAAGTTAACGTCCAAGTCTAAAATAAAACACATTTGTTGACTGTTATTCCAAATGAGAGGGCTTCCAAAAGCGCTCACTTTACCGTGAAGAGCCTGTAATGATATGTGGGCAGGGTTAAACAATCAAAGTATTCTGCGACCACTGGAGGGGAATGGAGATGGAGCCAACGATGGGATGCAATGATGGGGGAAAGGGAGTACTCAGAGAGGAGAAAACCAACCGGCTAAGGGCGACATTCGCAAAGCATCCTACGCGCAAATGTGCGTGACGCCGCCGAGAATCGAACCCGGTTTCGCTGTTGGAGGCAAGTGATGTGCCCACTACACCATTCCTCCTTCATCCCTCTAGATATTTCGGGGCGAAATTTTTGTGTTTGGTAAGTGAGGAGGAAAGGGAAGGTGACGTGACGCGCACACGACGACTTAGCAGAGTAACACAGCCAAGAATAACTGGGGTTGTCTGCGACTGGAAGGCAGTCCTGTCCCGCATGAAGTCTCCTTCAGCACTTCCCCACCAAACGTGCCTTCGCAGTTACGTCCAGGGCAGTGGAAGCATATGCCGTATCGAATAAATTCTCAATCAGGTCTGAACATTAATCGGACTGAAGAATCTCGAATGGAGCTCCCCCTAAACACATTATAACCGGAATGGAACAGGACTAGAATAAAAGTAATCCCGTCCTGTGGACTGAACCGTAGAATCGGGAGCGGATGTTTCCAAGTGAACTTTCCACTGGGCTAAAATCAAAACAAAGGCCTACAGTAAGATGCGGTCTCTTAAAGAAACTCTTGACACTGTGTACATATTCAACATAAGAAATAAGTTTGATGCATCGAAGACAACCGAGTAGATAAATCTTTGATAGGGGAGAAAAATACGATTTAACTTAGTATTTCGAGATTCTACTGTTCAGCTCGTTTAGTTTTCTCGTTCCAGTTTATATTTCAAACCAATTCTATATTTTACTGCTGACCACTGATGAGTTCTTCTTTGAGGTTGAACCTAGCCACGTCAATCAGAAAAATACTTTTTTTTCCCTCCGTATACGAATTATCACGAGCGTGACGAATTACCTTTTTTAGATTAAAGAAATTACAACGAATATTATGTTATTGTCTCTGCTCCACATTAGGTAACGCGATGTGGCATACCCGACTTGCATTTTCGATAGGCCGTATGTTTAATTTCCGACCAACTGCAACGGGACGCCGTCTGAAAATGATCGAAAACCGTAAACCTAGCATTCGTCGAGGTCTGGTAAAAAGAGCTAGCTAGTCCCAGGCTCATTAGCACCAATGCTTGGAAAATGACAAGTCTAAATTTAGGAACTGAGGAATTGGCTAGAAAAAAGGCTTTAATAAGCTATGGCATTTCTTCCATCAAACAGTATAGCATGTTCCTTATTATCCATAGATATGAGACACAAAATATGTTTTAGATAATTCGATTCTTCACCAAATTAAATCTTTTTTTTTCTGGACCTACGTTGATACCATTATTGAACAGCTGTTGTATCCTTGTCTCAGTTTATTGAAAATACCAGTCATTCCTTTAATGTGAGTGGTTGCTGTCTATAGGTATTGTAATCTTAAGAGAACACCGTGATATTTGGTTTTTTTTTTTTTTTACAATGTAAATGTTTTCAAACTTTTAGCCGACGTCTCAGAATATGATTTTCATATTCAGGCCTTCCTTCCAGCCTACTCAATTTCAATCATCAAGCATGTACCGAAAATCTATCCGTCGCCGCAACTCGATACGAACACTGGCCATAAGACTAGCTGAACACGATATATATAATTCAATACGTGTTTCTCAGAGCCCGTGAACGACGAGAGGATTTACTAGGGGAACACAAATCATTCCGTGGAAAACCAGACTCCGGACGGCCAAGCCAGAATTCAAAACACGGTCCTCCCGTATGCGAGTCCCGCGTTTTACCACCGCGTCGATCGGGGTTATTGTAACAGGTGACCTTAACACATATGACCCTACCTATTGGCTGTTCACGGTAAAGTGAGCACTTTTTAAGGCCCTCCCAACAGGCATTAACAACTAATCAATTTATCCTATTGCAGCCTAAGGCAATAAATTTTGGTGGTGAAATGTATAAACTGTGTTTATTATTCACATTGCAATGTTTATATTAAAAAGTAGCAGGAAGGTGGATATTGGATGAAAGGAAAAAATATATATAAGGTAGTTGAAAAGTGGGCCCCACAATTTCTTATTTTAAAGACCTGAATGTGCTAGCTGATGGCACCAAGAGCCACATAGCACGCAAAAATATTTTTATTTTATTTGGAGGTCGTGGTTTTGACTTTCTGCATTCGAAAATGAAAATTCAGACCTCAACTCTGGTATGCTGAAGCATGACCAAGCAAAGGTCAAGTTATGTTTCGTGGAAAAATAAAAAAATGAAAGATGCGTTATGGATGTGAGAGAGGGTGGGGGCGTGTTGGAAAGGGTTGTTTTCTGTTTTGAAAATATGTATCGCCGGCGGCTCCTATTCTGCCAGGATGCAGTGTCTCGAAAAGTTGAGTGGTTGGTGTTTTAGAATAAGGAAGGGGGGGGGGGGGCTAAGCGCGAAGCGAGACGAGACGGAATGACCGCTATGAAAATAAACACGCCACCAGATGACTGTTGGGAAAATGGGGGGGGGGGGGGGGGGTTAACAGTGTACGTGTCCTGAATAGGCCTACACCCCCGGGCATTACGCTCGGCCCCTATCCCATCTGCTTGCGCACGAACTACACTAAACGGATGTGGTGGACGAGTAAAACAGAGGTCTCTCAGTCTCCTACGATTCTGCGGGTGAATGACCCCCCCCCCCCTTTTTCCCCTTTTTTTTATTTAACCAAAAGACAACACAAATCTACTGAGCGAGAAATACTTAAGTTTTTAAGAAATACAGGTTACTCATTATCCCTTAACCGTACAGCTAATCAGTCACCACACTACCCAGTATACAAGGTGCAATAATGCTGCTAAAGGCGATTTACGATAAAGTGAGCACTATTGAAATAAACCTTCTGGAAAAAAAATCACTGCCCGTAATTGCATTTATTTCAACGTAAGCAATAACCGCAATACTAACAGTTACGTTGGCAGTGAACTACGAGAAGGCGTTCCATTTTTTTTTTTTACGTCTTACTTGTAATGAAAAACTTTTGTCGCCTGCAATTCAGTTCCTTTTTGTTATATGCAAATAAGAATACAATTTGGCGCGATTGTAAAACATTTATATACTCTTTCACATCACCACCTGGCTGACGAAAGTACAAGCAAGCTGGTTTTTTTTGTCGGTGCGCTCGTTTTCCAACAAAACAGCTGCTTACGATCAACGTGATTATTAATTGTTTTTAGTAATCAAAGAAGTAGCAATTGTGTATAGGTTGTTCACGGTAAAGTGATTTTTATCTTCCTGCTGCTTTTTAATATAAACATTGCAACGTGACCAATAAACACAGTGTATACATTTCACCACCATCAAAATTTAATGCCCGAGACTACAATAAGATATATTTATTGGTGGTGAATGCCTGTTGGGAGGGCCTTAAAAAAAGTACTCACTTTCAGTGAACATCCTATAGTTGGAAGAATTTCCATCAAAAGACAACTATTACTATGAAAGCATGCTGTAAAATTTGTGTTACACGCAATGTAACAGCAACGCCCGCCTTTACTAGTGCACAGTCTTGCATTAAAATATTGATGTGTGAAGCACGTAGCAATATAATTATATTCGTAAATGTTGTCAAATACAATTCGTAGCTTATTCAACTATTGAATGAGGCACGTTGCCTTCTGTGTGAAGGAGTGAAGACACGATTTTATCTAAAAGCGTGCCTTTCTCTAACGGGCGAGCCTTTCTGCTTTAATTTTTTTAAAGGTGAACGTTCTAAACGTCTTGGCGTTGTTTTTATATATAACGGGACAAAGAATAACGTCTAAATCTTCTGCTATTTTGTTAACATAAATCAAACATTTTCTTATGTCCTGAAAGTGCTGACCACAGTTAAGGGCATTAATTTACGTCTTAACAAAAACAGAATCGTAAACAGCAATATTCACAAACAAATACTATTTGCTGAAATTAACGTGTACGTGTTTGTAGTGCTGATTACAATATCCATTACTACTTGTTTATTTAATCAGCATGCAGTAGACACACGGGCCAGCTGATGTAAACACCTGCTGGAAGTCGGCAGTTTTTATTTTGATAGGTACACGTAAATACAAGCAACCAACTGACAAAGGAGTAATTCAATAGGGCTTCAAAAATACTCACTTTACCGTGAACAGCCTTTACTAGCGGTAGCTAACGTCCCGCATTTAATCAGAACATCCTTTCAACACTGCTGATAAAACTTACAGCTGAAAACATGTGTAAAATCAGTTTTCAAATATTCAAATTGGCATGTTTAATCTCGACGGTTAATGTGGAGGGGAGGAGAATGTCGAAGTACGTTAGTGTTGAATTGAGTTGAGATTTGGGAGGTGAGAATGAAGCTGCGCCGGAATGCAAGGGCGGGGTAACCACGGGAGATCTCCGAGAAAGCCAGCCGACCAGCGGCATCGTCCGGCACGATTCTCACTTGCGAATATCCGGGAGTAAACACGGCAGGGGATTGAAACCTGATTCGCCATGGTGGGAGGCGAGCAGTCTAACCGCTCAGTCAATGTAGCCCCTTAAGGTTTATTAGAAATTGGTTAACTGCAGTGTGTAAAAAACAGTTCACGTGCAAAAATACAAACAATTCATGTTTCGGGTGGAATGCGAGAATATTTATAACTTGCCGGAAAGTTAGTGTTACCCCCCCCCCCCTACCCACAAATTTTCTTGAAAAAGGTTTGGACGTTCTTTTATTTTGTTAAGAGTTTGCCTTTGGGTCGACCTCTGATGGCCTTTTGAATGTCTTGAACGAAATGCCTTTAAAAAGCAATATAACACTTCCTTGTTATGCACAGAGAAACGTCGAACACGATTCGGACTAAACAACCTCAGAATACGGGCCAGAAAATTTTCTTTGCGGGTAATGCAATCCTGATGGAACTTTAATGGCCGCGTTCGGTAAGGATAGAAAGGGCTGTAAAAAAAAAACTGCCAACATAAATACCACGCACCAAAAAATTGTGAAACTTTCCCAGAAATGCGGTCAACCCACTCACTACATTCGGGGTTTGTTATACGGTTCTAATTTCATTTTCTACTTAGAAACAATATCAATGGAAATTTAAATTATCTACGCATCACTGGGCTGTACATCAAATTGGAAAATCCCGGCACCATCCCCCGACGTCTGGTGTATGATACATGTATATAATACATTCACAGTTTACTTCACACTTTTCTGAAGCCCTGCGAAAGTTCTACTTCCACAATATTCCTCTACCTCGCGAAAACCCAAGCTTAACTATGTTTAGGAAATTACAGCAAAGGACCACGCACCGAATTCGCGCGCACTCAGTTGGAATGTTATTTTGCATGAGAACCAGGTCTTACTAGGCGCTACCGGCACATATGTTTTCTCGCTGTTTTTATTCGTGTTTATTATAAACCAAATTTATAAATAAAATATACGAAAAATTCCAATTGAATGAAAAATAAGATGTTTTTTCAGTTGACAAGAGGTATAAAACGCTTGTGATGCATGGCATAGTTAGTAAATAACTAAACACGTCACACATAGTTGATTTTTCAAAGGTTTGATTTTAAAAGTATGAAGAAATCGCGAACAGACTATATAGAAACATTATTAATAGTTATAGCTGCACACGCATTTCAGTTTTGCGAGTTATAACACTATTTGTTTATCTTGTTTTTACCACTGCCTTCTGGAGTCTACCTGCCTGCCTGCCTAAGTATCCGAAATTTAGGGAACCTGCAGTGACAATGCTCAATGTCCATTCCTTTGAATGTATGAAGAACAGCAGTTCATTCTTCCTTGTAGAGTGCAATCATCTGGACATCAACACTTAGTGACTGCTGCTAGGTACAATACTATAATGCTACCATTGAATACTGTTGCGACAGACAATTTTCGCATCCGGTGATGGGTTAGCGTAACTTCACAGGTTTCTGTTGCATCCCAAGACATTTACACGAGGCAAAAAAATACGGAGGATATATATATATATACATATACATACACACACACACACATATTTGGCGGCCATGGATTTAGTACTATCTTATTTCTTACAAAATCTTAGTTTCCCAATGCACGCTTATCAACGCTTACGAAGGGTACGGGCTGACGAATTTGTGTACAGTACATTTCTGCCAAGCACTGTTTTGAAATGATAGTAGTATTTACTTCAATTGGTTTTTTTGAACCGATAAATTTTTTGCACGACTTCACAAAGTTATAAACACGTTATGACGCAGAAAAAGCACGAAGGAATGGCGAAAAGAACATTAAGGATACTGAAACGCACTACTGTAATTTCATTTGTTTTTGGAACACCGGTAGCAATTCAATTTTTGAAACATGTAGAGTCAAAACATATTGCAACGTATGTACAAAGTATATCACCCATGATTTAGAAATTATACAGAAACTTCTCTGAGCTTAATAAATAAAGTATGGCGCACTTCCTCATGTTCGAGTACTTCGCATTTACCTCATGAAAACATTACAATCCACAGCGTACAAATGAAGAGAAAATGACCCGTTTAATTCGTGAAACAGAATCAAGTATAGGCTGTTCACGGTAAAGTGAGCACTTTTGAAAGCATATTCATTTGGAATAGTATAAAATTTTATTTTTTATTTTTGCCTTAAATGTTATCTTTCGCGGTGAAATATACGTAATGTGTTTATTACTTACAAGGCAATATTTATTTTAAAAATAGATAAAGATAAAAAAAATGCTGAAAAGAAAAAGTAACTAGAGCCTCAAAAGTGCTCGGTTTACCGTGAACAACCTATAACTGGATGCATTTCAAATCTAAATATCAGGCGAGATTATTGCTTTTGACACGAAACTGGTATTTTGGGAATATTAAACACAATCGCTAGCAGATCAACAACGGTTAACTCCGGAACCGATCACACGATACCTACCAGTGTAGCTCAAAAAAATACTATAGGTCCTTACTCTCAGTCTTAACGTATAGTTTTTCCCAAGAGCCACACATCAAAACAAATACATGCCGCATTTGACCAAAAACCATGTCTGTTGTCGCTGTAAATTTTCCTTCCATAATGTATCTATGCGAGGGCGTCCAAGTATTGCAGTCGTTGGAAGACAAAGCTAAGCAATAATATCACACAAATTACGTTATTTAATTTTTCAGTTAGCTCCATCGTCCCCTAAAAAAGACACTTCTTTTTCTATGGCATATGTATCTTTCAGGCATCGTTTACGCGTAATACAAAATACTTTTCCAAATGTTTTTGAACTACAGTTACTAGCTTAACATTTCTATTCATACTGAATTAACGCCGAATAATGGAAAAATGTTAACATCTCGCCTAAATCTCTTTAATGTTATTGCTTGGAAGCGCCATACGCACTATATTTTCAGAGACATCACAAATAACTACAAATACAACATTTCAAACCCCAAATAAACAACAATGATATACACATCTTTTGGTTTTCGTTCAACTGGATTCTTGGTCTTCTATTTTCATATACACCGGCTTATTTTAAAATATAATTCAAAACGCCGTTATTCGATTCCTCACATAATACGTAGAAGAAAATATGATACAAATTCTTACATGCAATATTCAATAATGCAATTACATGTCCCTGTAAATAGAGGTTTTCAAATAATGTTATTCAGAAATACTACGAACCACCCGAGAAGAAAAACTCTCAACATATTCAATGGAAGTTAGACAGGTAAGGTCACTAAGAAAGCATATTCGTCATCTTACCGAACTTTGAAACTCTGGGCCGAGTCAGAAGTTCTTATGATAGATAACTATTGCCACGATTACAAAAAAAAAAAAAAAAAAAAAAGTGCAACAACTTTACTGTGTGCGGGATTTTGCCTGCCAGCTGTTCAACCTGATGGCCTTAACGAAAGGGTAACATTTACTTCTCTCATGCGTAAGATTTCAATCATTAAATTTAGAAATCTGATGTTTTGCCACAAGTAAGTTACTTCGCCTGATAACTTTGTGTTTTCAAAGATACATAGACCGTTTACTAATAACTGTATGCCATGATTCATATGCCCCCACAATAAGGATAAGGAATATTATCGCAGAGTTGTGACCTGAAGTTCAGAATAATCTAGCAACAAACAAACGCCTCGCCACGAAACATAATTTCCGGGCAGATAAAATTTTCCGATTTTCCCCACTTCACAAGTTCCCCCGACTCGTGCAGGTTCGCCAGCCTTGCTGATCGCATCAGAAAGTACCTTCTCGCCGTGTTCGCACACGCCCCAGGGAGGTCCACAAGAAAATCAGCCCGCGAACTTGCATCGACGAACGCCATCACGCGTGAAGAGCGTAACGGCGAACACAGTCAAATTCCTCCCAGGGATTCCGCGTCACGACTTCCAACCAGCAATTCCCAGTCCAATCCACTCGAGCACGCTTGGAAAGAAAGCCATTTTCCCGTACCCACATAAGAGTGTCACAACCGTAGCTAGTCGCTTGGGAGCCGGTAACTTACAGGCAGACGGAGTGAATGAACGAGATTTGGGCGGCTCTTAACAGAGGTCTTGAGAGCCGATGGTGGTGAAGCGAGGTGACAATGGAGCAGCGTCGAAATGAAGGGGCGGGGAGAACGGGATATCCCTGAGAAAATCCGCCGACCAGCGGCATCGTCCGGTACGATTCCCACATGCGAAAATCCGGGAGTGACCCCCTCGGGAATCGAACCTACGGTTCGCCTACGTGCGAGGCGAGTAGTGTGACCACTACACCACCGCGGCCCCCCGACACATGCAGACAGGTATTCCATCTATACTTGCCCTAGTGGAATATTTCCTAAACGAAGACACACCCCCGCCCCCTCTCATGGCGATGGTCAAAAGAAGGCTAAGTGGAAGGGTTTGCAAAAGCAACGTACAATTAACCATTTTTTCTACTGCTCTCTGCCTCAATGTTGAAAGTGAACCCTTTTATTTCTTCCACGTTTTGGAAGTGTAGAAGGCGCCTCTCGGTGAGATTGCATATGGCACACATGCTCCCTGGAGGTCCAAGAGGTGGTGGAGGATGAGGAAGGGAGCGATTTATAGACAGAGCGAGAAGCCTCCCCTTCCCCTAACGCATAATGCCAGCGCTAGTGCCAGTACAATGGGACACACACAGAGGTAAGATTCACGTGTCCAACATCGTAAGCAACTCCATGTAATTCACGTAGACCAGCAATCTTAGGACCTAATTTATTTGAACAGGTGCTCGTTGTTGATGCAACTGATATAATTGTCCCACTTCTACCTCTTCCTTCTGGATATTCCTAGCTACACTGTTGGAAACAATGAATACCTTTGGCGGGTCTTGAAACTAATAGCTAGGGACTGTAAATTGTCGCGAATTAATTTCAGGTCAAACTAAACTTCAAACACATGTGCATTTCTGTTATGTTTGCAATTGGATTCCAGTTTACCAGACACGACCAGGTTAGCTGCGAACCAGTAACACGCAAGCAAGTATGCAAGGACCGAATCCCGTCGAATTTACATGGTGCAGCAGTAAACTCGTAAACCACAGAAATAAAGTATGTAACTTATGTATCTCTTTGTCTCGTTCCTCAGCTATTACAGTTAATTCACAAAATATTTTAAGTTTTACTCGTATTACAGATTTTCATATTACATTTGTTATTATATATAAACATACATCTTACAATAAATTGTCTGTTCAAGTGGAAGGGTGTGTATCAGCCATACAGAATTACAAATCTGTTATTTTGATTCCCGGCGGGGCCGCTCCCGAATTTTCGCATGTGAGAATCGTGGCGGACGAAGCCGCTGCTCCATACTCATCACTTCGCCCCTTCTTCGGCTCTCTACCATTCACTCACTCTCTCACAAATCTGTTGCTATCACACGCCTTTAAAAAAAAAAAAAAGACAAGGTCAATAGCTGCCGGGGCAGATATTATCGAGTTACCGGTGGAGTGAAGGAGATGGGGGCGGCATCCCTCTTACGCAGCGGAAGGGTGGGACAAGCAAGGCTGGCCTGGCGCCTCCCTTGTGTGGTGACTGACAAAAGAGGGCTGGCTGGCTTGTTGGCTGCCGACGCGACGAGCAAGTATGCGGGCTCCATGCGGGCCCCTTGTATTAATCACATTCTTGCCGCCAGGCGACAGCCCGTCCTCAGGCACTAAACCCCTGCTCTACACGACTACACGTTGTTCACGGTGAAGTGAGCACTTTTGAAAGCTCTGCTTAAGATCTACTTGTACGCACGTTGTTAATTCTTTCGTCTTATGCAAAATTAACATTGTCATGGGCCTCGTCGCTTTATCCATGCGCCGATCAAGTGCAACTTTGATGAAATTATTACAAAACTGAAAAGAATACAAATATGTTCATTTTTACACTTCGATGTAAAAAAAAAAAGTGAAGTAAATAAGTTAAGTTATCACAAATGGGTACCTGACACTTTTTCTTCAACGTAAAGATATCGAACTACTTCCCATTCATCGTTACCGACTTTACTGGGTGCGTGTCACTTAGTTCGTCCGTTAAAACACATGCAGACAGGGATAGTGACTTTTTTCTAAGGTTGACTCCAAAAGTGCTCACTTTACCGTGGACAGCCTATATCCGTCAATCATATGGTGTGCACAAATATACAGTAAGTCTATCCGCGGTTTGCACACATTTTTTAATCGGACCTCTGAAAAACAGCCTATGTACGACATGTTTGATTGTTTCCTAAATATGCTATGTATCACATGTGTTTTATGTTTGTGTTAATAAAAAAGTACCTTATTTCTGTCTGAACTGAACTTTAAGTTATATTCTATTTATAAATTATAATATTTAATTTATAATTAAAATATAAAAAAACTGAGAAATTTGTGTGTTGGCAAAGCGTAGAATGAAATAGATCCCACGCAAAATATTGTTAGGCTTGAGTGCGCACGAATGCGGTGTGTTGTCCTTTAATGTAATTTTATAGACTCGATTAAGCTATGTTTTCATGAGGCGGAAGAATATCCTGAAAGTAAAACTTTATCAGTGCTTCAGAAAAACTGGAAGTAACCGTCCTGTCTTGTAAAAAATAGTTTGGATACGCTATTTCCAGTAACATTTTAATTCCTACATAGAGCGAGGCGGCGCGGTGGTAGACAATTGGATTATAGGCTATTGACGCTAACATAAGCACTTTTGAAAGCCCTGCTTAAGATCTACTTGTATGCACGTTGTGTAATCTTCCGCCTTATGTAAGACTAACATTGTCATGGGCTTCATCGCTTTATTCATGCGTCGGTCCAGTGAAACTATTAGAAAAGTTAATATTTTACAATTCTGCTCATTTTTACACTTCGGTGCATTAAAAAAAAAAAAAACTAACGAAATAATTTAAACTATCAGAAATGGTTTCATAACACTTTTGAATTCGGAAAATTGGTTGTTTTGCAGACATGCATTTTTTTAAACGATAATTAGGTCACTGATTAGTAGGAAAATATTAATTTAAATAAATAGAAATCGAGCGCCTGGCAAAATGGTAGGCTACGTCTTTGCGACGTCGTTTGAATGCACTCTGTATAACGTTAAAAGGACGACTATGAAACTTCGCTGGAACGAAAGTGGTGTCATCAAAGGGAAACCTGTTCAATTCAAATAGCTTCACCCTCATCGACTCAAGAAATATTTGTGAAGAGCGGCACAAATCTCTTCACTCGCTCAGACTAGCCCGTACAGTCGCTGCCAACATCTGCGATGGTCTCCAGCCTACGAGTAAGCTCGGGCTCCAAGTGATTCGATTGATACATTTCTTTATTACACATGAATAATAAGTACAGTGAAAGAGAACAATACAGGAACAATAACACACACACAGCTAGCATTCCAGTGCGAAACACCCTTATGCTAGGAATGAAAAATAACTGGTACGACGATCGGAATAATATAACAAAGATAGGAACAGTAAGACTGGAGGGGAAACTAACCAAAAACCCCAATTAAAGTAGGCATAAAATCAGTTTAAAAGTACACGGAGAGAGGACTACATAACAAGTAACTGTAAAAATACATATGGAGGGAAGAAAAACATAGGAAAGTACTAACGCAAGGAGAAAGGAAACACACGGAAACTGGAAACACGAAGACGGCAAGAAAAGGACAGTACTAAGACTTACAGGAGGTACACCCCCCCCCCAACCACGGCTAAAATTAAGAATTAATGATAAAAGGAGAAAAAACACATCTTACCCTAACTCAGGCATATAGCCTATGTGTGGCCAATCGGATAGGATCAAATAGTAAAATTATAAAAAATATAAAGTTGCGAACCAAAATCGGAAATTAGAGTAATTTTTATATGGGCGTAAGCCCTCACATCTCTAACGATAAGTGAACAAAATTAAAGAAAAGTGACCGGGCCAGTAAGCTAACGATGTCGCCTGTTCGCGGTAGTGCGGCCGGGAGCGGGGTAGGATGAACCCCAGGCCGCACACTTCCTATAGGCTATTCACGGTAAAATGAGCAGTTATGAAAGCCCTGCTTAAGATCTACTTGTATGCACGTTGCGTATTCTTCCGCCTTACGTAAGATTAACATTCTCATGGGCCTCATCACTTTATTCATATGTCGGGCAAGTGAAATTGTGATATTATTTGAAAAGTAAACACGTAACAAATCTTCTCACGTTTACACTTAGCTGCATTAAAATAATAATAATAATAAATAAAAAATAAAAACCCACAAATGGTTACCTAACACTATTTATTCGACTTAAGATACGGAACTACTTTCCCATCCATCGTTACCAACTTTACTGGGAGCATATCACTCCGTACGCCCATTAGAATATATGCATATTGGAGCAGTGACTTTATAAGGTTAATTTCAAAAGTGCTCACTTTATTGTGAACAGCATTTACCTAGACGATCCAGGGTACGTGATGGTCCTTGAGAAGGAACAAATTACACATCGGTCCAGGGGTCGACGAAGAAGTCTGCGCGGCCTCGCAAGACGGCAGGAGGTTGGCGGAGGGCGGCGTGGTATTTGGCCCTCGAATCCCGACAGCACAGCACAGCGCGCGCGTCGCCACCTCATAAACACGGGTTATGAGAGTTAGTTTCGGAGAACAACTTCTCCGAGCTAGTAAAACATACCATCAACCACTCCTCCCTCCCTCCCCCATCCCTCCACCACCGAGCCCGGCGGTTCCACAGACGAGCTTCCACGGCAGCGAAGAAGTTTCGCTGAAGACGGGAAAGTTCCAAAACTACCGCATCTTCCCTCCGCCGTGTTGCTCCGACGAGCCTCCGGGGCAAGTTCGCGTGTCGCATGGCGCTGGTTTTGTGTTGGGAGGAGGCGGGGAAGTGAAAAAGGGGGGGGGGGATTAGTCTTAAAACTGTGCCGCACAGCAGATTGGCAACATGGCGTCAGGACACCGCCGCGACGCCATGCGACGCCATACGCCGCCAGCAACCCCTCCGGGCCGTCGCGTTGTTTCTCATCTATTGGGCATTGTTCTCCACCCGCTGCAAACTACTGCTCAAACTAAAGCGCTTAGGACGCTTATTCTGGGTACACGAGGTTCTCGGGTTTCGGAGTGCTGTTAAAAAGTTGTGAGACGTTAGAGGCACTCGACACCAGAACAGCCATTCCAAGTAGCAGAAGTGACGGAAGTTCTAATTATTGGTACCTCCATCTTGACTAGCTTATGTGGTTGTCAAGCCAGGCGTGTTTTTGGCCACACCTACAAATTAAATTCAATGGATAGTAGCACTGGTAAAGAGAGGTGTGTAGAGGTGACTAACAACTTTCATGTGAAGTAGTTGTGTTTGGAAAGTGCTATATAACAACGAACAAAATTAGGAGCAGATGCAGCTATATATTCATCTAATGTCCAGAAAAGCACAGAACTGAACGTTTAGTTGCATCCCGTAGATGTGGGCGTATACCATTCTGTAAACTGTGAAGTTTGTTTGAAACCTTGTTTTGAATTACTGGAAGTAATTCTAAATTTCCCATAAACATTGGAATTGCGTGCAAGACAAAAGGAGCGCCAATAACGTCAGTCCTTATTCTCTTGCGGTGACGCGATTTCAGTCTGCAGTGCACTTGTAAACAGAGGTGTCGTGCCGAACTTAGTTGAGACCACGTTACAGCACACGCAGTTAAAAAGATTTAAAAAATCATTTTACGGAAAAGTACTACTAAAAAGTCATCCAGGTTTCCGTAAACTCTCCAAAAAATCACGGAAACATTGATTTTCAAGAACGGAGTTTCTATAGATTTCACGGAACGTCTCAGTTAAATTTCATTGTTAGTTTTCTGTACTTACAATTTAAAATGAGAAAAAAAAGTCTACTCTTCAGTACGTGAGTCTTCTAATGTGTATAGAAAAATTATATATAAAAGAAGTTATAAAATATTATATACTTGAGCAAGATTTGAACCCAAGTCAAAAAGTTATGAGTCCCATAATCTAACCACTCACCAACTCTCATATAACATGTGTGGTATAACTTTTGTATTTTTCCTAGAGCCACACGAATGACGTTTTCAGTTCATTTAAAATCAGCGTATTTCAAGTGTTGCTAAATGTTACAGACTCCTGATGCTACTATCTTGTGCATAATAATTTACTAGTATTATTTCGAATATACTGATTCCAAACTGCTGTTAAAAGGTCGTGTACATGATACAGTGAATAAATAGAATAGATTTATTTAATGGGAAGCAACAGCCAATCAGAACAGAGCAAAACATGTTTCGACAAGGTTTCTTGTTGTAAAAACAGAGGAACATAATGTTGCAAAAACATGCCAGGAATGTTTGCAAGAAACGTTACAAGACATAAGATTGAAGAAAAGAACAGGAAACTTAGTTAGCAGAAAATCTTAAAGGTTCTCCACATCTTTAACTTCGCAAAAGAATTTTAATTAAAGACAAGCAAACATGCCACTTTTAAACCAATGACAATTTTTCACACAGTAAAATTATAACTTAATAAATTTTATGTATGTCCAGACAGTCAAAAATAAAAGCATTATTCACAAACACTGCCAACTGACGTCCCGACTGGTCGCAACATTTCAATAATTTCTATACACACCCATTCAATTGTGAATCAATTTTGCACAAGATTTCTGGTCGTGTGCTGTCTCCTACTGTTACGTCCTGTGCTCTCTGCCTATGTTTTCTGATCGTGAGCCCAGCATAAATCATCACTTCGTCAAAGTGATAGACCCCCTCCGAAATTGTTTTCCACCCCAATTTCCAGAAAATAATGCAGTTCCTCAATAAAACTTTTCCGAGTCCTCGTCCATGAGAATACCATCCTAGTTACCCTCGATTCACAAAACAAATTAATTCTACCCGCAGCAGCCCCCGTACGCAAGTCTACTGCAGACTGAAGACTCGCGGTACGGAGCAATATCGCCAGTCTCTTGTCTGTCACACAGCATGGAGCAAGTCGCGGAGAGGAAGCGATCGCTACAGGAGAGGTACTGCTAATGTTGGTAAAAATTTAACCAGAAGTGTCCGTAAACTCTCCGTAAAATTATGGACACGTTAATTTTCAAAAACGGAATTTCCGTGAGTCTAACTGGACCTCTCAGTTAATTTCCGAGTTAGTTTTTGTTCTTATCGTTTAAAATAAAGAGAGATAATTAAAATGTCTTTAATTTTGGTTATGTGGGTATTCTGTGTATAAAAAAAATGGCATTAAAAAAGTTAAAATATTTTGTACTTAAGCGAGGTTTGAACTCTAGTCAAAAAATTACCATTCACCTACAGCTCTCACTTGAAAGTTGGTATAACTTTTATAATTTTAATCAAACGACAAAAGCGAATATTCAGTTTCTATTATTAGTGTATTTCTAGTGTTGCCAAATGTCACACACGCCTGGTGCTATTATTTAATGTTTGAAAGAATAGGTCATAGTCGCGTGGATAACCTTAACTGCCGCAGAAACGATAATTTTCTTGTCACAGTGGCGAAGACAGCTTCGTGTAGAATAGGCATTGTTCGTCCCCGTAACTCGAAGCCAAAGGGAATACGGAGACTATCCGTATTTTGTATTTACGGACTTTCCTCCGTTTTTCGTCATTACTGATTGCCTTTCCGTATATACGCTGTACATTTCCGTAAAACATTCCGTAAATATACGGAAATTTTTAACAGCGCAGCCGTTCAGCTGGCTGGTCGCGCGCGCATGCAACGCCGGCACATTTCAATCTCTTCACTTCACTAATTGTAACACTATATGTGCAGTTATATATTCACCTCGCCTACTATGTTGGGTAACCCCGTGTACGAATTACAGACATAGTTTCTCTGGACCAATAGAAACACAAAACGCTATACGCTTAAATCCGGGAAGGTATTTTTATGCCAAATAATAATGTT
This sequence comes from Dryococelus australis, assembly GCA_029891345.1. NCBI lineage: Eukaryota > Metazoa > Arthropoda > Insecta > Phasmatodea > Phasmatidae > Dryococelus > Dryococelus australis. Next base: position 80,286,267 of record CM057001.1, on the reverse strand, counting down.
CAAAGTTGCGGTGTGTCACGCCTGCATAACAAGCTGTTCGGTAATGCATGTAGGGCAAAGTTGCATATATCGTTGGCGCGCGAGCGACACTACGGCTGTTGCCTGGTAAAGGGTTCGGTATAGGGAAATGCATGTCAATTTTGAAGATATAGACTTGAAAAAAAAAACCTAAGTGTAAGAAATTACACACTCGATCTGTGTATGGGGGGGGGGGGGGATATAGCTATTTATTTTTCAGTATTTCTTTTAAATTTCATTATTAAGTTTTGTGATCTTTCCAGAACACAGGCAATGTATTAATCTTACAAAAGGCTTCGACAACAAAGAAGCACGTATTTTTATACTCAAAAAGTCCCAGGTAGGATACACCTATCATTAACAGGAACGCCAAAAAAACCGAATGTCATTAGCATGTATCCCCCTATACCAAATTCTCAAGCAGACTAAAAGCTTACCCACGCAATATCGCGCGCTTGCTTCATATGCAATGCAATATACACGCATGATCGCGTTGCCCTGTTCTCCAGGCGTCGTACACAACTACTTTGAACACAAATGATATAAAAATACTTCGGATATAAACGTATAGGAACTCTGTGTTACTACTGGTCCAAAGAAACTATGTTCTGGAGTTCGGGCAGTGTGTTTCCGAAAATTCTGTAGGACAGGCTGCAAATTTTGTCCGCTAGGTTAAGGTAATTCCCCGAGATAAATATTCCTCTTTAATACCTGCTACTCTTTCTTTTACTAAATATTCAAACTGATCCTAGGACGATAACTAATATATATATATATATATATATATATATATATATATATATATATATATATATATATATATATATATTATTATATATATATATTATATATATATATATATATTTGGACACCCTCTCATTTTGAATAATAGTCGATAAATATATTTTATTGTAACCTTTTAGGCGTCAAATTCCGAGTGCAGTGGAAAATACACACTGTGTTTATTACTACTATGGCAATATTTATTTAAAAACGTGGTCTTACGATGAACAATGGCTGAGAGGAAAAAGTAACAAGGGCCACAAAAGTGCTCACTTGTCCATGAACAACAGTCTATAGTAAACGCTTAATGGTAAACCAGTTAGTGCTAATGCCTTGGAAACAAGATATTTTAAAGTGGAGCTTTTTTCATAAACGTTGAAGCTTTGAGCTTGCATGCTTACAGTTGACTGTTAGGGACACAGAGGTTGCAGGAATGAACTAAAAAAATCTGGGGGAAAAAAAAACGTAAGTTAGTAAAATTTTAATCATTGTTTCTTAAAGGGAAGCTACTAGGACACATCAAAGGGCTTCACGTGACTCCGTCACAAAAGAACGTCAATCATAAAAAGTGCAGTTGTAACGCGAACTTCCTCTTCGCTTGCCGACCTTTACCGAACGACGCCGCGTGCTGGAGGGTAAATGTCCTGGGAACCGGGTCCCGCCGATCCATCTGTTAGGTCGATACCACTCTGATAACTTGCGCGGCCCTCGTGACGTGACATTTCAGGAAGGCCGGGGCTTATCACTGGCAGCGTGGAAGACTGCCTGTGGGGCGCGTTAAATAGAAAAAAAAAAAAAAAGGGGGGGGGGGGTTAAAATGTGCCGCGGGCAGGAAAAAGGAAGCGGTGAAAGTAGGCGTGAAGCAGCGGTGATTGATGGCGCCAGTCCAGTCCTATCTTCCATCACGGCCGCAGCCACGTGAACACAGGCTCCCGGACTGCAGCGGCATGATTGAAATGTAATAATACCTGTTACACACGGTTCACTTTCTTGAACGAGTCCTAGTACACATGGGCATCTTTCTTGTATAGGCTGTTCACGGTAAAGTTAGCACTTTTTAAGGCCCTTCTAAATTTCTCCTTTCATCCTATTTCCAACTTCCAGCTACTTTTTAATATAAACATTGCTTTGTGACGAATAAACACAGTGTATACATTTCACTACCCTCAAAATTTAACGGCTGATGCTGCAATGATATATATTTATTAGTGGTTAAAGCCTGTTGGGAGGGCCATAACAAGGGCTCACTTTACCGTGAACAGCCTATACAAGAAAGTAAGAACGTTCTTGTACACCCCGACTTGCATCGTGTGAACGGCCGCCGAGTATGTTAGTTACTAGCACACAAGAGCTTGTACACTAGCTAGTGCAACATAGGGACGGTCATATTGTTCACCATCTTTCTTGTAGAATCCTCATGTAAACAGAACATATATTTTGTTGATGCTGGCAGTAAGCAGATATGTTAATGTTTTTATTGCGATAAAATGTTTAATAGTCACACTATCGTAAATAATTCTGTATATTAATTTTAAAAAATAGACAAGTTGGTCTTTTTTTCTGAGTGATTTTACATGTTCATTTGTATATATTTAGTGTTTGAAATATAACTAAATCTTTGATTTTTTTAATGGCAGATGGTATTGATAATGCAAAAAAATACCCCCACAACCCCAAAATTTGTTTCCAAATCATGAATAGTCGACATCAACCATCCACTTTTTTGCTAACCAGATAGTGTCGTGTGTATGGATCACACAATCCCAAGCACACTAGCTAGTAGGCACTTTAGTGTTAAATTTATTGTTCACCTTTATTTCCACTTTCTTGAACAAGAAAGATGCCCGTGTGTATCATGCTTTAGAGTTCTATCTTTCGTTCACCTTCTTGTTCAAGTAGTTTTGTTTACATTTGCGTTTTATACATTTATGTAGTTCCCGTACATTTATTAAAGCTGATATTGCTAATTTGAGAGTAAAAAACAGGTTGTAATTCTGTACTAGTGATTTGTTTGGTTTGTAAAATCATCGTGCTGTGTCAGAAATGAGCGACTGGCATGCTGCAACATTCAAATACAGACTGCGTGTACAGTATGTACATGAGACACTAATACAAGTCTGTATCAGGCTGCACACCGTCCCGGTAATGCTTTGTGGAATTCTTTTTAAGTTGCCCAAACGAAAGGAAAAAAAAAACCCCAACACGACCGACAAGTGCCGTGTAAACCTTTGTTTAGAAAGGGCAAATTATTTTATACACAGGCGGTATGTATTGATAAATTAACATTTCCCGACGCTAACCTAACATCATAGTGTGATTCGCTACGCCATTTTAAACTCGGCCCACTTATCTTCTTCTTGTAATTGACAACACTGCAACGCACCCCCCCCCCCCTTTTTTTTTCTCCGAACGCTAGTAAATGTGGGGTAGAGCGATCACGTTAGTTGCGCAGAGCAGGCCTCCACGTCCCAACACTGAACTGTTTCTGCCTACACGACTATTGTAAACGACTTGGATAATGATTTGAAGTTAGAACACGGGTAAACAAGTGCTTTGAAGATGTTTGCATATTTGCTCTAACCAATTATAATCAATTTGCGGTTACTTCACACTTTTCTGAAGCTCTAATAAAGATCTACTTTCAGGATATTCCTCCGCCTACGGCAAACTAAGCTTAACTAAGTCTAGAAAATTACGCCACAGGTCAACGCACCGAATTCGTGCGCACTCAATTTTAATATTATTTTGCATAAAAACTATTTCTCATAGTCGCTAAAACAGATTTGTTCTCGCTGTTTTTATTCAGGTTTATTATAAAGGAAATAATTCATAAATAAAATATAGGTAAAAATTCAATTTGTCGACAAATAAGATACTTCTATGTTAACGGATATATTAAACGCTTGTGAAACATGGCATATATAGGAAACTAAATACGTCACACAAGGGGTGATATTTCAAAGGTTTTATCTGTTAACATAAAATTATCTATTTTTTCGTTAAATTGAAGTTTGACCAATATTTTATATATAAGTTGTAATGTTTCATTTTTTTTTATAAATATGTATAAAAACATTGAGAAGACGTGTGTTAGTAGCGCCTAGTAAATAGTTCTCCTGCAAAATATAATTACAACAGAGTGCACGAATTCGGTGCGTTGTCCTTTGGTGTAATTCTCTGAGACATATTTTAGTATAGTTTGTACGCGGCGGAGGAATTATCTGGAAGTAGAACTTTAGCAGGACTTCAGAAAAGTCTGAAGTAACAGTGAATGGGTTATATAAATCTGACGCGTATATTTTGAGATACGATGCTTTGAAGGAAAAAAAGCCGTCTTTAGCTACGTATGAGTGCTGTAATTAAGTTCAAGCGCGAGGTAGGCGAGAGAGAGCCTTCAGTCAATCTGATGGGGTAATTAATACAATTCCAGCGAACGGCGTCCCATTCCAAGTTCCCCCCGGCAGTTAGCACAAGGCGTATAACAGAGTTCAAAGTGCATCGATTCCAGCCCAGAGGAATCCAAATGCACCCGCCTAAGTATGTTGGAAACTGAAGCCACCGGATTAACCCCCTCAAAGAATTCTTGGGTAGTTGAAGTGGAAGTTGCGCATCGAAACGGCTGTTTCTTAGGTCGTGAACATTTATAGCAGGGTTGCCACCTTTTTTCCATTGGAAAATCCCCCGACATTTCCCTGATTTAAAAAAAAAATCTCTCTTTTCCACGACATTTTTCGAAATTTTTTTTTTGCAAGGATAGGTGTCTTTGCATTATAACACACTTTTACATCAAAATACTTCTCTAATCTTACAAAATTGCTCACCACATATATTGCAATAAAAAAAAGCCTAAGCATTTAGTCCACAACCATTAAAACAATTTTATATGATTCTGGCAGCGGTGCACGGTTGATGACGGAATTGCGAAATATATCATGCGTATCACAGAATTCCCTGACAATTAGCTAACTTTTGTGAAATTCCCCGACATTTTCCAGTTTTCCAGACCTGTGGCAACCCTGTTTACAATCATTTGGCGTAACTTTGGTTCATCAGTGCAACTTCGTATCACCATCCTTAATTGGTACGAAGTTATCCCGAATGACTACAGCAGCAGGTAGTCTGCGAAACTACAATTCCTAGCAGCAATTAGTTGCGAAAGCTAAGCAGGTTTGCAAGCAACTGTCTGGATTTCGCATCGTGGACAGCGAGCCCGTTAGTACTTGGCAGTGCTGCTTGGAATCAACCTCCTCTCAACGCAGCCAACACAGTGAAGAATCCAACTTACATCAACTATCACTGCAATTACTGACCTGCTAATAGAATTCGCTAAAATATTACGTCGAGTACAGAGATACAGTACATGTTTCCCGGTGTCAACGAAATACTAATAATATCTACCTTAAAAAACAAGTCTTCCATCAAATCAAACACCTCTGTACGCTCAAGCAGAAAACACGTTGGGATGTCCTTTTGGATAGACTTCGAAAATACGACGACCCCTCTACATGCACGTGCGAAGCCTGCTGCTACCACAAACGGTAGTGCAGCCGCATTCAAGGCTAAATCGTGCGGGTTGGTATCTAAATACACTTACTTAAGAAGTTAACTACTACGTTATCGCTTCCGCTGAACGTTTATTTCTGAACTGTGTTGCCTGCAGGATCATACAGAAATTTCCCAATTCTCGCAATAATTAAATAAGGCTACGGATAAATATGAGATGAGGGGGACCGAGTTTCCTGTACACCTCGCCAGGCTGGCGTTATGAACATCCGAGACGTAGCAATTAGCTGGGGGTCGCCAGCTGATGGCAATTAGTAAGCTGGGCAGAAGTGTGCCACGACGCGGGTGAGCAGACTGTACCGCGCAGGACCTGGAGGGGGTGTGGATGAGTAGGAGGGGAGGAAGGATGCGAGATCGAGCTAAGACAAAGGAGTCAAAGACACCGTGCAGGAGGGAGCGATGTAGAGGGAGATGGTAGGGGGGAAGGGAGGTGGTAGTGAAGCCATGAGAATGAGACGCTTGTCACGTGACGAGCTTCCTGCAAGGGGTGGCAAAAAAAACCTCCCTCTGATCCCTTCCGGAGTTCACGTTTAAACTATGGTCCCCGAACCTGCGATGCCTGCCACTTAACCACATCTCACGAAAGGCCCACTTTTAAGGTGTAAGGGACTGAAAAATGTATTATTTTATGATAATTGTACCAAACATTAATTTTTGAGATTTTTCTTTAATGCAAGAACTGTCATTTTGTGGTTTTTTTCGTTCACGTAGTAGCCTATGGCATTAATTAACGCTGTGAATTTTTCTATTAGTACATCTCGGTTGGTATTTGTAGTTCTGACTGCAGCAAACCAGAAAAACTTTGCATTTAACATCAAATTATTTCAAACGCTATATAAAGTGTAATCTTTTCATTCCAAGAAAACGTTATTAAATACAACGCATAAACGTTGAACAATATTTGTTACAAATATTAAATTATTTTTTAGTATCACGGACCCATAACTAATTCCTGGTGAAAAAGAAGGCATTAAAAACTGACTGAGAATTAACAAGGAAAATTTTCATACACGTTGACAGAAACACCAGGTACATTCCGATATTAATTATTTTCTGCTAAATAAAAACTTTGCAATAATATGATAAATGATTCGGGGCATAACGCCATTGCACAGCTTGGTCGCCAAGGAAAAACAGAGGATGACATTAATACAAACTTATACAAGCCAAGGCTAACTGTTGTAAAGCCCGGACCGCTTGCGCTGGGACAGGTTGGACCAAGTACCTGGCCAACACGACCTCACCTCCATGTCTAATATCCTGCGATGACACTATAGTGGGGCGTACCTAGAGTAGTGTTGAAGCGTGCCTTCGGCTACGTGGGGTTCCTTGGACGGTCACCCATCCGAGTACTGACCCCCTCCTTACCTTGTTAAACCACTGTGATTTGAAGATCGCCAAGTTACCAGGGCGGTACAGACGTCGGTAGCTGTTATACACAAATATCTAGAGGCTGTTCACAATAAAGTCAGCACTTTTTGACGCTGTTTCATCAGACATAATAACCAATAAATACATTACATTGTGACCTCGGACTTTTGGTTTTGGGTATGGTGAATGTATACACTGTGTTTATTACTCACGCTGGGTTTACATTAACAAGTGGTGGAAGGATATAAATTGGTTGAAAGAAAAAAGTAACTAGGGCTTCAAAAGTGCTCACTTTGCCGTGAACGGCCTATAACAATGGATGGAAAATAGTTCCATATTTTAACGTCGAATAAGAAGTGATAAGTTAAATTACATCTTTTGCAAAATATATTTTTTTCTAATTATTTTACACTTTCAATTGACCAACGCATGAATAAAGTGATGAGGCCCATGCCAATGTTAATTTTACATACGGCGGAAGAACACCCGACGTGCATACAAGCAGATCCTAAGCAGGACTATAAAACGTAAAAATAGCCTTTAACATCTTTTATCTTAGTGCGGAGCGAATCAGATAACTGCTTGAACGCCATCAACCCATTGATTATTCCCTTCAGTTTGACGAGGGGAATGTTCGTTGTGTCGTCACGTTTTTGAGCTTACATACTGCACGTCTTCGCCTCAGTGCTTGTGTTTTCTTCATTGCCTGTGTTGCTAGTTCGTTCATTTCTCGTTCTGTTTCGTGAAGTTTTGTAGAACACGTGACAGAATTGCTTGTGCGACTATTTTTGTGTTTTATAAATTTATTGACTACGACTAGCGTTGGTTTGTTTCTGTGTTTATTTCTACAGGCTGTTCACGGTAAAGAAAGCACTTTTTAAGGCCCTTATAAATTTTTTCTTTCATCCAATTTCCATCTTCCTGCAACTTTTTTAAATATAAACATTGCAATGTGACTAATAAATGCAGTGTATACGTTTCACCACCCTCAAAATTTAACTTCCGAGGCTGCAATAAGACATATTTATTAGTGGATAAAGCCTGTTTGGAGGGCCTTAAAAAAATGCTCACTTTACCGTGACCAGCCTGCAGTATTGTCCTTTGTGTTTCCCTTGACGAAAGCTCTGCAATGGCGTTGCGTACGTATTAATTTTTCATTTAATCACTTGTCCCTATTGAAACTATCATTCAAGGAACATAAAACCTTAGCAAACTTATGTCTTTAGGGGATTATGTAGCTGCACGTTCAAGGTCGAGAAGCGATACGAGCGACACTTACACGCACCGCTAGCGCCTCATCGCTCCTACGCACAAGCAGTGCAGTGTTTCCGTCGTGATGCTGTACTGTGCAAATAAGATCTGCAACAGGGGGATTTTATTACACATACATAATATTAATTTTACCGCTTAACGAAACTGCACAGACAAGCTTTAAAAATGCTACATTAGATTAATTTTCACGAATCTTTTTCTCAATGTATACACATAATATGATAAAAGTGATGGGGACATAAATTTTTTTTTTTTTTTTTTTTGCAAAAAAAAGTGGCATTTCCCAACCATTTATTTACCAACACATGCGTATTCGCGCGAACAATTTCACAGAAAATGATTCCGTACGTAGTCCTCTTATAAAGTTTCACTCTGCGTACAAAGGCAAGACGTTAGTGCTTCCGTCTGGTTGGAATGAACTCTACCGGCACACACGTTTCAGCGGGGCGACGCATGGCCACCCCTCGGTGGTAAAACGAGACGGGCAGCTACTCCCAGTGACCGCTCTAGGAGGAAAAAAGGGTGAGCTAGACGAGCCAGTAACTAGGGGTTGCGGTTGGAAGGGTAGAAGCGGTGTCGGGTATCCTGTAGGGGGTGACGCGTGCGGCATACGCCCATAGCAGCAAGTTACGACGAGAAAGGACGGCGCTAGAGCCGAGGCACAGTGCATCTGACGCAACATATGCGCACAGTAAAACCCACTAAAGGTTGTTCATGGTAAAGTAAGCACTTTTGAAATCAACCTTACAAAAAAGTTACTGCCGCTTCCTGGGTATATTTTAACGGGAGCACTGGGCGACATTAGCTCATTGAAGCTGGTAATGATAGATAGAAAATAGTTCCATTGTTTAACGTCGAATAAAAGTGTTAGGTAACCATTTGTGATAACTTAAATTATTCATTTTGCTTTCTGGTTTTTTAATGCATCGAAGTGTAAAAATGACCAGATTTTGTAAAATATTTACTTTTCTAATAATTTCACAGTTTCATTTGACCGACATATTAATAAAGTGAAGAGGCCCACGGCAATACCAATTTTACATAAGACGAAAGAATACACAATGTGCATACAAGTGGACCTCAAGCAGGGCTTTCTAAAGGGCTCATTTTACCGTGACCAGCCCATACCCACATTAAGACAACTCTGGATGTTGCCAACATCCCTAGTTGTCATGTGATTGGTTTCACTGTAAGTAGTTGTATTATAATTCTTTAGAGTCAATATTGTGTTGCCCATTCATAAATTTGGTTCCTGAAACACAAACGTGATCGTCGGAAAGGGTGGCGTCAGCAAAATTTGCCGCACGCCTCCCTCTGTTAACGATATCTATTCTTCTGTAAAAGGTGTTTTGAACTACAGGATGGTCCAAATGTTTTATCACCCCCTTAATTTTCCTTGAAGTTGTGTATGGCATTTCATTCTCTATGTCAGATGGCCGACACGAGTTCCTACAGTGTTGAAGAGCAGCTTGTAGGTAGTGTTGGGTATATGAACGTCCTCATACTGGAAAGAGCATAGGGGATTGGCGACGAGCCTTCACGGGGCGATTCCACAAAGAACACCCTCCTAAAAGGACAATACCGCGCTGGGAACACAAGCTGTTTCTCACGGGATCAATTAAGTACCGACAGAAGACAGAATGGCCAACCTCACGACAGGACACATCTGCGGAGGTGGGGGTGCCTGTGCTTCGATCAACCAAGATGTCACTGCGGAAGCGAGCACCCGAGCTTGTAATCCCAACAATCACAATGTGAAGAAGCGTGAAAAAAAAAGATCTTGAATTGAAATCCTTTAGACCAACAGCTGTCAATGAGCCAAACGATTCTGGCGTGAACAAACGACATTCGGCATACGCAAGATTGCTGGGGGTGTTTTCGACACTCGGACAGCGTCTGATTATTGGAATACCTTATGATGTATTGGATTATATTGCGTTATGATTGGGCGACGAGACATTTTCAGGGGCTGACAAGACATGTGAACCACCTATATAGTGACAATGCTGTATCTTAACAGATTTCTGTAATAAAATCATATAGACGCTGTTTAACACTAAGGAAACGGTACACAAGCGACGCTTCTCCTACATGCATTTTGTATTATTTACTCTTTACAACTAATTAGTTCTGAACTCTGACCACACAAAGCGAATTCAGAAACGAACGACTGAATGACTTAATATTCACTCTTTACGTAAACCTTGGGGAGGAAAGAGCAACTTGCATACCCAAACCCTCTAAAAGTTACATTTAGAAACCATCAGTGGCGTAGCAGAGGGAAGGGTTTGGGGTGGGGGGTATATGGGGGTTGTAACCTCTATTGCCCCATAGGTTGTCATCTGTATGTACTGAGGTTACTAATAAGCTCTTAAATGTGATAAAATGTGTAAATGCGATGCATCTGAGTATACCAATGCGTATTTTTTCTCTAGTATTTGTCACAATTACCACGTGCGTCATCGCCACTAACGCCGGTTTAACCTCAATTTCTTCCCTTCACTTAACCTCGCTAGAATTTCTGGGCACGCCATTGTAATCTACACACCTGCCAAATTTTCTTCAGGGAATCGCACGCAACAAAACACCGCGGTTTTAAAATAAAGCGGTCGCGACTCAGGCCGTGTCCGAAAAGAAAAATTCGTTATTTTGTAATGTGTCATTTCTTAAGGTTCAATTCGGACGTTGTCGACAGTCGATTGTTTTAACACACGCGGCAACGTATTTTCACATTAACCGTGAAAATTATTTTTATCCTAATTTAACGCATAAAACAGAGGTGATATTTCTACAATCATTACTGGAATGCTGCGAATATGCTAATAAATAAGAAAATAATAATTTATGCAATGACTTTAAAAGAAATTTGTTGCAAAATATATAAACAAAGCACAACATTTGTTAGATTTTTAAAACACGTCTAGCGTATTTTATGAACACTTATTTATTTTTAAAAAGGTCAAAACCAACATGTCTCAGATTTTCTCATTTTGTATTTTTGCTAACATCCACTATATACAAAATATTAAATAGGCCTACTAAATACCAAATAGGTCACCTTTTTTTGTATGCAATATCGGGTCATGTGATCATTATGTCAAAAAAATCTGCCATTTCGGACACGCCTCGGGGCGTGGAGATGGCGATGAACACGAGCGTGCTGCGGGTTAAGTTCCGAGAAGTCATCACACAGCGCGCAGATTGCAACGTGAATACGCCTTCAGCGGTTCCCGTGCGCAAGTTTCGCTTCACGGCTTAAAGTCCTTTCACTGTTACGTCCTACTTTTACGAAGCCCTGCTAAATTCTACTTCCACGATATTCCTCCGTCTCAGGCTAACAAAGCTTAACTAAGTTTAAAATATTACACCAAAAGGGCAACACACCGCATTAGCGCACCCTCAGTGCAAAAATATTTTTTCATAAAAGCTATTTCTAACTAAGCATTACCAACATACCTATTTTCTCTCTGGTTTAGTTTATATTTGTTATTAATGAAATATAATTTAGGTAGAATATAAGTAAGTAAAAGTTCTATTTAACCACGTGTAGTGTTCAAATTTCCCGCCCTCAGTGCCGGAGCTACAATGGCGTCGAAGCTGACGCCATTTTGTATTTCCGGTAGTCGTTCGCATGGCATGGTCGTGGTAAGTCGTTACCCGAGTTATGGGTAAAACGTTTTAATTGTACAGTACATTGTTTCGTACCTCGAGCCCAGACAGTTGATACCTTTATGTTAACAGAAGTATAAAACGCTCGTGATACACGGCATATTCAGGAACCAAAAGCGTCGTACGCGGGGTATTTTTCAAAGGTTTGATTCGAAAAGTGTGAATAAATCGCTAACAGACATACTCCGCTCCACCGTAGGAGGAAAAAAAAATATATATAAAAAAATAAGGGGTGGAGAAATAGAAACTGTAACGGGGATGGAAATATGGGTTGCTTCACAATTAGACTACTGTGAGACACTCCGCCGCTGCTGAGAAATTTCTTGTAGCATACAAAATCACGACGTTCACAGTAACCGAAACACCACCAAGGGAAACGTTCATAGTATTTACGGAGGGCGTAAAAGTGGAAAATAACATCCAACTATTGCATAAATTCTTCGCTCTCGTGTCGATTTCAATTCCAGGGCAATTATTGAAAATTTCTGGTAGCTAGGAAATTTAAATTTTACAAGTTGATACCGTTCTGTTTCATTTTAACGCACGTTATTCGGTGGTTGCGACAAGGGCAGGGTCGTACTGGTTTTTGCCGTTTGCGACAGCATTTTACATCGATAGTTCGGATTCATGTCTGCATTACAGTGCAAGGATCATAGGAAATTCTACTAGAATAATGTTTTGCGCGACTTGTAATTGGTTGCACGTGAAGCAAGTTCACTGGGAAAGTCGGCGCATTACAAAGGCATTTGTCAAGCCTGCCGTTGGGGTAATGCATAAAACAGTGAGAATTTCATCCAATACTTCCTCATTGGGGTACAGACAACATAAAAATTAGAAACATCCCGGTGGTGCCATACACTTTTTGAGTACAGTACTTCACAATAACTCGCACGTCAGCAGGAAATGAAAACTCCTTACAACGTGGGTGTCGCCAGGCCTGAGTTAGGGTTTAGCACAGCGGGTGGTCAACCTGCAGAAAAGCTTGAAGCAATGAACGACATACGTCCGCGTGGAATCAGAACGGGCTTCGAGCCAGTTGCCTTCCCCAAGAGCGTGACGTCGGGAGTTCACGCCGGTCCAACGACGCTTGCAACACTTCATGATATCTGTGCAATGTAGAGTATAATATTTCTGCCGAATGGCTCTTATCTACGATTTCTACAGTTTAGGTATTACTTCTAAATCACGTCCGCCCTCTTTCGCGCCCGACCCCTCCTACTGAAACTCGCTAACAAAATTACTGGTTAAGTGCCCGAGGTAGGGAAAGGGGAGGCTAAGTGCTGGACAGCAATAACGAAGCTTGCGAGATGTGACGGGGGTGGAATTGCGGAAGTAAAGGCGGATGTGTGTGATGTGGAGGGGGAGGTTAGGGTTAAGTTAATTATATGCTATTTGTGGTTCTTTAAAAATCAACCTTTGAAAAATTTAACTGCTCTTACGTAGATATATTTTAATGGGATTACCGAGTGGCATGCACCCAATAAAGTCGGTAACATATTTACGCTTAATTAAAGATGTTAGATGAACATTTGTGAATACTGAAATTACTTCTTTTGCTTACTGTTTATTTAATGCATGTAAGTGTAATAATTAGTGAATTTGTAAAATATTCACTTTTGTGAAACTTCTTTCAGTGTCACTTTACTGGCACATGAATTGCAACGTTAATTCCACGTATTGCGGAAGTGTGCCAGTGAAGATATTTGCGCGGCTCTTAACAGAGAGGTCTTGAGAGCCGATGAGGGTGATCGAGGTGGGTATGGAGCAGCGCCATAATGGTGGGCGGGGGAAACGGGAGATCCCACTCACCAGCGTGAACAGCCTGTACCGACTCACACGCCGCCACCAGCGATCGTTCATCTCTGCGTCGTGGAAGCTTGTGATGGAAGTAGGGGGGGGGGGGGTTGGGGTTGGAGAGCCTCCCCCCCCCCCCAACTCCTTTTCACAAGCCAAATACATCACGATAAGAGAGAAACGCGGCTCGAAATATCTGAACACGCACAGGGCAGCCAGATGGCGTGCCAATCACTTTGACGAAGACTTGATATGTGTGAAAGATACCGTGCTGTGAAGGGTTACTACCACTCTCCGTTGAATTAACGACTCAAGTTCGTCTACGCTGTCAAATTTTCTGTAATTTTACAACGAATTCTTGGGAATCTAGTAGCCAATAACATTTTTTTTTGCAATATATTGTAAACACTACAATTATGTTTATAATACGCAAGAACCTTAAGTTTGAATTTTAACAAGCAAGTATTACAGGCTTAAAATACATTGTCAAAATAATGTGTTGTGAAGATGAAATATTTTTACTTGCAGTTTTGCACGAAAATTATTAATGTGTATAAGAACAGGTTAGCGATTACAACCTGGCATATTTATTGCTGGCAAGTGATATCACTTCCGATCGCTTCAGGACACACGTGGCAATTTCGATTCCATCTACTCCAATACTCTGTGAATGTGGCTTTGGCAACACGCGGATTTTCGAAAACTGATAATAGACTAAACTAATAAACAAAGCCACGCCCATGAAAATGCGCCAATCTACCAACGCCCGGCGTTAAAAGGACAAGGAATTTTTATACACGTCTTCTATGCGAAATTTAACATTCAATACAATAAAAATTCTAACATTGAATTTGAAGCAAAATATTATTAAGTAGGCCTATACCTATTCCTGGACTATGAGCAGTATCAACGTTCCTTGGGTAAGGGTGCTAATTTAATGGAAGTTTCAATGACTCGCGAACGAACGCCAAGTACCGTTATTTTTTTCTTTCTCTGTACCGTTTGAGATAAATTAATTTTAATGCGGTGGCGCTACCTTAAAGTAGTTCAGGAAACTTGTTAACTGCTTTCCTTGCGATCGTGGCAGTTCGAATGTTCTTGCTTTAAGGTGTAAAAGAGAATTTAAAAAATAGAACGAAGTACCTTAAGACACCACGAAAAAACTTGTGAAGCACAGAACGCTAAACTTCCCCTTATTTCCTCAGTTAAGACTTTCTTAAAGTTAGGTTAACCGCACACCTCAACACTAAGAGAGTGAAGTGAAAATTGCATTCCGCCTGAAAACCACGTTACGTGAAGGGGCAGGGTTTAACGTTGCACGCTATAAAAGAGCAAGTATCACAATTTTCTCCCAGACTTTTTGTGTAAACGTTTTACCCTTAAGAGCTACATAAAAGTAGTAAACTTCGTTCGGTATTTTAGAACTAGCATACACGCTCAGGTGTACTTCAATAGACCATTCATTTACGTACGTACAATATACAATATATATATTTAAAAAACTGTGTTATGGAACAGACGGCAATTTTCCATGATGTACTTTACTATTATAAAAAGGTATCGCTGAAACTTAACAAGAAATTCTCTTCGTTCACTCAACACAACGTCCTGTATTTCTTACATTCCTATAAACACAAAAAAAAAAACGGGCCACTTTTCTACCACTGCACCAAAGGAGACCCACAAAACTTACAAGCAACTCAGAAAAAACACCATTGGACCATTGCATTTCATAATAAACACGAAAGTATTAGACTTAAAATTGTCCGCACGTGGAGCCTCGTTCTGTTGTAACAACTGCCGCGGCAAAATACTAAAAGGAAGTTCCTGCTCAAAAAATTTATCTTGCTAATCATTCTGGGAACACGAGTTACTGAATTTTATTTCCAAAATTAAAATCGCCAAAACGACATAAAATAAAATAAATTTGCAAGAAGCTGACATGATTCAGAAATCAAATGGTATACACGTCCTGCATCAAAAATATCTGAATGCAACTATCATCCAGGTGAAGACACGTCAACGCATGTAGCATGCTTTTTTTTATTCGCAGATGTTTAGATACACAGACACACATCTGAAGTATGTTTGGTATTCGCTTGTCTGTGCAACACATGTGGTATAAATGACTATTTCGGTCGCCTTAGTTTCACAATTCAATTACATTTGCGCAGGAAGAAACTATTAATTTAATTTAAAATCCGACAAGTATAAAAGCTGGATGATACTCGTTCATACGAATTCGCGACTCCGCAAAAATCGTCGAGTAATACATATGAACCTTATAAATTCAAGCATTACATCCACCCAAGTTTACAAATAAAAATTACGCGTTATCAGCCAGTTTATACGCATTTCAATGGGAAAAAGTGTAAATAAAAAGTAAGTTCTCATCTGAACTGTCCAATGCGATTAAATGCACAAGGACTTTAATCCACGCTGTTGCCCGCAATTTCAGAAATCCTATCGGGAGACTCAAATCAATATCAATCCGCTTTGAATAATTAGGAACGCTACCGTGGTCCGGGGCAACAAACTATAACTTGCCCGCGAACTCTGCACTATTTACTTCCTTGTTGCAACATAATGGAAGATTGTTTCACGTATGACTTTTTTAACTACGCCATCAAAAGTTGATACAGAGAGTTCTCAACAGTCTGGCGAGGTTTTCCCGTGTCCACAGTAGCCCACAGCAATACTTCGATCAGATGACGAACTGCTGTAATAAATTTTTATTAAAAGCGCCAGTTTTCGTTCACGTTCCTGGAACCGGTTCGTTTCCTAACAACGTACCTTCCTATACTTCACCACACTTAATTTTTTAATGCCGGTAAGCTGATTTATGCACTTACGTAGTTTATACAATCACGTTACTGGAAACATCGCGAATGAGTAAAGAAGTTTGGACGTCAGTTAACGTCGAGGTCTTGAGAGCCGATGAGGGCGAAGCGAGCTGAGTATGGAGCAGTGCCGAAATGAAAGGACGAGGGAAACGGCAGATCCCCGAGAAGACCTGCCAACCGGTGCCATCGTTCGGCACGACCCCACCGGGAATCGAACCCGGTTCGCCTAGATGAGAGGCGAGTAGTTTAACCACTACACCACCGCGGCCCGTACTGGAAACATCGTTGAATATATGTTGTGTTTTCTGTAACACCAGAGCGTGCGATGCAACAAGCTGAATTTTTACAAACACGCTGTATAAAACGTGGACCTGACAGCTTCATTACCACATAGTAAACAAACACGCGAAAAAAAAAAGACGGTGGGTTCGAATGGGCCACGAGTGTTTACGGTGAGAAGTGTGGAGGACACGAAGAACAAGAGGATGGGGGAGAAATGGGCCGACGGCCGGACAAAACAAGCCAGAACAATACGCTGGTACGTATCAATATTAATTAGCAGCTCGGAAATTGCCGGTAATGATATGCGCCGTTCGCGCGGCTGCCCTTCCCACCCTGGCAGCCTGGGGGGAAGCAGACAACGCCACTACAAAATCCATGCACAACGTGTAACTGACAGCAGGCATTGTGCGGCCGCGCCGACCTTTTAATAAATTGATCGAGCCGGCGTGGACTGTAAAAGGGGGGAGGAGGTAAATAGGGGTACACTGTGAAGAGCGGTGTGCGCGCGATGGGCCGGCCCGCTCATTATAACGGGCTAACTACTGCGCGGGTCGGAGACCCGCCCAAACAGGCGTGTCCCGCCTAGGGTTGTTGATATCCCAGGGTGGGGGGATCGATATTATTCACAGTGGTTTGTTTTATTAAATTATCGTTTTGCGAAACTATGTATCGAAATACCGATTATTCGGTACATCGGAATCCGATATTTTATTTACCTATAAAAAACTTGACATGTTAAATTTGTTTGAGATATTACATACTGAGAACGCGACGCATTGCAGAAAGGTGTTTGAACATGTTGCCAAATTAAATTTCGTAATTTTTAAATTCAATTTCTGTTTGAAAACAGAGCTTTTTAAAAGAGCATTTTTAAAATATTTATTTCAGATAACTAATATATATATATATATATATATATATATATATATATATAGAGTCGCCCGGGGGTGGAGGTCCTGCCGTTGGGATTTGGTCGGCACGACTAGGGACGTTGAAAATTATAGATAAATCAATATAAATAGTCGATATATTAAAACGATATTTTATCGAAATCAATATATAAATATATATATATATAGATTTCGATAAAATATCGTTTTAATATATCGACTATTTATATTGATTTATCTATAATTTTCAACGTCCCTAGTCGTGCCGACCAAATCGCAACGGCAGGACCTCCACCCCCGGGCGACTAGGGTTGCCAACTATCCCGTGCCGTACGGGATGTCATATATCCTGTATTTCAGAATACTTCCAAAATAAACTGAATATTAATAAACACATCGTCGGTAATTTAACACGTATGCGATTACAGGTAAGTTTACGCTGTTGCTCTAACCCAACTGCAGAATATTTAGTATGAATACAGGATTATGGAAAACTGCCATTTGAAGTTGAAAAACTAACCAAATATTAATTTTTTTCAGCTAATATTTAGCCGTTGAATATGTTTTGAGAAAATGTTGATCGCTGTATATTTCTGATTTTTGCACATTGCAGATAGTATTTTCCGTGATCATCTCATTGGGACTAGATGTGTGTTAGTTGTCAGAAGTGTCGCAACGAATCTTACCAAGTTTCCAACTCTAGTTGTAACCAATTTAGAAAGTGTAAGGAGTTCCTTTACAGTTGGTTCTCACTTATCATTTCGCTCAATACTCATTTTATCATACAACAGTCCACGTGTTAAACTACATAATAATATGATCCCCTGATTAAATATCCATGTCTAATGCCTTTTAATTTTGTTAAATAATTGTGATAAAGCTACAGTATGAACACTTGGTAAACTATTTATATTTTTTACAGTTAATCTGTGCCATTTATACTACATGGAGAAGTGCAGATATCATGAAGGTAACCAGGCAGAGGTTTTTGTTTTTGCTTGGAATGTCTGTGTGAACATTGAGAGGGCACTACATGGAGACTGCTGTAAAAAAACTTATTGAAATAAGTATGTAGCTGCTACTAGTGTCCTGCCGAGTAAAATGATTTGTGGATGAAGAGGATGTCCTGGAGTATATCGTCCACCCCTGATGACGGCTACATCTACGTGTTGGACCGATGTTGCTGAACAAGTTTCATAACTTATGGTTTGGTGGACCATAAACGTTGATGGCAACCAGAGCTTCATAACTTCGTGTCTACATTGCGTCAAGTATGGGGTATATTACCTTTAAAGTTAAACATGGACCAAATTTTCATAAAGAACTTTTGTTTCAAACTTCTCCAGCCAGTGATTCATCAAAGTGGCTTAGTCTCAGAAGTCCTGATCATTACTCGATGTGAGGCTCAAGGTCACGCAATTGAGAGTTTCCGTTGTTTTGCAAGACTGAGTTGCTGGCCGATGGCGCATGTAGGAGTGCAGTTTCATGGACCATTTGATCGAGCTTAATATTCATTTGCATGTGTTCGTTATTGAGTTATCGTGGAATATTTAGGGAACATCCTAAATTTGATTTCTAAAAGTAATCATATTATTATCATCTTATTCATATTCTGACAACAGATAGTAGTTCTTCCTTCTTTCAGTTTTTAATTGTAGGATTAAAGGGAAGTTGTCGCATGTTGTCCCGTACAGTGTTAGAATTGTCTATTAAAGTTATAAACTTGATTTTTACATGTGTTTTCTGTAGGTAGAGCCTATATTAAAGTTGCACTATTGACTTATTACTAGTACAAGTTTCTGCCATTAAGATCCTAAAAAGCATGATTTAAGGTGTTAATGCTGAAGATAAAATTTGTTTTTTTCATACTTTTCTCGAATAGAACTACCAAGCAGATGTTCTCGTAATATACATTTGAAAAGGCGCCCGTAGCTCTACACTGTTATAAATAATTCAGCATGAAACTCTACAGCAGATCCAGTGGTATAGCTATGGGAAGGTGGGAAAGAGAAGGGAGTTTTAATCACCCCGCTCCCCCGCCTCCAACTTGATCAATTAAAATTAGTCACTGAAAAGCCATTATCTGTGATAAAAATGTAACTGCTATTTATTATTATTCAATTTATTATATTGTGACGTAGTATCTCTCCTCATATAAAGGGTGAGTCTGAAAGACACCAACAAACGCCGGCAGCTGATTCCTAAGGAAAATATAAGACGAAAATGTAAGAACCACGTTTCCCGAAATTGTTTATTAAGGGAGCTGTTGTGCCCCCAAAAGTCGGAATTTGAAATGCCTTTAGTTAAATATTTTGGAAACCACTTGCGACTAAGCGACTAATCGGCGGAATAGTGTTTTGTATAATGGAGATCGTTCACCTCGAGAAACGTGGTAATAGCATCCCCTTACATTGAATAAAAGGGGGTTGCAACTCTATGTTTGTAGGAATCGTGCCAACAAACAATTGTAAGCGATTTATTGCATGAATTTATTAATCAGCACGTCTACATTAAACTTGTCCGAACACTGTCGGTTGAACCGTTTGCAAGAAATCTTGGCGACATCATTCAAAACATGTTACTATGATGAAAGACAGACAATGTCAGTGGTTTCAGACTAATCCTGACGTTCTACATTTAATTCACGAAATAAAACGCGTGCATAGTACGCGATGAACAATTTAGGAATCTACCTCCTTGGCCACATGATGTAACACCGATAGCGCCCGCTGTAGTTTACACGCGCAAAGCGTCGTGTACATTCGTGAACTAAGGTAATTTATCGTGGCTGTTCAATGAAACCATTGTCCGTCTATCACAATATTAACATGTCCCGTGTGTTGTGGATTTCCTACTGCCAGGCCACTAGCTTTCTGTTTTGAATGATGTCGCCACGGATTTCCCACAAACGGTTCACCTGAGAATGTTCGGACAAGACGACGTTTTTTGTTAATGTAGAAGTGCTGATTAATAAATTCATGCAATAAATCGCTTACAATTGTTTGTTGACACGATTCGTGCAAACATAAGGTTGCAACCCCCATTTCCCCAACGTAAGGGGATGCTATTACCAACCACCTTTCCTAAGGTGAACGATCTCCATTATACAAAACATTATTAGGCGATTAGTCGCAAGTAGTTTCTAAAATATTCAACTTAAGGCATTTCAAAATCCGACTTTTGGAGGCACACAGCTCCGTTAATAATAAATTTCGGGAAACGTGGTTCTAACATTGTCGTCTTATATTTTCCTAAGGAATCGCCTGCCGGCGTTTGTCGGTGTCTTTCAGACGCACCTGTATATCCGCATTAAAGTTGTGTCAGCACCGCTAAGTAAGTGTAGCATATATAATTTATCTTCTGTCAGTGTAACCCCCACATTGCCGCCGTTTCCAAATCATAGGGATATTTCCTTCTCACTTTCACGTGTCCACACACCCAGGTCAATATACCCGTAACTCTGAGTTAATTGGAAAATTATAGGAAGAATTATGAAGTAGCTGTCGATCGTGCACACGTATCCACACTTCAATTTTTTCTATTCACAATGCACGTGATAGTTTTCAATTCCAATCGATGATAATCACTTCCCACAAGCGTGTCATCTTTACTTTTTGTTAATAATGAAACAGCATGACTTCACGTAACACAGCCAGCATTTAGTTAAATCATGTTTAAAGTCTGAATTTTTTTTTATTTTTAGATATACCACTTATCGTATATTAAATTTGCAGATATATTAAACACGCTAACATAACTGCCGTCTTAATATTTTATACGCTTGTTTAACACACCAAAAAGAAGTTTCCCGCGAATAACATTTTGTACCACGATTCGTCACTGCCTCAGAACTTTTTACTGAATGTATGAAATACAGCTATTTCTCTTAACGCTTAAGGAAAGCTCAAACACCGTACACGACTAGTCAAGTTCTATTGTAAAACCGTACACAAACTACTGTGAAACCGTGCTCTAGAAACTAAGTTTCCGTTATAAATTTCCGCATGTTTTTTTCGATTCCAAATCCACCATAATTGGCAATAAATGTATTTACGATGTGATAGAATCCAAATAATACGTTTACCACTTGCGCATTTGATTATTTTGTGGTTATTTGATTGCATGCGGGAATCGTGCCGGACGATGCCGCTGATCGGCGGGTTTTCTCGGTGATCTCCCGTTTCCCCGCCCTTACATTCCTGCGCTGCTCCATACTCATCTCGCTTCACCCTCATCGGCTCTCAAGACCTCGATGATAAGGTCCGCCCAAATGTCTTCACTCACCTTCTGTTTTCTTTTTATTTGAGGCATTTCTTTCCATGTAAGTAAACCTTTCGCGCACTGGAAGAATTAAAATGTTAAAAAAATACTCACGCTGCTTATTTAGAATTGACGGACTTACTCAAATGCCACAATAGAACATTTATTAATGTACAATTATTATTTAAAAAATTTTAATGCGGGCGGTTTATAGTATACACTACGTAATACTTCAAGGAATATATATATATATATTGTACAATAAAACTAAAGACATTTTCATAAAGATAGCGCATTTTTCGTGTTAAATGTAGCAACTTTTTGTTAATAGGACCGACTTACGTTCATTAATGATTAGTGACAAAAATAATTTATTTTGAGGTAATATTGGCTAAAACTGGAGTCGATAGCGAAATTCAGTAAATTGTAAGTAGTTTCGCCGTGTAAATAAAAACTGCATTTTTGCCAAATACAGTATTAAGATTTGGTAATAAAAAAGAGAAAAAAACACCATCAAATTGCAGACTTCGCTACGCCTCAGATCTGTAACACTGCCATAACCATAACCACACTGTAAAAACAATGGGGAAAATTACCTGACAAGTGTAAGGTAATATTCGCAAACTTTTAGGGGAAACAGTTTTCATTACAAGGTAAAATAACCGCACTCTGGAGTAAAATTCACGTACATGGTAGTGGAAAATCCTATACATGGATGGGAAAATTACTTTACTAGTGCATCTCTTCAGCATCCTCAACAGCTAAGTGGCGGGACGGGCGGAAGAAACAATCTTGTAACACACTAATATTCACCGATGCTGCCACGCTGGCATTGTGGAGAAATTGATAGCGCATCGGCCTAACATAAAGAGGACCATGGTTAGCGGGCCACCCACCAGCAAGTGCCGAAGATTTTAATGTTAATGTTTCGGTGACTACTCGTCAGAGGATATAGGTAATAAAAAATTAAGAGTTGCTATTACTCAGGGATATATTTTAATATAACTTTATTATACAATAGTTAGTTTTCCCTTACTTGTATGGGACTTTACCCCCACTTTTGTCACGTACTTTTCCCGTACGATTAGGGAATAGTATATTACTTGTTATGTAAATTTACTCAACATTGAATGGGTAATTAGATGTGAGGGAATTGTACCTCGAATTTTTTAACGGTGCAGTTACCTACGGTAAGGACATAATGGGGCCTTACAAGGGGAAGAAAGTGACGTTAAGTTCGTGGAATTGAACTACACATTCCGTTTGTGTCGGGTCGTTCAAAGTAAGCTGTACGTGTTGTCGAAAACCGATGTAAAATTGATAAGAGCCTACTTTGCCAGGGCGTGCTTCCGTGACTGCAATTCAGCACTCGGTAGCAGCATTTTGGTTAAGAATACATGACGCCCATAACTTCAACACAAAGAGGATCCCCCCTTCCGTCATAAGGTTTCCCGTGAGCGATTGTAAAGTGGTGGCTCCTACGCCACCGAGAGATCGATTCATTTTAAGCCATAAATTTTCCAATACGTAAGCTGAGTAATGGAGAGAACACTGAATTCCACGCATGGTGCCACGAAAGGTTTAAGCCGACGGCTGCTTGCAAAATTAAACGCTAGTTATCTACAGATAAATAACGTAAATGCCTGCACGCAACACACTAGTTGTGGTATAGACTGTTCACGATAAAAATGAGCACTTCTGAAAGCCCTGCTTAAGAGCTACTTGTATGCGCTTTGCGTCTACTTGAGCTTTATGTAAACATAACATTGCCATGGACCTCAGCACTTTACTCATGCGTCGGTCAAGTGATACTGTAAAATTATTAGGAAAGTAAATATTTCAAGAATCTGCTCATTTTTGCACCCTTTGCAATAAAAAACCAGAAAGAGATATAAGAAATTTAAGTTATCACAAATGGTTACCTGGCACTTTAATTGACGTTAAGATATGGGACTGCCTTCCATCCTTTGTTGCCAAATGTAAGGGAAGCAGTGACTTTATTCTAAGGTTGATTTCAAAAGTGCTCACTTTATCGTGAACAAGATTTAGTAATAATTTCCCAAACACAACGGAAGTTTTTTACTCTTAAGGGCACTTCCTACCGACTGGAAACTGCAAAATTTAAACAGGAAATAGTATGTTAAGGAAATTTCGTCAGGCGTTACAAACAAAATTTATTCTTCACGAAATTTTTCAGAGATCTTCCCTAAAGCGGAGATGTTTCGATAACAACTATACCCTGTTAGCAAGGCATTTTTAAAATTTAAATTTTACATACTGTATCTACATTGAAAATAAACGCTGGTAGGATTCTTCTGAAAAATCCGTGAAGAATATATTTTGTTTCGCCTATCTCTAAAATTAACACAATGAGGCGAAACTTCCTTAACATGGGATATCCTATTTTAATTTCGCAGCTGCCGGCCGGTAGGCAAGACCCTTAATATGTATGACGTATAAGTATAATCACCTGCAAATATGATGCAATATTTTAATAACAGTGTAGTCTTTGGATCGCCTTCACAGAAACACCTAATGCACAATATTCCTGAGGTATGAAGGTAATGAGAGTGGAGTGGAGAGATTTGGGCGGCTGTTAACGTCTTGAGAGGAATAAAAAAATTGTACACTAAAATTATGTTGCCAAGTATAATCAACTAGGTACTGTGCCAGTCGGCAATGTTTACTTTATGCAGAGGCAAAACTATGAAAGCATCAATTAAAAAAAGGCTATTTCTATTAATCAAGTTAACCTGCATATAAAGTCTGCTCACAATAAAGTGAGCGCTTTTGATAAAATGTGTTAGATAACCATTTTTATCATTCCATTTTTTTTTGCTTTCTGTTTTTTTTTAATGCATCAAAGTGTGAAAATAAGCACATTTGTAAAATATTTATTTTTCTAATAACTTCACAGTTTCGCTAGACAGACACATGAATAAAGTGACGAGGTCAGTGGCAATGTTAATGTTACATTAGGCGGAAGAATACACAACATGCATACAAGCAGATCTTAAACAGGGCTTTCAAAAGTGCTCCTTTGACCGTAAACAGTCTATATAATTAATTAACCCAGCCACCTCCGTGGTTGTCTTACAAGTTTCATCACGAAGTCACTATGTGTGTGGAAAAGGGTTGATATAAGCTATTCGCGGTAAAATGAGCACTTTTGAAAGCCCAGCTTAAGATCTACTTGTATGCATGTTGTATATTCTTCCGCCTTATGTAAGATTAACATTGTCATGGGCCTTATCACTTTATTCATGCGTCTATCAACTGAAACCGTGAAATCATTAGAAAAGCAAATATTTTACACATCTGCTCATTTTTACACTTTTATGCGTTAAAAAAAGCGAAACAAATAATTTATATTATTGAAAATTGTTACCTAACACTATATTTTCGACGTTAAGATACGGAACTACTTCCCATCCATCGTTACCAACTTTACTGGCCTCATGTCACTCAGGGTGCCCGTTAAAATATATGCAGGTAGCAAAAAGTCACTGCTCCTGAGGTTGATTTCAAAAGTGCTCACTTTATCGTGAACAGCCATTAGTTTAAAGAAGGCACTTGGCCCACTGCTGCGCACACCCGCTGAGCTCAGCAATGTCGTCACTTTCCGGGTAAGCTGTGATAACTGGGGCACTCCTTGTCGCCATATTGAGGGGGGGGGGGGGCTGGGGCTGGGCGCACCGGAAGTGAGTTTTCCCTCTCGGTTTAATCGCGGCGATGATGTCACCTACACTCGACCACTCGAAGGAACATACCTTCCGCGCCGCCAGCAAGAGATTCATTCCAATGTCGAAGTGAGTCACTTGTGACGACGTTCTTCGGTTCGCATCTAAGGACACTGTTAGCGCCGCAATCAGTGTTGCCACATGGCTGAAAAAAATTCCACCCAAATTTGATGAACCCCTCTCCCAACACAAAACAAATCTTTCCTTGAAAAAAAATCACCTTAAATATTTTTGTGAGTGCTATATTATTTGGCGAATATGCGCTATCAGTTTGGCATAGATTAGACAAAAATTACGTAATTTCAATAAATTTGCATAAAAGAAAATAATTACAATAGGACAATGAGTTACCAATAATTACAACATTAAGTTGCCTAACTTTGAATTTAAAAAAAAAACTTCTATGGATGTTAATGACATACATAAATTGCAGTAACATCACAAACTATTAATTTCTACACGTTATCATTTGTACTGTTTGAGAATGTAGACATGAATGTGTCGTTGCCGAGGACATAGCATTTAGCTTTTGTTTGATAAGTCAAAGCTCTTTTATTCAGAAATGAAAATCGATGATTTAGTTGTTTATTTTACAGCAAAAAATAACTATGAATAATCCCTAAAGCAGTAAGCAAAACTCTCGAAAACCCCAACGAACTTTTCAAATTCCCCCCAAAGATTTTAACCCCCCCCCCCCAAAAAAACACTTCCTGGAGCGCAAAACACACTCCAAATTGGGGGGGGGGGGGCGCAAATCAGGCAACACTGCGCCACATGTCCTGGTGGATGAATTTACGAGCAGCGGAGTGCGGGCGTGCGGCCGGAAGGAAAGTCAGCTGCGCGCGCAGCCTGCCGCCGCCTGATTACAGCGCTAAAAACATTATCCTCCGTATTATGAGTTGCGCGTTGGCCTATGCGCGCCGAATGTTTCTGTGACAGTTTGTACACAGCCGGGCCGTCACTAACATCGCTGCCGCAAGCAGGGTCGTGCCGTGCCGTACCGTCGGCCGAAGCACACGCATCTAGGGAGGTGAACTGTGACGCTTGCAGCACAATTTTACGAAAACAAGCAACAAAAACTGGGAGCTGGATTCTAAATATCATGCCATGGAAATTTTAACCATTCCCTGAAATTTTCTTGCAGTCCTAAAATAAAAAAAAAATAAAAAATGCACATACACAAGATAACTTCCTACTACAGGTTGCAAAGACCAACGTTAAAAGTTTGGCAAAGGGCAAATTTTCGCCACTAGGTAAGCGCTAGTGTCGGCATGGTACCAGATTTTCTCTATTTCGACGCTAAAAAAAGGATAATAGCAATAATCATGCATAACATTAAACAACTTCCTAACTAAGTAAAATATCTCTCTTTAACGTAGTCTAAAATTTTAATTCAACGTTATCTTGACAGAACACTGAGCACCAAGCGGCAGAAATGTTCTCTTAGCTAAACTCCCCCATAAGAAATTTATTTTTGTTCCTAATCAAACTATAATAGACCCTAGCCATGCACTATCAACAAATCACTTAAACACTTCACGCTTATTACGCCAAGTATACTTTTTTTGTTAGTTATTAAACAGCCCCGCCTTAAGAGTGCGCAGGACATTAATTATCGCTATGAAATTTAATTGTCTACAAGATTATAGAAGACATGCGAGCACTATTTTACCAAAGTGACTGGTTCCTATCGAGCTATTTCGTACGCAGTAAAGTTTTTTTTTACAGATCATTGCGACGCAAGTTTTTATGCAAAATAAATGCTCCATTCTTGCAGAATATTTGCTCACGAAGTTCGCAAAAAAAAAAAAAAAATCTACGATTGTTCCACGCAATCTTTAAGCCCACTCAATACCTGGGTAATGTGGCGTCTTGTATCAAAATTTACACAACTGAAAAAGGCCACGGTTCTTCGCAATTGGAATACTACGGTTTAGTGGTATCAACCAAGGTCAATCAGGAGGGTTTTAATTCTGACAAAGGTACAATTTCCATAAATTAAAAAATAATAATAATAAATAAAAACTTTAGTGAAGCATAAGTTATCGTGTTTATATTTAAAACAAGTGCCGACAAAAATGCAATTATCTGCGCAGAGCTTAACAGTTCTGTCCAATATAGCCACAGGTTGGTTACTCGCATAAAAGTTTTAGGTGACCTACTGTTTGCCGCTACGAGGAACATCGTTTGTTCTTTCTTATATCTCGAAGAATTTCGCACAAAAATAACGCTGGTGCACTATGCGCCAGAAAGGAACATGCTATAAAATTATATTATACCATGACGCTAACCGTGGTGGGTTTTAAGCAGCTTGCTTAAATGAAATCAGACGGCAGCACGGCGTTGCAGCGTAGCGTTATCTGTTACGTCCTGTGAGCTAACGACGGAAAGTAAAAGCAAATGTGGCAACGCCCAGGTCGGCCAGATAAAAACCTTATCTGGGAATACAGGCACTCGTATAACACTGCTGTACTCTGATAGGCACACCTCGGCAGACAAAACAGTGGCATGGCTTATCGCGGTTGTCACACTCCAAGAAAAGGAATTAACAGTGTAGGGAATATACAAAAGGAAAATAAAAAAATACAGGGACTCAAAAATCGTGTCGACGAAAGAGCGTACTCGTGTTCAAGTGAACTCTGGGGTCAATAGAGTCCAATACAAGAGGCCCTTGCCCGCCTGCACAGAATGTACAGCCTGCACGTTTCATTGCCATTTTCTTGATAGTAAGTAAGAAACTAAAGACGTGTAATAATTTAACATTGCTGGGGGAAAGGAGTTAGGGGGGCTGCAATCGTCGATCAATATAACCAGCACTGGGTTTTTAAGTACACTGTAAACAATTTTCAAACTATAATGGCCGTTTTTAACCTATACACTGTATGGTATTAATACCACACATCAAGCTGCAGGTATAGAGTTGTTTAGCATCGCTACTATACAAAGTTGGGAACTTCCCTATGCATTTAACTGTTTCCTGAGCAAATGGAACGATACAATGCATGTGTAGGGGAAAACCTTACTATTCCTGCTTCCTCACTAAACGTATACACTGGTGTAGTAAATTACCGAATAATTTCTTACAGTGTACATTCTTACCACACAGCTGCTGCTTATCGAACCCAACTCGACTTAACTCGAGCCAACTTGTGCTGGCGACCATCGAGAGCGGTGTTTGCTGCCGCGATCGATTCTTACCTGCAACACACACAGAGAGAAGAGTCGTAAAATTGTTACACTTCAAGTCTGCGGCAGTTAACATGTTCTCCTCTCCCCTCTCCCCCCCCCCCCAAAAGTCAGCATATGCCGCATGTAATCTCAAGGGCGACTGCAAATATTTCCACTGGCGCACACACAGTTCACATGGCCATACTTTATTACACAATGTCCGACAATGGTAACGCTTGGGGTAATTTCACTGACGGCAAAAAAGTGTTTGTCATGCAAAAGAGAGCTGTAAGAATAATCAATGGCAAAAGAAAGTCGTAGACCTCTTTTCAAGAGCTCAGAGATTTTTACATTTGCATGCGAGTGCATGTTTTTCAGTCCTCGTATTCATGTCCAAAAACAGTCACTTCAGGAAAATTAGCCCTTTCATAAGCATGACACGAATAAAAAACATACGTGGCTTCAGTTAACTTAAAATTAGTCCAGAAAGAGTTTTACTACCTTAGTAGCCAACTTTTCAATTAACTGCAACACCTTCAAGAAGTTTGCTTCTCTAACCGAAAATTCTTAATAAAATAAAAAAAATTGTTTCATTGAATGTACATTTTATAGCGCAGATGAGTAGCTTAAACTACAAATATTAAGAAATTACTGCAAAACATTTCATTGTACAAGTTTCTTGCACCAGTTTTTCTCGTTCCCTTTTCTTCTGTTTTAGCATAACTATGATGCCTCACAGCATGTTGGAAGAAAATTGTCACATTACGAAGCAAGGTATGACGTGTGTATGTGATATCTGACGTGTTTTTTTTTTTTTTACTATGTCCAGTGTATAAACTTTGTTTACTGTAATTTGACTTTGTCCAATATATTTTTAAAGCTTTTATTGAAAGATGATCTCAGCGATGTAATAAAATAAACAAATTAGCTACAGCCGATTATAAACGGTGCCACTTCCCGGGTAATAAATTTCGTTGCACACAGAGGTATTGTACGTATATTTCGCTTGCGTGAATGTTTATTTTTATCTTAGTTTAGGATTAAACGTACGCCAGCACTTGCATTTATACCGTTCTCGGTAGTAAAGACTGTAACAGCAAGTAAATCGACTGTATCTCATAGTACGTAGCCAAGAACCAGTAAATATTCCCTAGAGTTTCCCGCCAAATTCAAATCAGACACCACGAACTCTTTCAGTGGGCTAATAATCTAGCTCCACTGAACAGGCAAAATAATTCACACTTCTGCCGCATTTTTGCACTTATAACTGGACACCTATGTATACATCCACAGATAACATTTTTCATTCAATTGAACTATTACAATGCTCCACATACGAATTTACCATAAAAATTTAGCTTAGATTTCATTTTCACGGTTTCACTTGACAGACGCATGAATAAAGCTACGAGGGCCATACCAATGTTAATTTTACATAAGGTGGAAGAATATACAACGTGCCCGCAAGTAGATCTTAAGCAGAGCTTTCAAAAATGCTCATCTTACAGTGAACAGCCTATAGCAGCGATTATTTACACCGTAGTGGGGCCACACTGTGCCGACTCCCTCCCCTCCCCCCTCGTTCTTTGCGTCCCACCAACCTGCAAGAGTAATCATGTCACCTGTGTATGATGGGTATTCTGTCCAATATATCTGGTCGTGATATCTCACTTCCTTCTTGATGTTGCAATGATAATTCCCAGTATAGGTAATGGTCAATAAAGAAACACTCCAACATTCTTCGAATTGGCATTATTGGAAACTGGTTGTTCCTATCTTGCAACGAATGACCCGTCTAAATGTCTACTTAGATTTCTGATCTGCGGAACTTTTCCACCTCTTCCGGTCCTGCTATAAACATTTCACAGAAAGTCCAAGATAGGCATTACGGACAAATGCTCTAATGATACCACGACGCAGCATATTATATATATATATATATGAATTACAATATATTACTGTCTTCAGAGACATATTATGTAAATTAAACACAATTTTCATATTCCGTTTTTGAACGTTGGGGAAAAAAAAGTATATGAAAAAATAAAAGCAATGTACTTTTAAAAAAAATGAAGTCTAAACAGAAGGAAGTTGTCACGCTATTAGGAGCGAATAAGTTTATATTTTTCTTAAATAATACTGGCACGTTTGTTACGTTTAACAGCGTGATGAAGGTTTGACAAGCAGTTTGCTACGGGTTTCCTGCTCAGAGCTTGTTTCGAGGCTGTTTTCAGCAGACCACTAGGGGGCTGCTAGATGGGCGAACTACAACCACCCCCCGGGGGAGGAGGTGAAAAGGGCGGGTTGCGAAATGTACGGGGCGCGGCGCGATATATGCGCGACGCACAACACAATCTCGAGGCGCCGTAATGGCTACCTCAATTACGAGGCGGCGTCTTCTGGGCTGCGAGAGCATTACCGTAGTCTCCAGCATGCCGCATCCCCTCCCTCCCCCAGCCACGGTTCCAACCAGCGTGCTGATATACGACACCCTGTAGGACACCGAGCTAAGATCCGTGGTGTGCACGGCGCTATCTCGCGTCTTCAGGGAGGACTGGCCGGGATGGTGAAAGGCTTGATACTGCGTATACTGCGCGTCAGACATCTGCGTGCTTGAGAAACGTCGCAAGTGACGTTCACTGATGATACCTGGAATCCACTGGACAGAGAGCTAGGAGGGTGGAAGTGTAACCGAGCACATCAAAACCTGCCACGCTATGTAGAAAACACTTTCCACTCGTACCAGACATAAAATCCCCCCCCCCCCCCTTCTAGTAGATTTTCTCTTCCTACTAATAAAGAACATGGTCCTTATAGGCTGTTCATGGTAAAATTAGCACTTTTGAAGCCCTAGTTTTTTTTTCTGTCGTCCATTTTTTATTCTTTAGCTAACTTCTTAAATAAATATTACAACGTAAGTAATAAATACAACACGTATATTCCACCAAACTCGGAAGTTAACGTCTAAAGCCAAAATTAAATATATTTATTGCCAATTCCAAACGAGAGGGCTTTCAAAAGTGCTCACTTTACCGTGAATAGCCTATACCCATCTATTTCCTGTAGCATTTTCTAATAAGTACGTAACAATTTTAAATTATTTTCTGTCGACTGGGTTTTTACGATACCTGTGATTCCTCTCTGCCGCGATGGAATCCCTCCCCTGTAGGCGTAAGGGGCTCAGCCCTGAGACGCAATACTTCCCGTCCCTACCTCGGGCGTACTTAGAATTAGAGTAGGCTAGAAAAAAATACCTTTATATTTTCAGTGCCATCCACTACTGTTTAAGAGTACGGCACTTTCGTCTCTTTCACTATTAAAGGCCGTATCACACGATCAAAGATTTATTGGATTCAATTAGGCCTAATTGAATTAAATTTTATGGAACTAAAAAATCACTATTTGCCACTATTCGATATGCTTTGAAATCTCCACATGAAAAACAAACTTTTTAATGAAACTAGTGAAAACATATATCAAAAGTAGAAGTATCTGCGACTCATGCACGACACGAAAATAATCGGCTAAAACACAACAAATTTTCTTCGTGTTATTTAACAATTTATATTTTTATGTGTCATTTTGTAACATTTTAAAAATTTTGCATACAATTTTATTATGAGATTACATCCATCAATATTGTCAGAAAAGCTGTGATCAACATTGAAATTTTTGATTCAAGAAAATATAGAACATGTTCAAAACGAACATCTTGAAGGAAAACGACACGTTCAAGAAATTGCAAGAGAAAATGGTCGAGATTACGACGTCCGTATTAAAGTCAGAGCTTTTAATGAATTGAATTCAATATAAATCGAAAGTAATTTGAAGAAAAAATTTGATCGTGTGAAAGGGCATTTAACATTACATAGATTTACTGTAATTTCATAGGTACACTGAACCTCTTCCCATAAAGAGTTAATATTTTCCCATCGGTTAGCAGGAAGAATTCCACGCTGTACCACATTACCTGCTTCGCCTCCCCCTCCCCCCCTTACGTGATCCAGTAGTCAATACTAGGGCTGCCTGTAATAGTCTTCCGGGCTCTCAACTATGTGGCGCGTAGTGTAGGCGCAGACCCCCCCCCCCCCCCCGGTCGTGGACCCACGCTGGATTCCCCCTCCGCATTAATATGCATGACGGGCCGCTGTCCCTTGCGACATCCCCGCTCTCTTGGACCACAGACCACGCAGTTTTAATTCGCACCCCTCGCCCACCGCTGGGTGGGTGGTCAGGGAGCCCCCTCTCCCCCCACCACATACAGAGGGGTAGCGTGGGCCGGAGAGGAAAACCGGGTTCAAACACCGCCAGCCACTCAGAACCTTGCGGGGGCAAACATCGTTAGCGCCCGCCCCAGGTCCTCGCCTTCCAACCCCTCGGCCGGCGACAACCTTCGAAAGCAACCGTTTGGGGGAGGGGGGGGGGGCATTACAACCAGCGGTGAGCAGGCTTTTCCTGCGCCCCCACAACGTTTTTGTCAGTGTAATACCAACTGCTATGTTTTCTTTTTTGCATATATGCAGGATTTGACAGGCTTCACCGGATCGCTCTGCAGTTAGTCCCTCCCCCTCCCCAATCTTTTTTTATGCGATGACGTACGTGCATGTGTATCTGTGTGTATGTGTGTATATATATAATATTTCTGGTGTCGAAAATAAGAAATTTTCTAATTCGTCTACTGTGTACTCAAGCAGACATCGCTTGTTTCGTTATCACAGTCATTCAGCTGAATATTCCGAGTACGCCTATTCATAATCTCGAACACTAACGC
The DNA here is from genome assembly GCA_029891345.1 of Dryococelus australis. NCBI lineage: Eukaryota > Metazoa > Arthropoda > Insecta > Phasmatodea > Phasmatidae > Dryococelus > Dryococelus australis. Next base: position 80,252,843 of record CM057001.1, on the reverse strand, counting down.
GGGTCCAGTCGCCCACAGAGCAAACCACTAGCAGTGAGCCTGGTACTGCCAAAAAAATCTTAGTGTGTGTTATGTACACAGTTGTGTACACTGTCTTTGAATGGGTTACTGAAAACTAGGTTCATTGGGAAATCAAAACCAAACTACATTTGCAGCACGTGAGCTGCCCGTTTCACAATGAATAAATTTTGTGCGCAAACGAATTTCTTACATCCCCCCCCCCCCCATATCCGGTTAAAATATTTGTAAACTTCGTAATTCTTAATACTATGAACTACCATACAGTTGCGAGGAAGTTGCACTTTTTTTTCGGATGAATATGGGTTTCCGGACGGTTTTATTGAAAACAATCTTGCTCAACGAGCTCTTCGGTAAACTAACTTCTCTGTACTTTTTATGGATAATCGAAAAAGCCGTAGAGTGAGCAAAATGAGTGAAGAAAGACGAGATCTGGACGGCTCTTAACATCAAGGTCTTGAGAGCCGAAGAGGGTGATTGAGGTGAGTATGGAGCAGCGCCGAAATGAAAGGGCGGGGGAAACGGGAGGTCCCCGAGAAAACCCGCCGACAAACGGCATCGTCCGGCACGATTCCCACATGCGAAAATCCGGAGTGACCCGGCCGGGGATTGAACCCGGATCGCCTTGGTGAGAGGCGAACAGACCAACTGCTCAGTCACCACGGACCCTGAAAGATGTAGAGGTCAAAGCGAAATACAGGTGTCCAGGTTCATTAAGCCCACATCTGCGCAAGAGTAAGTTGCAATAGTGCCATTGGAAAAAAGAAAAGCCCTATTTATAATTGCACAGAAGCCTGAAATCCCACGAACGACTTACGGTTAAAATGAAGTAAAGCCAAAACAAGTGATACTTGATCACAGGGCCTGTTTGTTGGCAAGGTAAGCGGAAAATTTGACCGGAGTTAGATTGCTACAGTTATTACAATGGCTGCAAATATCTATAGGCACGGCCGGCTACCGACACAATCGCCTGTAGCGCGCGTGTGTGTCTCTCTGATTTCACCGGTCAGCAAATCAAACAATGTTATATCTATTCGCTTTTTGCATGTATGTACTGGCTGTTGATTATCGATATTCACCCTAGAAAAACAACGCGCCCTTGTATTCTTAACAGTAATCCATGCACGAGACGCCTGCAAGCTTGTCCTACAACACCGGACTTGAGACCTAGTACAATGGCCACGCACGTATGTTTCATGAGAATTTGTTCGGTTCGGTTTAGCGATTTTGCTGTGTAGACACGAGTGATTCTGAGGAACAACTTGGATTGGATGCTAAGTGATGGTAACACAGACAGAAGTGATAGCGAGAAATTTAACTGTGTGTGCCTGATTACGCAAGTTACCGGAGTTGTGCTATGGCCTAAATCTTTGATCCACGAGAAGGAAATAAAGCGTCCTCGTCGTGTTTGAAATAAACTCGCTTGGTCTGGCAAAACACACACTTCCCTCTTCGACTTCGTCTGGACACGCGTCTAGTGCAGGAGCTCACTTATACGACTTTTCATGGTAAGCTGAGCACTTTTAAAAGCCCTGTTTAAGATCTACTTGCATACTCACCGTGCATTCTTCCGCCATATGTGAAATTAACACAGCCCTGGATGGGCTTTGTCACTATTCACGAGTCGGTCAACTGAAACTGTAAAATTATGGAAAGTACGTATTTTACCAATTTACTGATTATTGCACTGATTCGCAATAAAAAAAACAGACAAAATAAATAATTTCAGTATTTACAAGTGTTCATATCACACTTCTCATTCAACGTTAAAACATGGAACTACTTTCCATACGTATCAACTTTACTTGAGCGCTGGCACGCTGAGCACGTTAAGAAGTGGGATGGCACAGCGCGTCCAAAGTCAAGAAGCGAGGGAGCCATACGGGCGACACTAACATTGCACTTCTAGCGCCTCATCGCTCCTACGCGCAAGGTATGCAATGTTTCCGTCGTGACGTTGTACTGTGCAAATTAGATATGTAACAGTGGGACTTCATTACACGCGATAAAAACCCACAGATTAAACTACGCCCATATGGTCGTACTTTTCTTTTGCCGCTTAAGGAAACTGCATAGGCAAGCTTTAAAAATGTGATATTTGACAATTTTTACGATTTTTCCCCCCTCCAAGAACACGCATAATTTGATAAAAGTAAGAATATAGGGGCATAGATAATAGTTTGTGTTTAATCTTTGCCGACAAAAAGTCGTATTTGCAAGAACATTTATTTAGCGAGATGCGCGTATTCGTACAAACAACTATTTAGCGGGAAATGTTTCAGTACATCCTCCTCTATGCAGACAGGAGCATTCTTCAGAGGTTGGATTCGAAAGTGCCTGATTAATTTTGAGCAGCCGAGAATACAATATATATTGGACTATCTGTGCGTCGGGTGACGGTCGTGTCCAGAGATATAATCTGCCTCACGAGCAAGTTGGCTTTATTTATGGCAGTTCTGAAAGTGGTCATATAAACAAATATTTGCATGGCAAAATATTTCCTGTTGACATACGGTACCGACAGGTCGACGGCTAGCTGAAGTGAGTTTTTGTAATCGTCATCTGTAACCGGGGGGGGGGGGGGGGCACAGCTACTGCTGTGGAAATATATGTAGGGGAGGGAGACTGGGAAATGTGGTAGCTTGACGGCTAGTTCTGCGAACTTGCAAGAACAGGGAGTTCTTGGTGCGCGATTCCTTCCTGGGTTATTCCGCGCTTACGCACGTCCACATACGTTTTGATTCCTCATCGAGATCATCCTCAAAATGCGAGAGAATCTCAGATTTTCTGGAAGGTTGTCACTCGCCGTCCGGTATGAATTGTTAATGCATTAGCATGTCCCTCACCCCTCCCTCAAGCCCGTCGTTCCGTGCTGAGCTCGTTTCCTTGCAGATGCGTAAGTCACGCAGGATTTTGGCAGGCAACAGTTTGTTTTGGTAGAGGACAACACTAGTTCTCAAAAGTATTTTACACCGAAAAAGTATTGGACATTTCAAAATTAGGTTACTTACACCGATTAACATTCGGATAAAATAATTTTTTAATTCTTCCGTTCTGGTTCCCTATCACTACACACCAATACAGTCACAATAGCAGTAATGATTTTATTATACTTGTACGTTAAAGCGAATTGGTCAAGTGTTGAGCAAACTGTGATGGATTGCATTAAACCTGCGACATGATTCGGCACCCATTAGAATAACGGAGATCGATCGCGACTTGTGTTTATAACCTTCCCATACAACGTGAAGTTCGTAACGATGGATGAAAAGTAATTCCACATCTTATAGTCGAATAAAAAGTGTTAGGTGTCAGTTTGCGATAACTTAATATTTTTTTTACTGCACCAGAGTGTAAAAACTAGCAGATTTGTAAAATATTTACTTTTCTAATATGTTCACAGTTTCAGCTGATCGACGTATGAATAAAATGATGAGACCCATTGCAATGTTAATTTTACACAAGGCAGAAGAATACATAACGTGCATACAAGTAGATCTTCAGGAGGGCTTCCAAAAGTGCTCATTTTATCGGTAACAGACAATAGCTATAGTTTAAAAAACAAAGTTTTACAGAAGAATAAATGTGGTAAACAGGAGGCTACTTAAGGCTGTTTTGGCTGTCTTCCGACACTTTACAATGACTACATTTATGTTTCATAACTAAATTAATGAATTGACTACAAAATATTTATGATAGCGACATAGCTGCTTACAATGAGACTCCTACACGCTAAATACTTTTTTGTACTTTTACAAGAAAAATCATTGGAAACAAATTATTGAAAAGTGTACAATTTTTTCCCCATGAAAACAAATGTGATGAATTGATAATATATATTTTTTTAAATCAAAATATATGCTAATTTACGAAAAAAAAGATTACACTTTACCAACACGGGTTCTAGAACCCATACCCATTGGGGCTATAGCCTGCGCCTTTAACTAGAAGACCAACTTGACCTACGAACACCGACAAAATATGATGATATTTGATTAAGAAAACATATTTGTTTCATTGTAAGAGTTATGTTGTCGAGTTGAGAGATTTGGACGGCTCTTAACAACAATGTCTTGAGAGCCGATTTAAAAGTTCTGTGTAAGAGTAGGCCTACAGTTAATGAGTAATACGGTCCCGTTTTATTGAAACAGTCGTTTTATTATAAATATTTAAGTGGTTTTAAGTGTTTTAACTTAACCAAACTTGCAATAATTTCTTTTTACACGCAACTACACACATCGTTTTTGCACAAACAACTATATACTGTTTTACATTGTTGGGTGTCCGCCATTTTCCTGAAGCTCATGAATACAGGTCAGTATAGTAAAAAAACATTTGAGGTCAATTACAAACACGGCCCTTGTAGTTTTACAACAGATATCTTTGTACTGTTACAAGCATTTGTAAAATTACGAACAATTTCTCAGCAAAAATTTGCAAATCTTTTTTTACAGTGCATGATAACTAGGGTGGCCCTCTAAGCGCGCCCAACCAGTCTCCTCCCACCCCAGAGACAGTCTATCTGCTCGGGAAGCGAGCTGAATGATCAACACCTGGGAGGCACCTGGCGGCGAATCCCTGCTACGAACCGTCGTCGCCTCTCAATTATGCATCGTAGGAAGCGACAACAGAGCTCCATCAAGGAGAGGGAGATTCGCAAGGGGGAAGGGGGACCAGGGACGGCTCGAACCCACGGCACAGCGCCACATGCAAATGCGCAACCAAGGCTCATAATGCTACACGGTAGAGAATGAAGACACCAGGTGAAGGACATAATCAACCCTCCCACACCCTTCTTGAGTTTTACCAGCGCCCGCTCGTAATCTGCTTTAGCGGCTTCTCGAATTAAGATGCGTGAAGGGGTGAGAAGGGGAGGATCTAAAATTAAGCGTTTTCATTAAAGCACGACACGACGGAATTATAAAGCTTTAGCTCGCTTGCAACAAAAATTTTATTCACAAAGGACCTGTCTCTCACTTCAAAAACAAATGTTCGCTGCCCTATTACTCTACTCGGAACATTTTTAATAGGGGTGTAGAAGTGAAATTATAAAGTATTTCACAGAACTAATTATCCTGATTTGCCTCCTCACGACGTTCTTCACAAATTAACGTAACACTCCTGTAAAACTGCAAATACGCATATATTTAAATATATATCAACAAGCCGGATTACCTATGTTATTCCTGGAACTTACTTCCGGGCACGTTTTTGTTAACTCGACCAGCTGAGCGGAAGTACGACGCATGTGTCGAACAGTTCAAACAAGAAAATTCGACACCTTCTTTTACCGAGAGTTTCAAAATTAATGCACGCGAGATCAGAGTTTTATTGAATGCAAAAGAAGTCTTTCACGACGAGTAGGTTTAGGGAATATGCATGATAGCAGGTTTCTTCTACCTACGGCTGCTGCGTGCAAATTGACATATCTGTACAGGACTGTTGAACTGGTAAACACATACTCACTCGAGATCCCCCACCCCCCAAACTCGCTGCGTAAGTAAATCCCTGTCCACAACATTACTTACTGAAGATAGACACTATTGTAATTATATGTTTTCATTAAACAGCAAAAGGGAAGTCCTGTTAAACCGAGATAAAAATCGCCATTACAGTAACATCAACACACCTTCAATGACCGCCACGCCTGAAAAATACTCCTAATGTTGGCAAAGACTATACATACAGGTGACATCGAACGACACTCGTCAAACCGTACAGAGGCTCTTCGTTGACAGTAATTAGTTTCACAAGAATACAAACGTCAAGATTATACCCTCCTGACCACACTGAATCGATGCTCAATTCTAGGTCGCGCTGTCGGCGGGTCCGAACAAAATTCGAGTGGTGAGATTTGGGCGGCTCTTAACATCGTGGTCTTGAACCGATGAGGGTGAAGTGAGGTTAGTACGGATCAGCGCCGGAATAAGAGGGCGGTGGAAACGAGAGATCCCCGAGAAAACTCGCCGACCAGCGGCATCGTCCGGCACGATTCCCACTTGCGAAAATCCGGGAGCGACCCCACCCGAACCAAAAAGTTCCGACTTCAAAGACGCATAAAGACGACTCAGTCACCCTCATCGAAAGGATTCCTGGAGCGTTAGTTGTACATAGTGTCCACCTAGATGGCGTGGTGAGTTAATGAAGAGGTCAGTGTAGTATTAAACTTGGAAACGCCACTGAGGAAGCACGCCGGGAGCCCGAGGCTAAGGCCACACGTACGTGATTTCACGCTGCAAGGATCTGGTACAATGTACGCCTTGTAGTGTGTACTGGCAACATCGTCGATGTGCGGCACAATTATATACAGAACATCATTAAACATGCAGTTGTATTATGTGCAGCGTTTGTTATTCATAGGCGGCGTCGTGGTAGACATAAGAGGAAATACTGGGTCCATCCCATATTAAGTGAGAGGTCAGCAAAGAAGAACTGTGTGCTCCTAGACATGAAACTCAAAGAAAATCCAGAGAAGTTTTTCGAATAGTACAGAATTTCCATCAGCTCATTTTAATTGCTATTGTCTATTGTGAAGGACGTGATATAAAAAAACACAGCAATGAGGGAATGTGTTAGTGCAGACTCGCAGTAACATACGAGGCAACGCGCGACCAGTTGGCAGAACGAACGCAGAGTTCACTTCGTTAAAATCGTTAAATTGCTAAAAATTAAGACTTCAAAGAGGTAAGTTATTGCCTATAATGATTAGTGTGAACATTCGGCTGCTCGTAATCTATTTGCACATAAATTTTATGAAGCTACGTGAACTTGTTTTGTTTGCGCTACTGAACTTAATCCGGTGAAGAGACGGCCTCAGGCTCCCCCCCAAACCCATATATCGACACACATGCATGCATGCATGCCCTCTCCGCGAGATCAAAGATTTTTGCTGTTTATTCATCAAACTTTCTGTTCGTTGCCTAAACAATGACTTCGGTTCACTTGCTGTCATTCAAATTTGGAAGTAAAAAAAAAACAGTACTGCTGCCAGTTACAGGGTAAGTAATGATGAACCTGTAGTTTACGTTTAGATTTTCAACACACGCAACCATTTATAGGGATAAAATATTGTTACGTGCTGCAGCTGGCGCCGACTCAACTGCCCCATGCCGTAATCGGAGACCCACTTCGCCCTCCCCTCTTTCTGGAACGATGCGCTCGCGGCCTCCTGATCGCCCCTTCTGGGAATCCCGTGAATGCCAACAGCGGCGAGACTTGCTGGCGTCACAGGCCTCCCCGACGTATCACGCTAGTTGGGGAAGATTCTAGGTGGCGGCCTACCTATACATACTGCCGCAATACAGCAGCCGGCAGTCTTTGACAGAGTCTGCCTGGCGAGTGTGCGCGAGCGAAGTGGAGTGGAGTGAGGACGACATCGGGCGAAGTGTTCGCGGCGTGAATGGACGAGAGGGTGTGAAACAGACGAGTGAAGCGAACTGTGCGTGAGTGCGCTTGGAGGACTCTAGAACATTGCGACTGGCGGGACATGGACTGAACTGAGGTGGGACTGAATGGATGTTTAATACCGACGTTATTATAAATATTCAAACTGTCAAATATGGACGCATAAATTATAAAATAATTGAATAGGTTGATACACTGTCTATTGGGACTGATCTTTAATTATTTAATTTCATTGATTTCTTTGTCGTAATTATAAATTTTATTAATTGGTGTCACTTGTGAACAGCAAGTGATTTCAATTTATTGTGAGAGTTCGAGTTCAGCGAATTTTGCTATTGTTATTGCAAATAAAATAAAGAACTTATAATTAACTCTTTTATTTGATTAAGACCTCCATCCCTTAACTTGAATATATTCAGGTTACATTAAAAATAGGTTAGAGGTAGTGTACAAATATCTCAAAGCCCTTTCTTTCGTATAAACAGTGTTCTAACCGCAAATCAAATCCACACTGTCAAAAAATTGTAATTTTTACTGAGAAGTTGTTTGTAACTTTACAAGTTCTTGTAACAGTACAAAGATTTCACTTATAAAACCACAAGGGCCGTGTTTGTAATAGACCTTCGGAAATGTTTGCACTATATTGACCCGTGTCCCCTGTCCGCCAGCTTCAGCAAAGTTGCGGACACTCCACAAAGTAAAACCGTATAGGTCCTATAGCTGTTTGTACAAAAACTATGGGTGATATAAACTGTAGTTGAGTGTAAAAATAAATGTATGTGTGTATTTATTATAAACGAATAGCAAGTCTGAATAACGTAAACAATTTAAAACAACTCAAATTATCGTAATAAAATTACAATTTCAATAAAACATGACCTTATTACTTATTAAGGGTTAATGTTTCCCAGCTACGCAGAACTTTTAAAATTAAGTAAATATATTTTTCTAAATTAAATACATTCCTTAGTATGTTGTAAGTACTTGACATATATTATAAAGAATAATTTTATGTACACTTGTCAATCATTTAAGTTGTAAAACAAGGTTACTATTTGTAATATTACAAATATATGTTTCGCAGATTTTACAAGAAAACTGTTTGTAGTTTCACAAAGTATTTTCTTGCCAACTGGATTTCCAAGAATATTTCTTGGAAAAAAAAAAAAAAAAGTACACGTCTTTTTTATGGTACTACTGGCAGGAAATCAGGCTTGTGTTGGGACGCGGAGAATTGCCACTGCGCAACTCTTATGCCAACTCTACGGAACTGAGCACAATGACCACAAGATCAAACATCAATGAATATTACTCCCACAATCTACTCTGAAACATCTACAAACCCGTCCTAGGTCGAGTGAGTCTTAGAATTCAGAAATCTGTATTTCATCCAACCACTGGATGGTATTCAAGCAAATAATTTAACTAGATTACATAAGTTTTTCTCCCGTGGATTCCCAAAACCGTAATTTCACTGACGTCTCAAAACACGCAATAAATAATTAGCAGGCAAAATCAAATAATAAAAAAATTAGATGCACGTGAAAGCAGACAGATAAATTTATAGATGTAAACATTAGAAAATTTGTTATTTTATAAAATATTTTCTTTGTAGGCTCACAATTTCCTTTACTACTATGTGGAGTGGAGCAGTTAAATTATTCTTAATATACATGGGTGTCGACTTACGCGTAAAGTAACCTGGGTACGAACATTACACCTCAGAACAGAACAAAAAAAATCCATGATGTATGTCATACGTTTGATGGTTCACGAGGTAAGATCTTCCTAGGTTCTGCTGTAATATTTTACAGGCATAATTTGGACATTCTTGTTCCTGTCACTGCAGCCTGTCCCAGCAGTGATTCACTCTTACAAGAGTTACTCGAAACGTCCACTTTGCACTAGCAGAGTTACTGCGGGATGAACATCGCGCTCGTAGTCGCTCACTCTCCGGGAACTGCCCGTCCCTTGAATCCAGCGAAGGCGAGGTGTGTCTGCGGGCTTGGTGGGACTGTTTGCAGCGCAGATGCGGCGTTTATCCGCAACTAGTTACGTCCCCAGGTGGCAGATCGGGGATTCCCAGGTTCTGGAATGACTGGGAATAAACAGATACCAGCTCGTGGACCAAGAGGCCGGCTCGACAGAGCCGTCGTCGCGTACATCGGGATCCTGGGTGGCTCAGTTGAAGATGGCAGTAGCACATGGACTGGAGGCGGCCCAATGATCAAGTCGAGGGGGGGAGGGATCCCTAGGGCCTGAAAACATGCAAAGTGTGGAGAATCATCCTCCTGCTGGATTCTGCGGGCTGTCGACTTCGAATGTGTGAGGAATGGAATTGGAGAGCATCAGACCTTGGAAGCACCCCTATGCCAGCCTTCACACCTGGTGGCTCCTTGGTGTCCTGCCGAGCACTTTTAAGGGCTCACCCGAGACCGGAGATTTTGGCGGAGAGGGATGGGGTAGCTCTTCTCTTGCAGGTCCCCACTATCACCCATGGCGCGGAGACCCTGGTGTCGGCGCAGAAGAGAGAAGATGGCGTCGGTGCCCAGACTGAGCTGTCCAGGTTTTTGACGCACTCGCAGAGAAGCAGGGGGGTCCTGCATCAAATACTGCTGTCGATGTTGTACGGGCAGCCTGCGCAGGAGCATGAACAGTACCCAACTCAAGGGCGCATGTGTCCCTAAGCATGCGCCCACAAGCCCCGCCCCCTCTCTTCTAGTTCTGTAGTATGAAACCAATATTCAGTCCACAGTTGTTATTTCCTTTAGAATTTTCATTAATGCTCCAATAGTTTGTCTTTTCTGTCGGTATGGGTTCTACCGTGTCTGTGCGGGTTTTACCATAGCCCTTCTAGAATATTGTTTCAACTACAGGTACACTTAGGGAGGCAGTCATAGCTTTAAAATCTGACCATGGCTGCCCAATCCCTCTTGTTGAGATGCACGCCTCCTTGCTTAAATTCCCTTCCTTTTAGGCGTAAGGGGCGCAGCCCTGAGACGCATTTAGCTCCTGCCCTACCGCGGGCGCGCACCTAATACTTAGAAAAAGGGTAGGTTTAGAAAAAATAACTGCACTTTGCATATGAATCCATGCCTGTACACTGACTGACACGTTCAAACTCCTATAGTGTGCGACAGGAACAGCTGGCAACCTTGTTCCAACCGCTGGCGTGATCCCGCACGATTCATGCCCCTATGCAGGAACTCTTAATCCAGATGAGGCACCTCCACATTTCAATAGAGTGGCCAGAGACGATCATGCATGAACCACATGCACTGCATTAGATTCATCGAGACATTGAATGTAGCACATGTATGTTGTTGCATAAGTTAAGTGTTATTGGTCTGTCAAGCATCCGGATAGCAAGTAACGCCCGACTTCTATGCCATTAACTATTCCTGCCCAGGCATTAATACTGAATTGTTGTTCGTGGTTCAAGTGCAATGATGTGTTTTTTGGAAATTAAAAACATCATACTTTTGTGAAGGCCGCCTCTTCAGCACGCAGGAACTATGACGAGCTCACCGTGAACACGCGTGTGTTGCAACCACGTACAAAATTCAACTCGTGGTGAGAAGTCAACTTCAACAAGAGCTTGTACTTGGCGCATGCGATAACCGGCGAAGCAGTCGTACGTGTGAAACACCCCAAAACTTTGATGTCCCATGCCTTTTGCTGCAAAAATTTCCGTCGTGTGCTGTCACCAGGAAGCTCCTCAATGCGAGTAATTACACGCTCCTCCGGGTCGACCAGAGAGCCCACTGCCTATAGTGAACAGCCCACTCTCGTCTACTCTCTGAAACACGTCTTATCTGGAAAATGAGGAGGAAAACGTTTAACATACAGTTCTCTCGCAGTCAGCGCATTACACTGGGCACGTCCATAGTCCGTGCGTTATAAGCATGTCCGCCACTTCGAGAGCGGAAGTCTCTGTGATCACAGGACCTTCTGAAGAGACGCACTTAGCTGGCTTCAGTTAACGGCATAAATAGTGCTTGGTGTCCAACGTGTGTTGGACGTCAACAGTGAAATGTGCCTAACAGCACACACTTCACGTTCGTATTTATTCCACTGTACTCAAATAGGGGTGAAAGTACCACCAACAGCAGTTGCATAAGCCCGTACATCTGGAACCATCGAGTCTAGGACACGTACATGTTGTTACAAAGACGCCTGAGTTCAGTATCCGAGTTCATGAGGGATGGAGGCCTAAATAATAATTAAAAAAAAAACAAATTTTGATTTTTGATTTATTAGTACCGCTAATATGTTCAGCATTAATCTATGTATCTCGATTATTACTATTTTTATTTCTCAATGAGCGTAACATTTGATGTCTATTTCAACTCTAACATTCTTCTGTACGTCTCTGGTTATTGTTAATTAAGTCATACTCATTACTAACACAAGTTCAGCCTATATATTGCCATAATTCGTAATGTCTTTCACTTATGCATCTAGTCCAATAGTCCAGCCTGCAGTCGTGCTCTTCACTGCTCTGATGTTCGCAGTCGCAGATTTTCCTTCCGCTGGTCACTTCTCTCGCCGCGCGCTTCTCTTCCCGCTAGACGTCTATCGCTGAAACTCGTCCATTCAACAACCGCCGGCTCTGAGGCCCGCCATGCTTTTTATAGCCGCTGGCCTTGACCTGGAAGGTTCGCAGCACCTAGTCTAGCTGAGACACGAGGTCAGTATTCAAGAGCATTCTTCCCATGTCTCAAAGACACCCAATACCCAAGGTCGGGAGCGGAACGCTCCTTAATAGGCATAACAGGCATGCTTTGTTTTGTCAAGAGCCGCTGCGTCTTCGGCCACAGCTGATAGCCCGCGCGCGTTGGCAGAGCGGCCGCCTGTAACAATATTGACGCTGTACTGTCTACACAAAGGTTACGTCTACATAAAACGACACACTTCATAGCGGTGTATAGATGTTATCTTAACGTAACCATGCAGTACACACACACACACAAAACCACACTCATAACTACGTTGTAACTTATTTATAAACATTGAATATTTTGGGAGTTACTTTTTTTTTTTTTGCCATCCAATATCCTCAACAACCTCCAGAATACAAAGTTGTTTAAGCACGCTGGAAGAGTCTGCGTGTAAACATCACGGACTCAACGGGGGTTATTGGATATGGCCGGAGATTGCAAAGTTTCTTTTGCGAGTTGGGGGGAAAAGGCTAGCGGCGGGGGTTGCAGAGGGAACTAAAGTAACCAATCGCAGACGGAACTCAAAATGAAGTGGAAGAATCAACTATGGTGGCGCACCCATAGTTTATTCAAAAGCGCTTCTCCCCAGCCTCAACACCACTCCACTGACGGTCGATGGCGGGAGAAAGAAAACGCCATCGAAAAGCCAACGTCAACAATGACAGAAGTGTGGAGAGGGAATGAAAGTAGCAGCTCAGTGCAAAGTGGCAACCCTAAAGAATGGAAGTAGAGCGAAAGAACCTGATATTTAAATAACTAACAGGTTGTAGGATGGAGAACGATATCTGGAACAGGAAGAAAGAAGGAGGGTGTGTGCAAAAAATGGCCCCTCTGTTCCTTACATAATTTCCAATTCTTATCTTACCTCCTCTTTCGTGACAAGACGTCGACCAGAAGGGTTCGGTTGTACGAATTGTAAGAAGGGGGAATGAATAGTTTGAGGGGGTGGAGTGGTTACAGAACGCTGACTCTAGACAATTACGTCGCTGCCGAGCCCCGCCGAGGCGATACGTCAAGCCCCTTCGCAGGTGGAATTTATTCTCGCGCTGGTACGCCCCAGAAGTTATTTAAATTAATGTGGCCTCCTTTCACCTGGCGGCCACACTTGTCTTCGCGCCACAGGGAAAAGAACAAAGAGGGGGGGGGGGGGGGTCAAAACGAACACGAGAAGGTAAATATCTTGACACTCCCATGGTTAGTTCTGGTCGAGATATACTCGTTACCGAGCTCCGACATTTCCGCGCGTTTGAATATAAAGGGGCTTCCAAATCAATAACCGTAACACAGATTGTAGCCGTAACACGTTACGTTCTTAGGAGCGCAAAGATTATGGCCCGTTCCTTCACGGCGTACTGAATCGACAGAACGTAACAATATTGTTATAATCTGCCTGGACCGTACTCCCATGAAGAGTGGAGGTCTTAAATACAGATAAAAGAGCTAAATTAAATTTCTTAATTTATGTACACTGTTATAAAATGCACACAGCTATTCATTACAACGTTGAACTACCTATTTCTACTGTTAATACGTATCAGCGAGCAAAATATGTAATTTTCAACAAGTATCACAATCTGCTACGAACACAATTTATCAGTTTGCACAGTTCCGGAGCAAAATGCAAGCTGTTAAACTGCATCCCGCAAAACCTCCGTTAAAATGATTGGTCGCCAAAATATTATCCCAGTTATAAATGACGCACACCTCCGTGCTATTTTTGATAGTTTTTTTACAACCAAATGTGTTTTTACAAAGAGAAATTTTTCGGTTAGGGTGAAAAAAAAATTCCTAATTCAACCCCATAGCAGCACGATGTACCCAATTTTGTGAAGATTTTATGGTGTAAACTGCGATTCCTTAAAATTAATAGGTTACCTATTCTCCTCTACAATTCCCGATCGTAATGAATTATTTACTTTTCACAGCACAAAACGGCAGAGAGGGTAGCTCAAGAAATCTTACAAAGAGCCAAAACCTTGAAGTAAGCACACAATAAGTTTGAGAACATTTCTATATTTATTTCTATGTTTTCATTTAATTCAACGCCGAAATATGATGACCACAAAAAAATTAAAATGGAGAATATTATTTTGAAGATGCGCTACATCGTGTGAAATGCTAAGAATGGTCGAGAACTGCAATAATGTTGTTTATAGTTTTCGCAGTGTACATGTTTCGGGGGGGGGGGGGGATAACTGCGCCACGTACAATTTAAGAATTCGTTTCCCTGAGCTCTTTTTAATATAATTTTGCAGGACAATGATTAAACACTATTCCAAGAACGAGGGCAAGAGAATGCTAAACAAGAAAAATGCGAACATGATATATCTAGTGTTATTATAATACTTGGCGTAGGCATTGTAACTTTAATACTAAATCATAATGTAACCGACATATGACAAAATAAAACCCCATAGACACAGGAAAATAATTTACCTATAATTTTAACATCTTTAGAGAATAATACAACGATAGGGGTGGAAATAAATCAGCGACGGCGCATGACAATTAAGTTTATTTAAACACGCATTCGATGCGAGGAAAAAATAATTCAGTTGACATAAAAAATAAACTACTGCAGACATCAGACGCGCAGAAGAGCGGACGTCAATACATGCAATAACCAAATGTAAGCAATCAAAGCGAGGCAATTACAATTCATTAATTATACCCGCCCCGGAACGCGGACACCACAAAAATGTAATAGCAGGGGACGATAAAAAAAACATGCGAGGAACACAACTGACCGGGTGCACATAAGCGTTAGCTAGCTAACTTCTACAAAATAGCCGTGCAAATGATACCTGTAGCTAACTTCTACAAAATAGCCGTGCAAATGATACCTGTAGCTAACTTCTACAGAATAGCCGTGCAAATGATACCTGTAGCGAAATAGAACGAGTATAAGCAAAGAAAGTTCCCTAAAAATCTGAAAGGGAAAGAAGACAGAGCCCGGGCACAAAATGAAAAAACAATGACAGAAAATGTTGACAGTGTGGGGAAATAACACAAGAGCATAAAACTTTACAATGAGTTACCACAGTAACTAGCCAGTTTTTAAGTGAACGGTAAAAACAAGTGATTCTTCCTATTCACCAAATTAATTCTTAAATGTAATTAAAGAAAGAGAGGATGATGTATGATATTCCTGACAACATGAACATGTAAAAGTTATTTGTAATAATAGCTAAAGTTTCACAATTTGTTGGTTATTAGACTATGTATTATAGGAGTGATTGTAAAATATATTTTGAGAGCTCTGTGTTTAGTTAATAATTGTATATGTTTTTAATGTCAGATTCTTTGTAGTAAATAATTGAGGAAGTTCTGTGAGTATTTCTGTAACAGAAATGTAACCAAAATAGTTTGTGTGTGTTTTATTCCATTAAGAGTGAGATGGACCCCCGCGTTTTTTGTGAAATAATTGTTTCCAAGAATACGCGTATCGCGATAAATTAATGTTCTGCAAATACGACTTTTTGTCAGAAAATATTTAAAAAAAAGTTATCTATGCCCCTATTGTTTTCATTTTGTCGTACTAAGTGTATTCTTGGAATGGTCAAATATCGCATTTTTAAAGCTTGCCTATGCAGTTTCATTAAGAGTGCGTGGGACTGTTGGTGTGGTTTTTTTAGTTACTCATAGGATAGCGCCACATACGGCTACAACGTACGCAGCGTGATCTAAACGGAGCAACCAACTAGCAACACAATGCTTACGAGGTTTGTTGTGAGACGCGGAAGGGGGATAATAGAGGAGAAAGATGATAGGCAGATAAGGATATCTGTAGGCAGGTGGCAATGCTTGTGATACGAGCCAGCGAATGGCTTTGCAATGAGCAGCTCACATTTATACAATTGAACCAACCAACAGAACTGCTCTATCAATGGTAACTAAGGCCAGTTAGCCTATTAATGTACTGGTTTTTATGTAAAATAATCTATTTATACCCTACTAGCAATTCTGGTTTGATTCATACAGCAAGTGACGCGGTGGTGTAGCGGCTAACAGTGCTGTTAGCTAGTAGGCTTTCTGGGTCTTTGATCTCGATAATTGTATAAAAAGAAATACGGGATGGCCTTAAAATACAAATTTGAGCATTGCCCTTTTAGACACACTCATAACTGTAAACACTTTGCGTCTGTGTCCGATTAAACAGTACATGATACTTGGAAGACGACATTTTTAAACCATCACGTATTCGTGTAACTCTTTTGCCTATTTAACGCATAACATTTTAAGGCATTTAACACTCTTTAACAAGTAGGTCGACACATTTAATAGGTTTCCGTCAAAACTGCATTGTCATGCCTGAATAAATGTGGAAAGGTTTTTCTGTTACACTGCTAATAAACAGCATTCATATCTATAAACATGCTCAGGACACTTTTTGGAGAAACTTATTTCTACCTACTGTACACCTGGACCGAACAAGGTGGCGCAGGTGTATAACACTGAACTCACTTTCAGGAAGACCTGGGTTTGAATCTTGGTCCGGCTATCCTAATTTGGGTTTTGTATGGCAGGTGGAAAGTTAGATATGATACAAATGGCTGATCAGGAAACAAATATACGGTTACGAGGGCAAGATAACTGATTATCATAAAATTTAAAGTTATTTTTTTACGTAATCCCATATTGGTTAAATGTTAAGTTACTTGATATTTTATATTTAAAATCGTCAATGCCATTTTTTAAGTTCCGACATATTTGTGAACCACCTATTCAAATTAATGTTGTTTATTCAGGTTAGTGAATCGTATTGTATAGTTTCTTTTAGTTCATGTTAGGTAATGTTGGCTCATTACTCTCCAAGGATTACTTACCTAGCATACATACTACTCTAAGTTACTGAATATAAAATAATGGTGGAATAGATTAGAACATTAATATTCCTTGTTCAGTCCTCGCGAGAAGCTAGGTTTTATACGTTGACCAGATTATATCTAGTAATTAATGTAGAGTAGATTGCAGATGATAATAAACGGAAGATAAAGCTGATTTTACAGAACATCCCAGATTGTGATTGAATACGCAAGTGATGCATACTTTTTTCACAGTCGCGCACTATGATCATGATAATTGCAATTTAAGAAACTATTATTCAAAATGTTTATAATAGGAAGTGTACGAGGGGGAAGCGGTATTAGGCAGGCAAACACTTTTACGATATACTTATGTAGTTTATCAATTAATTCTGACTAGGTAACTTAGACATACAGATATTGTCCTCACATAACAAGCACTACGCTCGGCTGTGTGCTAAGAAATTGGTTTTATACTTATATCACTAGTATAATTGAATTGTTTTCATCAAAACCGAATTATAGTGTATTTTCGTCCGCGTCTTATTTTTAGTAGTTTATTTTTGGCGCAACCGTGTGAGTTGTGCATAAAATAATTATGAATAAAAGTACGAAAAGATGAGTAAGGTCATTGATCTCAATGTTTGAAATTATTTGTAATTTAGAATTTTCTGTTCTTTCATATGCAGTACACTAACGTTAACAAATGTCATTCAGAAATATATTTAACTCCAAAAAATAAAAAGTCTGCTGTATCTTATTTAATATAATGTATTATATATTTTAATATTGACTCTGATTTTCAGAAAATGTATAATTCTAACTCACATTCGAATAGAATAAACTTGAAAACGTATGGCTGTAAGACACGATAGCGTGATAAAATGTACTTGAAAATGTTAATTCTGCCACTGAAAATATTTTTACACTTATCATAAAAGTCAATACATTAAAATTAATTTTAGTTCAAAAGCCGACTGCAACATAGTTCAAGGGAACTGAAAAAGGAACCGGCAATAGACTTTAGTATGGGAAAAACTCGGCATTTGCCTGGAGTTGTCAGGAAAACGTGGAAAGCTGAAATGAGGATGCCCGGACAGGGATTCAAACCCCGGCCCTGAAGAATGATAGCTCAGCGTTTACTACTATTACTACTTGCTCGGTCAGTTTGATTTTACTTGTTCAGCTTTCATTAGGACAGAAACAACTAATCAAGCTTAGTCAGGTAACAAAAAATTTAGTTAGAATGTGAATGTCAAATAACTGTGTTTATAAGTGTTGTCATTAGATATACATAGGCCACATATATACACATACACACCGCGAGCCAGTGATATTAGTTTTAAATGCATTAGCCACAATATCAATGCTGTTTTATACTCGTTTCAATAAAGATGTATGAAAACTATAACCTACATGCACAACCACCAAAAATTATATTTATATATCAAATAATTGTGACTAGCAATTCGTCGCATCCACATATTCAACCCAGAAATAATTAAATACTGCTTATAAGCATAGTTTCTAATAAGTTTAATGTTATTACATTTTGTCTTTTAATGGTGTAAAAATTTCGCAATATTTCATTTATAAGCTCTCAGCTATAATTTATTTCTTTTTACTTTGGAATACTACTGCATTTGGGTAAAATTCAAACCGCTTAAATCTACGATTAATCAGGCATAAGCAACAGTAATGACTTGCCTTTAATACATTTCGAAAATCACAAGGACCGCATATTTGTGTTGTTAAATATTATTTTTACTTACCTTTTTTTCTTCCACCACGCTGTTTTTCACACCTATCTATGAAGCCATCATAAATGTAATTAAAATTTTCAAAAGTAAAAGTTCCTGTGGAATATATGAGGTACCTATGACTCTGCTAAAAAAAAAAAGTGTTATATTTAATAAAACTGCCTTAGACTTACATTTTCAATTAATGTCTTGCCCAGAAAATTTTTTCTGATACTCAAATATGCAAAAGTACTACCAATACATAAAAAAGGTGACAAGGCATTTATGGCCTATTGCCATTCTTACGTCTTTAAAAAAATTTTTTTTAGAGAAATTGATAGCAAATATACTGACACAATTCTCAATTTAAAAAAAAAAACTAGGTTATTTCATTGCATCAGTATGGCTTTGTAGAGGGCAGATCCACGGAACAAGCCATTTAAAGCTTTAATGAAAAAATACTAACTTCTTTTGATAAGACAATTCTCAACAGAACAGGTATATTCGTAGACCTTTCGAAGGCTTTTGATTGTGTCGACCACGATATTTTATTGCAAAAACTTGAACAGTGTGGAATAAGAGGCGTAACCAATAATCTGTATAATCATATCTTGAATACAGAAAAAAAGATCACCATAAGATATGACAAAAATCACACTGCGAATGTTATGTTCAATACCAGAACTACTCGAGTATAATAGCCACAGGGATCAATACTGGGACCAATTTTATACTTAATATTTAGAAATGATTTTCCAGAACAAATAACCAACGGCTCAGCTATAATGTTTGCGGATGACACAAACATTTTGGTAACTAGTTCAAATAACGCTGTTCTTGAAGGAAATATACAACAAACAGTGATTCTGATGTCCAATTCGTTCCAGCGTAATAAATTAATATTAACTGTAAACAAATCTGTGCTCACGAGTTTCATGCAAATAAATAAACATACAATGCAGGATGAAAGATGCACAACAATAGAAAAATACGTGTTACAAACAGTAAATAGCACTCAATTTCTAGGGCTCATTATAGACAGTAATTTAACATGTACTGAGCATGTTGATAGTTTCTGTAAAAAATAAAGTTCAATGTGTTTTGCGGTATATACCTTTAAAAAAATGTAATAATAATACAATACGTGCATACTTTTCCTCAAATATTCAGTCCATAGTGAATTATGGAATCATATTTTTGGGTAAATCGACAAAATGGAAAAAGGTTTTTAGATTACAGACGAATATAGTGGGATTAATAAGTAATAAGGAAAAAAAAGCCATTGTAGGCTGTTGTCCCATATAATAAGTAGACAATCTCTGTCTGTCTGTCTTTAATACCTGCAAGTCCGTTGAAACTCAACCAAAGTTCTTCAAATTTTGCAGAGCGAATTCTCAGGGTAAAATACAGGTCAAGTTCCAATTTCAGCAAGATCAGATTACACAATCATTATCTTTCACCCAAAAAAACTAATTTTTTAACTCCTTATGAAAAGTTTTGTATTAATGCATACAGAGTATGGCATAGAAATATTAAGGTAATGGAATGTCACTTTTGTATACTTTAAATATCTCGCGTCAATGTTGACTTAATAAAGTGGGACCACAGTGGCTCAGTGGATAGAATGATTCCAAGTGGTGCCGCAATGGCTTAGTGGATAGGACTATTACCAATGTTGAGTTAATTTCACATCATAATTTTTTTTCAGTCTTTGTATGATAACATTTTGTAACATCGTAATTGTTCTAGGCATGTGACAATACTAAAAACACTGTCGGGGACTAAGCCCTAGTTTATAAATAACAAAATTATCACTCTTCCATGGCATATATATATATATGTACCGTAGTATTCTTCTTTACATGGAAGACATAATAAAAGTAAAAAATAGCAATATAGACCATTACTACAACAGACAAGTTAATCATCACCACCTATTCTCCTACAGAACTTCGAAAATTACATTAAATCCATACTATGCTGGGGCGAAACTAATAAATAACCTACCCAGTCAGTTGAAGTCAATTATTTTGCAAGTAATTAAAAAGAACTGTTAATTCCTACTTTTAAATAAGACCTATTGCGTAGAATAATTCTTAAATAAAGAAGAATTTCTATAATGCGGATAGCAGATCAAAACTGATATAAGGAGACTTAATGTAATACCTTGTGTTTCAATCTAATGTAGACTTTACATACATATTTATACTTTAATACCTATCTGTATATGAATTGTAACAACTTGTACTGCAACTAAAATGTAGTCTTTACATGTTTGTAGAGCCGCTAGAATTAATAAGTGTGTAAATTATATTATTTATCTGTTATATATATTTTATGTTAATGTAATTGTGTGCAAATATCCATATTTTTTTAACAAATATTAAAAAATAATAATAAATGACAAGTCATTTTCAAAGCGTACTGGAATACGGGATGCGAATGAATGAATGAAGTGATTTCCCTCGACTTATTTTCCGCCATGCAGAAATAAGCATGTGTCCTTTATCCATGTCCCTTTTAAATCGCGTCTTATTACCACTCATTGTGGAATCTCCCGCCGAATTAAAAATAGTGGTTTTTACGATACTATAAAGTAAACAATGACGGCCTCCAACACGCGCGAAACCTGTGATGTGATACTGTAATGAATCACTGCGCGCGGAGAGTCGAATCACTGCTCGCGGAGAGCCCGTCACCTATGGTTGGACGCGTGAACTACGACGTATGTAATCAGTACCAAATCCCGTGTGAACTGCCGTTTTCAAGGCTTGAGACGCAATGGATTTTACAGCTTGTGTTGCTTCTACATGCATCCTGCAATTTTCAACATCATGTACACAAATGTGTTGTGGATTGACACTTTTCAGTTTTCATTTGCAATGCAAATTTATTAGTATTCGTCTATTTAAGTTCGTCAAATTGACGGCTAGGTAATTAGTAAAATAAAACACATTTCGAAATTTCGGGTAATGGCAATTCAAAATCCAACCTTACACAGTATATTAATATTACCCAGATTTCAAAATATGTAACGGTTTTCACAGTATCTCTTGCGCCACGAACGTCGATTTCACGGCTCGCAGCCACATGTCCCACGCCCTCTTAAGCGACAAGAGAAAAGTACAAAGATACGGGCGTAGTTTAATCTGTGGGCTTTCATCGCGTGTAATAAAATCCCACTGTTACAGATCTAATTTGCACAGTACAGCGTTACGACGGAAAAACTACACGCCTTGGACGTAGGAGCGATAAGGCGTTAGAAGTGCATGTTAGTGTCACCCGTATCGCTCTCTTGCTTCTTGACTTTGGTTGCGGGGGGTCATCCCACTCTTGTATTGATAAAATTATAATACCTTTGTATGGTTAGGTAGTAACCTACGTTTCTTTTGCAAATTTGCATTGACCGTAAACTTGTAATTTTATGTTACTGCTGAGTAGTTCTATATCCAGAAGTTTATGCATCATATGGGATCTCCAGAACCAAGTAAATAAATAAAACAGCTTCCTAATCAACTATGCAATATGGAATTTTATTTAATTCAGAGTACCTCTTTGAAATATGCCCGCAGTTACCAAATAACGTGATGGATAGATTTTATAGTATGCTGGCAAATGACGGCGGCGGCAGCGTTAACTTTCCGCTTTAGTCTATGGATATTCGCTCGACCGAATGTCACGTGAAACGCTGTGATAATTGTCGCAAAATGTTTTCTCTAAATATATATTAAAAAAATTTTAAGCAAAGTCACGATACTTTAAATACACGAAATAATTTATGTGCGTAGAATTTTGGTTACCTTTCTTTAATGGAGTGGTCTGGAGATGGTTTAAGTTGTGGTACCCTAGCCTTCTTGTGTTTACCCCTCTTTATAACATACTATCAAGAATTAGTACTACAATTCAAACATTACTACATACAGAATTACTATTCACATGAAAATATAATATAGGCATATATAATATACTTACTATATACATTATATTTATTATATATTACATTTATTCTATTACCTATATAGTAAATAATATACATAATATATTTTGTAAAGTAAATAGTATATATTATATACAATATATAATAAAGATAACTTATAATATAATACTTACATATATTAACTATAATATATAATAAGCTACAACATTATATATAATACATATTAAACATATATATTAAAATGAATACGTCTTTTTACAGTTACAGATGCAACAATATAACATGGACAAAATATCGTGGACTATTTCGACAAATGTCGTATGCCCTGACAGCCTTCGTTTTCAAATGTTTGCTCTGAAAAGTAGCCTACTGGTACACAAAAATGAACATAAGCTAGAACGCGTACTACCCCTTAAAAACCTGGCTACGTCTAGCTACCAGCGTCTGCCTCGGAAGACGCCTAGATCGTGCCTGATAGTTGTTCTGACTGGATCCTCAGACAGTCGCTGACACGCACGGAAGCGGAGAAGGGGGCAAATATTATGCAAGAGACGAGAAAGTACGCGGCACGAGGTATAGTCTGTTCGCAATTTCTTTCACGCTTTTTTTAATGAAACCTTTGAAAAAATCACATTCTGTATGGCGTGTTTAGTTATTTCCTAAATGTGCCATGTATCACAATCGTTTTATAACTCTGTTAACATAAGAGTTTCTCACTTTGCGTTAAATTGATGTTACCTATATGTTATAAATAAAATAAAATATTTTATTTATAATCAGTATGAATAAAAATAGTGATAATACATGAGTGCTGGTAGCATCTAGTAAAAAATAGTTCTCATGCAAAATATTATTACAACTAAGTGCGCACGAATGCCATACGTTGTCCTTTGGTGTTAATTTCTAGACTTAGTTAAGCTTAGTTTGCACGAGGCTGGTGTTAGGTTGAAAATTAATACAACACAAGCGGCGTTGCTACGTTGGGAACTTTGCCTCCTGAAAACACGTGTTGGCTGCAGCATCACAAAGAACCGAAAGCTGTTTGCCCACACCATGTTGATTCTAACTCAATATAGTCCGTTCACGGTAAAGTGAGCACATTTTACGGCCCTTTCAACATGCATTAACCACTAATAAATATACTTTATTACATCTCTAGACATTAACTTTTGGGAGTGGTGAAATGTACACACTGTGTTTATAAGTCACATAGCAATCTTTATATTAAAAAGTGAAAGGAAGATGGAAATCTGATGGAAAGAGAAATTCAGCAGGGCCTTAAAAATGTGCTCACTTTACCGTGAACAGGCTATAGCTGCCAGGTGACCTGTGGCCCTGACACGAGGGCCGAGTGCAATGGCTGGTACAGCGCCGGAATGCGAACGCCTGCGTCATGTCCCCGACGACCTTCTCGCGATGACGAGGAGTGATTCACGGCCGGGCAGCGCGGCGGCGAGCGTAAATCGCTCCCTGAATGGGACAGCCCACGTCTTGCGGCTTCGCGGAACAGCGCCCGACCGACCAGCGACTCCACGGTCTGCGTGCTGGCCGACAGTCTCGGCGTCGCCCGAGCGTGGGCGGGATTACTTGTCACGCACGGCCTTACACTAACAGATGAGGCGGACCCCATCTCGCTGGCTGAGCTCAACCAGTCTCCGTGGACCCGACACTGAACTGTTCTTCTGCCAATACGACTTGTAAAAACGGCCTTGATTGGAATGTGCGATTAGAGCACTGTTTAGTATAGTCCATTCACGGTTTCTGCAGCCTTTTTGAATCAAACCTTTGGAAATCTCCCCATGTATGAAGTGTTTAGTTATTTCCTAAATACGCCCTGCATCACAAGCGTTTTATACTTTGTTCATAAAAGTTACTATTTTTTCTGTTAAATTGAAATGTTATTCGCATTTTATCTATAAATTATAATGCTTCATTTATAAATAATATGAATAAAAATCAGGGAGCAAATAGATATGTTGGTAATGCCTAGTGAGAAATAGTCCTTATATAAAATACTGTTACACTTAGTGCACACGAACGTGATGCATTGTCCTCCTGGTGTAATTCTCCAGGCTTAAGGCCCTTACACAATTGAAAACTTTAACAATTGACTTTACTTTTGCTTTCCGACATGTTTATTATGGAGCTTGACAAAATGGAACTGTCAAAGGTAAAGTCAAGCACTCCTGACTTTACGATTTCGAAGTTTAAATTTAAAGTCAAAGTCAAGCAGCCATTTTGCCGAGAATCTAACAGAGGTTAGGTGGAAAGTGCGTTATTTTATTGTAGGGCGATTTTAATCTCGGTATATTAAACAAAGTTCGTCTAAAATGAAATAAATGAAAAACAAAATAATGTGTAGAGGAAATATATGAACTGGCATACTTCAATAAAGTAAACAAATTAGTTTTTTGTCTTGAAATAAACTTTTAATATAATTTTTTAGCTTTTTTTTTTTTAAAGAGGTACGTAAAACGCATTCCTGGATGATATCATTATTGCTTACATAACAAGAGACACATTTTTACAAAGCTCGTAGAACCTATGTTCTATTGTCTGAATTCTGACTTTACACTTGTATTGTGAATTGGTGATTGCGTCAGAGGAAAGGAAACGTAAAGTCAAATGCTAAAGTTTTCTATTGCGTAAGAAGCTTTAGTTAAGCTTAAATTGCACCAGGCGGAAGAATATACTGGACGTAGAACTGTAGCAGGGCTTCAGAAAAGCCTGAAGTAACCGTGAATGGACTATAAACATTTGTTTTGAAATGTTTTTATATTTCCTCAAACCCATTTGTAATGCAGTTTGATTAAATTCAATTAATGAAAGTAGGTTAGAAATTCTTGTGTTTTAAAAATTCGGATATTGTAACATGGATGCCTGAGAGATGTATCAGAGTTCGTTAGGGAAGGAGGTCTTAATAAAAATAAAAGAACTAAATTTAATAATTATATTTATTCTTAATGTTACAAACAATCAAACACCTGTTATTTACCAGTCTGAGCGTCCTATTAAAACTCCTGTTATTCCTGCATGTTTAGTTAAAACTGTATTTCCATTCTCCGGAATGTATTTTCACTCGCGCATCCAGTCCACAGTCCCACTCTTCACTGCACACAAGCTCGCCGGCGCACTCTCGCAGATCGCTGTAGTCGTCCTTCACCGATCTCCTCGTTTCCCCCGCCCCTTAATTTCGGTGCTGTTCCATACTCACCTCGTTTCACCCTCATCGGCTCTCAAGACCCTGGTGTTAAGAGCCGCCCAAATCTATTCACTCATTTTTTCACTCAAAATACCTAATAAAAAACCTACGCTGCAACTTAAGGGAGTCGCCTACCTGGAGGTGGCTGCCACTTTTGAGGCCGGGAAGCGCGGTAGCGATTAGGATTACACTGCCATGCGAATAAAGAGCGCTATCGCCACTACGCTCAAGGCACTAACCAGTGTGCAGTGTTGTCGCCGGGCTGTCGGTACCTATGGTACTTCACGGGGCACCTATTTCATTTTAGTGGTGGGAAGTCTATGAAGCGCATGTTTTGAGATACATTACTTTGAAAAAGGTTGCTTTTAACTATGCCCGAGTGCTGTGAAATGGTGTTTCTAATGTGCGTGGTGTCTTGGAAGTTATCGACAGGCATAGTTTGAAGTTTTGAGTTTTGTTCACGCATTTGACACACAAATAGTATCGTAAAAAAAAAATTCGAACACACTAGAACGCAGTTCTATCGACAGGTAGGCGTGCTCCTTAAGTGAGATGTGCAGCACACTTTTATGGCATGCAATAATGTACGTGTGTGTATGCTTACTGCAGTGGCAATCAACACCACTCCCGCCTTCTGATGATCAACTTCAGTAATTTACTGATTGCCAAGCTGCTGATCTGATTATGATCGTGCTGCTGATTATGCTAACTTGGCAGCCAAAGACCCAGGCCAAGCCGCTGTGACTGAGAACGTAGTGCCAACAATGCGAAAAGGCAGAATGATTGCGCGATGGATCGCTTTTGCCTACTGCAGTGCGGACGAGAGACAACGCGCCGACTTGAAGAATCCCATGGGTCAGGGTCGGAAATCAAACCTAACCCCTCGAGTGAAAGTCCACAAGCCATCAATTATTATAAAAAGTTAGTACTGAGAATGCTTTGCCAACGTGGAAAAAAAATACTGCCCACGATTACCAAACAATGTCGCTACGTGTTCATACCCTATGTGTGTACCGGTATGTGTAATTTACTCGGACTTCGTCGGATAAAGGGGAAATGACGAAACTGGAAAGGATGTAGGGGGGGGGGGGAAGTGTGATTATATTTAGCTTCTTCCTACGGGTGTCAAACAGAATCACTGTTATGTCCTCGCGTCTCAAGGCACACCGATACGATTCCGCAGGCGGTCTGTTTTCAAGCTATTTGATACAGTTTCTCCCTCCCCCCCCCCCTTTTTTTCCAGGACCATCTTTCTCAGCGAAATCTTCCGCAGTGGGGTAATTAAATTACCTTCCAAGGCAAACCTTACTGCAGCACACCTTTTCCCCAGACATATTTAACGAATGTAGCCTCCTTCGCGACCACCTCCCCCCCCCCCCCCCAACCTACCAAAAAACTCACACTCCAAAAACTCCTTTTGTTTTATAAAACAACCACTGTTCTCTAAACGTTACACTCTTTACTGTTTCTGAACCGGAGGAACAATTCCAGAGCAAAAGTTTCCTGTAATTTAATTTGCCCCTAATTAACAGTGTTCTTAGCACAAAAGCCGTGACGACTCCTTATTCACCGGAGGGCCATGTCTACGCAAACAAAATGAAATGTTAACAGTCCTGTAATTACGCTCTAGGCGAATTTAATTTCTGCACAGGTCAGAATACACTGCCCTCAAAGCAATGTGCAAGGAAGAGGCTTTCAGCAAAACGGTACATTTTTTAAAATATTCCCTCGTCTGCGCACTTAGTGGCGCATATGCGACCATTTCGCAAAAGAAGTCTAACATATATATATTAAGTTGCTCTGCTCACGACACGTTAGCGCCAACGGAAGCAATTTTAGAGCCCTTTGAGAAAGGCCAGTAAGCTAGTTATAAAAAAAAAAAAGAGCAAAGAAAAGTTATTAAAACTGCGTTCCCACGCAGGGATTTTTGTATTCAAAGCTTTGTTATATCAACTTGGTTGGGCAAAATTACGGGATGGCTGACTAGTAATCTTAATAACACTAAGAAAACAAAAGGTAACATATGAAATTGAGTGATTGTATAGATTTCGATTCTTATTTTTTTAATATCAGAGTGGTATCGTACGCTATTAGGGTTATCCTTTTTATTACGGAAAGAATAGTTGGGCTCACAGATGCGAGAAGGAACAGTAACATTTTTTAGCACAAAATAACTAAGTTCGGTGGCGGAGAATAAGTTTCATCAATTCGATATTTTCTTTAATTATAAAAAATATAAATGTACAGGAAAGGTAATTTTTAATCATATTTGTAACTATGGATGAGGGGCTAATGTATGCGCTTAAACCAGGTCTTCCCGATTTTCTTGTGTAATCACAGATACCCTATTTTCAGCACAATGACTTTTCCTGTGCTATGGCGGAGTGGAGAGGAAAATGTATTAGAATTTACATTACATATATCCATACATACACACACGTGTGGCTTATTCGTGTCGCTCACTCCACTCCCGTGGCCGCGTCAAGCCTTTTCGTAATAACGAGAAGGCTTAGGTAGTGAAGGAAAGGTACTTTCAAAATATCACGAACGCTATTTTTAAGCCCTCTGAAATCATTAAGAAATGTTTTTTTTTTTTCTGGCGGTTCTGTATTTTAAATCATACTGAACTGAACTTTGATGCCGACTTCCCACCAACCGTTCCGTTTCGGTGGTCTTGCCGCAAAACGTAGCGCAGCTCTTTCACAGTTTACTGGGCTCTTCCCAGAGACATGCTCTGTTTATTCTCAGACAACTGTGTATTATTCCGCCACGTATTAAAATTAACACTCCCCTGGACACCGCGACTAGTGTGTGTGATGACGCTGTGAAACTGATGACCTTGCTATGAGCCAGATATAGGTGTAGTATGTATAATATAATTGAGGGTGCTGAGGGAAGATTTAACGAATCAACTGTACGAAAGATACCGATCCATACAGCCAAAGCCAAGTTATAGTTTTTGGTACCTGTACCCTATCTATGTCAGTTGCAACAACGAAGCCGCTTCCAGACCTACTTACACCAATCGCGCATTAGAAATTGATATAATACTTTAGTTGCATATTGGGGAAAGAGGATAAGGGGAGGGGTGGGTGCTAGTTTGAAACACCGAAAATTCATACAACCCTCGAGTAGGAGGGTACAAGCTTACTTAGAAAATGCTTGTGTATCTTATATGTAAACAATAGTAGATGAAGACTTGGTGAATAACTGTTGAAGTGTTAAAATAATCTGAACAGAGGTACTTCCGACTATTTATAAAAATATTCGTAACCAGATATGAAATTAAACGTTACGGCGGGGGTGAGCAGGGGGGATGAAAAAAGGCAAGTAAGTAACAACGTCCGTTCTTGAAATCTGTATGCTTTGCAGGTATATTTAGCCTTTAGTGTCGAGTGGGGCCTACTGTGTTCACGAGGCAAAGAAATAAAGCGCAAATCAATATTTTGAGCAGCGACTTCGGCAAAGATGTGCCTTTATCAAAGCGAGAAGTGCCGAGAAACTTGTGCACATTACCGCGGCGCTGATTGCAGCTCCTGGACTACACAGAGAGGGGAGCTAATTAAAATGCAAGCGGCAGCGTTATCAAAACGGGATGGTGGCGAGAATGGAGAAGGGGGGGGGGGGGGAGCCCTGTGCTCGGCAAAGGGAGGAACTGAAATACGAGATTGCTCGTGCCGTAGGAAGTAAGGTGGTTAAAAAAAAGGTGTGAAGGGGGGAGGGGGTCTGCTCTAGACAAACTTGGTTGGGGAGATAGGAACGCGTGCGCGACTGCGGTAGAGTTCAGCGGAATTCTCCGGAGAGGCGAAACGACGCGCCCACGTGCCAGAAACTACACCCCCCCCCCCCCAAATCAAAAATCTTCCGTAGCAAAATAAATGCTCCCTCCGACCCCGCGGAAATGACTGGGGAGATACACGAAAAACACGTACAGCCGCACCACTCCTGCTCTCTGTCGGGTAACTTCAGGACTAATCTAACGCTCTGGAATATGCCGTGAAATGCAACGCTGCACGAGCTTTTTCACCAATATGGGTAGCTGAAACAAATCGCATGATGCACTGCAAAATGCAGACATATTTCGAATCTGAAATGGTTCTTCGCATTCGGTCCTTTTATACGACCGCTGCAAGACAACTTGTAGGCTGTAGGATATTGTAAATGTAGGCCTGGTTGCTGGAATTGAGAACACAGACCGAATGTCTCACAATGCCAAACTTATAGTTGAAAGGTTTGGGCGGCTGTTACTATAGAGCACCGTCGGAATTCAAGGGTGGGGGAAAGAGAGATCCCGAGAAAACCCGTCGTCCTGCACGATTCGTGCAAAAATCCGGTTCGCCTTGGGAGAAGGCGAGCTCTAGCTGCTACGCAACCGCGGGCCCGAATGTACAGTAGATGTTCGTAAGAGTGCAAGAGCTTCTGGGCAACGAAGGCTAAATACGTACTGATAAATCTGAGTCAGGCCAAATACGGTTTAGCTCATAAATCCAAGAGCTCTCCCAGCGGGTATTATGTATTTGTGATCTGCAAGTATCTGGCGATGGTGGATTTTTTGGCAGCCATTCAGTCCTTCGCGACTGAAAATTATTTAGATTCTCAAATGCAAAAAAAAAAAAAAAAAAGACCATCGCTGTGTAAAAAAAATTACCGCTACCTGAGAAAGTTTCCGTGACTGAAAACCAAAAACTCAAGTAGGTACCAGAGCTTTACACAGGAATCTGGTTGTGTAACTTCCACTGGGCGGACGCGCAGACATGCGAATTATTTTCAATAGCAGCTCTCCGGTTAATATGAACTTCCGCTCCACACACACATATTATATGAGAGAGAGAGAGAGATAGAGAGTTGGCGTCACGTTTAAGTGCCCACGTTATATCCCCGACTTTCATTTCATCGTGTACGCCAACGGTCGCGTTTGATGTGGAAAAATGTGGACGACGAGATTCCGTCCCGTGTACATTTTAAAACGAGATAAAAGAGCAGAGAAATATCACACGCAAAGAGACGAAATGCTTGGTGATTCCACGCTATCATTTTCGTATTGCTAGATTTTATTTAGGTTCCGTAATTTTAGTATTACCCTTTCAGCTCCGACCTTTATCAGTAGCGGTTGGTGGACTCGATACTTAGAAGCGTATTAAAATGCCACACTGTACAGCAGCAAACGAGAGAGCATCTGCAAAACAAATACTACAGCGTCATTCCTTCGTGGCTGATTACAGTACACCTCTGGCTTGGAATTACTCGTAAAAATACTTGCTCCCGGGACAAAGAACATTCCCAGCACGAAGTACACACTGTACGGACTGTTAGGTAAGTAGTCATTACTTTCGCAGACACTTCATACAAGGAGTAGAAGCTGGTCTAAAACTAAGAGTAATGTAATCTACCCCCCATCTTAACAGAATGCGAAGGCTGAACTCCAGACTACCCAAAAAATAGCTCTTCGACAGTGTTTCAAAAACAGCAGGATTGATGGCGCAGATGTCTACGAACCAGCCTGGAAACGCGGAATGCGATTACGTGCAAACTATTCGCATAGTGTTGAACAGCATTAAGGTTTAGTGAAGTGCGCATTAATAATGATAAATAAACTCAGCCTCCACTCGTCGAATGCGAAAGTCCCTTCTTTTATTCTGGCTCGCCTAGCTGGCTACAACACAGCATGGGGGGCGATGGGATTAATGCTACCAAAACAAGGTATGATTGTTTGAAAGCCTTGCGTATCACCTTTCTGAAAACTGTGTATTATTATACCACTGTAAAAACAGCTGCATGGGCCTAAAAATCAGTATCCGTAATTCAATCCAAGTCAAAATGGAACAGTTAGGAGCATAAATATACCAATTACATCATATCGCTATCTTATGTTTATAAAAAATGTTTAATAAAATTCCACATTTTGAATTTGATGTTAAAGTCATGAAATTATTTTAGTCGCTGCTAACTTTGCAACAAGTCCTTTATGTTTTACACCGACTTTGGGGTCGGTTTCACCACACAAGTTTTACTTACTAAGCCGAGTTTAAGAACGAATAAACTAAGATTACTGGTCGACTGCATTTCACCACTGTTAAAACGTAGTTAGCTTTAACTTACCCGAGTTTAAGTTTAAGCGCTCATTTTCGGCCGTTTAACTTCTTAAACTCAGCTTACGATAGAAATATGGCCACCGAAACATATTACAATACATGAAGGTTATGAGAAACTAGTTCCTGCTATGTAGATTTCTTTGATATTTGTTATATCAATACATACAAAACATGTAAGTTAGATGGGCTATGCGAAATATACATGTCACAAACAATAATTGTAATATGAAATTAATGACGAATATTCTGTACGCTATGTAAAACTGTTAGGTTATATTTAAATGGTGTTTGTATTTCATCGGCTCTTTACAAGTACAGTAAGTTAGACAATGAAGTCTATTTCTAATGTTTGTTGCTGTGATTCGCTAGTTTATCTACATATGGCAATTATAACAAACAATGTGTTGCACGAAGACAATGATATTATAGGCGACGTCGATGGATTCACGAAAAGTCATGTTATTATGCTAATCAGGATTGTACTAAATCTGCAGCAATTATTATTCAAAATTGCGATCTCCCATTCACTGACATTATTTGTCCTGTTATATTTTACAACATCGTAGTGTCCGCATGATGTTTCAATCACTGTTTAATACTTTATAGATTTTGCGTATTGATTATCTGCCAGGATTCCAAAGACAACACCACAACACCACTCAGATTCCATAGATTGGTGGGCAAAATATCCTTGGCACGGCCTTCTAGATGTACCAATTTCTTCAAATGTCGGTCACTTAACTTAGAATTACTACACGGGTTTAATTATCTGCTACATGTGCGTGGTGAAATGAAATGCACCGACCTTAAACGCCAGTAAATTAAGAATTAAAATTTTTTAAATGATAAAGTGGTGAAACTGGCCCTAAAAGTGTGTATAAATCTCTGGGGATAACCAGATTCGTTAGGGAATTAATGGAATAGTTAAACAAAACCGCTAATAATAATTGCGTAGTTTTATTATTTGCATAATTATCCACCACCCAACAAATTAATACTTTCAATTAGTTATAATCATTCTAGAAACAGTTTAACGCATATTGAATTACTACTAAAATTATATATTTGATATCTGACATAATATTTACAACCAAGGCTAATCACTAGTCCATTCCGTTCCACTTTGTCTCAGTCCCTAAGTTTCCGCTCTTTTCTGGCTGGTATGTTCTGGAGAGTCCAGAGCGCTCTAATACTCACAGTAGCCCTCCACTCGTCCGATATCTCGCCCTCTGCCGGTCCCGAACTAGGTACACTCGAGCCGTGTGGCTGCCACAGACTGCCCACCATTCGGCTGCAGACTTCTTTATATCGCAGGTACCCCGACTCAGAACCTTTTTCACATGCCTCTCCGGACATGCCGAGGGAGGTGTAAGATGGAAAGTTCTCAAGTCGTCGACTCCTCCGGCAAGGTGGGGGAGTGAGACAGTCCAGGTCAGCTGTAAATGTTCCCCTCCCCCCAATCCTCATGGCGGCTGGGTCTGCCTAGGGGAGAGACGGGCCGGGTCGTGGCGAGTCACCCCCACCGCACCGAAGACTGGCGGTGCGTACCGCTGTGAGGTAAATCCTTTCCTAAATTACACAAAAATAATTATTCCTAATATTTTTGTACAAATGTCAGCAAACTTGTGCTTCGCATGCAGCTGAAGTTGAGGCTTTTATGGAAGGGTTGAGTTAATTTTACATTATTTAATATTTGTAAAAAGACACAGTTCACCTTTTAGCAATTACTTTTAAGTACTCTTTCGTAACATCAAGAAAATTTTAGAACCCATAGTTTTTGCATTCTAGTGTGTCAAAATCACAATTTTAGTGTTTACTTAGGAAAGTTTATAAAAAAAATACATAAAAAAAAAAGAAAAGGAAAAAAAAAAACATCTACTGCTACTAATTGAAAAAATCCAAGAATTTTATTATTTTGAGCAATTTTTAAATATTGCGAAATTTTCCATGGCGTAATTTTTGAAGACTTTTTGAAGTAACCGACATTTTGTATTTCAATGCCAATTCTCTCATTCTGTATGGTTACTGTTGGCACATCCCTAAAACACTAAAATTGTGATTTTCGCATGCGATTATGCATAAAAATTTGTATGCGAGGAAACAGTATTTCGCATAGGGCCTAAATATATAATAATTTTTTTTGTGTCCAGTATCTTTAACAAGTAAATACGCAGTCTGGGAAAGATAATTTTCGAAACCATGTCATAGCCGACTGCGAGTCTCCTCCGAAACCTTCGGCCTTCGTCAACATCGTCGTTCAGAAGTTTTCGACCGGGGACGATTTTCTTCAACCTCGTCGGTTTGACGGGCTGCTATCAGCCGAGAATCGTAGAAGGGGGATTGGCGGGCAGGTCTTAAAAGCTTTAAGTCTGTAGCGAAGGGGAGGAGCTGCAAGTTAGCGAACAAAGCTTTAGTCAATGGACGGACGAGAATCACGGCTGTTAAAACATTCGGGATAAGTCTTCGCCACAGGAGTGTCTTTATATATAAGTTAAGTAACCACATTTAGACTGTTCACGGTAAAGTGAGCACTTTTTAAAGCTCTTCATAATTTTTCCTTTCATCCTATTTTCACATCCTGCTGCTTTTTAATACAAACATGCAATGTGACGAATAAACACAGTGTATACATTTCACTACCCTCAAAATTTAATGCCTGATGCTATAAGAAGATATATATTAGTCGTTAAAGCCTGTTGGGAGGGTCTTAAATAGTGATCACTTTACCGTGAACAGCCTATGTACTCCTTCATTCTATAGAAGGAGCTACAACTGGAAAAGACTGCGTGCAGTTAAGAGGAGTGTGAAGTGAAACATTTTTTGTGAAATCGTTGTTTGCGCGTATTCGCGTATCTCAGTAAATATATGTTCCGTAAACACAACCTTTTGCTAGAAAAGGTAAAAAAGAAACTATTATCTATGACTATGTTTTTACTTTTAACATATTAAGTACATCCATGGAGGAAAAAATTCGTGAAAATGGACGAATATTGCATTTTTGAAGGTTGCCTTAAGCGGCAAGAGAAAAGTACAACCTTACGGACGTAGTTTAACCTGTGGGCTTTCATTGCATGTAATAAAATCCCAATATTACGGATCTGATTTGCACAGTACAGGACTACGACTGAAACACTGCACGCCCTGCGCGTAGGAGCGATAAGGCACTATACGTGCGTGTTCGTATGGCCCGTATCGCTCCCTCGGTACTTGACCTTGGACGCGCAGGTTCACGCTCCTCTTAAGAGCGAGTACCTTTGGGCAATCATGGCCGTGACTAATGTCCATGAGCATTTCTAAACGGCCCACTTTCATATATTATTCTTTCCAATAACACCTCTTCATTATGGTATTATAGGATATAGGGTATTCAAGGTAAAGTAAGCAATTTTTGAAGCCCTCTCATTTGGAATAATCGTCAATAAATATATTATTATAGCCTTGGACGGTAGCTATTTTAGAGTCCGGTAAAATATACACACTGTATTTATTGCATACATGACTATCTTAAAAAATGGTGGACGATAAAAAAATGGCTGATAGGAAAAAAAGTAACCAGGCCCTGAAAAGTGCTCACTTTACCGTGAACAGCCTACAGTATAAGTTAGAATAAATTATAAAAAAACTTACCCACTATCCTGGGCTAACGTCAACAGCGGCCTGGGCATCCCATGAGCAGTCCCCCCCCCCCCCCCCCCAATCTTCCCGTACAGAGTTCAGATGTGGACGGGACCAGATCACAGCTTCCGAAACGTAGAGACTTTTTACTGATTTCATCTCGCTACTGTTTATTTGGCCAACTTGTGCTTTTAACTCATGCTGTCATTTGTAAATTGGTGACTTTATTGCTGTTTAATTTTTCGGATGTATGTTTCGCTGATGTTGTCAGCCACATTTATGCCCTTTTTTTTTTGCTTCATGCATTGTCAGACTGGATCATTATAATTATTTTATCCCTTTATGTGTCAATTTATTATGACTTTCTGAAGTATGTGTTTCGCTTGTCAGAATTGCGCTGTCTTCTTTTGTTTCTGTGTCGCCCTTTGCCTAATCGTATTCGTTTTATTTTCGTTACCTTTTTCGTACATACTGCAGGCACTGTAGATCCAATCAACATCTGAATTCAATTTCTCATCTACCAGTCTTCGCTCATTGCCATTATGAATATTACGTGAAAATATAGGCTGTTCATGGGTAAAATTAGCACTTTTGAAAGCCCTGCTTAAGATATACTTGTATACACGTTGTGTGTTCTTCCGCCTTGTCAAATTAACATTGCAATGGGCCTCATCACTTTATTCATGCGCCGGTAAAGTGGAACTGTGAAATTATTGGAAAAGTAAATATTGTAAAAACCAGATCATTTTTACGCTTCCCTGTACTATAAAAAAAGCGACAGAAATAATTTAAGTTATCGCAAATTGTTACCTAACACTTTTTATTCGACGTTAATATATGTAACTACTTCCCCCTGCATCGTTACCAACTTTACAGGACACGTCACTCAGTGCGCCCATTAAAATATATGCAGGTAGGGCAGTGACTGTTTTGTAAGGTTGATTTCAAAAGTGCTCACTTTATCGTGAACAGCCTTTAAAAATCAGGGGCGTACCTCGCAGATTTACTTTATTACAATATTTGTTCAGAATTCCGTATTAAACTTTTCTCTTTTCTGTATTTTCCTTGCTCAGATGTTGCACCCCTGGGCACGGGCCCAGAGTGGCCGTTTATGAAATCGAACCTGATCCTGTGCTTGGATTCTGTAACTCAATAACTTTTCGTATCGATTTCGATCGAGTTCCATTTCGATCGAGTTCCATTTCGATTGGTTTGTTGAGATAGCGATTCTGTAACTTTTTTCAAGTCTATAGAAATGGTGCAAGAAATGCCGATCGCTTTTTCTGATAACTATGTGGCAACATTGGACGGCCATTGGAGAAAATAAAAGTTCATCTTCTTGGCAACCAGTTGCCAATCAGAATTTTGATTTTTTTACCACTCGGTTAGTATGTACACTAATATTTATTTATATATTTTTAAGTTATGAGGTTAGCAGTGCCTATTTAGAACAGAGAGTAATCAAGTATTTTATGCTTAACATTTAATAAATATATTTACTAGCGAAGAGCATTACTTACAATGTGCGTGTGTATTTTTATTCGTAACATGTATCCACCACTTTATTTATATATTATTCTGACAGCGCAGTCGGTATGTAAATTGTTATCAATACACGTCCAGCACCTAGCTTAGTAGTTATTTTAGTGCTATTATAACTAAACAACAAAATTCAAAATCAAGTTATAGGTAGTATTTTGTACATATAGTATAGAAAAGTTCAAACATACATGCGTAATATGCTTAGTGTACTATGTTTTTAAACTGTAGAAATTCTGTTAACTTTCCTATATATTATTAAATAATTCATTTATGATTACAAATAAAAATGTATAGTAATTAATATAATTTATCAACGTTGGCGTTATCTAGGGAAGGCAACGTAACTATTCCTGTGGTATACGACTCGCGTGTGATTTTTCGAAACGAATCTGTGCGACAAATTACAATATAATCGTATATGTAGTGTTCCAGATCCACAAATACATTCTCTTAATGGACATGTATGACTATGCAGCCCCATACATATTTAAATCTTTAAATTTTAATCTAATACGGGTCTTATAACCCTCCGCCATGTTGAAAACGACTAACATTCTCGATCGAAATAGCGGAAATCGGACGAAATGAAGTAAAAACACAAGTTACAGAATTGCATGTTTTTTTTTATTTCGATCGAATTTAAAGACGATCTTGATCGAGATGAGGTGAAAGATAGTACGGAATCCCAGTGCTGGGTTCGTTCAGGTGGTACAATTAGGTTGGGATACTGTGCTAAAAAAAATGATGGGTGAAAACGTGCATGCACTGTAATGCTGGCATTAAACATGCGAAATTACCACGACCATGGTGGTCCTGAACCCTAAAGGACAATTCAAAGTGAAATTCGCAGGAAGCTCGTACGTAGAGTTAACTTTGCGTTATCGTTACATTCTGGTAAAAGTCGCGCAGCAGTGTGTTCACAGCGAATTTTAAGTGGCAAGGTTAAAATTGCCATGGAAGAAGTTGAGCCAACTTCAAGATAACGCAAAGGTAACTTAGTGGCAGCCAGTTAGAAACGAGAAACTTGCCTTTTTTGTATTTGGTTTTCTATACCTACTTGTATTCTTGCCGACTTCAGCCTCGACTGTACATCATGTTATGGTATTAGTTCAGAACGTCGCATAGCACCACGGGAGTCGGGATTTTAATCACGTTTGTGCGCATTTCAATAACCTGAGATACTCCAAACTTAATACACAATGTTTTAAATATTGTAGCAATTGTAAACACACACACGAGCCTTTTACAAATTCTAGATACAGAACATTTGGTAGCACTGCATTTCGGCTTTTCAAAAATGGGTGGGGAGGGAGGCAGACTACATCTTTGATATAACTTACATAAATGTTATTACTTACTCGTGTTTAAGAAAAAATTTCATAATGTTACGCGTAGGACATTTTACATTTTTCAATTTAGAGACGATTATCTTTTGACTTCTGGCAGTACTGTCGCTTCAGTGGACCTCAGTGGATTTAATTCCCATGTGCAGTATTTCATGTGGTAAACTAATAATGACACACCTTTGATATTACGGTTATTCAGTCGCCTTGACGGTATTCTATGCCTTGTCAACGGAAACAGTTTAATAATGAATGCGGAATACATGTTATGGCTTCGAAACTGGTACTACCACAAAGATTCTGTCTCCCTTAACTCCTATGTGAACAAAGATACGATTTTAGAAAGAAAATCTTTGACGCGAAGTTGACGCAAAGCTAACATGCATGAGGAATGGTAAAAAAAAAAAAAAAACACTCGCCAGAGGAGTAACAAGGTAAGGAAGCTGTTTCGTCTGCAGCCGTTTTGAGTAAAAGTCTGAAGGCAGGCGCAACACCACGGGCGAGGCGGTTGGCGGTAAGTACAACCGGCTGCCCTACTTGGACAAACCTGTCTTTCCATCCAGTCCGAACCGCAGACGAGAGAGATGAGCCAACTTGGACGAGGGGCAGTGGTATGTAGCAAGTTTTTTTTACAGGGTAAGCAATATAATAGCCGAATGTTAGTGATGCAAATTTACGCTTCAGAATGTCGCATATTTTACACTCAGTCTTGCTAGTGCCGGGCTGTGGTTCCACTTTCAATTTCTACTAACAAACGCAACTTCCAACTTTGCTTAACCTCCACATGTATATGCCGGTCAGTGACTGAGGATCTCGAGCGTGTGGCGTATTGTTGCTTGGGAGTTCGATTCATCGCTAGTCGCTCCCGTTTGAGGAAATAAATACTAGATGGCAGCACTATGCGTGTGCAGTACGAGAGTTATGAAAACTGTTTCTCGAATCGGAAACGGGAAACTCAGAAATAAATGTGTTGAAAGTTAAGGTGAAAACTATAAAGGGTCAAACATTTCCAACATGTATAGGGTAAGCATTGCCTTGCATCTATGGAATAGACGCCACTGACGAAGATGAGAGAGGAACAGCAACAGAATGAAGACAGGCGATGAAACGGAGTGCCCTAAGAAAACCCAACACACCCTCAAGGGCGAGTCTGCCAACATTCCCAGTCACAGAGGCTTGGGATCGAATCTCTCAGATCAAAGGCTCAGAGTCCGTAATACTGAGCCAATCACTGGGCGTATTGAAGAAGTGTGTATTCACATTTTACTGCACAAACAACATAAAAAAAGGCGTTATACAC
Organism: Dryococelus australis; assembly: GCA_029891345.1. NCBI lineage: Eukaryota > Metazoa > Arthropoda > Insecta > Phasmatodea > Phasmatidae > Dryococelus > Dryococelus australis. The sequence goes on along the minus strand of CM057001.1, from coordinate 80,213,125 downwards.
TTCCGTGGGCTTGATGTACAGCTGTATTAATGATATAAATATGGTATTAGTATTACGGCCACGTTAGCTGACGTCTGCAATTATATAGGGCAATTTTCTTTAATCAATTAAAACTTACACCAAGTGAACAATCTCGCATCATATCAGGCATGCATGTAGCTCAAATATAAATTCGACGGGCTTCGAAATTATGTCCATAACGTAGGACTACAGAGGTAGCTGGATTTGTTCGCGATGTCAACTTTTAGCAATTTTCAATACTTTGCAAGGAGTATGCGCCGATATCAGAACAATATAAACTCACAGTTTCCACATCGTGCAGGCAATTTTACGGTTGCGTTACCAAATTCCTGATGATTAATTCTGTGATAAATCTCGTACAAGGTGGGTTCAGCGATTAATCACTAGCTCGCCATGCAAGCGGTTTTCGGTTTGATACCCAGGCCCCGTAAAGTGGAAATTTTGTCGACTGATTTTCATGTGGAGAACATGCCGGAGACTGTCGAATCTTGAGGGGAGGGGAATAGGATTGCGGGGTTTTCTTGGAGTGATCCTGTTTACTGCCTAGTCTTCATTCGGCCGCTGCCCCATTGTTATCTCATCCGACGTCGCCCTGTCGTTTTCGGGTTAGACGGGAACGACAAACATGTTTGCTGGGTAGGGCTGTCGGCTCCAGTTGCACAACGACCTCATCTATCATCCAATCCGTGTTGCTGACCCTAGCAGAAAAGCGGGGGAAACGCGCGCATTTACATTTGCAATCTCACTTAACCCGATAATGAATCAGACTGATTTACAGCGTATCACACTGCCCTGGACACTCATTCCCAGCGCATTCCACTGATTTGCCAGCTGGCAGCAGCTTATTAACTGAATTGTCAGGGAGCAGCATTTCACTGATTGAAATCGCAAATTCAAATTTAGAGCGGGGTTTTTGCCTCGTCCTGTATTTTCGCGCCCGAGTTCGTTCACTTTTCCAGTTTGCGATGCAGTGTTCCATCGCGCAGATCAATTAGAGACGCACATATCCAATCACTATTTACAAACAATAGAAGCTGTGGATCTTCCCTGCCAAAAATACGCCCGCATAACGAAAGCTATAGGATTCAGGAAAGTAATAGACACGAAGTGGAACTCCCGTCAAAGAGTGGCAAAGATGATACGACTCGCAGCAGCATAACCACATGACAGAGCGGTGTGCTTACTCCGACTATCGGGTGTGTCCCAGAATCCATCCGCACGTACCAGAAAAACGCCCTAGCCCGTAAGCAATACACGACGTTCTCAACAGAAGTCAGTGCCCGTGAGAGACAAAACTTGACCGGCCGTGGCCGAACCAATAACGGAAATTCCACAATACGACGATGCCGACCAGACGCCAAAACCAAACTACAAAGCATTACAGGGATAATGAGCGAGTTTTCTACATCAAAAGCCCTTGCGCTTCAGTGCATTTGTTTAATGGTACGCCCAAGCTCCCGTCCCTAAGAAAAAAGTTGGACTAGCTTGCGGCATGCAACGCCAAAAACTACCCCCCCCCCCCCTCCCCCAATTCTTCAGCTTCCTCCAGCTCCTTTCACAGACAAGGAAGATAGGGGGGGGAAAAGCTTTCACCACCGAGGAAAAGCGATGGTCCTCGTTTTCACTAAATGTCTCTACTACATTTAGACTATTTCGATAAAAGTATAGCATACAAATTAATGCAAATAAGTTACCGATACGACACATACTGCCTAAAATGATAAATTTTACTTGTCTACTCTTAGACGTACGGTAGATCACACCCTTTCGCCCTCAATCAGATCTACAGTATCGCCACTTTTCAATGCCATCTCAACAGAGATGTGCAAGGGCGTGAGAACTACCGGTATAGGCTGTGCACGGTAAAGTGAGCACTTTTAGAAGTCCTCTCATTTGGAATAATAGACTATAAATATGACTATTTTAGCCATAGACGTTAAGTTTAGGGTGTGGTAACATACACACACTGTGTTTATCATTAACGTGGCAATATTTATTTAAAAAGATTGTTAATTGACTAAAAAATGGCTGAAAGGAAAAAGTTACTAGGGCCTCAAAAGTGTTCACTTTACTTTGAACAGCTCATATTGGCAAACAAAACATAATAGTAATTCTGGGTTCTGTCACTTTGGTCCTTACGCCTGCCTGAAACAAAAACTAAACGAAATGCATAAATCATCATAAAATCAATGTGTTTAATAGAGTTTTCCTAAAACAGGCGATAGTAAAATATTTCTACTAGGGAGATACTACGCCATCTAGGATTTACGTACATTCATTCGTAACTTGATATCCAGAATTAACATTTAAAAATCCAATATTGTCAAGGCACAGTGAACATCTGAACAGTTATTTCGAAATCCTACTTAATTTACTTACGTGATTCGTATCACATATGTACCCGAAAATAAATGTTCCCTCGTTTAATAAGTAGCTTTCTGCCCGTGGTTTCACTTGCATGTACTACTCCTTGTCACATACCTAGGGGATTAATTTCGACAAACCCCGAAATTAGTTTTTATGCATTTAAATAGCCTACTACCTTTAGAAGCAACAAGCATAACGCTATCTCATCGGGTATAATAGCCAATGAAGGGTCCTCGAAAACCAATATTACCTCTTTTCACCCTGATGGGGGTAGAATTTCGTAAAATCGTTCTTAGAAGGTGCCTGCAACTTAAGGGGAAGTCATCCGTAAATATCCATACTTTTGCATCCCGCTGTTAGAGCTGTGAGTTGACGAATAAGCAATCAGCCAGTTAGAAGACTTCATTTTATAAATAGAGATGTCCTATAAACTTAAGAAAGTTTGTTACATAGTCTTATATGCCATGTCAAACTTTGATTTCTAATGTGCAGCCACAAAGACTGATTACAAAGATTTGTAAAAAGAAAATTCTCCCCCTTAAGTATTACGTCAAAATTTATACAGTGGTGTGACCCCACGGTTTTCAATTTAAAACCCAAAACGGGAGTAGCCTAAGGCAATTACAACAGCTTGTGAATAATACGTTGAACTACGTACGGCATAAAAACAAGGAGCGGAGGGAAGAAGCCAAGTACTTCATCTGAAGATGCGAGATAAAGTGAGTGAAAAGGAGGAGGTAGTGGTAGAGGCAAGTTGCGATAAAAATACTCAGCTGCCTGACTACACATAGAGCAGAGGGTCCTAGTGCGCGGCTGTGTATACACACAGGGAAGTTTTATAAAGCCGATACCCGAGAGCCTGTGACACCACACATGCCAGTGGAGTGCCTACCACGGCAGCTTCCTGGGAACGGAAGAGAGCACGCCTTGGGAACCAGCCATTCCCACGACAAGGCGATCTCCTTTCCATTTTGTGTTTGTTTTACATCTCTTTATATAGGCCGTTCACGGTAAAATGAGCATAACCTTCTACTTATATGCACGTTGTGTATTCTTCCGCCTATGTAAAATTAACATTGCCATGGGCCTCATCACTATTCATGCGTCGGACAACTGAAACTGTGAAATTATTAGAAAAGTAAATATTTTACGAATATGTTAATTTTATACTTTGATGCATTAAAAAAACAAAGCTAAAGAAATAATTCAACTTATCACAAATGGTTAGCTAATGCCTTTTTATTCAACGTTAAGACATGGAACTACTTCCCATCCATCGTTATCAACTTAACTGGGCGCGTGTCACACATGTAATAATTTAAAAATACAATCGTCATTACATACAGAAATACTTTACAGAATTCTTGAATCAAGAATGGACTGATATTACCGCTGAGGAACCCGCCTGCCTAGTGCTATTTATTTATTCCGTGTCTGAGGCCGAGAAACCCAAGGATGCAATAAGGTCCACACTGCCACCCCCACTAAATGCGCCTTCGCCGCTAAGCGCAAGGCTCTGAACTGGGGCGTAGTGTTATCGCCGCACTACACCTATGCGACTTTCACCGGTGACATTATTTTACTGCAGGAAGGTTCAATGCAGGGTCCTTGAGAGTTTTGTATGGATCAGACGCGTTAAATGAGATACAGCACTTTTATAAAGACAAATTTTTAAAAGCCATTTGGAGTGCTCTGAAATGGGTGTTTCTAATAAACACTTCAAAGCACCCAACATACCTCCTCTGATGTGCCCGTTCTTATCGTAGAATACCACATCCGACGCACGTTTAATAGCTTCGTAGAAAAACTAGTATTTCAAACACACTGCGAAGCATTTAAAAGGACAGGTACGGGGAAGTCTCAAGGATCCAACGAATACATGACAGAAATATTGTAGACTTTAAAATATAAGTAGAAATATGCCCTAAACCCTGATATCCTTCGTTTTTTAAATTTAACATGAAAAGTAAGCTACGGCAAAACAAAAATAAATCAAATATCGAAAGGAATCTACTTTCCTAACCATCGTGCAATTCGCGGGAAGCAGTAGTGTAATATTTACGAGATCAGCAACCTCTCAAATACTAACAGATAAAGATCACCTACCTTTAAAAACTAACAGATAATTCATGAGAAGAACGACACAGGATCAGTATCACAATCCTTGCATGAAAGTATACAATAAACAGAGTCACTTTTGGGGATGAGGAGTGGAGGAGAAAACCAAAGATAAAATTTAAAGCATTAATGTGTATTTGTAAGGCAACTTGGAAATTACTTTGTGTATAGGCTGTTCATGGAAAAGTGAGCAATTTTCAAGACCCTTCTAAATTTTTCCTTTCGTCCTATTTCAATCTTCCTGCTGCTTTTTAATATAAACATTGCTTTGTGACGGATAAACACAGTGTATACATTTCACAATCCTCCTCAAGATTTAATGTCTGATGCTGCAATAACATATGTTTATTAGTGCTTAAAACTTTTAAGGAAGGCCTTAAAAAGTGCTCACTTTAACGTGAATAGCCTCTACATATGAAATTAAGCCATCACAGCACATAGAGCATTTGTCAGGAGTTCGCATTGAATAGCTCAGATGAGACGAGGAAAAAGTGCGTCTGTGAATTATGTGCGACAGCGGTTATGAAGTTTGTACACAGAAATTCGCCCGGGGAAAAAAAAACCGGGGCAACAATAAATATACAATTAATACATAATTTTAAATATCGCCAAAAATCGTGCAAAATTCGTTTTATGTATGCTGTTTAAGAACAGTATCGCTTTTTAGTATGCTCTGTATATATTTGTTGCTTTTTGTATTCTTGTGTGTGTGTGTGTGTGTGTCACGTGTGTTTTCGAAAGCTCATTATTTGTCTAGATCCTTGAGATATTTCTCTTCTTGATTTTAATACTTTTCAGACACTTGGTTCTGGCATAGTCTGTTTGATAAACTGACAATTGTGTAATTTGCCTCCAGATGGAGAATGTAATTTTTTTTATAAGTTGTTGAGACTGTCTTATTTGCTGTGTTATCTAGTTGCATGTGTGTGTGTTGAGTATTTATTTCGTTCAATTTCTGGCGGATCTCTCTTTCACAAGGTTGGTACATGCGAAAAACGGATTATTCTCACGGGTCTAGGGCAAGGGTGAATTAGACTCGGAGGGGGGGGGGCGGATATTGGTTTGTGATATCTACCTTTACTGCCCCTAAGGTGGTTGTTATCAATTAACATCAGATGGTAAATTAAATTTTAAATTGTGATTCATTTGTGTTGCTGTAAGCTGTGGTGCATTTTCCTTCCTCGATATTTGTCATCAACACGTGCGTCAGTACTGGTATAGGCAGTTCACGGTAAAATGAGCATTCCTGAAAGCCCTGCTTAAGATCTACTTGTATGCACGTTGTGTATTCTTCCACTTTGTGTAAAATTAACGTTACCATGGGCCTCATCACTTTTTTCATGCGTTGGTCAACTAAAAGGGTAAAATTATTAGAAAAGGAAACTATCAGGAATCTCCTTATTTTTACACTTCTACGAATGAGAAAAAATAACCGAAGGAATCATTTAAGTCTTCATAAATGGTCACCTAACGCATTTTATTCGACGTTAAGATAAGGAACTGCTTCCCCTACATCATTACCAACTTTACTGGGCACATGTCACTCAGTGCGCCAGTTATATACGCGCACACATAGGGGCAGGGACATTTTCTAAGGTTAATTTCAAAAGTGCTCACTTTATCGTGGACAGCCTTAAACAAGCTTCATTTCAATAAATGTAAATCCTCCCCCGCCCCACACAGAGAAATTCTTGCTACGCCACTGGTCTAGGGCGTGGGTAGCCTCCTTGTATGCAAGTGGCCGGGGCCTAATGGAACGTTGAGAAACATTCACGGTGTAGTATGTGTGGGTTCTCGAGATGACGCAGCGCGGTTCCTGGCCTGAAGTATTGCCGATAAGGTGATGGGCTGTCTTCCTTTCAGTCGAGCGCTCTACACAAGCGATCAACTGCAGCACGAGGTGGAAGGGAGCCAGAGTCGAAAAACAGTACGAGCGCGGTACATCCACACTGGTAAGGCCCTCAAATTTCCCATGTGTTCATACTAACTGCATATCTTGTCAAGGCTGTTCACGATAAAGTGAGCACTTTTGAAATCAACCCTAGGAAAAAAAGTCACTGCTCCCACATGCATATATCTTAATCGGGAGCACTGAGTGACATCACCCTAGTAAAGTTGGTAACGATGGAGCGAAAGCTGTTCCATTTCTTAACGTTAAAATAAGTGAACCATGTAACCATTTGTGACAACTTAAATTATTTCTTTCGCTTTCTGTTTTTTTGTAATGCCCCGAAGTGTAATTATGAGCACATTTGAATCATAGTTACTTTTCTAATAATTTCACAGTTTCACATGACCGATGCATGAATGTTAATTGTACACAACGTGCATACAAGAAAATCTGAAGCAGGGCTTTCAAAAGTGCTCATTTTACCGTGAACAGCCTTTATTAGATGTGCACGATTCATTGAGCAAATTTGAAAGCCCTGAGTAGTATCTACTTTCGCTTCTCGTTTGGTATTCTTCTGCGACGTGTAAAATTAGCATTACCATGGGCCTGGACACTTTATCCACGCGCAATCCAAGTGTAAACATGAAACTGTATGGAATGTAAATGTGTTTCTGCGCTGCAAGTTCATACTTAAATGTGCGCGGAACAAGAGATGGTAACTCCGGCGGCCGTAAATTTAAACTTAGCATTCGCAACACGTGAAGGATTGTGTTTGGGCCGCAGGTCGATTCAAACTAGTTTACATTTCCCGCCACATCGTGGCAACACTGTCGACGGTGGGGCCAGCGGAACTGGTGCGGCGCTGCCAGAATGTACAAGTGAGTGAAGAAGAGATCTCGAGAGCCGAGACCCGGTGTACGAGACCAGTTCGGCTTTCGTTTTCATATCGGTAAGTCGCAACTCGAAATGCTTTCGTTAAAATACAGTTCGCATTGTTCTAGAGCCCATACAGGTTAAGAACTGTTTTTATTAAATTATCTGCCATCTTAACTACAAGCCTGCATGCCAGCGTGAAGCTGAGTACATATGTATACTTCTCTGATAGGTGATTTTTTTTTTTTCAGAGGTTTGTTCCAAACGTGCTGATTTTACCTGCTGTCCACGGTAAAATGAGCACTTCTGAAAGCCCTGCCCAAGCTCTACTTCTATGCACGTTGTGTCTTCTTCCGCCTTATGTAAAATTAACACTGCCACAGGCCTCAGCACAATATTCACGCGTCGGTTAAGAAAAACTGTAAAATTATTAGGAATGTAAATATTTTACAAATATGCTAAGTTTGACACTTCTATATATGAAAACAGCAGAAAAGGAAAGAAATAATTTAAGTTATCACAAATGGTTGACTTACCGTTTTTATCCTACATTAAGATATGGAGTAACTATCTATCCTTCGTTACCAACTTTACTGGGCGCATGTCATTCAGTGCGCCCGTTTAAATATATATTCAGGCAGGGGCAGTGAGTGTTTTTTTTTTCTAAAGTCGATTTCAAAAGTGCTCACGTTATTGTGAACGGTATTTAACGCGGAACACCACGCGCAACGGGGGCAATAAATAAGCATTCCCTTTCACATCTCTCCAAACGAAAAGTTACCGTGATCTTAGAGAACCGCGGTATATAAGCAATACTTCAATGGCGAGACGAGAGGAACCTAGACCATTGGGCCTCGGGCTGTAGTCCCCTCCGGCCAACTAAACCAGAAAACTGTGTGCCTTATTAACAAACAGCAAGCGCCAACACGTACCACGCACGTAATAAAAGCACACAATATTTAACAGCGTTTCACTGTTTTCGCAGTTTCAACTTCGCTCGTATTAAATGCTGGGCTATTTTCTTCCCTTGAAACTACCATGTCATTTACGGGATCGTGGGGTAAGTCGGTGTACACCCTCGGCGATACAGACGCAGACCTCCTGATGGCCAACTCAAGAGACAGGTGTTCAACCGCGTCGTCAATCAATACTGTTCAAACTATTACAAGCACGTGTCGCGATTACGCCATTTTTTACTGAAACGTGCATACATACAACAAAAACTATTTATCTTTAAAATACTGTAGTAGCAGATAAAACACGTTTGGTAAGCCGTACGGAATAGAACACGGATTCTTAATTCGTTGTTGAAGTTACTGCACTACGCCAGTCATTGCCGTGAAGGACAATTATTTTTTGAACGGTTAGTTTTGAAAATTTTCTACGCTGACATAACTCTACAGACAAGTTTCTGAAAATCCCAAATAACTGAAACGAGTCAATATAAAACTTATCACTCGCGTCCGCTAAGAGTACTTTTAATAACCCGCCTACTTACACAAAACGGACCCACTCCATATTATGATTCGAATTTCTTAATTTTAACAATTTTGCGACTGTTGCCGACTACTTATTGCAAGTTCTTCTACATTCCCTGCTTCCGTACAACTAACTTGTTTGTAAACTAGAAACAACTTTTTTTTTTAACGCTGATACAAATTTAATTTTGCAGTATTTTGCAGTGCATATTTGTACTTTGCCAGATAATTTAATGTAATGCGAAACGCGTAAAGACAAAAATGAAGATGCATTCATATTTTTATCAATACTATTATGAACAAAAAAAAAACGCTTGGGTAACACAAGCTAAAATAATGGAAGGGAAGCAGGAAGAAAAATCGGAATATTAAACAACTCGTGCGCATGCAAGAAACAAAATAGACTGTTGAAACAGGCAACAAACATAGTCTGCAGGCAAGAAACACACTGGAGTTGATGCAGCAAGAACACTTGACGCGAGTGCACAAAGGCAGATGGTACGTGCAGGTCAAGTTTGTTCGGCACGATGATGTACCGGCAGGTTCCACTACATCGAATAAGGGGGTATTGGTAGGAATAAAGACTACGAAATGGAGGGGGAAGAAGAGGAGTGGGGAGGCGAGCGAGGACGGAAAGATGCGCTTTGTAGGTTGCTCGCGCCACGTCGCAAAACCCGCTCCGCCTGCACACGTTTCAGGGTCACAGACCTGTCCCTGTCCAGACTGTAACCGACTCTTCCCTCCCCTTCCCCCTTTCTTTTTTAAACAGCAGAACCGACCTTTGCTTGTTGCATTGTGATCTGTCCGAAACCCCGGCAACAAGAGGATGACGCCAACTCGGACTGCTGGGCTGTTGGCCATAACTTCTCGGTGCACTAACCAGTACAGAAAGTACGGTGGCATTGCGCTAGATACGCTACGGGATATAATTTACTAAAGGCTGTTCATGATAAAATGAGCACTTTTGAAATCAACCTCAGAAAAAAAGTCACTACCAATGCCTGCATGGGCCTAGTAAAGAGGTAACGATGGAAGTAGTTCCATATCCTAACGGCGAATAAAAAGTGTTAAATAACTATTTGTATGATTTAAATTATTTCTTTCGCCTTCTGTTTTATCTTTTATAATGCACCGAAGTGTAAAAATGAGCAGATTTGAGATGTTCTTTTTCTAACAAATTTACAGTTTCACTTGACCGACGCATGAATAGTGATGAGGCCCAAGGCAACGTTAATTTTATATAAGGCGGAAGAATACACAACTTGCATACAAGTAGATGTCAAACAAGGCTTTCAGAAGTGCTCATTTTACCGTGAAGAGCTTACAATTCAAAAGTGTTGTTAAGAACGGCGCACACATACACAGCTCTAAGAATATCCGAACGCACGCTCCCGTGTTAAGGTCTTGCTAATATATTACGTGATTTTGTTTGCAAGCAAACCAACGGGTGCATTTATACACAAGAGGGTACGGGAACTTCTGTATTTGTGGCCGGCACGGGCGAAAATATTACCAGCAACGAGCTCAGTTACAACCAAAAATAATCTAGCTATAAGTGTGTTGTATTGATATCCATAAACCAAGATGAGAATTCAGACACGCTAAGTATTTCGTTCACTCTAGCTACGCGACGTTTAACTTGCATTTTCAACTCTATTCCATTACCAATGCATTACGAAAATACCCAAGTTTATAAATATTGTAACATTCCTGGCTATAGTCAGGTTATAAACTTAATTTTTCGAACAAAAGTTCAGTTCATATAATTTTTACAATTTTTTACAGTGTAGAAGAAGTAAAACACCATAGTAAAATTTACCCAAAACGGGCTTTTACTTTACCGGAGTATTCAATACAATAATTAAATCAAAACTGTTATAATAATAGTGCCACGGAAAGTTTACTAAGTTAACCTGTACTGAAAAATAATTGATCTCGCTGAATTTTTCCCCTTCCCACTGTTCTAGTCTGCCATGTTTCCTTCTAGTCTGCCATGTTTCCTTGTAGTAGCTGCGGTAAAGTGATGTTGAAGTCATGCGACATTGACGATCTCGCCACACTTTCCACTTGCATAACATGCATCTGCCGGCCCACTTAGTACGCTGTGTTTCTGCTGAACGTGATACATTCTTGCTACCTCTACTAAAATAGGCTGAACTAAGGCCGTGTCCCAGTTTAAAGAATACGCTTGCGAGAGAGCACTGCCTCGCCTTCTCTCACGCTCTCGCTCAGTGAAATTGACACAACCACTCGCTCGTTCCTCTGCGACGTTACGCAGAAACAGACAGCCGATACCAAATGGCGGGAGATCACGTTGAGCTAAAATCGCGGTCATTGATATTGCAGATAATGTGTGTCAAAATAATTCGCAGATAATTATAGGACTGCTAGAATAATTATTTGCGCATAAAATACCATCATTTTCCGTCTCATATTACCGCCATGTTGCAGCAAAGTGACAAAATATACGAGAGACGGTAAAAAAATCCTCATTTATGTTTTTACAAAAACATGTTACTTAAGTTATAACGTTGACTAAAACAGTTACAGTTAAAATGCGACGTGGTTTTGGCCCAGAAAGCCACGCTTTGTTCAAACACGGAAATAGTGTGAAAAAATATGGCGTGTGGCAAGAGAGAGCGTCAACAGGTATACAAATTCGCGCTCTCGCTCTTTCGCGCTCTCTTCCGGCGAACTGAGACGACCAGAGAGCGTTCTCTCGGACGTCAATGACGTGGTCACGAGAGCAAGAGCACGAGAGAGTGCTCTCCGAGCCAACTGAGACACGGCCTAAGCAATTGGCTAAACGGACGCCGCGGATAGTAAGTATGGTAAACTGCTTCACAAGCGTCCTCACGAGAATTTTACGTCCTTGACACTTATGACAAGGAGAGGCTCTGAATGCAGTTAGCATTATACTATATGCTATTCACGGTAAAGTGAGCATTTTTAAGGCCCTTCAAAAATGTTCCTTTTAGCCAATTTTTATCTTTCCGCCGCCTTTTTATATCGATATTGCCTTGCGACTAATAAATATGGCGTATAGTTTCACTACGATCACAAGTTAACGTATGAGGCTGGAATAGAACATATTTATTAGTTGTTAATGCCTGTTCGGTGGGCCTTAAAATGTGCTCACTTTACTGTGAATGGCCTATAGATACACCTTTCTCGTTAGAATTTCAATGCGTCACTAGTATCCGGCCAAACCCTCCTGAGCCCTGTGACGAGGCAGAATTTTTCTTCTAACCAAGCTCCTGATATCTGCAAGCATTTTCTACAACAATCGTTCCAATGAGCTAGGTCCTGACAGGGCAAGTGCTCGCACGAACAAAAGTATTTAATCACGCGACAATATTTACAGAATAGCTCGTAAGTATTGTCACACACGAACCCCCGCACCAGGCGGGGAGTTACACGCCCATACACCGGGACGTAGTGGTGATGACTGACACACCATACCGTCTGTTTTCGAAGGAATATCCGGCTAACTAGTGATGTTACTACGTGTCCAGCATAGGTAATGATCGAGACTCCCCTCTCTTCCCAACTAGAGGAGTTGCACGAACTTCGGCGGAACCCGACGTGTGGAGGTGCTGGGTCAGGGCACCTGTCCTATAAATAAGGCTGCAGACGGCGGGTCAATAGTCTGTTGCGACAAGTGTCTAGCTAAGATATGGCCATCGAGAGACTTCTAAGAAAATGACCAGCGGCGAACGAGGGTGTGCGAGACTGCAGAGGGCGAAGTATTCGACAAGTGGAGTGATAGTGTGTACCGGAAGAGCTCGGGCGGCTTCAGAACATTCCGGACGGGAAAGATTATAGTGATATCTGAACTGAAGCAATTCCTCCCATTTAGGATAACACTAACCTGGAAATCTCCGTCACATATAGTTCGTTTCATATAACTTCAGTAAATTTTGACAGTTCTCGAAAAGAAGTGCGGCCACCATGTATCCCTCCGCCACAGCTGTTCGGTCAGTGAATAAAACTATCTTTGTAAACAAACTACGAATCCAATGGCAGGCATTGAAAGACTGACAACTTCTGTCCAGTACTTATGCTAATATAAATGGTTGCCATTCCCAACTGTTTTATTTTATTGGTGGGGTGGGGACCTATAGATTAACGTCTTTCATGAGACGTGATTTTTTGTGGTTCTTCTTATGAGAGAGTGGCGATTGGAACTTGCATTGTTTTGAAGATGCACTGTAAAATTTTGTTCGTACTGAAATAGCATTCAATTTACTATAACTCATAATTTTTAACCTTATCGAAAGAGCTAAATGTGATAAATGTGTATGTTCGTACCGATGCGAGAAATGCTCAACAGCTAAATATAATTGCATTTTTAATATAATAAACTACACTGAAAAGGCGCTTATTTAAGCCACGTACATTTGAAAACCTCCAGCAAGAACAAAACTCAATAAATACGCCACTGCTAATAACGATGTGTGATATGCACGTTGTAAACATTTAAGTAAACTTTAACTTCTACAAAAAATCTTTAGTTCGAATCTAATAATTGTCCAAAAACATTTCAAATATTCTAACAACAATTTAAGAAAACACAAAAACTTACTGTTCACTTCATAATTCCTAAAGACGTTATGAACTTTGGACGATTAATTCATTAAAATCATGTATTGGCTACTGATACGAAATAATTTATTTGCTGACTTATGCAATTAACCAATCACTTTAACTATTTCTCGAAACCAACAAATTCAAACTTCACAACGTAAATAATTTTTCGCTCGCGCTTCGCGATTGTCACAGAAAATGACGGACCACAGCACACAACAAACATTTTACAAAGCAGCAGATACGTGTCGATGATTCATTTCACTGAGGAGACTGTTCTAAGAAGGCACCTATTACGAATATTATTAACTGTATATATAATATTCCGACATCACCAGCAAGGTATTCTCGCATGTAGATGAATTATGACAGACGAGAGCACATTGCCAATGGCTTTTCACCGGGCGGGTGGAGACCATAGACAACGGACTCAACGGAGGTTGGGAGAACTTTCACATAACCGTGATGTTCGCATGCTCTAACTTAATATTTCTACATATTTTTAAAGCCCTTGCTCTACAGCTCAGAAAAATTGTGTATTAGTCTATGAGCATAATTTTTATCATAAACAATTGAATTATCATTAATTTACCACATTTTAATTTTTAATTCCGAGTACTATTTTCTATTACACTCATCGCAAAGAGCACCAACATAATGACACGAATCCTGCACCAACCATCAGTTGACACAGTACTTTGGAAATGGGGGCGTATACTGTTTACATGCTGTGTAGGTTGGTCACGTCTGTCAAATGTTATTGAAGTTATATGAAACACAGTATATTAGTGAACGGTGTTGAATGTCTTCGTCCTCACGGAATGCTAGTACAACAGTCTTGCGTGATCCTTGGCAGAAAACTTGGATCAAACGTGGGTTGAGGGTGGGATGGACACATGTGGGAACCACGCGTCCAAGGTCTAGAAGCCAGGGAACGATACGGGCGACACTAACACGCACTTCTAGCGGCTGATCGCTCCTACGTGCAAGGCGTGCGGTGTTTCCGTCGTAGCGCTGTACTGTGTAAATTTTAATTAGACCTGTAACAGTGGAGCTTTATTACACGCCATGAAAGCCCACAGACTAAGTTACGCCCGTGTCTTTGTACTTTTCTCTTGCCGCTTACGGAAACTGCATAGGCAAGCTTTGAAAATTTGATATTTGACCATTTTCAAGAATTTTTTTCTCCAAGAATACATGTAATATGACAAAAGTAAAAAAAAAAAAAATAAAAATAAAAAAAAGGGGGGGGGGGGCATAGATAATTGTTTTTTATTTTTTCTTAAGAAAAAGTATTTGCAGAACATTTATCTACAGATATACGCGTATTCGCGCAAACAACTTTCATAAAAATGCGGGAGTCCATTCCACTCTTAACCGAAATATACTTACAAAAACAGTTCAGGATCCTAACCATTTCGTCCTGTGGCCAGAACACGACTGGTAAATCAAAGATCCCAGATATTCCCGGAGAGGTAGTAAATTTTTCAGGTTTGAAATGCCTTCTTCCCGGACTCTCTGAGCGTTCTGTTGCGGAAGTCGCCAACACATCATAGCGGAATTATCCTTTTAAGTTCGCTTTGATCTCGCCGCAGACTGCAATACCCAGACGCTGCGCCTGGAACCGGACCAAGAATCCCGCCAAGTTGACGATTGTTCTGGATGCATTAATACAGAAGGTTATCACCACCCAAATCATTCGTTCATTTTATAAAGGACCCCCTCAGCTATCCTTATCACACACTGTTAAACTGACGGAAATGTCTGCCATAAGTACAAAGCGCGCTACCGCGTTTTACGAGATCTTGCTTGAAAGCAGTACTTTATGCGTGTTAGATCATGCTAATAAAATATTCACCTTTAACTGATACACGGACTGACGTTCATTCACACTCAGTTCTGTGGAACTATCGCAAAGCTACTCCTATTTATATCCTTCAAACACTATTACATTATAGCGCTCATCCAAGTCCTGAAACATGAATTGCTCGACATCAAGATAAAAAATTCGTGCCGCATGAGGCATGCGACTACAGCATTTGGCTTCGCCCACACTTGAGGGGCTCTACCAGATAGATACAGCCACTTATTGTGCAGATGCCCGCTTTGTACCCAGTCGCGATGCCAATTTACTACATCGTTGAACCAACACATTAGTGAAGTGTAACACAGAATATTAAAAACGAGGGAACAACTTGCTAGAAGTACTTCAAATGTTTTCTTGCGTATTCAAAAATTACACTTGGCTGCAAAGTACAGAGTATCAACAAAAATTCTTCCAACTACAGCAAAGTGAACTCATTCGAAAGAAAAAACTGGAGTACCTATTCAAAAGAGCAAACCGCGCAAAATAGTTGCACTACATAACAAACCAGCCTTCTGGCTATCAGCTCATCAAATAAGTTATATTATTTATAAATGATAACTTGACGGATTAGGTAGTTTTACTAAAATCATAGTCGCGTCCAATATACATGCTAATGTGTGTGTAAATTCAACGTACGTTTATAATGCAGAATTTTACGTTCAGCATGACAAATTTATTGGTGGAAAATATGAAAAACATTTGTCAGGATTTCTGTTACGTACATTTGATTCAAAACACACGACATATGTATATAATGTTCAGAGATAGAGAAGAACTAGATGATAATAAGAGAGAGTAATTTTGGTCATGCAAATCAAGAGGAGCGTGTGGACATAAGCTGTAAAGAGGAAATGCGGACATAAGAGAGAAATGTAAATGACGCAGACAATTTAAGGGCGAAGAAGGGAACAAATGATGGTGGGCAGGGGTAGAGACAGCGCCAGGAAACAAAACGATGGCGCGGAGCAGGAAAACCAAAGTTGCAAGTGAGGGAGCGGAACATCCGCAAATAGAAAATTACTAACCACCTTCCGCGGCGAGCACGAAAAAACCGGCCCGGTCCCGCCCATCTCGCAAACAGCCAATAAAAACTGCAGTAATGGAGAGCGCCACGCCCCCTCCGGCGGAAACAGAAAAGAAATCCTTGGCAGGAAGGTGAGATAGTGGGACCCATTCCGGGCTACGGCGAGATACGGAGAGCCACGCCGCGGGAAGATCAATTAACGACGGAGTTCGATGTCGGTGTAAACTGGTCAAGCAGAGCAAAGGTTATTATTTTTAATTACTGTTATAACATAGCAATTTACGTTCACATGCAATGATACGACTTTCGAGTTCACTGTATGGCCTACAGCTGTTGGTGAAGTACTTATATGCACAAGTAATAAACGGGATACGCGCTTTAATGACCATCTTTGCTAATACGAAATTAAATTCTGAGGTAATTGCAGTAAGCAGTTAATACGTCCCGACAGTAAATTTGCATTTTCATGTGCTATTTTCGTGTGTAAAAACAATGTTGGCAGCCTTCTGTATATATTACGATCCGGGTTCTGCGCAAATTAATATTGCTACGCGTGCTTTGGGAGCAAGATCACAAAGCGATATTCGCGAAAGTAATTTCCATCATGGACATAAACAAAAACTTAATTTTGAAGAAAAAAAATTGTAAAAAATTATGACGGAAATTAAGAGGTGAAACTTACAGCGTTCGTATATTAGATGATTTAATTATAACTTTTCTTGGAGGATTTGCTCTGCAGGTGGCAGGTGCATGTCTATTTAACCCGTGAAACGGTAGTGAGCAATGAACATCTTAACACGCAACACAAACTCACGTTCAAAAGGTGTAAATTTTTTTATCCTTTTTAAAGAGCCTATCTTGCCGTGCGGAATTGACTAATTACAAACACATTTTCTCTGCTCGATATACCAAAGCAACACAGCAAACACTGGTTGGTCTACTACGCCTAAGATACAAGTCCGAAGGTGGCGCAGTAATACTTGCATGAAGCTGAAAATAATTCTATTAAATTATCAGACACATATGTGTAGAAATATTAGCTGTAGTCGGCGTTCACGGTTACTCCACACTTTTCTGAAGCCCCGATAAAGATCTACTTCCCGGATATTCTTCCGCCTCGTGCAAACAAATCTTAACCAAGTTTAACGCACCTCATTCCTGCAACGCTCATTGAAATGCTATTTCGTATATGAACCATTTCTTATTAGGCATTACCACACGCCTATTTTATCCCTGTTTTTGCTCATATTAATTATAAATTAAACCTAATATATAGATAAAATATAAGTAAAAGTTCAATCAAATAAAATATACGGAAATTTCAAGTATGTTAATTTTAATAAAACGCTTTTGGTACAAGACATATTTAGGAAACAATCAAGCAGGTCATACATAGGATGATTTTTCTCAGGTTTAATTTTAAAAAGTGTGAAGAAACCGCAAATATACAATATCACGAGGAACAAGATGTTTGTAAAGGCTGAGGGAGTGGTAATGTCACAGTCCAAGAACATTGTGAGTAATACGAGGCGCGTATGGCAAGTAGATGAGAACACTTAGCCTTCTACAGTCTAGTTGTAGTTTATTCACACTTTTTTAAACCAAACCTTTGCAAAGCCACCCCATTAATGACGTGTTTGGGTGCTTCCTAAATATGCCATGTAGCAAAAGAGTTTTATAATTGTGTTGGTATACAACAATCGTATTATTAATGAAATTTATATTTTACTTTTATATTTTAATATTTAATTTACAATGTTAATATGAATAGAAATTGTGAGAAAATAGGTGTATTTGTTATGTCTAGTCGGATATAGTTATTATAGTCTACAAAATACTATTAATCTGACCGCGCTATCCCATTGGTATAATTGTCCAAGACTCCGTTTATCTTTTTTGCACGAGGTCGAGGAAAAACCGACAGACAGGCTTTCAATCAGCCTCCTTCATATCAAACAATAGACAGCAGGAGACCCGCAATTCGCAACACCGAAAATGCCAACAGACGCCGAAAGGTTCCTCGGAAAAATTAGTGTCCTTACCAAAAGGTTTTCCCTTGGGCAATGGCAACGGGAGGTGGGGCGCGACTACCTTTTTTTTATTTTATTTTTTTACTTCCTCCCTCTTACTCGCCAAGTCGATTCGGGAAACTTGGTGGCGCGTGACAAATTGCTGGACCAGTTCCATCAATCGACCACGGAGGCGCGACACGCTGCCCTCGCAAACGGTGTAATTCACCGGGATAAGGGTCTCCAATGGCCGATCAACGCCACCATCCCTTCAGCCAACTAGCTGCTACAGGGGTCGGTGGTTGGGGGGGAAAAAAAAGGGGGGGGGGATAAAACCCCGACGGAAAACTGAAAACTGTACCCCCGCTGGAAACCCTTCTACCCCTCACCAACAATCCCAACAGAACACAGCCGGGCCGCGCGCTGATTCAATTACTATGCCGCAGCCGCCACCGCGACGCCGCCCAAGGGGGGGGGGGGGGAGAACGTTATGGGTGAACACAAGAGGAATTATTCTGCCCCAGCGGGTTTTAATAAATTGAGATTGCTAGCAAACTTCCCTGATATCTCACAGCCTCCGAGACGCCTGGGTGCCTGGACGGGTAGTGGAACTGGGGGGGGGGGGGGGGGGGGCAGGGCAAACAAACGACTTTGAACTCTCAAGAGGCTGAAGCATTTCAAACATTATAAATCGAGCAAAAAAAAGTCTTTTATCGGCAATTTTTTCGTGGGGCTTGGAACACCAAAATATTTCGCAGCTACTAATCCGCATTTGGTTCTCATTAAAGCCGTTTTTGCTTAAAATATTTCCTTTGTTAAATTCTGGCAGCAATCTTACTATTGCAAGTCGCCACGGATGTATCGCAATTCGTGGGAGGTGGAGGTTTTGATAAAATTAAAAGAATATTACAATGTTATAAATCTCACAAACCTATTATTTACAAAGTTATACTGCCTATCTCAACTATTTCACTTGTCCGATCTGTGAGTAAAATAATTATACTTGAGGTTGGCATTAAATATAGTCATCATTACTAATGGCTGTTCACAGTAAAATAAACACTTACGAAAGCAGTGCTTAAGAACTACTTGTAAGCACGTTGTGTATTCTTCCGCCTTGTGTAAAATTAACATTACAAAAGGCCTCATCACTTCATTCGTGCGTCGGTCACGTGAAACTGTGAAATTATTAGAAAAGTAAATATTTCACAAATTTGCTTTTTTTTTTTTTTTTTTTTTTTTTTACGCTTCGATGCTTAAAAAAATCACAAAGGGTTAGGGTATGGAACTATTTTTCATCTTGCTTTACCAACTTAACTGGGCGTATGTCACTAGGTGCGTCTTTATAATATATGCAAGCAAGGATAGTGACATTTTCCGAAGGTTGATTTGAAAAGTGCTCGCTTTATCGTGAACAGCCTTTATACATTAACACAACACTCCAAATGTCTGCCGCTCATGCATCAAGTACCACTTTCCATGTAGTCCATCCTGTCAGTTTGTATAGTTCACACACGGTTACTTCCAACTTTTCTGAAGCCCTGCTACAGTTCTACTTCCAGGATATCCCTCCGCCTCATGTAAACAGAGCTTAACCAAGTCTAGAAAATTACACCAAAAGGACAACACACCGAATTCGTGCATTGCCATACACACATGTCTTCTCACTGTTTTTATTCATATTAATTATAAATGAAATATTTTAAATTAATGGATCAAATATTAGTAAAAGTTCAATGTAACCAAATATAAGGTACTGTTACGTTTACAGAACTACACGAAGATTGAGATGAGGACATATTTAGCAAATAACATGCATGGAGTGATTTTTCAAATGTTAGATTCAAGAAGTGGGAAGAAACTGCGAATAGACTATACTGCCCGATACTCGCAGACTATATTCGCTGATCGTCATCGCCCCAACGACGGCACACGCACCTGGCGTCAACTGCCATCCACGACTCCAAACTCTATCCAGCTTAAGGTGGATCAGTCCCCGCCATTTTGGATTTTTGGAATTTTCGTCGTAAATTGCATCACAGATTTTGCTATTTCATTTAGGGCTTCCACAAAGCGTAGGGTATTACATTGCACATGTTCTAAAACACGTATTGCTATACTATTGTTGCCTGGTCCATTTCTGTAACAGAAAGCAAGAAAAAATTATTCATTTCTTGCCTTTAATCACTAGTGAAAAAATTATAAATTATATAGAAATGTAACATGTTGATTAAGCTTAAGGAGCTATTATTTATGTCATGCCGTGCGAAACATGTCATTAAATGTTCTTAAATAGAACTTATGACAAAAATAGTGAAAATCCAAGATGGTGGGGACTGATACACCTTTAGTTCAGATGACCTGGACATACAATCCTCCAAGAACGGGAGCAGCACTAGTCTCGATAGTCTTATCGGGTCACACACCAAGCAACAGCTGCGACCTGTTTGTAAATCTATTCGCTCTTCTCCATGTACCGGTGATGGTCTTTGAGCACAGCGCTTCGCAAGCCCGAGAGAAGAGAGAGAGCGAGCGCGCAAGGACAAGGCTGCGGAGCGACTGCATGTAAAACTATTGTGTAATATGCAATTCCACTGATCGAGTAGAATTTTATTTTTATGTGCACTGTTGATAATGAAAGATTGTAATTACACTGTTTTACACATTTGTTTCTAGGCAACACCAATTCCTTACACTAATGAGGACTTTACATCACGCAACCCATTCCAGCAGGCCTATCCGTAGCCAGAACTCTTCATATTATTTCTAAAGAGCCGGTGAAAATTTGGAAGAAAAATATCTTGCACACGCATGTAGAGAAAATAGCACACAAAAATAAAACAGAAAGGGAAACTATTTTCATCACAGTGCAGCAAGGCATACATAAATAAGAATGACAGAGTTAAACACTTTAAAGATATTTGATTTTCCAATGCAGCGCAATAAGAATAGTTCAACCATTTCCCAGCAATAAACAACAGACAGCTGACTACAGCAAGAGGAAATGATGCATCAAAGAAGGCCGTTACTAACCCCTCCTTCAGCGCCATCTGTGAGCTTTTTTAATATTAAGGGGAGACGGTAAATCAACGAAGCTATTACGTGAACACACGTGTGATTTCTGTATTTAAATAAAGAATGACAAAAAGGGTCTAACAGCAGAAAAAACTTCTCGATGGTTAGGTGTTTTGATTCACTTTAAGACATTAACGCAGGGGTGGAGCCAGTATCTTAGGTATATGCTGTTCACGGTGAAATGAGCACTTTTGGAAGCCCTATTTAAGCTCTACTTGTATACACGTGGTGTATTATTCCGCCTTATTTAAAATTAACATTGCCAGGGGCCTCATCACTTTATTCATGCGTCGGTCAAGTGAAACTGTGAAATTACTAGAAAAGCAAATATTGTACAAATCTGCTCATTTTTACACTTCAATACATTACAAAATACACAAAGCGAAAGAAATAAAAGTTATAACAAATGGTTACCTAACAGTTTAAATTCGGTGTTACTGACCACATGTCACTCATTGCGCCCGTTAAAATATATGCAGGTAGGAGCAGTGACTTTTTCTAAGATTGATTTCGAATGTGCTTACTTTATCGTGAACAGCAGTTACTTAAATCTACAATACCCGGAGTCGCTACTTCCTAACGAAGGCCTGATGAAATATTAATTACGTAACTTACAGGACCAATTTATCTCCGACGACACGCTATTTTTGTAGCCTTTCCGGCTGTCAAGTTTGCTACAGGGTACGGAATAAAACTTTCTCTAATTAAGGGGGGGGATAAAGGGGGCAAGAACGGTATTTGTGACAATTTTGACGAATACACAAGTTGTTTATATCAGTGTTGGGTAAGTTACTTATAAAAAAACTTCAGTTAAATATAATCTGTACCTCACTTCAAAATTAAATTCCATCGACTGTGACTCCATGCTAATGAGTATAATCAACACCTTAATCAACCCACTGAATTGCATTTCGCACTGATTCAAGTATTTGTCTAGCATTTTTAGTTTTCAAAAATTCGTTTATAACACAGTCCAGAAGAATGCGTGGGTTATAACAGTCACACAAACGGTTGAGAAAAATTCGTAATCCATCCATACAACTTACTCCTCCCCGACGTCAGACGACTGATCATTGCATTAACCTTCCACACGTGGTGTTTTTGTAAGACTGCTACTCCAATGCAAGACTTTTTTTTTTATAACCTCTTGGGAGATGTACACACATCTCGTACTTTCCCTGGGAAAGAGACGCTGGTAGTTCAGGGAAGACAATCCGTGCCGGAAACTCGGCCAGCCAATGAGCAAGGTCATTGCGGAGAGCAAGTCATGGGCGTAGGGCGAGAGCGAGGGCTAGTCGTTCCTACCGCGGCGGCTGGAAGAAAGACGCCCGCAGCAGAGGTCATTACGGCGGCAGATTGCAGTCTGAACGAGGTCACAGAGAGAGAGAGAGAGAGAGAGAGAGAGAGAGATGAAGAGTGACAAGGGGTGGCAGACGACGTCAAGTTTCCCCGGGGTGCAGTCTCTCTCGACAATTTGTAGTTCGTTACGAGTCGCCGTGATAACGAGGCTGGCGCAGACGATGTTCCGCTCTTGAGAAGCTCCGCCGTTAAGAAAAGGCAGTCCTTGCCTTCCATTGGCATGCACTCGTCGATGGTTGGATCTGCGAGGGGGGGGGGGGGGGCATCAATCCGAACGAAACTTAACTTTGTCCGTAACTTTTCGGTACGGACCGACCCAGTTATTTGTAGTCCATGATCATCTCGCGAATGGCAGTCTTCGAAATCACTGCCACGTACTCTGTTCGCCTGTCCTTGATCCCTTCAATATCCGCTATTCCTCACATTGCCCTTGTGGCGGTAGATTACCGACACATGGGACAGGTAATTCCGCCTCTACTTCCTCCAGCGGAACGCTAGCAGAGGCCCTGCCCCCGTCCCAGCTCCACATTAGGTGGTAAGAATGCAATTAGTTGAAGCTGCAAAACTATTATAAACTATGTAAAAAGAACCTTTCGACTTAGATCATACTAAAGGGACGTAGTTCGTGTCCTTAACTGAAGGGTGCATTCTAGGGTGTATATGTGCCCTAACCGCGAAATCGGAAAGCGACAATGTGACGTCACAACTAAAATGCACTTTTATAAGGTTAGTGAATTCGAATAAAGCTCATGTCCGTGCTTGCGTCGTTTGAACCATCACAGTAGCCTAAATCTTAAATTTTGCGGCGGCTAGGATCATCATGCACTCTGCTCGCATTAATTTGGTCTTCAGATTCTATAAACTACAGCCTACCTGCCAGTTTCCCACGATGCCACATACGTAAATCTTGATGCTGCTGTGATGCTGAGAAATCATTTCATGATAAAATGCAAAGCGTAAAGTAAATAACTATGCTCAGAGCTAGTCACAGCTCAAATAATGTCGGGCGGGACTTTAGAGTATATCAGGAATTAAGAAAGGAAAAAAAGGGAGGGGGTGGAAGTTGGTAAATCGATTTTAGGATTAATTTAGTTCGCTCACAAACAAATTCGTAGCCGCATGTAGCTAATCACTACAAAATAATACGCTGTCTGTTTCTTACTAAAGCAAAGGCATTTACTTCCGGTCCGTGCTTACAAGCGATATGCAGTCTTCGCTCGCATGTAATGGACCTAGAACTCTCGCGCCAAGGGTACACGTTCAGAACACTAAATTAGGCAATAAAATGCTCGTTACACTGACAAGTACAGTTTACGAGGTAATTGCGTCATTAGGATCCTAAATGGACAACTTTAAATCCAGTATATGAAACACGCCTTGGAAAAGCACATTTACGCTACATAGCTACGCTACATAGCTAATTTCCTACACTGATTGAATATCATTTTACTTTGTACTTGTTGCAACGAATGTTGGTTACCTTTCCTTACACGCCAATATCAAAGAGATGAATTGACACCCGCAATTGCGACTGTCGTTACAAGCATTGCAAGAAAAACACGTTAACGCGATTTTATAACACACTTAGGGCACGTTTTATAAATGCGAAATCACCAAGTTTCCCATTCTCTCCCTTATCAATACGAAAAAGAGATACGTACTTCGACTTTACCAAAACAGCAAGCTTTCATGTTCGCGGCACAAAACCGACGTTTCCCCATTTTCTTGAAATAATAATTAGGCCTATAACATTGCAATTTCAGGTTAAATAAGAGCTAACAATTTTCACTGACTATCTTTTATTCGGTAGTAAACTGTTCAAGAGTCCGCAGGAAAGGCTTTTCGGATCGTCTGCATTTACCAGCACCAGGCTATTCTACTGCGAAAACATGCTTATAGAAAAAGGATTATTCGCCTACAGATAAGGCAAAACTTAGACGGTGGTGGTAGAGAGACAATTCCCGCTATAAACAGAGGGTTACGACGCCCTCTACATCCTGAGTTGAACGAGCTTAATCCACCATGAAGACTTCATAAGGCGCGGAGTGAGGTAAATCCTTGTGCATCGGCAACGTGCGCGTGTTGCATTACGACCGATCTAATTAATTCGCGATCTGATCACTCTGCCCCGGCACTGCTACGATATGGGGACATTAATGGGCGCAAGTGAATAAATAAATGAGAGAGAACCCGAGTCATCGATCTGGATGCAGCGTGAACAGTCCAGCCTTGTCCGCGCTGGCGGCCACTGTTGCCAACTTTTTGAGAGTAAAATCACCATATGTTAATCTTACTATGTTACAAATTTAGACAAGATATATAACGTATTTGT
This sequence comes from Dryococelus australis, assembly GCA_029891345.1. NCBI lineage: Eukaryota > Metazoa > Arthropoda > Insecta > Phasmatodea > Phasmatidae > Dryococelus > Dryococelus australis. Next base: position 80,188,124 of record CM057001.1, on the reverse strand, counting down.
TTCCGCACTTTGCAATATTTAGCATCGTTCGTTACAGTTGCTTAACCATATAAACACAACTGGCATGATTAAAAAAAAAAACAAAGCAAAAAAGTCTCATTTGAAATACATACTTTCATAACATATTCGACAGACATACGTACAAATTCACAGTACTTCCAGGCTGTATAAATGGATACTTCCAATAGGTATTTTTCCAGTGTTGAGGTTCCGAAAACTTCGCTTAAGATGGGGCCAAGCCGATAGCGTTACTTTCAGAAAGAGCAGGACTATAGGCTGTTCACGGTAAACTGAGCATTTTGAGGCACTAGTTACTTTTTCCTTTCAGCCAATATTTAATCCTTGAACAAACTTTGTAAACAAATATTGCCATGTAAGTAATAAACGCAGTGTGTATATTCCACAGCAATCGGAAGTTAACGTCTAAAGCTAAAATAAAATATACTTATTGAATATTATTTCAAATGACAGGACTTTCAAAAGTACTCACATTACTTGAATAGCCTAGACTATATGAAAGAGATACTCATATGCAATAAACACGTCATATTTTTCTCAACTTTCCAGGTTTACATTATATTTTCCGGGCAAATGAACATTTCTTTATAACTACAAAGTGCGATTATCTGATATACAAAAAATCAGTCTTCATTAATATCACTAGATCCGCAGCTAGATCTTTTTTTTTATAGAAAGAACTTATTTTTTCGACCTGTGGCAAATGTGAAGGCACCAATGTATTTCCTGAAACCACCAGATCTGGTGAGAAAATCAGCAAGTTGGCAACTCTGGTCGGGTGACCAAACTGGATCTGGAGAGAATGGAGCGGAACAAAGGGAGTCAGTGTTCGCCATGGAGGTAATAGATGGAGTGGCAACAGCCTATCTTCTCCACGATTATCAAGCGAAGCCGATTTTCTTACGTCAGCCGCCATATTAAGAGTGGCAAAAGTTACATTCAAGCCCATTAAACCACTTTTAAACATGCACCTTTTTGCCACTACCAGCCCTGTCCTTGTCCATTATCGACCTCTGTCTGGCAACAATTTCGTGTCTCGGCTTCCACTCTATAGATTAATACCTCCATGGTGTTCGCCAACTTGGACTCCAGTGGAGAGGCGGTAAGGAAGAAGAAATCACGGCTCTGCCCTTTTGACAGGTCTATTTAAAAGGATAGTGCGCTCAAACGGTGGCTCCACACGATTAATCCTCTCCTCCTCCTCCTCCCCCCCCCCCCCCCCCCCCCCCGCGGTTTGGCACGCGAGGTAAGGCAGGTAAACTTTAATATATTTTTAACGAGATGTTGCGTCTGGGGAAGTGTGAGTCTGGAGGCGAGAATGAAGTCATCATCATGGATGAAAAAGACGCCAACGAACAGTTGTTACACGACGACACGAAAAAAAAAATCTTGCCACGACTTAAGCAAGGAGGCGTGAAAAATGTTTAAAGCACTGTTTAAGATTCCCTTTTGAATTCTTAGTATAGTCCATTCATGTTACTTTCATCTTTTCTTAAGCTCTTGCAGGAGTTCTAATTCACGGATATTCCTCCGCCTCGTGCAAACAAAGCTTAGAAATTAAAACCAAGGAGCCAACGCAACGCATTTGTGAGCACTCAGTGTAACAATGTTTCGCAAAAGAACTATTTCTTACTTAGCAATCACAAAACACCTATTTTTTGTCTTACTATTTTATTAATATTAATTAAGAATGAAATACAATTTATAGATAAAAGTAAAAGTTCAATTCAACCTGAAGTAAAGTACCTTTACAATAACACACGTATAAAAAGCTTGTGATACACGGCATATATAGTTAACAACCGAACATGGCATAGCTGGGGTGATTTTTCAAAGGTTTGGTTCGAAAAGTGGGAAGAAACCCCGAATATACTATACCGAAACCTCGCAAAAGGACTGGAAAGTTACAAAGAAAAAACTAGGCACGAGAGCTAAAAATATTTTGTGACAACTGAAAAAATCGTGCTGCCACTGCATTCAAGCACGTGGAAACAAATCTGCACACGGGTCTTATGCCCGGTAGCGCCATCGTGGTTCGAAACTCGATCCACGATCGAATCCAAGATCTACACAGAAAACTGTTGCACCATTCGAGTTCAGAGCTGGACTGGAGATCAAGATGAAGTTCATTTCGAACCGCCGAAATTGGCAGTTCGAAATCTCGACCCGAGATCAGCAACCCATCGTCGACCAATGTAGTTTGAAAATACTCCAACAGATAGAAATACGTTCGATTTTTTCCTTGGGAAATTAAAACAACATTATACGCACTTGAATATTATTAGGTAAACTTCGTACAACAAAAATTCACTTAAAACAGATCAAACATCGCACATCTAGTTCTATCCATAGCGAAAAATACGCCTACTTCCATGACGTCATATTACGAACCAACAGCAAAATTTGTCTCGTACTTAATCTCGATCTCTCACTTTGGAACCAAGATCGACGAATCGGAGTTCCAGAATCACGAAATTTCGTTGGTGCGACACTTTTACATCGGAACCGAGATCAGACTGGATCCTGGTTCGGAACTAGGATCATTCGATCTCGGATCGGGGAAGCTGTTGGTGCGACCGGGCACTAAGAGTTCGAAGCTACACTGAACGGGTGATGGGGGTTCCTCGGATGAGATTTCACGATCTCCGTTCCAAGCGAGCGCAGCCGCTGTTTCTAATATTAAACCAGAATGGTTCCCGGGTTACGAGAGGTAAATTTCGGCAAGCGCTCGCTTCCAGTGAGAAGAGGAGGGCGCGGGAGATACTAATTTCTAACCCTCCGTTGCGCGCATTTCCCTTTCTACGCTTGTAAACCCGAGATGGGCTGATATGACGATACTAGTGCGGCAAACGTGACTTACCTGCTTTACAATCTCCGCTTCACTTTGAAATTGCGGATGGCGAGACGGAAGGAAATAGGAAAATGGCGGAGACAAAGACACCACTATTGATTAACTTTTCACCAATTTATGCATGCGGGCACAAAAATAACATTCTTATACATACGCGCATATTAAATATACAAGCTTCCGAACGCGTATCTCTTAACTGTAACTACGTTAATTATTAAGAGGCTGCATTACCCCTACGCTGCAAATATTCGTTCTAATGTCATAACCGAAAAGTCCGGGCCATTAATGGAAATATTTCATTATAGAAGCATTACATTGCACTGCTCTGTGCAAATCTGTGCTGGTTGTCATTAAAAGGAGAAAATAAATTAATATATAAAATTTGGTATTAAGTTAATTTGTTGCATAAATATGCGTTAGTAATTCAAATGTGATTTCGTAATGACGGATAAGACAACTAACTAAGCTTCTATTGTCGCATTTTGCAACAAATCCTCCTAAATTTGAACCAGGAAGAAATAAATGAAGATTTTAATATGGCGGGGGACATGGTCTCTTCGCGGTATAACCACCAGACAAAATTTTGTTTCAAACAGTTATTTTTACATTCAAAATCAAACGAGATTGCACAGATTAAGGGAGAAATCTAGTCAACCATCTCGAAATGATGAAACATAGGGCCTGGCAAAATAAATACCAACGATTTTCTTTAATTTTGTTTGATGCTGGCAATGGTGTGAAATTTCAACACGTTTCTTCTGTACAGAATCATCTGTTTTTCATTCTGCCAGAAGCTACTTAATACATGCACTAAACATACGCCAATTTGAAAGAAAAAAAATGGGGTGGGGGGATCGGAGCGAATTTCACCACGAAACTTGTACTGCAATTCGCAAAGGACTGGCGACGAAACATTTTACAATCGTGCTCTGGTGACTGCTACATCCGTAATGCGTTTTAACGTTTATACAACTACCAACACCACATCTTTAATTTGCATATATAGCCGCCGACCCCCCCCCCCCCCCCACCACACACACACACAATTTAACTTCTCGACATTTCAGTTTTACATTCACATAACTTGACAAATATTTGGGCTATTTAAGTCACATTTGTAGTTTGCAATATGGGAACAGAAAAACGTTAGTACACTACATTATAGAAATCCCGGAGCTACAAAAATACATGTTGAAAACCAACGTAACAGTTCCTGATCTGCCATTTTTCTGTTGTTTTTTTCAACCCTGAAATTTTCCATGTAATTTTTTTTATTCCAGTGTGGCAAAGCAGATTACAATTCAAGCATAGACAGTAAAAAACTGTTTATAAAATTAATAATAAACTGCAGAAATGAAAACAAAAAATTCCTGCCAACATTTCCTATAATATATTTCACACCATTTATCGAAAGAAAAAAAAACAGTATGATTTTCACTTTGTACTGCGAACCTTGCGTTTTCAGTTTCAGGGATGCAGTTAAAACACGCCTCACAGGAAATGCTAACTCTTTAGTGACGAAGCATTGGACAGAAGATACTTCAGTACATAACTGATCCGGGCATTATCAATTTGTGTAACTCTACCTAATAAATACTGTGGAAGAAATAATTAAAAATCAACCTTTTAATACAAAAAAAAAAACATTCTGTAGGCACCGAAATTTCATGCATAAACCAGCATTTTAAAAATCGAGAAAATTATTCAAAGCCGCGCAGTTAAGCGTAATAAAGAAAATAAGGATAAACATGTGTTTAGTTTTAATTAAAATACAATAAAATCAATTTTGCTGCCGTAAAAAATGTAAAATGTTCACAAAATAATGTTTCTGTATTTGGTACTATTTCAAATTTCCCCGTATTTTTTCTGCGTATACAATTTGCTGGGAAACGATTGGGACACGATTTCAAGAAGAACATCTTGGAAATTCTACGTTCTCTGAGCAACCTACCAACTAGAAATTTCCCTACGCTGCTGCGCATGGAAAGCGCGCAAACGAATTACTCCGCTGCATTCACCGTGCGATCGCTGTGTTGGTACTAGCTTAGTTATATGCAGGAGGGGGGGAAGAGAGAGAGATACCTGGGGGCAATGGAGTAAACCCTGGGTTTAACTCGATCAGCTCCCGAGGATCGCGAAGCGAAAATGACGACGGGAGGGAGTAAACAAACGGACTTTACATTAAATATCAGTGTTTTGCTTTGTTTCACTTCGTCCCGCCTTCCATTTCCATCTTTAACCGCAGCCCCTCACCCGTCCCCCACGAACCGACGCTTTTCCTTTTTTTCGCGTCCCACGCAGTAGAGTGGCGGAATTAAACTCGGAAGGGTTGAGGAGGGGATGGGTGGTTTTAGCAACGTTCCGGCGTTGATCCGTTGGCGGTTCTCCCGCGACATGACAAATAGCACAAAAAAGGGCTGGATCGAGCGGGGCAGTCAACGATCCGACGAAAATCCAGGCCATGCCGTCTGCGCGACGCGACATCCTCAGCGCACTAACATTCCTGTAGAAATGATCGTCATTTCTGGGAATCATACTGTCAAGCCGCGTTCTACCAAGAAATAGATTATAGGCCATTCACGGTAAAATGAACGCTTTTGAAAACCCTGGTTAAAATCTACTTGTATCTACGTAGTGTATTTTTCCGCCTTATGTAAAATTAACATTGCCCTGGACCTCATCATTTTATTCACGCGTCGTTCAGTAGAAACTGTGAAATCATCGGAAAAGAAAATATTTAAAAATCTGGTAATTTTTATACTTCGATGCATTAAAAAAATAACAAAGCGAAGTAAATTTTAAGTTATCACAAATGGTTACCTAATGCTTTTTATGAGACGTTAAGATATGTAACTACTTTATATTCATCGGTACCAACTTTACTGGCCACGTGTCACTCAGTGCGCCCGTTAAAATACATGCAAGTAGGGGGCAGTTGAATTTTTCTAAGGTTGATTTCAAAAGTGCTCACTATATCGTGAAAAGCCTTTAGCTGTATTAGTTTACCGTTCCTACTCCATCTCGTGAACCTGTGAGGATAACTACGGAAGCTGCAATATTAATGTCTCGTTGATTGATGTGCATTGTTCCTTACGACAGTTTACCTTTAATCGTTATTACAATGGTAACCAACCGTTCATCACCGCGCCTCGAAACAAGTCGTTTAAATTTGATACGGTAATCACCGTTTCAACACGGAAAATAGTACTAATACGCACAGTTTACACCCATATGAGTTGACATAATTCAGACGTTACCGCGTATATTTATAAGCTAAAGAGTTTTCAGTTTTTTTTTTCTACATGAACGATAGGTTTTACTACTACTGACTCGACAAGCCTGTTAATACTCACTGCACACACGTAATTATTTCTTTACTGGCGTGTTTTAGGGAAATAGGTAGCAATGGAAAACAACTATAAACGTACGCATCTTGAACGAAATACTGCACGACCTCGGACAAGTCACTGTGCAGACATAATTTACGCTAATTTTCCGTATTCCTACCGACACTAATCTGATGAACGTCCAAATACTGGAAAAACTAATATTAGTGTCAAGAACGAGACAGTTTTTTTTAAGGCTGCCAAGTGAAGGACCGGGCGAGTGAAAGGAGAGGGTTTTTCATATCAAATTATTTTAGGCGTCTCTCTTCAAGGGACACAGGGTATTTTTTTTGTTAGAAAAAGGTGGCCGTTGCATAATTATATGCGTGTCACTTGTAAAACCCTATAATTTTGCTCAGCCGGTCCCGCCCTTCTACGGCAACTAAAAGGGGGGGGGGGGGGGGCAATTTTTTTTTAGGATGCAAAATGTGCACAGGAAATATATTTACTACACGAACAAAGAATACAATTAGCACACAGTACAAATGGGCCTTCCAGCGAGAAATCTCTTTTGCTTAGAGGAAGAGAAGAAATAACCAGGCAAAAAATGGGAGGAGCAATCAGAATGGAAACTAATGTGGGGAAATAATATTAAGCACAAGAATTATTGAATTGCATCCGTCTTTCGCTATCTGAAGTAGCAGCGTATTAGAGATGTCGATATCGGGAGAAAAATATCGACATTATTTATATTAGTTTTTAATACATGTATAGTTACACGAAATGATACATCGAAAGAAAAATTTTGATTTTCGGTACATCGTAGTTGGATATTTTATGTATTATTAAACGAATTGACAAATGTAAAATTGCTTGGATTATTACATATTGAAAGATGTGGCGCCTGTTTGTGGTGCATGTTGCCACAGTAATCCTAGCGAATTTTATAAATTAAATTTTTGTATTCAAAAGAGAGCTTATTAAAAGATAATTTTCTTTTAAGATATTTATTTCCGATACCTGGAAGAATATATTGATTTCGATTAAACATGGCCGAGATATATCGACGATTTATTTCGATAGATCGATATGTTTTCCAACATCCCTACTCCGCATGGTACATATTAAAATAAACAGCAATAAATTGCCTGGGTTGATGTCATGCAAACGCAACGCCAAGCTACAGATGGACTCGACAGCGCGAGAGCTGCTCCGTGCATGTGGAAACTCCGGCGAACAAGATCCGCGGGACTCGTCTGCTGCGCTTGACGGGCCGCGGAAACCCTTCCCATCGAGACGTCTAGGTCGTGTTGCGGGGGAGCAAGGGTCCTCACGGCCAATTGGGGCAGCCCAGGCCTCGGTTTGGAGCACATGTGGCGTGACAGGTCCCGTCACGGGCTATCTCTCGCGTCGTCGGGCACCGCGCGAAGGGTCAAGAAGACTAGCGTCATCACCTCGCAGGGCAGAACTTCTCCTCGACCACTGCGCAGGCATCGTCATCGAGTATGCGCACTTCCAAGCGAGCACTCACCCGAGTGTACAACACACAACTCATTAAGAAGTAGTCTGGAAAGTATTACTATATAGCGCATGAAAGAAGAATGCATATACTCTGCAACACCGCAAGATATTTTCCTAGAATTTACTTGTTTTAATATTTTCAGAGGTCAGTTTATGAGGGTGATTTCCAATAAAGTACTGGACCCGACTTTACATTAAAACGTAGCACATACACTACCAAAATTGTCGATAAAATACGATTTAAGTTGCATATGTTTTGTATTGCTGTAAAAAATTTCGCTAGACTTTACATTTATTTATTTGACATTTCGCTAGATTTTACTTTTTATATATTTAACAATTTTCTGGAATATACTTTTTATTTATTAAAAAATATATATTCAATTAAAATTAAAATTTACGCGTGATTCCAGTCTAAACGGCTCAGAAAGCACAATTCTAAAAAAAATTACCTACAATTATTACAATAATAATTATATATTAAAAGGGGCAGCACAATAATACCGGAAAGCGGAACTTCCGAAGAGGCTCTCCAACAAAAGACATAAAATTTTAAACACTGAAGCCAGTAGTAAAACTTACCAAAATTTCGACCCCTATTAAAACATTAGAATTATAATTTTTATTTACGAATACATGCTAATTGTCTCTACATGTTATAATTGTGCCTAAAATGCAATTACGACATACTTCCTTAACATGGGTACCTCGGTCTCTGCCCAACAAGACGAAACGAGGGCTCCCCCCCCCCCCTTCTCCACTTTATTTTCTGCCTATCCCATACGTCATCACGTCATATACGGCAACACAGGACACAGCAGTGTCCAAAAGTAATATCAAAAAAATTAAGAGACAGTAGTGTCCAGAAGTAATACCAAAAAAATTAATCTTCAACAATCAAGAGTTTGAGAAAAAAACTTCGTATCCACTCATGCAAACAATTTTCCGCCGAACAACCCCCCACCCCCACCCTGCCAGCCCCAAGTGGCAACTAAGGATGTGGATAGATGACGTGGTCTATTGACTTTTGAAGATTTCGCCAATCAGCGGGTAATACGATGTCGCTGGAAGGGCGAGCTATGGGAACGAAACACTTGGTGGCCGCAGACAAGGGCGAACCGCGTCTGGTGTAGAAAAACAGTGTTGCTAGATGGCGGGAAACTTCCCATTTTCCGGGAAATATCGGTAGCTGGTGCGGGGAAAAAGCTAGGAAAAACGGGAAACCTGGAACTTAGAGATATATATATATATTTTCTCTCTCTCTCTCTCTCTCTCTCTCTCTCTCTCTCTCTCTCTCTCTCAGCATTTTCGGTAGCAAAATCTCTAACATTCTCCGTCTTCTTGTCATTAATGTTCATTTGATTATTACACACACTTTTTATTGTGGTTTGAGAATGAAGTGGAGTAAATCAGTATGGAAAACAAACAACAAACTACTTGGGTAGTATACATTTTTAAGATGTGTGGGAATGGGAATTTTGGGGTTAAAATGGGAATTTTTTGCCAGCCTTGCGGGAATTTGTACTCAGATGATCCGGCAACACTGTAGAAACAGCCGTCATCAATGCTAGACATGCAGTATGTTTAAGCTGTCCGCCAAAATCTCAGTTTCGGAAACACAACTTTTCAGACGAAGGTTTTAGTGATGTGTTTATAGCGTCACACGAAACTCCGCTTTGGAAACGCGTTTCGTGTGTTATTTCATGCCCAAAATCACTAGCATCAAAATAATGAAAATAATAATAATAATAATATATTTATATTATGCTGATGCGAAAAGGAAATACATTTAACAAAAAATCATAAATATGACAAAAAAAGTTACTTTAAGTTTTATATATTACTTTATAAAACATAATTAAAATATAGTATTCCGTACCTTTTTTTTTTTTTTAATATGCAAGATATTTATTTTGTATTACTTATTTTCCTGCATAGACCAAAATTATATAATCACTCTTTATCCCGACTCATTATTTTTAGCTTCAAACTATTGTAGTTGTTCATTTCATACCATATTTACAAACGAAACTGAAGTTTGTGGTTTATACCGCACACTAAACCTAACATTCGACGCGAAACTTGCGAATTACAAAACTCGGTTCCGCGATACGGCGAAACCTCACTTTCACGGCGTTTGTGCCGCACAAGAACTCTGCTTTCCGGAACCCAAGTTGCCAAAACTCTGGTTTCGGTCGTCGGTATAAACGTACTGAAGCTCGCCGTAAGCCAGCTGCGAGCCGCTGCTACCGAGCTCGTCCAAGGCAGGGGTTCGAAGCTCTAGAGCGATTTCGCGGGCCAATAAATTATAGGGTAGAATGACTTCGCCAACTGTTGAAAAAATGTAAATAATGCTCATTAATAAAGAAAGTTTTATATGTTATAAACAACATTATTTTATTTTTAAATATACTTATGTCAGAAGTAAATCTCGTTAAATTATTCTTATCATTCATAAAATACATAACTTTGATGTAGGCATGCACTGTCAGCATCTGATCGTTGAGTTGTTTGATCCGTTGTTACGTTCGTTGCTGGAGAAGTTGGAGTTGGTGTTTGCAATCAATTGCAGGAATTGGAATTGAGCTTTATTGAATTTTCAAATGCTGATTGCCTAAGAATAAATGGTACAAGTGTTATCGATATCAGCGACAACGCTTTTTTAAAAGAAAGAAATATGTACAATTATCATTTTAATAAACGATTGTGCACTTAACAGAGTATCCAACCGATATATTCTCTATCCTTAATTGTTAACAAACACATTTAGTTCCATTTTTCCGTTTGTAAATACAGCATTTAATTGTAGCACTTTTACCAAATAGCTATAAGCAGTAACTAAAAAGTCTGTCTGAAAATTGAAATAAATATGTTTAAGGGCTGTATGGTTGGCAGCAAATTCTACCCAATAGTCCAAACATAGAGGAAAATAAGGGTCCATCAAAATAGCATTGAGCTCCGTCTCTTTATCTTAATCGCTTTGTGGTATAATGCTCAACACACAAGAAATCATTCAATGACGAAAGTACTGTGCGACACACAAAACCGAGTGGAGGTGGTAAGAGCGCTCGTGTTGCGCGAGGTCACCTCGCGACAGTGTGGGAGAGGTATCAATATACAGGCTATCAGGCCCTCCCCATAAACTTCGTTCAAAATGCTGGATACCTTCAGTATCAGCCGGGAAAGACGCATGGCTTACTTCAAGACAAAAGCACAGCATGTACAATATTGTCGAATATAACTTACAGGAATCATTTCATTTTTTGATTAATAACTGTTAGAATGCTAGAAACATTTCCTCCACTCCAAACACGTTGCCATCAGAGGTGCGTTTGACTTTAGTGACTTCACTTGTGCTGCCACTGTCGCTACTGCTGATGCTACAACTTTGAAGGTTCAACAAAACTTGAGTAATCTTCTCCTCTATTGGTCCGTTATTTACCCTATAATCGTTAGTCACTTAATTAATCACCTTGTTTTTTTACAGTCTGCTGGTGAAATGAAATGCTGTCTTGTCAATTGCAGAATGTCCGAACTTTTGTCAGCAACGCGGGATTTTGCCATGCTCCAGATGCACTTTATTGGGTTTAAATCACAATGGTATGGCGGTAATCGGATAATTGTATGTCTTTGGGACGTAAACAGTTCATCGACGGTATAAATGGGAGGTGGTTGATGTAACGAACCTTTATAAGCAGATCAGAATTTCTCTCGTCGGCAGAAAAAAAACTTTATTTATCAGCCAATTTCCTACGTTGGTAATAGTAAGAGATACTTGGAAGTTTGTTCCCACGAACGCTATGGTATGGAGCATTATCAGGAACAATTATGCCTGGGGATGGAATGTTGGCATACAGTCTGGGTAATACTTATACAGGCTATTCACGGTAGTCAGCACTTTTTAAGGCCCTTTTAAATTTTCCCTTTCATCCTATTTCCATCTTACTGCTGCTTTTTAAAATAAGCATTACTTTGTGACGAATAAACACAGTGTATACATTTCATCAACCTCAAAATTTAATGTCTGATGTTGCAATAATATATATTCATTAGTGTTTAAAGCCTGTTGGAAGGGCCTTAAAAAGTGCTCACGTTACCGTGAACAGAATAAAGCTTGCGGGTAAATGAGCGTGAAACGAAACAGGATGGAAAACAACACAAGTTGCCAAAACAATTAACACCACTTTACAACTGACGTGACTGTACACAAGGAAGCTTGCTGGCTATTGGCTGGAAGGAGACAAAGCAAACGGTGTTGCAGGGAGGGGTGGCGTGTGTGAGAGGAGAACGTTACTTCATAATTTCCCGGGACTTTGGTGATAAAGTTTGTCGAGATTTAGTTAATATTCTTGGATCCGCGGACGTAATTGTGATTACCGTCATCATGTAATAACAATTGGTAATACTGTATACGTATTCTTTTAATAATCTATTTCAGTCACGAAAGTTATTTTTATAACTAAAATAAATTTATATAAAATCAACATTAGAAATATTTTTATCGTTTCACATTAGTACTTAATTAGTAGTGTAAATGTATGTAAGTGGACATTTGGGTAGTTCAATTGTAATTAATGACGAAATATTCAATATGGGTATCACAGGCCTGAATGCAGTAATTAAGGTACCGGTATTAATTATAACTGAGATTACCATAAATCATATGCGCTCAAAGAAGAAGATAGTTGCATTTTGTAAAAATTGTATGCATTTTTATACCGTTGCAAATAAATTTGGAAATTCAATTACGTTATTTTATTAAGACCTCCGTACCTCACGAACCTGGATTTGCCCTAAGCGATTTGATATGTCTTACCACGTTTCGTGAGAATGAAAACTGCCTCTGCTCGAGCTACAAATTAAATTTTCGTTTCTAAAAAGTTAAATTTATAAACAAGTAGGTAAGTGCTACTAGCAAATTATTTAACTCGATAACGTTGCGGGGAGGGAGGGGGGGGGGGGGTCTGCGAAAGGAACTTTTGGTAAGGATGCCAGGGTCCCAACCGTAGTGTCGCCCAGTTATGAATCTGCTCTCAGATCTCCATTCCCACACGGGCATTGATGAAAAGTCGAGCTGCACGGCCAATCACCACTTCAATTTCGACTAATTGAACGACGGGGTCCTGTCGCGGCATTTACTCGGGCGATTTATCGATCCCGCGGATATAAAAAAAAAAAAGTCGGACCCGGGCGACGAGTCAGCGGTCCCGATGTGTGATAAATGCGCCCAAGGTAGTCGCAGTTATCTGGGGCTGCCGATCAACGCAACGGAGCGTGCTCGCGCCACCTCTACCCCCACCCCCCTTTTTCTCTCGGGTTAAACAGCTCGCGAGAGTTGGGAGCTGCTGCGGCGTCGAACGCAGAGGCGTGTCTGATAAATGTTGCAGGGTTCGCGCCCGGTGGTCCCCAGCATCGTCAGCCGACACATTGCAAATTGAAACTGCGCCCGCCGGAGGTAAAATGGGGGGGGGGGGGGCGGATTTATGGCCGCATGTCTCCTGTCCGACCAATCACAGCACGCGGGGAGGCCCCCGCGCCACACGCGGGACGGTTCCGAAAACGTTTTCACACCGCCAAGCCGAGCGGAGTCCTCGGCGACGACCGTGGCGTTCCTCTGATCGCCGTGGTTCGACATGGTTGGGCGTAGTCGATACCTGGCTGCGCGACCGTCCCAGAGAAGGACATGCAGCGCCCGCCTGCCTTTGCGTGAAGCCGACGTACACAGATCCCGCGCATGCGCCTTGCATTCACGGTACGAAGACGATAGCGCACCAAGAGATATAATCCTCCTCGGAAAGTTCATCGAAACTTAAGAGTAAATCATCGTGTGCAGATAAGGGCGATTGCAGGTGGAGTCGTAAAGTAGTTAAGTGTGCACAGGCGGTTCAAGGTAAAGTGAGCACTTCTGAAAGCCCTGCTTAAGATCTACTTGTACACACGTTGACTATTACTCCGCCTTACGTAAAATTAACATTGCCATAGGCCTCATTACTTTATTCATGAGTCGGTCAAATGAAACTGAAATTATTAACAAAGTAAATACTTCATAAATTTGCTCATTTTTACACTTCCGTGCATTAAAAAACCAGAAAACAAAATAAATAATTGTAAGTTGTCACAAATGATTTATGTAACACTTCTTATCCGACGTTATGATATTGAACTACTTTCCACCCACCGTTACCAACTTTACTGCGCTCATTAAAATATATGCATGCAGGGGAAGAGACGTTTTTTCCTAGGGTTCTTTTCTAAGTGCTCACTTTATCGTGAGCAGCCTTTACGAGAGTTATATTCTTTTATGTTATTTATATGTAAATTTGGTCTTTAAGGCACACTGGTACAATAAACACTAGGGAAGCTCACTTAGGGGCAACACCATGTTAGGCTGGAGGTGAAGACGAGTGTATCAGGTACTCCATCCATCTTGTCCCACACTGGGACACCAGGCCGAAGGGAGTCAGTCCTATACGACGCGCCGCGCAGCGAACAAACCAAGTCTCGTGGTCCCGCAAACGAACGTCAGCAAGCTCGAGTGTAGTTCGTGGAAGAGTTTTGAATCATGATTTGGGGGGGGGGGGGGGGGAGGGCTTCCGAGTTGATTGAAGTGACCGTCTATATGGCGCATCTTTCAAGAAGTCTTCACGTATTGCACACATCAACTCAGTATGGCCAAACTGCATTCCCAGAAAAGCCACAGTGAAACTGTACACTGTAAAAAAATTTTGAGCTAAAATTCCCTTACTCGAAAAGGAAGCTAATTACCTCTTAAGTTGAGTAAATTTACATAAGTAAATTACTATTCCCCGATTGTACGGGTAAAGTACCTAACAAAAGTGGGAGGGGGGAATCCCATACAAGGGAAAATTAACTATAATGTATAATAGATTTATATTTAAAATTGTCTCGCAGTGTGTTATCTGTATTCTCTGACGAATAGTAACCGAAACCTAAACACTAAAACTCTCAACAGTTGCCGGTGCGTGGGCGCGAACCATGATCATCTATCACAATATGCCGATACGCTATCCATTTTTTTTTTTAACCTTCATTTGACGTTGTGACAATTTTTGACGTTGACAAAGCTCTAGTGAGACCGACGACGACAGCGTAACAGAAATAGTGAATATTAGCATGTTAACGTATTGTCTCTTCCGCCGTCCCCCACCCCCCTCTTAGCTGTTGAGAATGTTGAAGAGATGCACGCGTCGGAAGGTTTTTCCCATCATGTATGGAATTTTCAACTACCGTGTACGCGAATTTTACCTTATCTGTAAGGAAAACTATGTTTCCCCCCACAAGTTTGCGAATATTGCCTTATACTTGTCAGGTAATTTTCCCATTATATTTCACATTGTATAGATGCTCCAGTGAATTTCGTTCAACACACTCCTAGTTGCTCGCTGCGTGAGGAAAAGGCTGAACTCTTGCTCAGTGCTTTTCACACGGAGGCGACGGTATACTTCATGTGTGTAGGTAGCTGTATGTAGCGGACTAGATTAGAGACTGCTATAGTGTACCTAATGTGTGCCCTCGTGTTTTATCTTGTCTCAGGGTCGAGTTGAGAGGTTTAGGTCGGCGTAGAACGTCGAGGTATTCATACAGCCGACGAGGCTGAAGAATGAAGCAGTGGCAGGAGTGCCCCGCGGTAACCCGCTTCCAGCGGCAACGTCCGTCACGTTACCCCGCATTTGAAAATCTTGGAGACCGAGCCGGGAATGGGATCCCAGTAGTCTCGACTACAACGCAGCGACCCTAGTCCTTTGTCACGGTCGCATGTGGTTGTGGAAGGAGTATCCACCTGATTTATACAGAATGTATCTAAATTCGACCGACGAACTTCGGCTGCAGGTTAATCACGAAAAAATTGTTGAAAAAAATATATACGACCTTTCGTCTAAAATGAATGCTAATGGTGGTACACAGCTTTAAATTGAACCTGAACACTTGTTTATTGTAGATATTGGCGATAATATTTATGGTGGAACACCGATTGTCTGGATAATGTTTAACTGAACAAAGATCTTAAAATACCACAACAATTGTCGCTGTCATCAAATTATTTCAAGTAAATAATCACTGTTACTAACCCCATTTCGAACTAACATCCATGTCGCGGTAGCGAATTCGGGATTTAAAGGCTTGATTATTGATCCTCACGTTAAAATTAACAAGAAGGTCACCTTGTGTAAATACCTTAAACCTCACAGTTTTCGAGTAATTCGTGTTTTATTTTCAAAATAATATTTACCAATACCTGGCAGGTGGGGCACGCACCATACACAATAACACACTTTTGCAGCTATAAAATGGAGGGGAAGATTCCAGGAGGTACATGACAGTGGTATTGTAATAAACATTTTCTTACACCATAACTCCAAAAATGAGTACCTCTCTTATAATTAATTTTAGACTATATGTCGTATATTATGTTTTCAACTTCTTTTTTCGTGATTAACCCAAACCCGAAGTTTGTCGGTCGAATTTAGATACACCTGTATATAGCACGCATTACAACACTTCTCACTGCGATATCAAGGCCGCCAATGTGTGAATCACACCGAATACATTTGTTAATACGAATAAATGATGGGTTTTACGTTCTCTCCCCCCAAACGCCTTTTTTCTCCCCCTCTCTTTTTTTATTGTACCTCACGGTTGCTAGTTTTATTCCGGGAGATGGCCTTGACCACGATCTCTGCAATGACTATCCAATTAAGCCCACTTGAGTCTCTCTGCGCGCTTCCTTTGCAATTACGCGTGTTTAGGCCAGGAGTTCTGCCTCAAGACGCGCGATCTCGTCTCTTCCTATACATCACCTATATTATCTACATGTTCAGTGCCAGTAAATAAAACACAACGCGCCTAAACTTTAGTTATTATTACTCCGCGTACGCGGAAACAGTCGCTCCGCTTCGTGCATGGAAGCCTTAAAAAGCAACGTTGAAGCCCTACAGCCGTCACCAGGCATTCAAAATATCTGAAACTTTACTTTCGGTAAGTTTTTGCGACGCACTGTCACAGTGTCAAATACGAAATTCTTTACACAGTTTCACTACATGTAAGCAGCTTTAAAAAGTATTACCTTATAAAACATACTAATTTACAAAAATTATCTCGTTTGATAACTACTAAAATAACACTGCAATATAACTTACAAATTTCTAACAAAATACGACAGCCAAAATTAGATATTTTTTTTCCTCTAAGTGAAATTTGCATTTTTTTTTTTTTAAACCAACTAAATGGTGGAAACACGAACAAATTATAAAATGAGAAACGCTCCACAATCACACACAAAAAGTAATAAATATTCTATTTAGCATTTTTAACACTCACTAGCCGATTTCTGTAAATAGTATTTTACAATTCTTTCTCTGTTTAGGTATAATAGATTCAATGTCTTAACTCTTCTGCTATTCTGTTGACAACTTATACCAAGGTATACATTTTTCTGACCACACGCATAGACCCTACCCATAAGAAGCGCAAACGTCAAGAGAATGTTGTATTTATCCATCTACCATACAAAAGACAAATTTAAATTTGGCTTAAACCATTACCAAATCACATTCATAGAACTTTACTGAACACCATTCCATCTAAGATATTTACCTGGTTCGTGATTAAAATCCTCTTAATGTCTTCCGCAGCTAAAATATAAACAAATCAAATTGACACGCTGCTAGGTTTTCCACAGAGCAGCCACCTGACCATGCCAGGTGTTTGGAGTGTATACAGTGTAGTGTGGACATGATGCAGGACTATTTGTTAGTGGATTGATGGCAACCCTGCATACAGCAGAGTACTTCTGGCCGCTCAGGTTGGACAGCCTGTTTTCTCAACCAGGAAACAACAGTCAAGATGGCGTCGTAGCCTTGTTCGGTACGCAAATCGCTCGTGTCGCAAGTTTTTCGCTTTTATCGTCGCTAAACAGTGCAATCTTGTGTTATTTTCGTTGTTTTGTTCGTAATTTGCATTTTTGACGCAAGACCAGCCAATACGTGATTCACACATTTTTTTTTTTGCAGTGCCTAGTCGATTTTCACGTTACGGTATTTCAGCATCATGAACGCTCACAAAAGACGCGAGCAGACGATCACATCAGTTGCTAGGTCTCGTAGTAGCGAACCGCAAACTAAGTGTATTTTTTACAGAGAGAGTGGCCGAAAGAATCCGAGCTGCTGCGCTGTAATCGCCGTCATCAATAGCAAGCTGCGCCTCCCGACATCAAATTTCACGACAGTCGTAACTCGCCCGAAAGACGCGTGAACGGTAGCCGCCATGCGCTGGAAGGACGGTCCCAAGAACACGCGCAGAATACGGTGACACACTCCACCCTTCCCCTCACAATCCAATCTTCAATCTCGACCTACAACCCTCTTTTTCTAAAGCTGGGCCGTTGAGAAAAAGTTTAAAGTCCCCGAGAGTTTTCGTTAAAATAACTTCCCGGTGCCTGCAATAATATTTTACAATCACATAGTAAGCCAGAAAAAAAAATTGGTACGGTAGGATGATGAGTCGTTATCAGTTACATTCTCATTATTGTGTGTGAGATTACTTAGTTCGTATAGTCATTAGCAGCGGGGAAGAAAGAGTGATTCGCACCTAGGAAAAAATATGATAGTAAGAACCATCTAGACTGTTAAAATACGAACATCTGATCTAAGAAATTATTCGTAAAATTCCCATATCAATGTGTGGGAAAGTGGGAATGGTAAACAATTTTCCCATACAGCCATGGTAGCGTTCCTACATTCGCTCAGGAAACAATTGCATAGGAAAGTCCCCAATCTTATTTAGTACCAACGCTCAACATTCCTATATTTGCAGTCCGACATGTGGTAATATTTACATACAATATATAAGTTAAAAACTTCCATTACTCTTTAGGAAGTTTGCCAGTGTAGGTACTCTAAATATTGTTAACATATATATATAATTAGTATTACCAATGAAACGGTTAGTTTTATTACTATATGCGATTTTATTTGCTACTATACATACGATTGCTAGAGCAGAGGACTGAGTTCCTCTCACAAAACAGATAATACCTCCAACAAAACTACAACAATATTTGAATTGTTGCCACAAGTATCAGAATTGTAACAACTTAACAGAATGTTTTGTTGCTACTACCAAACCGTTCTGTAATTAGATTTGAGGGTAGCATAAACAGAATATTCTGTTAGGTTAGTACAATCCACGTTGTTGTGGGAACAATCCAAATATTGCTAAAAGTTGTTAAGTTGTTCTGTTAGAGGCACTATCTGTTTTGTAGCAGGAACGCGGTGCTCTGCTGTAACAACCATAATGTACATTATTAGCAAATACTATCAGAGACAGGAATACAACAAACATTTCTGTTGGTATTACTAGGTATATTTACAATATTTAGATATACAACCCATCAGATGGCTTTCCCTATCTTAACTGTCTAGATGGTTCCTACAACCGCATTATTTTTCTCAGTGCATTACAGCCGTTCCATTTAAGCTTATTAACGAGCTCTTCTATATGAAAAAAAATATTACTTCCGAAAAATATATTATGTCTCAAACAAACACCAGACTGAGAAGAGAGGGGAAGAGGAAAACAAACTTGCGCAGGAACAGAATGAGCTTTGGTGGTGGCCAACTTGCTCTGACCGAACAACCACACGACGGCTACTCCTAGGCTTTCGATTGCTTTTCCAACATACTTAGCCAACACGTTTCCATGATCAGGGGCAGATTCAGAAGGCGGGGAAGGGGGGAACACACGGGACATCACCCCCCCCCCCTCCTAGCCTTATATTGACAAACTAGCCTGTGAATGTGTGATAAATTGCATGAAATTATATCAGAATTGTTTAAAATGCGGATTTTATTTCATTCATTTGATATTGTTTCCTGTAGTTATGATACAGTGTCCCCCCTCCCCTTTTTTCTCGTGGCACGAATTTACAGCTTACACGTGCAACTGCACAGCGGGAAAATGGCACTCTCCTCCCAAATATAAAAGAGGCTAAAGTCTAAAACCGCTTCTAACCAGCGCACGCGCGAGCTAAGTACATAATATGACAATGATGGCGGCAGTGGCGTTACAGCCTACGCAGGACAGCTAAGAACCAGACGACCACTTTACAATAAATGCATAAACCCGCCGCTTACACGTGCGTTAACGGACGTTAAGTGATTCACCGTCACAAAGGTTCTCCCTGGTTAGCTGTTACAATATTTGAGGTGGCTGCATAAAATTATATTGGAAACATAATACGATATGTAGCCTACAGCAATCGCTGAGACAAACGCGCCCTTAAATATCAGAAACTAAGTAAGACTAAACAATAAATTCAACAATACTTTACGAGCTAAATTTTAAGTGTTGGATTAATGAATGTGTAAGAATGGTGGTAGACCCTTTGGCTAGCGACACACGAAATTAACTCTTATTTCTGCAGTAAATTGTGTAACCACGGGCTATCAATTATTAGTTTCCATAGACTATTTAATAACTATGTTCATATTAACAAGACAAGTTCGCTTGGTACAAAAAAAAACTGAAATCAAACATGGAAATAGCACACAAATTTGAAATGAAGCTGCACAACGCCTAGCTATTATGCAATGTGTAGAGCGTTGTTACAGCAACACTTATGGTATCCCCTATGTCACTAATGAAAGGGGATAAAATTAACTCATCTCACATTTAACAGGTTTCAACAAAACACGGATTTCTCACAAGGAATCACCTCAAACTTTTTTCAAGAGAACTATGAAGTCATAACAAAACAACTGAGCGTTTGGTTTTTACAATATGCCACACGAAGGCGAGAGGCAATGGTGACCATGGAGCAAAAAAAAAATCCCAGAAATATGCAAACTTAAGAATAACGCTTACAGGCGACTGTTGCACTAATACTACTTTATACATGGGAGCCTTCTTCGTTGAAGCCGTCAAGGCTTACAGTAATGCTGTGATCAATAACAAACACGTTAGGTAAGGTTAGGGTACGTAGTGAAATGTTGATTGAGCCAAGGCTACAACGGGTAGCAAACAAAGACCTGGCGTCCTTGGCATTTGATGCCAGTAAGGACAAGTGGTGCGACCAAGCACAGCCAGGAGACTGTCTTACTTTGTTACATCGAAGCAGCAAGGCGTTTTTTTCTTAGAGCAAAAAAAAATATCACTTCAATGTTTCCATGGGATCTGAAGATCCGTACTGCTATACCCACGAACAATTCTTCCGGCAGACTCAGTGAGAAAACCAGACAGTCCGCCCCGACCGATAAAGAAATGTCCTCAAATACAAATCCACAGGTGAATGTGCTCGGAACACACACACACGCGCTTGCCTGTTAAAAAAAAAAAAGGGTACAGTAACTGATTTGCAGCGTATCAGCAGTCAAGTAACTACGGCAATGCAGCTACATCTGGGCCCTTAGCCAAAAGAGGCCCTGGCACCCAGAAGGCAACTTTTGCATATGTAAGTGAATGTTACTCATGTTTGTATTGTTAAAAGACGCCAGGGGCGCATCAGAATTCGTAAGGGATGGAGATCTTAATTAAATTAAAAAACTACATTTAATTTTTTATTATTCGCACAGCTATTATTTAAAACAAACTATAAATCTAAACTTACTATACGCTATTCACTGTAAAATGAGCATTTTTGAAAGCCCTGCTCAAAATCTACTTGTATGCAAGTTGTGTATTATTCCGTCTTATGTGAAACTAACATTGCCATGGGCCTCAACACTTTATTCATGCGTCGGTAAAGTGAAATTATTAGGAAAGTAAATATTTTACAAATCTGATCATTTTTAAACTTCGATGCATAAAAAAACAGAGCCAATGAAAAAATAATCGATCACAAATAGTTACCTAATACTTTCTCGTTTACGTTAATATGTGGAACTACTTCCCATTCATCGTTACCAAGTTAACTGGGCGCACGACACTCGGTGCGCACGTTAAAATATATACAGGTTGGAGAAGCGACATTTTTTTTAAGGTTAATTTCAAAAGTGCTCACTTTATCGGGTACAGGATTTACTATTATTATCAGTGAGAGCAATATATAATATCTATCTCAATTTTTAAAGTCCTTATCATTGTCTATAAGCAATGAATGTGAATTAAATGACTGAAACCAACACACATATGTAGTCTGTCTATTGCCGTAATTCAAAATGTCTTACACTCGCACATCCACTACAATAGTCCCTCCCGTTAGTCTCACCCTTCATTGTACCAATGCTCGCAGTCCACAGACTTCACTCCCCGCAGGTCACTTCGTCGCTTTGCTGTCTCCTCACACCTGGCGCTCAAGATAGTACAATCCTCCAAACCCTATACGGAGGTCAGTAACAGCTTAAGCAATCCAGCTGGCCCGATCTAGAATGTTCCCAGCAGCCCGAGTCTCTCAGAAAGGCTATGGCGATTACCAGATCATCATTGTAACGATAACTCCCACAAATGCTTTCCGCTCGAAGACGGGAGAGCAAGAGTCCCGATATCGCTTATCGCAGCGAGAGCGGCACGCTTTTGAAAATATCCGCGCACTTCGGGTTACAACTCATCCTTGACACATTGATTCGCTTGCTCGATCGAGACGCAGCAATGGAAAAGATGACAGCAGCAAGCATGTATAAGACTGTTCACGGTAAAGTGAGCACTTCCGAGGCCCTAGTTAGTTTTTCCTTTCAGCCATATTTTATCCTTTGACCACTTTTTTAAAAATAAATATTGCCATATAAGTAATAAACACAGTTTGTATATTCCATCGAACTCAGGAGTTAACGTCTAAGGCTAAAATCAAATAAAATATATTTACTGACCACTATTCCAAATGAGAGGGCTTTCAAAAGCGCTCCCTTTACCATGAATAGCCTATTGACAATATTTTGTATATATGCCTTCATATTTTCATAATCTTGCAATCTATAGCATTATAGGTTTACTTGACCTTGGAAGGAATGGGGTCTGAGTCGATGTTTGCGTCCGGATGCTTGGTGTGCAGTTCCGCCACTGCGAGTCGTTAAGTGTTCAACGGTTCCGTTTTAAGCATGCAGGTTCCGTGCTCGAAGCACAGAAACGAGGCAGTATTAAGGGTGACTTCATACTCACCGCCTGTACGCCTAGATAGCCTTAACTTGCCTTATGCAGTAATGCTGATGTTAAACCTGACAATGACACACGTCCAGTCAATCCCCGGGATACAACTAACATCCGAGAACCAGTCTCACCAAAAAGTTGGTGTTCGTGCACGTTGATTGTTTTTTTTTTCTTTCGTAAAATAAGCCATCCGCTCTTTCGCAGATGTTTCGTATGTTAACCCGCGTTGTGAAGGGTTCTGGTTTCGAATCCCGGGTAAGGCACAATTTCGTGTGCCGTTATTAGGTTTAAGCCTAGCTTCAGTTTGCACTGCAAACACGGGAATGTTAAGGATACTTTCTAGTGAAACATATTCTGTAAAATTGATATGCGTATGTTTCTCAGTAAATACATTCATAGCAAGATGAGTACTTCTCAGAGAAAGAAATAATATATTTTCGGTTTGCACTTTATTTTTGACCTACGTATTAAATAGATTCAAAAACAAAACAAATGTGAACTGCTAAAAGCCACAAGTTTAGAACTTGGGCTGTTATTTCCTTTACGACGTAGAGTGAAAAATACGGATTAGCATTTTCACTACAGTTGTTGGCTTACACTACATGTAATAATATCCCACTGTGGCGGATACAATTTGAGAGGAATTCGGGTGCGGCCTAATGATGTCGAAGCCCTTAAAGGTTGTCGTGCGGAATTAACCTTAAGGAAGTTAAAATATTTTAACTGGGATGTCACCTTAAGCATTAACTAAATTAGAAAATTAGAACAGTAAACGAACGAGTATATGATAGCCGCGAACATGTTTCGTGCCGATTATAACGAAAACCATTTCATACGATCGACGGAATCTTACTTCAACTTGCAGATATTTAAACGCCTAAGAATAAAAATAAAAGGTGTTACCGGTATGAACTGAACATCGGTGCTGTATGTGATAGTATTAGAAATGTATGTACGAATTATGATCAGTGTATCGACAACCCGCTGCCTATGGTGTAATATTACTGGAATTGCTGTCTTACAACCGATAAAGGTGCATCATTTAACCAGGCATCACAGACAGACACGACTCCGCTTTGTTGAGCAGAATAGGCAGTGGCAATTACGACAATGGCGGAAAGTGATGTTCAGTAATGAAGCCAAGTGGCTTTATTTGGTACCGATGGACGTGTTGGTGTGTGGAGAAGACCAGGGGAGCGCATTATTGAAGCTGAAGTTGACCAAAGTGTTCATTTTGGTGGGGGACTAGTCATGGTGTGGGGAGGAATTGCGCTGGACACCATAACAGAGTCGGTAACCATCGCAAGAAAAACGCTACGTTTCTAACAAGCGAACAGTGCATCAATGACATTGCAATGCATTTGAACGTAACTTCTGAATTTCCACGAGGTATTGCTCGGAAATTGTGTCAAATAGGAATTGACTTTAGATAAGCGACCATTTTAAGATGTTACATTCCATTTTGATAGCACGTATTAAGGGCAAACTCGTTTAAGCGGAATTAGCTTCAAATTGTCGGTACATTTTTCACGGCAGGTCTAGTACCAGATGCACCCTTCATTGCAAAACCACTGCTTTATCAAAATTAAATGAAAAGGCAAAACTATGTTGAACCGACAATAGTAAAAAGAGAGCAATAAAGATTATATTTATACGAAAGAACCGAGTACATACAGCATGGTAACATTGTGAAAAAAAGGGGGAGGTAGAGAGAGAGAGAGAGAGAGAGAGAGAGAGAACGCCGAAGAGTGCTGAAGACAAAGTGAGGAGCAACGGTTTCATCTCGTGACTTTATACAAAGCGACTTCATCGGCCTCGAACCATTCCACATCCATAAAGAGCGCGCGAAGGAGAGGAAAGAAGGAACGTGCGCGCGTTTTTGTTAACACTTAAAACAAGCATCGTAAATCTCCTCCGTAAGTGACACGTGCTAGGCGTTATGAGAGTCGCTCGGGGAAAGAGGTACTAAGGATGTTTTAGATGGGGGGGGGGGGGGTTCGTTGATGGGGGCTTTGCTCCCACGCGCTGCCTCCGAAGATAAACAAGTATCAGTCGCAGCTTACTACTTCATAAAACACCCTCAGCGCCCCGCTCTCAAAATAATTCTCCGGGAGTAGTCAGCCCCGGGGCTTCAACTTCCTTGCTAATCTTCCTACCGCACAACGTCGAACTGTCCTAAAACTTCCCTACAGTTAGTAAACAAGTCGCCACACTGTTTACACACTAATACACAATTGAATTTAACTCTCACTTTGCTGTGGTCGATTTTGATTTGCAGTCACTTGTAAACGAGAGGCCATTTTAGATTTCTTTCGTATTTACTCCAGAAAACGCTTGAAAAAATAATGTTCGTTCAGTTTTTTCTTACAGTTAGTGCTAAAAGAGATAGAATCTTTTCGTTAAAACAGGTTTCACCGTCTATGTGGCTCTCCCACCTACAGCACGAATATGCATATAATTTTAGAGGTCTGCCCTTTACAGAGGAACTACTAAACGTTTGTCAAAGTGGTCTGACAACGAGCAGAATTCTCGTTTCAGTAAGCTGTACACACGTGCACTTAACCACTTTATTGACTGCTTTCTAAAATATATACTTTCGTGTGCGAATATGTGAAATTGATGTTCCTACGATGCACATGGGGTAAATCAACTTTTTTGTACACAACTTTGATAGTACTGGAGTTGTGGAAAGTCATTCTTACAGCACAATGAAATGTCACCTTGAAAAACCTCACTTGACTTCAATACAGATACACGCCGTGTCTATAGAGGCGATGAAGCAGTTTGCGCGCCTGCTACCATCGTCCGTAGTGCTCCCTTGCTTAACTGCAACATCCGTGCAAACCCGCTACCGTTACGCGAAATATCTTTGTGTCCAAGATACTCTAGGCGTAATTTTCACACGTACTTGGAATTAGATATATGCATATACAGTGGCCTCAACGGACTCTGTTCATCTGCAACCGGAACGTCTGTACGATTCAGCGGGCAATATAACCGTATTAAAAATTATTAATTAGAAAAAATTTAAAGTGACGCATTTGTTAATAATTACATAAGATTATAAGTGCGTCGATTAAGTTTTAACTTCAAAAGCAACAGTGTCGAAGTCAACACTAACAAATGTTGCGATCCCTACATGCACACGAGTGAGCGAAGATATTCGGAGTCTTGAGAGCCGATGATGGTGAAACAAGGTGTACATGGAGCAGCGACGGAATGCAAGGACGGAGGAAAAGGAAGTTCCCGAGAATACCCGCCAACCAGCGGCATCGTCCGGCACGGCACGACTCCCATATGTGAAAATCCGGGAGCGACCCCGCAGGAAATCGAACCCAGTTCACCTTAGTGGGAGGCGAGTAGTCTGGCCCTACACATACAAAAATACCGAACTTCGTTTACGTACCATGGCATGCCCGACTCTCTGGCAGCTCTAGTGAGTATGTAAAAGATATCACAGGCGTGGCTTGCATGAAAATCCTCGGCCACGGCCGAAGCTAGTTAATAACGCAGGAAATGACAAAAACTGAAACTTAAAAGTTTATGACGCCCTCATTGCAGAACCGCGGCACCGCAAATACGAGATAAGATGGGGAAAGAAGTGGTTTGTGTGTCACATATACGACTACCAGAGTTATGGCGAAAAATCCCGAGGAGGTGTAGGGGTTGGAGGGGTGTAGGCAGGGCGGTATATACATTTTACGGCTTCGTAAACAAGGTGATGGCCAAGTCCCTACCTCTCTCATCCGTCACCGAAACACACACCAGTCGCTATCCTTGTTTCTCGTCCCCCGAGTCGGTTAACTGCTAATGACAAGCGGGTGGCCGGCTCGTCTCGACAGTCCAGCAGGTCGGCAAATCCGCGCACCAAACATTCGCTCCTCCGATACATTACCCAGGCAGCGTCGTATACGCACTTTCACATGCGGAACACACAACTGCGACCGACCGCCCCGCGCCCAACTTCCTGTCGTGTCACACAAATCACCGCCACTGCCCGCACAAGGGCTTGGCAAGATTGCTCTCTCTCTCTCTCTCTCTCTCTCTCTAGTCCTTTCTTTCTCCTGGCAACTCTGTCCCTTCCCTTCCTGCCCTCAGGCACGCAGAACTAACTCTCCCCACGCTCGCCTAAACCATTGGCCGAGAGCGCTTTCCTGATAACACCGCTGAAATAAATCGCTACGAGTTTTTCTGCCCGTGCAATGACAAACTCCCCCCCCCCCCCTTAAATCATTCATCGCTGGATATAAACAACTCACCGTATTTCACACATGCCGGATATGTATGGGTAGTTCATTTTTAGATGCATCATCTGTCAACCCATTCTCACGGAAACCCTAGAATAATTCTATTACGTTGTTAATACCAATAGAACTCAGTAAAACTATCCCTGCGCTTAAATTATTAACTTAAGTCATCATGCAATAAATGTAATTAAAAATGGCCAGGAAAGCGGCATAACCAACTGGAAGCCAGCTCACAATGCAACTTTTCCTGAGTTAGTATTCGGTGCAAGTTTAAACGAAGTGCACATACCAATGTCAAAAATTAAGAAAATCTCACTGCATGGACGTTTGTCTGTGCGCAGCGTGCAGGGACAGTGGAAATCCCAGGAGAGGCGCGAAGTGATTCGAGAAGCATTCCAAGGAGATACAAGTCAGTGGAAACACCACCTTGAAATCTTCTTGAATCGCTTCGCATTTCGCTTGGGATTTTCGTGGGCGTTTAAATTTAGTCACTAATTCACTGAAGGCCTTACCTGTTGGAATCGTTTTATGGAACTTTCTCTCAAACACGTGCATCTAATTTCCTGCCTTTGGACTTGCATGTTACCACAAACACTCGTTCTTTTACGGTCAGCTTCCTTATGTGGATCAGAAAATAACTTTCACACTGAACATGGTTTCAGTTTCTACATAAAGTTTGAGGCTGCACCCCCCCCCCCCCCACACCACAAATATATTTAGTACAGGGTTCATAAAAAATATTTCGACTATCCATAAACAAGCTACGTAGGCTACGAGATGTACGCACAGTTCAGAAAAAACAAATTGTTGACAACGGGTGCTCCGCTCCCACGGTTAAACCTTTCTTGCTGGGTTTACATCGCGTGATTTAACAGACGGCCCGATGAGAGCGAAAAAGTCTATGCGGCACGGTGTCTCCCCTCGCCAACTACAAGGGACGGGACAGTTGGCGAATTAAAGTCGGCAACGACAAGCTGTCCGTCTTTTTTTTTTTTAATTTCCTGGCCGGCGCGGCGGGCGAGTACACCTGCAGGCCGCGTGTTTCCGGGGGTTATATCGACATGCCTGTCGCCTCGACGCGTCAAATGAAAACAAGCGCGCGGCCCTCCCCAACAATCACCATCACACCAAGCTATAGCAGTTAACTGATGGGACTGCTAGTCTGCGGCTCACCGAGAATTGGTGAAGCTCTTCGCCCTAACTTTATGCAAGTAAAGGTAGCCTGCTAGACGCCGAAAATTTCATTATTTTATATTCGCACTAAATGTTGCTCTTACAACTTTCAGGCATTACTTACGAACATTATGGCTTGTCAAAATGAGAATTCACATTGAAATAAGGTACGTGTTACGTCACAATTAAAAAAATTAAATAAGAAAATTATAGAATTTTTTATTTCTTGCATTTTACTTCAAATAGATTTCGCTAAACATACCTTGACATATATATCAGTCACCCTTGTTAAATTTTCTGTGAATGTTTTTTGTTCATATTTTATTTGTGCGTTCCAAAAACACTCAAATTGTGATTTTGACATGCCATAGCAATGCAAAAGCTGTGAAATCTAAATATATTTTCTGCACAGAGAGAGTACCATCCTGGATGATAGGTATACTTTGCCAAAACACTTGTATTTAAGATTTATTTTTGAACATGAATCTTTGTTGAGGCACAGAACATCAATTATATTTTACAATTATCGTTTGACTTCTTGTATAGTCTATTCATAGTCACTTTAAACTTTTCTTAAGTTTTGCTGAAGTTTAAATTTCACGCTATATTCCCTCGCCCATTGCAAACAAGGCTTGGCCAAGTCTAAAAAACTGCACCAAACGGACAACGCACCACATTTATCACTCAATTTATTATATTCTTTACACGAGAACTGTTAATTCTTACTAGTTATTACCAACAAACACATTTTCTCTCCGTCTTTATTCATACTAATTATGAATGCAATATTGTGATAAACAATACCATTAAGTTCAATTTTACAAAATAAGATACTTTTATGTGACGAAAAGGGGTAAACGCTGTGCACGTTCAGGAAACAAGCTGATATGTTAGACTTGTTCAGATTTTTCAAGGGTTCTGTTCAAGATGGGTGTACCTTATTGCGTGTAGACTATACTACTATAGATTCTATCTCAGAAGGTAAGTCCTATTAATTACACGCATCAAATTACGAGGAACTCCACTGAAATTACATTTATTTATTAATATGGGCGATATGCTGTGCCTTGAAGAAGAAATTTTAATTATGAATGGGAAATACATTTTATGGCACAAAACTGGGCAATGATTTTGTACTCAATTTTTATTAATCTTTGTATGTAGTCCTTCTTGGGGAAAAGTGGTAAATTGTGACGTATTTATACTCACGTGCCCCTATTGGCACCCTTTGTATTCTTGGAGCCTGTTTTCAGGCATAATTGTATTTAACCCGTCTTTATAAATTTTGTATAACATATTTTTGGGCATTGTATAAAAAAGGAAAATAATTTAGCCCAATACAGGAAATACAACTATATTTGTAGTTTGTTCATTTCTCACAATTTTGGAGGGGGGGGGGGTAAAATTCTACAGTATCAATAGGACTGAAAAAAAAACCTTTGTTTTTAAACTCTGCCGAATACTGGAGCTTGGTATGACAGTTTGTGAGAGCTGTGGTCACTGTCACGGAGTTTGAGTTACCACTGCTACTTCCGTGACAAATTATATGGGTTCACTTGTCCATAGGTGAATCACGTGTTTACCCCAACTGCGCTGCAACAGTCCTTATTGCCAGTCATAGCAAAGCGAGTTGTTACGAGTTGTGATCAGGCCTTAGCTGAGCGGCCTGCCTGATCACACCTTCACATATTTATCCAGGACGCGGGACGTGATTACTGAAATTAGTTATGAAATAGCAAACCACAGAAACCCCCTCCAACGGCCGGTAAACGGGGACGACGCAGTCGATATAGGGCAGTGAAGCCCAAGGAGGTGACAGATTAGGCTCACAATCGCGTTATTTGAAGTGAAAAACACTTTAAACAACATGGAAGTGTCGGCTCTTGTCTCCTTACTTGCTCTGTGGTGCAGCCCATGGGAGGTATGTCTTGTCGTCGGGCCATTGGAACGAGATCACTGAAGATGGGTATGTCAGGGCGTCGACTTCCGCCATCTTAATCAGCCTCCGGAATCATGAAAAAGGTGGGGACTCTCCAATTAGACTTCAGTAAATATTTCAGCAAATTTGTATAGCTCCCTCCGCGCATATCCAATCATATTTATATTGAAATAATATTGTACAACGATAATGTCAAATAAACCCCTTTTATATAGTGCACATTACATAACTCATTATCAATAACTTGCTGCGCCCCTATAGCCCCTTTTTGTTATGAAAGAATTATAAATCACATAACAGAGTGCATCACTAGGAGGCTCAGTCACAAATTAACAGTTGGTGCAGCAGATGCCAGCTGCCACATACTTCCGCTGACGTACATGTCATGTCAATTACAACGCGAGTGACCGCCTCGCCGCGAGTCTACGTCAGGATAAATTTTCGCTACTCGTGGTTGGGTCCACACGTCCGTCGTCACAATTCGTCATTTATTTACATTCCTGGTTTGGCCTAAACGACAGAACCTTTGATTATTAGTTCAGGTAACAGAACACGGACCCTCCTGCCCTAAAATTCGAGGACCACTTGAGAGATTTGGGTGGCTCTTAACAGAGCGGCGGAAACGGGAGATCCCCGAGAAAACCCGCCGACCAGCGGCAACGTCCAGCACGATTCCCACATGCGAAAATCCGAGATTGAACTCTGTTCTCCGCGGTGGGAGGCGAGCAGTCTAACCACCAAGCCACCGTGGCCCCAATGGTATACAGAGTTTTTTAAACATGTTACTTCTGCACTATTATTCTGCAGTCCTTTTTGAATACTTGGCGTATTACAGGATCAATTCTTTACAGTTCTTAAGCATACTGAATCATGACTTTAGTGTATTATAAATCCACCCTTGACAAACCATCAGCAAGGTACTTTTTCTCCGACAAGTCATTAAAATGATGCGTGTGTTCCTGGAGATTGTAGGGGCAGGAGGAGAGAAAACAATCAGCAATAAGGTTTTTCTTCTGATTCTCGTAATACACAAGTACCCTAACGAATACAAAAAAAAAAAAAAACACGATCACCACGCCAGGATTTTCTTCGTGTTCAACTATGTAATGTCCTTCAACACTGGTGGCATCATGTGCCTCGACGTTTACACATATTTTTGCAAAAGGACAATTCGATAAACAAGGTTAAACGATCTCTCACAAGTGCAATATCCAACATTTCACTCTAAATACCCGTGAGGTCATATCGGGCATAATATATTTCCTTCGTTCCTTGTGAACACAAGGCGCCTGATAATAGTCTTACCCACCCAACAACAGCTGTAAAATGGTGAGCTGGCAGAAACGCCGGTATAATTACGTAGCGTAGGGTCAACATTATTTCTGAAAGTAAAGGCAATGAGAGAACGTATTTCAGCCAAGTTAATTTTGTGCAACCCAACCTACGTTTGTGTTTCTATTGCACCGTTTCTCTTCAACTTTTGCAGCGCGTACAAATTTATACTACTCTGCGTGTATTTCGACATTCGCTCTGTTAGTTTTCAAAATTTCTACATGTGTGTTTTGCCTGGTGCTCCCCGCCCTCTCCATTTTTTCCCCCGGGAACGTAAAAAGGGCCTGGCAAATATTGGCTGACATTTTGAATCTTTTATACCCAATATAAGCAGTGCCTATTTACGGTCTAACTCCAACAAGTGGCGTAGCCATAAGTTCCTCAAGGCACAAGGTTGTTGGAGAAGATGAAGCGGGGGGCGGGGGGAGTGAATGGGAGAGGGGGTGGTGGTGTTACCCCAACTGAAGAGACGAGAAGGAGAGGTGGGGAGGGAGGTTACACTGGCATTAGCGGTGCTGACACCCGTGCTTGTTTGGATATTACTAGACAGGAATCACTTCACAATATAATAAAATGCATCATGATTTACAGTAATTGCATATTTTAGAAATGTTGAAGGTGCATTAACTATCTCGAAACTGGTTGTTGGCAAGTTTCAATAGGGTATAAGGGGGGAAGGGTGCCATAATCCTTTAAAAGTCACCCTGACAAGGCCCTCCGATTTTTTATTATATCCATGCACGGTTACTTCACACTTTGCTGAAGGCCTGCTAATATTCTACACTTCCTGGATATTCCCCCGCCAGATACAAAGTTTAGCCAAGTCTATAAAATTTACACCAAAGAACAGCGTACCGAAATCGTGCACACTCAGTTATAATTAAATTTTGCATGAAAACTATTTCTTACTAGGCGCTACCAACACACACATTTCTCACTCTTTTTATTTGTATTTATTATAAATTTATTATTTTTATTATTTATAAATAAAGTACAGATAACACTTCAATTTAATGGAAAATAAGATACTTTTATGTTAACAGATGTACAAGACGTTTGCGAAACATGGCACATTTAAGAAATAACTAAACACGGCATACATGGGGTGATTTATATAAGGTTTGATTTAGAAAGTGTGAAGAAACCGCGAACTATAAACCAACTCGTGTATCAAACCAAACTTGAGAATACTTAAGGCACCTCCATTGTTGCCATCCGGGCCTCATTGCAAGCAGCCGTGCCTATGCTAAAGCTATTGAACATTTCAATGTAAATTCTTTTTTCAGCAATGAAATTAAAGTCGATCATTATTTTACCCATTCATTAATGTGTTTATTGAAACACAAATATGGTCGTTGAAAAGTGTCAAAGTCTGCAAAAATCGCTGTATCTTTTCGACAACAGTATTGCTGCATTAAAACCCTAGTCAACGCTTAAAATTCTGAGCAAACTGAATGCAAGCAAAACTTGTTCAAGCTATATTCCATCGTCTTGGCAATGCTGCTTTATGCATATGCCTTGAACAGTTATTGTTTACTAGGGATTTCCTTCATGTGGTTCGCCATTCAACACGCAATGTACATTTGCATAATACTCGCCAATGTAACGAGCAGAAGGCTGTTCACGGTAAAATGAACCCTTTTGAAAGCTCTGGCTAAAGGTCTACTTGTATGCACATTAAGTATTCTTCCGCCTTATGTAAAATGAACATTGCCACGGGCCTCGTAACCTATTCATGCGTCGATCAAGTGCAAATGTGAAATAAAGAATTTAAGTTATCAGAAACGGTTACCTAACACGTTTTATTCGACGTTGAGACATGGAACTACTTTCCATGCATCGTTCGCAACTTTACTGGACGCGTGTGTGTCAGTTCGCCCGTTAACATGGTACGTATAGTGCCTTTTAACTATACACTTGTCACGGTAAAGTGAGCACTTTTGAGGGCCTGGTTACATTTTACCACTTTTTAAAATAACTATTACCGTGTAAGTAATAAACACAGTGTGCACATTCCACCGCTCTTGGAAGTTAACGTCTAAGGCTAAAGTAAAATATATTTATTGAATATTATTCCAAATGAGAGGGCCTTCAAAAGTGCTCACTTGATCGTGAACAGCGTTTACGCGCGAAGCTACTTTACGAGGCAGTACAGTGTCGGCACGTGTACTGCTCCAGCACGCAGGCAGATTGTTTTTTTGGGGCGCCAACAAGGCAAGCAAGCAGGCTGGCGCAGCTGCTACGCTAATTGGCGGCCCTACTGTTTGCAAGCACGCCGTCCGTCTCGCGAGCTGCGACCAAGAGACAAGAGACCACGCCGGAGCGACCAAGGCCGCGGTTATACGGGATACTGAACTAATTCACCAAGCCCCGGTTGCATCATCCTGGTTCGAGATTCGATCTGAGATCGTATCCAAGATCGACACAGAAAATTGTTGCACCATTCGAGTTCAGAGCTGGACTGGAGATCTAGATTAAGTTTATTTCGAACCGTCAATTTTGGCGGTTCGAAATCCCGATCCGAGATCAGCAGCCAACAGATAGAACTACGTGCGATTGATTTCTTGGAAAATTAAAACAACATTATACGTACTTGAATTTTATTCAGTAAAATCCGTACTACAAAATTTCACTTAAAATAGATAAAAGATCGCACATCTAGTTCTATCTATCATTAAAAATACGCTTACTTCCATGACGTCATATATTACGAACTAATAGCAAAATTTGTCTCATACTTAATCTCGATCTCTCACTTTGGAACCAAGATCGACGTATCGGAGATCCAGAATCATTAAATTTCGTTGGTTCAACAACTTTACATTGGAACCAAGCTCAAACTGGATCATGGTTCGGCACTAGGATCATTTGATCTCGGATCGGGGAAGATGGTGCAACCGGACATAAAACAAGTTCAGCTATTGAAGGGTTACGATTAAAGATGAGGTAGACCGCTTATTCGTCTCCTGCGTATTGACCTACTCCAACCCTATACAACTGTCAAAGTCACATAGTCAACAGTGATGAACGTGTTTGTTTATATATTCATTTTTAAATGACAACCACTATTATCGTAAAATACTTCTACCTATTTGAATTTAATCAAGAAGCATTACATAATGGTTAGTGAAGTATAACATCTCAAAAGCACTTGTTTACTAAACAGTGTTCTAAACTCAAACCCAATTCACGCCATTTTTCTAGAACGCGTGTAGAAGTATACACAAAATATTATAAATATCACAGTTCACAACTTCATGCTAGGTGAGCAAGTTTCAATATTTTGTCGATGTTTGCAATGTGTATATTTTATACTACTTTTCTACTTTGCGCAAGTGGTGTTCATTTGAGTGACGTCAAAATATATTCAAAAGAGATATTTTTCAGTGCTAAGTATTGCCAACTGTCGTCGCAAAGTGTTAGTTTTGGTGATCATAATCGATAAAACGCTATCTGAAACACGGCACAACGCCGAGTTGCGTTCTGGAGCGAAGTGGCGTTCGTGGGTCATCATGGGCTTGCTGGAGCTTTTCCTCGCGTTTGAGGCGGAGAATCACGGAGAGATAAAGGCGAGACTGCCACACGCATCAAGTGCCGCAAAGCCTCTAAGCGTAAAGCTCTGAACTGCTGTGCAGAGTTCCCGTCGTGTTGAGTCTACCTATGGGACTTTCAACGGTAACCCTATAGTTTTTTTTTTTTTTTTTGGTGAAAAGTCTGTAGGATGGTTCAGTACAGTTGGGTAGTTTAATATGTTTCTGATGAGTTTATTTTGAGAAAAAGCTTTCTGAAAATGCCGTTTTTGACCGTGATGGCCTACAAATATTTATATTGTATTCATAATTTTACATCATTTTGTAAAAGGAATCGGTAGGCGCAATAATTTCACTCAATTATTTTTCAATGCGTTTTGCGTTATTTATTTATCGGTTTCGTATAACATAAAATTGGACGGCGATGGTGGTGCCATATATTGCTGAACATCAACTCTATAGGCTGTTCACGATAAAGTGAGCACTTTTTAAGGCCCTCCCAACAAACCGCTAATAAATATATATTATTGCCACCTCAGACATTAAATGTTGATTGTGGTGAAATGTATAAACTGTGTTTATTGGTTACATTGCGAGGTTTATATTAAAAAGCAGCAGGAAGATGGAAATATGATGAAAGGAAACATTTATAAGGGCCTTAAGAAGTGCTCACTTTACCGTAAACAGCCTATAATTGTTCTCGTTTCCCTGTAACATCTTGACTTTTGATTGGCTGGCGGTAAACGCAAAAACTTTAATGTTGGTTAACTTGTGTTTGACTTAAAGCGTCGCAGTAACGTTTAACGCCGATTACAGCCTGAGCCATTATTCTCCACGGATCCATGACTTACTGTAACGTGTTATTTTGACGTCAACGCTATGGTAGCCAAGCATTAAAGGCACTGCCTACTATCTGGCAGATGCGAAATTTATATGGGAAATCCCATGGTAAGAAATTTTCGCCTCAGCGCGTTAATTTCAAAGATAAGCGTTTCGAACATCATTTATTCTTCACGAATTTTTTTATAAATTCCCTACAGTTGAGATGTTACCATAACACGTATAGCCTGTTGCAAGGAATGTTTGACAAAAAAGTACCTACTGTCTATATATACTGAAAATATATGCTTTCATCGGTTCTATGGTAATATTCGTTTTGACAATCCGGATAGCTGGCACGATGAATTTCCTGAGGTTCTGATGTATACTCAAACTTGATCGAATACTTTTACTGTAAAACATTTAAAGTAAAATGTAAAAAAAAAAATTCTGTATACATGCGTACACGCGAAAAATTTGTTGCGAGTTCTTTCATTACCTTCCCAGTTGCACTAGTCGAGAGATTTCTCTTCCCCGCTAATCTGGACGAGACAGTGAACTGGTACATCTGGATTCTCAGATACTGCAGCCCATACAGTTCCCGGAATGCCAGCGTCTTTGAGTTGCTTATCTTATCGCACGGTTGAGACACTTACTAAACACGATTAGGGGCGTGGAAACAACCGACTGCTGTGGACCGCATTCCTGCATTAATTTTTTGTCGGCGACAGAACTTTATTTACGCCCAGTTTCCAAACAACTGCCAAGGCCGATGTCGTGCACAAACGTTAAATAACTCTGCTACCGAACATTAAACAAAAATAATGTTTTGCGAAAGGCGAAATCGTCTATCGGGCAAGACATGATGATGATAATTGTAAGCACCCACTGCGAGGATAAAAATAATACGCGGGTAAAACAATTAAAGGCTGTTCACGTAAAACTTTGCACTAGCCTTGCTTAGGAGCCTCTGCGTACTGTGTATTATTCCGCAATATGTGCAATTAACACTGACACGAGTCTGCTCACTTCAGCCATGCGTCAGTCATATGAAACTGCAAAATTATTTTAAAAAATAATTTTTTTTTATAAATTTGATAATTTTTTACACTTAAGATGTGTAGGGAAAAAAGAAAGCAAAAGAACACATTGTAATATTCCCAATTGCTATCAGCGCTTTTAAATTCAACATTAAGACATGTGACTATTTCCCCCTCAGTCGCTACCAACTTCTTTGGGCGTATGCCGATCGATACGCCAGTTAAAATTCATGCAGGTGGAGGCAGTGATATTTCTCAAAGGTTGATTTGAAAAGTGCTCACTTTACCGTGAATAGCCTTAACGAGAATAAAGAGCTTGTTCCCCGAGAGTACTTCGGCTACCAAAAGCAGTTACGACGCGCGGAGAAGGGATGTGGGTCGTACACAAGTGTGAAAGCAGCGAAGGTAATGCACAGGACGTGAGGGCATGTACAGTGGGCTCTCGTAAACCTGCCTTCAACTCGCGCACGAGCAAAAGCACTCTTCTCGCCGACGAACGGGACAGGCTCAAAGAGAGCTACGTGCAGCGTGGGATTCAGGTCATCACAGAGCTAGTGAAAGTGCTAGGACGGTTGTTTTATTTTCCACAACATACTGCTGCACCATTCTATACAACAAAGAATGCACTACATAGATAGTATAGGCTGTTCACGATAAAGTGAGCACATTTTAAGGCCATCTCTCCAGGCATTAACGTACCTCTGCTGTAACTAATTCTAAGTTAGTCATCTTGTTTACGCGATCCAATCAAAAATACTAACTTTACAAAGAGGAGTGAAGGAAGGAGGCAAACACTTAGCATACTTTAAAACAAACTGGACTACTTATTTATTACTTACTATATCCGTAGTCATAACCGGAATTCCCTTTGCAGAC
The DNA here is from genome assembly GCA_029891345.1 of Dryococelus australis. Taxonomy (NCBI): domain Eukaryota; kingdom Metazoa; phylum Arthropoda; class Insecta; order Phasmatodea; family Phasmatidae; genus Dryococelus; species Dryococelus australis. The sequence goes on along the minus strand of CM057001.1, from coordinate 80,150,353 downwards.
TTAAATTATTTCTGGTTTTTGTAGGGTTTTACGCGGGTATAGGCTGTTCATGGTAAAGTGAGCGCTTTTGAGGCCCTAGTTATTTTTTTCTTTCAGCCGTGTTTTATTCTTTAACAACCTTTTTAAATAAATATTAGTATGTACGTAATTAACATAGTGTGTGTATTCCACCGCACTCTGAATTTAAACTCCAAGGCTACAATAAAATATATTTATTTACTATTATACCAAACGATAGGTTTTCCAAAAGTGCCCACTTTACCGTGAATAGCCTATAACTGGTAAATCAGTATATTATACTACCAAAGAACAAATTAATGTAAAACCTGTTCAAGCCCGCTGCGTACTTTCACACGTGTACTTAAAACATTTCAGTTAGCACTAAAATAAAAATACACGAGCCTTACTGAAATACGTTTCAGTTACAGCCCGCCTGTTATTCAAATAACGGTTCTCGTGTCCAGGTGGCTACGTGCTCGTTACATCATCTTAGACTTCCATTACGCGCCAAAACTAGCACAAAACGTGGTTCGTGGCTCACTCGTCAATATCAAGATGTCCCGTATAAAACCATACTATGCAAAAAAACATTGACTACAGAGGTTTTACTAAAGCAGCGCCTATACGACACTGTATACACACGAAACTAGTGCAATATGCCATTCTCTCACTGAATCCCATGGGATAATACTTCGTACAAGGCAGATCTCGTACGAAATGAGGAGATAGACCATGGAGAGTTTTTGCACGAAACGAGCGATTATAGTCTGCTCTGCTAGTCGTGAAATCACCTATACATCAATCGCAGAAATAGAAGAGCAGAGAATACCTGTACGAAGATAAGTGAGGCGGAAAAAATTGCGAAGAACTCTTAAAAACATTTTTTCTTAATGGAGTGAACTTTCAAGTGTTACGAGATTTTGGACGTGTATAAGAAACGGCTTGTTCTATACAGCGTGTACAGAAAACATGTGTTACAAACTCGGGCACGTGATTCGTGACCGAAAAAAGAGGAAGAGTGATACAGCACACCCATGGTCCATCTCAAATAATGGGGGCTGTATCGACCAACGGCGGTGGATGACAAGGACATCACGTGGGAAATTAGGAAAAGTACTTGCGTTAGAAGAACACAAATTGGTATACGGTATGCGTGCTGTGTCGACACCAATGAGTTGTATGCTATATGTTCAACTACAGTTATATGAACCAAATATGACCTAGACCCGTAAGACGGTTTGCGAATCAGTTACCCACAGGGGGTACGATCAGCGTACAGCACATGCCAAAAATTACCTACACGTGCGTAATACACACAATTATGTACACGGAGTCTGAATGCGTTAATAGCCACTACAATAAAACATTGTGTTCATTAGAGTCAATAATAAAAGAAAATTGCTAGTTAAGAAAATTCTAGGCCATCAACGCTTCTCATGCAAGAAGTTTCTCTTGAGAGTTCCCTTACATTCTCGCATGAGAAATATCATGCGAAGCATCGTACTAAATCTATTTTCCGTCAAGCAAAAGCATCTTAAACGAAGGTCATCCAATAAAGTCGCCAGAAAACAAGTTTAGGCGCGTAAAGTTGGTACTGAATGCGGATAAGTCACAATGATCCGGACTTTGTCCAGAGACAAGTTGGTTGTGGATGAGAAGGGGGGGGGGGGAGTACAGGGGAAGAGGAGGTTCGTATTTGGTCGGAAGATCGTGCGGGTTCAACGACTCCCACATCACGACTGCCGGACCGAACGGGGCGGCCGGGACACAACGAAACGGATGACTGATGACGTCAGACGGCGCGGACACACGGCCCAAGGTCCGGTCCAGTCCAGTTTCAACGCACGTGCGCAGAGGTTCGTCGATCCGTGACGCCTTCCAAAGCAGGCATGCCAGCGACCACACAGCCGGTTACCAGGAAGCCTAACCCGACCACCGCCCAGTGAACAACAGGTCTTATGTGGCGCGACGGTCCAGGTGCCTGTTAGGGCTGTTCGAAATATCGATATATCGATATTGATCATTATGAGAAATAATTTTCCGAACGATATGTAACTTAAAAAATACCGGTATATCTAAATTGTCAGTGTTATCGAAATTTTCTGTATTACCGATAATTTCGGTATCACCGAGAATTTCAGTATTATCGATATATCGAAAATACCGAGTAAATGTTCGGAAAAATATCGATATTAAATTTTTGTGATATCCAACAGCCTTAGCGCCTGTCTTCCAACCAGGAAGTCGTGGGTTGGCGCCTGCAGGTGGTTTTGAGCTTTGCCAGCCACACAACTGCGACACAGTCATTAAAAATTTTTAACTGGGTTTGTAATTTAAAAATTAAGCGTAAAGTTATGCCTATGGTATGTACGGAATAGTTGAGAGTAGAGTGGAGAAATATAGGCGGCTCTTTACATCGAAGTCTTCAAGAGCCGATGAGGGTGAAGCTAGGTATGGAGCATTGCCGGAGTGCAAGAGTGGGGGAAACTGGAAATTCCCGAGAAAACCCGCCGGCCAGCGGCATCCCACATGCGGAAATCCGGGAGCGACCCCTCCGGGAATACAACCCGGAAATCCGGGAGCGACCCCTCCGGGAATACAACCCGGAAATCCGGGAGCGACCCCGCCGGGAATACAACCCGGTTCTCCTAGGTGGGACGCGAGCAGTATAACTACTACTTCACCGCGGCCCCGCGTACGGAACTCAGCGTGTGTTGTTTTACGTCATGGTTCACAATAAACACCTAGTAGAGGTCGGGTGCGTGGTTGCGTTTTACGTAGGCGTTAAAATTAATCATTTTATTTTATACCTTGAGTAAAATTTGTTTGGCGGTGACCAAACAACACACATGTGATGTTGGAGGAAAACTGAATATTTATTTGCACCATAGCTGTATACGCAAAAAAGGTGGCAGTTAAATCCTTTCCAGCGAAATCTTCTGTGGACGAGGTGTTCGTGAAGTGAATGAACGAGAGAGCGTGAAACTTGGTGAGAGAAGCTTACTGCATGTGAGCGTGCTCGGAGAAGTCTAGAACATTGCGGACTGGCGGGACATGGATTAAACTGAGGTGGGACTGACTGGACATGTAATACTGGTTTTATTGTAAATATTCCAACTGTCAAATATTGACACATAATTTATAAAATAATTGAATAGATTTTGATACACTGTCTATCGGGACTGATTTAATTGTTAAATTTCACCGATTTATTTGAGGAAATTATAAATTGTATTAATTTAAGTCATTCGTTGCAAACAGTGGGCGAGATCAATTTATTGTGAAATGTTGGCTAAACAGCTTACTATTCCGTATAGAGACTGTTCACGATAAAGCGAGCACTTTTGAAATAAACCTTAGAAAAATGTCACTGCCCTTACCTGGATATATTTTAACGGGCGCACTGAGTCACATGCGCCCAGTAAAGTTGGTAACGATGGATGGGAAGTAGTTCCATATATTAACGTCGAATAAAAACTTTGAGGTAACAATTTGTGACAACTTAACTGTTTCTTTCGCTTCCTGTTTTTTATCCATCAAAGTGTAAAAATGAAAATATTTACTTTCCTGATAATTTCACAGGTTCACTTAGCCGACGTATGAATAAAGGGATGAGGCCCGTGACATTGATAATTTTACATAAGGCGCAAGTACACACAACGTGCTTACCAGTAGATCTTAAGCAGGGTGTCAAAAGTGCTCAGTTTATCGTGAACAGCCAATAATATATAGTGCTTTGCAACTCTTAAATAACGCGAAAAATACAATAAGGAAATTAAATATCTCGATTTTGTAAAATATACATAGTGCCCTTTACCTCCGATGCGCCGATATATTATCACCAAATGACACTTCGTGCATTAAAAGAAATGTTAAAAAAACATGCAACAAAAATTTTATATTCAACACTTTTTATATGTATGGCGTGTCATTTGGTGATTACACATGTGTCTCGCAGTCGCCTACGGCATTAATTTATATTTAAAATACTTTCGTTTGCACTAATATGGCTGCAGCAAAACCGAAAAATTTTTATTTGACATCAAATTACACAAAAATTAACTGTAATTTTTTTTTATTCGAGGTCAAAGTCATTAAAGGCGATTTACGGTAAAGTGAGCACGTTTTAAGGCCTTGATGAATATTTCTTTTCATCGGATTTTTATCTCCCCGTCACTTTTTAATGTAAACATTGCTATCAGACTAAAAAACAGTGTATACATTTCACCAATCAAGAAAGTTAAAGTCTAGGGCTACAATAAAATCTACTTATTAGTGCTTAATGGATGTTGAAAGGGCCTTAAAAAGTGCTGACTTTACCGTGAACAGCCTATGCATACAATCAGTACAAGTTGAACAATGTTAGCTACAAATATACTTCAGAGTCGTTCAACCGTCTCCACCGCACTCTATTAGACGGGCTGCGATCTGGTGTAGCTCATTTACGTCTAGTTAAGCCCTTGTGAAGCCTTGCTCATCCTCGTGTTCACTGTGAACTCGCATACCACGTGAAAAGGTCCTTTAAAGCGTTACAATTTCTGTCCAGGCGAGATTGTAAAATTCGGCGACATGTCCAAGTTTCCTGGTCGGATGCAATTATTAGGCTACATTAAAACAATGACGTTTTAGAAATTCTAATATTTTTACACATGGCAAGACATTTAAAGTCTAGCAAGCGTGTTCAGTTTACAAACTATTGAATTTTTTGCACGTGTGTTGGCGAGCAACGGAATGCCAAAAACTCAAATTTCCGGTCGAGTTGCAGAAGAAGTGTTCTTGTTTTAGAATAAATAGTGATGGTAAAAGGCGAATGCATGATATGCAAAGCAAGTACTTTTGTCTACTTGACAAGTTAAGGATGACTCGACCTTTAAAATAACATTCATCCATAGCTATCCGTGGTTAGGTGTAGGCCTCGGCAAATGTCATCTTTTCTACTCTTCAAAATACAGCAACCTCAAGTTATGGGCAAAGATTATTTTTTTCTTCAAAATGTTAATTTCAAAAGTGCTCAAATTACAGCGAATAGTTTTTCGAACATGTTATGTAGTTGTCAGAAACACAATATGTCGCTATTACGCCAATTCACCGTCTTACGTGTGCGCAGTAAAATTGAATTCAATGGCAAGTATTAAAAAAAAATGCAATTTTAACTAGACGTTAATACGCGGAACTACTAACCGTAATTCGCTGCGAGTTCTACCAACAGCATGCTGGTCAACAGGTTAGTTAAAATATACGGCAGTTGCGGGCAAGTTTTTTTATCTGAATCTGATTTAAAAAGTGCTAAATTAAGTGGGGATCAGTTATATTTGGCTTAGCTTCAGTGTGGGCAAAGCACTTGAATTGGATGGCAGGCCATTTAGTTCAATAACATTGTGCGTAGGATACCCGTTCGGCTGGTGTAGCTGGCTAGGAGTCCAGATGAAAATGGTAAGGTCCAGTTTCTGTCTGCAACAGCGATGGTTTATATATTGCGCATGACGTAACCAGTCCTGAATTAATTAAGGAAGGCTTAAACACGCAGAGACTGTGACTTATACGCGACACTCTAGCAGCACTCGCACAACATACAGTATTTTACTAACTTTATTTCGCCACCAACTGGCAGCTAGAAAAGGTCGAGTTATAGAGTGTTTGAAAAACACGACGCTACGTATTTCGGAGTTACATTAACATTGAACGTGGGAGTCGATGGCCAGAAGAACTTTAAATGGCTGTTGGATGTTGTTTTCTGCGCAGATTTCGATTTTGCAATAGTGGTTTCTTGTTATAAATGTTTAGTATGGTTCTATAATTTTATTGGTGAAAGAACTTCACCGTTGGGTACAGCCAATAGAACTGGTATGAGGTCTGGAGTTCTGATACAAAGGATCCATCTTCCAGTGTCTGTGCCGACACCATGTTAATATTTTCTGCGCCTTTCTCCTATTTACTGACCACATTTGTGAGTAATTTATGTATCCAATTTTTACACGAAAATATGTTGTAATAATACAAAAAATAATTTTTGGTGACAGGGTTTTCAGCATTTTTAGGGGAGAATTGCAGCATATATCTTGCAGTGTGTCACAGTAAATCATTATTCCATGGACATATACAAATAAGCATTTGTTACTTAAACGCTGACTTAGAGAAGCTATGTTATATTTATTAAGTAACAACGCCGAATTTGAAGGTAACTACCAACCTTCCGTATTTTTAAATAACTATTTTTAGCCTCTTTCCGCAGGAAAGAAAGGTTTATGAGAGCGTCTTCCTGTTTGCGTGTATGTGTGTGTGTGTGTGTGTCAGTGTGCGTGTGTGCGGCGCGTATCTGTGCATGTGTCCCCCCCCCCCCCACACTTTTTCTTTTTTCAGTTCTTGAATGCTTCAACCGAATTTCACAAAACTTAGTACACATAAAACAGTAAGGACACCTGACTTAAGGTTTTAGAAAACTTGGGGTACTTGCTTTCAAAATGGCGACCACTAAATTTTTTGGGTGATTGTCATATCTCGAGAATCATTTAACATATCTAAACCAAATTTATACGGTGGGTGACCATTTTGGAATCATTAAATTTTGACATGGGTATTGCTGTTAGATTGCCATTGTGGAAAATAAAACAAATATTAAAAAAACTTTTACACTATATCTCGAAAACTATTCAACCAATTTCCACACAATTTGGGATATAAGTAATACAATGGTAAATCATATAAACGTAGGTGAGTGAACTTGATTAGTTACTTGTATTCAAAATGGCAGCCATACAAGATTTTAAGTTTATTTAGTATATCGGCCATACCACTTAACAGATTTCGACGAAATTTTGTATACTGAAATTATCTATTAAAAGCATAATAGGGTCTACGTACAAAACATAACCCCTTTTATCGGCCAATTTGGAAAATAGCGCTGAACGAATAAATCACGTTGTGTCATAACTTGGCAATTAACAGATTCCTACCAAAGTTGGCGAACAAGTAATACTGAGACAGATGATGTTAAGTGGTATGTTTTAAGCATGTCGAGACACTTATTTTCAAAATGGCGGCCATGGAGCCATTTTAAGGTTAGAATGCTAATTATCGAATTTCAACTAATATTTGTATACTGGCAAAAGATGTTACAACTATAAATAGAGCATTTTTTGTCTGCCATTTTTTAAGATAGCGTCACGCGAGTAAACAAAGTTTTTTATCATATCTCGGAAAATAATTAAAATATTCCTTCCGAATTCAGCAAACAAATAGTACTGCAGCAGGGGGCGTAAACTGGTATGGTTTATGTAGGCCAGGCACTTATTTTCAAAATGGGGACTATATAAATATTTCAGCTCAGTATATTTTAACAAAACATCCAACTTAACTGTAGGCTGGCAGTACAAATTACATCCATCAAATTTGTCCATGCAGCGCCTCATTTCTGTCGTTTTGTAGGATAGCGCTACCAATAAAAATAATTATTTTATCTCGTATCTCGGGAAACAATCAACCCAGTCTTACAAAATTTGGCGAAGATGATGTACTGTGGTAGGTCATAATAATAAATGTATTTTTTAAAGGTAGTACACGCTTAGAATGGCGGCTATAAAATTTTCTTTTCTTGCTATCATCGAAATTTCTACATCATTATATTTCTGTCCTCCATTTATGAAGATGGCATAAAACCTCCATAATTTTCATATGGCAATTTCTTAAAGACAAATCAACCTATTGCTACCAAATGTTAGACTGAAACATTTCAAATCAATTTTTACCAGATTGTGCACACCATAAATGCTACATAAGGACATTTAAACTTTCAAGATTTACATGGGCCAGATAACTATGTTCAAAATAGCAGCTTTGAAATTATTTTGGTAAATTTGACACATACATTGAACTATGTAATGAAACAAAATATTCATGTAGACAGTATATGTTAGAAATATCGGAAATTGAGCCTCTTTTCTGGCAATTTTATACGATAGCATCAAATAAGAAAATTAAGTTATGTCATATCTAAGGAACCAAACAACCTATTTCCATCAAATTCTTCACAAAAGTAGCGCCACGGTATACCATTGCGTCTTATGTGGCTCACTCACAATCACAATAAAGGATCTGTAATTATTTTACGGTAGGAAACCCTATCATTCGAAACATTATTATGATTAAATTCGAAGATGATGGTCCGAATCCGACCTCCGTAATGCAGTGGATTAAACGCTAGCTTATTTTATAGTACGAGATTTTTTGGTTCAAAGTCCCAGGTAAGGCATGTGTGTATTTGTAATTGTCTCACTAATGCGTAAGTTTCTGGTTTCATTTCAAAAGTTATTGCTTTTAAAGAGAAGTAAGGTCCTTCCTACCAACTCAGTTTTAAGTCTCTAACAATTTCTTTACAAAAACATCCGACATATGTTAAGAAATTTCCATACTTTCGTAGTATATTTTGGATTCTGGCGAAAACACACAAGTTATAATTTAGATTAAAATGTTAGCTTTTAATTATTTTTCTTGGGGGGGTTTGACAGTCCGAAAAAAAAAAAAAAAGCACGCAGTAGATTTTCTTCCAAGAAACCTAAAATACTGCTATTTCTTGGAAGACAAGCGAAAAAAAAAGAAGTAGACATAACGAAGGAGTTTTGGTTGGTAATTTACCTGCTGTCGTTCGCGTGCTCCGTCAAAGGTACGGGAAACACAAGAAATAATATTTGGAAAGGGAGAAGTTATTATATAAATTGTGGGACGTAATTGTCGATGAGATAGCCTTCCCCGGCGCAAGGCCGGAGAATAACTTGGCTTATTCCGGCGAGAGCGGAGCATGAGATAACATGGCGGAGATGAAGCGGGCGCGTTCAAGAAGACAATTTAATGAGATTTCACAAGAGCGGGGATGACGGTGACCGGGGGGGGGGGGAGGCACTGCAATCATTTCCCCGAGAAGAATTCCGAAGCGGTGCTAGGGGAGGAGGGGGGGGGGTTAAAAAATAAAAGTAAAATACAGGGCTATCGACTGCATCGTCTGAGCGGGCGTAATTTTAACTGCTAACCCCTTTTCCCCGTCTGCTTGCCAGCTACCCAGCTTCAACCAATCTGGGACTGGTTCATCTCCTCTCGGGGTTAACGTGACACCTCAGCTCACCTCTTGACGATTCAACGCCAACCCCAAAGCGAGAGCATACACATGAGTATACGCTGTTCACGGTTACGGCCATATTTCACATTAATTTATTTCATTATCCGAAAGAGATTTATGTAAGGACCGCATAAATGTAAATATTTGTAGATTATTGTTTTCAAAATATAGCAACCGATATGTTGAAAATTTTTGAATATGAGAACCCAAGTTCCTGTGCTCCTAATTATCGTTATCTTATATACACATTATACTAACTAAGAATAAGGATATTTAACAATTGGTACTGTGGTACACTCATCCTGAATATATTTTTAAATAGATATTCAAGATTATTGCCAACACATTTTTATTCGTCGAAGAGAAACTAATAAATATTGTGTGTTTGCAAAAACATCAATACCTATTTAAAAAATATATTCAGGATGCCAGTACCCTAATACATCATCAGCCAGTTCAATCATGAAATGATGTGGCCTCTTAGAGTTAGGAATTCAGGTAGAACGGTCTTGGGCGATTCTCTGCCAGTTAACTCCAGCAACCCTGCGCATGTCATTGTCCCAACGGTCTGGCGGTCTTCCTCTTGGTCTCCGATGATTTCTAGGACTCCATTCCAACACCGTTTTTGTCCATTTCATCCGAGAAACATGGCCAGCCCCATAGCCGCGTCAAGGTGGCTGCCTTCTCCAAGATGTCTATGTCTCTGACTTTAGTAACTGACCTGCTGTCTGTTGCCTTTGTATTATCTTATCTAAAAGATATCTAACCAACTGTTAAATATCATTGGTTCTTAATATGTTGTGTATATGGTATAGATTACAATACACGTCATTAAGTCGGACAAGTTGATTAGGAGCATAGAAACACTACTCCGCAATTTTCGACTTTTCGGTGCTATATTTTAAAAACTACACACATTTGACTGCAAATATTTAACCTTAATTGACCACTTCTAAAATTAACATTTGAAAGATTTCATTGCCGCAGCCTGAATTAATTTAAAAAAGTGCACTGACTGGCATGCGCCCAGTAAGTTGGCTATGACGAGGGGAAAATAGTCCCCCGTCTATTCGTGGAATTAATACTGTTACGTAAGCAAGCGTGAATATATGAATTATTTCTTTCACTATCCTGTTTTAATGCATATACCTATTATAGGCTGTTCACGGTAAAGTGAACACTGTGAAAATGAACCTTAGAAAAAAGTCCCTGTTCCTATCTGCATATATTTTCATGGGTGCACTGAGTGACATTCGTTCAGTAAAGTTGGTAACAATGAATGTAAAGTAGTTCCGTATCTTAAATTTGAATAAAAAGTGTTAGATAGCTGTTTGGTAAAAATTATATTTATTTATTTCCCTTCGTTTTTTTTAATTTGTCGAAGTGTAAAGATGTGCAGGTTTGTAAACTATTTACTATCTTAATAATTTCACAGTTTCATTTGACTGAGCACGAATAAAGTGATGAGGCCCATGGTTATGTTAATTCTACATAAGGCGGATGAATACTCAATGTTTATTTAAGTAGATCTTAAGCAGGCCTTTCGAAAGTGCTCATTTTAGCGTGAACATCCTGTAGCCGAGTTTCTCTTTAAATGTATTGCAGATAGTTCCGTCAATTATACGAGAGTAAAAATAATTCGTATATTATTGTATTAGTTCCATTAAAGTAATTTTCCATTATTTTCATACTTTTATCCAGAATAGGGTTTTTTTTCAACTTTTTTTTTCTGCCTACCGCGAGATACTAATCTAAATTTTAAGATTCGCGCTGTAATCCTTTCTTTATTTATGTGTGTATAACTCGAGAATAATAAATTTTAAAACAGACTGCGATTTTGCGCGGGTAAAACGGACGCCGCCATGTTTACGTACCTGTGACGTCAGTATACGTGTTGGATTTCGTTCTTTATATGCAAACGCCTTAGATGTTAGCGTGTGCATTTGGAATTTTTTATTACATTTTGTTGTTTCGGCGAATTTTAATGTTACTGTTGTGTCATCAAACACCAGCAAGTGTTGCATAGTTACTCCCGAGCAAAATGCACTCCTGATAAGATACCTACGAAGAGTTTAAGTGAAAAAAAAATCAAACCTCAAACGTGCTGATGACTAGTTTCCACAAAAAGGCGAGCGGGGAGAGGGGGGAGTATCGAACTTTCTGTAACGATACACAACATTTCAACCTGAACTCTCACCACCCCCCCCCCCTCCATTTTTTTTTAAATTGAAAATGTTTTTGATTATGCAAAGGCTTCAAACATGGTATATTTTTTTAAAAATAACTGGGCAAGCAATCCATATTAAGTTATAAATACTTGTTACAAACTGAAGTAGTAGAGGGGCACAACAGCCCTCATTAGACCCCCCCCCCCCTCATACCGACACCTATAATCGAGCCAAACTCAGCTGGACTGAACTTGCATTACGAGTCCTAGCAATCACACAGTAAATTGCACACGCAACCAGAAACAAAAGCGCCACGGCTGAATCAATGTGGCTTAAAATTTCGCTGGGCAGGGAAAGTTGCGTCCAGCGATTAAGTCGTCGACGCTCGCCATTCCGGGAAACCAGTGACTGCGCACGCCGAATTTCGACGTGATAAACAAGAGGCGTGCAAGCGAGATCACGCGTCCTTTATTATCCACACCTTTATCGGAGTGCAAATGCATGACTCAGCCGGCTCATATCTAGCTTACGCGTGAGTCATCTCTGCTTACAGGCACGAGCTACTGCTGCTGCCTGCAGACGTCTATATAATGTTCACGGTTAACTGAGCACTTTTGAAAGCCCTATTCAATATCAATATGTATGCACGTAGTGTATTCCTCCACCGTATGTAAAATTAACATTGCCAAGGGCCTCATCACTTCATTCATGCATCGGTCAAGTGAAGCTGTGAAATTGTTAGAAAAATAAATATTTAACCAACATGGTCAATTTTATACTTCGATGCATTAAGAAAAATGAAACCAAAAGGAATTATTTTAAGTTTTCACAAATGGTTATTACCTAGTACTTTTTATTCGACGTTAAGATATGGAACTACTTTCTCTCCATCGTTACCAACTTTACTGGACGAATGTCACTTAGAGCGCCCGTTAAAATATATGCAAATAGGTGCAGGGAATTTATTTTTTCAAAGGTTCATTTCAAAAAATGCTTACATTATTGTGAACAACTTGTATTAGTTTGCAGAAATTATTACTACAGAAGTCGATTTATTTTTAAGCTTGCTAGACGAAGAAGCAGGTCACAAATTCTCAAAATATATCTGAACTTTTCAGTTTTCCCCTGGCCATATCTAAAACAGAATAATGAATTATTCCCAAACAGCAAATTATGGCATAACGCGTTTTACAGGCCTCTCCAATACAATAACCGATTAATGAACTGTGATAACGAGAATCCGTTACCAACGGTAATGAGTTGTGCGGTACAGTTAGTGTAGCTGTATTTTGTTAATAAGCTGTGTGAGTACGTTATAAAACAATACTAACTTAACGTAACACTCGAACCTGTACGCAGGTATCAACCAGGTTATGCTCAGGGCTTGTTGATAATGGACTGTTAGATACATATAGTCTATTCACGGTAAATTGAGCAAATTTTTTAAGGCACTACTAAATTTTTCCTTTATCAAATTTCCCGCCAATTTTTAATATAAACATTGCAGTGTGACCAATAAACACAGTGTACAGTCAAACAATCCCAAATGTTAACGTCTGAAGCTGCCATGAAATATATTTATTAGTGGTTAATGCCTATTGGAAGGGCCCTGAAAAGTGCTCACTTTACCGTGAATAGCCTGTACACGTTTTTTACTCTTTACAGAAGCTCCCAGTCTTTTATGCCTTTTAACTACCATGGGGCAGTTTACATACTGTTGTTCGTTATTATATTATTTACACAGACATTTCCATTAGGATCATCAAATACCAGGTAAAGTAGGTGCATGACTGATGATAGAGATTTACAACATGTGGATGATCAGCGGCTGTGGTTGGACATGTCAGATTCTGGAAAACCTGAGGTGGCATACAGTTATAGTCCATTCATCGTTTCTTCGGATCTTTTGAGACAAACCTTTGAAAAATCATCCTCTAGAAGTAGTTAACCCGTCTTTTTAACTTTTATACTACAAGTATACTGATTAACTTTAAAAGAGTATTACATTTTTTAACAAATCTTCAGTAACTTGTAAATTGCATTTATTACGCAACACGAATTAAAAACAGCCAGAGCAACGATGTTTTGGCAACGGCTAGTAAAAATAGTCCACAGTGAAAATATTGCTTTAACGAAGTTTATTGGCATGCTATTTGTATATTAAATGGTTAGGTAGCATTGGTAGAAACATATTTTATTGTTAAAGTTAAAAACATCAACGAAAATGGTTTTGTTTTTATACTTATCAATACAAAGAAAGCGAAAAATTATTTTTGTATTCACAAATGTTTTGCTTAGCACTTGTAATTTAACGTCAGCACATGGCACTACTTTTTATCAGGCATTGCCAACTCTATTGGGTGCGTGACATTGTGCCCGTCAAAGACGTGCGGGCGGCAACATTTCACAAACGTTGACCTCAAAAATAGTCACTTTACCGTGAAAAGACTACATTCCCGTCTTTTTCTAATGTGCGATGCGTGATGATCGGGAGTTAACGTCGACAGAGGTACGACGAGGGGGAATTTCACCACGGTGGTTCTTGTTCGTATCCCGCGACCTGTATGTCTCATCACCGCCACATTGTTTACAAGACGGGGGGGCTAGGCTGGGCGCCGCACGGCCTTGAAGGACGCCCGCCCAGAGACCCCGCGGCACGCCTGGCGACGAGGACAGCGGGCCTACTCTACCTCGGCGACACACGGCTCCCCGCGGCAAGGTCAGCCAGGGGTCACGCACGACGACCGCTGCCTGCAACACTTCTCCTGTCCGGCGCCCTTACAGACGAGTATACGCTATACAAGGTCAAATGAGCACTTTTGAAAGCCCTCTCACTTGGAATAATAGTCAATTAAAATATTTTATTTTAGCTTTAGACGTTAACTTCCGAGTGCTGTTGAATATATACACCGTGTTTGTTATAGGCTGTTCACGGTAAACTAAGCACATTTGAAAGCCCTGTTTACGATCTACTTGTATGGACGTTGAGTATTCTTCCGCCTTATATAAAAATAACATAGCCATGGGCCCATTCTCTTTATTCATACTTCGGAAGAGTGAAACTGTGAAATTATTAACAAAGTAGATATTTTACAAATCAGCTCATTTTTAAAATTCGACGTATTAAAACAAAGAAGAAAGCTAAAGGAATAATTTAAGTTCTCAAAAATGTTTACATGACACCTTTTTATTCGACAGTAAGATACGGAACTACATTCAATCCATCGTTACCAACATTACTGGGCGAATGTCACTAGGAGCTCCCATTAAAATATATGCAGGAAGAGGCAGCGACTATTTTCTAAGGTTCATTTCAAAAGTGCGCACTTTAACGCGAACAGTCTTTACTTACATGACATTATGTATTTAAAAAGGTGGTTAAAGGATTAAATATGGCTGAAAGGAACAAGCAACTAGGTCCTCAAAAGTGTCACTTTACCGTGAACAGCCTACATAGCTTATTCACGGTATAGCGAGCAGTACTTTTTGAAGTTGTTTAGTACTTTGCATGAAAGACTGCGCGGACTCGCCTGTGTGGAAGCAGCACGTAACTCCAGGCTATAAGCGTCGAACGATTTCTCTAGCAGTCAGTCAAGACGGCGGAACGTTTTGGGTTTCAAGCTTTTGTTGTGTGGAGTATTTGTCCTGGTCCTCCGGTAGTTTATTACTCTACAAGCAAGGGGCAGAACTACTGACGACATTTACAATCTGCCGCAGCATGGCCACCCCTGGAACCAGTATACCGGTTCGACGTTTTAGTCCACGAAAAAAAAAACTTACTCGAAGTAAAACGTAATATAGCATACTTCAATCACGTGTAAAGCCTTTTTTTTTTTTTTTGGGAAACACGAACAAAAACCATCTCTTCTACAGACAAAGATATATTCACGTTCGTTTTATGTATGCTACTAGCTACAACATGCATTCCTGCCATTTTTTAAATATTTGTATACCTTTCATATTTTTGGTTCCAACAATAGAAAACAGCTGATTTTGACAAGCCATTGGCATTGGTTTGCACACGTTATAAAACATTTATTGCTAGAGTTACCATTTCTGTAACTGCCCGGAAGAAAAATTAATAATTTCTCGCCGGCAGTCATTTGTGAGAAATTAATAAATTAGAGTATAGATGTGTTAGTTTGACGAAGATTCAGAAGCTTTTATTTATGCTATGTCATGCAAAAATTTTCGTTACACATTCTTAAATGGAGCCTAAGGCAAAATGAATGAAAATCCAAGATGGCGGGGACTGATTCCCCTTTCCGAAACTGAACCACTGAATGCCAGTTCAGTTCCACGCGCGTAGAGGCGTTCAAAAATCTGATTTACGTACATGGATATCCCTCAGAGCTGCCAGACACGCAAAATACTCGCTGACCAGATGGCACCCATGACATGATGTACAATGGTATTATTTCTGTTTCGACAGAACTTATGAATAATAAATGCATTTACTTTTTCTTTTTTCGGCGTCGTTGTGTTCGTGTTAAATCTCTCCTGTAGAGCCTTACATTTTCTTATCTTCGAGTTTGGGGTTTTGCGTTATTTTCCCCACCTGAGTTTACTCATTGTTTTCTCGTTTTGGCGTTCCTTCATTTTCACACTGTGCAGCCGTGCTTAAGATCTATTTGTATGCACGTTGTGTATTCCTCCACCGTATGTAAAATTAACATTGCCATGGATCTCATCATTTTATTAATGCGTCGGTCAGACGAAACTGTGGAATCATCAGAAAAGTAAATATGTTACAAATCTGATAATTTTACACGTCGATGATTAAAATAAAATTTAAAAAAAAAAAAAAACCGGAAAGCAAAATAAATCATTTAAATTGTCACAATGGTCAAATAATGATATTTATTCGACGTTAAAATGTGGAAATATTTTCCCTCCGTCGTTACCAACTTTACTAGGCGAATGTCACTCAGTGCGCCCGTTCAAATAAATATAGACAGGGGCAGTGACTTTTTGTGTAAGGTTGTTTTTAAAAAGTGCTCACTTTATCGTGGACAGTCTTTATTCATTATATATTTCGCAGCAAAAACATTTAAACGATGAAAAAAGAATGCCAGATGACTGGGATCAATCTCCCTTCCGAGTGTCGTGAAAAACTGACTGAATAATGACAACTGCGACTTATTTTAGTAGCGGGAAGAATGCTGGCTGTTCCCCTGCACGGCCACAACACGCTACGTACGCTACCATGTTGGAATTGACGCTACAGCCTTTCAACCGTGACGAGGCGGATGTGACTGCTACTCTGTACAACGTGACACCCCCCCCCCCCCCCACCAATAGTCCTCGTCCACAACCGTGGGAATGTCTCGCTTTTCAGCACTATCGATATCTGTGCAGTTAAAAAGGAAATATGTGGTGGGAGAGGTTCAGTAGTTCAACAGAACTCTGATGCGGTCGATATAGGCTGTTCACGGTAAAATGAACACTTTTTTTAAAACCCTACTTATGATCTACTAGTATGCACGTTGTGTATTCCTCCGACTTATGTAAAATTAACGTTGACATGGGCATAATCACTTTAATCATGGGTCGGTCAAGTGAAACTGTGAAATTATTAAGAAAGTACATGGTTTATAAATCTGCTTATTTTTACACTTCGATACATGAAAAAAAAACCAGAAAGCGAAATAAATAATTTTAAGTTAACACAAATGGCTACATAACACAATTTAGTTGACGTTAAAATGTGGAACTAAATTCCAGCCATCATTACCAACTTTACTGGGCGAATGTGACACTGTGCGCCCGTTAAAATATGTGCAGGTAGGAGTAGTGAATTCTTTCTAAGGTTCATTTCTAAAGTGCTCACTTTATCGTGAACTGCCTATTGTAACTTATGCTAGAGTCAAACGCCAGTGGGGTTTATAACTTTTATAGTACTTTCGCAGAGAATGCTTGTTTACAAAAATTATGACCGGCAAATGAAAAAAAAAATAAACAAAATATTTGTCGTTACCTGGGTATGTACAACACGATCGTCGCTTTCGACATCAGATTGTTTTCTGTTGAGTAAATGAAAAAGTTAATAAGTACAGTTACAACACGCAACCTACGTGCTCAGTTTATAAGTCCTTTAGTACACAAGCAGTAGATTTATCCATGTTCTAGCGCGTGCGCACACAAACACGCACAATTTACAATTCTGTACTAAGATTACGTGATTAAACTCGACTCAAATCAAAAGCGTCCAGGATTTCTCTGCGTATTATCCTGCACATAGCTGCTAACGTTAAAAACAACTTCCCGACTTTGTCCGCATGGAAACTTACAGGTAACCAGTACTAAATAGCTTATATGGGCAATAGTTTTTCCATTATTAAAATGCCACCATAGTTGAAGAGCATATGTACGCAGTTACGTTGAGAATTATGGACCGTGTAGAAGGCTAGACATAAACTATACACCGATGCAAAGTGAAACGCGGGTAAAACGTGGTAAAGGCTATTCACGATAAGAGCACTTTAGAAATCAACCTCAGAAAAAAGTCACTGCTCCTACTTGCATATATTGTAACGGGTGCACTAAATGGCATGCACCCTGTAAAGTTGGTAACGATGGATGGAAAGTAGTTCTATGTCAAAGTCGAATAAAAAGCGTTAGGTAACTATTTGTGATAAATCATTTCTTTTGCTTTGTTTTTTTTTTAATGCATGGAAGTGTAAATATGAGCAGATTTCTAAAATATTCTTTTCTAATAATTTTACAGTTTCGCTTGACCGGCGCATGAACAAAGTGCTGATGACCGCGGCAATTTTAATTTTACATAAGGCGGAAGAATATACAACGTGCATACAAGTAGATCTTAAGCAGGGCTTTCAAAAGTGTGCATTTGACCGTGAACATCCTATACAAGCGCTTCCTTTTCTCCTATGGTTTACACCTTGTTTCAGTTCTGTTTCCACTAGTCTTTACTACTAAGTATCCAAGCGCTGCCGCACTCTACCCTTCCGGTAACTCGCCCTCGACCAGGGGGGAGGGGGAGACACTAAATTGAGCTTACAATGGCGTTATTTGAAGTAAGTGCCTGTGGAAACACCAACGTAGACTTTTCCCCCTAGAATTAATGATTTTACGGAACAGTCTATTCTGTTGGTCACAATTGGACGTAACGTAAACATCTCAAAGGCAGAGCTAACACAAACAGCACGGTATATATTTAATTATTGCCGAAAACAGCATTCGGCAACTAAACGATGTTAGTCAAGTAGGTTCTAACTGTAAATGCTATCAGGCAAGCCTTTTTAAAAAGAAACACCAATAGAATTTTCTTTTTTGTAAATAAGCTATTTTATTATAAACATTGAACACAGCGTGATTATTTACTACTTCAATGAAGCGTGTTTATCAAAAAGTGATCATTAAAAAGTACCATTTTTGTTTTATTATACAAGGTGATTATTTTTCGTGATGCGTGTCTGCTGTTGGTATTAATCCACCCACCCATGAAAAAGACTTCAAAATTAAGAAGATCGTTACAACATGGAAGTGTCGGCTCTTGTCTCGTTACTTGCTCTGTGCCCTCGTAGATACTCCCGATCCCTCTCGTCGCTGCACACACTCGTCCGCCGCAGTCGTCTTCACTTCCGCCGTCGGCTCTCTCTTCCTTCGCCGCTCGTCGCAATTAGTCAGGCGGAGGCGGCTTTCACATAAAACTGCAGTGCCATAGGCTGTTCGCGGTGAAACGAGCACTTTAGATCTACTTGTGTACACGTTGTGTATTCCTCCGCCCTTGTGTAAAATTAACATTGCCACGGACCACATCGCTTCGTTCATGCGTCGGTCAAATGAAACTGAAATTATTTAAAAAGTAAATATTTTACAAATCTGCTCATTTTTACACTTCCATGCGTTTAAAAAAAAACAAAGTAAAAGAAATGATTTATCACAAATAGTTACCTAACGCTTTTTATGCGACTTTGACATAGAACTACTTTCCATCCATCGTTACCAATTTTACTAGGCGAACGTCACTCGGTGCGCCATTAAAATATACCGCATTCATGGTTATAATCAATTCACGGTTACTTCAGCCTTTTCTGTGAAGCCCTGTTAAAGTTCTGTATCCAGAATATTCCTCCGCCTTGTGCAAACTAAGCTTAACAAGTCTGGAGAATTACACCAGAGGACAACGCACCACATTCGTGCGCAATCAGTTGTAACAGTATTTTGTAGAAGAACTATTTCTCACTGGGCGCTACCAACACACAGGTTTTCTCATGGTCTTTTATTCAAATTATTTATAAATGAAGCATTATAATTTATAGACAAAATATTAATAACGTTTCAATTTAACAGGAAAAAAAAGTAACTTTTACGAACACAAGTATAAAACGCTTGTGATACAGGGCGTATTTAGGAAGTAACTAAACGTTTCATACACGAGAAAAATTTTCAAAGGTTTGATTCAAAAAGGCCGAAAAAACCGCGAATGGACTACAGTGACTTATTTCTAAGGTTAATTTCTGAAGGGCTCACTTTATCGTGAACAGCCTCTATTTATAGTGGCACGCCTGGTGGACCAGAATATTCTTTACCTGTCGAATTGCGCCGACGGAGGAGATTATCGGAAAGTTCATTCATTCAATAGCCCGCCGTCGGCGACTTCTCTAGAAGGGAGATGAGGTCGATGACGCCAACCAAACCCGACAGCTGTCAATTATCTCGCCTGCCAGGCGACTTAAAGGCGGCTGTGACCTGATGACTAATCCCCTTCCCTCCCACCCTTGAGACACTCTGCACACTACTTTCTCAAAATAATTATGCTGACTTGTTCGGCTGCTGAAAAGAACTTTAAGCCTAGTTGTAACTTTGAGTGTGTCTAAGAGAATTACTTAAAAATACATAAACTCCCTGAAAAGCTCTACGATAACGAAATCTTTATCGAACAAAGTCCGTTATATAAAATGCAAAACCGAAATTTCGTCATAGGCCTAATCCGTTCTGTAGAAACAGACTTGTTAAAAGAAAGTTATAAAAAATTAACTTCCCAAATGAAAGGGTGAATTTAACAAGGGTGGTCCATACTGGAGCTTCCTGCGAATGAAGGCGCAAGAAATGTATTCACAGAAAGGTCGCTGAATGGAAAGAGAACTTATCAATTTACCACGCACGGTGAGTTGCCAATAATTGATTCAAGCCTGGATTGCTAGTAAGCAGGACCCCAACCCCCAGTCCCTTTTTTTTCTCTCCCGCTACTGAGGACCGGACACAAATGAGTCCTCCCGGGAATTGGGCTATCTGCGGCAGGTTTAGAAACTTCGCCGATACACTATGCATGCGTGGCTTTCAGCTCGCTAGGGGTCTATAGACCGCGGCCTCCCCCCTCATGGGGGACGGCAATCCGTATCACTTGAGGCACAGCGGAGCGTGGTGGGCCTTGGAGGGTTCATAAATCTGCCCCACCCGAAGGCTCAGCAGGGGAGAAGGTAAACGAGGGAAAGAGACGGGAGTATTAATTAACGAAACCCCACCCGCCTCTGCGACGTTCCCTTATGTTACATAATCTTATACACGAGTAATGACCGGGTTCCAACGGCGTTTCAGCGGAAGATCCGCCCGAGCGGCTCCCGCCCGTAGGGTCCGTCCCCGGAGGGGGCTCCGCGCATTATATCCGACCTTACGGCATCGGTCCACATGGGTCGGGAGGTCAGTGTTGCGTACACGCTTTCGAGGGTTCCCATGCGACGAACAAGTAATGCAGCGAGTTAAAGCTACTATTGCGGTGTGAGCGAGATGGCGAGGCAACGCGCGCGGGGTCCAAAGCACACTTTCCTAATTAACAGCGCTTGTACGGTCGCTAACGGCCCGTGTCCCCCCGACGTGCAAAATTTCCAGCCCCTTATGCTAATGTGCTGGATCGTGTGGACCTTCCTAGTTGGGTAAGTGTATATACTACTTGCAGTTTTAAACGTTTAATTATTATTCAGACAAGAGCTCGGTCCTTGCTTGTCTACACGTTTGGCCTCCTGCCACCTGGGCTAGTATTGCAGTACTGGACTGATTCAACACTGCACGAGCAAAGAATGGAGTGGGGATATTTGGGCGACTCTTATCAACGACACCTTGAGAGCCGATGATGATGAAGCGAGGTGGCAATGAAGCAGCTTCGTAATGCAAGGGTGGGGGTGAAATGGAGATCCCCGAGAAAAATACTCCGACCAGCGGCATCGTCCGGCTCGATTCCCTAGTACGAAAAACCAGGAGAGACCCCGCCGAGAATCGAACCCGGTTCGTTCACGTGCAAAGAAAATAACACGCCTAAATAACTAACGAAGCCGATTAATCTCCCATCCCTCGTTGGTAAGAGGTTAATCTTAACATTGTTTAACAATGCGGATTAGACACGCTTAGTGAAAAATTAATCGTACAATGTGATTTATTGTAATAAACAAGGTGCAGCAAAACGAGTGAAAAAAAATGCAAATATTTCACATTCCCTAGAGGTAGACAATCGAATTTGGTTAAAGGCGGGGGTGTGGGATCTTCATAATTATTACGCCCCTCTTCCTTTTTTGTAACCTTGCCAGCTATCCGAACCAAGGTTCTCCGGCAATGTAAATTTATATTGCAAGTGAGAAAAAGGGGAAGTAAATACAACTGACTATAGGGCGTTCACTGTAAAAGGAACACTTTTAAGACCCTAGTTACTTTTTTCTTTCGGCCATTTTTAAAATAAATATTGCAATGTAAGTAATAAACACAGTGTGTATACTAACTGCACTCGGAAGTTAACGTCTAAGCCTAAAATAAAATATGTTCGTTGGCTATTATTCCAAATGAGGTGGCTTTCAAAAGTGCTCACTTTACCGTGAACGGCCTATACTCACCACACTCGCTTCTGGTCTGGAACGTCTTCAAAATAGTGCAGCAGCCTGTCTTTCCTACTTGGTAAGTGACCGGCCATGCTGAAAACAGGTCCTGCAAGATAACTGTGAGTCTTTTGGAAGATAGGGGCCCAGACAGGACACAAAAACTATAATCCTCCCCTTTTTCCAACAGCATGATCACGCTATTAGCACGGTCGAGAAACAGAAGAAACACGTATAACCTATCAAAAGAAATAAACTGCCAATTCTATCTAAATGTTAAAAATGTTAAAGAATAAATTCCAACATAGAAACAGATATCAGATTTTAAAACTTCAAAAATGCAATCGCACCATTAATAATTTTCTTCAAACTAAAACATGAATTGTGGAGATTAAAATTCAATATACCTATTACTTGGGGAGGCCCGCTATGATACATACAAAACAAATTTATTCAACATACCTGACTGCATGCAAACAACTTACTGGAAAATAAAAATTGCAGACTACTGAATGTCCTACGTTGGCTGTTCAGTCAGTAATAGAAAGGCTGTTTCATTACCTCCCAATAATGAAAATATCAATTAACAAGACCGCATTATGTTTCAGTAACTTATTTTTATAATAAAATCTCAATGGCGGCGCAAAAGAAAAGCAAGAAATAAATGCTCGACGTAAAAAAAAATGGGTACAGGATTAGCGTACTAGAAAAACAAAGTGAAAATATTTGTTCATGACATTACTGCGTACGTCTCGTTTTTGATGTGCATTAGAACATATTACACGGCATGCCAGTAAGTGTATACTTGGTATTTTTCAAGTCCAAAAAAAAAAAAAAAACTACTACTACTGGTGAAATAGGATTTATTTCAATTAAGTAAGTAGTATTAGTCTTGACCCAATGTCGCCTTGAAACGGCCACCATGACGATTCGAAATAGCCACAATAAACTTTTATATATGCAATATATGAACTTACCGTGCATTGCTGAGTGTCAATGACAGACTACGTAGTAGGAAACTACTAGGATTGATAATGTACTTTCTCGGTGCTGAAGTGGTGCAGTGAATTTTAACGTATTTTACGTGGTGCAGTAAACTTTAACTGGTCATCGTTCCCCGGTATATTTCATTCTATTAATACCATTCCAGAATTTGTACAAGCGTTTTATGCCCTCCAGAACCTAATAAGTCATCAGGAATTGTGAGACTGCCAAAGCGGTTCGTAATCAACTCTAGGTTACATCCTTATTTCCTCCTCTTTTCCTTACAAACTCACTGTTTTATATCATTCTGTTTTTTCTTCTTCAAAAAGCGTATGGCCTATTCAGGAAAGTGATTTCTTCGTAACGCGATTGGTAGTATCTTCAACGCTTACATTCCTCCTCGCCGTCATTTAAACTATATTCCCTTCGCTCTCCGTGCGGGAGTGACCACAGACTAGATTTGAGGTACATACATATCCTATTCACGGTAAAGTGAGCACTTTTGAAAGCCCCCTCTGTTGGAATAAAATTCAATAAATACATTTTATTTCAGCCTTAAACGGTAATTTCAGAGTGCGATGGAATCAACACACTATCCATTACTTACATGGCTATATTTATTTAAAAATGTGGATAAAGTATAAACTATAGCTGAAAGGAAAAAGTCGTTCACGATAATCGTACTGACAGGAAAGCAGTCCAAGGTTACGGAACACTCTCACACCGTGTTCCCTCTACGGCAGGAACACATTTATTTCGCCATGACACAACTCTCGGGCACTGTGACCTTAACGCCCATGTCGAATCAAAACGCAATCACTTCCCTGGAGAAGACTACGAATAATAAGATGAAGAGAAGAGGGAGAGAAATTCCGCCGTAAACTCAACACGCAAAACCACTTATATAATTAAAACGAGACGGTGCCGTAGGAGACCAGTAGGAAGGAGACTAAGGCTGGAATTCATGGCCGGAGGCTTGTTTGGCAAAGATGCTATACTTCAAGAAGTAGTACTTCTTCAAGCACTACTTATCTGAAGAATGAATTCATAAATCATGACTTAAGTAATTGTGTATACGCACTATTTATTAGTGTCAAGTTGTGCTTGGTGAAATACGGAAATAAGTACCTGTATAATATCAATACCAACATAACATAGATAAATTTGCCACTATATTTACAGCAGTCACCCAGACGAAATGAATTTGTACGTTAATTTGTTACTCTCTCATTTTTTCACTGCTGTTTAAAATAATTTTAATTTGTTTTATCGCACACTTGAGATTAAAATTAACGCATGTGCAATAAAAACACGTGTTTGTTTCATGTGTCATGTAATAATTTTTCGGAAGTTTGTTAGACGTGCTATAAAAAAAAACACCTCGGTTGACGTGCACACTCGACGATTATTTGATGTGTGTGTTCGTTTTACTGACATCTCAGTTAATTAAAAACCTACGACATCTTGTAATAATACAATTCTGGACATTTCCGTCGAGCGCCAATAATCGCCATTCCGCGAACGACATCATTGATCGTAAAAGTGCTTGCTTACATCTCATGCTACCGTCCAACCAACATAACCTGTGTTTTCAGTCCTCGTATTGGAAACGCAGGCCTGTGCGACTATTGGAATTTTCGAATACCGTTTCGAATAATGGAAGAAAATAGTACTCCAGTGCCCGTGAACTGTGCTCATGTTTATCATGTTTATACGCGTACCTTGTTTGTGTCGTAAAATTTTTTATCGGTGGTTAATTATATTTGTATGTGCTTTGATTAAGTGTGATTGGTTGCAGGTAGCGTTTTAGTAGTTTTATTGATTGAAATGTAATATCAGCATATGTTTTACCACAACGGCTCGTTCTGCCATTTTATAACTGCCGTGCCGTTCCCCACGAAGCTAGGCACGTACTCCAAGTATTTACGTTTTTTCCAGGGTTTTCAGTTTGTTGGTTTTAGGAAATGGGCAAAGAGTTGATTTTACTGAATGATTATGCAAATAAATTATTTCGTATCAGTGATGGACAAACATCATTGTAGTGAAGTGTTCGTGCAAGGATTTCCATATAAAAACACGTGTTCGAGAGGTTGCAAATTAGAAACAGTAAATTAACGTGTTTTGTAAATAATGTATTTCGAAACGGTTACTATAATGCTTGAAATGCACATGCTTTAAAAAGGCAGCACTATCAACTATTATATCTTGTAGAAATATTTGTTTACTACGCATGTGTTGTACAGCCAACGAGTGTAAGGTTAACTTCGGTAGTGTGTTTGTTGGATCATTGTGCAATTCAAAATGACATATTCGTAATAACTGCAAAACAATGTCGTCTCACGAAAGACGTTAATCTAAAAATCCCCACCCGCATATTTCTCCGGAAACATAAAATAAGAGAGCCCCGGCAACAAATATAGACTTTCAGCCAGCATAACCTCTTTCAGTAGCTTACTCGTTCGGCAAACACGTTCGATCATAACGTAACTGTTTTAAGCACGTTCCGTTTGTGTTTATGTAATAAAAATGATACAGTGGACCAGTTTTGTGTACTAAAATTTAACAGTCGTTAGGTAAAAAAATCGGCTCGCTTCAATGTGATGAATATTTCACCATAATAACGATTATTGTCGGTTTTCGTGATGAGTATTTATACTCAATTGTCTATATTTAAAAAGGAAAGACTTTTTTTGTGCTGAATCTATATGTACGACACTTTAATGTAAAAACATTAGGTTACTTTCTTGTTATACACCAGCCTCTAAAAGATATTGCAAATAAGAAAATTCGAAGATATTTGATGATCGTAATTAATGTGCCGTAATATAGTTAATACAAAAATTGTTAAACATCATCCTAGTAACCAAAACCCATTGCACACAAAGGTTAAGAAAAGAGGTTGTGTTTTCACATCAAAGTGTAGGATTTTGATTTTCCCACTTGTCCCGTGTAATTATCTAAAGTAGAATCCTGTTTCCATCAAATATTTTAAGGAAACATCATTTGTAATAAAAATATTTTGTGAATAACCTAGTCCTATTATAAATATTCGGTGCTAAGTTCACAAGGAAACAGACTTGAAGTACTACTTATATGCATAAATAAGCAATGCTTCGTTGACTGACTATGAATACTTGAGAAATAAGTAAAACTTATTTTGTTACTGCGAATACATGATAAGTAGTAATTCATTAAGCATTACTTACAGCTATCACTATGAATTGAAAACCATACTTAAGCACTAGTATAAGTATTTCTTATTTCAAGTGTTGCTCATCTGCTCACTATGAATTCCACCCTAAGAGACAGGACAGGGTAGGGCACACAGAACCTACCTTTGTTGCCATCGGCTCCCTCGCACGACGCGAAACAGGCGGGAATGGTTACTGCTCGACCTGAAAGGGCTCGATTGTTCGAGGCGATAACCTGATAGCGTCCACAGTCTGCTTCGCTATACGCTCGGTTAAGCCATCCCACGAAACACGCCGCGCAGGGCTCCGATATAAAATGCAAGGCGTCGCGTATCCACAGAGGCACGAAATTTTGCCGTTGGCACAATATTGAAGAAAATGACGACATATTTACGTCTCTGGCACACTAATACAAAACATGTCAATTCATCACTAAAACTTTAAATGCCTCCTTAGTAAGAATTTTAATTAAAAGATTAAAGATTACTTCCGTCTGTATCGTATGTTCCGTTTTCTCAGAATTTTAAGCGGCGACTATATGATTTTGATAGGGCGATGTTCGCAGCAATCTGTTCAGAAGTGAGACAGCTTTGTCGCTATGGTTTAAAACACTGTTTTACAGAAGAAAGAATATCAAACAGAGCGCTACTTACGGCTATTTTCGCCGACACTTATCAACGACCACACTTGTGTTTCAGTAACCAACTTTATAAATGTGCAACAAAATCTAGACTTTCATTTCTATCCTGAAAAAAGATTAACGTAGAACTCCTAAATAGTTTTTTTTATCAGATGTTACACAACTGCTTACAATTAGACAACTAGGAAACTCCCTAAGTTTAGATTCTACTGGTTTATCAGAGTTACTTGTTAAACTGACCGTCCTGAAAACTAGGCAGAGTACAACAAATGCCATATGAATAAACTATTAAACACGCAAATACACATCCGTCCCGACATTTTTTAAATACCAGCAGTGATACTGAAACTCCAATCATAAACATTCATCAAAACGGCGTGGAAGTAAATACTTTTATAATTTGTGCAAAATTACCTCAAGTATAGGGACTATTAATTTTAGAACTAACTGCTAAACATGTAGACAATAATTTTTAAAATTTATTTTACAGCGAGCAATGTGATTCAATTCATTGTTCTATAACAAATGGTGAACTGCATATACGATTGGTTTCACGAATAACAAAGTGATTTATGATGATAAATCACAATCAAGCCATATAATTTGATTAATATATTAAGAAATATAATTTTATTACTTTTTAGTGTCCACAGTAAGAAATTATGTCTTACCACAATTAACAAACAAACTTATACAGAGCAGTTGATTCATTTTAAAACTCCTTACCATTATTTTATCCGTTTTCAGCTACACTGGGGCAATGCCCCTTACTTGAGGAAACCGAAAATCGTTCAAAATTGTTGTGGTTTATTTTAAATCATAATCAACGGATTAATTTAGATGTACAAACAGATATTTTCTCTCGCATGGAAGATAATGGCTGTATTGACATTTTCACCTTGTCGCCGGACGATGTCGCTGGTGGGCGGGTTTTCTCGGCCCGTTTTCCCGCCCTTTCATTCCGGTGCTGCTCCAAACTCACCTCACTTCATCCTCATCGGCTCTCAAGACCTCGATCTTAAGGGCCGACAAATATTTTCACTCATTCGCTCACTCCACCTTGTCACCCGCTATGTTAAACCACATTCGAGGCCATTTTTTAATGGCAAACCTGAACATGTATTCGTGTAAACGCTTTCACAAACAGTAGTGTGCCACTTATCGCTGGATTTAACAACAGCGAACAGCGACCTTGTTATAAAAACCATAACGAATGCTGACTCTGAAACATCGTAAATTTATCGATGCTTTAAGAGACAGTAATTTAAAATACGGCAGATTAAAAGCAAGCCTTAACAATATACTTGACTCACCGATTGACTACTTTTGGATCAGAGTGGTTTCATACCTGTAAGCAAAAAGAAAAATCTCATTAGCAAAACAAAACAAAAATCGTGTACAAATAACGTTTTTTTTTTTTGCAAAACACTGAAGGAAAAAAAACACATTTTACAAAATTGTTCAAATTCCATAAGCATTCGCGACAAAAAAAGCCATAAGCGAGACGAAATATGCGAAAATTCTTGGGGCAGCTATGTGATTACTTTTAAGCTCTCAGGAACGGGTTAGACCTTTCCGCACTGGTAACTCCCCCGTTTCCCTTTTATTTTCACTTTGTTACTCTCAATGTCGAATAATTAGTGTAATATACTATAGCAGTCTTCCATGATCATGCATGAACACACTTAAAAACCTAACTGTGTTGTTACTTTTAGCAAAACCACGCAATGACTGCTTCGAAACAGCTACTAGTGGCAATATTGGAGGGTGTTGGGAATAAACAGGTTATTACGAATCTCGGCTGCGTGCAGCTCATAGCCGAGATCAGACAACATGGTAAAAATTCCCAACGTGGCTTCTAACATAGAAATTATTCTACCAGTCATGCGTTCTGCCCAATATATCGAATGGTAAGAAATACGTGCATGTATACTAATGCGAGCGTGTGCTCGACATCATTACAATTTGGCCATGGCCATGTCCTGCTACGAATTAGCTACACAGCTTCTTTCTGAAATGAATTCGAACATTTTTTTTTTTTTAAGTGAACAAAAAAAACCACAAGTGTTCCAGGTAAGGCAGGATTTACAATAATTGCCCGACGCTTCCGTTCGCCACCCGTCTCCCAGCCGAGCGATTTACAACCAGTCTTCGTACGTCCGTCGTCAGTTCATTGCTGCAAACTTATCCAAACAAAACTGTTTACAAATAGGAAAAAAATGCTCCATAAATAGTGAACATTTTTGGCGTTGTGTTTGTAAGTTCCCAAAATGCGCATAAGCGTACATAACGAAAACTAACTGATGTTAAAAGAAATAATTTCAATAGCATATAAAGCATGATTTTATTACTTTTACTATTGCAAAGAAGGAACTCATGTTTTCAAACTTAATTATCAATAAATCTTGGGGGGCAATGTAACGTAATTTCATTTTACAGCTACATAAACATATGAAAACAAAAGACGGCCGAAACAAAACACTGCCCACACTACACAGCCTTCTAATTAACTCAGGATGACCGGGTATCAAAACGTGCAAGTTCAGAAGGCTGTAATTTCATCCCTCCGTCCGTCAAAAGTTAAAGATACCCAAGGTTTTGACGGGCGGCTAGAAATAATGGTCACCTTTGATTGGCTGTTGGTCACATGATTGACGGACGGACGCGACGGGTGATTTCAAACCATACCTTAATGGTTGCCTAGTCAAAATAAGTAGGTTATTTGTTTGGAACAACCCCTATAATCATCGAATATTACCTCAATCTTGAAACGTCTATCAAATTATATATATATATATATATATATATATATATATATATATATATATATATATATATATATATATATATATATACACACATATATATATATATATACAACGTCTACTTAACTGCTGTGATATATTCCTGAAATACTTATACACATCTTAGCCTTTGGGTTATAAACTTTTAAGAATGTGATTTATGTTTTGATTTAACCAAAAAGAAATGTATAAGAGAAGCCTTGCAATACACCCTCCCCCACAAGGGGGTATCTAAAGACGTGACCCTTGTAAGATTGGATTAGAGTAAGTTTTGCCTCTGCTGCGAACACCTACACGATCAGTATTCTCTCAGACGTCCTTGGGAATTATTTATTCCACGAAAGTTAGATTTAGGTAATTTGGCGGTCAGGTAACTTCTATTAATAATCCTAGTCAAATGTAACTTATATTTCTTATTTATTTATGTTCTGTAGATCTCTATTCAGTGGCATAGAACAGGTCAAATGTACAATCCATTAATAAATATTATATAATACAATACATATAAACGCTGTACAATGTACACTAAAATAAACAAATATTAAAGTAATAAAATTATTAAAGCATTACTTCACAAAATATTTATTCAGGTATCAATCTATAGTATTAAGTTCATTTATAAAAAAAAAACCCATCCACTTATGATTCATTACACCATGCAGAGTGTTGGCTGTAGGAGTACACACACCCTAAACACCCCGAATATGTAAGTAAGGGGGGGGAGGGGGATAAACGCACAGATCCAATAATGTTTGTTGTAAATAAGTGGCAGTTCAAAATAATCATTGGCGGTATTCGCTGTCACACACGAAACTAACATTCATTTAACCCGACAATGTGGATGACAGAAAGTGGCAACATTTTAACTGTTACGAGCCCAAAACGCTTCTTCGGTTGAAATGATAAAAAGAAGGGGGGGGGGGGTGGAACACAAACTATCGTACATAATTAGATTACCACAAAAAAGGATTAATTACCAGAGCAATAAAAATAAAACCACGTATTGTCTGTTCTCGCGTGGCTGAGAGCTAAGATAGCTCCCCTTCTGTACTCTGGCCTGTAGGACGTAAACATTACTTCGAGGACACAGTAGTTGCGAGGACCAATTTCCTTCAGTTTGTTTTAATTAACAAACTTCATTTGAGGGACGCGCTTTGTGTGCGCACGAACCCACGATGATGCTGCGCGGTATGTCTTCATAGAGGCGGAAAAAAAAAAAACCCTTTAAACAGTCGCTCATAAGATGACAAACACACCAGCGGTGCCCTTTCAAGTGCATGAGAAGTTGAGGCTGGAGGGACACAGAATTAAGTTCATCACAGCAGTTGACATAGTGAAGTGTTAATCCTCTAATATGTACAATATTTTTAATTAAGTTCAATAGAAATGCTCCTGTCGCACTAATGTACACTACTGGGAAGGAATAATTCCAAAGCCGAACTTCCGCATGCCCAGTATCTCCCATCATCATTTTACAAGATGCCAGTCTAGTTCGTGAGGGCTGGAGGTCTTGATAAAATTTTATATATATATATATATATATATATATATATATATACACACACACACACACACACACACACACACAATCCATTGTGCGTGAGTAAACCGCATCATCACTGACAAACCACTTAACCAATTGAGACCATATTCACACCATATGTTATTGAGGCGGCGAGTAAGGTTTCTAGTCATGTTTCATCAGTTGTGTTTCATTCCGATAGGTGGCGCTGGAGTCTTAACGTCTATATTTATGGGCCGATTTTGCTCATACTTGCAGGAAATTGTTTTAGTGTTCTTAATTCATGCTTTCAAATGACTTAGTTTGGTGAGAAAAAAATAATTACAAATGATGATGGAAGAAATTTCGTAACAACATTTAAGAGTATCATCAAATCGGATCTTTACTACCTATGCCAGAAAAAGGCACCAAAATTTTCACAAATTTATTTTCTTGGTGATGAGATTAAAGTTAACTTACGTTCTCAATATAATCATTAAAAAAAATGCAAGAACGACCTATTGTCATAGTTGGGGGAAAATTTGAACGTAATATCAAAATTAATTGCAACAAACATCGATAATACGACGTTTAACAATACACACTTATATTCTGGGAAGGAGAGGATGGATGATATTTCAAAAGGCGGAACAACGTTCGTCGTGATCAGCTATTACTACTATAAATAATCACACAGCTACAACAATGTACTATCTCCTATATTACATCCACCATTACTCTTGTTATGCTATTTACTCTAAGTACCATTAAAGACTTTATCTACGTCTCTATATTAGTTACATCATTATTAACACATTAAATCTGTCTATTGCCATCATTCCAAATTATCACTCATGCATCCAGTTCAACAGTTCCGCCCGCCAGTCTCAATATCCATTTAACCGAAGATAGCAGTCGGCTGACGTCACTTCCGCTACCACTCGTCGCTTCGCTCCACACCGTCGGCTCAGAGGTCCGTCGTGGCTTGCATAGTTTCGCTGGCCCGATCTAGAAGGTTCCCCGCACACCTAGTAACGTTGAGAGTGGCTAGGGCGATGACCGAACCATTCTTTCAACGATAACTCCATAAGTTCAATCCACCCAAGGACGGGAGCGCAGGATTCAAAACAGGCTTATCTGGCACAAACGCGACGGCTCGCATTTGTAAATCTCCGCGCGCTCCCCGGGTTATCGCTCACCTGACCTTGACACACTCCACTCGCGAGGGAAGCGATGCAGGGCAACAATCGTGTAGAAATCTGCTTTGAAACACGAGATAAATTGACGTTGCGAGTTACGAGTGTTTTTCTCTCTTATGTACACTAGTATGGACGCACCACCTGATGCCAGTGTGACAGCTGATGACATATGCACGCATCTCTCCCCCCCCCCTTTTTATATATTCTCCCCGCTTCATCCTCCGAGACTTGCTCTGATACCTGCCGACCACAGTACTTGCATGTTTATAAAATTATCACACACATCAGAGCAAGATGCTATTCAGCGTCACCGAAGTGAAATAATGGGCGTGTAACTGGTAACTTATCTGCCAAGTCAGTGATAACCGCGAGCGATCGTGGGGAAGGAGGAGGGGGGGATTTAAGTGACTCTTGGCTGAGGTCTTCAGCGCCAATGAGGGTGAAGTAAAGTGGAGATGAAGCAGTGACGGAATCCAATGGGGCAGATAACACATACACCAACTTTACTACAACATAGATCTGAATTAACGTGCGGACAGAAATGCAATGTGCAGGCCCTACAAAGAGAATCTCCGGAACTACGTCGATGCAGATTTAAGACTCTTTAAATGGGAAAAGGAGGAGGGCGAAAAGGATCTGCGATAAAAAAAAAAGAAGTAGGCGCATCATCAATTTACAAATATAGGATCCCTAAAAAATACGCTATGCGTATTAGGTAAGTGTTTACGTCTACCTGGACAAAATTACTAAATAAGATTTATATAACGATTTCTGGGCTACTCGTTTGTTCTGTAACGTAGAAGAATTTCGATATGCTTGGAAGTTTAACAAAACGCATACCGCAAGTGAGGTCCTTACGCATCCGCCATCCCTGACGTGACAGACGAGACGAAGCCCTTAATGGATCGACGATGGAATGAGCCTTGACGGGGAGATGCCTGGGCGGGGGGGGGGGGGTCCAACAAAGGAAAACCCAACGGCAAATATCCGTCACGTTTTGCACATGCGAAAATCCTGTCGGACCCCCCGCTGGCAGTGCCGGTGTTTAAAAGCCGCGTGCGCTGGCCACTCTAATACCGCGGTCCCGTTACACAGAGTGGAGTGGGTATGTTTGAGAGCTGATTAGGGCGAAACGAGGTGGATATGGGGCAACGCCGGAATGCTGGGGCGGGAAAACGAGAGATCCGTCGAGAAAAATTCGCGGACCTGCTGCATCATTAGGTACTATTCCCAAGTGCGAAAATCACCTTGGTATACTGTTCACGGTAAAATGAGCACTTTTGAAAGCCCTGCTTAAGATCTACTTGGATGCACGCTGTATATTCCTCCGCCTTATCTAAGATTGGCATTGCCATGGGCCTCGTTACTGTAATCATGAGTCGGTCAAGTAAAACTGTGAAATAATTAGAAAAATAATTTTTAATAAATCTTACTAATTTTTACACTTCGGTGCGTAAAAAAAAAAAACAGAAAACGAAACAAATAATTTAAGTGATCAGAAATGGTTACCTAACACTTTTTATTAAACCTTGAGGTACGGAACTACTACCCATACATCATTACCAACTTGACTGGGCGCATGCCACTCAGAGCGTCCGTTTTAGTACATGCCGGCAGGAGCAGTGACTTTTTCCTAAATTTGATTTCAAAACTGCTTACTTTATCGTAAACATCCTTTAGGAGGCGAAAGATAGAGCCGAAATTAACCCCCCCCCCCCCCCCTTTACATCATCAAACCAACGCTTGGAGTTGTTACGGTAAGATATACGTGAACTGTGATTTACCACGGTCATCCTCTGTAAAATATTAGACGGGAATGACACACCAGTGCGGCTCCCTCCCCTTCAGAAGGTGATAGTGGCAAATTGCGCAATCTCTCCCCCCCCCCCCCCCCCAATGACAGCAAGCAATCCTAGACGTGGCGTGGCGCAGGCAGGCATCCATCTCGGGCGGTAACTGCCCATACATACATGATTTACACGGCCAGAGAGCTCGTCACATCGGCGCTCGAAGGGGACGCGATGCCCAGCAGCGCCAGCTGTCTCAATTACCCGCTCGAGGATTATTGCCGCCGCGACATGGACGTACCGTGATGCTCTCGTGGAGGGTGGAGTGTGCATGCGAGAAGCGCAGTACCCACTATCGCGTGTTCCAGCATTGTAGTCTGTTGTTCGCGGTTTCTCCGCGCTTTTCGAATCAAACCTTCTAAAAAAAACACCCCAGGCATGACGTGCTTGAGTGTTTCCTAAATGTCGCGAATCACAAGCCCATTCATTTCATCAGTCAAATTTATTAATTAACTACCAACAACACAAACAGCCTTTGAAAGACAACAAGATGTCTGTTTTCAAGAAACTGCTTAAAAGGCATCTTTTAGAAAATTCATATTACAGTGTATAGTCTGTTCACGGCTTGAAAAGACTTTCGAAAAACAACCAAAACGTTAATTTGCAGCTGTGTAATGTTTTTAGTATTTTGCATTGTAATCAACAATTTATTGTACTATGATTATATTTTATTTAATAATAATTATACTGTAATGTTTTTGGGACTTTTCTATGTAATTTTGGTATCTTATATTGATTCATGTTTATCTTTATGACAATTCCCATCACATTTGTCGTTAAAAAAAAGTGAAAGTTAAATAAATAAAAATAGAAATCGTTAAAATTAAAGTACATTTTTGAATCAATTGAAGTTTTGCTTATATTTTATATATAAGTTATAGTACTTAATTTGAAATAGATAAGAATTAAACCAAACTACAAAATAGGTATGTTGGCAATGCCTGTTAAGAAAGTTTTTATGCACAATTGCATTACACTGAAAGCGCACGAATGCAGTGAGCTGACCCTTTGGTGCAATTCTCTAGACTAGGTTAAGCTGTTTACATGAGGTAGGCAAATATCGTGGAAAGTTGGAACTAACCGTAAATAGACTATACGCTGCTTTTCTGCGAACAGCGCTTTTATGAACAACGTAGGTTGGATTTGAGGTTAGGGAATTTTTTTTTTATGAAAGAAGTGCCTTGACATGTTTGTACACTTCCTCTAACCTAATTTTCATGGAACTAGAACCTATTCAAGTCTGTCAAAGTACACAATTTCATAGAAGTGCGTGGGTGTGTTAGAAATAAATTGAAATGTGTACAAACACGATCATCACTATTGGCCACGTGACACAGTTTTACTGGCAATGAGCGACTCAGGGACATGCGCAAAAGACTAACAATCGGGATGTCTCTTCTTTAGTAAGAGCAATTTACTAGCACGAGTACAGTGTTAGTAAGAGCAATTTACTAGAACGAGTACAGTGTTAGTAAGAGCAATTTACTAGAACGAGTACAGTGTTTGTAATTTTACACAAAATTTTTTCTAGGAATGCGAAGGAAATTTCCACTTGTTCAAAACATGCGATCTACTGGCAGAGAGTAGAACTACTTCGAACTCCAATTGTGTGTTCAAAACGGATGGGACATCACAGCTGTTTCCATTCGAGTATAACTACTTAGTCTATATCTGAAGAGCCCACAACCAAAACACACGGCCCGTGGAAACTAATTCATTTTCATAGAGTAAAGTTATGATTTTTTGAACAAAGGGAATCCGCTTTGTTTACTTTTATTTGCACATCTCGGAAAATACCCGCATAGCGTGGTTTGCAATTGCGAAGGAGTACTGTACGTGGAACCCTTTCAAACTTTCTCTGATGGTTTTTTTATTGCTTCATGCCGCTTTTTTTTACACACATTAATTACATAAAGTGCAGTAGAATATATTTTATTTTAAACACAGAAATATTAGAAGCACGGTACAAAGAACAAACGTTGAGAGATCAAACGGGCATGGCTGCGTGAAAGTAACATTAGCAACGAGAATTTTCAAACGCTTATATAGGAATTTAATTCCTGCTCGTATATGACAGCTTATTTCCATTATCTCCGTTCAGATTAACTGAAAAAACGGGCAGACATTCTGTGCTTGAGGGGACGGGGACAATTTGAACCTACCCCGCGTGTACGCAGGGAAGAGAATTTCGCACATTCACAATAATCAAACCCGTGGCTTGGCGTTTACCAATCACCTGTGTCGATATTGACGATCAAAAATTAGAACACGCAGGACTACTGAGGCGCATTCTGACTTGAAAATTTCGAACCTCAGAACTAGCAGCGCATAGGTTTATAGAAGTTTTACCTAATTTATATCTCATCAAAGAAGATTAAAACACAAATTATTGCAGGGCACTGTAACTAGTGCAACAGTTCGATATCTATGGGCAGTTCTGTAAACCCTATTAATAATGGAACAGCCGCTGCTTAGAAACAGTAAATGTTAACTTTCAGATCACCATCTTGATTTTTACGTGTTGCAGATAAAGGCACAGACGAAGGGACACGAGCGTCACTTTATAGCATGCACTGCAACCGACAACCTTTCATCTCATAGTCAAGTAAATAAAAAGTCCCGAAAAAAAAAAAAAAAAAAACAAATGCAATAGTATGGAAATGAAACATACTGTTACGCGCAGACTGCCGCACTGAGCTCTGTGGCGAAAGGGAGGGGGACCGACCCTCCCCTCCCCCAGGCAGACCCGCTCAGTGCTTCGTCGCCGGGCGGCCCGGAGTGATCGACAGCTCAGCTGACCTGACTGGCGTCACAGTCCTCCCCCCCCCCCCCCGGGTGGGAGAAGGCGGCAACTTGGGATAGTGAGCAAGAATAATATTTGGTAACTATGTCCCTCGGCCCAACGCGGCATTGTGAGAAATTTCTGGGCTATTGGCCGACGACACTATAAATACCGCCGCGGACGGATGATCGAGATTTCTTGTGGGGCAGCCATCTGGCTGATGTGCGGTGATTGGTGGGAGACTCGGACGAGGTGTTTGTGGATTGAACGGACGTGATACCCGACGAGTCGAATGCTACTTGTGCACCAGGAGAAGTGAAACATTTCGGACTGGTGGCATCTGTGGACTAAACTTACGTAAGACAGTATGAACATGTGATACGGATTTTATTGTAAATATCGGAACTGTTCTATTTCACACATAATTTATAAAATAATTCAATAGTTTTTGTTACTCTATTTATTGGGACTGATGAGTTTAGTTAATTACATCAATTTATTTGAAGTGATTGTAAGTTGCTGTAAATGAAATTTGATAGTAATTTATTGTGGAACTTTTTATTTCCCTTTGTAGATATTGTGAATAAGGAAATTATAATTAACTCATTTATTTGATTAAGGCCGCCATCTCTTAAAGACCCTGATTAGGGCCACTGACTGAGAAACTGAAACAATACTTACTACGGACATACGCATGGAAATGTTGCACCAGCAACCTACGCAAATGTAACTCCAAAAATTTACAGGATTGGTAACAATTCGGTAAAATATTATAAAACCTACGACGGTGTCTTTGACTGATACATTTACAACTTCCAATTTCCCCGGGTATGTAAGCACACGTGTTGTGTCTAGAAGAAACTTACAGGGAAGTTGACGCGCCACGAGAATGTAAACAATGACGTAGGGGCGGCCAATGCGTTGTACTCGCAACACGCGGCAAGTGCACGAGTCGTGGCGGAGGGGGGGTGGGTGTGAACAAGACTCCAGCCGACCGCACAGCTCCGGCGGAACGCGCGTCGCTCCACGCACATGCTGCAGACCGCAGCGTCGGGATATTTACCACGGCGTGCTGAATGGCCGGCAACATCCTGCCCTTCCTGACAGGGGCACGCATTCACACACACACGCCACACGACGTGGCAACCACCCTATGAATTGGGGGGGGGGGGGGTATTTACAACGCTACAGCCAACTCGCTCCATCCGTGCACACCAGGTGGCCATACACTCATCTGAACAAGGACCACCTTCCCAATACACGCCATTTATCCTCAACACCTCACCAAAATGGTTCCATTATCACACTACTACTAATAAAGTTACTATAGGCGGTTCACTGTAAAATGAGCACTTTTGAAAGCCCTACTTGTATGCACATTGTGTATTCTTCCGCCTTATGTAAAATTAACAGTGCCGCGTACCTCAACCCTATATTCATACGTCGGACAACTGAAATTATTAGAATCATTAAAAGTAAATATTTGGAAATCTGGTAATTTTTACTCTTCTGATGCATTAAAATAAACAGAAAGGGAAATAAATAATCAAAGTTATTACAAATGGTTACCGAACATTTTTTATTCGACGTTACCAACTTTACTGGGCGCATGTCCCCCAGTGAGCCCGTTGAAATATACGCAGGCAGGGGCAGCGACATTTTTCTAAGGTTGATTTCAAAAGTGCTCACTTTACCGTGAACAGCCTTTACTACTACTAATAAAATTACAACTACTAATAATAAGATTACTAGTAATAATAAAATACTAGTAATAATAAAACTACTAGAAAGAAGAATTATACGTAAAATACTTGGTCCACTAAAAATTACAGAATTTTAGAAATTAAGAAGTAATGATGAAATATGTCCCAACATAGAAAACATAACAGAAACAATACGGAGGAGATGATTGCTATTTTTTGGACATTTATATAGAATGGATGGATGGCAACCGGTTAATCAAACGGATATTCAAATATCTTTGGAACAAGAAATCAACAATAACCTGGATTCAGGAAGTTAAGAATGATTTGGAAATAAACAATATAAGTGAAGAAGCAAAAGAGAAAGAAATTTTTAAGAAAACAGTGTTAAAAATGGAAGGATTCCAAGGCGGTAAGGAAAAGAAAACAGGCTCGAAATGGTCCGAGGAGAGGAAAATAGTGAGAAGATGGAGGAATACTGGAGGAAGAAGAAGGAACAACAAAGGACGAAGAATTGAAATTGGTTCGTGGTCCCTAGAAGAACCTAACGGAAAAGAAAGAAAGAATAAACTACTGGCAATACTAATATTACTACACGGAAAAATGATTCAATATGTTTTTATTATATTTACTTATTGTATCTTTCACTTAAATTTCAATTAAACGCCAGTCCACTTGTTATGGGTAAGACATGCGAGAACCACGGAAACTTCAACAGAATTCGCCTGGAATGGTGTTTGTGCCTTGTAGGAATAAAAGTGCGTTATCAATCTGGACGAACCAAATACATCCCTACGAGTCAAGATATGTTACTGTATAAACAAACACGTTCGGTCGTATATGCATGTACCGACAATATACAAAAGAAAACGCCACTGGTTAACTGAAATGTTTTAATTTTGAATACCTACAAATAATTGTCTATACAGATGTGTGTGCGGTGCGCGCACATACGATACTGATGATAAACTATGTCATTATAGGCTGTTCAAGTTAAAGTGAGCACTTTTAAAGGCCCTTCCAACAGGCATTAACCACTAATAAATATATCTTATTGCAGCCTCAGGCATTAAATTTTGAGGGTGGTGGAATGCATACACCGTGTTTATTGGTCACATTGCAATGCTTATATTAAAAAGCAGCAGGAAGATGGATATTGGACGAAAGGAAAAATTTAGAAGGGCCTTAAAAAGTGCTCACGTTACCGTGAACAGCCTATAAAGTTATTTAACTGCTAAACGGTGAAAATTTAAACTATTTTTTTTTGGGGGGGGGGGGGATTAAGTTGCAGTAGTTCTAAACAAGACCCTGCAAAAACCAGAGAAAAATTCGTTTCCGTGCTATGAATTATTAGGTCAACTGAATGTTTCCAGTGATTTTAGTTTTAAAAATGTGCAGGGGAAAAATTAAAGAGCAGTAATTTATGATAATTATTCACCAATACCTTATTATGTAACAGAGAGAGAGAGCGAGAGAGAGAGTACAACGTCTGCATACATAAACAATACAGGGCATAATCTCGTGATTTAAAAAGTCGCACAGAAACGTACAAGGATTACACTGTTGCATCCGGATTTGCACCATTAACGGCGCTGACCATCAAGCCTGTAACTGAACAGTTTAGATGGGTTATTAATGTTAACGAAGTTCCTTCCTAATAAATTATTGCTACAGATAACCGTTTCAAACAAAAATTATTTCAAGTGAAATTTCTTAAGGAATACTGGCACGTTAAGACATGTTAGCAATTTTTATGTTTAGTAATTTTTTCCTCAAATTTACATGTTACAAAAAAAAATATTAACTTTTTTTTTTGTTTTTTTATGTTTTAACATGGCAGTATTCAAAGAAAGTTGTTGATTTTTTTTTTTTTGTTTCGAACAGGTTTTTGTTTGAAACAGAATACTTTATAAAGTACTTTTAATAGTCGTTAAAAGCATATGGTTAAAAAATTTAAGCATCTGTGAAGCAGAACGCCATTATTCAAGGTTAATGGCGACATAATCGCTATATGCTCAAGCACAAAAATTATAATATATGCCTGTCGACACCAGTTTTTCCGCGTTTTCCTAAAGCAGGTACTCGTTCCCGGGAAATATGGCAATAACGCCTTTACTGGTTACAGCGAGAACTGCAGTAGTGGTTCCCCTACAATGACGCAGTGTGAATAAGTAGGCCGACTTCTCTTCAACGAAACCTGTGAGCGTTTAATGATTGTGCTCGTACCACTTGTTCACTCCCGCCCCCTCCCTTCTAGTATTTCCAACCCTACTAACTAAGAGCATGTTTTCCATACACTCTTGTCTCCTGTAGCATTCTATTTAATTCAATTTAATGCATGCGATAATCTGTCGCAAGGGTTTTTACGTCTCTCTTGGCGGTTTTTCCCTTGCTCTTCATAGTTAAGACTAGCTCTAAGTACACTTAGGGAGGTATTCATGGCCCCAAAGTGCAGGTCATGGCTGCCCAATCGCTCTTTGCCTCCATTCATGTCTCCTTGCATGATTTTTCATAGTAGACGTGAGGGGTTAGCCCTGAGACGCAATAAAATCCCGCCCTACCTTCGGGCCTTAACTTCATATAACACTTAGAATAAGGTAGTTTAGAAAAAATACCGCTTGTTCCAACAAAACTGGAATAAAACGATAGGGTACATAATGTATACAGAGTGTTCAGCCACAGGGAAAACATGGAAAGCAGGGAAAAGTCTGGGAATTCTAAAATGTAATTTTAGTGGACACCTTGAATATAGTTGTACACATTCCGCAGTAGCGCAAGCGAAAACGATATTTTGTTTTTAGTGGTCCGGTATAATATCCTGTGGCTTGACAGCGAGTCGTATCTAGTGGAGAAGTATCTCGCTACTTCTTATCCAGAGAAGAAACTCGACTAATCTTGCTCACAGATTATATAAATGAGATTCAGCGCAATTGAATTTTATAATCCATTCACGGTTACTTCACACTTTTACGGAAGCCCTGCTAAACTTCTACTTCCCGGATATTCCTCCGCCTCGTGCAAACTAAGTCTGAAAAATTACACCAAAGGACAAAGCACTGAATTCGTACGCACTCTGTTGTAATAACTATTTCTTCCTAGGCGCTACCAACACACATGTTTTCCCGCTGTTTTTTATAAGTATTATATTATAAACGTTAACACTTTGAGACAGCTGGTCTCAAAACTTCCGAAGCACGCAACTTCAAACTGCCTGACGTGTTTCTGGCATGTACGCAAAATCACAGTCATCGTTTGAAAACGCAATTAAAGACTCCGAGCAAGAATAATACTACAGTATAAAATAAAGCTTTTCTTCCCTTGCCTTATTGAAGAGTTAAACCCTATGCTCAAACTTTATACGTGTGCGACACGAGAGATTGACTCCCATCAAGGTTACCGGCACCGATTGGCGGCAATGTTCGCACAGCTAGTTATCGTCCCGATGTCCGACATGGCCGACGCTGTTTCGGCACGGATACACTTGAGAGCAGCGCCGTCGCTTGGAGCGTTCCGCCTTTTTTTACTCGTTTTCCTGGAATCCACGAAGAAATCGAAACTCTCACATGTGCTGATTGGTGGATATGTCATTGGTTAATTGTTCTTTTTTTTTATTTTGGTAAACCCTACCTGTATAAATTGATCCGGGAGCCTGTTTGGGCAAGTCGTATCCTGTCCTGGGATCGTGCCAGTTAAGTACAAGCTTTGAATATGTAACTTTGTAATAGTAGCTATGTAACATTAAAGCCCTTCAGGCTAACCGTCATGAATGTAGAACCGAGAGCGGTTCTTTACCTTACTTAGCAAGGTCAGCTGAGTATAAATTGTGGGTGTAGATGGATGAGTTTCATCGACAGAAGACGAGCGGCGAGATAACTGACCAGCGGAAGGGAAATCTGCGACTGCGAGTATCAAGCAGGGAAGGTGCGGCTGGTAGGCTGGACTATTGGACCAGCTGCGTGAGTGAGAGACATTACATATGATGGTAACAGATAGCCTGAATGTGTGTTGAGTATGAGTTAACTGACAATAACCAGAGACATAAAGAAGGACGTTGATTAGCGCTGAATATTGCGCTCACTGTGGAATAAAATGAGTAATGGCGGAGGCAGATAATTTGATGCTGTAAATATTAGCTGTGTGAAAAAATTAGAAATCAAATTTAGTATTTTATTTTTATCAAGACCTCGAACCCTCACAAACTCAAATACGCACCTCAGGCATCTTGTAACAATGTCATATATATGGTTAAATTAGGACTTTTGCTTACATTTTATCTATTGATTATAATATTTCATTTATAATTAATATGAAAACCGGTAAATGGGTGTGTTGGTACTACTCAGTATGAAATAATTCATAGTGAGATGTTTATTACAATGTGTGCGCACAAATACAGTGCGCTGTCCCTTTCTAGACACGGTTGAGCTTTGTTTGCATTAGGCGGAGGAATATCTTAGAAGTATAACTTTATCAAGGCTTCAGAAAAGTGTGATCCAACTGTGAATGGACTATAGCAAGCGGTCCTAGAAAGCGTAACGAAATTCCCAATGTATTACCCGAATTAAGCCGTACACGAAACTGCAAACAAATAAAAAGTCGTTTTAATTCCTGAAGCGACGATTACTTACAAGCTGATATAAACTGTTCACGGTAAAATGAGCACTTATGAAAGCCCTGCTTAAGATCTACGTGTATATACGATGTGTGTTCTTCCGTCTTATGTAAAATTAACATTGACATGGGCCTCTTCTTTACTTTATCCATGCGTCGGTTAATGGCAACCGTTAAATTATTATAAAAGTAAATTATGTTCAAATTTGCTCATTTTAACACTTCGATGCATTAAAAAAAAGTTACTAACTTTTTTTATTCGACGTTAATGTATGGAACTATTTTCCTCTCCATCGTTACCAACGTTACTGGGCGCATGTCACTCATTGTGCCCGTTAAAAAACATGCATTTTCTGAGGTTGATTTCAAAAGTGCTGACTTCATCGTGAACAGCCTTTATGCCGGGTAGATTGCGCAGGGGGGGGGGGGGGTTTCGAACCCAGGGTTAGTGGCGGCCATTTGCACGCAGTCTAGCGAGATTATGAATCACGTTCCCCGTGGCCAAGTGCAGCGACACCGGGCCTGGAGGGGTTAATTGAATTACGACCGCGTGGGAAAACTGGAGCGCGTGCGATGGTTTCTCTTCATCTGCCGCGCTGAGCCCCGCTCCAGAAACAGTAAGTGCGCCGAGAGTGAGTTATCGGGCGAGAGCGAGAGAGAGAAGTAGTCTTCCGTTTTAATTACAGGCGTGACGGGCAGGGCGTCGCGCTGTTTTATTTCTCCC
Source organism: Dryococelus australis (assembly GCA_029891345.1). NCBI lineage: Eukaryota > Metazoa > Arthropoda > Insecta > Phasmatodea > Phasmatidae > Dryococelus > Dryococelus australis. Next base: position 80,106,261 of record CM057001.1, on the reverse strand, counting down.
GGAGGACGTATTTCATCGCGGAAACCCTCTCTCCTTTGTCTTCCGCCGTGAACTCGAGCGACCCGGCGAGGAGTGTTGTTTGTTTACCTTTCGCTGGCGGCAACGAAGGTTGGGAGAGGAGGCGCGGGGGCCAAGTGGCTTTATTTATTTGCCGCGCTCGCAAGTCGCCGAGCACCGACAATTAGCAGCGGGGATGAAGTATAACACCCCGCCTCTCCTGCGCGAACCCATTGCACTCTTCCTACACTGGCGAGGAGGTTATATAGTCTATCCGCGGTTCCCCCATACTTTACGAATAATACCTTTGAAAAATCACCACCCATATATGACATAGCTGATTCTTTTATAAATACGCAATGTATCATAATCGTTTTACACTCCTGTTAACGTAAAAGGAACTCATTTTTGGTTAAATTAAACAGTTGCTTATATTTTACCTACACTATTTTTAACATGAATAAAAACAGGGAGAAAATATGTGTTGGTAATGCCTAATAAGAAATCGTTTTTATGCAAAAAAAAAATTACCCTAAGTGCGCACAGTAACCAACAAGCCTCTGCTAGCGGGTGTAACACAGGTCTTACAACATGCACAAACCCTCCTCCCTCCAAACACAACTGTCATCACCTCACATTTCCACACAGCATTAACACCGACGATGGGCCCACAGCCAGTCCGGCACTATTGGAAACATCTCTTGTGATATGCGTCATTTAGCAGGATGCTATGGAAGGACTGTACATGCATGTACGCCAACGCATTTTGTATTTCACGATGGAGAATTTGAAGACCGCCACGTTCAGGATTGAGTCTACACTTTCAATGCATTCTGTTGGCAAACATACTTATCGTGTCGCTGGTAAAGGAACCTGAACTAAGTCTCACAATAAACAATGCCCAGAACTGCTAAAAATGCTGGTTAAAATTAAGTAAAAAGTAAAAAAGATACAAGAACTGCGGTCTTTATTACGTGCTTTGCATCTTCGGTAACCAAAATAAGTCGATGAGCTTGCGCGGCTAGTGAGCCAAAGCGGTGAACGTTCGAAACCAACCCCCCGAGTACGGCGCAGTTTATTAGCAGCGCTTTTGTTCAACACTGTTGGTTCCATCAGCATGAGGTGAGGATCCTTCGCTTATATACATAAGTCTAACACAGTACTTGCAGCCTACACAATTATAGGAAGAACTTATGCTCTACAACAACGTTCCACTGTTGCAACTATCTGGCCAGTTCGCCGCTGTGGGTCCAAAGACAATAACCTGCAGCGCATGACCCGAAACAGAAAAAAGGAAACCATATTAGTGTTCACTGTAACCAGCATAAACGTAGCATTTTCGTGGTGCAGGCTGCCAAAGCGATATACGATTAGTCTCCGGTAAGAGGACTTGGCGTCTCGTCAACAGAGTTCAATGAAGAGTGGTTCGAATAATCTGGAACGAGGAAGGAACCTTTACACCATTCGCCTGTAGCGTTTTAAAATATAGAAAGCAGTCAGTCGGCTGAGCCGGGAACAGGACTGCGTGCTAATGACATGTTCAGTTGTCCACAAAACCTGAATGAATTGGCGTGGACGGCTTGGCGCCACTGGTATTGAACTCCACGGCGGCAGAACAGCCATCAAAATTGTACTGTATTGCAGGTTGTACGACACTCGCCCCGCAGGCGTTATGTCAAACAGCCGGAGCCCATAGCGGTTGAAGGGCCTCCCTAGTAGAAAAAAAATTTTACACCTCAATGTGACGTCCAGTCGTAATGGAGCATTGCGACGACGATGGAAAATACCAATAAAAAGTTTCGCGTGTATTTTGTTTCCTCGGCATTTAAGCAGCGACTATAGACTATTTACGGTATTCTGAGCACTTTTGAAAGCTCTCTCATTTAGAATAGTAGTCAATAAATTTATTTTATTTTAGCTTTGGACCCTAACTTCCGAGTGCGGTGGAATATGTAAACTGTATTTACTATTTGCATGCCAATATTTATTTAAAAAGGTGGTTAAAGGAAAAAAAAATGTCTGAAGGAAAAAAAAATGTCTGAAAGAAAAAATAAATATGGCCTCAAATGTGCTCATTTTACCGTGAACAGTATAGGTCTATATAAGGTTTTAATACAGCACTCTGTTCAGAAAAGATGCAGCATTGTCGCTATGATTTAAAACACTGTTTTACAGGGGGCTACTTTGTGATTTTCGGTGACTAACATTTTTTAACGACCACGTATATGTATGTTTCATTGGTCGCATTTATAAACTGGCGACAAAATACCGACTCATTTCTGCCCTGGAAAAAAGATTTACATTGGAAAATTTCACAAGGGCTTAAATGAAACCGACATGATAAGTAGAGAAGCCGCTTAGCAACGTTTTTTATTCACAGCTGTGAGGATCAGTGGCGTATGGTGAACTGTTGCAAGGTAAGCTGGTGCTTGCTCACTGTTGTACATTCTCGACGCACGTAGTAGGAGCCAATTAAGGCCATTCGCGGTAAAGTGAGCACTTTTGAAAGCCCCCTCATTTGGTATAATGGTAAATAAGTATGCCTTACTTTAGCCTTAGACGTTAACTTCCGAGTGCGGTGGAATATACACACTGTGTTTATTACTTACGTGGCAATAGTTGTGATTAAAATGGCTGAAAGGAAAAAGTGCTCACTTTACCGTGAACAGCCTATAATCACCGTGCAGCCTAGGGAGACTGAATGCATTCCGACCACTCACAACAAGTATTACACGCGTCTTGTAGCGTCACCTGCCCAACTACGTTGTAGTGGCGGAAGTGTAAACTAGCAAGCTACAGTATACAGTATAGCGTTAACGCCAGCTTAAGCTTCTTACACAATAGAAAACTTTAGCATTTGACTTTACAATACCATTGTGTATTTGTGGTTTCGTCAGAGTTCAGACAACTGAACATCAGTTCTGCGAGCTTCGTAAAAATGTGTATCATGTTATGTAAATAATTATATTATCCAGGAATGTATTTTATGTACCTTTTTTAAAAATAGACAAAATGTATATTAAAAGTTAATTTCAAAACAAAGAAATTATTTGTTTACTTTATTAAAATAGTCAATTCATGTATATCCTGGTCACATTATATTTGCTTGCAATTTATTTAATTTAAGACGAGCTTTGTTTAACAAAGAGATTTAAATCGCCCTACAAAAAAAAACTCACTTTCTAAGTAACCTCTGTTATATTTTCGGCAAAATGGCTGCTTGACTGGCTTTAAATTTCAATTTTTCGAAGTCGTAAAGTCAAGAGTGCTTGACTTTACTTTCGACAGTAATATTGTGTCAAGCTCCATAAGAAACAACATGTCGGAAAGAAAAAAACTGTTTTCAATTATGCAAGGGCCTTTACCTTGCAACAGTTTACCACATCCCACTGGTGAGGAGATAGGAAATGCCAGGCAGACGCTGGCACTGGTCGGACGGCCTGGAAGGCGCAGGTGCAGCCAGGTTACATGCGGGCACCGCCTCTTGGCAGCGGTACCTACCTAGGCGGGGCCCGTGCCGTCATGTGGCGTCAACTGGATGTCCTTCGTCAGCAGCCACTTGCTCCTGCTACACCGCTCCTCCCCACAGACCCGTGCTCGGTGACATAGAAATAATGTACAGGGAGCTGGATGTCTCACAGTGAAAAGAAAACTAAATATAATAGAAAAGGGGGTTTTGCAAACGTCCCCATTCTTTTACACCAAAATACGTTGTTTGAAGTTGTTTAAAGAATACAAAACATTATTTCTACCACGGAATTGTTCACGTGTAATATGATCATTCTCATGTCTTTGTTTCAGAACAAGTGACATGAGTGCCGGAGTGTCGAATAGTTAAATCTGCTTCTGGGAATCACGCAAAGCCCTCAAAACGTTAACACGCATCGCAAATATGGCAGAACACTCATTCGAAGTGTCAAGTTCAGTCTAGAATTAAAATTTATACAGACTTCATATTTTACACGTCGGCATATAGTGTGACATAAGTTACTTGAAGAATTTCCAGGGCAAGAAATTACGTTGAAATACCAAAGAAAGAAATACACCCTGCTACTTCACTTAGAATACGTATAAAAATGTTTTGTTTATTAGGTTAATGAAAATTTTATTTCCGAAGTTGCAAAATGACAATCACGTTGGTCGTGAATTTGCAGGGGTAACACTGCACCGCTAAAAAATTTCGTTTTGTTGCAATTTGGCAAAGATGCAGAGGACTATAGCTATATATTTTTTTATTTCGAATGTTGCCTACCCGGTAATGTTTGCTACCCCTTTCCCCAAATTGCATCTAAACAAATATTTTGAATGGTGCAATGACACCACAAAGGTGCAAAAAAAAAAAAAAAACAACAAACCAGGAGGCTTGAACGTTGTCTGCCAGGTGATGATGTGAAAGGATTAGATACATATTTTGTTTCTTAGTTAAATACAATGATTGAAACTTAATTGCAGGAGACGAAAATTGATAACTTTGCGACCGACCAACTTAATTGTGAGTATTGACGCAACTGCTTACGTTTAAATGTTTGCAGTTACAGGCAGTTATTTTTCAAAGGCTGATTTTAAAAATGCTCACTTTACTCGTGAACCATCTTTAGTTTTAAGTTTGATACAGACGGACATCTTTTGTGGACACCCTCTTTTGTATTCAAGTACCGTGTACATACTGCACATGCAGCGGTATAATGGGCAAATTTAAACAAACGACTTGCATAAGAAGGTGGACGAAAGATAGAACAGTCTCTAAAACTATTCTAGCTAGCATGCACGCCACTTGCAAACAAGTTAGCCAGTCACACGGCGCAAGTTGACTCGAACATAAAGGTGTACACCTTCTCGTACAAGGAAGTGAACCGTATGTAACGGCCATTAGGCGACTCAGCACATTTTAAATGGATGTTACGTTCCTGAACTACCGAAACCCCAAACCGCGCCTCACCCCACATCGTCCTTGAGGATGAGCTCTCTATCTCAAATTACAACCAGCAAGTTAGCCTATCGGAATTGGACACCAGTTTGAGCAACACACAGTCGACTGCAAGTGCGGTTCGGTATCATGTTACACAACATTCGAGAGAAGAAACGGTGAACTTTAACTGATATCTGATGGCGGTTGGACTGCGTCGCAGTGTGAAAACATGTTTACCTACCCAAAGAAAATACACTTGGGGACCGAATATTATAGGCTATTCACGGTAAAGTGAGAACATGCATTAATCATTAATAAATTCGTTTTATTGTAGCTTCAGACTTAAATTTTGAGAGTGGTGAACTGTGCATTGTGTTTATTCGTTACATGGCAAAGTTAATACAAAAAAAAAGTGACAGAAACATTGAAATCGGCTGAAAGGAGAGTTTGGCAGCGCCTTAGAGAGTGCTAACTTTGCCGCGAATAGCCTATACTGGCAAGACCACGCGCATGCTAGAGGAAACATGCGAATGAGCTATTCTTTTGATGGCGACTCCCCTAGCGGAGACTGTGATGGAAACAGAGCGAACGAAGATCAGCGAGGTCTTGAGAGCCGATGAGGATGATTGAGGTGAGTACGGAGCAGTGCCCGAACGAAAGGGCGGGGGAACGGGAGATCCGAGAAAACCCGCCTACCAGCGAAATCGTCCGGCACGATACCCACGTGCGAAAAACCGGAAGTGACCCGGCCGGGGATTAAACCCGGTTCGTATTGCTTGAAGGCGAGCGGGCTAACCGCCCACCGCAGCCACGATAGAAACGGAGTGGGAGAGAAATACGAGCAGGCAAATTACAGAGACTGTATAATGACTTCGCTGGGAAAAACGCGTCCGATAATTTCTGTGGTGTTTAACAAAATACAATTTTCGTTCAACTTCGAACAGTCAACTTAGAATTGTCGAAAATTAAATGAGAGTAAGTTCATATTCCACGTTTAAGAAATGTTATGGCATGAAATAAAATATGGCAAGTGCTTGAGAGAAACGAGTGTTCACAAGCCCCCTACAACATCAAATTCCAAGTAATGTGAAGTATTTATACGTCACAGTTTTCGCGTTTCGTAAGGTAAACGGGGTTTTTAATATAACACTAGCTAAGCACGACAGTTAAAATGTTGCAAACATATAGCTGCAGTGTGTATTAATAGCACGATACACGCATCCAAGTACAACAATGGGGAAAAAACCAAGTATGATCATGATAGCTTGTATTTGAAGGATGAGGGCGCTCAACAAATGTTCGTATAGGCTGTTCACGGTAAAGTGAGCACTTTTTAAAAGGACATTCTGGAATTTTCCTTTCAGCCTATTTCTATATTCCCGCCACTTTTTAATACAAACGTTGCTGTGTTATTAATAAACGCAGTGTATAATTTTCACCAGTCTCAAAAGTCAACGTCTGAGGCTGCAATAAATTGTATTTATTAGTGGCATATGCCTGTTTGAAGGGCCTTAAAAAGTGCACATTTTACCGTGAATAGTCCTTTGAAAAGCTGAACAAATTTACAACTGAAGAACTGTTTCTATACGCGGCAATTCATCCCACAACAAAAAAGTTTTCACTTCATTTTTTGTGGTTTATTATTCACGTTTAAGAGAAAAATGAAGTTGTATTTACGTATGAAGTTTCCTTCCGCTGCTGCACGGAGTGTAAACGCTACCCACGAAACGCTTACCTAGCCTGTCGCAGTTCGCAACACGCGCCCTTCGCACGCTGCCTATAAATATTATTTTAGAGCGTTCCAACATCGTTAAAAACTTTTTTTTTCAGACACTACTGTATGTTAACATTTACTAACAGGACACGAAATAAACTACGATAGGAACCCACGCACATTTTACCAATGAAATACCAAGGAGGCTCGCCGCTGCTTTAAAAGCGACATAGCACGAGAATAGCCACCAGTTAACGGTTATATATAACGCGTGTCCCTGATTTGAATACAGGCACGTTCAATTTGGTGCTCAGGCTAGGTTGTCTAATTTTCTTTCAATTTGTTAATGTTCGATATTTTGAACCTATGGATTTACGTTTGGCATTGTTTTATCCAATATTGTGCCGTGTGAAATTTCTTCGTTGTGAGCAGATTTTTCTTCTCTTTTTTCCACCCTCCATCCCCCGATCTAGTTTTCCTCGCTCTATTATGTAGCAAAATAAAACGTTCAATTCTTTATGTACGAAGGAAGTAGCCTAAACATCCAATGTTTTGTTGAAATTGCAGTATAAAATTGAATCGCACTAGACGGACGTTCGCGGCATTTATTGACCGTATTTGGAACGGTAGATAGGAAAATAAACTGCCACTCGCGGTCTGCTCGCGATTGTTCTGCAGTGCCAAGATCGATATGGAAGGATGTACAACGTACGCTGCAAACTGGTTACTTGAAGGACGAAGGCCGCTGTATCATGGCAAGAGTCCAAGGCTACACGATCTGTATCAGGTGCCCTAGAGAGGGGTTGGTTGGCGATGGAGGAAGAGGAGGAGAAGTTGAAGGCGGTCATGTATCCGAGGCTGCCTGCCATAAGGAACCACTCCTAGGTTTTGAACTGCAGCCAACCCACGACACGCCCCGCATGCGTAACACACACACACACAGTGCTGCCACCACTGTAACGGCCTCAACGTCTCAATGCGGACATTCCCACCACCGAGGGTGGTGGGGGGAAGGAAAAGAGGATGGTACAGGCAGTTTCTCCCGTGGATATTTTTTAAAGGCAGTTTACTATATTTTTGTGGTTAACCCGTAACCACAGACGCGAGGTTCCTGACCTCGCAATATATCCCCCTCCCACTCTCCTAGAGCAACCGGTGACCTTTGAAACACGTTATCTGCAGTACTTTCTTTACCATTCAGGCCGTGTCCGAAATTTCAGATTTTGTTAAAATGATCACGTGATCCGATTTTGCATACAAAAATGGTGAAATGTTAGGTAATTTGGTATTTCGTATCGAGCGGATTTTTTAGCAAAAATACAAAATGACAAAATCAGCGCCATGTTGGGTCGGACCTTCGAAAAACTTACGCGAATGCTCAATTAAAACTTTTTTAAAAACAAAGTACTGTTCATAAAATACAATAAACATGTTTTCAAAAGCGAGTAGGCCTAAATGATGTGCTTTGTTTATATATTTCGCAACAATTTTTTTTAAGTCGTTATTGCATACATTGTCTTATTACCATATTCGCAGCATTTCAGTGAAGACTGTAAAAAAATATTATGCCCGTTTTAAGCATGAATTTCAGATTTTAAAAACTTCACTTTTAAAGTAAAAATGCGTTGCCGCCAGTGCTAACCAGGTGACTGTCGACAACGCCCGAATTGAAACTTACGAAGTGACAAATCACAAAATAAAGAATTTTTCATTTCGGACACGGCCTATGTCTGCTGTCCGCCGCGTGCGTGGTCTGTGCTTACCCGACACCGACACCCATTCCCTTTCCCTTACTCGACCGCGGCCCCGCGAACCACAAGTATGCTCGTGTTGTTACTTTTCCTCCGAGTTTCACAAACTTTGTCCATGAAAACTGTGTAATAACGTCACGTGACACTGGGCACTGGCCCATATACTTAGCGACCCAAATTTACGCGAAAAAGTAAAAGCAAGTTTTGGATGTAATTGAGAGTGAGCTAAATCTACTCTGGACTGTTCCGATCAAGAGGACGATGTCTTCATTCATAGAGATCTTGTCACATTCGTGTGCATCCTATGGCAGTGAAGATGAAGGAGGAAAAAAAAAAGTTAGCCACGGTGATACTACTGATGGCGAAAGTTTCGATAGCGACTATAAATTACTATTATGGTAGAAATATAGTCAAATGGTCTCCAATAGAGCCTACTCTAAATGTCAGAATGCTGGCACAGAATACATTGAAAATTCCAACGCAGAGTGCTGATCTCAGGGGGTAAAAGTACGTGTGGAAAACAGTGTAGCTTAGTCGCTATTTTTAGTGGTGACATGGCGGACATTGTTAGATGGACAAACACAAAAAATTGATGCAAAAGGGCAACATTATGCTGACCCCAACAACGCGGCAATTATTACGACTCTTACGCCCAATGAAATAAAAATTGGGGTGGGCTGTGTCGTCTACACGACCGTAGGTATTCTTACGTTGACGTCTATGGGTGGTGAAAGGAAATAAAATGATACGTCATTAATGTGTTAGCTGGAGACGTGTCTATTCACGTCTTCCTTCGTTTCACATTTAATTCTCTGGGTTGTAGCAATCGCGCTGATTGTGTCGTCGTTTAGTCTTACTCTCGTCGCGTGATGTGGCATGCGATGACGCAATCGCCACATCCGCATTTCGCTGTTGCTTAGAATTATCAACTTCTTCTTCGTATAGCTGCTGAATGGATTGAAGTAGCAGTCTCATCCTTTCCGTGTTAGATTTGTCTTGTCGAGCACTATTCGTGTTGTTAATGTCATTAGTATCCTTTTCGCATAACTCGTAATTATTTTACTATTTTGGTTTGTAATCTGCGAAGAAAATGATCACTGGATAGAAATTCACTGTGTGTGTTTATTATTTATGATTCCTGGTTATGTTTTTAGTTACTCTTGTTTACGCACAAACCGACGCCACAACTTCTTCCACTGGATGACCCGTTCGGTCACTACAGCGGTCTTAAGCATACTAAACCGGTGGCAATCAGAGGTTCGCAGTGCGGCTCCCACCCACAACCTGATGACGTCAGAACGATAAGTTTGTGCGTGAAGCACGGGACCAAAGAACCGACCTATACTATCCTACATTTACATTTAACGCGCTGCTCATTCTCGACGAGTAATAGCCACGAATCCGAGAACAACATTTCGTGATGCTCATTTTCTGAACATAAGGGGCTGAGTTGTTAGACTTAGTCACGTCAAAAGATTCTCATATCTTCAAATCAAATAATGAAGACGTGTGTTCTCTTTTTGCCACATATGCTCTGGAAAGGGAAGTGATAAACGGACACCTACTCCGGTAGAGCCAAACGTTTCCATTCCTACTCAGGTTATGATTAGACTTTGCAAACAGATTGTAAACAGTATCCGAAACCTCGCTTGTGAAAATTGGTACACTTACATAGAATTTGCTGAAGAATTGAGGTAGAGACTCATTTCGGTTAATACTATAAAAAAGAACAGGAAAGAGATACTGAATGAATTCCTTCCATCAAGGAAGGATCCATCCACTGGATAAAGTTTGTATGGCTTCACCTAGAAGGGTACTTTCTAATGCGCAAAAAAAAAAAAAATACTGAAAACTATACTCCTAGTTTCCACAGTGCATCACTCTGCAGAAGTTGATCTTGGGAGAAACATACCTGAAATAATAGTCTACTACAACAAAACAACTCTGAAGACATCGCTGTTAAGAGACGCCCAAATCTATTCACTTACAAAAAAAACACAAGATGGTGTTGACACAGTGTACGAAAAGTGTTCCGAGTGCTGATCAAGTCTAGGACCTAGACGTTGGCCTGTAGTGTTATTTTTCTGTCTCCTAGACATGAGTGCTGACAATACATACATTGTTTACCAGTCATTCCGAGACGGTATATTAATTACTGGAAACTGCTTTGCAAGAAAGACTAATCAACAATGGATTGCCAAGATAGCTCCGAATGTCTGTAGTTCGAATCTTTAAAAAACGACATGAAACCAGACGAAGAGGCACCAAATGTAAAACGGCCAACGGACCAAAAAACAATGCTTCCTTTGTACAGCTGAGAAGAGGAAGAAGATATCTTTCGTATGCGCCAGTTGCAAAATGCCTATTTATGCGGAGAGTTCCAAAAAGATGTGCCGTGAATGTGTGGAACGTTTGATGAAATGAAGTAATATTTTCACAAAACATGAGACACACACACATAAAGAAACTATTACAAACAGTAGGCCCACAATAATGCATACACAAAAATTACGTTGAAAAGTTTTCAAATTAGTATATAAGATTTGGAACGACTCTGCAGATTTCTATTGTAAATGCAAATAAAAACTTTTAAATTATGATAAAAAAATTGTCAATATTTTTTAACAAAAGTGATTACAACTTTTACGATTTTTTTTCTTCAATTTTTATAAGTGAGTAATCATGACAGCTCTGCCATTAAAAATCATATTCAATAAATTTTAAACATATGTCAGCCATTAATTTTGTGGGCTTCAAGGAACCACGCGTCTTAATGTGTATTAAAATTTCAAGCCTGTGGTTGAGGGTTAAAGTGAATATCAATCCTTCCAGTTTTGTTTTTAGCTGGTCACGTTTTTTACTAGAACAGCAAAGTACCAGGACTCATTATTTGCAATAACGTATTATATTTAAATTGCCAAGAGAAAGACACTCGTGACTTATGCGAATTACAATTGAGTATGCAATTTAGTTTGTAAACTTGCCAGACACTAGCCGGATCAATGTTTTTTAATTTAATTTTTTTCCTGCGAAAAAACCAAGTAAGTGTTGGGGTATTTGCAAAAGAGAAATGTATACAAAGGCGATCTCCATTTATTACGTAACCCTGTAAACTCTACGTTGATTTCTTACCGTATACGACTTTTATAACGCCCGTGTTATTGTTAAACGTCCTGTCGCTACTATAAATCTAAAGTTTCATATGGCGTTTAAAAAAAACAGTTACAAGAGTATCTTAATTCGAATATTTGACGGTCTTTCAAGGCGATGTTGATGTTTAAGGCTCTGTTTCGCTCCTTTTTCAGAAATTCTTTCTTTTCGCGCCATAACTTCGGATTCGTAATGATTACCGACAATGTACGATTGTATAAAATTTTCATTTTACGAGTTGTTTAAACGTTTTTGAGCTGAATTTTAATTGTGCGTTATCTGCTAGTTGTAAAAAGTCGAGAACATATTCGTATTTTATCAGCATGCTCTCGACATTTTACAACTAGCAGATAATACACAATTGAAATTCGGCACAATAATATAGAACTCGTAAAATATAAATGTTCTATAAACGTATATTGTCAGATAATTTATATGAATCAGAAGTTATGGCGCGAAAACGAAGAATTTCTGCAAAAGAGAAGCCAAGCTTTAAGAAACCAAATTCATAAATAAAAAAAAAAACTATGGAAATATGACGCACGTGTAAAAATTGTTAGCGGGGAGATAGATTCACGTGTAAGTTTAATTCCGCTTGCGAAGGAGAATTTCAAATTGGTTTCCTTCCCAGGTTTCGAAATTACCCCTCTTTTTCTTCAATTATTCCAAACCACGTTCCCGAAAATTGCAGTGCAATGGCGCGCAAAGTATCTTGGCAATATTGACGTTGAAGACATTTTGTACCGGAAGAACTCTACTGTGCATAAATATGCGTCCGCACAGGCTTCTGTAGTTCCTGTTAGACAAACCTCGTGTCTCTCTCAAAAAGGTTTGATTTGAACCGAAAACATCCGAGGAGCGCGACTCGAGGCGAAGGTCTAGGGGCTTACACTCATTAATTTTTTCGTTTTCGTTAAGTATCGAAAGCTCTCTTAACGAATAAAATCTTCGAGAAAGGCAATTTGGTAGTCTAAATCATAGTTCGTAACAATCGTCAAGATGCTACCGAGACTTCGAGAACGTTCTGGTTTTCGTCAGCGAATACAGGGAGGCAACACTGTGCACATTAACTTTAACTGTTTTATGAGACATTGTTTGTAAATTATGAATAATTAAGATTGAAAGCAGTAGAGCATTTTAAATGATTTTGTTTGCTTTAGACGTGTTTCAAATATCAGTAGTAAATACATGATGCGTTTTAGGAAAATAACGTATATTTCGTTCAAGTTTATCAAATTTGCTGACGACATTGCACTGTTTTGTAATTCGGCAGGACGTATGATGTATTACACACGAATATTCCTTAATTTCGTTTGCACCGAGTTGAAATAGACCCCCATGTACGCTGATAAGAGAGATCAGACAGAACTTTGGTTGTTACATGCCTGAAGAATTTTCTCAGTGAGCATTTTGCCGTTTTCGCTGCAAGCTATTTACGAACAAGCATTTTCGTCTGTTATTTATAATACCAAAATTTTAAAATAAGATGGAAAAAAACTAGACGCTGTCGTATTTCTTCTGGATTGTATTAATAGCAATATATGAATTTTCACTCGAATATATTCACGAAAAAGCATTTTGGTTTTAAACCACCAAGAATAATTTATAGTTTGGGGCTACATTGTTCAAAGCAAATTTTTTGAATAAATCAGTGTTTATGATTTCTTATTTCATTATAAACAACTGTAATAAACTAATAAATTCCTCACAATTGCCAGCCTACACTGTAATTGGTGCTTTTAAAATATTTGTTCTGAAATATATTTTTATGTTCCGGTAATGCATGGAGGCACATAACATCACGACTCTTCTTTCACAGTCCCAAAAGAACTATCTGTTTCACACACCAAGCCAAGTTTTTAATAATAAAACTCGGCAAAGAAGGCCCGAAGGGCTTCGTTTTCGTTTGTTTCTTAACGAACATAGTGACGTCGGACGGATCACTAGAATGCGCTTAGAATAGCTCATTTCGCTAATAACGAAAATACGAGTATTAACGAATATTTTTTGTCGCGAGGAAACGAAACGAATAACTTAGAATAATAAGCCCCGCTTGACTGTAGCGCAGGAAGAATTGTGGATGGGGAGAGAGGCCCCCGAAGTGCGATAACAGCACGTGTGCGCACGCGCCGCTTGTGACTAGTGACGTAGCCAGCACAGCACGCCCAACACCTGTTGAGCTGCTCGGCAGCCCTGAGCACGTGCGTACCATACCATTCCCTGTGTAGTCGCTGCTTAAAGCTTCTTACACAGTACAGAACTCTAGCGTTTGACTTTGTGTTCCCTTTCCTCTGACGAAACAACCAATACTCAATACTATTGTGAAGTCACGAGTTCAGGCAATTGAACATCAGTTCTGCGAGCTTCGTAAAAATGTCTTATCTTGTTATGTAAATAATTATATTACCCAGGAATGCATTTTACGCACCTTTTTTTTTAATAAGCTTAAAATTCATATAAAAAAATTATTTCAAAACAAAAAACTCATTTGTTTACTTTATTCTAGGCAAAATGGCTGCTTGCCTGACTTTAAATGTCAACTTTTCAAAGACGTAAAGTCAAGAGTGCTTGACTTTACCTTTGACAGTTCCATTGTGTCAAGCTCCATAAGAAACAACATGCCGGAAAGCAAACGTAAAGTCAAATGTTAAAAATTTTCAATTGTCTAAGGGCCTTAGCGCCGGAATCACATAGCCCAGAACAGCACGACACTGCAAGCACGACACGGCATTTAAAACTAAACAACCAATCTAATACAAGATAGATCTGACGGAAGCCCGACAATTCTGTCGTACGACCAGCAGTTTTGGATGAGAAATTATTTATATTCTTCGCCGTGTCGTGCGACACGACGCACAGAGTGTACAACCTTGTAAAATGAAATTGTATGACAAACTTTCAATACAATGGGAAATACGTAGCTTTAAAAGAAAACAGATTATGAAAATTGTTGTATTTAACTTTTACAAATAATAATTTTACCTTTGTATGTATTAGCTATAAAACTTTGTCACCATCATGAATTCCATATTTCCCGTCTACACACCGCCTTTGAAACAACTAGCATAGTTAATCGGTGCCTTCTAAATGGATCCGAAAATTTCTACTCGTATTGCGTCAGTAAACTGTAGAGCCGCAAATTCAACCAGGTACATTGAAAATGGTCGTGGTTCCGGTTTTTCTCGTGTCGTGCTGTGCTCGTCGGGGCTATGCGATTCCAGCATTACACAACAGCCTCCGCACGCTATTGTAACTATAGGCTATTCAAGGTAAAGTGAGAAATTTTGAAAGCACTCTCATTTGGAATAATAGTCAATAGAAATACTTCATTTTAGTCTTAGACGTTAACTCCCGAGTCCCGTGGAACTACACACTTGTGTTTATTACTTACATGACAATATTTATTTAAAAAGGTGGTTAAAGGATAACGAATTGCTGAAAGGAAAGTGCTCACTAACGTGAACAACATATAGCATTAAAAATTGGACACTTGCAAGAAAATGACACTAAGAAAGAGGACATAATTTTACAATATAAATATGCAAACACAGTCACGTCGTAGGTAACATTAAAATGTCATTACATGCAAAATTGTATCCCAAATTCGGTTAAGTAATGCAATTTTTTTGCAACCAGATAATAAAGTGATAATCATGTTCACTCTGAATACGAAAGTCAATTCCATTTAGTTTGTAGGCGCTACCGAATATTTTGCAAGCAATTAATATCGAAGTATTCATACAAAAAACAGTTGTACACAAGCACTGGACACAACTTTGTTACTTGATAGTTAACCTGTTAATCACTCTCGCGCAGTTCAGTTTCAGATACATTTCTATCGCATTTCTTTGACGATTTTATTCGTTCTAACATTTTTTCTATTTCCTGGCAAATAATCGTGAAAATTTCGACAAGATTAAAAAAAAAACAGCAAGGAATATGAGAGTTGATAAAAAAAAAACCTTCGCACTTTTGCAGGATTTTCGTCGGCACCGTTACTACAAGTTTAATAACATATAAATACACCACACGAAAAAAAGAAAGTAAAATATCGCTATCTTTCACTTCTACTGGAAGAGGGGACATTTCGATATTTTTTTTTGTAAAACCCGGCCGGGCAGTTTTGTAAGGCTTCAAGAAGAGGACACGTCCGGGTAAAAGACGACTTCTGATAACCCTGGCTGTTATTTCCGCAGTTATTTACAACACTTTCGGAAATCAACTCGCTTATGGAAATACAAATCCCCGCCGCTTACTGCACTCACACCTACGTCAAGTACGACTGGGGCTGTTACTGTAAAGTCATCCCCGTGTCTTAGCTTCTTGTTAAAGCATAGTTTTCAATGCCAACTGAATCCTGCTTTAGATTTAGTTTTTATACAAATCTGAGAACGAAAATATGATGGGCTGGTTAAACGTGATTGTAAAGGCTGTTCCCGATAAAGTAAGCAATATTGAAATCAACTTTAGAAGAAAATCACTACTTCTGCCTCCATATATTTTAACGGACGCACTGAGTGACATGCGCCCAGTAAAGTTGGTATAAATACCACATGCGGGTCTCTTAGGAGAGAGTGATTAAGAGCCGAGAGTTTGGCGTCTCGTGTGAACTGAAGCGACAGTTGTGAAGAGAAGAAGGGGGATGTGAAGAGAAGAAGGGGGATGTCAAGGGGGGGGGGGTCCGGAGCGGCGAGGGATGACTACAGCGATCTGCGAGAGTGCGTCGGCGAGCTTGTGTGCAGTGAAGAGACATTCTGGACGATGGAGACAAGACAGTTTTCACTAAACGTGTGGAAATAATTGGAGCAGTATAAGGGACATCAGTAAGAGTAAAGACTTTAATTATATGGCGACAGTAATTAATTTGCGCTTAGTAAGAAAAATAAGAGTTAATAAATGGTAAATAACATGCTTGACTGTTTGTGGCATAGGGAACAAATATAATTATTGATTTAGTTATTTTATTTTTATTAAGACCTCCATCCCTCACGAACTCTGATACGCCACTCAGGCATTCTTGCAATAGTATAGTCGTCCCTACTTCTTATTAAGTAGGTATACCGTGTAGGTCGGGTCGCGGCGTACAGTGGGTATTGACGGCAAGCAAGGCGAGGCGGCGCAGAATGCCGGGTTACACGAGCCACGGCGGCTCGGTGACCTGGATAACACGCCTCGCAAGCCGCACAGCGGCAGTTCCGTGCCACGGGCGCGAGAGAAGGTTTGAGAAAAGTGGGGAGGTAAAAAGGGGGGGGGGGAAACGCGAAGACAGCCCCGCAGCACTTTCGCTGATGACTGCAACGGCCGCCAGCGTTACGTCCCACCGCCAGAGACCAATATCCCAGACCACTGGGAAATGCCCCTGAAGAACTTCAGTCCCCGCTTATCCTCGTACGCGCGGTGGCCTGGCGGCATTTATTTGAATACTGCTCAGCGGGATTACTTACACAAGCCTATCGTAAACCCACCCGCACACAGCCTGCCTATAGTCTGGGTAATCCCCACGCCTGCGAACACTAAGGTGCGTGGAATTCTACAAGGGCGCAACATTGTTGTCAACTCGAGATCATGACTTTATAGCAAAGTAACGTCCCCTACCACTGGAACGTTATCTTGCTGGGGGTATGCGAGATGTGTTTCTCAATTCTACCCTAAACGCTTTTCTCAAGCTAGGGTTTTTGTAAAGCCTTTCTTTACTCTAGGTCTACTTACACAACAAATTTCAAAGTATACTTTTACTTGTTAGAAATATGCCGCCCAACACCCCCCCCCCCCCCATTTTTTTTGCAATTGATTTGCAGTGCCTTGCAACTTACCTACCTTGAGAAACAGAACGCCCTCATCTACAACTTATAGCAAAATAACACAGTGCTTCACAATTATCCAATTTTCCGAGAAGTAACACACACTCAAGACGAAATATTTTACACCCGGGAAATCTGAACATATGTAGCATTTCCTCTCGCGTCACGACCATGGCGAGTTGTGTATTAGGGTATCCGATCCATTAAGGAGGTCGCGGGTTCGATCCAAACCTACTGCTCTGGGCGTCTGGGGTTAGTTTCTCTTTGAAGCGGTTTTCCCCTGCGGTTTCGTAATAGAAAGGAAAAAACTGACGTTCTGCGATTGGCCATATGCTTCCAGCCGGCGCATAAAAATTGATTAATTACCCCCAGGCACCGACTCCTGCACAGACATACGTCATACATACGACGCCCACGCTCGGGACTTGAACTGTCCTAATGAAAGTTCGTGTTATAGAGACTTTTCACGTTAAAATGAACACTTTTGAAATCCCTGCTTAAGAATTACTTGTATGCACGTTAAGTATTATACCACCTTACGTAAAATTAACATCGCCATGGTCCTCCTCACTTTATTCATGCGTCGGCCAAGTGAAACTGTGAAATTATTAGAAAAATAAACATTTTAAAAACCTGACCATTTTAACACACTGGTGCATTAAAAACAGAAAGCGAAGTAAATCATTTAAATTATCACAAATAGTTACCTAACAGATTTATTCGACGTTAATATATGGAACTACTTTCCATCTATCGTTGCCAACTTGACCGGGCGCATGACACACTGTGCGTCCGTTGAAGTATATGCAGGTAGGGGCAGTGAATTATTTCTAAGGTTGATTTCAAAAGTGCTCACTTTGTCGTGTACAGCCTTTAACAATTGTGCCTCAGTCACAGGCCACATGCAATATCAGTTCCTTGACAGTGACTCAAACGCACTGCTAGGAAGTCATTACTTTAGCACCATGTCGCAACACCCGCTCGGGTCGCTTCAGAAACAAGAACTAGCACGCGCTAATTCCGCCAGCCATTGTCCGGATGCGACTACCGCAGTTACAACGGTTTCGATTTAAAATCTGGCTTCGCAGACGCGGAAACGCTGGCACTCTCTACGGATTAGCAATTGCGCATAAACATTTCCCGACACGCATGCGCGCACATTTATGTCACAGCACTTCAAATCACGCCCAACGCACGGAAGTGTAGACCGTTCACGGTTAGCAGAGTACTTCTGAAATCCACACGTGAAACATTTCATTGGTCTTAACTGCATTTATATTATAATGGGCACAGTGACTATCAAACACTCAGTAAAGTTGGGAACGATGGAGGGGTAAGAATTTCAGTGTCTTACATCGAATTAAAAAATCAGGTAAGCATTTGTCAATAGTGGAATGATTTCTTTTTTCAATGCATGTAAATGTAAGAACAAGCAAATTCTTTACATTTTAATTTTATAATAATGTTATTGTTTCACTTGACCCACGCATGGATAACGTGATCAGGCCCATCGTAATGTTAATATTACACATGGTGGAAGAATACACAACGTGAATACAAGTAGATCTCAAGCAGCGCTTTCGAAACTACTCCGTTTGCCGTAAACAACATTTACCAGCAGTGGGTGCCACTGTGGCGTAATAGTCAGACTACTCGCCTCTGGCTAACCGGGTTCCCGACGGAGTCGCTCCCGGACGAATCGTGCTGGTCGGCAGGTTTTCACGGGGATCTCCCGTTTCCCACGCCCTTGCATTCCAGCAATGCTCCATACTCACCTCTTCACCCTCATCGGATCAAGACCTCGCCGTTAAGAGCCGCCAAAATCTCTTCACACGCTCACTTTACCAATAGCCATGCGTTGCCGACTGTCGTGGACCAAAACGCATCACGCGTTATGTGCATGAATGCCTACTTTTAAGGACATCCAGAGGATTTTATCTGCCATAATCGTTAACTAGCACCGGCCTAAGACGGCTGTAGTATTTATTCCGCGCCATACATTCACTGGTAGGACACTTAATCCTCATCCAGCTTGGAATGCTTTTTAACGACAGCTTTTATACGGGCTGATTATATAGCTGCTGTCTTTACGGATGCCTGGACGGCATTCCTTCCTTATTTCCAGACCGAAGTCACGCCTCGGCAAGGCGATGATCGCAAGTCAAGAGCATGAATCACTCAGGGTGCTGAGCTAACCTTTGCGCAACTACCGCGCAATACGTCACCAACAGAAGCCGGAGCTTTCTAAAGAGAGCTAAGCGACACACGACACACTTATGACGTTTTCATCCTTACCAACCCAGTATAAAGGAGTAGTATTGAACACAATTTTGGTATTTATGTAGATTTTGCTATTACTTAAGCTGGAAATTAATATTTTTAAGATGCGACTGTCAGGGCATAGATAATAATTTAAGCATATTTTCGAGACAATCATATTCTCGCGTACTATACTAGGCCTATTGTCGCTATTGTAGTAATACTCAGAGGGTGATCAGTCAATTCTCATGTATTCCACTTGGTAAGAAAATAAAGGTACTCCATTGGCAATACAGTTTATAAATCATCTCAATGATATGGCTCAAAAATGGTAACACAGTAACTATAATTTTTCCTACACTTACGGAGGTCCTCTACACACCATTGTCGTCGTAAACATACAAGAACAGAAGTTACGTTTTAAACTTCGCCGTACTACAAAGCTGTAAATAAATCATTCACTTTAAAAAATAGGGAAAATTGAATCTTGTCACTTTCTATATTCTAGCACACAGAATAATGTAATTGTGATATTTGATATAACTTAACGTGGTTAGGGAGAGGGAAAAGGGGAATTTAAGTGACGCAGATATTACGTACGCACCAAAATAAAATATGTGAAGCCATATTTTTTGCTCGCCTTATTAACATGTAATGATTTTAGATCAAACACTTCTACGCGAAACCCTTATTTTATTATGTGGAGTACTATCTTGGTGTGGTAGGTGAACATAAAGTCTACTGATATATTTACATGACTGTAACTATCGTTAAACACAATAATATGCAGTCCAGAATGTGTTGAAGGATTGATATATGTATATTTCAAGGTGTTTTGCGTATACACGCGTGCGTCCTAATCGATGAACTCTATTTCATAATTATGAGCAAACACGGTATCCATTAATCCATACATTTACAAACAACCTTTAACAACGCTCCAAAAATTAATGACAATAATATTCGTTGATTTACCAGTCAGGCGCGCTGGCCACAAACATGCGGTTCTATGATCCTGTAATAATTATTGGAACACGGGAACCAGACGTAATACGGAATTTCTTTCGTTAGAGATTTTAGTTTGTACTACTACTGATACGTGACTAGAATACAGTTCATATCTGATTTACAAACCTGGTGAAGATTAAATCATACTGGAACACGCTATTAAAATAGCATGCTTCCACCAGTTCACATTCTATAACGAGTAAGTACGTAACGGCACATTATTTATAGAGAGTAAATAACGATGGGTAAGGATTTTAGAGCCTGGGTTATACACGACAAGCACAGAAATACATATCACGGGTTTTAATGGTGGTTATAGTCTCAGAACTACCCGGCTGCCAGTCCACTGTTCATAACTCGCGTAACTCGCCAATGCCATCAACAGTTCGGTCTTGTTAAAACATGCGCGGAACGCCTACGCGTTTATGGCAACTCTACGGCAGAGGAAAAGATGAGAGAGCCGTGATGAACAGGTTAAGTGAGGT
The DNA here is from genome assembly GCA_029891345.1 of Dryococelus australis. Lineage (NCBI taxonomy): Eukaryota > Metazoa > Arthropoda > Insecta > Phasmatodea > Phasmatidae > Dryococelus > Dryococelus australis. Next base: position 80,085,187 of record CM057001.1, on the reverse strand, counting down.
GTGTACTTATCGTAGCTAACACATTCCTCTGAACCGCCAGGAACAGAAGGGTGTGTATATTTTACAACCATGCAATTTTTAACACTACTATTATAGGCGATTTGGTCTCTATAGGTCTTTGCTCTTTACGTTACACTAGCGGCGAGAGGCAATAATGGAGCAATTTCATGTACAACGAAAGCTCAAGACAATCCCACCACTATGGCTAATGAATTGCTCACAAAGCTGATTTCCGAAATCTGGTACTCAAGTTAACGTGTTTTAGCATTAAGCCGTAATTCCTCTACAAAAGCAAAATGTGAGTAGATGTTAATGACGAATCATACAGTGATATCCAACTGAAAAAACTACCGGATGTGAGGGGCTCTAATAATTATGGGCCCATGGTTGCCGCAGCAGCTGGAACACTCGCCCCTCACCAAGGCGGTCGGTACGCATTCCAAGATTTTGATGACCGTTTTATGACGATTTGTTTTTGTGGAGTATAAGCACGGACAACATTGTGATAAGTTTATTAAACAGCTGTGTGAAGGTGTGAGTCTGTGACTCCGCCTGACTAGCCCGCCGAACGGTGTGGGACTCCATCAGGAAACGTTTTATTTAAAAAAAAACGCGTCCAGCTTGTGAGTGAGGCCTGCTTACGAACACCATTTTAAAAATGTCATGCGTCTGTATAAGTTTTATATTTCCTCCATTTCTCTCTTAAAGCATGTTTTTGTTATAGTGAAAATGGCTCAAACTGGTGTTTTCAGAGTCATTTTTATGTATGAACATGTCGGTATAAAACAAACAAAAAATAGTAGGGACGCGCATCAAACCATTATCTTTATTATTACGTCATAAAATGGTAGGGTATCCACTGAAAGTCTCGTAGAGGTGCGTTATCGACGGCAAGACTGCACTCCAGTTCAGTGCTTTGCGCGTAGAGGCGATGAGAGAGTTGATGCGCATGTCTCGGTCGCCCCTAGCGCTCCCAGTTAGGTTTCAGACGTGCAAAATTCCTTCAATAAGGCAGCCACCTTAAAGGTAGTTTGGGAATGGTAGTTTCTAGGAAAAAAAAAGATTTGGTTTGTATTCAATGACCCGCCACCTAACGCAGACGAGGCTGGTTGATTAATCGAGTGACAGTATTTGAGGCTACACGTTCCTATTAGGAAAGCGAAAGGAGACCAGCTATGAAAGAAGTGTTTCGACGGAACCCGCAGAGTTCGATTCCCTATGGTGTCACTTCCCGAATTTCCACGTGAAAATCGTGTCCCGGACGATGTCGATCGTCTGCCGGTTTCGTCGAGGATCTCCCGTTTCCCCGCCTTTACATTCAGGCGCTGCTCGTTAATCATATCGCTTTACCCTCATCGGCTCTAAAGATCGTTGACAACATTTTACGGTGCTGCCCACAAAAGATCTATAAAAAGTGCATTCAAAAAGTTCGAACTTTAACATTAGGTATGATCGTTCATGAAAACATAACTAGTTCGGCAAACACGTAGGTGACACTAATAATATATTCGGTATATAACTACGAGCGGAGAGATTTCGGCCGATGAGGTGATTATAGAGCAGTGCCGGAATGCCAGGGCGCGGGGACGGGAGATACCCGATAAAACCCGTCGATCAGCGGCAACATCAAGCACAATTCCGACGTGCGAAAAATCCGGAAGCGACTCCGCCAGGAATCGAATCAGGTTCGCCTTGGAGGCGAGCGTACTAGCCTCTGCACCACCGCGGCGCTAAAAAAAAATTTTACCAGTGTGACTCAAAACACCAAGTAATACAATTGATAACAAAACAGAGTGTCAACCAGTGATAATTCTGTCTGAAAATAAACCGGGCTGCCTTGAAGCTCATTAGATAGTACGCGATCGAAATGTGTTACATGTGGGAAAAAAAATTAATGTGCGCTACCAACTAGAGCAATAGTATAAAGTTATAGGTAGGTTGAAGTCGGGCAACAAAATATCACGAATTCGAATGCAAAATCCAAAAGGTATTGCAATGTTGAAGAGGAGGAGGATGAGGGGGTGGAAAAGGGGTTGACTGTCGATCGGGGGAGAAAGATGCATGTTCGTAAAAAGTTGTATTTAGAAATAACTGTTAAAATGTTCCCTGTACCGCGACAAATTTGGTTTAAAAATACTGAATCTATAAATTAACTTACGTTGGAATACATGTAAAGCCAAGTGAAGTGGAGTGAAGATATTTGGGCGGGTCTTAATAGCGAGGTCTTGAGAGCCGATGAGGGTGAAACGAGCTGAGAGTGTAGCAGCGCCGGAATGAAAGGGCGGGGTAAAAGGGAGATCCCCGAGAAAACCCGCCGACCAGCGGCATAGTCCGGCACGATTCCCACATGCGAAACTCTGGGAGTGACCCGGCCGGGGATTTAACTCGAACTGGGCAAGCTAATCGCTCAGCCACCGCGGCCCCGTGTAAATCCAAGATGACTGGGGTATATCCCCCTTAACCTGGCGTAAACACGGTCAAGTATCTTGAAAAAGGAGGGGGGGGGGGGTTGGGAGGGTTCCCCAACAGCAGCAGCGCCACCGGCAACGGGCCACCGACAATTATCATGGCCTCCATGATAATGGTCGGTAATTGTCTAGGCGGAGAACCTGAAAACAATGACCTAACTGCCTCAATGCTCGAACCAGTCGCGACTCAGCGGGGCTGCGAGAGAGGTGGTGGTTAGCAAATCACCCCGGACGAGAATAGCCCTCAGCAAGGTCGAAATGGGCCGCGCAATCGATTAGCGACAGATCGACTGCTCGAGACGAAGGAGGCGAAACGTCCTCGCACAGCAGGAAGACAAGTTCAGGCACGCAGCCATTCGGCATATCAAACAGCAAATGTGGTTCAGATTTGGTAAGGGAGCTTAATACAATTAGTTGGTGTTATCGCAGTACCTAACGTGTTCGAGTTCCATAGGCGTTCACGGTTAAGTGACTATTTTGAAACCTTGTATACTTGACACATTAGCATGCAGATGTCGTTGCCGACCAAGAGAAGAACAGTTTGTAGCCTTTTTTTTTTGTTTATAAATATTGATTTATCTGAAGTTCCAGTGTGTTAAAATTAAATAAATAAAAGTACCCCGCGGACGTACTACTTACCCGCCACGACCGAACATGGCGCTCATTCAGTTGCCACAAAATTGTGCGCGCCTCCCGTGGGGAATTTAGGCTGTTTCACAATTACCTTCAAATATATACATGTCCATACTTCGCTGCGCCAGTGACGTCACTATGTATATACTAGCGCCGTCCCAATTCCTAGTGTAGAACACGGCGTCTGTGCTTGCCAAGTACGCGAAGTTGCTTATTTGCTGGGTGAATTTGCGTACTTGCGGCGGTCACCATGTTCCTCTTCAAACGTCACGTACATAACCTATCATGGGTACTTTGTGGTTCTACTAACCCGCCGTCTTATTGCTCTACGAAGCGACACATATGCAACATTATTTCTGCGTTTATAATAACCTACATGTTGCACATGACAAATGCTTTATTGTTATTTTTTGCAACAACCCCAAAAACATTCGATAATCATAAACGCAACAAAGACAACCAACATAGAATACAAAATGTGTATTAACAGCAAAATTTACACAGTTGTTAGCTCAGAATGACAAAACACGTGTTTGCTTTCTAGTAGTTCGTGTTATTTAGGCCTACACCAGTTTGTGCGACAAGTACATGTGCAGGCCAGAAAAATCCCGGTCTAATAGTCAGGGTAAGTACACTCAACGGCCAGTACGAATATGGATATACTTAACGAGTGAGAAACAGCCTCAGTAGGCTGGAAATATTAAACAAAAGAACTGAAATATTGTACAAACTGCGTCTTAAGGCTGAGAAAGCCGAATATGCCAGATTGAGAAGAGGTAATTTAGTGTTAAATTAACGCAAGCGAAGGCCTTCGAGAGACAATGCAAGTATTGTGGGCCACTCATGTTTTCTATTTCACACTTAACAGATATCCCCCCTCCCTGCAATAACAACAAACCTCCAGTGGTTCTCAAAAGTTCCTTTACCAAGAATCACTTAGGTGCAGATTTCAACACGGATCACCTACCTCCACACGTCCTCCATTAAAGTCACCAAGTACAAACAATTTATAACTAATTGATCTGTTTTACCATACAATTACGTTTATGGTATTTCAATTTAGAAACGTCAAAAATAAATTAATAAAAAGTAATGCTATTTCATTATACTTCATTACAATTTTTAATACAAAATTAGCGCTACATCGTTGCACATAGAACAGGCAAGAACGAAACGCATAACCAAGATTGAGAACTATTCTTATCGTATTATTTTAGAAATGGAAATACTTTTCGGCGTATTAACAAAGTTTAGCGGACCGCTTAAAACCTAGGACCACAGGTGAACCGCGGACCATAGTTTGAGAACCACCGCGCATAACACATCCCCCCCCCCCCCCCCTCGGTCGGCAACATACGGGCTAAAAAATATTCAGAATGGCGGGAAGCATTCCGGGATACAGAGGCAATGTGTTTATTATTAACACCGGTTAAAGGAATTTACTCGTGGCACGCCGAAACATTAGGCAAGTTAGGCCTATAAAGTCGCTCTGCTGAGAGAAAGAGAGAGGAGCTTAGTTGATGCTTCCGCGGTATGTGAAACCACACTGCCTAGTTTACAGCGTCTTGCAGTCTATAGCAAATTCGGCGAAATAACGACTTGCACACAAAATTAATTTTTTACCACAAATAAACATTAACATTTCGCAGATTGAACCACAGAGATGATTATGCTTACTACTTTACTGGTATTTATGTTACTCCATACTCAAACGTTATGTACTTTCCAGTAGGTATGCAGATGAGAGCAAGAACTAGAAAGAAATTCCTACTAAACTATGAAGAAAAATAAACTAAAGAAACACATTAACATACTGTTACAATTTCTCTCTTTAGAAATTAAGTGTGCTATAACAAGCTCGTTAAGGAATGGAGGTCTTAATCAAATAAAATAATTAATTATAATTTCCTTATTTTATTTACAATAACTGCAGCAAAATTATCTGAACTCAAAATTTCGCAATACATTTAAATCACTTACTGCTCGCCATTCATATCAATTTATATCATTTATAATTACGACAAAGAAATCAATGAAATTAATGAATGATCAGTCCCAATAGACAGTGTATCAACCTATTCAATTATTCTATAATTTATGCTTCAATATCCGATAGTTCAAATATTTACAATAAAATCAGTATTACACTTCCATTCAGTCCGACCTCCGTTCAGTCCATTTCCCGCCAGTCGCAATGTTATCGAGTCCTCCAAGCGCCCTCAAGCACAGTAGACTTCACTCGTCGGTTTCACACCCTCTCCTCCATTCAAGCCACGAACACCTCACTCGCCGTCGTCCCGCAATCTCCAGTCGTCGTCCACACTTTTCTTCGCTCGCGCACACTCGGCCAGACGGCCTCCACCAAAGACTGCCGGCAGCTAGGTTGCGGCAGTATATATAGTGTCTTATAGGCCGCCACCTAGAATATTCCCCAACTTGCGTGATGCGTCGCGGAGAGCCGAGGCGCCATCCAGTCTCACCAGAACATTCTTGTATCATCGCCCAACCCGTCGAAACCTCTAGCAGAGGAGAAGGGCCGTGGCGCAAGCAAGGCACCGAGCAGCGCGACAACCCGATGGGCTACTGTCCATTATTCACGGGTTTCCCTGAAAAGAGGAGTCAGGAGGCAAAGAGCGTGTCAACCCGTGGAAGGAGAGAAGTGAGTGAGGGAGGGGGGTCCATCGCCACAGCGCCGGGCAGCAGCGCGTAGCAACACGAAAGCAGTATTCCCAGTCAGGCCTAATAAATATTAAGAATTCACCCCAAAGTATACCAGTGACAAACATTACCTTAGTAGTGTGCGCATGACAATATTGTCATGAGCGAGTGTAACACAAATGCCGTTCAAAGCAAGTCAGTATTCATGGAGCACCATTAGCGTTGCGCGCCAATTATTCATTTAAAACTAATAACTGTTAAGAACAGATGTCAGTATTTTCTGCACCTCATTTACTACAAAATCATAATTATGGAGGAAAGGACAGGATTGGATATTAAACTTACAGTAACGTGTGACTGAGAGCACGTAAAGTTATTTTCCTCATACACTTCTTTGGTTCAAATAATACTTAAATACAGACAACGAAAATGTGCAACATGAAACTCAAGTGAGAATTCAATCCACCAAACTTACTAATGTTTCATAAGATCTTTCTGATATACTCACGGGGATAATCTTGTACATACGAAAATAAAAGCACAATGTTAACACAGTAGCATTTTCACATTATAATGCCTGCTTAATACAGGAATTGTCAGTTTCCTACGGTGCCACGATTTTTGCGCAGGTTCTACCACCGCTACTGAAAGTTCCAAAACCTGACAGACCTGCGAAACTTTGTTGCTGAACAGTAATCCTGGACACCACTTCAGTTCTTCGTACGTCGTAACTTCTAAAGTCTGATACACACAGTCATCTTTGTGAACAACCAGGTGATCACTAAAAGGTGAAGACCAAGTTACACACCCTCTTGAATTCAAGTCCCGTGTACATACTGTACACATAGTAGAACTTGAATGTTGCAGCATGCCTGTCACTCATTACCACCATAACACACTAAGATTTTACAAACCTAACAAATCACTAATACAGAATTAAAATTTGTTTTCTACTCTCAAATTAGCAATATCGGGATAAATAAATGTAATGAACTATGTAAACTTACAACATGCAAATGTCAACAAACTATTTGCACAAGAAGGTGAACGAAAAACAGAACAGTCTCTAAATGGTTTTAGCTAGCACGCAAGCCCTTTCATGGAAGCCACTTGCAATCAAGTTAAGTCAGTCACATGATGCAAGTTGACTTTTAACAAGAAAGGTGTACGCCTTCTTGTACAGAAAGTGAACCGTGTGTAACAGGCTTATGTCAACGTTTATAGGTTGATTGCGGTGAACGGAGCACTTTCGAAAGCCCTGCTCAAGGTATACATATATATAGTCCATTCACGGTTTCTTCAGCATTTTTTAATCACACCTTTGAAAAAATTTCCCCATGTATGACGTGTTGAGTTATTTCCTAAATACGCCCTGTATCACAAGCGTTTTATACTTCTGTTAACTTAGTTACTTTTTTTTCTGTTAAATCGAAATGTTTTTCATATTTTATCTATAAATGATAATGCTTCATTTATAAATAAATTTGAATAAAAACAGAGAGAAAACACGTGTGTTAGTAGCGCCTGGTAAGAAATAGTTATTATAAAAAAAATATACTGATACAACAGAGTGCGCACGAATCCAGTCCGTTGGCTCACTGGTGCAATCTTCCAGACTTAGTTAAGCTTAGTTTGCACTAGGCGGAGCAATACCCTGGAAGTAGAACTTTAGCAGGGCTCCAGAAAAGGCCGAAGATACCGTGAATCAACTATACACGTATATTCCTCCACCTTGTGTAAAATTAACATTGCAATGGGCCTCATCACTTTATTCATGCGTCAGTCAAACGAAACTGTGAAAATATTAAGAAAGTAAATATTTTACAAATGTACTCATTTTCACACTTCGATGCATTAAAAAAAAAAACAGAAAGCGAAAGAAAAAAATTACGTTATCACAAATGGTAACCTAACACTTTTTATTCGACATTAAGATATGAAACTACTTTCCAAACTTCGTCACCAACTTTACTGGGCGAATGTCACTCAGTGCGCCCCTTTAAATTTATGCATTCAGGGGCAGTGACTTTTCCATAAGGTTCAATTCTAAAGTGATCACTTTAACGTGAACAACCTTTACAAACTATACTGGGCGGATGTCACTCAGTGTGCCCATTAAAATATACGTATGAAGGGACAGTGACCTTTTTTCTGAGGTTCATTTCTAAAGTGCTCACTTTATGGTGAACAGCCTTCACCGCGGGTTTAATGAATATTCATGCCTCAGTCAAGCGAAAACGTTTGTTGGGAATCCAAATGTGTTACTGATTTGCCAACTCTTATTATTAATATGTTTAACGAAACAAATTTAATTCGATATAAATTTAAACATAACACTCGCGATGCAACTTCAAGAATCAGGACTGTTGTTCTTAGCGCGCTGCCAACGTAACTAGCAGCCTGCATGCAGTTAAAGGACAGTTTTTATCATTCAAAGGTTGGCTTCACAAGTACTCACTTTACTACGAACAGCCTGTAACATTTTTAATACAAACAAAGCCTTAACAGCAAGAAGTCCTAGAGGAGGGGTGCCTAATGATTTAACGGTTGGCAGTAACGCTGCATGTTGCTGGGGATGGTAGCTGGCCTGACAGACACGGTGCACCTGCGGCGAAGGAAGCCTGGTCCACAGACCGGAAGTGGTGGCGCCATCAACTCAACTGCATCGAACATTCTCTCCATTCACAAGCGGAGAGAAGGGGGGGGGGGGGAGAAAAAAAAACATAAGCTGTTGTGCCGCGAGGCGATTACGAAATGTACGCTCCGCGCCGAATAAAACTGAACACGCAGCTGTGTCACCGTTTACTTCGTGCCTGGGTACAGGCGTAACTGAAAGTGTGCCTCAGTGCGCCCATATGGGACAAGTTTTGTTTTCTGCGATAACGACCGCTCTTCATATCCTGGGTCGCGCATATTTCGCTTCTGCGCAAAAACAATACGTCAACTTAGCTTTTCCTTGGCCCCTAGATCTGTAGAGAAATATTTTGACTGTAGACCAATGACTTTCTCTTGCTATGAAAACGAGTGCGGGGAAAAATCCCCCATGTGGATGAAACGAATGCGATCGGAAATGAGTGAGTTAGTGAAGACACTAGGGCGGCTCTTAGCATCGAGGTCTTGAGAGCCGATGAGGGCGAAGCGAGGGGAGTATAGAGTAGTGCCGGAATGTCGGGGGCAGGAGAAACGGGAGATCCGCGAGAAAAACAGCGACCCGGTGGCATCGTCCGACACGATTCCTACATGCGAAAATCCGGAGGCGACCCCGCCGGGGAATCGAATTGTTCGCTTCGGGAGACGAGGACCCTGTGTTCGGCAAATAAAGCGCAGAAACATTTTTAACTTGGAATCAGCTCATTTAGACGAAACGCTCATTCTGAGCATAGTGATTTGCAAGTGAAATCAATGTAAGGTTCAGGGCATCGCAACCACTAAAGCCGCGTGTGACGTCATAGACTAAGGACGAGGTAGGCCGCTTATTAGTCTTCTGCACGTGTACCCAACATTGACCTACCCCGATCACACACAACTGTCAAAGTCACATGGTCAACTGTGATGAAACGTGTTTGTTTATATCTTAATTGTCAAACGACAAGCAATATTATAGTAATAAAATACTGTTGCCAATTTGAATTTAGTCAAACTGCACACTACAAATTGGTTAGAGGAAGTAATCAAACCATGCCTAAGCACTTGTTTACAAATCAGTTTTCTAACCTAAAATCCAAACCGTGCCGTTTTCGCTAGATGTGTTGGCAGAAGAGCAGTTCTGTATTTGATCACAGAGATTGGCTGTGCGCAGCCGGCGAGATCGGTCTACCTCATCTCGAGTCTGTGTATGACGTGTGCGAATCAGCAGACGACGGCAAAGTTACCAGCGAGTCTATAGTCTATTCACGGTTTCTTCGCACTTTTTTTCAATCAAACCTTCGAAAAATCACCCCATGTATTACGTGTTTAGTTATTTCTTAAATATGTCGTTTATCACAAGCGTTGTACTTCTGCTAACATAAAACTATCTTCTTTTTCGATAGAAATGAAGTTTAACTATGTGTTCTTTGTAATATATAATATTTCATTTATATCAAATAAGAACGAAATCAGTATGAAGACATGTGTGTTGGTAGCGCCTAATAAGGAACGGTCCTCAGTAGTAAAACTGAGAGCACACGAATTCGGTGCGTCATTCCTTTGACTGTTCACGGTAAAGTGAGCACTTTTTAAGGCCCTTCTCAATTTTCCTTTCATCCAATTTCCATCTTCCTGCTGCTTTTTTAATACATACATTGCAATGTGGCCAATAAACCCAGTGTATACATTTCATCACCCTCAAAATGTAATGACGAGGCTGCAATATGATATATTTATTAGTGGTTAATGCCCGTTGGAAGGGCCTTAAAAAGGGCTCACTTTACTGTGAACTGCCTATAGTTAAGCTTAGTTTGCATAAGGTGGAGAAATTTCCTGGAAGTAGAACTTTAGCAGGGCGTCAGAAAAGTGTGAAGTAACCGTAAATTGATTACAGTAAACGTAGCGAAGCCTGCGACTGACATTTGTATTATGTAAATACATGGCCGTAACTCTCTAGATCGCTTATTTGTAATAGCTGAGTGAGGATTCGTATTTTGTGAATGGAGCTGTATATATTTGATAGAATTTTAGATAAAATACGAAAATTTTATTTTACCAAGATTTCCATACTTCGCAAAACGGATACGCCTTCCGAAGCAACTTGTGACACTTAGTGTTTAGGCCTACATCCACATCGTTTATAACTACACTGGTCGCAACTTCACTTCTGGCACGACTCGAGTAACAAGACTGGCTCGACAACACGTCCAACAGATGTGATTGTTGAAAGCCGATAATAACCAGTAAACACCAAGATTCCAGTTTCCGAGTAGCATATGCATTAACTGTTGTGTGGCATATCAGAACTGCCATAAACACAGTTTGTATTTATAAATAACAATCAAAGCGTCAAGCGAAATTTCACCCACGTCCCAATTTCTTCTTCATCCCCAATGCTATAGTGAACGCTGCACACACCCAAATGTAAACGCACCTCTTTTGCAGCTTGTTCTAATTACCAAACATACGCCATTTCCCCAATGGTATGAGTGGACACACTTTTATATGTATGCGCGTGACACGAAAATTATTTCGCGCACACATTAAATTGTAACATATAAGGCATAGAGCGGCTGGTATAAGGGAACAGACGGGGAAGGATTTGTAGTAGAAACGATTGCTACAGCACGGCAAATTGTGTGGGTCTCAAATTAAATTTGTGCGGCTAAGACAGGATTAAATCCAGCAAAATAACGGTTCCCTAACAATAAATGTTAAGTTAAATTGTTTAATAACAGAAAGCTTGGTGCGTTTAATAGCATTATGCGGATGTTTAAAATTATGAATTTATTGCGGAACAAGTGATGAAAATTCTCTTTTGTCTTCCACGGCGCTTTAATGTGCCCCGACAACCTGACAAAGGCGGAAAAGGAATATTTGCATTTTTGGAATTTAAATCGCAAATATAGGAGGGCTGCGAAGCTACAAAAATACCTGCGAAAGAGAGCAATGTGCCAGATGGTGAGGGATTTATTAAAGCAGAAAATTGTTAGCTTGGGTTACGAGGTCTCTTGCGAAAAGCTACATGCACCTTAAAACACTGAGGGGAGCATACGTGACAGTGGATGCTTCTAGATGTATTTACTACGGATACTGGGAATAAAATTTAACTATGTAAAATTGCTCGTAAAATTTCAATAAAACACAATATTTTTACCACGCATTTCCATTACTATGACAAGAATTTTATTTAATTCCTGTACGTACATGGAAAACCAATTAACATGGCAAACTGGACAACTTAGTGTTGCTGTAAAAAAAAAAGTTGTGTTGAGAGAATTACTGGAAGAACCAACGCGTTGAAATGTACTAAAAACTCACTACACAAAATATTTCCAGTTAAAAATTAAACTGTAAATTATCCGTACTGTTTCGCTTTCGTCCAGTGTGAAAACTGAATTGACAGTTTTCAGGTCAGTGCAGATGAATCTACTTTCTTAGGAAACGCAACTAAACACAGACTGAACTAGTGCACAAACCGAGTTAAAATGCGATATTCTGAGTTTTATTTTGGTGGATTAAGGGCAGTGCTTATAGACTGACATCTGCGAAATTTAAATAGGAAATCCCATTTTACTGAAATGTCCCATCAGTGCGTTAATTTTAAAGACGCGTTTCAAACAAAACGTATTCTTAACTAACTTTTGTTAGAAAAAGTTCCCTTCACCGGAGATGTACTGCCTGTTTGCAAGGAATTTTTAAAATTTATGGTTTACAAAAAAAAAGTATACACTGCCATTCTTTATTGAAAACAACTTGCGCTCTTGGGGGACATTCTCCTGAAAAATTCGCGAAGAATAAATTTTATTCGAAACGACTATCTTTAAAATCATCGCAATGAGGCGAAATTTCCTTAACATGGGATTTCCTATTTATATTTCGCAGCTGCCAACCAGTAAGAAGAGCCCTTAGTAATAGATAATTGAAACCATTACCCAAATCCAGCAAAGACGTAAAACCAATTCCTCTGTTTGGCAATCACTGTTTATAATAATAGGTATTGTTATAGGCTATTCACGGTAGGTACACGTTGGTACCCGAAAGATGGTGAACTTATGCCTGACCAGGACGAAGTCAGGGCCTAACACTGAGCACTTTTGAAAGCCCTGCTTTAGATCTACATGTATGCACGTTGGGTACTCATTCGTCTTATGTAAATTTAACATTGCCATGGACCTCATCACTTCAATCATACGTCGGTCAAGTGAAATTGTAAAATTACTAGAAAAGTAAATATTTCAAAAATGTCCTCATTTTGACACTTTGAAGCATAAGAGAAAAAAAGAAAGCGTAAGGAATAATTTATCACAAATGGTTACCTAACACTTTTTATTCAACGTTAAAATATGCAACAACTTTTCTATCCATTGTTACCAACTTTGCTGGGCGAATGTCACTCGGTGCGCCCAGTAAAATATATGCAGGCAGGAGCAGTGACTTTTTTTCTAAGGTTGATTTCAAAAGTGCTCACATTACCGTGAACAGCCTTTACATGTTGCTGGTCCGCATCCGTCCCGCTGGAGCGAGCGAAATTGTGCTGAGTGGAGACTGATAACGCGCGAAGTGTGCGGCGATTTACAAAGACGAGCCGCCACGTGTGCCAGATAAGCCTATCGGGACTTGTAAGCTCCTGGCCTTCAGTTGATTGAATTCCTTGGGTTATCTTTGAGATAACACACTGTTAAGGAATTATATTAGAATTGAGAAAGACAGAGTATTGCGCGGGCCGAGAATAGCACTAGTAATAGTGGAGATAGCTACTTTTATGTTGTAAATAATAGCTGTGTGAATAAATTAACAATTAAAAATTCAGTTCTTTCCCCCATTCCTCACGACCTCTGATACGCCCCTCTGGTGTCTTAACAGTATGCATAACCCTAAGAAATATTGTATAAAGTATTATTAAAACGTTTTTAACATCTTACGTGCCAGGCTAGTTTTGTTGATAAACTCCACAAAACCAGAAACGGACATCTTTCTTATAAAGTTCAATCAGGTACTATTCAGTCTTAAGTCAGTGTCTTATGCACGACACATTTTTTATAGAATTAGCATTACAGAAAAATTAATATAACAATGATATCTTTCAGTTCATTTTACTACGATGCCTATTGAAATGTTACACATTTTAAAATTATTTTGTAAAATTGTATGTTTGCTTAGAGAAGAGACACGCATTCGGCAAATGATATCAAGAAAAATGTAGCCTGTAAATCGAAACAAGTCAAAACAGACGCACCAGACAAACTTCCGGAGCGTGCAATTTATACGAAATACTAGAACTTTGCAACGGGCTCCGAATTCCAGAGAAACAAGACGTCGTCATGTTTGCAGCACTTCTGTTTTTTTTGACACTTGTGTGTACGAGATGAGAAAACTGCCGCAGAAAGAATGTAGTCTTTGCTTCGTTAGTAACTTAATTAACTCCATAACAAAGATGGAAAATTAATACGTTATTTAACTCGCAAGAAAGTACAAAGAGGTTGACCTTTTTTTTTTCTTTCGTACTAACGAGCGCGATTAAAGTCTTGAGCAATATCACTAGGTAAAATTTCAGGGACACGAAACACTGTACAAAACAATTCTCTTCACTTTGATGTAACACACTGTTCTTCTTTAACAAATATTAATCATTCTTAATAACATTTAATTAGCTGCACGTTACAAATTTCATAAACTATAATTACTACCAGTTAAATATATATTAGCAAGGCTTCATTGATGTTTATTAAGGGACAAAAACAACGAACAAGTATACCGATGGAAATAACGTACACAGAAGCCCGTAACTATACAAAACTGCTTAACATCGCCAATTAAGTGCGCAAGAAAGCAAGTGTTTAAGGCTGTTTGTTGTTCACCAAAACAATTAATTAATTCATATTTGTACGAAATACGCTTCAACCTGCAGATATTACTGTAGACTTAAATACTCTTTCCTCAAGCACAACTATTTACACTGCATAGTTTTAACATTATGGCATGTCAAATCATTCTCGTGCCTTTAGTTGACCGGTTAGCCGAAGTTGCTACAGCGTAGCTTTCTGGTGCTAAAGTTCCGGGTTCAAAAATAGGTCGTGCTTTAAATTTTTTTCATTACGAATACAAAATAGTTGCACCAAAGAAATCTAAAAAGTTTGTGGTAGCCAAATAGGAACAACTAAATAATTATTTCAGCAACAAAATGATTTACTGTCCTATAATAAAATAATTACTTTGGTCGCACCCAACAAACTTTTGTTTTAGTAGAACAAAATCTTTTTCATCGCATACTAAAATGATATAAATGAGATATTTAAAACATCTGTACTTGGTATGATATTTAATGAAACTTCCAACTGAATTTGTAATTGAAAAACTAATCACGCAGTTTAGCAAACTGAGAATGATTTATTTTTATGGTAGCATCATATTCAGCTATGATAGATATTAACCGCAGCAATCCATAAAAAATTCGAAACTCTTCGTCTCCAGTAATTGTTATAACAGGGTACCTTATGCCCCCCGAAAGTTTACTAGCTTTAAGGGGAAAAAGTAGAAGTTTGGATTCATTCCACGATTAGTTGTGATAATGAGAAGGGGGGGGGGTGTAAATTTTTGTATACTAACAACAATAACTTACTTTAGACTAGTTAATTTGCGCAGTGCAATACTGGCTACATTTCCATAGATGACGTACAATTTCTGCAAGTCATCACTAAGTTCTGTCGACACCAATTACAATTGCTTTCGATAGCAAAGCACGTTATCCTTCGAACTCTTAAAAAAAAAAAAATGCAATATGCGCGTGTGTAACAGCTAAGTTGTGAAAACCCTATTAATATTTCCTGTGTATTCCTACTTCATTCGTAAAGGCAAGGCAATAATATGTAAGATTTAATAGCAAACCGTAACAGTTGGCTCTTGACACAATTATATGCGCCCTTTCACCGCAACTGTAACAGACTGGCCAGCATAACACGTGACCTAAACAGAACACTCATCATTGATTGATTAAGTGTTTTTATTGACAGAGTGAACCAGTATGTGAACAGGAATGAAATGTATATTAGTATGCATGGTATATTGCCCCACTTTGATGGAGCCACTGCAATGTTTACAGCAGCTCCACGTTGGTGGAGACAAATTATTTTGCGATATTTTAAGCCACTTGTACGGCGCCACTGAAATAAATATACGTGTTGTGTACTGGGGTATGTGCGACTATTCGGGAATAGTTGTCAAATAGATAACTTGTATATTGTAGTGAAAATAATAGTACGACTTGTAGTATGATGACCACATTAACAATGCGTCAGTAGTAACACAATAATTATAATAAAAATATACAGAGCAAACTACCAACCAATAAAGCAGATCAATCATCGAGGAGCGTTTAATAATTACATTTGAACGTTTGGTGAAGAAATATAAGTCTTTTCACATTAGAGAAAATAATATTTAACGTCCAATAAACAAGTGTTTCACTTGGTTTGTACTCCATTAATCAGCAAATACCTTTTCTTGCCTTGGCTACTCAGATTTATAAAATATTTTGGTAGACGCATGAGATCTCTACTTGGAAGTGCAGGCAAATTTTACAAGCTTTGTAGAAAGGGTTATGCATATTGGAGAAAGCATATTGTATAGGGCTGCTGCCATCTGCAAATTATTTCAGTCTTTACTTATCTGTTACTGTAGTTATTCAGGGACAAGAAGTTCTCGTAGTTCATGATAGCAATGTAATTGCTATCAAACAGGACATGCGTCAACTCAGAGGGCCCTTTTCTTCAAATTGACTCTCCTGGCATTCTTAGTTTACGTCACTCGCACACCAGCGGCATAAATAAATATTCTGAATCAATCTTGCATATAGGATCCACTTCAAATAACTATTTTTTAATATATTTTTGATGATCTTCAGGATCTAATATATGCTGACTTAAAAGTTCTAAAACCAAGATAATTTTTCAACACAGTCCAGTTTGAATTTACTATAGCACAATAGGCGAAGAACTTCCAAAAATTTCCTTGCTAATTATTACCTATTGTACTATGCTGCCAACTACCGATCGATGTTTACAGTTATTTCTTTTAGCAATCTGTTTAACATTGCTATTTTAAAAAGTCGCGTTAAAGTATTAAATTAATTTAACAATTTTGAAAATATCACACTTTGTGGTCATACTCGACTCTAAAACTGCAATTTAAAATGTAAACAATAAAATTAACATTTGCTAAATATTACAAGCTCATAAAGTAACTAAATAACAAAGCATTCTGCCAATAAAACCGTCATGCAAAGAATAAATGTAAATGATTTGCAGTGGAAAAAAAAAATTAAGTGGTCAGAAATACTATATTATTATAGGAATAATAGAAATACAACCATGAACAGTAGGCCTAAACATAATTAACATTCCAGCGTGTAACACACACACTCTTCTGTCAAACGGAGATTGGATAACATCATTTAATTAAACTGAAACGAACTAAGTAAATATACAGCTAGGGAAAATAACCAAAACACCCAGCTTTGAATTGACATCCACTCATGTAGTCCATTCACGGTTTCTCTCAACTTTCCTGGAGCCCTGCTAAAGTTCTACTTCCAGGACACATCCCCCCCCCCCCCAAAAGCTTAGAAAATTTCACCAGACTGCTAACGCACCGCATTCGTGCGCGGTCAGTGTGATAAAATGTTGTACAAAAACTATTTCTTACTAGGCATTACCAAAACACACACGTTTTCCCTGTCTTTATTCGTGTTAGTTAAAAATTAAATACCATCATTTACAGACAAAATATAAGTAAAATATCAACTTAATCAAAACCGATGTAATGTAATTTTCCCGACACGCGTATAAAACTATTGTGATGCACGACAAGCAATCAAACACGTCATACATGGGAAGATTAAAAAGCTGTGTTTGTTAATGCTGGTGCGTTAAGATGTCCTGTACAGCCGCGTCCCAATCCAACTGCGCGTGCGGCTTGGGCCGAGTTAAGACTTCACTTTCGTGTTCGGCCACGAGGTAGTAATCCCGCCCGCCTCGTATTTTGGAGCTCGTGTGCAGTGTAGACTGCTACATTCCAGTTCACTGCCACTCACCCTTGTTCACTCGCGCTCGATCTGACGATTCCCTCGGCCTCTCCGTGGTCAAGTGCGCCATCCTGAATTGGGAAGACCTTCTTTGTTTCTTCTGCTGTAGCTAGAACCTGAAACGTACACGCGGTGAAACGTACACTCATGGTTGTTACAACCACTGTACGCAGCATATTGCGGTAATAGGCTGTCCTGTTATCAAATGCTGCAATGCGGGACACGATAGTGTGACAACGCTCCTGCATTTCGCGGAAGAGGCTATACAAGGTTGCGGTTGTCCCCTTGTTTTGGATTCAAATAGCGATACCGTGACGTCACATTTTTTTCGTGTCTTTCATGAATCCGAACACAAGCCCCCTCTACTTCCAATCCCTCTGGCAAGTTTTCCCCCACCCGTAATTTCGGGCGAATGATGGTTTACAAAATTGACATGAAAATTAACACTCCCCACTCCCTCGCAGATTCGCATACTGGTTGTTATTATTGGATGAAAGTAAACTAACATGTGCAGGCACTCTTCCCCGTTAGGCGGAAGCAAGCAAAACGTGAATATGTCATACGAAGATGGCTTTGATTACTCATTTTGAAGACGAGACCACCTATCGACCTTGATTCTGCCAATGGGCTGTTATTACATTACTCACTTCCAGGTACCTCAATTGTGGCCGTCAAATGCTTTACCGCTTTTTTTTTTGCTGGAATATTCGTGTTGAATTTCAGTTAGACCAAAGTTCTAATGAACCGCTTTGGGAACCATACTTTTTTTTAGCAGTGTGCTCGTATGCATCGTAATATAGGCTGTTCACGGTAAAGTGAACATTTCTTAGGCTCTAAAAACTTTATTTCAGACATTTTTCATCCTTAACCACCTCTTCCAATAAATATTCCCATGTAAATAACGAACACGGTAAGTAGATTCCAACGCACTCTGAAGTAACGTCTAAAGCTAAAATAAAATACATTTATTGACTATTATTCCAAATGAGAGGGCTTTCAAAAGAGCTCACTTTAGCGTGAATAGCCTATAATGTAGTTGTTTGTTAATTGCGGCTTAACATCAAGCTATCATACTGGATATTGAAAAGAAGCTATTACGTTTCACGGGTAAATTGCTAGGCATACAATAAGGAGACGTATAAACTGCGCTACAGGCCGGAAATACCGGACTGAGGCCGTGGTAGACAGTGAGCTGCGAACTGGAACTATCTACCGCGGCGGGACCTTACCCTCGCTCAAGGTCTTCAAGTGCAGGCGAGTACGTGACCGACACAAAGAGAACCGCGAAACCGGCCGGTACGCAGTTGGCTGCCCTGTCTGCAACAAGGTGCCTCGCTCGCTGGACGGGGTAGGGTCCCCAACCCAACAACGCCGTGCGTCGCCAGACGCTTCACGTGAGCCACCAGGCGCACAAAACTCGCTCGGGTAGAGATGCGCGTTCTACGGGTCTTACGACTTCGACGTTTAAACATTATATTTGCTATCTGTAAATCGCATCAATATACAATAAACTAAAACATTGTTTTTCTCTGATTGTAGAAATATGTGCATGGTTACATGTATTTTCATTTTTATGACTAGAACAGTAGTCTGTACCTATTTTATTTATTTATTGCATCCATTTGGTATTTTTCCGAGTAAAAGTTTGTACAAAGACATCGGACAAGTCAGAACAGTTTGATATTATGATATTGTTCTGTAATTAAAGTATTATATCATCGAATTCTAAAACAAATATAAAATACAAATAGTCTTGAATTTTCAATATTTAGTGTGTAGTCCTTACACGTGTTATTTAATACCTCTTGTATTCTCGTGAATAAGTAGTGTTTCATCATTTATAATGTTTTTTGTTCTTCCAAATGCATTTGTCGTATACAGCTGTTGAATAACGCAACCAATAGTGAGTGAAGAGATTTGGGCGGCTCTTAACAGCGAGGTCTTGAGAGCCGATGAGGATGATTGAGGTGGGTATGGAGCAGTGCCGGAATGGAAGAGCGGGAAAAATGGGAGATCCCCGAGAAAACCCGCCGACCCGCGATATCGTCCGGCGCGATTCCCACGTGCGAAAATGCGGCAGTGACCTCGGCCGGGGATTGAACCCGAGGTTCGCCTTGGTGGGAGGCGAGTCGACAGACCGCTCAGCCACCGCGGTCACCCACGCTATCGATAATTTTGCCCAGAAATCGTGGATCGGAGCTAAAATAACAGGCTGTCTAGCGCTTTGTCTGCCAACATAACGTGAAAAAAAGTTTTGCACTTAACCCTGTTATAAGGTTGGCGGTGCCGTAGAACAGAGTTCGACAAACAAATGAACGTGAATGTTATTTTGTTACACGTTTGAGTTGCGAGCCGCTATGAACGTCTTAGGTCGCGGTTACACGAGCGCTGCTAAAACACATTCAACTAAATACATTCGGTAGCCATGTCTGAACAAGTTTGAATACAGAACGTGTTTTCGCGGTTACACAGCCAAAGCAGAATCAATGGAAATTCTAACCTCAACAAACATGGACCTTAAAATGTATTATATTGAATTATAACAGCCTCCAACATTTATCACCATTGATATTTACAATTCCTATGAAACCTACACTTTTACTGTAATGGCATAATAGGTGGGTATTATTAAATTCAACCTTAAACTTAAGTTAATTCAAGAAGTGCAGGGATTCCTGTCAAATTCAGCAATATTCATTACACTGCTTGTTTACTACGAAGCAGCCAATAGGAGCGCAGCAGAGAAGAGAAGTCATTCGAAACAAATTCTGGAAACTGTTCACTTTGAACGAGAAACTAACTGCGATCGGAACTCGTTCGAAGGTAATGTAACCTCTTCAGTAGCTGAACTTGTTTAACTGAAGTAGTTCTGCATTCAGTGTAACCGCGGCCTTATTCATTTCTCGTCGGCAGAGATCCATGACGTACGTAACCGGATTTCCGTGTCATGGTTGGGATAAATAGGGCGGGTAGGCCCTATGTGTGTTCTCTTCTCATGAATATAAATTATGTTTAGTTTGGTGTACAAATCCCACCCCCTACTTTTCTTCCCATTCATTCAGATTACCCGAAATGCATAAAGTGTAATAACCACTAATAAAATTATTAAATAATCTGTGTCTAAAACACGAGCGGGACCTTTGAGAAACTTGAACGAAGGTGCGCGAGAAAACAAACACATATTCATCGGGCATAAAAAATAAAATAAACGATCCTAATTATATACTGCAACTAAAACAATGGGCGTCTGAAAGCATACAGGTGCACAATCACTCTCAAGGAGTTGCCGTGAGAATTAGTGAGCAACCATCCACCAACCCTATTCTCCTGTATACGGTACGCAGGCCTTTGAACTTTATTTTGTATTGGATAAGATGAGATTAATAAAGAATTAACACGCAGTTTTAGTACAATAAGAAATTTCAATTAGTACCTGGTTAACATGCCCACTAAAAAGTCATAGTCTACAGGCTGTTCACGGCAAACTGAGCTGAAAGCCCTGCTCAAGATCTAGCATGCACGTAGTGTGTTCTTCCGCAATATTTAAAATATTTTGTCATACGCCTGGTCACTTTATTCATGCGTAGGTCAAGTGAAACTATAAAAAATTATTAGAAAATTAAAGCTTTTCACAAATTTGATTATTTTCACACTTGTGTAGATTAAAAAAAAATTAAACAAAGACATTTCAGTATTCAAAATTATTTATCGAACACTTAATTCGACACGTCAAGACATGGAACTACTTTCCAAGTGTCGATACCAACTTGACTGGGTTTATGCCTGTCAAGTGTGGCATTAATATATATTAACATAGGACCAGTGAAATTTCTCAGAGACTTCATTTAAAAAATACACACTCTACCGTGAAAAGCTTTTAATTATATGTATTGTTACACGCTCACTGCTTCGCATCCCGCGCGAGCGAGTGGAAGTGAAGGACAGCAGTTATACGACAGCGGCGGCAACAAGTCAAAGGATTGTTTTGAATGAATAGGTGAGCGATAGGCAAGTGGCCGCGTATCTGTTGCAAGCGAGCTGACACGATAATATATTTTGCGGCACACGCTGCTTGCCCTTGTATTACTTTCTGTGTTTATCTGAAGAATGCTCTGGATTACTGACCTCGTTCTCTCAGCGTGACTCGGGGTGCATTGACTCTTTCAGACGGTCAGGGCGAAAGGCTAAAAGTGTGACAGGCCTCCAAGCCGAGTAGTTGAATGAATGAGTAGCCGAGCTCCGAGCGATAGAAGAACGAACGGCGAGAGAAGTGACAAGTGGAAGGAAAATCTGCGACTGCGAGCATCGCACAGTGAAGGATGCGGCTAGAAGGCTGGACTATTGGACTAGATGCGTCAGTGATAAACATTACAAATGGTGGCAACAGACTGAACAAGTGTTAATGATGATTATGAGTTAGTACGCCACTCAGGCGTCCCATGTAACCGTACCAATAAAACTTAAAGCTTACTGGCAACATATTGTTTGAGCGTAATGTGTATTGACCCACCCCTCAAGGAGCCCCTTCCTTGATGCATTTCTAGATCCGCCATTGGTTACTGGTGTGACTATGGTGGTTGCGGTCAATTTTGATCGTGGCACTGCCATAAGTCGGGTAACGTTGATACCGCTAAGTGAAGAGTGATGATGTACAAATGTTAAAAAAAATATAAATATACCAAATATTAATATATCAAAATGACTATAGTATATCAAGGATACATATTTATATTTCAACAATATTTCATCTAAATAAATATAATTTTTCCAGGTATCAGAAATGAATATAAATAAACAAAGTAATCTCTTTTTTGAGTACAGAAATTACATTTAAAAATCACTACGGTATATTTACTTTGGCAACATGCACCAAAAACAGGCGCCACATTTTTCCGCAATGACTCGTGTCCTCGATGTGTACAGTATTATTCCAAGCAATATATCGTATGTGGAGTCATTTAATACACAAAATATTGGATTCCGATGTACCGAAAATCGATAATTTTCTTTCGCTATATCGTTTTGTAAAACGATACTTTTATAAATAACCAATATAAATAACATGAATATTTTTTCTCCTATAACATCCTACGATGGTGGCGGTCGATGTTTTTACTCGCGGGGGTAGATCGCAGTTTTGGCTATTCCGCAAACCACTCAACCCTCTTCACGGCATGTCAACCACCCAACAGTCCCCTTTCCTTTTCCGGTAGGAAGATGCGGGCGAGTTGCTAGGGGGTTGTCTGCCACCGCCAACGCGAAAGGGCGTGACCTGCACCTTCGACTGCTAGCGAGAGACGTCATATGGAAAGGTCGACTCAAGAACTTGATCTTCATTCATGTCTGCGTGACTCATCCCTCCAGGAAAGGAAGGAGCCAAGTGAAGGAGGGAGCGGGAGAAAGCGAAGAAGCTGCCAAAACGTGACATTTTCCCGTTTGTAGGGAGAAAGGCGATACCGACCGGGCGCTACGACACCATAGGCGTTTAGGAAAAGAAGCTCGAGTTAACACGGTTAGAGCAAAACTTTTACTCGGCTCGTTCGGTAAGTGACCCAAATGAAGTTCACTTTGTGTTTTGAAATTCCCGAGTTGACTATAATATTAACTATCAACTCTAGACTAAACCTTCTTGATACCAGGGTGTTTGGCAGACGACACAGGTTAAATTTCGCGAAAATATGTAAACAATGAAAACAAAACATCGAGCAAGGCAATCGTAAAAGCAGCGTTGAGAGGAGCAGAAAAGAAAATGTCGTATTGTTATAAATATGACTTATGGTCATATTCACACAGTACGAGGCTAGGGGCGTAGCTGAAATTACTAGAACAATGGCATAGCTTATATTATAACTGAGGGGGTTTATTTTAGCCTGTGAAATATGTATAATAATAAGACACAAATGACATGATATTGAATGATTATACGATCGGGGGATATTAAATTATGTTATAGACTGTTCACGGTAAAGTGAGTACTTCTGGGGCCTTAGTTATTTTTCCTTTCAGATGATTATTATTAAAAATGAGAGAGCTATCAGAAGTACTCACTTTAGCGTGAATAGCCTATACTAATATGTTAACACGCCTTTCTAGCTGATCGGTTGACGGCGGTCGGACATACCCATGTTGTGATCTTCCCTGGCTGCTGGTCGAATGTGGAAAGATGCCGGGCCTTGCCTTAGTGGCATATATCGGTGCGTCGTTTAGGCATCCATGTCCTCAATCGCTGGCTGGTGGAGGAGGTTTTAGCAAGCAGCCTCACCTGGTAATTGCTGCAATTCCTGGAGTTCTGATTTACTGAAAGTATTAGGCCAGGTTCATATGAGGATGTTCAGCTACTGCCTGTTCATAAAAGTACGTTAGTTAAATGAAAAACGAGGGGGCTTTCCTTTTCATGTAGATTTAAAGTTTTGTACTAACCTGACGCTGAATACAAAGTTACTGTATTTGTGTAGTACTGCTTAATAGTGTCTTTTTTTTTTAGTTGCAAGGTCCTCTGGACGTAAAATAAATTTACAAAAACCTTTTATTCGTCATGATTTAGCACAGTATTTAATAAATACACTAAATATCAAAACTTATTTTAAGTCCCCGCCATTTCTAAACCCTGAATGGTTTTTTTGCTAGCTCAATAACCACCTTATCAACCCGCTAGTGATGGAGTGAACCTGGTCACGTAACCTAGTTAGCCCAGTTAAATCTGTTGGTGGACTGGAGAGCTTTGGGCATCCAGGTCTTGAGAGCCTATAAGGGCGAAGTGACGCGAGTATGGAGCAGCGCCGGAATGCAAAGGCGGGGGAAACTGCATCGTCCGGCACGATTCCCACATGCGAAAATCCGGGAGTGACCCGGCCGGGGATAGAACCCGGTTCGCCTTGGTGGGAGGCGAGTAGACTAACCGCTTAGCCAAGGCGGTCCCCAGAACGCTGCGAGTGAAAGGGCGGAGACGCCTACAAGAGGTTGTAAACGAGCGGCAAGGGTTCAGAAAGGGGCAGGCAAACACGGGGGGGGGGGGGGTCTTGATAATTGCTCGCAACATATTGACGTGCTTGCCCTTAAGCCCGTGACATATCGGCGACATGATCTACCGGCCGGGCCTGTCCGCCATCCTGTGACGAATAGCCCTCCGATATGAGCGGAACCAGCCCGGGCACACACGCCACTATACATATATACGAGGTTTACATGCCCGTTGAAATAAACGCATTCTACTGACAACGACCGGCTCTGGTCTCAATACTCCCGCTTGCACACTGTAGCCGCAAATCCCACCGCTATTTTTTTTTTTTTAAGTACAGAGAAGGGGGTGAGAGGGGGAGTGAGAGGGTGGTGTCCCTCGTGCCACGGCTCGTTTATCGAATCAATGCTTCCCCCGTAACATGACGCTTTCTTAACAGGGTCATCCATCTCCAGCTATCGCGATAAATTTCGCCGTTGACTGGCTCCTACCACGGTCGCGAACCACGAAACAGCGAGATCGTGTGAAACCACAACTTGAAAACATAAGCATGGGGAAAATGTATTTTAAGTCATTTTAGGTAACTTAGTACCTACCTTACATTTATTATGAAGGTTCTACAGCCCCCGCCTTAATGTTCTTCTTAGTTAATAGTTTTATTTATAAATAACACATTAAAGTGCACAGAACCTCCGGTCATGCATCAAACATATTAGGCAGGTAGTTCAAAGTTGCCTCCGTTGGTACGAAGTTACGCCAAATGAAATGAAAAAATTAATTATACATAATATCAGCACTCTAAGGGAGCCGGCTGCGATTTTCTGTGTGTGTGTGCAAATAATTACGCTTTGATCGAACAAGTTATGTGGTTTGCACGTCAGCTTCTTCCTTAACTGATAAAGACTACAGATAAGCGGGCATCTTATTTCACCTTGTATCGCGTGTAATACACAAGCTCATTTCATGCCTTCGCTTTATATAGCTAAATATAAAAAAATTTCTGAAATTTTAAAAACTCTACAGGAATTTGCCTTGGATCTAAAAAACGAACACGCGGGTGCAAAAATTCCAAGATTAAATTTAAGCTGTCAAAATTACTTACTGGGATTTGCACGAGATTAGGTAGTTTAACGTTGTAAATAATTTCGGTGTTTTAATAACATTGTAAATAAATAACAATTTATTTGGTCTTTTATAGGAATTTTCATGGCGACCTGCGTCGCCCCACTAACTATGCTATGTCCTGGGAGATTTGTTAAAATGCTTAAAACTGCTCAATGTGTGTCATAACTCCTACCTCTCTCAATATCGGGGCGCGGATCGTTTGTTATCCATCAATTCTCTACCGCGCTGATTCTGAGCGTGTATCAAGCACCCGTGCACTACTATAATCACTTGCTCATAAAAATTTACCTCCCCCCCCCCTCGCCCACACTCAGCCACGCACACGTTGTCGCGAACCCCCCAAAAAAGCAGCAAAATAAAACTGACCCCTGAGAAAGTTAATCAACTCGCAGAGATTGATGAAGCTCGCCCGACTCGCGACAGCACAGCCAATGCCAACCTCACGCGGGGATATTTTTATGGCGTTTTTTTTTTTGTCACTTCCGAGGTGCTTATTTTAGCTGACCCCCAAGAGGACCTTCCCGTCAAAATTTGAAATTCCACAAGATCACGCCAGGCGGTTCGGAAAGCAGCATGCGACCGACGACCTTTTTAAAAGTCTTCGACATGCACTCGTCGCAGCAAAGTTACACGTGAGCGAATATTTATACAAGCGATGAAACCCTACGAACTGAACTGCAGATGCAACTTTCCATTCTCCTCCCTTTTACTGAAACCGCCCAGGCAGGTTCTAGAATTAGAGTTTTATTTTTGCCCGGTTTCCATCATTTTCTTTCTGAATTTATTGTGTAAAACAGTAGTCTTAGTATTGGGTGGCAAGACAAAATAAAATATATCTACCATTCCTGAGAAAATCTCACTATTTACCGAGATACGCGTAAACACAGAATACCGCTTGATTTTACAAATAATATTATACTCGTTCCTTTCGATAACGAAGCTGTAGTGTAGCTCCACCTAACATAACTTGGCAGTAAATTTTGGGGCAGGACGGAACTTCTATGCGGGCATTATAATTAATTTCGCTTCAGAAACAGACTTGGCGTACGTTGATTACTGCACAGGTATCGCCAAACTCGAACCATACCTTAGTTGCCACTGCGAGAAAGACACCATAGCTAAAGGCTGTTCACGATAAAGTGAGCACTTTTGAAATCAACCTTAGGAAAAAGTCACTGCCCCTACCTCCATATACCTTAACGGATGCACTGAGGGAGACGCGTTCTGTAAAGTTGGTAACGAAGGATGGAAAGTAGTTCCACGTCTTAACGTCGAGTTAAAAGTGTCAGGTGGCCATGTGATAATTTAAATTATTTCTTTGTCTTTCTAATATTTTTTAATGCATCGAGTGTAAAATTAGCAGATTTGTAGAATGTTTACTTTTCTAATAATTTCACAGTTTCACTTGACCGACTCTTGACTAATGTGAAGAGGCGCATGGCAATGTTAATTTTAGATGAGACGGAACAATTCACAACATGCATACAAGTAGATCTTAAGCAGGCCTTTCAAAAATGTTCAGTTTACCATGAATAGCATATAACTGCACTGCAGCTTCCCTCATTTACTGCTATAGTCACCATTCTAAGCAAATGGCTGTTATAGTTTTTTAATATACCCCTTTCTCAATCCGCCACTCAAAATTTCCTCGCGGGACCGCGGTGGATGAGCGGTTAGCCTGCTCGCCTTCCATCAAGGCGAACCAGTTTCAATCCCCGGTCGGCTCACTCGCGGATTTTCGCAAGTGGGAATAGTGCAGGACGATGCCGCTGGTTAGCGGGTTACCTCCGGGATCTCCTGCTTCCCCGTCCTTTCATTCCGCCGCTGCTCCATACTCACCCCACTTCATTCCTCCCATCATCGGTTCTGAAGACCTCTATGTTAAGAGCCGCCCAAATACCTTTCACTCACTCAATTTCCTCGCCTCTATTTGGACTTGTGTTGTCGGCCGGCGCATAAAATGTGATTATGTCAGTAGATTGGTTGGGACAGTAAACGACACTCTGATGGAAGCCCATCGCGTCCAAGGAGACTAGTGTGATTCTGCAGTGGTTTACCACTGCTTCTGTGGTATGAAAAAAGAAAATTGCAGGGGAGGGGTGGGCCTAAAACCAAGAACCGAAAATTTTAAGGACCAGTACTAGAGATCGCACCCGGACCTCTTGTTGATAAGCAGCCACGAAGGCTGTCGTATATCTGCATCATTTCAATAAATATAATTTTTGTTGCTATTGTTTTTTCATTAATACAACATGTAACTGATTGTGCGAAAACTTTTTTTGCGCCAATCTAAATATATAAATATTAACTTTTGACGGGATAAATTACTTACGTCCTCGGTAATCACATATATTCAACCACATCAGCTGTTTCTCATGAATAGCATTTATTCATAATTAACAGTTACAGAGGTAATTTTTTCTTACGCCAACGAAAGTAGTCCCTGTATTACCGACGAAGCCAACGATCATTTTCAAAAAATGCTACTAGTGTGACGTGCTAAAGGACCAAATTCACAATTATGCTTGGTTTAGCTTGGTGCAGCGGCCCGATGTTTATTCGCTAATAATAATAAAAAACAAGCGACCGTAATAATGAGGAAGCACGAAAGCGCGCACCGCGACCAAAAACTCAAATCTCAGAAGAAAATTAGGAAAACAGAGCAGACAGCGCGAGAAAAGGAGGAACAGAAAGGGGAGACAACAGAGATTATTCGTGCGACTTTCTCATTAATCCTCAGAGTTGGCAGGAAGTGGTGATTCAGCAGGAGCGGCTTGTCAGTGGCAGAGTCTAGAGGCGCAGAAGTCTGTGCTCGTTTTGTATTTATGGGGTGGAGAAAGGATCAGAAAGGTGTAGAGGGGGTTAGGGGGGATGCGTCAAGCTCACACGTGTCACGCGAGCGCTGCCCCTCGACGCCTCCAGCCAATTACAAAACCCGACGACAGAGGCCGTACGTCTGGACCTTCCACGGTTGCACCACAGCTCGACACACGGCCGCTTTCACCCGCACGTGTGCCCTCGCACCGGAAAATGTAGCCCCGGTCGGAAAACACACTGTTCGACAAACTCACGCGAAACCCAGTGTTACAAACTACACTTTAAAAAAAATCCCCGAGCACCCACATGCACAATTTTCCATCGTCTAGCACTACGCCTTCTCGTCTGTCCACACCCCATAAAACGAGTCTGCCGCCGCTTTGCATCCTCCGCCGTCCGTCTTAACAGCTGATGGCCTGAGCTACACCCAACTACACCAGATATCCGCACTTCAGCCACATGGTTGCTACGAAGACTGCCAGCCTCCAGCTACGGCGGGAATTATAGCCGAGAAATTTCTCCAAATGCCGCGTTGCACCGAGGGACACGATTAACAAATATTCTTGCTCATCCTCCCTACTCGCCTCCCCCTTCACCATAACGGGGGGAGGAGGGGCTGTGACGCCAGCCAAGTCGACTGTCGATCATTCCACCGGACGGTGCAGTGTGTGGGCCTGCCTTGGGGGAGGGGAGAGTCGGGGTGCTGGACCGCGCATAACCAGGAAGCACAAAGCCCACGCCCGATTATCATTGGCTAGAGAAAAACACGTGTCAGTCGTTACTAGGGCCATTTTTCGGGATCAAAACTTGTAAAAAAAAAAAGGGGGGGGGGGTTACATGCAGACTGAAGACTTCTAGTCAATGATCATTAAGACGAGGATCGAAACCACACTACAACAATAGTACCAGCGGAATCGAGATAATGGCGTGAAGAGAAAATAAGTTGTCAGTTTGTCCGGGTTAGTATTAGTTGTATGTTGTGAAACAGACTACACACACTGTCCAACTCTCCATCCCTCCCACTTAGCCTGGCCCACGAGGTCTTCAGATCAAGTTTGTGAGCAGTAGCTATGCCTATCACACAGCAGACTAATCTCTCGTGTTTCCATTTCCGGTATCACTGACGATGGATAGGCATGTGAAATCGCACATATTGCTCTATCCGATTAAACTGCCAATCCAGCTATGTACACGATAGAAGTATCTGCCTCTGCGGTGCGATTAAGCAATCGGGTTGCAGGCCTGATAGAAATTTTGGGTATGTAATCAGCGTTATCTGTGGCACACATATTTATCAGGAATTACCGTGAGAATGTAGTCTGGCGATATGAACTCAAAATAAACTCAGTTGCACTGGTGGAATTTATGGAAAACCGCCCTTTATCTATAAAGAGGGGGAATATGTTCATGTTTTTACTTCGACCGAAAACTATAACAACGTAATGTTACTAATTACTGCTCCAAACTTTTCTAGAATTTTATTTGAAAGTGATGTATATTTCAAGCTCATTATCACGCTGAAGATTTCCGATGAAGCACGTCTAAAGAAGAAAAGCCAACAATTGTTCCATATTTGTATCGAAGAAATAGCGACATGCGTTCTCCTGTCCGGTTGGATATCAAAAAAATAATCAGGTTATGAGAGAATTCCGAAAATACCCGCGGGCTGTCGGATAAAAGTAATCAGAGAAATCTGAAGGGATATCGTGACGATAAAGACTACAGACTTGCATATATTGCACTGTTGTGGGAAGATGTACATAACCCGCGAATTCCTATGCATCTGAAGAGAAACCTGAATAATGGGATGTTCTTACCGTTAATGCGTGTTTGAATATCTCTACGATAATTCTCAATTCGATGATGGTGATGTTAAAACGCGGCTGAAGGGCACGGGATGTAGCCTGGACTGACGCATCATGGACTTATCACTGGGTTAGGTAAACCTTTTTCACTCCCTTATCAGACTGATATCACCTTCCAGGAACAGACGGACAGCTTGCAACACAGAGTAAGCTGCGGAACATTCGCACGAACAGTATGTACACGGCAGCATTTCCAATCCGCGCAATACTGACTCACCTCCACAGCACTAGAGAGCATGGCATTTCTTCGGCGGGAAATCCTTCCGGCAATGCGGTACCACCACTCTGTGCTGCATTAGTTACATAACCAGGACAGGCCTAGCCTCCACAACACAGTGGATACGTACACAAAAGCGAAATGGTGTGCTGGTACATCTGATTGGGGGCCTATACCGTTTCTCTAATCGGCTGCACCTGGTGATGGGAACAAGCTTTATGTGATTTAACCACTGCGTGCTGACACTACAAGTTTCCTCATTGGCGGAGCCGCCGGCTGCCCAGAAAGTTTCTATGCGCTGACAGGCGAATGACGTTACGACATGTTGGAATATGATGCCATTTTGCTGGCGTGTTCTGCTGGAATTCGCGGAACAACCTGCTGTTGCTCCTTTGCATTCGTAAAAATCCTTTTTTTTTTTCTTTCTTGTTTTAATAATGATCACAATATCGACAACACAACGCTGTGTATGGCCTATTCACGGTAAAGTGAGCACTTTTGAAATCCTCGTTTGGATTAATAGTGAGTAAATATATATTTTAGCCTTAGATGTTAACTTCCTATTACGGTGGAATATACACACTGTGTTCATTAATTACATGGCAGTATTTACTTAAAAAGATGATTAAAAAATGAAATATCGCTGAAAGGAAAAAGTAACTAGACCCTCTAAAGTGCTCACTTTACCGTGAACAGCCTATACAATCTATGAGTTACGCATTGAAACACGCGTGCACCCCAGCTACCGCTAGTGTAAACTCCATGCTTACCAACTATAAATAAACAGCATATAACTTAGATCCGCAAAATTAAGGGCTGCAGTGATATAACAAAACGAATATACAAACACTGTTAAGACAAATACAACATCATGTGAAACACCCCGGCCTTACAACTTCTCGAACTACATGCCAGCAAGATTTTAAATAATAAGTCGTTAATTTGCACACAAATCAAACACGGCATGCCAAGTAAGTGACAAGCGCTTGATTGCAAACATTAAGAACTATATTTACAGTGCAATTGGTAAAAATGTATTACTTGTGTTGATGTATAACCTGTCAATATTGCTAGCATTATAATTCGATATTTTTGCTAGATTCTAAACCATGAAAAGTAAATGCACACTTGATCACATTAGATTTGTGTGATGCGCTTGTCCGGCGACAAGTCGGTAGAAAAATTAATAAAACACGTGCATCATAGCCGTACAACATTAAAACGTGATATTTTCTGTGCAAAATCGTAACCGGTGGGCAGCTCTGCACACCGCATCCATCCGGTCCGGTAAAATGCAGCTGGGTTTGAACCTGAAGGAAACCAAGGCTCAAGGCCACATGAACCGACATGCTTGGCGAGGCAGCGTGGGTGGAAAATCACCGCGCCTACATTATGCCAGCGATCCGAGTTATGCCGGAATCACATAGCCTCGACCAACACAGCACGACACGACCAAAAACGCAACCACGACACATTTCAATGTGGCTACTTGAATCTACAGCACGACCGACACCACGCTCTCGGCATTTAACCTAACTATTTAGAAGGCGCTGATAGGCTACGTCAGTTTCAAAGGCGGTGTGAACAAGATGGAAATTTGTAATACATAATGGTGACAAATTGGCATAGCTAATGCATACAAAGGTAACATTATTATTTTTAAGAGTTAGATACAGTAATTTTTAATTCGTTTTTTTTTTTTTAAGCTGCGTATTTACCATTGTAGGTAAAACTTGCAATACAATTTCATTCTGCAATGCTGTATATTCTGTGCGTCGTGTCGTACGGCACGACGAAGAATAGAAATCATTTCTAATTGAAAATTGCTGCTTGAACGACGAAATCGGCCGAGCTTACGACAATCTATCTTGTATTTCATTGGCTGTTGTCCGTCGTGTCGGGGCTATGTGATTCCGGCATTACTGGTCAAGGTCGAGTATTGCCACGTGTCCTGGAGGAGAACTGAGTACCCTGGACTTCACCTCACAAACAAAGCTACATCTGGCACTGCTAAAATACAAACACGTACACTGGCCTATTACTAAAGCAAGCGAACTACACGATCTAATGCCCGGTTGCACCAACATCTTACCCGATCCGAGATCGAATGATCGTAGTTCCGAACCAGGATCCAGTTTGATCTTGGTTCCAATGTAAAAGCGTTGCACCAACGAAATTTCATGATCCTGGATCTCCAATTCGTCGATCTTGGTTCCAAAGTGAGAGATCGAGATTAAGTATGAGACGAAGTTTGCTATTGGTTCGTAATATATGACGTCATGGAAGTAGGCGTATTTTTCACTACATATAGAAATAGTTGTACGATGTTTTATCTGTTTTAAATGGATTATTGTTTTACGAATTCTACTGAATAATATTCTAGTGCGTATAATGTTGTTTTAATTTCCCAAGAAAACAATCGATCGTAGTTCTGTTGGCGTATTTTCAAACTACATTTGTCGACGATGGCTACTGATCTCGTATCGAGATTTTGAACCACCAATTTCTACGGCTCGATATGAACTTCATCTCGATCTCCAGTCCAGCTCTGAACTCAAATGGTGCAACAGTTTTTTGTGTCGATCTTTGATGCGATCTCGAATCGAGTTTCGAACCACGATGGTGCCACCGGGCATAAGACGGGTGACACCTGGCGAGTGTTAACATAAATCTGACCAAACTCGCTGCTCAGACAGCTTAAAATGGAGGGTCGCAGGCGTTGTACGTATGTATTTATGCATACACCTGCTAATTTTAATTTCACTTCTTTACTGGGTTCGTCTAGGGAGTAATTTGCATGAACGAGGTCTTAAAAGTTGAGGAATGGCTACGGGCGATCCAAGCACGCTTATCGCATGCCTCTTCGCCTCTATGGGCAAGGAACCAAAATAATGTTATTTTCGTCGGCAACATGCTTTTCGAGATTTATCGGGAGTGACCTTGATGGTGTAATAACAGCAAGAATAGTGCACCGCACGTCCCTAAATTTTAAATATCCTGCAGGGTGTTTTTGTACCTAAACACTAGAAGTGGATGCGCCCGTTTCAGACATTAAAAAACACATTAGAAACGAAAATAGAAAAACTTGAATGTAAACGTTATTTTCAAAGGCTACTCCCATATGGACATTTAAGCACGTGAGAATATTTTTGATTGAGTACTACGCGCCGTTCGGGCCTTGCCAGACGCAACCATTTACAATAATTTGTAAAATAAATATCTGGACGCCTGCGCCTAAGAACTTAAAAACACTTGCACGACTGGCGAATACGGGCACAAATTGTACACGAAAGCTGGCAAATCCGCCACCCTGTGCCTGGGGGCCTATGCTTGAAAAACCACCAACTTTCGTATAAGAATAATTCCAGAAAGGTCAGTTTAGTAGACTAACATTCCGTGTAGCGAAAATGTCATCCTCCACTGCCTATCTTTAGTAGACGAATTCGCCATTCGAACACATTTCGGCTGTAAGCTGTCTCACGTGTGTGTAATTTTCACGGGGACTAGCCAATCGGAAAACTGGACTGTATTGTGGTTTTGCGGGCAAGAGAGCCAAATTTGTCAGGTAACCAATTATGCGTATAGTTTTTTTAAATATTTCTATTTGGAATGTGGGGAGATGTAACTATCAATCATCGTATTTCATTGAAACGTAATTTAAAATTAAATACTCTCTCTGGTGCTGCACATTTATACGCTTATTTGTAATGACAGTTAGGATAACGCTATCAGAAACAACTCTGCGTGGTGAATTTTGACTAAGTGCTTAGTGCTTTTAAATTCCTATAAGCCTATAAAATGAATGCTTGCTTGCAAAGCAGAAACTTAAAATTCTCTATATTTGATCTATCAATTTGACTACTCAGACGGATTTCTAAGTTTGTTTGTTCTTTACCACCCGACTGTGCAATTGGTGTTCAAGTATGGCAATAATTTAGTTTAATCGGGTCGGCGGGCAGTTCGTATGTACATAGGCTGTTCACGTAAATTAAGCACTTTTGAAAGGTCTACTTGTACGCATATTGTGTATTCTTCCACCATGTGTAAAATTAACACTGCCACAGACAAGGGCATGACCAGTTTATTCATGCGTAGGCTAAGTGAAACTGTAAAAAAGTAAATATTTTACGGATTTACTACATCGTATACTTACATGGATATAAAAATATGAAATGAAATATTTAATATCACAAATATTTAAATGGAACTTTTAGTACAACTTTTAAGACATGGAATTACTTCACAGCAGTCATTACCAACTTTACAGAATACATGCCATTGGAAATTTCTCGATTAACCGTGTAAAGTGTTTAAAGGCGGCGTTCCAAAATGTTACTCCAAGAGTAAAGTAACACTGAGCAACAGCCTAGAAAAAGAAAATAAACATGGTTTTGGAACGAGCATAATGTAAATAGCATTTTGTATTTACAAATATGCACTGATTCAGCAACCAAAGAAAATTCCAAATTATATTTGTCCCTTTCCCCTAAATGTTTTTTCTTCAAAATATTAGTTAGATACATAAACTGCTTTACTTGTGATAAATTAACCATTATGAAAGTCAACTTTTAAATGAAAATACAAATCTTATCACTTGTTTGTAATTGTAATAAACTTTCCACCATTTTTCAGCTTACCTTTCGTTACTCGTTGAAATAGCGTGTATAAAATTTTTACTCTGACAAGATGCTACGAGTAACTACTCTGCAGTTTTGGGACACTGTTGAGAGCGAGAAAAACATTTACTCAAAAGTGTTTTGGGACAATCAAATAGAAAAGTTTACTCGCAGAGTAATGTTTCGGAACGCCGCTAAGGATGTAAAATCCAGCACGCAACGACTGCGCCGATAATCCCGGGCGCTGCACCGCGCAGCGGAGATGCGCACTCAAGCGTGCGCACGCGGTCAAAGGCCGGCGGACAGCGATAAGGCCGAGGGATATCAGTTGCAGACTGCCCTTCGCAGGCCAGAGTTTGCACTAATACTGCATCACGTCTGTGGCCATTGTAGAGGGGGGGGGGTAGGTTCTCTTGATGAGGGGACGGGCGGGAGGCCCGGCGACGGCAAATCCACTATTTCTGCAAATGGGCTGGATGTGCCAGGGTTGGCGAGATACGCAGTCCGCAGGAGCGAGATCCACTAAACACGAGCAATCAATCTCGCTGAAACGGACAGCGTCACGAACAGTATGTTTAACGTAAATATAGCTCGCTGGTTCCAACGATAATTTAATTTACGGCATAGATAAAAATTATCGGAGCCCTCGACTGCATATACTGCAACTCTGAACTTCGTACATACGTAAATTTTGAGAAGAGAATGGGGAAGCAAATGACAATGCCATGGTCTTATTACAAGGTTGCTGCAGAATGTCCAGGATCAAAATCCTCTGACTATTACAAGTTACCCAGCCAAGAAATTTCCAGTCTTACGGTAGTCGATATTTAGAAAGAAATTTAGAAATATTAAGATAAATGCTAGCTCGTTATTCATATGCAGAAATATTCCTAACACTAGTGTATTCCTGCTCAGATATTTGTGGGTCCTGAATGTTAACGAGAATATAACCACAGGAACCTGTATAAATAATGTTATCGTTAGCCTGCTGAAAGACTTAATTAAAAAAATAAAAAAAAAAAAAAGATTGCTTTCTAAATATTGTTCCAATACACGTAGGAGCAGGCAACATGATTTGGCAGCAGGTACAATAACAAAAATAACTATTTACAAAAAAAGGTGCCAATGAAAAAAGATACCTGAATGGAAACATATTCATTATCCCTATTACTCAATTCTGGATTTTGTGCAATTTTCCCCAGGATATGTTTACACTCACTTCTGTATTTCGGACTTCTTTTTTTACTCGTGATTCACCAATTTCATAAGCAGAGCGTAAAAAATGCTGGCTGGAACTGTGTATTTGATTTCATTATTTAAGCAGTTTTTTCTAATCAATGCTTTCAATTATATTTACGATGCAGATTACATTACCAACCAAAACTGGTAACCTCAGTATACCATTTACCGCATATCAAAATGCACACAAAATATTCGTCCGAGATCACGGGTAACATAATTTTAACTATCGTTCACATATTACGATTGTCCGCGAACGGTGGGCAGACTATAATTCTGATGATTAAGAGAGGGAGGGGGGGGGGCTATCAGTAACAGAAAGTTTACAGGCGCCACAGTCAACGAATGGCAAATTAAACTTTACCCGCCGTGTAAGGCCAATGAGATGATTTTCTCTTGCCGCTTAAGGAAACTGCATAGACAAGCGTTAAAAATGCGATTTTTGACCATTTTTACGATTTTTTTTTCGCTGAGAGATAAGTTAATATAAAATAGTAAAAAAAAATCAGGGCGTGGTTTTTTTTTTTTTTTTTTTTTTTTCATTTTCTGACAAAACGTCGTATTTTCAAAATATAAAATATCCATGTACGCGTATTCGCGCAATCGATTATTTCACAAAAAAAACGCGGGGTCCATCGCACTCTTAATGGACATCCCAAGTAAAGGCTATTCAAGGTAAAATGAGCACTTTTGAAAGCCCTGGTTAAGATCTACTTGTATGCACGTCGTGTATTCTTCCGCCTTACGTAAGATTAACATTGTTATGGACGTCATCACTTTATTCATGCGTCGGTCAAGTGAAACTGTGAAATGATTAGCAAAGTAAATATTTAACAAATATGCTAATTATTAGAATTCGATGCTTTAACAACAAAAGAGAACGAAATAATTTAAGTTGCCAGAAATGGTTACCTAACACTTTTTATCCGACGTTAACATACGGAACAACTACCCATCCATCGTTACCAACTTTACTGGACGCAAGTTATTCATGACGCCCGTTTAAACATATGCAGGTAGGAGCAGATACTTTTTTATAATATTTATTTCAAAAGTGCTCACTTTATCGTGAACAGCCTTTATTAAGGAGTCCCCTCAACAGATTGCCCCTATATTTTATATCGCTTCGTTGTACAATACTATAAAAAAAATTATAGTGTGTTGCAACTGCAACTTAAAAAATTAGAAGAAAAAAAAAATCACAAACACAGCACGTACCGAAATTTGTCAACGTGAAAGTAGTCATGTACCCGAACGAAATTGTGAAGGTTACACATAAATACCGAGGAGATTGGTGGAAATCCTACACACGCCAAGGAGAGACTTGTCTCCCCCCTTTCCGACACGTGGGTTCCATAACGCCGTGTTTACAGTTGCTCGCGCACGCAGCCAGTCATCGACACACGCGAACTGATCACCACATCTGTCGACTTGACAAAGAGACGCCGGCACACCGCTCGTCGTTTAAAACGCTGAAACAAACTGCCGGCGCAGATCCCGGTGCATGATAAAACTCTACGAGAACGTTACATGTACAAACAGTAAGCGGCCATTTCGTTTGTTTGTAACACATTCACAGCTCACGGCTACCAGAAATGAAAACTGTGCTGGAATACAACTTTACGTTGAAGAGTACTCTATTGTCAGTTTCCTTAATTTATTTTTTAGTTTCGAGGGCGGTTATAGACGATTTATTTACTTGCAGAAACAACTGTTCAGCGAATGAAACTGGGCTTTAATATTGTTTTACAAATACAGAGCTTATATTGATTTCTGGTCTATACATAACACTTAAAATTGCAGTTTATTAGATATGCTATCTGCATTAGTCTATATTTACTTTTTCTTGCAAGAACCAGTAAGGGAGCACGTAAGAATAACTAACAGGTTGGGGGTGCAGAGAGGCCACAGTGCACCCCTCCCCCCGGCGAAAACAACAGTAGCGATGTTCTACTTCCAGGATATCGTTAAATTTACATATTTTTGCACTCACAAAACATCAGTGTCAATATTTAGTACGTAAATCCATTATCTCGTGAACAAATAAATCTTCCTTCTCAATGCTTCAATTTTCAGGAAAATAGTTGCAAACAATTATTCTACATGCAATTTCGTAAGGAATACTCGCACGTTAAAAAAATCTTACGTGTGTGTGTATATACACACACACACGTGTATAATTAAGGAATTTATTTAGCATTGTTTCCCCGTTTAAATTTATACTCCAAGACTGCAGGTTTGGAGTTTTTCAGCACGTTTGAGGCAGGGAAGCGCGGGAATGATAAGGGCGACACTGACAGGCGTACCAAGTGCCCCGTCCCCCCTACGAGCCGTGCAGTTGTTGCCGTCGTGCTGTGTATAGCTATGCGACCCTATCAATTTATTGGCGTACAGTCTGAAGCAAAGTTATGCGCAGGTACCTAGTTACACGTATTTCATAGCAGCATATTTCGAAATAATGCAGTGCGAAAAAGCCGTTTGCCGGTATGTTGGAGGGGTCGGAAATAGCATTTATAAATTGTGGAATGTATTG
This sequence comes from Dryococelus australis, assembly GCA_029891345.1. Lineage (NCBI taxonomy): Eukaryota > Metazoa > Arthropoda > Insecta > Phasmatodea > Phasmatidae > Dryococelus > Dryococelus australis. The sequence continues at coordinate 80,046,348 of CM057001.1, read as the reverse complement.
GATGTATTCTTCGTACCTCGTCTGAAGTTTTTTAAGCACCTTTGGTGGTTTCGTATTTTAAAAAAAGGCGCGTATTTCCAGAATTTGAAAGCCATTGTAAAGGAAATACGAAAATAAATACGTACATAAATGCTGGAAGAGAGGCATCGATGTGAAGGCAAATCGTCTGTGAAGTGTGCAGTGGAAACAAAGGAGGGAGGATGCGTATTTAATATATTGAAAAGGGGGGAGGGGGGGGAACGGGTGGCGGAGGTGAGTCATAGGTCGGCGATGCAGGAAACGGCTGCATTCCTCGCTGAGCCAAGGTCCGCAGAGAGATCTTTGTGCGCGCTCCGCAGGTAGGCACAGGCGCGCCAACCCTACTGTCTCTCTTATAAAGGCATTTACACAATTCAAAACATTACATTTGACTTTACGTTTGCTTTCCGACATGATGTTTCTTATGGAGCTTCACACAATACAACTGTCAAAGGTAAAGTCAAGCACTCCTGACCTTACGATTTCTAAAAGTTGCAATTTAAAGTCAAACAGCCATTTCGCCCGAGAATCTAATAGAGGTTAGGTGGAAAGCGCGTTATTTTATTGTAGGGCGATTTTAACCTCGGTATATTAAACAAAGATCGTCTTAAATTAAATAACTGGCAAAAGGAAATAAATGAATTGGCATAATTTAATAAATTAAACAAATGAGTTTTCGGTTTTGAAATAAACTTTAATATAATTTTTCAGCCTATTTTTAAAAAAGTAACGGAAAACGCATTCCTGGATAATATCACAAGTACTTACATAAGATATACATTTTTACGAAGCTCGCAGTACCTATGTTCAATTGTCTAAACTTCGACCTTACAGTTGTATTGTGTATTGGTGGTTTCGTCAGAGGAAAGGAAACACAGTCAAATGCTAAAGTTTTCTATTGTGTAAGAAGCTTAAGGAGGAAATATTTTGACAGGTAGTGGCAACTTGACGTATACGAAACAAAGTGCAGTTTACAAAATCTATGCACGAACAAAAGTTAATATCAAGTTGGCTATTCTGAGTGCACTGGCGACGCAAATCAGATAAGTGTAAAATACGCGATAACAAAGAGTTCCTAGATTAATTAATATATTTTACGTGGTCACAAAACAGCTATTGTAAGTGTTACAAACTAATCTTCATGCTAATGTAGTATTGTATGTGTTTAAAATTAAATTCTCGACAGACGATTCAGAGCCGATGAAACGTGAATTCAAACCTTAGATCTGTTCATGTCGTATACCCACTGTCTATCCATGCTTTCCACATGTGCTTGATATTGATTCCAAAGGCCTACAGAAATATTGCATGATAATATTGAATTATTTTGTCAAATTATTGGATGAAATATATTTCAAATTCGTGTCGTTCCGAGACAATATTAGGAGAAAAATCAGTTTTAAAAAGCAGGATATAGAGGCGGCGAACCTGCTACTATCTGTCGGCTCACACGCAACCATTTCGTATGTAAAATAATGAATATACGAACAGATACCAATAGTTTTATTATTCCGCGAGCTCTGCATAAATTTTAAAGCAACATATATTTCGTGTACGGCGATTTTGATTACTAGTAATTTCTATTGGGCCAATAATTGTCCGTCTATACCCTAAACATGCCATGTTTTTTCTTTCCCGAAACCCATTTCCTTGTTTTCGTGTAGCATCCAACTGACACACCAGCTGATGGCGAAAGGATACATAAACTAAAAGTAAACATTAGTCGAACTGTCAAAATCTTGCCAGCATATACGAGACAGATAGTACCTGCCGACTTTCGCCAGTCAACGACACACGCCCGTCAGCCTAGTGTATGCCGTCGCTGCTCTGCCCCGGCAAAACCAAACTATTTCTGTGTTGCTCGTTGGCGGCAAATTTACCACTATAACCATTGCAAAAAAAATCCCTTCTCTAACTGCAACGCACACACTATAAAGTTGCCAGCTATATAGAAAAAGTAGTTTCACGTACTGACATAGTACAAAGTTTTAATTACGCTGGCTAGCAGTAAGTTGATTGAACCGGGAAGTTGCGAAAGGAGTACCAGGACGCAATAGTACTTTTCATTGCCAATAAAACGTCCAATTTCACAACAAATTTGGCTCCAAACCAATGCGTCGGGAGTATAGTTTGAATCAAAACAAACAGCACTCTAACTAAACATTTGACATTGTAAAGCGGAGCAGTTTACAGGACGGCACTTACATGTGTGTCCCAGCCGCGTTAAAATTTTTTCCGTTTTTCTAATCGAAAAAAAATAACTAATTAGTTACTTTTATGTCAAAGGTTTCTATAAAAACGTCCCCGAAAAAATGTTTCAGGTTTATCTATGGTTTCCTCTGCGTATTATTAATTTGTTTATTTACTTCGCCTTATTTTCCTGTGGGCACAGTTAAGGCATTATTTGCCTTCTCTAACACTGAACCCATTCCACACACACATACATTCTATATATAAAAGCAATAATTAAAGTTAACTGTAAATGTGTTCATAAAGTCAGTCTCAGAGCAATGACAATCTGTTTGCCTCTTTCTTATGACTGGAAAACTTACTTGGCGAGTGAAATGGTACATATGCATTTCATTTATGGTTTTGCAGATGGAAATGCATTAGCTTCACGTGAACTTTATGTAATTTCGTAGGTCCTTAAAAAATGTGATTCATTTACGACGTTCCCGCTCACTTCAGTCTAAAAGTGTGTCACTACCAGGATAAAAATTTTCCTCAGATAAAATGATCCTGGAAGATCCACGAAATGTCCAGCTGAGTAATTTGACTCGAACTCGCAGAGCAGGGAACGAAAGCTCAAGTTATGCATGAAGAAAGAGAAGGCCAGTCTGAATACGTATCTGCAAATGAAAACACAAACCAAAACAGGTTTATTTACAATAGCCACCAGCTTAATTGGCGGGTGACGAGCAAGCTAAGTGTTGTTAGTATTCCTGTTAGAATGACCGTTGAGCTTGGGACCGAGGTTGTAGTTTATAGTGTTACAAGCGGCCGCGCTGCGAGTGTGCAAGACACGGCTGATTTATTGACGCGCGCTGTCAGTTGCAATAAAGGACACAGCGGATTTTCACCAAAGAATGTTTACAAATCGTACATGTTATGCCTATCATGGCGGATTTTTCGCATATTGGAAACGGCATGCATGATTAGACAGATTGTCTCATGTCCATGAAAACCTTCTGCTTGGCCTAGCGGACTCGCAATGCAACGCACCGAAAATGTCATCGTTCCTGTCAGTCAGTCTGCCTGCCTGCCTGCCTGGTGTTACTACACAAATATTGGTCGGCCATATTTTCAAGCCTAAAACAGCACTAAAGACAATCAACTGTATAGATTTGTGCCTTGCCTTAAAATTCTGCAACTGGTGTGCGCTTCAGCGGTTGATAACGTGACATAACATCGGACAATAATTTGTGCCTTGAGATATCAACGCAATAGACCGACACGCATGCAGCCGTTTCGCATGGCAACTCTCATCATATACGGTGTTCACGTTAAAATGAGCACTTTTGAAAGCCCTACTTAAGATCTACTTATACATGTTGTGTATTCCTCCGCCTTATGTAAAATTAACATTACCATGGGCTTCATCACTTTAATCAGGCGTCCGTCAAATGAAAATGAAATTATTAAGGAAATAAAATACTTTACAAATCTGCTCATTTTTACACTTCAATGCATTAGAAAAACAGAAAACTAATGAAAGAATTTTGAGTTATCACAAATGGGTACCTAACACGTTTTATACAACGATAACATATGGAACTACTTTCCATCCATCGTTATCAACTTTGCTGGGCGAATGTCACTCGGTGCACCCATTAAAATATATGCATGCAAGGGGTAACATTTTTCTAAGGTTCATTTCTAAAGTGCTCACTTTATCGTGAACTGCCTTGACTAACAACTGAGCCGCTGGTGCGAAGCCCCGCTTCGTAGCGCTGCTGTCGCGCGGCCAGCATAGTAAACGCACGAGTTTCAAGTAAAGACAGCGTCACATGTATGTGATTTCCAGGAATTATGTTATGTACCAGAACCTCCCATGGTTCTGATAGGATATAATCAAAATAAATCGTTGCACCCAACTTATAGTGAGGGTGCGTCCCAAAAAAATGTATAGTATGAAAACCCCAGAGGCGAATAGCTCTTGGCGAGTCGGTTGCAGGAGACCAAACCAAGTTCAGTACTCTGTATAGTTGTAGATAGGGCCTTTCAGGCCAAAAGCTTAGAAAATGGACGTTTGCATGTCCTTGCTGGTACTTATTAATTATGAAAAATATTCCATATATTGGAACAAATGGATGTTCAAATTTTTGAAGTATCATTAAGGCTATTTCGTAAATGCAAAATAGACGTCAGTCTTGGTCAGGTAATAATTTGACAAGTTAATGATGAAAGTCAAAGGATTTCACATTAACATAATAAGAAAACACAACATAGTTATGAGTGTACGAAAACTTATGAAGTTTTCCTTGAGAAGTCATTTTATGTAAAGACTATTTTAAATAATAAAAAGTTTTCAGCCTTTAGTAAAATGACTAAAGTTTTGAAAACGTCCGCATGGACAATTCATATTTATGTCAACGCTCCTAAAAGAATATTTATGTTTACGTAAAAGTTACGTAGCTACATGAATGTTCCTAGTGAGACATTTTTAGGGCTGTTTTATGAGTTTAATGGTTTGCCAGCATTTAAAGTATTAAGTCAAATTACCAGATAATTGTGAGATTTACAAAGATATATCAGCTACCAATGAATTGAGACATTTTAAAAACAGATCTTATTGGTTAGGTCCTGATAGTGACAGAATGCTCAAAAAGTCCTTAGTAATGTTTTCAATTTTATTTTAAATTTAGTACAAATAGTAATTGTAGTTTAGCAGTATCAGCAGTGTGTTTGGATTGTCTGAATATTCTTGTAGTGTAATGTTTACAATTCCATTTATCAAATAAAAATGAGATTTACAAACTCACGTGTGTATGTTTTAACATTTATGTCTTTGCATCTAATTCGCAATCAAAATTCTTTCTCCACTGAAATAATTCTGTCTTTATTCTTTGACGAAGTGGTGTACGTTGTGTCGCCCCGCAGCGCAGAGCGTAGCGTAGCAGGCCCCTAATAGTCAATAATATTATGGGGGGGGGGGGGGGATTTTGAAAGAGGGAGGGAATCATGAATTATTCAATTTGTTTTGGAAAAGAGAATTTCATAAAAATAAAAAAGGCGAGCAAAATTTCCTGTTAATGCTCAACAATTGCCCCAGACGAGCTGTGTACAAGCAAAACGGGAAAAAATGTCGAGCAGGTTACGCGACATTTATAATTTTGTTTTCCGTCTTCGATGTTTCTCTTCCAAGAACCGCACTTTAAGGGCACTTCTGTGCCTACGTTATTTAGGTATAATGGTTCCTCCGATATGGCATCGCCACGCAGTCACGAGAGCTGCGGAACAGCGACAAAAGCATTGCCAGTCGCGGGAGAGAAGAAAAACTGAACTCACAAACTTGCGGGCAACGTACAACACAAAACGTTGCAAACACAAACGTGGTGTAACGATCGGCCAACCTGATAGGCTTAGGTCACACACTGTAAGCATAGGCGTGAGTGTTATTCTAGGTTTCACTGTACACGAGTTGTTCGACCAATGGCGTAGCGCAATTAGTAGTACGATAATCCCTGGTCTTCCCTCCTATCACAGAAAATACGTTTTATACAGTTAGAAAACTTACTATAGTCCATTCACGGTATCTTCGGCCTTTCTGAATCAAACCCTTGAAAAATCTCCCCATTTATGACGTGTTTAGTCATTTCCTAAATACGCCATGTATCACAAGCGTTATATACTTGTATTCATAAAATTTTTTTTTTCTGACGAAATGAAATGATGTTAATATCTTACCTTTTAATAGTAATGCTCCATTGATAAATAATTTGAATAAAAACAGGGAGAAAATAGGTATGTTGGAAACGTCTAGTGAGAAACAGTTCTTATACAAAATATCACCACAACTGAGTGCGCACGAATGCGGTGCGTTGTCCCTCTGGTGTAATTCTCTAGACTTGTTAAGCTTGGTTTGCACGAGGCGGAGGAATATCCTGGAAGTAGAACATTGGCAGGGCTTTAGAAAAGGCTAAAGTAACCGCGAATGGGCTATACTTAAGCAGTTTGTGCGCGCGCGTTTGTACGGGATAACAACTAGGAAACACGCACAACTGTAACGCATTATTGGGGTGTTCACACGTTATTATAATAATCTTTTTCCCACAGGTTGTTCACGGGAAAGTGAGCCCTTCTCATGCCCTAGTAACTTTATTCTTTCAACAGTTTTTCATTATTTAACCACGTTTTAAAATAAATATTGCCATGTAAGTAATAGATACAGCGTTTACATTCCACCGCGATAGGAAGATAACGTCTAAGACTAAAATAAAATATATTTACTGACTATTATTAAAGTGCTCACTTTACCGTGAATAAGCTATACATTACGTTACCGGGAAACAAATATACATATCAGACAACAGTCACGAAGATGACGTTCCTTGAACGCTGGCACCCTGCGCGTATCACACGCCAGACAGACACAACACAGCGGACAGAACCTATGGTTGTTAACATGTGAGCTGATTTTTCTGCGTTGCAATTTTGCTGTTTGGTTGCAGGCTGCTTAGTTCTTTACTTTTATATCAGAATTCCTAAATAAGTGATTGGAAACAACGTCATGTTTCTATTCCATTTCATTGATTCCATTGCAGTACGAATTTTTACTAAATTATTTTCGAGGGACTGCAATCTTGTTTTATACTTTCAGAAATATTTTAATATTTATTGCTACCTATCCGAATGCAAGTGTTAATTAATATTAACGTTCGCGTCGACGTAGTTAATTTATATACACACACAAACTATTATATACTATTGTATCACTACAAGTTAATTATCCAAGAAATTAATGGTACAAAATATGTAAACCAGCTTACATCAGGGAAATATCTGAGTAGTGTTACTCTTTCAGCGAGCAGAAATATCGGCGCGAGCTCAAGACTTTAGCGTGGCTCGTGCGGAAAACGATAACGGTTTCTGATTGGCTGTTCTAGTTTCCCGCCCTGTCTGTCCTGCGTGATGCGGCGTACATGTGAACCACGCATTAGGTTGGCAATCTGCGCATAATGGGCCGTGGTAAAGAAAAGTCCGAGAATCACTGGGGCTAGACGAACAGCAAGTGAGGGATTAAAAAAAAATGCCGCAGGATGTAGAGGCAGGGTCGCTGACGCGAATAAGGCCGCGACGCGGCGGATCGATGCCCGGATGCAGATGATGTGTTCGGCAGCGACATTGGCTGAATGATTCAGTGCGAATCCTCCTGACCTGTTGATGCGCCAACGTTAATGTTACATGGCGAATGGCGTATCCCCCCCCCCCCCCGGCCAATCCAGCTATCGCTCCCTTCTCCCGTCGAAATACAACCTTCACTCTATTTCCTCCCGAAGGCGAGATCGATAGGACTTTCGGGAAGGCATCGACCGGGCTTGGAGAAGAGGAGAAGGTCGAGGTACACACGCAACATTCCTGGCACTAGGCGAGTGTTTGGGAATGCAACGTAGATCATGCAAAAACTTTTACAAGCGGTAATTATAACCCCTACCCTCTCCCCAACCAGGGCACGTCATCCGGTAAAACTGTTAACAGGGCAGGATATAACTGGCAGGGCAACAATAATCAGGTGAAAGCCACATACTCTAAACACAAGCCGGAGCTCGTATTCACAATACAGGTTTCGTTCCATGCGTACGTCCACAGCAAACAAGCGAATAATTAGAAAGCATTCGCAATACAATACTTGCTATTCTGAAGCTCTAAGGGGAGAGGAAATTACTGTTGTTACCATCCCTTTTAACTTAACGTATCCCAGTTCCGTCCCTCGCGCCCACTCACTTAATCCAATCCTTTGTGTAGCACGCGTCATTCATTTCCCGTCCTCGTCCAGTAACTGTTCGTGGTTAATTAAGAACTTCGGGTGCATTCCGGAAACAAAGTATGGCGGTAATTGTAAATCATTTAAAGGCTGCATTAAGTACTCTCACGAAATATGGCAATAAATGAAGAGAAATAGTTCCATGCCCTGATAGAGTTATGCTACAAATACTGCCACCTGAATCCGGGTTTTTTTTTTACATAGATACGCTGCCATGCGAACTACTTCCAAGTACTATCGTTAATAAACATTCTAAAACTTCACTTGATCGACATACTGACGCCCTTAGCAATTTCCACACGGCGTAGGGATACACTGTGGCCTGAAGGGTGAAATTACGCGTGGATTTTTCGAGAGCGTAATTGGAGTTTAAAAAAACCTGCACAGTCTGCATCATGAGTGTTACGGTAACGTAGAAGCTAACACATATTTATCGGGCGGTTCGTCACATCTACGACCTACTGTCTGTCAATCCTAATAAGAGACCCCTGCTAACAATATCCTAGGCCATAGAGACCACCAAAGGTACAGAGACGCTGTTCAAACACTACGTATGGCATAGCGCGAACTCTCGACAAACTGTCGTTTACATCGCTAAGTGGCGTGAGTAAAGAAAAGAGTACAACTGGCGATTTGATCGGCGGCATCAAGTTTCATGCTATGTCTCATCACTGTTTATCGTCACGGCGGTGGTAACGGATACTTGCAATATTGTGACCGAGCACAAACGCAGTGGGCAGCGTGTCACGTGGCACTGCTCTTCAAGACAGAAAAGTTTGATACGGTATCGTTAAGCAAGTGTCGGGTGCAACTAGTGCATTATCCTTGGTCTGCAAGTCACATCCACAATATCGCTGCCGATCGTACAAGGTCTGACGAGTGCTGTACCGTCGAGTTAAGCAGCGTCCTTTCGCCACTTCTTAGGGATAACAATTCGTTACTGTTACTTCCAACTTTTCTGAAGCCCTTCTGAAGTTCTCCTTCGAGAATATTCCTTCGCCTCATGAAAACAGAGTGTAATCAAGTCTAAAAATTACACCAAAAGAACTGCGCACCGCATTCGTGCGCAATAAGTGTAACGAAAAAATTTACAAAAGAACTATTTGTTACTAGGCATTATCAACACGCCTATTTTCTCTGGTTTTGTCGTATATACTAATTAATATATAACATTTAAGTAAAATTTAGATTTAACAAAAATGAGGTATTTGTTATGTCAATCCGGATATAAAATAGTTGTGATACATCACATACATATCAAACATAAAAGCACTTAATACATTGGGTGATTTATCAAAAGGTTTGTTAAAAAAAAAAGTCTGAATAAACCGCAAATATACCATATATGTTAAATGTACGAGAAGGATTTACAAACGCGGACACTGTTACTTTATCAACCCCGCTATCTGCAAGAAGGTTAATCGGAAAATGGCTTATACATTATAATAACGGAGACACATGAAAAATACGCACGTCGACGGCCAATCAAGAAGTGGAGCCTACAGCCCGCAAAGCCTGTAGACATCGGCCGTGAGGTCACCGCCAATCAAGAGGTGGAGCCCACAGCCCGCAGACATCGGTCATGAGGTCACCGCCAATCAAGAGGTGGAGCCTACAGCCCGCAGAGCATGTAGACATCGGCCGTGAGGTCACCGCCAATTAAGAGGTGGAGCCCACAGCCCGCAGACATCGGTCATGAGGTCACCGCCAATCAAGAGGTGGAGCCTACAGCCCGCAGAGCATGTAGACATCGGTCATGAGGTCACCGCCAATCAAGAGGTGGAGCCTACAGCCCGCAAAGCCTGTAGACATCGGCCGTGAGGTCACCGCCAATCAAGAGGTGGAGCCCACAGCCCGCAGACATCGGTCATGAGGTCACCGCCAATCAAGAGGTGGAGCCTACAGCCCGCAGAGCCTGTAGACATCGGCCGTGAGGTCACCGCCAATCAAGAGGTGGAGCCCACAGCCCGCAGACATCGGTCATGAGGTCACCGCCAATCAAGAGGTGGAGCCTACAGCCCGCAGAGCATGTAGACATCGGCCGTGAGGTCACCGCCAATACAAGCGAGTCATCACTCAGCATCTATCGCCATTTACTTACCACTACTTAAGCACGGTCTGAGACTCGCAATAACCTTGATCAACTCAGCCTATATCAGCTCGACCTTAAACATGGACCAAGTTCACGATGCCAGACTGCAGACGTGCACAACATGTATATGTGCAATGCAAGGTATAGGCTATGGGCCTCATAACTTTATTCATGCGTCGGTCAAGTAAAGCTGTGAAATTATCCTTTTTGCACTTCGATGCATTAAAAAAAAACAAAGTGAAAGAAATCATTTAAGTTATGACAATTGGTCACCTAACACGTTGTATTCAACGTTAATATATGGAACTATTTTCCATTCACAGTTACCAACATTACTGGGCAAATGTCACTCAGTGCGCCCATTAATATGTATATGCATTCAAGGGCAGTGACTTTTTTCTAAGGTTCATTTGAAAAGTGCTCACTTTATAATGAACAGTCCTTACTTTCGGGCTTCAGCACCAACGTCCGCGAATTAATGTGAGTGAACGAGACAGAGAAAGAGAACAGTAGATATACACCGCTTGTTAAAAAGAAAAACTCAGTGGATCGAGAACATAATATTGCAGCCAAGTTTGCCTTTCGCCGACAAGAGCAGTCCCACGTCGATAAAACTTATCTTATCTGGCAGAAAAGAACACGAGATTACGAGCTATCGCTAGATCACTCGGTAAGTTGCCTGATATCGCGGATACTCCAGCCCGGCGCTGGGCGCTCTCAAAACGCCAGCAGGCTGGCTGTGCCCCTATGAAATGAGAGCGAACCTTCCATTTCACATAACTGCGGTAGTTGCCATTTTTTCACTAAAACACATCATGCCTATGAACATGTCCTAAATTCAGTAGTTTCAGAGTTAGATGCCTTCCAAAGCTGTACTGGATGTATTTGTAATAGTCGGCCTGACACACTACAGTTCGAGTAGCTGTGGCCATGTTCGTGAAAAGGCTGTCCACGATAACGTGAGCACTTTTGAAATCAACCTCATAATATATGCAGACAGGCGCAGTGACTTTTTTCTAACGGGAGCACTTGGTGACATACGCCCAGTAAAGTTGGTAACGATGGATGGGAAGTAGTTCCGTATCTTAACGTCGTATTAAAAGTGTTAGGTAACAATTTATGATTACTTAAATCGTTTCTTTCGCTTTCTGTTTATTTTTTAATGCATCGAAGTGTAAAAATGAGCAGCTTTGTCAGACATTTACTTTTATAATAATTTCACAGTTTCACTTGACCGACGCATGAACAAAGCGATGGGGCCCACGACAAAGTTAATCTTACATATGCAAACAAATAATACACTGAATGATGTTTGTTAATGTCTTCTCTGTATGACTTATTAGTTACAAGCAACACTGAATGGCAAAGTTCAAAGTTGTAACCGTTACCATAAAAAAAACTGCAACCAACACACTGTCTTTATTACTAACGACCCGCCCCGGCTTCCCACGGGTGCAATTAAGATAAAAAGACTGCTTAACCCGGCGTTAATTAGGTTGGGTAAACTCTCCTAAAGCATTAAAAAAGCACATTATAATTTAACAATTAATTAAATAATTTATAATTTAAAGTTTTTTTGCTATTTTTATTTGATATTTTTTTACTTTCTTTATAATTTTTCATATTAATATACATTATATTACAATGCAATTTATCTGAGATAGAAGTATTTAATATGTTATTGGCTAAGACATTCTCTGTAGACAATGTTTGACGTCCTGTTATTGTTTGGTAGCAAAATTTACTGTTTCTCGGACTTCCAACTCGTGATAAACCAACATATAGTTGGCCATCGGAAAAACACTCTTTTCGTAGGTAGATTCCAACCAAAGAGAAAGTTTGACCCTGGGACTTATTAATAGTAATCGCGAACGATGTTTTTACGGGAAATTGCAACCGTTTGAAAGATATTGGCAAATCCGTGGGAATCATGGGAATCCTCGGGATGTTTGCCAGCTGGCCGGCTGCTGGACCGGTGAGGATGGTCGCGACAATCAAATTTTCTTTCAAGTCTTTAATGAACAATCTTGTGCCATTACGCATGTTAGGAGGGCTTATATTCCTTAAAAGCATGATAGGAGTACCGACTTTTAATTATAGTTCGTGAGGTGGCAAGCCAGAAGGATTAAGCGAATTTCGAAAATCTTGAGGAAAGTGGACGACATCGTCAACATTGGTGACTGTGTCAATCGACTTATAGGTTTTGACTTGGCCGGGAACTCTTTGTATAATGAAATTGTTACAGGACGCGGCACTGATAATGTGGGATGAATGTACGATGAGTCACAGAGCCCATGTTGAAGCTGTGGATCGAACGTCAAAGGACCTTAGAAGCTCTACTGCCATTATGGGGGGAGTTACTTTTGTGTTTGCTGGGGATTTTCGGCAGACACTCCCTGTAGTTACAAAAGGGATGCGTGCAGATATCATCAAAGCATTTCTTAAATCATCTCCCTTATGGAGTTCTATTCAACACCTAAATTTGCGAACGAATATGAGAGCCTATCTTGGTGGAGATACGCATAAAGATTTCCCACAACAATTACTGGCTAGCAAAAGGCAGCGTGTCTCTGATACTCGCGCTAGGGAATCTAGCGCCGAACGCTTGCAGCGACTCGCTAGCCAAAATGTATGAGACACTCAGGCACGTGCAGTAAAAAGCAAAAATCACATGTATTTAGTAATGGTGCCGATAAAGATGCTTATTTTTATAAGGATTAATAAATTGTTGATAATATGACCAGTTAAACATCTAACGATTTTAATTATTTTTATTAAATGATACATTTTTAAACTCATGGCATCTTTTGAATGGAATGTCCGAATTGAATAATTCAAAAATTAATATACAGGTACTGAACCAGTCTTGAATGTGAAGTAATTAATTTTGATAAGGATTAATACCAAGGTACAAATAAAGTGCCTTTTCTAGCGGCGGCGTTTTAATTCAGTTTTAAAAATTAAAAAATAGTTATTGTGACATAGCTATAATAGTTAGACATATGGCGTCGCGACACTTTTTGTAGATAATGATGTGTTCTGCAAAGCCGTAGTACATTATTTTGTTCTATCATCAATAGTTTTCGCAGCGCACGCAATGCAAGGAATTTTATAGGTCATTTATTTACACTTTGGGTTACATTATTGGAGTTTTAGTAGGGATCCCTAGTGATTTTTAAAATAAAATATAGCCTATGACACTCAGTGATAACGTAGCATTCTACTTGTGAAAGAATTTTTAAAATCGGATGAGTAGTTTCGAAGATTACCTCCTACATCCAAACACACAAAGTTACAAACACTACCTCTTTATAATATTAGTACAGATGTAAGAACACCACACAGTGAGACGAAAGTGATAGGGTACTTTTGTGTAACCTCCCATATCAAATAAGAACTGAGTCCATGCATTTGCACGCGCTGGAAGCGCCATTTATTCAAGACCTGAAAAACCAAATAAAGTAAATAGCACGACGGACATCACAATCCAACAACTTATAATAATCCTTGTGACCACTTAAATCAGGCCATGCAATATTACAGTTCATGAAGGGAATTTATTAGGAGGAATACACCCTTACGGTGTATTAAGGTTTTAGTTTGATAATTGATTTCTTATCCAATATATAGGATATCAATTATGTGTTTGGTTGTTTGTGACGACTGTAACATTTTTATTCTTGCTTCATATTTGCATTTCTTTGTCATAATTGTACTGCTGGAGTAATTGTGATGACATTGCTGTTTGACTGAATTCGGTCCAGTGGTTCGGATTTTATGGGCAATTTTGTTTTCAAGGTAATGGACTTAAAATATTTCTGCCAAGCGTCAGGTAATCGTGCATACAAGTAGGTATTAAGCACATACCTATCAAAGTGCTCATTGTACCATGAACAGCCTATATCAGCAGTGATACGTCACTATACAAGAAGTGCTCAAAATGTCCACCTTGTGCTTGTATGCACGCTTGAACTTTCTGCATAATTGATAGTCTGACATGTTCAAATACTCCAGGAATTGCACGTATTTGCAGGCAACATTGTTCCACTCGCTGACGAAGCACTACTATGTCCGGAACTGGAGCTGCATGAAACATGGCCTTCAGATGTCCCCACAGGTAATAGTCCAGTGGATTGAGATCCGGGGAGCATGAAGGCCAGGTGATTGGTCCTGCACGATTATCTACCTGTGCGAGACATTTAATAACACTCATAGCGAATTGCCGTTCTACATAGCGAACCGCCGTTCTACAGATTACATAATAGCTTATTGTTTCCACTAACCCTTGTAAGCAACTGTTTGCTTCTACAGCAATATACATGTAATGGAAAGTCTCCCCAGACTGAATATCTTATAACTACATACTATTTGCTATCCAACTACACTAAAAGTACGCTTAAATGGCACTGCTATTTATTTCACTGGAGTGAATATTCCTCTACAGTAATTACGTTGCTACGTATGTTAGTTCTGTTTTCAATGCGCCTTACATCCAGACAGTTGTTTCTACTTCAGCTGAAACAGTCCACAAAGTCTCTTCTACTAGCGGCACGCTTCTGGGACGTACATCTCCGCCTAAGCGGCTTACCCGCTGTACCAAATCTCAACGCCAGCATAAAGCAAAATGCAAAGCACTCCACTCACACTTTCATATACACGGCTACATTAAACTGTACGCTTAGTGTTCATCATTTTAATCAAAAAGCTCAGTTACAATATTTTATCGCCTTCTGAAAGCCCGTTTGGGCTTTTTTTTTCTTCAAACTTTTCCTTGCGAGTTTATTATTATTCTTTTGCCAAGTTTTAGTTCTCGCGAAACCTCTGCATTTGATATGATCGTGAAATTGGAAAGGGCGCTCAAGGAGTTAAAATATTTTCTAAATTTTTTACGTAATACATAATTTTCGTTGATATATGGAGAAAAAAAACAGCCTGAAAAAGAAAGGACGTGGGGGGGGGGGGGGGAACTACTTTTAGTAACAATGACACCAGTTATATGAAATTGTTGTGTGTACATCTTTTCGTCAAAATTTCAAATCTGACAAAATTAACGCGTTAGGCTACAGCTCAAAAATAATTGTTATTGTCATAGGAACGCTATGAAAAATATTTCTTTGGAATCCGCAATGTTGTTTGGTCGTATTTCAATTTTAATCTTCGAGACAAAGCTGTAGGGCACAATAGATAAGATAAAACTTTTGCAGTAACTTAACGACGTGTAGGATTTCAAATAAATTGCAGTACGCCACAACCTGTAGGTTAATTAACACTTTGGTTGAAACCAAACCCTGATTAAATTACTATCTCAAACTTGCACGGATCAAACTTAAAGTTAAAACGCCAATATTAACGTTTAAAAGCCCAAAAGCACGTTACTCCACAAACACTTGACATTTTATAAACTAACATCAACATTATGCCATTAAACCAAATATCTTCAAAATCAAGGGGAAAAACTTCTGGCTCTTTAACACTGAATGATTACAATTCTTTTAAACTTGAAAAATACATTTGAATGCATGTACAGCGCTTTGTAACTCGTGTCCTCAACATTTAAATAAATAAAATGCATACACATTCCCTTATAGTTTTCCCTGTTACTGAACAACTGACATAACTATATGTTAGTTCTTGTATTGTGTAAATGTGAATTCCGTATAAATATTTGAAGGCTTTTTCTAATCTTTTACCGTATACAAAAATTTTGCACTACACTAAACACTGACTTACTGTAAGCGCCACGAGTGCTGGCGGCTCGCCTCCCTATATGCTTGCGCTTGGGACGGCGGGCGCCAGCTGATATTAGTGACGGCCCGGCTGCATACAAACTGTTACAAAAACATTCTGCACACTCTGGCAAAAACGCAACTAACAACACGGAGACTAATAATGTATTTTCAGCACGGCAGCACGCAGCTACCTCTCACTTCGCCGGCGGCAACCGGTAAACTCACCCGCCTACACTTGTGGCGTTGAGAGTACCCTACACTCCAGTCTTCCACAACATGTCGACGTTTACAGGGCGAATTTTAAATAAGGAAAAACAACCTTACGGGCACTACCTACCGGCTGGCAGCTGCGAAATTTCAATAGGAAATCCTATGTTAAAGAAATTTCTTCTGAGTGCGTTAATTTTAAAGATAGTTGTTTCGAATAAAATGTATTATTCGCGAAATTTTTACAGGACGTTCCCTATAACAGCGCAGATGTTTCTATAACACACATACCCTGTTGTCAAGGAACTTTAAAAATTTATTTTATAAAAAAAAAAATACTGCCTATCTACTTTCAAAATATACGTTCGCAGATATAGTATCCTAAAAAATTCGCGGAGAACACATTTTGTTTTAAACACCTATGTAAAATTAACGCACTGAGGAGACATTTTCTCAAGAGGACTATGTAGCTGCGCGTCCAAGGTCAAGAAGCGAGGGAGCGATACGGGCGACATTACACGCACGCCTAGCGCCTCATCGCTCCTACGCGCAAGGCGTGCAGTGCTTCCATCGTAACGCTTTACTGTGTAAATTTGATCTGTAACAACGAAATTTTATTACACGCGATGAAAGCCCACGAATCAAACTACGTCCGTATAGTAGCACTTTTCTCTTGCCGCTTAAAGAAACTGCACAGGCGAGCTTTAAAATGCTATATTTGACCATTTTCAAGAACTTTTTTCTTCGTTGACACACGTAACATGATAAAAGTAAACAAAAAAAATAGAGATAGGCAATAGTTACGAGCAAAGAACGATATCACAGAAAACGTTTCAGTACATAGGACCCTTAACATGGGATTTCTTATTAAAATTTCGCAGCCGACATTCGGTAGGCACGGGCCTTAAACAACGGCAGTCGCGCGCGACAAAGTAGTATCTATGAAGCGCGCTGGCGCGTGCTGTGTCCTGTGGGAGTGCAGGAACCACCATCACGGGTCAGAAATACATTTGCCTGGACACCTTCCTACATGGCCCCCGCCTGCTTGCGCTGCTTGAAGAGGGTAAAAAGGGTGTGCAGGAGGTGCTCTTCCCTCGTGCTGTCGGGACTTGTTCGCCCTCTCTTTTCTTCTCCCCGGGCACCGGGGGGCGGTGCCAGTCACCATGCTGTCGCCCCGCGCCATGAACTTCCAACTTCGCCCCCTCGCGCGCGCGAACTAAGGGTTTCGCGAGTGTACCCCCCCCCCCCTCCCTCCGTTCCAAGCACCGATTCAGCCTTTGCAAAGGGAAAAACACACCCTGGTAAAAGGGCGCGACTCAACAGCGTCCCGACGCGCACAGCAGCACTGTGCGCGGTGGCGTGCGACACGGTACGTCTCGGAAAACGGAACGTTCCTGAAACACATCGTAATCTTATCGTTATAAGTCACCAGGACCGCATCCAAGTTCGTGACGGATGAAGGTCTTGATAGTAAAAAAACTGAAATAAAAAAATTTACGTCCTTAATTTATTTACAATGTTACATAAACACACACGTGTATTATTTATGACAATAACCAGCTCAATCTCTACTATAGTCCATTCATTAATTCCACCGACGTTTCCAAAGCCCTAGTTCTACTTTCAGGATATTCCTCCGCCCCACGCAAACAAGACTTAAAATAAGTCTAGAAATTATACCAAAGGGATAACGCGTCGCATTCGTTTGCACTCACTTCAATAATATTTTGCATTAGAGCTATTTCTTACTAGGTATTACCAACAGACCTGTTTAACCGCTGTTATTATTCATTTTAATTACAAATGAAAGTAGACGTCGAATCCAATAAAAAATAAGATACTTTATGTCTTCAAGTATAAAACGCTACGGACACTCGACATATTTAGGAAAAATCCAACACGTCATGCATGGGGTGATTTTTGAAAAGTTCGATTCCAAACGTGTTAAGAAACCGCAGACTATTTTATTTACTATCCTACCAGTGAGCACAATATTTAATGCAAATTTCAACTCAAATTAAAGTCCTTACCGCTGTGTCTGATCCGTGATGCTCGCTTTATCGACATGTATGTCCACTACGACTATCCCAAACATGTAATCTTCTAAAGAAGGAATAGGCACGTGTCCCGATAGCCTTATCGCGGCACGCAATGATGCGTTAGTAATTCTGCGCGCGCGCTTCAGTTACCCGGTGATGCCCTTGAAGCACATCACTTCGCACACCCGATGAAGAGGGCCAAAGGAAGTATTACCCTACTTAGGAGGTAAGTATTTTATCTACCCTATTGTGGGTGTTCAATCTACATGTTACAATACTAAACCTAACTTTTGGGCTTTGCCTGAGTAGCGAGGTTTACTCGCACTAACACTGTAATAAAAGAGCTCCTATTGATACTGTTTCGAGAGAGCACTCCTTTCGCACAACCTGGCGACAGCTCTGCTTCGCGCTTTCTCACGCTCTCGCTCTGGGAACTGAGACAGCCACTTTCTCGTTTCTCCCCGACGTCATTCAGACAGCAGATGCAGAAAGGCGGGAAATCATGTTAAGCTAAAATCGTAATCATTAGCTATTGTAAATAACATGTGTGTTCAGAATAATTCACAAATGATTATAGCACTACCAGGATAATTATTAGTGCATCAAAAAATACTTTATAGTTGTTGTTTTATAAATTGCCTCCAAGTTGCAGCAAAGTCACAAAAAAAATCTACTGCCAGATATTCGCATTTATATTTTTACAAATACGTGTTACGTAAGTTACTTTGTTGTTTAAAACCGTTGAAATTATTCACTTGCACGTAAAATGCGAAGAGGTTTCGGCTCAGAAAGCTGCTCCGACATTATTAAAACACGGAAATAACGTAAAGAAACATGGTGCGTGGTCAGAGAGAGCGCCAGTGAGTTCACAATTTCGTGCTCTCTCTCTCTCTCTCTCTCTCTCTCTCTCTCTCTCTCTCTCTGACGCATTGAGACGACCAGAGAGCGTCTCTCTGGCGTCATAATGACATGATCGCGAGAGTGAGAGCACGAGAGAGCGCTCTCTGGGCCACTTGAGACACGGTCTTAGAATCTTTACAGATAGTCCCATCGGGTGTCGTGTTCCAACCACCACCTGCTCAAGATCGCTGCACGAACATATCGCCATAGAATAAAACGGCTTCCAAGGAACGACGATATACCTACAAGCCGCGTGACTAAAAATCAAAGTGGGATGTACGCTCACAAAAAAAAACGATGAAACTAGCAAAGAGGATTCAATGAAACAAGTGTCGACATGGGATTAGACGAGATGCTATTACGTTTCCTATTTAAAAATCAGGGAACCAAGTTGAAATTACCAGTTTTCCAGAGTTATGTCTGAGCGAAGACTGGCGCCACGTCTTACTAGAATAAAAATTAGTTTTTAACATTGAGTTTATTAACGTTCCTGCTTTCACTTTCTAAGGAGGCTAAACGACGGGCGGCTTGTACACCAAAATGATTCGTTCTTGTAAATTCGGTACGTATCGATAGCCTAACCACTACCCCAAAACCAGAGGTTCGCTGACAGGAGGTAATGGGCCAATAACCTGATTCATCATGCAGAGCGTCGAGGCCAATGGAATTGCTTTATTTCCCCGGAACGAACCCCAGCAGCTGAAAATACTGACCCTTTCATTCCCACATTAATGTATGGTTTCTGGTGTAGCAAATAAGAAATTTATCAATCAGTGCTGTACTTGAGACGACAACGAAGCTGTTTCGTTATCACAACCAACAAAGCGTATTGTGCAATGAAGTGATCAGGCCTTAGCTGAACGGTCTACCTGATCACACCATCAAACATTGGACCGGAACACGAGAGTGATTGCAATAACTTGCGAAAGAGAGTTGCAGAAACTCCCTCCACCGGCCAATAAACGGGGCCGAAAATATTTAACAACGCGCCCGATATACTCCAACGTAACGCCGGCAGCGGCGCATTTTGTCAATCGCGGCAGCGGACCAAGAATACATGGAGATGGGTATGTCCAGCCGTCGTTAATCGCCTCCTAGAATTAGCCTCCGGCAACATGAACAAGGTGGCGACTTTCCAATTAGATTGTAATAGTGGTGTGCGGTAATAAAACTTATAATTAATTACCATCTTGGTATTTCAGTTAAGCTCCCCGATCAATATCACTTAAATAGTTATTGTATAATCCTTATGAACCCTACTTGTACTGGTGTGCTCTACCTAATCATGACTCATTATTTAGCTACGCCCATAGACCTGACTTAAAAGCTAATAAATACCAATAGGCTTAGTGTTCGGTGACCAATGGTAATGAACCAGTCATAACGCTTAGCAGTGGCACAGTTCACTGAAACGTTATCCCCAGGGAGGATCATTGGACACTACGTCTCACTCGCAGCGCACAGAATAGGCGAAATAACTTCCTGTGCAACGTGCAAATTGTCTGCAATGGGCATGAAAGGGTTAGCAAGATAATTTACACCTCTAAGGGTTAACAAAACACTTTAAACCTCTTCTAAATAATTTTGAATCGCGTGTAATCGACGAATAATTTTGGATAAAACTAACTAAAGTAATAATAATGAACTGGTAACAGCGATCACCAGATGAAATCATTGCATGATTAGCATTTGCACCGGGATTATACTCTCAGAAAGTGGTCTAGGAATACAGAGCAATTTTTCCTTACGGTAAAATACGCCGTAAGTTAACACTTTCCTTTTTTTACTTAGAACAGCAATTACAAAAATAGTAAAAAAAAAAAAAAAAAACGCCGCAGAGCTTACACGCGTAAAGTAGAAAATCACGAAGTGTTGTCTCAGTTTAATCAGCTTGCCACCGCACCCCCGCGAAACGGTGAAACAAAACTGCAGCACTGGTTCGACCTCGTCTCGTTACGAGCCACCGTAATGGCTTCAGTAGACTAAGGAGCAACGTACAAGCAAACCATTTGAAGTCCCCGACAAAAAAAAAAACCGAGTAAAATCAAAACATTCCGGCGAACATGGGTTAAAGGCGTTCGCCACGTAAAAAGTGCGTTCACAATGAAAAAAAGTCACTGCCCTTGCCTGCTTATATTTTAACGGGCGCCCTGAGTGGCATGGGCCCAGTAAAGTTGGTAACGATTGATGGGAAAAAGTTCCATACCTAAACGTCGAATGAAAAGTGTTATGTAAAACCATTTCTGATAACATGAATTATTTCCTTCGCTTTCTGTTATTTAATTGCATCGAAGTTTTAAGATGAGCAGATTTGTAAAATACTTACTTACCTAATAATTTCAGAGTTTCACTTGACCGACGCATGAATAAAGTAACGAGGCCCATGAAATATGGAATTTACATAAGACGAAAGAATACACAACGTGCATACAATGCCCAATTTGCCATAAATAGCCTATATCAGTAATTACCCTTTCCTCGCGGGAAAAAAAAATCGAGGGCCTAGTTTTCGCATAAATACATGTCAAAATCACAATTTTACTGTTTCAGAGATGTACAAATAACGAAAACCATCTTACGTAAATTAGACAATTCACATTGAAAGAATATGACCGGAGTGACTTCAGGACTTCTATAAAATTGCATAAGGATACGTTTTTTAAAATTAAAATGGATTGCTGAAATCAAGGAGATTCTTGCACATGTTTCGTTTGTGACTGCCCCATAATCTTTTAGAATATTCCTTTTGCTGAACATAACTTAATATGAAATAAGACAAAGTCTTTCAGTGTCATTCTATAAAGCTTCTGCTATTTTATTTGTACTTTAGAAAAATACCAACATATGGACTCTAGACATATAATTTCGCAAAAACCAAGCCAAAAAAATACATAATATAGTCCATTCGCGGTTACTTCACACTCTTCTGAAGCCCTGCCGAAGTTCGTTCTACTTCCAGAATATTCCTCCGCCTCGTGCAAACAAAGCTTAACAGAGTCTATAAAATTACACCAGAAGGACAACTCGCCGCATTCGTGCGAACTCAGTATGGTAATGTTTCGCGTTACGAGCTATTTCTTACTAGGCGTTACCAACACACACATTTTCTCTAATTTTATTCATATTAATGATAAATGAAATATCATTTATAGATAAAATGTAAATAACATTTCAATTGAAGCAAAATTAAGGCACTACTTTTTTTTCCACAAAAGTATAAAACGCTTATGACATGGCATATTAAGGAAACAACCGCACTCTTCATGCTTGCGGTGATTTTTTCAAAGGTGCAATTAAAAAAACGCTAATAGACTACAATAAAATTCTCCATGGCCAACTAACTTATAGACTGTTCGCGGTAAACTGAGCACTTTTGAAGCCCCTAAGAGTTACTTGTACACACATTGTTTACAAGTGAAACTGTGGAATAACTTAAGAAGTAAATATCTCACAAATTTGCTATTTCTAACACACTCATTTGGGGGGGGGGGGGGAGAGAATGAAAACAAAATATGTCAATTATTTCAGCTTTCAGAACGCCTACGTAACACTTAATTCGGCGGTAAGAGTACGGAACAACATTTCCTCGCCGTTACCAACTTTACTGGGCCCATGCCAGATCAAATATACCCAGATAGGGGCTGTGACATTTCTCAAAGGTTAATTTCCGATGTGTTGGCTTAACCGTAAACAGCCTGTAACAACGCGTATGCTGTGGACAAAATAGCAACAAGACGAGCGCGACTAGTGTCAAGGGGATGACGACGACGCAGTCCCCGTAGTGGGGACGGAGTGACTAGGGCAGCCCCGGCGGACCAGGTAATGGACCGCACATTGCCAGTGGGATGAGGCGGTCCGTGAGGGGTTTGGGGGGCGGGATCCTATCCGCGGTTACCTAATCCGAATCGCCTCGGGAGTTACCCCCCTACCCACCCGCCCCGCACTCCACTCACTCCCGCACTGGAAGGTGGAAGAGAGAAGAAGGGTAACTCGATACCGAAGCTGCGGGAGGGGTTAAGAAAGCGAACAAGCAGGCGCGGCAGAGTAAAGGGGGCTCGCCGGGAACCGCGGAATACTTCTAAATAATTGCTTTTTTATTTCTCACGGCTGCAAGCAACGCCGGGCCTGGCTATGGCAGCTGCGAGGCAACAAGCGAACAAGCAGAGAGCTTCTCAGGAGGCGTCTGAAGCTGGGCTTAAAATAGAAAAATTGGGCGTTAAATTACGCGTTAAGACGTGTGCAGAAGAAACGAAAGTGTGTACAGGATGTTCACGATAAAGTGAGCACTTTTTAAGACCCCCCACCAACAGGCATTAACCACTAATATATCTTATTGCAGCCTCAAGCATTAAATTTCGATGGTGGTGAAATGCATAAAATGTGTTTATTGGTCATTTTGCAATGTTTACATTATAAAGCAGCAGGAAGATGGATATTGGATGAAAGGAAAAATTTACAAGGGCCTTAAAAAGTGCCCACTTTACCGTGAACAGCCTATAGTCATATGTATTGGTTTCCAATGGAACTTAATATGTCGTGTGCATTGCTGAGATTTCCGTAAACGTTAAATTAAATTGTTATAATTTATATCTTAAGCGAGAGGCGGTGACCAATCAAAAGAGAGCAGTCGGTGTTGTTGGCGGGAAACTATTATTTTCTGAAATGTAAGTATAAAAAAAGGGGCGTATGTGTGCATATTTACAATTATATTTATTCACAAAAAAAAAAAACTATTTCAGGCAGAAAATGTCGGCTTTGAAGAGTGATATGCTTAAGTGAATATTTTTAGGTTAGGAATAAAAGTAAACATGGCAGGTGTGGTGCCTGTTTCCATTGGCTGAAATTAACAAGTAAAACTTTAACTAAACTGAAAATACGGAAGACGTGTTTCCGAATGCCTTATCAGCGTTTACTACTTGTTTTGTTGTAAACCCAGCTTCAGGCCGTGTCTCCTTGAGTTTGTCGACAGGTGCCAATGGGCCACGACTCTCAGTTACTTCGACTTTACTTTGCCTCTCACATTTTCGATAGATTTTCACTACCGATTATCCTATACTAATATGTATATGTACCTGCACAAGTAAAATAAGAAACCTGCTTCATACAGGTTCGATTCTCGTTGCGTGAACCTCTTAGGAGAAATTTCTGAAGCACTGCCAACAGTTTCTCTGCGGAGTTTTTAAAATTTTTTCCCCATGTCACACCGCGAAGGTTGACGGAAGTGAAGTGTCGACGCCGGGTCTAGCAAACCGACAACAGAAAGACACGCGAGTCCACAAAGACGACGAGACCCACCGGGCACGCCAATGTCTTCCGACCAAGTACGCCCGACAAAAATAAGAGTAGGCTGGAAATGGCAGCAGGGGGAACTGGCTACGCCGGGGGAAAAGGCCGCGTGGGAATTGAATATTGCGTCTTGTGGGAAGGGCTTACGAGAACTACAGACTGCCGAGGACTGAGTAGCAGAAGGGGGGGGGGGGGGACCTACAGTCCAATCCAATCTGCGAAGGCGCCGTCAATCACCACGTCTCACAGCCTTCCCCTGCAATACCGGAAACAGCAGGCGCGCACATGGACACATTCCGCTGGATGCCGTGTTCTAATTCATTTCGAGTTTGGTTTTTTCCCGTAATACGTATTTGGCATTTTCAGGGGTCGCCACCTTTTTTACAATGGAAAATTCCCTGATTTCCAGACGGAAAATCTCTTTTCCCCGACATTTTCTAACTTTACTTTCTGTAAGGATTGGCTCCTTTGCATTAAAACACATATTTACACCAAAATACTTCTCAGATCTTACAAAATTGCCCACTACATAGATTGCAAATAAAAATGTCTAAGCATTTAGTCCACAATCATTAAAACTATTTTATATGACTCTGGCACAGGTGCACAATTGATGACAGAACTGCAAAATATATCATGCATATTACCGAATTCCCTGATATTTCCCTGATTTCCAGGTTTTCCAGACCCGTGGCAACCCTGATTTTGCAAGGTTTAGTTGGAACACTACGACATTCAAACTGTCTAGCACGCCATGCTGTTATTTTGGTGTTATCATAATTGCCAAATTGAACTCCACGAAGTCTTAAAATAAACAGTTATTTCCGAAATTGGTTAAAGGGCCGTTTAAAATTTTAAATAAAACAAAACAAATATGATGTGAAATTGTTACTAAAATATTGGTACACGAGAAAATACCCATTTCAAGAATAATTCAACAACTAGCATTGTGAAATAACTTATTGTAGGCCTACAACACACAATTGTTTATTTCAATAACGTGGTCTTATGTATTTAAATATGGAGAACTAACACCGCGGACCTGTACTAAACTAATGTGGAACTAAATGAATATGTAATATGGATTTGACTGTAAATATTGGAACTGTCAAGCATGGACATGTTTAAAACGATTGACTAGGTTTCGATACACTGTCTATTGTGACTGATTTTTAATTATCGAATTATTGTGAGAATTTTGTTCCTAGTTACTTTAAATAAAATTAGGACATTATAATTAACTCTTATTAATTAAAACCTCCGTCCCTTAAAAAAAACCTGGTTCAGCCCACTGACTGAGAAAATTGTCAACAATAAATGCTAACACCACACAATGTAATTTAATTTATGCAGAAGGTATCGTTACGATTTTTGAGTGAACTACGAATCAAAAATCGTACCTAGATAAAATATAACTTACTACGATGGGCAAACCGTCGTAATAACTAGTCACGTACAAGAAAACTACAAAAAAAAAAACACGTGAAATTATACACGATATGACAACAAAGACATCTTGGTACTGGCCCGTGTACGCAGTGCGAAAGGTCGATTTTAAATGTTCCATCCACCTCTATTGAAATACTTCCTCTGAAACGTTGTAATACGAATATCTGCGCTAAAGACAAGAATTGTGCTTGCGTACAAATGAGACCCCTACTAAAAAAGTTAAGACGGGTGTCGCTGGCAACAAAGCCACTGCAGTGGCTGGCCTTATTTTTATATGTGATACAGGCTGTTCACAGTAAACTGAGCACTTTTGAAAGCCCTGCTTAAAATCTACTTGTATGCACGTTGTGTATTCTACCTTATGTATAACTGTAGCCCTCGCAGCTTTATTTATGCGTTGGTCAGTGAAACTATGAACATATTTGAAAATTAAACAATTTTAATAATATGCTAATTCTTACACTTAGATGCATTAACAAATACACAAAGAGAAAGAAATCATTTCAGTTATCAGAAACTGTTACCTAACACTCATAATTCGACGTTAAGTCATGGAACTACTTTCCGCCCATCGTTACGAACTGTATTGGGCGCATTGCACTCGGTGCACCCGTTAAAATAAATGCAGACAGAAGCAGTGACTTTTCTGAGGTTGATTTCAGAAGTGCTCACTTTACTGTGAACGGCCTTCGTAACACTTATTCGAAAGCTAAGCAGAAGACCAACAAGCACTATGACAATCCATAACGAGAAAGGAAGCAGCTATGGCCTGCATTTAAGAACTATACCGCACTGTTAAAAATAATTATATAATTATATATATATATATATATATACACATACATACACACACACACCATCATTGTACGGAAAAAAGTGCTGGTACAAATTTATCCAGAAGTGTCCGTAAACTCTTAGTAAAATTACGGACACGATTTTCAGAAACGGACTTTCTGTGCATTTCACGGAACATCTCCGTTAATTTCCATGTTAGTGTTCTTTACTGCCCGTTTAAAAT